>JBAMJR010000350.1:10517500-11965000 GCA_038501785.1 Myoxocephalus aenaeus | reverse complement strand
CTGTGATAACCTCAAAACGTAGAAAGATCCTAACTTGTTCAGAGACTCTAATATAGATTTTGTGGGACAACGCTCCGAAGTGCTCCCAAATATTCCTCTAAGCGTCCCAACGTGAACCAACGTGAACGTTGAGTTTTGACGTGTTTATTCTCCAAGAATAACACTGTTTCCTCTCCTTGCTAGCAATTAATAGAATAAACCTTGAATGCAGTGGCCATATTTGGAGTGGAACATCTTATCTTCTCTGTTAGTGGACCTGCTGAGCATCAAGCATCCCGCAGCTCAGAGCAGCGACAGCAACTCAGAGTCAGTTAGGATGATTTCCTAAAGAGGACTTCCTCTTCATTGTTCATGTCAAAAGAGGCATTTGTTCTGCTTTTTTTTTTATATTGCATTAGTTTTGGAGACCTGTTCAACAGTTTGAACAATAAACCAGGTGATGCTTTTAATGATTTACACACTTGATGCTTTCTGGCATACTTTAGTTCGTCAACACAACAGAGCTAATTTACATTGAGCTTTATTTACGAGCTGTAGGTAGGACGTTAGGTAACTGGTTTGGTGACTATCTGGTGAACTGGCATCGACCTACATGGGCTATCTCTGATTGGATGATGGGACTTAAGAGTGCTTGCTGGCAGTGAAGGGACAAAACTCCACTATCATGGCTCCCTTTGCTTTCTGTGAGCTGCTTACTGTACAAGACACTTAGCAGCATGCTGGGCGTCCTGATTTAGCAGCCTGACTGGAAGTGAACATACGGTCAACCTGCACGGCCGAATACCTCAGAAGTACTGATGTATTCATTGTTTCTAGATTAATTTGGGGTTTTCACTTCGCTATATTTACAGTTTGTGTGTATGAGATGCTGAATTAATGCATCTTGTGATTATTATAATAATAATAATAATAATAATTTCATTATTTATTACAAAAAATGCCATTCACTATCTCCTTTTTGTTGTTGTTGTCCAAACAGAAGTCTAAAACCGAAAGGTATTTAGTTTACTAAGATGTATGACGTAGGAAAAGAGAAATGTTCCTCTACTTGTTCTTGATGAATGACTGAAATGATTAATCAATTATCATAATTGTTGCAGATTATTTTCCTGTCGCTCGACTATTTGATAATTTGATCGTTTCAGCTCAATTGGACATAGATTTTTCAGAATTGCAGAAGGTACAACACGAGCCATTCAATTCCTTTTATTTACAGCTAGTATATTTATTGATTGTAGTTGGTATGGAGTCATGGGACTATATAGTAAATAGGTGTATGTATATCAGAAAAGATAAGTCCAGCAACAGAAAAGCTATTTTGGTAATTGACTGTCTCCTTTTTCATGTTTGACCTTTTTCAAGCAAAAAGGGCAAACATTCCACCGTGGGCTCTGCAAAGTTATGATTGACATTTTTTCACTGACTTCTGACATGATACAATTATGCGTCAAGAATAAAGATAATCTTTGGTTCGAGATCTAGCTGATCCTAGAACCAGCATGCGATTGATGAGGTTTTACACAAATTACAGGCTTCCAAAGCTGTCTCATTTTACCCAATAATAAAGCTACAGGGACCGATGTTTCCGTCACACTTTACTGCAGTAACTCCATCGGATTTTAATTGCAGTTTACTATCACTAAAGCCCGGAGAAGCTTCATTTGTGACTTCTGTGTATGCAGGTTTATTTCACACCTCCCTGATAAGAATCAATTCTGACACGCCAGAGCTAGAGCTGAGAAGTGCAACGAACACCTGAACCTGAACTGTGTTCGTCTCCGCTGAGCAAATCTGTCAAACTGCAGTCGCACTGAACCAGCTGAGCTTTGTGAGAGAAGCCCAAATAGTTATGAGATATCAGCATTAATAGTTGTGATCCAATCCAAGATATTACTTATTTAGTCATTTTATTTCTTCATTCACTAAAGTTATGCCGAGATGTCCAATATTTCAGGTCAATATACAAACATCTATCACCCAGGTAATTTATTATTGCTGTTCAGCCTTTAGGCTACAGAGTAGCTAGCACCAGGTGCTGTTGAGAATGTGGTATACATTTGAAGATCCAAAGTGATGATTGCGTCAGAATTATTTGAGTGTTAAGTAACAATAAATAGGCCGTTTGTTTTGGTTTTCTGCACACACATGCATGAACTGAAAAAAAAGTTCACTTATACTCAGAAAATAAAGATCAAAGATGAAGAAAAGTATGACACTGAATGCACATGGCATGTACAGGCTATAGATGTAGCTTATGTTAGAAGCCATTAAAACAACTCTTTAGCTTATTCAGAGCAGGTAAAGCACCTTTAGCTAACCTTCAGTAGGTTTCACCTCATAAAACTAAATGCAAATGATTCTAGACAGCTGTTGTGCTTTCACAAATAGCACCAATTCAGCATTTTCATGTCGGTGCTAAACCTCAAGGAGATTTATTGATTTTAGCAGCTAGCTGGTAACATGGAACCTGTCCGTACATCCTGAAAAAAGTCTGATAAAGTCGGGAATCCTTGTGTTTGGATAAGACTCGTCCTTCTGTTGATTGGGTGTTCCACCACATGACGGTGTTTGTTGTGTTGCCATGGAACAGATTAAACAGTTCCCCAGTTTGAGTTATATGGAGAAAATGTAGCTGTAACCACTGACCAGTATGCAATCCACTCGATTTTTCCTATATAATTTGTTCTTGGTGTATTCCTCCTGGAAGACGGCCTGTTTGAGTCAGAGTGGAAGTGCATAAACATGTTGAACCTGGAGACGAGGGCTTAACTCATCCAGAGTGTTTCCACTGCTCAGTTGATGGGATATGCTTGGATTGCTCTGCTATAATTTTGCTGCAGTGTCGCTGTCTGTGTCGAGCCAAAGCCACAGTGTCAACAGGTTGTTCGGGCCTGGCATTGTTTCTAAACGCTGCATGACGAGATCCCAGCCCAGACAAGCGTAAATGCAGCCTGTCCAGTATGTTCGTATTTAGTGAGAAAGAGCCACCCGTGGGGACATCATGACTCAGCCTGAAGTTTTCTATCAACTCAACGTCATCAAAAGGACTCCGGCCCGAACCGCCCCCAACGATCATCCTCCCCATGCTTTGATGTGTTGCGAAGGAGTCACTGCAGCTGTGTCCAGAGCAGCTGCAGAACGACCTGCTGTCATTTCTGCTTCTCAAGTCACAGAAGACGACTCCCTTTTTCAACTGTGATTACAAAGCAGATGGGCTGTCCAGTGTTTGTTTCACTTACTCGCCTGTTTTGCGTTAAATATTGACCGAAAGAGGACATACTGTAAAGAACAATGAGCAATGTCGGATAGCATTTGTAGAAACTGCTCATGTTTTAACAGGTATCAGTAGAGACTGAAGAGAACAGGGTTTCCACTCTGCTTAAGGGCAGATTGTAGTATAAGAGAATAAAATCAATTAGTAAAAACATTAAACCCTAAATAGAAGTTTGCATTGTGAAAAGCTCAAAATAATGGAAAAAGCAAAGACACTTTTGATTTTTCCAATAGAATAAACTCTGTTACTGATGATATTTAAGATGTTGCAAAGTGTGATACTAATGTGAAAGTAAAATTCAAGTGTAGTTGCATGAAGAAAAATAGTTTTTTGATGAGTCACCACCACATTCGGCCTCCATGAAGCCTCAAAGGTCATTTCCCTTTTTAAACACACTCTGATCTAATCCACAACAACTGTGTACATTACATTTACACAATTGAGCATTTGATGGAAAGCGTTTTCCAATAGCCGAACCACAAGTTGATTCATCAAGCACTGAATGAAAGGGATGTTTGTGCTGGCCTTTTTTTATTTTTGGTTGAGCTCAGTCAAAACTCTTTGACGGCGCCAGTGAGGAAATGGAAAATTGTGATGCCCTTTCAAGGGCAGTTTGGGACAGATCTGAAAATAACTTCATAACTGTATAAATGTGACGCTGTGGTTCACATGGTACAGAGAGACTGTTCCCACACAACACACAAGCCTGCTCTGCTTTATAACAGATGGATTATAAAGTCTTTAACCTTGAAATATTATGAATTTAGTGTTTTTACAAAGTTAATGTACTCACTCACACACTGAAAACTAATATTTCATTATAATCCGGCGTGCGTGCAAATACGCGTACATTTGTATGCATGTGTGAGTGAGTGAGTGTGCACCTCTGTGTCTGTCCACTGCTAATTTCACATTCTGCTGCAGCAAACTGCATAATAATTTGGGTGCCCAGTTATGGCTGCTACGCAAGCAGAAAGCTTGGTAAGTTTAATTTTGTCTTGGCAATATCTTTTAATCACCCAATACAGCAGTGGTTGTTGCAGTTGTGTCTAGTTTTGAACTCCTATACATGAACCTTTCTAGTTTATACTGTGAAAACTACAGTTATCAAACAGCTGGGAGTTGCTGGTAGGCTCTAGCTCTTGTGTGGATGACAGCTGGTGAAGGAGAGAAAAGCTTGTGATGAGCTGTTCTCACTCAAACTAAATGTTGCTGTGCCCGGCTGATCATAAACAGAGGCCTGTTTCCAGGGAGGAGCCGCTGTGTGGAACATCTGAACAGCTTGTTATTCAAGATATTCCAATGGAAACTACAGTTTAGAACGCATGATTAACGCATGCACGGCCTTTCCAAGAATATAGGCCCAATTTTCCTGGCTGAGACCTGAGCAGATGTGAACTGGCAGATCTGATCGCGTTCTGGTCACGATGCGTTTCTTTATCCAGATGGTACATCCAGACACAGATCGCTTGTTAATGCTAGGTGTAAATGGAGTTAAAATGCTTATGATACTCTACATTGATAAATCACACAATGAATTTTCTTTTTCAGTCGGTTCCAGCATCCTTGGTTTTGTACTTGATTTTTCATGACCCTGGTTTGATGTTGTGTCCTGTTGTTTTCAGGTGAGTGTGTTGACAACCCTGGAGCGGCGGTTCAACCTGCAAAGTGCTGACGTAGGAGTGATAGCCAGCAGCTTCGAGATAGGGAACCTGGCTCTAATCCTGTTTGTCAGCTACTTTGGGGCCAAAGCACATCGGCCCCGTCTGATCGGCTGCGGGGGCATCGTCATGGCGCTCGGCGCCCTTCTCTCGGCTCTGCCTGAGTTTCTAACGAAGCAGTATGAGATAGGGGAAATGTGGAGGACTGAGGTGGGTCGGGACGTTTGCTCCAACACCAGCAGCGCTGACACCCAGATGGCTGAAGACATAGTGTGCAACAACAGGACCAACACCAACATGATGTACCTGCTGCTGATCGGAGCCCAGGTCCTCCTGGGGATTGGAGCCACACCAGTGCAACCTCTTGGGGTGTCCTACATCGACGATCACGTTAAGAAGAAAGACTCATCACTCTATATAGGTGAGCCACATTCCTAAAACTGTGCGAACAAAATGTTAAAGACCCAGATTATGTATACCAAATCTGTTGGAAAAAAGGTAAATATCAAAGTCAGATAGCCAAAAGGCCTCTGCTGAAGGATGGTTTGATAATCTTGATCTGAATTAGCTGTTCAAGATAAGCAGGATTCAAGGAAACAGATGATTATCACACTTGAAATTAAAAATCTATTTGCTACAGCACGCTGATTTCCCAGGGCAACTAAAACCGGTAAGGCGTAAAGACAGCCATGAATGTGTTTGTTCATCAGGTGCAATGTTTGCACACTTTGAGTCCACACAGTATGTGTGTGTGCTCTTCTGCTGCACACCATATGCCTTTGTTCCAAGAACAGGCCTGATCACGTGAGTGCCAGGTGAGCAAATCTTGGCGCTTTTTAATCTCCATTACAGCAGTTTCAGTGGCCAGATGCGGGTTAAATGTCTCTGCTTCGCTCAATCCCATCTCAAAGGCAAGATGCTGCTGATGTGGCTTCTTTGAGGTTTAAAGGTGCATTCAAAGTGCTTTCTGTGCAAAGTTCTGAGTACACAATGGCTGTTTAGGGGATATGTATTTGCTGTGATATGTATATTTTTCCATTTCAGTATGCAGAAGGAAGCTTTAATGCTTGGCTCATTAAGCCATGGAGGATTTTTACTTCTGTAGCTTTTTCTGTGGATCTATGTCAGATATTACAGGAACACCCACCCAGTGAAATATGTCAATGTAATATATAGTCTGCATGGAGAAGAGCAACATATGCAACATCATTTGGGAAATGTGTTTATTTGCTTTCTTGCTGAGAAAAGATCGATACCACTCTCAAGACATGAGAGGGTATCAATCGTCTCATCTATCTTTTGGCTCTGAAGCGAATAAGCATTTACATTGTCACAGCAGTTCAAACAATGAGTTTCATAGGCTTCCGTTCCTGCATGGTAAACCTTTTTGCTTTCATTTTGTTGAGTTCACATAATAGTAGGTTTTCCTTGTTTTGACGGGGACCTGCTTGTTTGTTGTCCAGACTGCCACATCAGCCTTTGATGGAGTAGTTGAGATGTGTCTGCATCGTGTGAGCTGTTTGTTATCAGTGTGGCGCAGAGAGAATGAGAGCCTGAATAGAGGAGGAGTTCAGGCTGGCGCTCACCCCTTCTCTGATACATTCACACAGCAGCATGCTGTGTGGCTGCCTTTTGTCACTCAAATACAGATGTGACCTGCGAACAAAGGCAGCAGTGTGCTCTGTAATCTCAAACCCAAAGCTGATTTTCTTAATTGCCGTTCATTGTGTCTATTTGTCCCAAACATGAGCTGATTTTACAAAAAGCACCTCAAGCTTTGTTTCAAACAATAAATGGCCTGAAAAAGTGCCACAAACAGGCTTTGACATTTTGGCAGCTGCAGTGGGTTGTACGCAGTTTACAGTGGGAAGTAGACTGCGAGTGATTGAAGTTTGGCTGTCATAAGGGAGGCGAGATTTTGTTCTGTCCTCCTCTGATAAGCTGCAAGGAGAGTTGGAGGAAAAACAAGCGGTGAGCAGCGAGGAACAATGTGGTATTGAGTCGTGCTCAGCTGATCGTCCTAATCCTTCTGCTGCAGGCATGTCATGTGCCCCCAGCTGCATGAATGGAGTAGATTGTCTGAAATTCTGTGAGATTTCCTTTCACATACTGATAATGTATTTGGATATTCATTAGTTTACGTCAACAAGTTCACATTGTTACAGCAGCTATAGAACATGTCTTTGTCTTGGCCAAATATTTGCTTATTTCCTGTATGTTTTGCATACGTTCTGTAGGCTTTGGCTTTAGTCTTATTTTTATTTCACTACAAATACTCCTGAGTAAGTACCAAAGCATCTCATCGTTATCTAAATTAAGATAAGATTAATGTAATTTGCTAGTTGGATACAAAACATCACAGTGAAGGTATCTATCATCTGAGTCGTGTTATTTTGTCTCTGCAGACAGGTATTGCAGAAGGTTTGAAGGGGAATTTTTGGAGTGGTTTGAAGAAGCTGTTAAAGCAAAATTAGAGAGGAGAACACCTTTGGAATCTGAGACCAGGAACGTTAACCTGACATGTGTCTCAGAACAGCTGCAGACAGATGTGCTGTATGAGCATGTACAGTAAAACTTCCTTGAGGCTCTTATTTTCATACTGCCAGATTACAAGTGTAAATATGCATGCATTTGGCATGTAGACTCTTGCACAGCTTTAAGTGTTGAAACTTTTCCCTACACTCGATGGGAGACGGAGTTGAAAGCAAAGTATTCACTCCGCTTTAATTCCCTTTAATTATCTGATATCACATAATATTAAGTTCAGCCCAAGGTGAAGAACATCATGATTAACCCTGATGATACATGGCATCAAGTGTAATTGAAACTGCTGTTTTCCCCACAACAACTTGTTGCCTGCTGCTGTTTTCAGTGCACATTGTCGCCTGGTGAGGTGTTATTGTTAAAATTAGAGGCTGAGCCAAATAGCCAGGTGGAAAGTGTGTGCCTTTTGGCAGAGGAAAACCCCGCCCTTTAAGAGTATGCCGGTGCAGGGAGAGCCGAGCCGAGCCTGGAGAAGCGCCATAATTACAGAGTGAGGCAGGAATGCCAACCAGCCAGCCATGAGGTGGGTCTGAGTGGGCCGGGCTGCACATGCATACCACACAGGCCTGTGAAAAACAACTCCTCCATAGGCTCCGGCTGCCTGCCTTCACTGTGTATACTGCAGCAGACGTGACTTACTGCTGTTTAAACAGCTGTAAAACACACTCGAGCTAAGTTGTCTCTGTCCGGTTAAGACATGTTCACTGTCATTCTTAAAAAAAAAATTAGGAGCTTGTACTGCTACGTGGCACATGTTGTTCTTAAAAGGAAGAACTTCAGCGTTTGAATGCCATCTCCAACTAGAGTTAAACATAAACACATGTATTTTATGGCGTGTTGTTGTTTTGGATTGTTTCCCGAGTCTAGACGTAGGCACTCGTCTCTGGCCAAAGGAAATAAATATGATTGGACAGATTGCGTCAACAGGATCTCTATTCCCACTGCTCTATGACCTTTCACTATCCAGTGCTAATTCTGGCTCTTCCCACAGGACCCCTGCATAAATATACTGGACAGGACACACAGAAGGGTTTAGAGCTGGATTTGTGTATCTGACAGCACAGACTCCACCCTCCTACCTCCAGGTTTCAGAAGCTTTTAAACAGCCCGGGATTTTGTCATGAAAATATAATGTACAGTACGTAGTGCCTGTGGTAAAGTACCTATATGGGGGGACTGAAAGTATGACATTCATTAATTCATCAGTGTCATGCCTTTTTATGCAAAATCCCACAGATTTGGACCTGTGGACATTGCTTGTTATATAAGAAATGTATGATCAGATTCTAATGAAGAAGCGCAATTAACGTGCAATTTTCTAATTCAGCTTTTTGTACTGGCAAAAGTGACACAGTTGCTCAAGTGGTTATAACTAAATTTAAAGTCTGAATTTCCTCTTTTTATGCCTCCGCGCCAGCAATAAACGTTGCATGAAGCGTCATGTTTTTAAGTTGTCCGTAGCTCAGGAATGCCCAGAGGGAATTGGAGTCAAGGATGAACTGATTGGACTTTGGTGGTGAAAAGTCACTGTGACCTCACAAAACGAATTTGAGAACTCAAGAATTTGTATGCCAATTACAGTATGACAAATCCACACAAATGTCTAAGAGGATAAAATAATGAAGTGATTAAGAAGAAATAAGAAGAGAAATTATCCTTTATTAATCCCCTTGGGGAAATTCTTCTCTGTATTTAACCCATCCTTAATTAAGGAGCCGTGGGCTGCCCTGTGAGGCGCCCGGACAGACATGGATGTAAACTGCAACTTGACTGGTTGGTGGAGGCGGTAATTAGAGTTTAATTCTGCTGCAGCATTGTAAGTAAACATTGTACTGTAAATTAAATGTCCTGTGCTCGCCACGGTCATGGTGGCTGCGAGGGAAGTCTGTATCTACCACTGTGGTGTTACAAGCTAAATGCTAATGTTAGCAGGCTCAAAGGCAATGCTGGTTTTGTAGCCATTTTTACCATCTCAGTTTAACCTATAAACATTCTAACATTTTACTAATTAGCACTAAACAATGAGCCCAAGTTTCCAGGGTACATAGTGGGAGAATGTCTTTGCATATAAGGAGGATTTATCATTCCCCAAAGAGCTTTTTTTCATCGTTTTTATAATAAATACGCTTTAACAACAGAATTTTAAACATATTTTTTTACTACAAAAAGGAGAGGATTTCAGTTGATTTTATACACCAATGTCAGACAGCAGTCAGTTTACAGCAGCACAACAGCCAAAAGTCTCAAGTGCTTTCTTAGAGTCTCTCTCTCTCTCTCTCTCTCTCTCTCTCTCTCTCTCTCTCTCTCTCTCTCTCTCTCTCTCTCTCTCTCTCTCTCTCTCTCTCTCTCAGCCAAACTAGGAACGACTAGCTGTGGAGAAACACAAAGGGCTCTTTTTCCGTTGTGGTCTGAGACAAGATAACTGCCTGTACCTGGAGAGCAAACCCATTAAATAAATTCCTTTTCATATCAGTATTTTGCTGTCAAACACCGGTTTGTATGCCATTTCAGGCCTTAGCTCTGTATTCATTACATTTTTTTTACATATTCAAGCAATTTCCTCATGGTATATTGCTAAATTCTGTGTTCACTTCAGCTCTGCAGGGATAAATGTAGCTTCAGGTTTGTTACGGAAAACTGATTGCAGTCGTCGCAGTGACAATGGTCTCTGAGGGATCCTTGAGAGACTTGTCAACATTCCTGCTAAAATGCTCTGCCTCCAAACGGTTGCTGCAGTAGGGCGTTTATATAAGCTACTTAAACTCGGCGCATGTTAATGTCATCTTGAAGGATTAGATTCTAAATGGGTTTTTCCGTCCCTGCCATAAGCTGCATGCTGAGTTTGCCTAGCAACACCAGTTTGTTTTATCTCAAGATGATAAACGGCGTTGCAGTAAACGTTCATCAGCCAGCCGCTGCTCCTCTGCATGACTCTAATGAACTGTGTGGGCTTGTCTTTTCACCACGTGTGACAGGAAGCTCAACAGTCTGCTGTGCTTCGAGCTGAATGACCCAGAGACGTTTACGGCGCACTCCGCTTCAGGCCCGAGCGCAGCGGCCTCCCACTGCTCGGTTCCCTCTGGTTGGTCGTAGAGGGGAGAGAAGGCACTGAGATTATCTTGTATCCAACTGGTCAACAACATGCTGCTGCTGTCTCGAAGCTAATCAGTAATTATCCCCAAATACTCTTGAGTATCATGTAAAGGTGTCGGAAAGGAACAGAGCTGAGCGTCTGCCATGCTGAGCAGAGGAAGACTTCAGCACTTCAAAGTGCTCTCGTTTTGGTAAATGGAAAGTCATTGTGATTGATGAGTGGATGCCTGAAGTTAAAGTTTCATTAAATCTGAGCAGGGAAAGTTATTTGATTTGAATCTGCTGTCCTTCCTGGAATCTAATGAGTTAATCTCAGTCCCGCCTGTGGACGATGCAAAACATACAACGCTAATTTTGTCTGCGGTTTGCAGATGAGAAGAGTTGATTGAAGACCTGTTTGTTTAGACGTCATTCTGATATCAATCAGATGGGTCGGGCGTGGAAAGCCATCTAGTGTTAACCTCAGAGGGGTGTGGACTTGGTTGATTATTTTATGCCCACATTTCTGTGTTGTAGCCTCATAAAGACTCGTCATCTGGCTGCTTGTCAGAAGTGAATCACCTCCCCCAGTCAATCTGCTGTTTTTGTGGGATAGTATTGCAGTGACACTGTAATTATGCCAGTGTATGTTTTGCTACAGTCTGTACGGTCCTGTCTGTTGGAAGTCTGGCTGGTCAGATCAGATCAGATAAACATCCAAAGGTTTTACAAAATCACACATTTTGTTTTGATTTTGACAGCTTACACACCAAATAGAGGAAAGCAGCTGAACATGTGAACCAATTTCTATTTTAATTGTTCCAAGGACCAAATATGCAATAGTAGAACTAAGAAGAGTTGGCTTGGGGGTAAGGTGGATAACTTATCAGGCTTAAAATAGGTCTTTATTTTGTAAAACTGTCTAACTTACATCCTACTAGTCTAAGAGCAGAAATCTGGACTTGCCCAACACAATGTCCACTAAGATATCTTTAGGAAACTGGCCTCAGCATGTCACATCTGGAAACCCTTCAAAGATGATTTTTAAAGTTCCACTGATGACGGGCCAACTTTTCAGGCCTGATGAACCTTCATCCCTCAGCTCGACGATGAGGGAACTGAGAAAGTGTCAGTTTGGAAGCCAGTAAATGGGTCAAACCTCTGCAGGAAATGGATCAGTGTTGGATAACCGATATGAAACCCTCAGGTCGTCTCACCGGGGCCTGCAGAGCCGTATGTTGAAGCTCCTTGCTATTGCCATTATCAGATTGCCCTCTGCAGCAGTGGCGACAAGGCCCCGCAGCCCGTGGCACCCTGCTGCATTGTGTCTAGTATTTTGGCCTAAATGTGGTTGTGGCACCTTTTCGCCTCCATCATGAATCCCTGTGGCTTCAGTAAAACTCACCATGCCACCATGCAGCCGCCTCGAGGCAATCTGGGTCAGGCTCTGTCACTGCTGATTAAAAAGGGGATTTTTTTTTTGGTCACCCAGGGGTGGGGGAGGAGCATGGGGATAAGAGGTGGGTGTGGAGACAGATCATAAACACAGTAGCATCAGCCAGCCGTTGCCACAGAAACCGTCAGTTGTTAGGCTGTTTGTTTTTTTCACGATTGGATTGAGATGCTCAGTCCTGCTGTGAAGGATGCAGCTGTCACTCTGCTCTTCAAACCGCACAGGAGCTGTGTTCCTAATCGCATCATTTTTCTTTTTACTTTTAGTTCATATTGCAGCTGCCCATTCAAAGTGCATACAATTGCATGCAATATGCTTTCATTTGGGACATACTACTTCTTCGTGACATTGCGCCTTGAACTTTGATCCTCTTTGACGCTTATTCGCTGCCCAAAGGATTGTGGGTAAGAATAGCCAGAAAATCATGCTGGCTTTCATACTGCAAAATCTGACCAGATGCAGTAGAACATCCAAGTATTTTTTTCATATTGCATTTGACACACTATGTATTGAGACATACGTAATCTTTTTCTGGCATACTACGGTAAATAGTATTGCAATACACAAAGAGTTTAAAAAACACACAAATGGCTTCTGGTCAGCTCCTGTCTTGGACTTGCCATACACGCATGCTCTGAAAAATGAGCAATTTGAACTGTATGGCAAGATCTGACCTTGGACAAGGACTTTGCTCAGGAAATAAAATTCATGCTGCGCTCGTGGCTTTGCCACAAATCCCAAGCCTCATTGATTGAGTGGTGTGTAAGTGGTTGCTCTCTGGGCTTCTAGGATTACTCGGAAGCATGTTCAGCACTTAATCCCCATATCACTGATGGCGAAGAGTGAGGGATAACAGTGCCTAATTAAATGGAGTCTGATCAATAGGTGGCCAGTAATTATAATTAACCGTTTGATTCAGTCAACTTTTATTTAATCAATGTGTAAACAGCAGTTGGTGCTGTTAACAGTTAAATTGAGTTGTTCCTGTGTTTCCATTCACATATTTTCATCACATTCATTCAGTCATTTGCCTTTGTCTGCGCTAAATGGATTATGGAAACCTATAGACCATACGATAGCCAAGTTTAATCGCTCCAAACTAGTTAAACCTAATTTCAATTAAAATAAACGTACAGGTATACACATGAAGTCTGCCTTCTGCATTTAACCCGTCCTAAGTATAAGAGCCGTGGGTTGCTGTGAAGCACCATACAAGGTGCCACCTGCCCATTGGGATCTAATCTAATGCTCATTTGCACACACACTCACACACCGCTTGAATAGCCGCCGGGAGCAATGTGGGGTTCAAGGACACTCCAACATGTGGACTAAAGGAGAAGGTAGCCGGCCTTTCACTTTTAGCTGTCTGTTGTCTTCACCTTCTGAAATGACAAACATCAGCTATAGCTAATGAACGATAAAACCGTGATAAACTTGCCAAAATGAAAGTTTAGGCTGATTTGTTCTCTTTGATCTGGTGTTTGTTCTCTGTTTTGTTGCACATAGAAGCACCACTTTATAATCTCGAATTTACTTTTTTTTAGAAGTTAAAAAAGACCAGTAGAGTGGTCTTATCGCGATGGAAACCTTGTCGCTAATAGCCAGTCATCACAATCCCTCAGTCTATGCAAATGATTGAAAGTTCTGTCAACTTTTTTTTTTATTCCTCGAAACACCTCCCACGCGTGTCCTTCCCCATCATCTCTCCTCTTACTCAGGATGCAGCACAATTACTGCCCCATTATAATTGGCAGCAAATATGATGTTGTACAGTCGTCCGTATATTGTGCGCGTGCTTCTCGCATGTTCCCGGAGAAAGGGGGGAAATGGGCTGTTGGCATCTCTATCCTGATAATTAGGCCAAGCCACCTGCTGAAGAAGCTGTTACCAGCTGCTGTCAAAGAGTCCCCAACCTCTCTGTGCTCGTCGTCGTCAATAGAGCAGCTGCGACTCTCCATCAGAGAGATGTACACGCTCTGGTCTTTTGCCCTTTCTCCTCCATGCCGCCATCCTACCACCCGACTCTCCAACAATGGAGACTGTGGGTCGCTGCGTCTCGGCTCCGAAGCAAACATCAGAAGCAGGATTACAAACAGATCACTGTAGCAGGGCAGAAAGACAAGCCTCTGCTCTGTTACAGTAACTCCTACCCGCCCCGTCTCTCCACCCTTCTCGCCCCTCTGTCTCCGACTCTGCTGGCCCGGTGTTTACAGCGCTGGCAGTCTGCTTCCAGCATCGCATCACTGCCCTGTTTGAAAACATGCCCAGTCTGTTTATGTAATCTTATGGCACAGAAAAGAACATCATTATTATTGTAACAGCAGTCAAAGCATGCAATACTGTAATATTTCAAAACCGCTAGCCTAGCACAGAAAGGAACTGGCAGCGTTGATACACATGAAAAAGCCAATCATTTTAATGACGTGTGCCGTTTACTAACAATGAAGATCATTTCGTTAATTAAGAGTGTGGATTTAAATCTGTCAGACATGAAACAAAAACAAATGGACTTTCAGTTGGAGCGAACAAGTACTGATGCCATTCAGGTTAATGAGGGCTTTTGCAGCTTCCTGGAATAGTTGGCTGTGTGATGACACAAGGTTAATGAGACTCAAAGATTAAGCTACTGCATGTCAGGTTAAAGTAGCCTAATGCCACTGATCTACTAGGTAGAAGAAGAGCCCGATTACAGGTCGCCTGAGCACAACGCAAATGCACGGTGCATGTTTAGATTAGCTACATTCATTTGACTAGCAAAGTAGAGTAAGAAACAATACACCAACTTTTTACAGCAATGTTTTCAACAAAAATGTTTTTTTACCACTAAAATATGTAAGATATAATATGCCGTAGTGAGACAGCATGCACAATACCAGGACCCTTAAATTGAAGCGGTTAAATAAAAACAAATTGCCTAAAAACAGCTATTACTCTTCTCAGGGCTGTAGGCGTGTACAGATGGCGCTTGAGTAACATCTCCTTGACTCTCCTGTCAGACAGATTACACATTCATCATCCTGGTTACTACACAGAGTCTGCTGGTAACATCAGGAGTGTGGAAATCGTCATGAAGTATAACAGATAAAAGAAAAATGCAATGGATTCTTTTAAAACAATAATTCCCAATTGTTTAATTTTCCCTTACATCTGTTAGTTGACTTTCTTCTGCTTTTATTGTCAAGATCTAAGTGTTACCCTCCAGTATTGTACATGGGGAAACACGCACAGGATATTAACACACACATACAGAGTGTGTTTTTTTTCTAAAGTTTAATATGATGGCTTCAGTCCGTCTTATATAATGGAAGAGGGCCGGATGTTGATTTTTCCAGATAAAAAAAAAAAAAAAAAAAACATTTATTTATATGACAAAAACCTTTTTCCCCTCTCCCGTCCCACTGCAGTGATTTTTCTCTGTATTGTCATCCAAAGGGTCATGGGATGTGGCAGCTTAGTTGTCGCATCATCTGAATTATAAAAGAGGGCAGAGATCTGTGGGGCACAGCAGATCTTCAGTCAGCATTTAGTGTTTGTCTTTTTTTTACTTCTGATATAAAATGATCATGATAAAATAATGCAAAAATAAAAACAAGTATTTGCATTATTGATTAATCAATGAGTCTATGATATAAGTCCAAGGTAAAATCTTTAAATGTCTTTTTTGTCCGACGGTCCAAAAAATGTATCTGAGAAGCTGGGAAAAGAAAATTACATTTACAGTATACTATGTATTTTGCTTAAAAAATGACTGAAAGAATTAACCCCTCGTGAAAATAGTTGCTGATTTTCTATCTAACGACAAATTGATCAATCGATCAAATATATTTACCTCTAAATTACTAAAAATAATTTTATTGAACATATTGTAGCGACCCTGTACAGGCGTCTGTTGGTGGGGAGGGGTCGGTCAGGGGGCCTCTCGCTCTCTCCGGCCAATCACAGGGAAGCAGCGTGCTCTTGGTAGGTTTGCGGCCTGTGATTGGTGGAGTGGTTAGGCGAGTGGTTAAGGAGGAAGTGACGTGTGTTGTGGTTAGTTATGCTAGTGTGGGGGATGCTACGTGTGCAACTGTTAGCGAAGAGCCTGTTGCCAATCCTGTGACCACTGTTGCAATAAAAACCGTAAAGTTAACGCAACCCAACGTCTGCGTGTCGTATCTGCGGACGTTACAATATGTTAGGTTTTTAGCATTTGTAAATCCATGAAGGTTCAAAATATGTAGTGCATTTTTAAGAATATAACATTCACACCAATTAAATATATAATTGGCATCTGTGTTTTGTCTTAAATCACAGAAGATGATGTGGTAAAAAAGGATTCTCAGTGAAAGTTACTTGACTGTCCTGCTACTTAGGAATAATTTGGTTTTAAGTAGTCTAGACTCATATCAGGAGTCTAGGTGTGACGTAGTGAACCCTTCAGCGAGGCCTGACATTGACCTCCCATTTCAGGCCGTGACCTCTCGGAGGCTTAGATTGAGCCAGAGCTCAGCTTAACGTGACAGGGTGTTGAGGGGAAGAGAGCTGCTGAGAAGCCGGCGTGTCGTCCGGTCGCAGCCCGGTCGCTGCTCTGCAGTAAACCCGACTACTTCAACCTGACGGTCAGAATGCTAATAGTTAAAGACGTGTCCTCAGGCTGCACCTTTTTACACAGCATCCATTTGGCATCAGGGAAACGCACGTCTACTCAAGTTAGAAGTTGACTAGACAAGAAGACGATGTTTTGATGTGAGTTCGCAGCCGGACGTGTACGGGGGGCTGGTTTCACATTTGAGATGGTTTGACGTAAGCGGAAGTCAAAGCAGGATGATCCTGATGTAATGGCATTTGCATGTGAGTTGAGAGCCTACTTTAAGCTTTGGCTGGTTATTTAGGTCATTGCTGTGTAGAGCCAACAAGGTTACTATAGGGTACGGCTGACCAACAAACCATCTCAGGGTTTTGTTGCTGATCTCTAACAATAAATTGAGGATTAATTGGTCGATCAACAGAGAAATTATCAATATCTATTTTGAAAACCTCTTCAGTCAATTTTCAAGCCAAAAGTCTGCTGTTTCCAGACTCTCAAAAGTGATCACGTTAATGATGAATTCAAATTTGATAGAGATATCTATCTATCTATCTATCTATCTATCTATCTATCTATCTATCTATCTATATATATATATATATATATATATATATATATATATATATATATATATATATATATATATATATATATATATATATATATATCTCTATCAAATTTGAATTCATCATCTTTGGCTTTTGGAAATTATATTTTCGTGCATTTTAATAGACAAAAAAATTATCTGGGAAAATTATCTGCAGACTCATCAATGATTTAATACAATATAAATGAACCATTTTGATTACCTGAGAATGCATTGTTTTGCATAGGTCAGAGAAGCTGTATTCATTCAATATTAACTTAATTAACTGTATTCTGTAAGATGTTCTTTTTAAACGCCCAGTACAACCTCCTGCCTTCAGTGTGAATAATGTTGACGTTGATACTAAAAGCCACTCCGGTGGGCCGAGGCTTCACTTCCTGGGGAGAAAGCTGGTGTCTAATGCTGCTAGTAATTTATGGATCACTGAAGATTTAGTAGCCGTTAATATCCCCTGTACCTCATCTAAGTATACTTCATCTAAGAGGAGACCTTTGGATGACTTTTACCTATTTATTAATAATCCTGCAGACATGAGTTTACATAGCAGCTGTTTGCAGGTATTGATCATCACATGTACATAATATAAAGTGGATCTTGTTTAATCTCAGGAAGGAGATTGTTTTAATTCAGGCTAGCTCCGTTTCCTCTCAGCAAGTTTGTTTTTGCTGTTGTTCGCAGGTTCACATCATCAGGGAGTTGCTGTGCAACAGTATGCAGGATTAGGGTGTTAGTAGTACCGTCCAAGCAAAGAGGAAAAGGAAGTGGTGTTTCAGTAAGATATTGTTTGAAACATGTAAAATAGGAATTGTGTCAGTTCCATGAAGAGTGCCTGAAGACAAATTACTTTGAGATAAAATGTGAGAGCAAAAAAAGTGAAAAGACTACAAATGAAATGGGACAAAACTTTAAAGGAGACTGCACAGCCAACATCATGCAGGTGTTTAGCAGAGTCTCACTGTGTTATTTGCAGATAGAGTGGGCAGTAATGTGAGAGCCACTGATTATGTCATTGCATGCTTGAATAGCTTCTTACTTATGAATGAAGTACTAAGACCTGATATCTTATTGCACTTTCTAATGACATTTTAGTGAGAAACTGCAGCAGGTTGTGAGTGATGAGAAATGGGACACGAGCTGGTTAGAAAAAGTCGCTATTGGACACACAATTAATATTGACCTATTTAAAATAAACCCACAAACCAACAAGGTACGAGACATCTCGGAATATCTCAGTTCAGACCAGCACATATAACGTCTTACGTGCGTTTTGAAAAGGGTATTTTTTACTTTTTATGGCACTACATACAACATCAATGCTGGTAATTCAACTGTGTCCTCCTGTGACAACAGAGCATTGATTGACAACTTTACGACAACCAATCACTTTGATTGCTTGTGGAAATTGTAAATCCTGGACGTTTTGTCGTAGTGCAGAACTCCATGCATATTTACTGCCTAGCT
Organism: Myoxocephalus aenaeus; assembly: GCA_038501785.1. Classification (NCBI taxonomy): domain Eukaryota; kingdom Metazoa; phylum Chordata; class Actinopteri; order Perciformes; family Cottidae; genus Myoxocephalus; species Myoxocephalus aenaeus. The sequence goes on along the minus strand of JBAMJR010000350.1, from coordinate 11,946,361 downwards.
TGTAGTCCGTAGTCGGGCTACAGTCGCAGGGTGGTGTGTTTGTTCAGAACAATTGAAGGTGGAGCAAAAATGCAACCAGTTATCAATATACATTATTAAATGTGCCAAAAGTTGGGTGGCTCATTCATCACAGTCCGAGCATGCGGCCTGGCCCGCCAATCAAACTATCTCAGCTTCCTCTCCTTAATCAACAGATAACACCAGCTCACAATAACTAACAACCACGGATGTATTATAATAACTGGATGCAATCTAACTGCATCAATGAAAATCTTAATTTCCCTCATTCTCATTATTTATTCACAACAACAGACCAAATGGCTTTTAAACCACAGATAAGCTATGAACCTTGTGTTTAGTAGAATAGCCTTTAACTTATTAAATAATTAACTTTTAAGCAATATCAATGTATACCACTGATCAATTTCAATACATATTTCTTATGTGAAATAATGTAAACCAAACCATTTCAGTCAGTTTATATCTTATATTAGTTTTTGTTAGTTTTTAAGGTTAACTTATTTCTTTGACCTTTACTGTTTGATTTATTATATTTATCACAGATACCTTTTTAGTTTTTGAACTTTGCGGTTGTACTACTGCAAATGTCCCCGCTGTGGGACAAATGAAGGATAATCTTATTTTATCTTATGTTAAACACAGTCCAGAAAAGATCGAGTAGTTATTGTGCGTACTGGGAACGGCTGCGTGCTGCTTTTGTGCAGTTGATAAGAGAAGAGGAAAGCGAGTTGCCAGGAACACGAGGATAGTTGTTGCATGTGGTGCATGACTTGAGGTGTGTCTCAATTTTTTGTGTAACTGCCAGTGTGAGTGATGCCACCCGTTGAAGTACAGCGGACATGCAGGAAACGGACTGTGCTCAGTCCGATTTCTCTGGTCTGCTTTGAGTGTTTCTCCCGAGTCTCTTCAATCTTAAAAATGTCTTCACGCTTTTACACAGAGGATGTTATGTCCTGATGTACGGCCGAGGAGGAAGACGGGGCTTTTGTTTGAAAGCTCTTTAAATTGTGTGCTCTTAAAACTTTACAGTAACCTTGAAATCTTGTGTAGGTCTCGTGTCTGCTTTATGCACGTCTTCCATCCTGAGACTCTTTGTGTTCTTGCTCAATTGACCTTCTGACCTAAACTCATGTTTGGTGCCTAGAGATGAAGAGCTGAGACGCAGGCTTTACCTTTAGTGGTCGTTAAGCTCACTCAGTTTCAGTCTGGCCCCTCGTGAAAGTGGCACACGCTGTTGTTTGGCCTCCAACATCGCATTCCCTCTGCTCTTATTTAGCTCAGGGGATTACTCAGCCAACTTGGGCAGGATTACACTTTGTACAGTGAGAGCATGAAATAAACTGAGGAGGGCACAGGCTTAATGTTTCTGACATTTCGTTTACCATGAGCGTTTCTGTTGGATAACAATATCAACCCTGCTCTGACGGTCGAAAGAAATTTAACTTTGAGTCAAGAGGTTTTTTTTTTTTTAAATGCCAATTATCTTTGTAGAGACCGTCTGTGTGGAGTGGCATTAAATCGGCCTCTAGCTGGGTTTCACCTGGCTCCCCATTCGTCTCTGGAGTGATTTTAAGAAGAGTGCAGCCCAGCCTGTCACAGTTATCATCCCCTCTATTATGGCTTAATCTTTGCATTGTGTTTTGGCTGAGCCAACACAAAAGGCCAGAAGCTGGAGATGCTTGTATGTGGCCACATATTTAACAAAAATAACTAAATGATCAGTGCGGCGTCGTAGGCAGATAAAAGGCAAACAAGCGCTTTTCTGGTAAACTCCTCCATCCTTCCGGAGCTGTGGCTCAGTGGTAGAGCAGGGTCGTCATTCAATCAGAGGGTCGGTGGTTCGACCCCCCCCCCCCCCCTCCCTGCTGTGCTCATCCATGTTGGCGTCTCCTTGGGCAAGACACTTAACCCGCTGGGCTTGTGATGTATGAATGGTTAGTTAGAGTCCTGATGGGCAGGTGGCACATTGCATGGTAGTGCCATCAGTGTATGAATGAGTATAAATGGGTGAATGATGACATGTAGTGTTAAAGTGCTTTTGAGTGGTCGGAAGACTAGAAAAGTGCGATACAAGTCCACTTAGCATATTTCTGTGGAAACGCTCTTCATGTGTGAAGATACCATAGCATAGTGACGTCAAGGACCTTCCACTTGTGCTAAACCACAAGGGCTTCATGTGAAATGATCTACAGTTTGCACAATATACAAAAGCGTCCCCTGTGTGTTCTTTGTAATGAATGCGTGGGTGTTTGTATATTCTACATTTACATTGAGTCAACTTCTCAAAGTATCAAGAATATGGGATGCATCTGTGGGTTAATTAATATCCGGAAAAGGACAAGCCCCATGGACAGTAGCTTTCCCAGCTTTTTCTATTGGTCTCTAAACAAATTAGAGGGAAAGAAAAACAATAGAGCGGAGCTTTGTTATTGAATTACATCTGACATGCTCCCCTGAGAGTATAATTCACAGGATACTAAAAGGCTTGGGCGAACAGCAACATGAACAAATTAGTTTGTTTTGTACTTATCGTGTAAGAGGACCGCTGGAAGGGAAAAGGGATTTTGAGGCTTTTTAGAAAAGCAGTGTGTTACAAAGATTACCCACGGCTGTGGTCGTGTATGGTCCTTCATGGAGATTTAATGTGCTTAACTTTTTTTTCTTCAGCTTAATCCTGTCGCCACAAATATGAAATACGGCCCTTTTTGGATTGTACAGGCGCACAGTTGTTTTTTTATCTGTGACCCAAGTGCAAAGGTTGGTTATTTAAAATATGATACGGAGAAAGAATAATTGCAGTACTGGTGGCCAGTAGAAGTTTGTAATAACATAACCAAACTTATTAGTGTGTGACCATGTGAATCCTTCACAGTTAACATCAGCTTTGTGGTCACATGCTGTTTATCTCCTCTGCTCTGCCTGTACGCAGAAGAATTTACCTTAAAATAATATTATGACTTTTTGAGAAATATTCTTATTTATTCACTCTCTCTCTGAGAGTTAGATGATAATATGATTTCCAAACATGTGGACCTATTCTTTTGAGTTAAATAACACCGTATTTACACAATACTGAAGCAATGTTGGACTTCAGAGTTTGTTTATGTTTTGACTACAAAATCCAGTTCATGTTTATGCCAGTTTAATCCCAATGTGGGAGACTCGACCTATTGCATGCTTTTCCTCTGCTGGCTTTGACCTTAAGAAAAACTACATATATCTCTTTCATTTGAAGATTATCATCAATTTAACAATTGTGTTCGCCTTGTTTCTTGTGCGGAAGCAGCAGCTTGATAAGCAGGCATGGTCTCTCATAGATTAGTGATCTCCACCACGTGCGCTGTGCCACAATGTTATCATCAAGAAGCCAGCGTTTCTTAGAGCAACCAGAGGTTTGCACGGATGTCTCTGGAAGCATTTATACACTCGGTGGTCGTGGCTAGCTGAGCCGTCGTTTCCTGCAAGGTGATTTCACTAACTGAATTTCCTCTTTGAGGTTTCCTGTGGTGAAAGAAATTGTGATGTTGCTATGAGAAGAAAACACCCAGTTTCTAAGGAAACACTCCAAACTGAGAGTGCAGAGGCCTCATTTGCAGCACCACAGGCAAATGTGCTGTACACACAGGGACTGCAGCCCTCCTTCCTGAAAGTGCTGGTAAACTGCACAGTTTCATTGGTGTCGAGTGAACACTCCCCAATGTGCCACAACAGCTCTTTCCTGTGTGTTTGTGGGTGTGAATCCCTCTCTGTCTGCATATATAAACACTGTTTAGTTGCGCTTAGTTGTTTTAAACTTTGATTTCAGACTGTAAGAAGAGGAAATTGTATTTATTTTCATACTACAAAGAAAACGCTGGCGCCTCATACACATATTTGTATCTTTGTTCATTTCCGTCCTGGCCTGACTGTCAACCGCGAAGATGTTTCAGCTGAATGTTTATGAAAAAATTAAAATAAGCATTATGTTCCAATCCCAACATGAAAGCTCTTTTCCTATTGTTTTACTCCTCGTCTTGCCTAAATTAGTCCGTTTTATACCACATTATAGGGAGGGAGCCGCACCTAACAAATCTGTGAGCCATTTCCTTTATGTGAAGAATAAACTATGGTGTGAATGAGGCGACAATTATGTGAATGTGTCGATTCCCTTCCTATGTGGGTGGTCAAGGCGGGAAGCAGACCGTGCCTTCATTCTCAGCACTAGCAGAGTCCTACAGAGCTTAGTCACAGTTTCCGCATTTGTTCATTAAGTGGCTGCTCCTGGCATTCAAACAACATCTCACTAGAGGCTGTGTGCTGATAGCAGCAATGCGCAGGTCAACCTGCAGCCAGTAAAACAGGACGTTTCTGATGCGGTGGGGCCGGAGGAGGAAGTGGAGTAGCAGAGATGGTTTTATTGCATTTTTGTATGCCTAATCTCTAGCTAGCGTTGCCGTTTTTTTTTTTTTTGTTCGACACAAACTAAGAACAAGATCTGTTTTGTCACGGTGTGCCCTATACAGTCTTACAGTGCAGACTGATAATACCTCAGATCCCAGGACATACAAGCAGGGAGACGGACTCTCCCAAATTGAGCTTTGAGTCTTCATTATCTGCCTGCAGTCTGGAGTCACAGTGCCAGACTCTCACCCCGCTGACAGCGCTCTAATGAGGATTTTAAAATCAAGCTCCACGTTTTATCTCCAGCTGCCCGCTGGAGCAGATTGGGATGAAACAGCTGGTTTCTGTTGTCAGGTGTCGTCCTCGCAGTGTGGGCTCGTATCAGTGTGTGCAGTACATTACCCTGCCAGGGTGAGAAGGCTGAGCCATGTGATCATAACGTGTACAGTCACTGCTCGCCGCTGCACTTGCCTTCTGGTTTTAACTGGCTGATTTGATCTTTCATGACAGCCAAAATGTTTCCCTGTCTGCTGTCTTGCTTCACACTGTACCTCCTGGAAAATGCCACATAAACATAGAGCTGAAATGAAGCTAAAATAATATAAACACAACAAAACTCAATACAAATCATAAACACAGTAGGCATTACATTTCATCAGCAATATAACGGTATGTGCAAAAGGTGATGCTATTTATTGAAATCAGCCGGTATGGTGACATGCAGTGGCGGTTTTGGGCACGGGCGAACCGGGCAGCACTTTTTCATGACACGTGGGGGGCGGCACGACCACTTAAAAAAATAATATATATATATCATCTGGGCCGCGAAGCGGTTTTCCATTATCTATCATATCACTGTGTGGGGAATTGGCAGGTTGGCGCCCTCTGCGGCTGCGGGCACCCCTGCTTGCTGGGGGGGGGGGTGCCGTCTGCGGGTCGTGTGTGTGTGTGTGTGTGTGTGGTGGTGGTGGGGGGGGGGGATCCGCTGTGGGCTATAGAGCAATACTCTAATGCAGCCGTCCCCAACCTTTTTTGAGCCACGGACCGGTTTTGTGTCAGACAATATTTTCGCGGACTTCACGGTGTGGGCGCAAAATATGACGTAATAAATATGACGTAATACGACCGGCATAAAGACAATTATAAAGTGCATAAAGATACAACTCACCATTACGCTGCATTAGTGGAGCCCTGAGCTTGTTTCTCTGCTACGAGCCGGTCCCATCTCGGGGTGACGGGAGAAAAAGACCGAGCCCCGACGTGTGTTTATGTCCAGTCTACTGACTCTACTCCGTAACTTAAACCTTTATGTGCACTCTGTAACTTAATTAAAACCCGCTTCACAAAGACAGGATGTTGAAATGGAGGCAGGTTTCAGAGCTTTTTTGGCGATCTCAGTAACTCTGCCTTGATTGTAATCCAGAACACCGAGTTGTAACGGACTTTTAAGTTTCATTTTTGGGGTAACGTATCACGGAACCTCTTGACATGTGTCAAGATGTTATGTTTGAGGCTACGCACAGACGGATGTATCCGGTCTTTTTTCAAAATAAAACTTTTTCCGACTTTCTTTTTTTTTTACCCGGCAGGGGGGGGGCGCTCGGAGGGGGGTCTCGCCCGGGGCGTAATTACGTGTAGAACCGCCACTGGTGACATGGATTGCACTTCACGAGAGCGGGTCGTCCTTTAATCAATCCCCCGTTTCTCCTGTCCACATGTTGACTGTTCCTAGAGCGAGACACTGAACCCCAAGTTGCTCCCCAAGCACTTCACAGCCGCCTTCTCCTGATGCGTAGGATGGGTTAGAGGCAAAGGTCAAATATCACAAGTATGTCATATATGTGGCAATGTTTTTTTTTTGAACAAATTATCCTTTTTTCTATATGAGAAGGGTTTTACAGCATTACAAATAGCTTCTCTTGATTTTGGCTGGTGACCTTACAGTTCAATATTCACAGCTGTTTTAATAAAACAGTACATTTGAGCTTGTTTTTGTCGATATATAAATATGTCTTACTTGAAGTGTGAGTTGAATAAAATAAGACCAAACAAACGAGTAACGTTGATATTTGTTTCCGTGCAGGAATCCTCTTTTCTACTCTGGTGTTCGGGCCGGCCTGTGGTTTCATCCTTGGCTCCCTCTGCACTAAGTTCTACGTGGATGCTATCTTCATTGACACTGGTGAGTTAAATATTTCTTGTGTGTCCGTGTGCGTGCATGTGCGTGTGTATTGACCTCTGCTGTTCCTCTCCACAGATAAACTGGGCATCACTCCAGAAGACCCGCGGTGGATCGGGGCCTGGTGGGCCGGCTTCCTCCTGTGTGGTGCCTTACTCTTCTGCTCAGCTCTCTTCATGTTTGGTTTCCCTCAGTCACTTCCGACCAGCGAGAGAGAGGAGGGGGCTGACAGTGAGCAGGTTATGCTTCCTCCCTCTCCGAGTACAGACTATGAGACTCCAAAGCCCAGCAATGGGGTTGCACGCAACCACGAGCCTGCGAACAGCCCCACCTGCTGTCAGCAACTCAGGGGTGAGTGTGCAAGATCCAGTGTAGCGCTGTAATGCAAGGAAAATACATGACACATATTGATTAATTTGTTTCCTATATTTAAAAATGGGAATAACACAAAAATGTTAAACTAAGTAAAAAAGTAGTGATACTTCAATGAAAAGTACTCCATCACAAGTTAAGTACTGCCCTGGAAACGTTACTCAAGTAAAAGTACGATCAGCAAAATTACTCATTATGCAGATTGTCCAAAAGTAGCAAAGAAAAACATTGAATGCCTGAATAATCCATCAAGTTATTGGTTCATTATAATATTATATATTAGTGTTAGGTTATTTGATTGCTAAAATAGTTTAATAATATTAGATTAGCAGGTGCCAAAACAGACTCAAAGGCAACAAGAGGATCCTGTCTGTCCTGCTGACCAACATGCTAGTATATTAATTTCCATCCTTTATTTCTTTAGTGATCCCCAAGGTGACCAAGCACCTCCTGTCAAACCCCGTGTTCACCTGCATTGTCCTGGCGGCCTGTATGGAGATCGCGGTCGTGGCTGGCTTCGCAGCCTTTCTAGGGAAATACCTCGAGCAGCAGTTTAACCTCACCACATCCTCAGCGAATCAGCTGTTAGGTCTGTGTCCAGAGCAAACGGCCATGAGCGCACATACTATGTGCAGTTTACCAGCATAATAAACAGGTTGAACTTTATTTTCAAGGTATGACAGCCATTCCATGTGCATGTCTGGGGATCTTCATGGGCGGTCTGCTGGTGAAGAAGCTGAACTTGTCGGCACTGGGAGCCATCCGCATGGCCATGCTGGTCAACCTGATCTCCACAGCGTGTTACGTCTCCTTCCTGTTCCTGGGCTGCGACACCGGCCCCGTCGCAGGAGTGACGGTCACATACGGAAACGAGTAAGAGAGAGGCCGGATAGATGGCAGCCATTTGTATTCAACACTGAAGACAGGTTAATGCAGTACACAGATGTATCTGAGGGGTTGGGAGATGAGGAAAGCTGGAAAAACATTATTATTCTAAATTGTATTGATTAATTTGGCTTACAAGACACATGACCATGCATTACAAAAACAAAATGCAGAACATTCCATTTCCATAACAAGAAGATCTTATTATAATGGATATAGTGGTACCTGTCTTTTCTATGAATGTTGCTAAAATCTCCTCATTAAAGAGTCAATTCAACACTTTGCCTTCAAACATCCAAAACAAATCCAGATTTGTAAACTGGATTTGTTCAAACAAATGATGCCTCTAAGGGCCAGTGTGTAACATTTAAGTGGATTTATTGGCAGAAATTGAATATTATATTCACAACTATGTTTCCATGATGGGGACAGATCAAGAATGGCTGAGTTTTCATGAGCTTAGAAGGAGGCCTTCATACATACGTATGGAGCAGGTCCTTCTCACAGAGTTCACCATGTTGCAATGTTTCTACAGATTCAAGTTTCATTACGAAGCTGGTTTTGTAACAACTAACCAATCAAATGCAGTTTGGATGTAAAATTAGATTAAACAGTTAATCCACAGGAGGAAGTTAGTTAAATTCATCTAGATTCAGTCAGATAAACGTGGACTATGTATAAGCAGTAAACTATAGATAATATGTAATTATTTGATTATATACCCTGAGCAATTTCAGGGAGTTTTTATTCCCTAGATTGTGAATTTGTGTCCTGTCATGGGGACCCAGTTATTTAATAAATAAACATGAGCAGTAAACAACATTATAGCACTGAAAGGTAACACTGCTGCCAAGGTTAGAATACTTTATTGGAGGTGAATTGCAAAGGGTCTAAATGTATAAATATAAATTCTTATCACTGAAGTACAGTGGGCTTACTTTTTATTCAAACAACTTTGTGTCATCTCATGCAGTCTGTTAAAATAGTTTCTATTCAAAAAGTGGCCTTGTGTTCCGCCGTGCTGCACAGACTGAATATGAATGTGATAGCCTTTCCTGAATCAGTCACCCGTCACATGATAAAGCTAACATGTTATGCAACAGGACATTTAATTCACTTTTATATTGATGAGTCATAATGAATTATACTTCTTGTTTTTGTCTAGAGCTAGAAATTGTTTGAAATGTTCTAATTAGTGGTGATGTAATAATACCTGATGCAGATACCCCCCAAAAAATGACAGGAATTCTTGGGTTCTAGTTGCTAGTAAAGTAAGGTATTTTTTGGGGGTTTTCTCACTCTTCTATGAAAAATACACTGAATATGTTTGGGATTTCGGCTGTTGGTCAAAAGAAAAAAAGACAGCCGAAGACATTAAAGGCATTTCGGATTGATTTTTGTGATAAATCAGTTAATCAAGAAGATAATGGGTAGATTCATTGATTATGTTAGTTGCAACCCTAATCACGCTCGACACGGTGTATTAAACACCGTAGGCCTGAGCTGGAGGATGGAAGGAGATGAGTACAACTAAGGGAGAATAACTGATGCTTTACACAGTATATATCCAAAAAGGACACATTTTACACACATGCATACATTATCACTCCATTACTATTGCAAAGTACAAATCTACGTGGTTATGTGTTACATGGAAACATCTTGGACCAGTGGCCCCTTCCCCTTTGGATCACAGATCACTGGGCCAGTGATTAACCAGAGGCTGTTATAGATTTATTTTATTTTTGCACTGAGCCTCTCCTTTTTCCATTGGAAGAAAAACCAGAATTTCTCTACACCGGTGTGTTAGTGGGACGTCTTCATGGACCCAGGGTGAATAATATGCATTTTCTTTCTAGTAAGGAATATGTCCCATAGTTTAGATCTACATTAGGTCTCTTTTTTTAATGGCTGCCCCAATAAAAACACACTCGACTGGTTGTGATACACATTTTGGTCTCTTCTTAAAAAGGTTTGATACGCAGCCACACAGTTGCCTTTATGCCTCGTTATTTCCATGTGAAAGCAGTATTTCCGTGTGTGTAGTGGGCCTGTAGAAGTGCTGACTTTAGGTCTTCACTACTCTTCGATTCGGTAGTCTGAACCCAGCCTGCTCAAGAGCAGGTTATCTGTGCCGTGCAGTTTCCATGGAGATGTTAAAAGTGAACCATAGTGTCCCTGATTTAAAAAAAAAAAAAAAGTGCTTCTTCGATTTTGTTTGTGCCACATACAGATATAGTTGGCCCTTACAGTTGGAGAGGATGCTCAGGTTTCTCTCTGTCTCTGTTCAGGACTCTGCGAGTGGGCGAGAAACCAGACGCTCCGTGCATCAGTCACTGCAACTGCTTCACCTCCTCCATCAGCCCCGTGTGCGGCTCCAACGGGGTCACCTACCTGTCTGCCTGCTTGGCCGGCTGCACCCAGACGGGCAACTCTCGGACCTCGTCCAACATCGACAAGGTTTTACCCTTTTAAGTCTTGTGGTAGCGATTAGTAACGGTAATCTTCTGAGTGTAACAGCAAATGAATTACAGATGATGCAAACGGTTCTTTGAACTTCTTAAACTGTGCTTTGATATTAAAGTTCAAGAAAAGAAAAGTCCTCGCGTTTCACTGTCCTGTCGTCAGCTATCGCATGTGGTTTTCACCAGATCAGATGCCGACTGCCGATTAGTGTCTTTAATAGATTTAAATCACATGCAGAAGAGACTTGATGCTGCAGCACTACTTTTTATTTATTTATTTATTTATTTATTTATGTGCGGATATAAAGTACAGATCCCTTAATTGTACTGAACTAATACCGGCTTTCCTCCCAAATGAGAGAAAGCATGCACACGTTTTCCCTGTAATTTGATTCCCTTGTTCTTTTTTTAAATGGTTCTTTGATGAAGCCTCGTATTCTTCTCTTCACAGAACCTGACGGGATGCGCTTGTGTATCCTCCAAGAGTGAACTGGCCACAGCCGTTCCGGGGAAATGTCCAATGCCGGGCTGCCAGGAGTCTTTCCTCATCTTCCTTTGTGTGATCTGTGCCTGTAGCCTGGTCGGCGCCATGGCCCAGACGCCCTCTGTTATCATCCTAATCAGGTATGTTTAATATAAACGTATGAGTGTGTGTGTGTGCAGCCTTTGTGGATGTGTGTGTTCTTCCATCGAATCTAGTATCTACAACAAAACTGTGATCTATTTGCTTCCCGTGTAGGACTGTGAGCCCTGAGCTGAAATCGTATGCACTTGGAGTGTTGTTTCTTTTGCTGCGGCTCCTAGGTAAGGGCTTTTATCAGATAACACATTCATTTCAGATACTGTGCTAGACTATGTCTCAATACTCACACTTGGCTGATTTGCCGCAGTACCCGTTGAGTGTGTGTAGGTTTCACAGAGCTCACTGGGACGCGCTTAGATAGCCTCGTCACTCCCATCAAACACACGCCTCAATCGACCTGAACATGCATTTGTTTTTCTAGTGCCATCAACTCTAATGCTGCTCGGTTGATCTGATTTGTCTCTGTGTGGGGAATAAAACCAGCAAAGCAGTTCAGGTCGATCGAGGCCTGTATTAGTGGGAGGAGTAATGGAATTAAGGAAGACTAAATCGAGTTATCTAGAAATACACAGGTCTACTTTTACAGATCATAAGAGAGATATTATCTTTAATTATCTTTGTGTTTTGAGATGTGGAAGAAACGTACTTCTCAAATAATTGAGAAAAAAAAAAGAATATTATATATTTGTGTTAAATATAACATTAACCGACCCAAATTCTCCTCTTTTACAAACTTTCTTTTGCATTTGTTGGAGGAATTTGAGATTTGAGAAAAACTTGCCATCTTGCCAAGAGTTAAAGGAAAAGATTTACTTTCAAAATGAGCCAGTGGTACCAATCTTATCATCTGAATCTCTGTGTACCAAAGTGAATAAACATATCCCCAGCCCCAAAAACACTTTTCTATGAAAATAATTTGAACATTGAACAAGACAAATCCAGAAAAGAGAGGGGATAAAAGGCCACCTAGTTATTTGATATTGACCCAAATTTCTCATACATTTGTTATCTTTTGACGTTTTCTTGTGAAAAGAGTATGTGGGCTCAGTCCGTGTTTCTGTTGAACAGGATTCATCCCCCCTCCTCTGATATTTGGTGCTGGGATCGACTCCACTTGCCTGTTCTGGAGTTCAGACTGCGGCGATCGGGGCGCTTGCCTGCTGTACGACAACGTGGCTTACAGGCATCTGTACGTGAGCCTCGCCATCATCCTCAAGGGCGTCGCCTTCCTCCTCTACGCCACCACGTGGTATTGCTTACGCAGGAACTACAAGAAGTACATCAAAAGTAACGAGGGCTACATGACGCCGACCGAGTTCTACCCCTCTCTCACAGACGGCCCCAAAACAGTAGACAGGACAAAGTTTATATACAACCTAGAGAACCACGAGTTTTGTGAAAATATGGAGTCAGTTTTATAGTTTGTTACGCAAGAAAAGGACAATGTGGACATTCATATTCTCTCAAAGGAATATTTTATTTAAATGTTCTTGAAAGGATCAAACAAATTGTTTTTTTTCGAGCGAGGCAATCTATTTAACGGCCCGTCACAGGTGGCGTTGCTCTCCACTGCGATCCGAATTCTCGGTAAACTTTCAAGGGTCCATTTTAGTCGTTTACGTATCAGCGAGGTGTTGTCCAGTGTTACCGGTGAATTCCTGTGTTGACTCGGTGGTAGAGGACAGACTAAAGTACTGTCAGGCTCAGTCCTAGCTGATTAGTAGTGAATGGACATGACGCTATTATAACTAGTTGCCATATTGTTTTAGGCCTGTCATGATTCCAGTGTTCTGTGTGAATAATGACAGTTTCCTTTCAGTCAGTGCACTGTGTGTTCTGTCTGTCACTCTCTCAAAAATGAGATTTATATGATAAGAAAAAAACTAAAGTTGGATGGTTCTTCAGTTATTCATATTTAAAAGTTGCCAAGTGTTTACAAACTAATAGTTACGTTAATGCATTTTACTTCAATGCAGGAAGGTTTTCTGCAAGAAGAGAACAGAAGCACCCTGACTGGGTTGTTATAGTGGCCTACTAGATGTTTTACCGTCAGAGAGTTAAGTCTAGTACCTTACAGCAAGGTGGTGTTTTCATGTCATCCTGCACTGTTCAGTTGCTCGTTCTCTTGCTGGAACACAGCCACTGTTTTTGATACTGTTGAGACTAGACTGTGAAGTCTTGTCTCATAGATGCAAATGTGCAATTCATAAATGATACATCCATGTTTATTACTAGTTTTGTTTCAGACTGCAGGTTTGTTTTTCATTATAGCGGTTTGTTTTATTTCCATATTTGTTTTTACATCTGCAGAGTTTATCCAGCCTAACACGTCTTAATAAGGGATTATTCAAATAAGAATGTTAATTATATTTTCTTTTGACTTTTGCACCTTTGTGAAAGAGCTAACAAGAGTTTTGGACATTCAAGTAAAAGAGATTGGGAGTAATATATTAGTTTCATTAGGCCCAGAATGTTTTCTTAGATTGTTTTTGAAAGGACAGTATAAAATATATATTATAATGTTCTAATTGTCTGAGATGTGTGTGTCTGATGTCACAGAACATTTGGGACAATTCATAGCGATGAAAATACTATGTTGCATTGTCGGGGCAAACAAAAAAGAACCTAGGCCTGTAATGTCTCGAATAGGGCTGCACAATTTTATCGAAATATACTAATATGGCTACAATATCCACATTTTATTTGGCGCAATATTTGTAAGAGGCAAACCTGTGTCAAAATACAATTTCAGATTTGAATATTGACGTGCTGCAGAGATATCGTGACACAATAACCATGTTATTGTGTTTTTCAGCAAAGATGAGAATGATGATGTAAAAAATATTATATAATATATACTAATATCACAAATCCTGTCATTACCGTAGATTTATTTTTCTAAATCGTGCAGCCCTCGTCTGGGATAAAAAAATACAGAAATACTACAGCGGGGTTTGTGTGTGTGTGTGTGTGCAAGGTCAAACCAAGTAAACACCCGAAGAACACACTGAATCTATTCCTGGACATGTATTTGAAGAACTCTTTAACGCAACTCGGCACACACTGTACGACCTGTTACTCTACTGATCGCTTTGCATTTCAAGTTTTGTCCCTTTTCTTACACTTTTTGTATGGCAACATATCATTTATTTTACTCTGGAAATAAATTATTTTTCAGAAAAGAAATTCAAATTTGAGTGTTTTTGCAGTCTTTTTGATACTTTTATTTTATTTCAGAGACCTGCTTTGTCCAGCGTTTGGTTTACAGTACTTTGGCTTTATCTGTCATGATCAACTAACAACTAACGCATGTACACAAAACAAAGAATATCAAAACAAAAGACACAAATGCAGTCCAATCAGGGTAATGGTCATGGCAGAAACAAAACCACATTCATTTAAGTAAAAAAAAAAAAAAAACTAAATACAAAAAGAAGAGAGGTGTTATGCATAAACTTTAAGTTACATTTTATGATGACTACGCCGCTTTGATCTATTCTACATATTGTATAGAATTATACAATATTATTATTTTCTATCAAATCATCTTTAACCTTTTAAACAAGTGTTGAGGCAAGAGCATAAAGGGAAGAGCATAAAGATCAGTCTATTCACGGCTCATCACACACTCAATATTGTACTAAGTGCTCACTCTGTAAAATGGAATATTGACCTGAAAAACGATAGGAGCTCACAGACTTCTGATATTTCGATTCACATTGTGAAAGCTTCTCGTGTATCTTTTATCATTCAGTCACTTTTCAAAAAGGAGCCACTGAGAATATTGAGAGATTGTAAAAGATCCATCTGGATTGTAATGCTTTTTTTTCAGACTGCTACTCTTTAAATGAAAACTGCTTTATATATATATATATATATATACCGTCAGGGCCATACTATAAGTATTTGGACTGTGACACAATTGTTCTTATTTTCCTCATTTCACAGATTTAAAAATGATGCAGTCAATATGTGGTTGAAGTGTAGACTTTCAGCTTTAATTCAATGGATATAACAAATCTATCGCATTAACGGTTTAGGAATTACAACCCTTTTTACAGTCCGCCACATTTTCAGAAGTTCAATTGTAATTAGACAATTGTCTTAAAAATGGTTTGATTGCAGGTGTGGCCTGCTCCCTCCTTTATTACATGACAAATGAAGCAGATAAAAAGGTCTGGAGATGATTCAAAAATGTTGACTTGCATTTGGTAGCTGGTCCAGGGAACTCTCAGCACAAGGACCAAAGAGGTGTCAATGCCAGTGAAGGAGGCCATTAAAAGGATGACAAACTACACAAACCTATCGGGCAGATACCAGAAACATTTGGATCGACCTGAAGTGGGCCTCCAACATCAACACCATCCGCAAATAGGCCCAGCAGAGGCTGTACTTCCTGCGCCAGCTCAGAAAGTACAACCTGCCTCAGGAGCTGCTGATCCTGTTTTACTCCGCCGTCATCCAGTCTGTCCTCTGCTCTTCCATCACTGTGTGGTTTGGATCGGCCACCAAACAGGACAGAGTCAGACTACAACGGATCATCAGGTCTGCAGAGAGAACTATTGGTTTCAGCCTGCCTTCCATCCTGGACTTGCACACCTCCAGAGTCAGGAAGCGGGCTGGAAAGATCACAGCAGACCCCTCACACCCTGGAAACAAGCTGTTCCAACTCCTCCCCTCTGGTAGGCGCTACAGAGCTCTGTACGCCAAAACTACCAGACACAGGAACAGCTTCTTCCCACTGGCCGTCACCCTGATGAACAGTTAATCAGTCACCTCCATTTGCACAATTTACACTTTTTTTGTCTTTTTTATATTTATCTTGTTGATTGTGTATAAATACGTAGAGCGAAGAGAAACCGGAGTTAAATTCCATGTATGCGTAAACACACATGGCCAATAGAGCTGATTCTGATTCTGATCAACAGTTTGGTACCTTCCTAAAAATAAGGAAAGCTCCCCAACACCAAAAGACCCTGCAGACCACAGAAGACATGTAAAGTAGACGTAGCTGAATTATTTCCTTAGTGAAGAAAACCCTTCATAACATTAATACTGAGCTCAAGAATACTCTGGAGGAGGAAGCCGTGTCTTTGTCAAAGTCTACAATAAAGAGATGCCTTCATGAATCTGAATACAGAAGTTTACAACAAGGTGCAAACCACTGGGAACACTGAAGAACAGGAAGGCCAGATCAGACTTGAAAATCAGCCAGAAAACATTTGAAGAAGCCTGATCCGTTTGAGATGAAAGTTCTTTGGAAGATGAAACCAGGATTAACTTGTACCAGACGGATGTGAAGAGAAAGAAAGGAACGGTTCCTGATCCAACCACATCACCTGGTTAACAGGGTGGAGGCGGTGCTGTGGAATGGGCTTGCTTCCCAATGGAACTGGGTCACTGGTGTTCATTGATGATGTCACAGCTGATATAAGTAGCAGCATGAGATTTGAGATGTTTAGGACTTTACTATCTGCTCAGATTCAGCCAAATGCTGCAAAACGGATAATGACCCAAAACCTGCTGTGAAAACAACCGAAGAGCTTCTCAAGGCAAAGCAATGGAATCGATTATTCTTCAATGGCCAAGTCAGTCACCTGATCTCAACCATAGTGAGCATGCTTTTCATTTACTTAATATACAACTGAAGGTGAAAAGACCCACAAACAAGCAGCACCTGAAGGAGGCGGCAGTAAAGTTCTGGCAAAGCATCTCAAGGGAGGAAACTCGGCGTTTGGTGACTATGGGGGGAAGACTTCAGGCAACCATTGACCGCAAAGTATTTCCCCCCAAGTATTAAAAATTATCATTATATTTACTATTATGTTAGTTTCTCCAATTACTTCTGAACCTCTGAAAATATAGGGGACTGCGTAAAAATGGTTGTAATTCCTGAACGGTTAATGCAAAGTGTTATTTCCATTGAAATATAGCTGAAAGTCTACACTTCAACCACATTTTGACTGTCATTTAAAATCCATTGCAGTCGAGTAAATAGGCCAAATAGTGTCACAGTCCAAATACTTATGGCCCTGATATACATAAATCTAGCAGTCGTATATTAGTAGTAACTAGATGTTTCCAACAAACATGAAGCCAGTGTTAAGATCTGAGAACTGGACTACTCTTGGTGAAAACCACATGATGGTAGATGTATCCAAATATATTGTTCACCATTTCTAGGCAAAAAATAAAAGCCCAAAACAGTGTATTGTTAAGCAAATTTAATTGTCTTTCAGCTGCTGCATTACCTAATGGAAACTCTGTGATTACTTAATAAATCATCATTTTGGGAGCATTTATTATTTTTATTGAGATTGTTTTGGCCTTTTTGCTTATGCACCTGATATCATGCTGGGACAGTAAGACACCTTATACAGAGCTTTGACTGTAACATTTTGGCCATGAAATAAGAGATGACATTTCTTTGTAGCCAACAACCACATTCCCAAAATATTTCAAAGGTCAGCCTCAATGTTTCAACAAAGAACCTGTCACACCTGCACTCAGCCAATTAGGAGCTGACCTGAGTCACAGCTGCAGAGGCTCAGTGGGGGTTCGGTTTATTGTGTTTGCTGCTGTTACACAGTGCACATTGTATCTGCTGTGAATTTGAAGACTGGTCCGAGAAACTTGTACCTGAAACGTTTTAATGAATCAAAAATCATGAAAGCTGAATCCCTAAACAACTGAGCCAAAACTAAGCTTTTTGTTTTAGTGCCAAACATGCGTCAAGGCCCTTTTTTCTTCTTCTTATTATCTCCTATTATTGCTTATTATCAATTACAACAAAACACAGTCTGCTGGACTGGAATGAATCACATAGTTTCATTAAATCAAATATCTTAGTGGGATAAACTAAATAATTGATACCATGTAAACAATAAATAATAAATCACGGCTTTATTCAACATGTTAATGTCATAGTTACCATTTCTAAGTTCTTGTGAACCCAAATGTGACACACTTTCAAAAAGAAGAGTGCAGTGTGTTCCTGTGGTTGTAACGTCTAATAATAGCACAATGGCACTCAAAAGACAAAAAGCTGGTGTATGACAACCTCTACAGTATCAGCAGCATCTGCCTCAGTGAGCATCTCTCTCTGATACACACCTCGCTCCTGACACTCGTCACATCAAAGACACACAAAATGTGACGACGAGACTCCGGGGAAAGTGTCCTTGTTGTAAATTCAAAATGCACCAAAAGAAAAAAGCAAGCAAGCTCTAAATAGAAGCTGCTGCAGGCAAGCGTTTTCTCCTTCAATCAAGCAGCGCCAATTAGCCTAATGGGTGCTTTAGTAAGACGAACTGTTGCACAACAAACCCAGCAGAAAAAAACAAAGCAATAAATTGTCCATGAAGAACTTCGACATGTTTTTTCTCATACTGTTGAGGGATATACTGTTTATGTTTCAGTGAATATGAATCTAGTGGAGTGAGTTCGTTCAGCCTACTGACATTTAGATCTCTGTGCCTGGATGCTGACTTTTCAACAAGATCACAAACTGCAGAATGTGAATGCAAATGTGAGATTTTACTTGTCATATCCCTTCAGTGTGCTACAAAAATACAAAATATATGAATCAGCATTAGTATTAAATATTATTAGCAGGGTGAATATGAGTTGTGTCATTATGCGCACTGTCAAGGCTCCAGCTGCACTTTTCACTTTATGTAAATTAGCCCTTTATCCGTGTCTATAAAATGTAATTGTGTAGCTAATATATATGCATGTAATTTGAGGAAGCCCAAGCTAACATTTGACATTTGCTTGAACTGATTAATGCTTCATTTGCAATTAAAGCCAAACAAAGCATGTGACAACCATGTGGTTCAGCTAAAAATCTGAGTTTATTTTAGGCAACTATGAAGCCCGACAAGCAAGACTGGAGATGATAATTGGATGAGGTTGAGCAGGACGAAGAGAAAGTCCTGAAGGATGATGCTGATGTGAACAAAATTACAAATGTAATCTGTAGTTGCTTTAAATATGACATACTCTCAAAACTGCATTATTGTTGTTGCTTTAAGTTATCCATGACGTGAATACTGACACAAAAAGTGTTCAAATGTGGCCACGATGTTCCCACATACTTTGGCTTCCAGTGTAGTTAATATAGCTGTTATATTTAAAATGGCCATTATGCTCAAACGTGTTATAGATCATTACAATCTTAACATGTGTTTATACGCAATGCTTAATCACTAGTTAATTAAGCCACAATTAGTGAATGTACATTGTTGCCCTCAGGGAAAGTGAAGTGTAACTCCACCATTAACATTTATGAGCCCGAGGTGTAGCAAACATTTTAGCAGGAACCTGCAAGAAAATATGCCCAGCTAGCTTTTTCAGGATAAACATAGGCTTTAGAAAATATAGATGAAAAATAAAATAAATTGTAGACACAGCAGAGCTGGTCATAGTGACGGTAATGCGAAGATAAATGGTCTGATGCATTTATTTTTCCAAGATCAGCATTCCTGCACTTTGTACCAAGAGCAGAAATACCCTGAGCGATGCAAATAGGGCCTTCAGAAACATATTTTTTAATGATAGTTGTGTCCAGCATTAGTTTCTTCGTGGGAATATCTCAGTGAAAATAAGGATTATTTTCTCCAAACTGTTAAACAGTTTAAAAATACGAAAGTAAAAGTCCTTCATTAAAAATAGTATTGTTGCAGCTGCTAGAGGGGGAGCTAGTTTTAACTACTTTAGATGCGGTCCAGTGGTTCTCAATATAGGGGTCAGACCCCCTCCATCGGGTCACAAGACACATCTGAAGGGTCATTAGTGATTAATTGGGTTGGAAAGAAGAAGAAGCAAGTTGCGCAGCACACATTTCTATTTACTTCCCTTTAATTTATGCTGTTTTGAGATAATTTGACATCGTTAGGTCTTGAACAGATCTTTAAATTAAACCATCTGAGAAGTTTGGAGGTGAAACCAGTCGTTGGTGGAACTACTGGAGATAAGGGGTGTCAAGTGCTTTTAAAAAAAAAAAAAGGGTTTACAAGTAAAAAAAAGATTGGGATTTACTAGTGTAATCCTCAACAGTGCATACATAGTTTTAAGTAAAACATAAAAGTAACTAATATCTACAACTGTCAGTCAAATGTAGTGGAGTAAAAATAGCGTAGAGTAGAAGCACAACAAAAAAACAAGTGCTGGATCAAATGGGGACATCTTTTAATAGCTCTGTTAACCAGTGGTGGAGGGTACTAATTAAGGCACGTTTAGTGTTGAGCTTCGTTACCCTCCACCACTGGTGACCAGAGCTATTCAAAGATGTCCCCCATTAGAGCCAGTACTCGTCTGATTGGGGCTCACTCACTGTGCTTGGTGGCCACGTGAGCTTCAACGAAGCTTTGACCTCTATCTCCAAATGTAGGCTATCCTCCTCCACTGGGTGCGAGCCTACTACTTTTGGTGCAAACCTGCCGGTCCCGCTGCCTCTTAACACTGCGGTGTTTCCACCTCCTCTCAGCGAGCCGACACACACCTGGAGAGCGAAGCAGAGCGATGGAGTCGCGGCGCCGCTGCGCCTTTAAGACCGCATGTGGTCTCCGTCTCGCTGCTCCCACGGCAGGCTGCTGTGGAGGTGCACGCTTTCAAAGTTTGACTGGGGAATAGCGGGCAGCACTGGAGACGGCAGCAGCGTCGGCCCGCCGGGAAGCCGACACAAGCAGCCCTTCCTCTGGAGAGGGGGGAAGCACCGCCGCTCGCCTGGGAGTGTCCGACTCCAGCGATAAGAACAATGGGAGCGATGGCTGAGCGGATTTTGGATTTATAAATGGGAACCACAAGAAGGTTAATGTAACAGTGTTTTCTGAACGGAGGGACTCTTTCCCCCCCTTCCTCAGCCATGCCGCTGATATTCCGCGCGCTGTTGTTCGGCTTTGTAACGCTGCTGGTTGTGGTTTTGATAATTGATGATATTGCAGAAGTGGAGAAAGAAACTGCGTAAGTAGCATGCACTGTATACGTGTGCGTGTGTGTGTGTGTGTGTGTGTGTGCGCGCGTGTGTCCATTGTTTTCTTGACCAGCAGGTTTATTTCCTCACAGGATTAAATCTGTGAAGTGGTTGAGGTGAGGGAAAAAGAATAAATGAGTGAAATAAAAGAGAGGTTATCGTTATTGAATAGAAGTTTAGAGTTGGATTTGGACAATGTGGGGTTTGTTTCTATTTGTAACACTTGGGTGCAGCAGCAGCAGCAGCTGTTCCGACAGCAGCCTGGCCAGGGTCTCCAAGGATTAGGCTATTTGTCTTGCAGCAGCCTGCATGCGGGATGGGATACATTTGCACTATAAGAGTAGAGTGTGTGCGCGCGTGCGTGTGTGTGTGTGAGGGAGGAAGAGAAAGACAGACCGAGGTGTGGGGGCAACAGATTGGAAACAAACGAGGCTTTCCTCTTTTTTCTTTTTCATTTCCAGTCCTTGAAACGTTGAGCAGTGCAGCAGACATCTTCCAAGGCGCGCTCATGCCCCACTTATATTTGACCTGCAAAAAAAAAAAAAAAGCATTCTTAATTTCGGACTAAAACAAATCTGTCACATGTAAAAGCAGCCAGACCTCAACAGTGCAACATCCCTCTCTCCCTCTCATCATTATCATCCCCGCTTTAATGATGCTGTGCCACCTGAATAGCTTTTTTTATTTCTCTGTGAAGCTTTTGGATTCTCACATCTGCCTTTCAGCAAGAACATTTTGCTTTGAATGCAATTACTCGGCTGTGGCTCACGTTGTAATGAGGTCATATTGGTTTGTTATTCGCGGCGGGTGAAGAACCAGAACCGATTCCACTTCTGCATAAATGTAGCCTAACACAATTGTAACAATATATTTAAAGCCACCAGGATTGTAAAAACAAACAGCCCACTTGTCTGTCACAGAAGCACCCTTCGGTTTCAGTTTCTGACTCCTTCAAGACAAGCTGGCAGCTTGTCATAATTTTATCACATGTGAACAAGGTCATGATTGAAAAATAGACCGATTTCGTATGACTGTAAATGCATATTGCTAGCATGGTGTATTTAACACCCCTTTAAAAATATTGTATCCTTGCCTAGAGAAAAGAACACCTCCTTTCAGTATAATGGGCCTCCATTAAGGCCCCATTTCTCCTCATTACATCAGTAAATAGGCCCACAGTGGATTGGTTAAAAAAAAAAAAATGGCGCGTGCTACCACCTTTATTCTGTCTTGAAAGACGGAAGCACAGTATGCCTGGGATTGAGAACAGTGGGTGCATTATTGTTACAGGATATGATTACAGGAAGGACTTGAAACGTCAGTCCATTATCAACCAAGCCTTCATGCTGCAATATGTGATTCATAATTCAATCTAAATCATATTTATTTCTTCCCCCCCTTGTAGAAATACTGGACATTCAAAGAAGATGAACTTACATCGGCTCATCCCTAAACCGCACAGGTCTGAAATCCAATTATCGCCACACACACACACACACACACACACACATATATATATATATATATATATATATATATATATATATATATATATATATATATATATATATATATATATATATATATATATGCATATATATATATATATATATGCATATATATATATATATATATATATATATATGCATATATATATATATATATATGCATATATATATATATATATATATATATGCATATAGCGGTAGACCAACAGTGGGGGGCTTACTAGTCTTCACATATCATTTGTATAGTTGGCATTGGGCATTTGATTCCTTTGCAGCCTTGACTGTGAGTCATTCACAGTGAGCGTCTCATTACTTTTTACAGCGAGAAGGCAGCTGCTATAAATACCCATCAATGCGGTGGTATCTACGGGATAACAAAAACATCTGCCATAGGAATAACGCTGATTAAAATCAACTTTATTGCATATAAATTACTCTAAGCCTCATTGCAGCCAAGTCAGCGGTGGAGGAATAATTCAGATTTGATGAAGTAGAATTAGGAATACGTCTATGTCAAATACTCCATTACAATACAAGTCCTGTATAATAAGGTACATAAGTGTTAACATGTATTTAAAGTACTAAAAGTACTCATTATGTGACATATGGCCTCCATGGATGTTATAATATGATCTTTGTATGTCAAATCTTACTGTACAATGTAGTTATTAGCAAAAGCTGTGAAATAAGTGTATTCAAAGGTACAATAAATGTAGTGGAGTAAAACTATAAAGCTGCAGAAAAGAGTAAAGCTTTATTTACGTAAGAACAAGTACCAACATGTGTTTGTTAGCAAAGCTTACGTTCCATTACTCAGAGGGCTTCCTAATCTTCTGTATAACATATGAACCCCTCTGTTCTTACACCCTCGATTCAGAAAGGAAAAAAAATAAAATTGGGGGAAAAGAGGGATAAATTAACGCAATATATGAACCACATACCAAGGCTTTTGTTTTTATTTATCATAACTTTAAATATCAACAATAGTGTGTCAATAACAGGACTCTCTGTTCTCATTTAGAAAGGCTGCAGCACACGTGGATCCGACTGCTTTGACGAGACTGAGCAAAGACGTAAATCATCTCAGGCCGAGCTACAATACCACTGTCAAGCTCTCGTCAAATAACTGGACCTTCAACAAGACGCTCTCCAACCTCATCAGGCATCAGACTCTCCACTCTCCGCAATTACCCCGACATCGTTTCACACTCCACTCAGCAGAGCCTTTCGTAACTAAGCGCGTGCTTTCTCTTTTCACAGAAAGAATATTCTGAGGTTTCTCGATCCAGAGCGGGACATCTCTATCCTGAAGGGCACGCTGAAACCAGGAGATATCATCCACTATGTGTTTGATCGCCACAGCACCACCAACATCTCAGAAAATCTCTACCGTCTCCTGCCAACTGTATCCCCCATGAAGAACCAACATCACAGGCGTTGCGCCATTGTGGGAAACTCTGGGATTCTGCTCAACAGCAGCTGTGGACCCGACATCGACTCTCACGACTTTGTTATCAGGTATTCATTTTTTTTTCTCAGAAATTGCACAAGTGATGACAGGGTTGGAAGGCTTCCACTTGAAATGAATCATAACACATGCGAGTCAAAGTGGATTGTAATTGAAATGGATTGGCACATTAGTTTTAGGTTTATCTCACTTTACTGACAGTATAATTCACAATTCCATTTTCTCTGTTTAATTCAGGTTTAGAGTTGGTGCTCACACAGCTGGAAATATAGTAATTGGACTTTTGAAAAAGATGTCAAAGCTTTTTTTAATGATTTAAAGTTGGAAATGAGCTGCCAGACTGAGAGCAATTCATTGTCTGATTATACATTAGACTGACATTTTGAAAGGCCTCTGCATCCAGCAGAAAACACATTGTGCTTGGTAGAGAAACACCGGCGCTCTCATTTACCAGAGAGTTGTGTTATTTATCACTATTCACTTGTCATTGGAGGAGAATAAATCGGTCTGGGGTTGTATTATAATGGAGATGCATATATATTCTTGTTGAGATTCTGTGCACAGCAGAACAATCTAACAAAACATGCACTCACTGCAGAGGTAACTACTGCGAGAAACAGCCTCCAATAAATCAATTACTTTAATGTTGCTGTATAAGTAGAGCAGGAAGTAGCTGTCTGTGGTAGCACCTCATTGAGCTAATTGATCGGTAGCTGAATAGGCCTCAAAATCCTTTTGTGTCCCTTATTTTTTATTCTGTAATTGATTCTGTTGTCAGTGACTCTTGTCTTCTCTAAGTGCTGCGATGTTTTGCTGACGAGGAGAGGTCATGATTTCTAGACCACAGCAGCATGATAATAACACCGGGGCATGGCGGTAATGGTTGGCTGAAGGCGGACAACAGGGAATGTGGCGTTTTGAGAAGCTGAGGAATTTACTCTGGCATCCACATAACTGATACGGAGATAATGCCTCAGCTAAATATAGTTCTCTGCTCCACGCTGAGTTTCCACAAAGTAGGTTGACAGTATTTTTGGGTGAGAGATCATTTCAGTGTTATGATGATGTAATGGAATAATTTGGCGTACTTGAGCAATTTATGAGTCAGCTGATGGTGCATATTTGTCATGTTTACCTCTTGCATGTAATCTTTGAACTGTTTCCAAAAGCAGGTGCATCATCTGTATATTGATGGCAACCATTAAGCTGTAATGGTCGGTTACTGTCCAGTGTTTATGCATCTATTCCCGATGATTTAAATTTTTTCAGATGATAGTGACTAAAATGAATGAAATTTAATGAATCGTGTTGTTGATGTTTTGGGGGTTTTAAATCAGAAAAACGAGCACTCCTGGTTTGTTTCTTTCCACACTGTCGAGAATAGAGTTGCTTCGCCGGGAAGATAATTGCCGTCTTTTTGTTTTCTAGTCGTCAATAAACAAAATGCCACGCTGCTTTTCTGCTGAATTTCACTTGGATTTCTGCTCTGTTTCACTCCTGGTAGAGATGTCTGCCTGGCAAATGGTCTGACTAGCTTGAGGATACAAACAGATGGATGGTAGATTTAAGGGGAGCGTTTTAGTAATGTGTGAGCTGCCGGAAGATTAGGATTTTTGAAAAGGTACATATCTGAAGTTAATTAACCATTGCAGAGTAGCAGTCACTGTAATCGGCTCATGAAATTAAAGACCTATCAAAACTGGTCCATCAAATCATTCAGGCTCACTTTAAGGAAATGTATGATTGAAGTGTATATTTGTGGCTTTCATTTCAGCTCATAATTTTCATATTCTTATACCAAGTTGAAGTTGGTCGCTCAGCACGGTTTCACACTTCATTTAGACACTTTGCTTTATCTCTGCAGATGTGTGTGTGGTAGAGACATTCAGATCAAAGGACAAAGAACCCAGACAATGAAGGAAATCCTTTCACATTGGCTGACAGTGAAATTGAGTGATGTGTGCTTTGCTTGTTCCCAGGTGTAACCTGGCACCGGTGGAGGAGTACTCTCGGGACGTCGGGTGGCGGACCAACTTGGTGACCATGAACCCTTCGGTGGTGCAGCGGGCTTTCCAGGACCTGGTCAGCGAAGAGTGGAGGGATCGCTTCCTGCAGCGGCTTCAGAGCCTCAGCGGCAGCGTGCTGTGGATCCCGGCCTTCATGGCCAAGGGCGGGGAGGAGCGCGTGGAGTGGGCCCTTCGTCTCATCCTGCTGCACACGGTGGACGTCCGCACCGCCTTCCCCTCGCTGCGCCTCCTCCACGCCGTCAGGGGGTAAGATGCAGCGCATTGGCTTATTGGCACCAAACACAAAGTGAGACCGAGGCTTTTGGGAACGTCGTTAGTTTTGCCGGTATTTGCTCATGACATAAACAAAATGTAGCCCTGAATTTATTTTGAGGGGGACGTGAATGTCTGAACCAAATATCGTAACAATCCATGGCATTTTACTCTAAACCACAATTGTCATGGTTGCGCTGGAGGAAAAGTCAGGGGAGCATGACAGTGAGGAGGGTTCATCCTGCGAGGACCGTGAATGTCAGTACAAAACGTTATTGCAATTTATCCAATAGTTGTGGGCCAAAGTGGTGGACTAACAACCAACAAACTGACATTTCCTTCCCTAGAGCCATGCCGCGAGCTTGGCTACAAATAATCATTTTGGGCTTTTACTGGGAGTTACATGCTTTGGCTGTTTCTTGGTGATCAAAAGCCGGGTGCAGTGCCGTAGTCTTGTCGTCACGGGGATGTTGCCACGCAAGTCTACAAAAAGTGCTCAGTGGATTGTTTATGGTATTGAGCCTCTCATTTAACTTTCTGCAAGAAAGCAAATAATGCTATTTTTTCTTTACATATTTAAATGTTGATATAAAGAAGATATGCATTAAGCTGTGGTATAATAGGACAATTATATTTTAATAATTCTTATTATTTGTGTTGATTTATTTTAGAACTGGAGGTTGTTTTTTTTGGCAGAACTGTCAAATACAGCCTCCACTGCCTTCAGGCTGTTATAAATCCACTCTGTGCACTTTGTGTTGCTGTCCTTGCTTCTCTCTAATCACAATCAGACTCTGCTCGGGATCTTTTCTGCTTTGTTAAAAGCCTAACAACCGCTGGTCCGGCACACTATATGCCATTTTGTATGCCCGACTAACACTCTAATTACAAAAGGGTAGAACTGGGCCATTATTTTTGTAGTCTCTTGGTCAGTGTTTTCCAAGAGAAAATAATTTACCTGAAATCCTTTTGGAGATTAATCCAATGCCTTTGTCCTTTTTAAAGTGCTGCTGGATAAATGCTCCCCCTGACCTTGTCATTTTCTCAGTAAGACTGAACTTTAACTCCCTGTCATGTGCCCCGAGGACAGACCATTTCACTGATAATTAGGCCGTCTCCTCTGCTTTTTAAAATGCTACTGGAGTGTTTAGTTGGACTGTAAACCTGCCCTGAAGAGTTTTGGCCCCCCATGTCACACAAACTACTTTAAATAGTACAACCTCTGCATCTCGACATGACCTTGCACACTAACCGCAGTGTGCACAGCCAGAGGAGGCAGCAGTAGCCTCGAGGCTGGAGAAATGGGCGAGTGACTGGAAAGGAAAATGAAGTTGGGCCAAGTGAACGTCTGACCAGCTGTCCCTGAAGCTGCTCTTAAGGGCAGTATCTGTCATGTCCATGTCATAGCAGCTCCTAGGTCACCTGAAGTATAAGATTGCAATTGTGCAGAGCAACGGCAGTTTTTAAAACATTTTTAAAACATGCTGCAAAATATATCCTCCTGAACAAGTAATTAAATAATATTGACTATACAAGAGTTCTTTTTCTAAAGAAACATGCAGTAAAAGCTTTGCCAATGGGGTGAGATAATTACTTTTTTCACTTCCATTATTGCATGTTAGATATTATTTGTTTCCTGGGCAGATGGCTGTACTACATTCAAGATTTTTAAGCCAGGAAACGTGTGGGATAACAGTTTTACTGTGTTAAGAATAGGGCTGCAAGGAACCATTCTTTTTTTATTATAAATCTGTACTGATAGAAGAGATATCTGCACACTTGGATCTATGCAGTAAGTGTGCGGATGTCTCTTGTCTCAGTTTGGACATTGATGGTTCCTGCACTTCAATGCTATCTTCTGATTTTGTCCAATAAACAGTAAAAAGCTAAAATATATTCATTTTACAATGATGTAAAAGAGACAAAAGCTAGCAAATCCACACATTTCAGAAGCTGGAACCAGAGAGTATTTATTACTTAGATAATTCATTTTCTATAAATGTATCGACCAGTTTAGTTCAAAATCAGGATTTTTTTTAATGACTTAAGAGGGATATTTTTGCAGTGCATCCGCTGAGGAAATAGAAGAGGAGGCGAAAAGCTCACTTATTGATTATCTGTGCGCCAAGTAGTCCTTGAAGGGGCAGCTTGGTGGTCCACAACGGAGAAACATATCCGGCAGGCTCTACATTTTTACTTGAGTGACTTCTTAGGATTCAGCTGCACGCTGTGTGCTCCACACTGGATGTCTATATATATCAAAACTCAGAGGGAGGAAGGTTTCACTGAAGGAGAAGTGTTGCCTGCTAATGAATACTAACTTAAGTGAGCTACTGAGAGAGCATATTCTTCCTTTCGCTGTATTTCAAGGTGGCATATATCGCGTTATTGGATGCAGCCAATCACACACTATATGTATGTCTCAACAGGTATTGGCTCACCAACAACGTCCACATAAAGCGTCCGACCACTGGGCTCCTCATGTACACGATGGCCACTCGCTTCTGTGAAGAGATCCATCTTTACGGCTTCTGGCCCTTCCCACTCGACCCGCAGGGCAAACCAGTCAAATACCACTACTACGACGCTCTAAAGTACGAGTACACGTCCAGCTCCAGTCCTCACACCATGCCTTTGGAGTTCAGGACCTTGAGCGCGTTGCACAGACAGGGGGCGCTCCGGCTCCACACCGGGACCTGTGACGCAGAGAGGACACCATAGAAGGAGCTGCCGAGCAAATAGCTCAGAGGATGGAAACCAGTTTGAGCGGAATCCCTACAAACAGTTTTCTTGTCACCGTACTTTTATGAAACTTGAATTAACTTATTTTCAGTAATTGGAATTAACTTTTTCTATTTCAGGCTCTTTTGGTGACTCGTTTCACTGGTGTTTTACCTTTAATGAGATTTCTAATGCAGCCTTTAAAATGTTAAGACCGTTTTGTACAGGTGTTCATGGAGATACTGTCATCTGTTCGCCCCTTGTTTTTCCGAAACAGACCTTTTTAAAAGTCCATCCAGGTTTACAGAATGGCTATAAGTCATAATATTAAGGAGTCAGGACATATTTTTAGATGCCATTCATTCATGATTAATAGGGCTCCATTACAGGTGTGTTGTAATTCACCCAGCATGTCAACATCATGAGGAGCTGCTGAATTATTGGCTCCTGTGTGACACTTTTTAGGCCACAAGATGGATGCACTTAATAATCAGGGAGAACAATGATGAGAAAAACTGTTTTGGTCTATACTGTTTGTTCAACATTTTATGCTTTTGTAGCTTCTTATAAAGTGACTTGTGTAAAACAGGTTCAAGTCAACCAGAGCTGCCAAGTGATAACGTTGGGGTTACCTCGAGAGATGAATGGAGGCATGTTGAATTGTATTGAGCTTCTGTGAGCATAAAGGAGGAGTCAGCTGTTCACATAAGAATGTTTGCACAGACTTGGGCAGTGGTAAACTCATGATGTGAACTTTTCTGAAGAACACCAGCTCTGTCTTTGCACTGCACATGTTGGTAGTGAGGTCTGGCTGTAGCTGTGTATTGGTAGGAAGAAAAGCTTAGCTTTTTCTAAATGAATGTATTGGTGATATTCTTACAAATGCTGTAAGAAATTAACCTCATAATGTGCTTTAAATACAGTCATAGTTAAAGTTAGCAGCAGTTTCAGTGCAATAACACTGAGAGGAGTACGAACTGATAACGTGTATGCCTTTGTTCATGTAAAAGGATGTATGAGTTATATTTGTAAAGACGGTTTGGGTTAGTATTTCAACCAATATAGGTTGATACAGATATTTGTCGATTTTGATTAAAGTTGCCAGTATTTTGTGCCTGTAATAATAATAATATTCAATAAATTTGACCATTGGACCATTCACAAGCCCAGAAATAAAACTGGGTTTATCCAAGTTATTCTTAACAGACTGGGAAAGATGGAAAACAGTGACATAACTGTTTTTAATAAGGTCACTCACTTCTAAAATCTAGATATGAATAAACAAAAAAGAATGTTAATTTTAAGGTTTCAAGCTAGTTTGTATTATATTTCTGTTCTTTGAAGTCTCAAAGTTCAGTTGAGTTTCTAGTTTTTTTTGTAGTTCACTTTGGGTATTTCTCGGCAACAAAATGTCTCTTTCAATAACACTTAACAGAACAATTTTAATTATTACAAGAGCTCTGCAGCTCAACAAGAAGCCTTTCATGCGTTTCCAGCATGTGATTTGTTCATGTTTTGACAAGATGCGCCAGTTGACTTGTTTTAAAGTTCAGAATAGACACTAAAGTTGTACTAGACGTGAGCAGTCTGAGGCAATGAAACGTTAATGGTGAAACTCCCTGAGCTCTGCAAAAATGTTAAAATTAATGAATTAACACAGAACTGAAATTTACTTTCTACTGATGTAGTTTCTGACGAAAAACATATGGGATTGTGCTATATAGTTTATGTATACTCAAATTCCCGCAAAGAAATGTCATCTTTTGCATGCTTATTCTTGTCTTGATACATATAACATGAGTATATTTCATTTTTTTAGTTCTGAAAATATTCAGTATGACTCAAGAACTCTTCAATTGTGCAGTTATGACAAAGTGAATGTACTTTTCTGGGTCAGAAGTCAGAACACACAAAAGATCAGAATGGAAGAAAAAAAACATTCTCCTTTAAAACGATTTAACACTTCAAAGAAAGTAGTTTTATTTCAGTAGTGTTTTAAAGCAATAGAAACCCAGGAAACAGCTGTGGGTACACATACATCTCAGTGTCAAAATAATTAAACAGGGACTTTGTTTTTTGTCAATAAACTTCCAAAACTGTTTTTGGTTTAGATGTGGGATTAGGGAAATTAGCTACAGTCCTCAAATAGCTACCACAATGACTTTAATTCATTTTACAACAGGAACTGTCTGCAGCAGATGATTCCGTTCTAAAAAAAAGCCTAGAATCAGCCTCTGTAGATGAGCAGGGTTTTTCCACAATTTCCCTCACAACTAAAGATCACATAAAAGACGTCTGTCTCCACGATGGAAGACACACTCCTCTGAGACCGATTTAGCAGAGGCACAAAAATGAAACTCCACTTTTCTGCACACATACAGTCCAAAACTAAAATGAAACATGAATATACAATACTGAAATGAACAGTGGTCATGAAGTCTGATGGATAACACAGGACATAGGCAGCAGTCTGCTCAAGATCATTATATCAAAAACATGTTGGACAGTTTGATTCACATATGATTCAAAAACCCGATCAGACATTCACACACATCACTTGTATATCTAACAGATAACAACACATGGATCCAATCTTCTGTGGATGTCGATGACTTTGTTTATAGCACACTGTTTCTTCTCCTGCAAAGAAAGAGTTGTACAAGTTGGGCCATACAATCTTTTCTGTTAGGAGGGATGGTAGTCATTCAGAAACAGCTGTCGACCACAGTGCACTTTATCAAATGGTCAATCAGTTTGGATTAAAACAGAAGGTCACCTACAACACAAGCCCTCCCTTTACTGCAGAAACCTAATCTAGGTGTGTTCTGCAATATTAGTTTACTTTAATTACATTTAGGGTGCAGATGGAGACAAGGAAGGTTTGTGAACTATACTCTGTTATTTCTTCTGTGTACTTTATACAGACTTTTGGTGGATTATACATTCTTTTTTTGAAATAAAGATATAACTATTTGAACAAACCAGTTATGATTTTAGTTGGGGTTTTTTCTAAGTAATTTTCTATTTATCTAATGGGCCAAATGGTTTGAGGACATATTTACAATCAAGTAAAACTTCCATTTTAAACCCACAAGTCAAAACATTACCAAAAACAGTCAAAGCTGGCGTTGCTACTTGAAACGATAAGAACACTTTTCTTTAAACTTTTTTCTTTTTACCAGAACCTGAATGGCAAAGAGAAGCAACTCTTCAGGGGAGAAAATCATCCATTTCCAGTTAGACATTACAAGAGTCAGTGAGCCATTAATAGAAATTATTGTGGGAGACCTTCCATGAATACTTTACTAACTGTGCACATATATCTCAAACAAGAGATACCAGATTTTGGGATCATTTTTAATTGAGTAACTAGAAATGATATGGTGACATACACGTTTTTGATTTAGAAAAATAAGACACTGTGCTGTTCATATCGTTCAGTGGTTGCTTGATTAAACAACGTTGTCACATGATTGAACACACTTGATCACAACAGATTATAGCATTCACATTCATAGCAAACGGGCGTATTTCATGAACGCCTCACAAATATACCCTGACTATATTATTCAAGCTTTTAATCAAATTTGAACCTCAAAAACGTAATTCAGCTGAGATAGCAGCAAAACAGGAACGTCTACAACATACAGTAAAAAAATATATACGCTTACTTCATACATAAGGACAGACCACCTTCAACAGTATATATGCACAGCTAAGTGGTTAGTAGATAGAAATATATTTGGTATGAAATTTTTGTTTAAAAAAATCAATTGCTGTATATCAATAGATTCTTTATAGTGTGCACATTTTTACATTTGAATAAAGTATTCTCTGTGCAATTTGTGTTGCATGTTAACATTGGATGCAATAACTGGTGGTCCTATGTTTTCATATGGGTATATCATAGCTTCAAAGCAGACGCTGGTTCCTTTCTACTATAAACACCTAAGGGCCAACCTACTGCAGCTTTAAACGCAGAAAACTAAATGTAATTCTGATTTCACTAATGTCAGAAAGAATTGTGCTGGTAATTTGTGCCACGTGATGGAAGCAGCAGACAATATCCATGTGGCTCCAGTCCTTTCAAGACAGATTAAAGCCATGCACAAGCAGCAAAAGAAATTGCTGATCCGATGAGACTTGAACTACACAAAAAAAACTGGAAATCACTTGAGTTGTCCTGGGCAAAACAGGAGTTATCAAATATTGATGTCCATGCTGTGATTCACCTGCAAAACAAAATGAAAACTCAGTTACTCTGTCTCTGGTGCTACGGCCCATATGTTAAGGAAATGTTCCCATGCAGAGTCCGGTCTGACTTGGCTGTCAAGAATGTCAGGTAAACAGGACGTCATATCTTCCTTTGAGGAAGTGGTTGTGCGTTAAAGAACAATGGAGAGGACGGAAGGGTGAAACCTAATATCAGCATTGGATGATCTACTACAATGTTTCTTTAAAATAGCGTGTTTCCTCATGAACATCAAGCAGCAAATACACATTTTAAATGCATACTTTGATATTCCTATTCTGACACTGTGGTTTTATACTGCATCACATTACTTGTAATTGTTGTTTGCTTAATATTAAAAGCAATATAAGTATACTAAAAGCAAAGAGACACTCCTACATCTGCATTAGTGGCACTACACTAACTTTGTCAAACCGGTGCCACCCAGCAACATTTGATAGTCAAAACTGAGTCACAAGGTGAGTTAAATGATGTTATGACTACAATGGCAACGAGTGAGATAAGTAGAGGCATTAAAGAAAAGTAAGATAAAAACCAGGCAATTTAAAAGTACAACATTACTTCAAAGGGTTTAGTTTTTTGGAAAATATACAGTAATCTTTTAAGTTTCATTTGTTTACCCTGAATCAACCCCTTTTACAGAAAATAACAAACCTGTATTTGACGTCAAAGAGGGTCGAGTCATCCTCATCATCGTTCTCCTCATTAAGAGGGGCCATCTCCACACGCTCAGCAGGTGTCGTTATAATGTCATATTTCCTTGTTTTTCTGATTCGTCTCCCAGATCTGTGGGGAATAAAACGTTGCCAAACATGAGACGAGCACAATAAATACACTCTCACCATTTAGTCTGACTGACTAAACCACAACATCCGCTGTAAACCTATTTTACAAACCTCAAACTATAATGCTTTCCTCAGATGTAAAGGTGCTGGAATTCAATTGACATTAATTAATAGATTAATCTGCAATCAGAATTGTCATTAATTGCCGCCCGCATATATGACATATGGTTACAGTAAACCTAAAATAATTCCTATGTGGTGAATGCAGAGATGGTAAGATCAGACACATCAGGACACACAATAGCCTCCATAAAGCACCACCATGTTGCTTAGTGCCTTCAGGAACATCATTAATAGGCCCAGACCTAATACAACCAGGTGATGAATTTACCAGGAATACTACAAAGAGCGACATTTACACGGTGATCATCCGACTGTGAATGCATCATTGTAATGCTGCTTATTATTATAGCGATGCAACCTTTTTAATAGAATAGATCAACCTGCCTACCTGACCACTTTGATGACTAGGCATGTGATGAGAGCAGCTGTTAACACGCAGATGAAAATAACAATGTTTTTCAGAGTGGGAAGATGAGTCATTAGAGATGAAATCGGGGATCCCACGGTGGCATCTGTGACATTATGTGGCAGCTCTTCGTCTTGGCTGATGATGGATGATGATGTTGCATTTAACTGCGTCGCAGGTGAAGAAAGAGTTTGTGGTTCTCCACCGACCCGCCAAAGAGCCGCGATAAACAAAGTTAATATTAGATTGTATGTCAACATGGTGCTGAAATTAAAAAATTAAAAAAAGCAAGCAGGATGTTCTTTCAGTAGTTTCTCCGAAATAGATGAAATGCGACAGCAGCTGTCATATTATGGAGAATCGGCTTATCACTGGCAGTTTGGGCTGTTCACACAATAATGCGAAACGCAAATATCCATCTCTTCGTCCGGGTTTCTCCTAATGGTGGACTGCTACGTCGTCACTTGCATTTGCTTCCAAAACGTATTTCCCTTGAGGTGAGGTATAGCAATCCTTCCTGATTGCATTAGGGGTAGAGATGGGGATTATCCGCGTCCGGGAGAGCTGGATCACTGCTCCCGGTGCTGGAGACGAGCAGTATGTGAGCTGGTGATGCCTTCATTGTCGCCTCGTATTTCATAGTACATACAGACCTGCTGTCAAATAGAAACATATGCTAGCAGATTCAGTCGACTATTTGTTTTAGTGGCTTGTGTTTGATTACTTTTTGATAATATAACATCATATAATATACTATATTATAATAATACATTTAGATATCAAGTAATAGGCTTGACCGTATACACAGTGAAGGAGGAAGTACTCATCTTTTAGGGTTCTTTCATAAATATAGTAATATTTCTACTACATTAAAGTGAATGTACTTGATTGCATTACCTTCCTAAACAGAGAGACTGCTTGTCTTCGAGGCTATGCCTATATACACATTTAATAACTGGAATATTGATATATAAACTATCGCATATGCATATCACTGCATTGTTTCCTTTGCTGAAGAGACACAGCCCTACAGACACACCAGTCAATAGGTGTTGCAATAGATGATGTTATGTATGATATGTGTAAGGACAAAATATTGAAAATAGTACTAATTCTTAAGTCTACAACTTCTGAAACTTTTTTTGACACAGTGAGCACATCCCATCCTAAAGGCTTGGCTGTCTGTCAATCATTCTAACTTTCTTCTAACACTTCGCTCCACATTTGGAGTTGAATGGTAAGTCACACATTTCCAACAACATTTGAAGGCAGCATTTCTCTGTTTCCCCGTGGGCTACAGCAAACACAATTTTCCAAAGGACTCTTAAGTCACCACAAGGGAAAATCTTGACCAGAAAAGACATGGATGAGCAATCATTTGATCAGTGTTGTGATAATCATACAGCAAAATGTATAGGCATAACGCAAACACAAAATAAATCTGTGTCCTTGTCTCACTCACATAGACACACAAAGATCCACAACTTGTGATCTATCTCCATTTATATTTTCACTGGACCTTTGGGGTTACAATCTACATAGTCCTTTTGAAAAACTAAACCAACACTTAGATTTACTACTACAAATAATCCCTCTGATGGCTAGTGGATACGGTCTTTGCAGGTAATATTATATTATACAGAAAATTCTCAGTGTGCAAACCTTTAATCTGAAAACAAAGACAGCCTGTGTAGTTTTGTCTGTTTTGATGTCTGATCTTATTTCTGTTCACCCACTAAGAGTGCTGGCTCTCCACTCCTCTCCTGCCTGTGAGAGCTGATCAGAGCCCACTAGATGGCAGCACAAAATAACAACGTGCATTTTCCTTCAACTCACAGGTCGAAACAGCACTGACTGGTGTGAGAATGCCATGAGGAAAGGATCTGGAGCAGGAGAGGAAGTGAGGGACATCCTGAACATAAAGATGCACACAACGCCATGAAGTATGTGCACTATGTTGATGTATGATTTTGCAAAGAGATTCATTTTTTTAAGATAAGATATTCCTTTATTAGTCCCGCAGTGGGGGAATTTACATTGAGGACATGTTCCCTATTCCTCAGCAAGGAAAGATACAAATCTTAAGATAAGGGGGTTGTCTCATTCTAAGGGGACGGCCTGAACTTTGGACAGAGAAGCAGCTCTGAATGTGACCTCGGGGATCAGGTTACATCGCTCTTGACTGGCTGACACCAACGTTTGGTTTTTCACTGCATACCTATTTTTGTAAAATGTCCAACGTTCTGGATCTTTGTGTATCGTGCAGAAAAAGGTTAATGAGCCTTATAATTGGAAAGTAAATCACTGAACGAGACACATGTTGTGTACTGAGAATATACCCTGGAGATCAGGGAAACTAAACCAGAATATTACATTTGAACATTTGAAACTGTCTAGAAATGATGCACTGCTGTGATGTTCAGTCTTAGGTTTTGTTTTTTTGTTCAATAAAGAAAAAGGGGTAGAAAAAAAAGTTGACTATACTTGAGTCCTTTGAAACTGGATACTTTAGTCCCTCCAAGCCATATAAGTCCCGGACTTGCCTCCTCATTAATACCTGCTGTTTGTTGAAAAACATGGCCACGCCAGTATACAGACTCATTTGTCTCGCTAATTAGAAAGCAAACATGAGAACATAGCTTACCTGTTCTTATGTCAACTGTTAAAGGTTAGTTGCAGAGTAAAATTACGTTTGTATGTGCTTTGACCTGACATACCACACCCATGAATGCAACCCTGTATGTTAATAGTGCAGATAAGACACACCCTTCTGCAACAGTAAAAGCTACTTTTCTTTTAACAAAACAAATGGCTGCATTTACGCCTTCCCATTCAGACAAAGACATGTTTCGTGTTAAATGCTGCAGGTTGGTGTGAGTTCAAAGTGTGCTTATGTGTCATTGCAATTCAAACTATTGTAAATGTAAAGGGACAATACAAAAGCTCTCCCTGCTGACTACTAACTGGAGTCTTCTTCTATGGCAACCTGCATGTTACATTAATGGCCCTTTTGTTTGCAGCGACTTCACTAAAGTCCTGACATAATAACATTGTATTAAACAAACGTCTCAGCTATCCAGATCATTTGAACAGGCATTTATTCATCTTTCCTTTGTTTCTCCCCTGCAGCAGCAATCGTTACAAACGGCCTTCAGTAAACCAAATGTGTGCTCTAAAGAGACGGATATTCACTAAGCTTTGTGCTGCTGCAGCAACAATTATTCCAATTCTCAATCTCTAAAAGCCCAATTTGAGATTGCGACATTCAGGGGACTTAAAAGTTAAAGACACTTCTTAAATTGTTTTGGGAATAAACACTTCCTTGTTCAAACCGATCCAACCAGTCAGTCAATGCAAGACTGTGTTCACTTCACTTGCAGAGAGGCCACTCCTGTTGCTATGCTGGAGATCTTTTTAGAGAAATCTTCCACTGCAGAGAGCATGCGCTGTCGTGGCAAACCTCCCATTGGTCAGCGATGGGGGTGGAGCGCATACCAGACTCCATAGACTGTCCAGGAAAGGCTGCACTGACTGAACAGCGAACGTTTGCTAAATTTGGTTGTCCCAATTAGACTTTGTTCAAACTAGTTTCAGTTAAATCAAAGATATACTCAATCTCAATTGATTTCGTCACACTCAAGGCCGGCATTCACGTTCAGTTATTATTATCCTTATTTAGAGAAAACTTTACAGTTTTACTTCAGGTTAATAGTTTGTATAGGTTTATAATAAAATTGCAAACATTCAAAACAAAAAATCCCTCTTGTGCATGGCATACCTCACTCAAAAATGGAATGACACATGGCCCCAATAACTCCTTCATTACGGTGAAAAGGTCATAGCCAGGAAGCCTAAATCACTATGGAACTAAGCCTGATGTCTGAATGATGGTGTTATAGGCTACATAACGCGTGTTATTGATAATTCACTGACATATCTGCATTTACAATACACTATCTTTCTCCTTATCAAATGTAATGGTAAAATATAGTGTTGTCATGTTGAAGGACGAGAGGGCCCGAATCCTTCCATTACACAAATCTCCTGTGTTTCTGAAGCAAGACAAAGCTTAGGCCTACTACACAGCTAATATATATACCTCAGTGTTCTGAGGAAAGGCATTTATCAGCTGATGAGAGGTTGAGAAAAGTCTGAAAAAAGGAACACTATGAGGAAAATGTGTTTTTCTAGTATGCACTTATCTTCACATTTACAGCAATGCCACTAAACAAGTATCTACGTGTATAACTAAGTATCACTGTTTTCCAAATACGTAGGTGTTTTTCTTTACAAAAAGTTAACTTCATATCAGTGGGTCACACAGAGTTGTTTACTATAAAAGTTGTCTTTTACTAACGTTATTTGATACTCCATAACAAACGTAAAAAAACTAATAGTGTCGTTAGAGTTTTTTTTTTTTGTGTTTTGGGAAAAACGTTTCAAATGTTTTGTCATATTTTTGGGCTGCAAGAAAGAAACACGGCGGGTTTTCAGATGCAGTCGGCTGCTCGAGGTGGCTGGATGGGGCTGGAGAGGAAGTGGAGTTTGGCTTACGTTGAGAGCAAAGTGGGCAGAGCCGCTGAAGGATATCAGCTCAGGCGGAGGGAGAGAGGAGGACACACACGACAGAGGAGTGAGGCGTCGAGCACAGAGACGACGAAAGGGCGGAAAGATGGGGCCGAAACAGCTCCCAAAACGACGAAAATCGCCCCAAAACGCGACACCAGACGCGGCAGACGACGGCGGGTAGACACGACCTGAGAAATGGGTAAGAACTAACGAGCAATCGAGACATTTGTAGCCCTTAAAATACGAGTCGGGTGTTTGGCAATATGGTGGCTGAAACGACAGGCAGACGCAGTGTTGTAAAAAAAAAAAAAAATGGCCATGGTGTGAGAATACAGAAAACGGCTCAGAGAGGCTGTGAAATGCATATAATTGTGTTTTAGTTCATGGGATTTGCATGCTTGCTAACTCTGTTTCGAGTTAACTTAGTTAACATTTTGACATGCACATTTATTCTCGATCTATTTGGAGTTATTTCAACCTACGCATTAAAAATTTGCTTTGTCCTTGAAAGGGCAAATGCCCTTGTCTGAATTTACTCGACAAAAACATCTAGTTCAAGCAACATTTTCGTCTTTTAAATGCTGTATTGAAACTTGTTGTCATCAACACTACAAGATAAGGCATATTTTTGGGGTTTCTTTTCAGTAAAATAGTTTTTTGAGCTTTTTCATCCAATTGTATACAAATATAATATAAAAAAATGATAGATTTTCACATTATTTGATCACAGTGTGTACAGATATAGTTTCTAACAATATTTAAGAAAGTGTTGAATGATAAATAGTTATTAATTAAAAATATATGAAATTAATTGTGACAAGTTGTCAAAATGCTCTAAATATGACTTGTTAACAATTTGTCTATTGTAGACTTAATACATAAACCATACTTGCTTTGTTTGCCAAATAAAGGTTCTATATGTGATAAAAGCTTAGATGTACTTCGAAATACAAAATAGGGTGTTGGCTTTTAACCCTTTATGCTACTGAATGAAGAATAATTTGAATATGTACGTTCATTTTGTTTCTTATTAACACTACATCTGCAAGACGTGTAAATAAGTACTATTGTTAGAAAGCCACACTTCAATTAGAACTATAATTTTAAGAAACTCAAAATACTGTATTAATATTAAATAAAGAAATAAATTAATCTTACTATCACAGTTTTACGGACAAGGTTGAGGATTTATCCACATGTGATGGTAAATACTACACATAATACAACAGAAAACATACAATCTTTTATAACAGATTGTTGTATATTAAGCCATATTGCTAAAGGATTAGTATCACTCTACACATAGCAAAATGTCTTCTCAACGTTATCTTGAGCAGGGTGTTCCTGTTTAAGACTCATTTACTTCCATTTTGTGTCACCAAGGCGCGCGAAGATTAAACATTTTCTCAACTACACATGCTATGAGTTATTTATAATTTAAAAAATATCTTAATGAGCCCTGAAACATTCTTAAAAATATCTTTAAACTGATAGCCTATTCATTGCCGTATTTTATGCCAACTTATGTTGCGATGTTGTTAATTGCGACTCCTAAAATAATGTTTTGTTTGTTTTTTTTGCAGGGATTCCCTTGAAGTTTAGCAAATTGCGTCAAAGAAGAAAAGGGATCATCTGATCCAAGCAAAATGGTATGTAATTTTTAACCAGTCCGCGCTTTAAGTGTTTCCAGGTTAACTAGCTTCGTTGACTTTACTGCTTCGTACATTTAGCCAGTGGGGGGTGCTGTTGCCACATTTCCTCTCTTAACCGCTATCTTTCTTTTTTTAAAGGGGTTGACATTTCACCACCATGGACCCGGGAATTGAAGGATACGGGAGATTCGCACTGCAACAGGGCTTTGTAAGTATCATTTTCAAAATAGATTAAACGTGTTCAGTAAATTCCTTGCATATTATCTGTGCATTGAGCTCTTCAAATTTGTTGAATCAAAGCGACTTTTTTTTTTACTAACCACTACTTAACGCGTACATAACTGAATAAACAGTAGAGTGAATAGTGTATATTTACACTTGTATGTGTATATCACTATTAAGAAATGCATTAAAGGGTATTTTGTTTCAGTGCATTATCGCAGTTTATTTTGACTAGAAGTGTTGACAGTTATGTCTGTGGCATGTATTCACACATTAATACAAACATGTCAAAGTGATCAAGACCCTTACCGTGGGAGAGACAATTCATAGTTAGTTTTAAATAATTATGTAAATTCATCTAATAAAGTACTATGACACTTGGGAGTTTTGACATATCATTAAAAAAAGATTGCAGTTAATAACACTTCTGAAACATGATTAAAAACATAGGATGCACCCAGACGTTGACTTCAATGTCGACCTCTGTGCAATGTTTTTTGATTA
This sequence comes from Myoxocephalus aenaeus, assembly GCA_038501785.1. Lineage (NCBI taxonomy): Eukaryota > Metazoa > Chordata > Actinopteri > Perciformes > Cottidae > Myoxocephalus > Myoxocephalus aenaeus. The sequence continues at coordinate 11,905,014 of JBAMJR010000350.1, read as the reverse complement.
TCATAAGTGTTGAAATACGAGTTAGCATTAACAAATTACAACATTTAAAGACGGATTCCTTTGTACTTTTTAATGTGATAACATTCAGTTATTCAAAAATAACATTCAGATTTGAACAATGTTAATGACGGTCTTTCGACTAGCTAGCTAACCTTAAAATCTTTGATTATTCTTTTTGTTCATGTCACATGAAAATACAAAACAACGGACGATCATCACATTTCCCTCATATCTATCATAGTTAAAACACTGACATTTTCAAACGGAACGTGGTTTCTGCACCCAAAGGTCAATAAATTGCTCAGCGAGTGGCATGCTGGGTCTACGCGTTGCTCAAGGCAGCGAAAAGCCTCTACGGTGTCGCGCAAGCCATTGGAAATTGTGGTTTTTAGAGGATGCTTTTGTGAAAAGGACATTAACTGTGGCTCCTAGGCAAGAGGTATATTTGATGCGTCCGATCGGCGGTGTGACGAGTATTGACATGCAATCTTTTGGTCCAGCATCATTCATTCTTTTTAGAGTTTTACTCAAATTAATGAGTTTTACTAAGATGCTGAGCCGGGGCGGATAATGCTAAACATCGCTCTGAGTTAGCAAACTGGTGGCATTTTGCCAAAGTAATCATAGAACAATGATTTGCTATTTTGACAATGCAGTCGCACTCTAAAAAGGCATTTTTAATTGTCACCTACAGTGGGCATCATGACAACAGCCAGATTCGTTACATTAACATCCATTTGGCCAACATGCGTTTAATATTAGGTGACATGGGGTGCATTCATCTGGGTTGTTAATTATTTCCTCACGCAACTGCTTTTGGTTTGACGCCATTCTTAGACGACCCCTTATTTGATGATTACATTTCATTTAGCTGACGCTTTTATCCAAAGCGACTTACATTTTTGCTCTATACACCGTAAACACAGCAACGGGGAGCAATTAGGGGTTAAGTGTCTTGCTCAAGGACACATCGACATGGACTAGGGGAGCCGGGGTTCGTACCACCAATCCTCTGATTGAAAGAGGGGCATGCTAACCACTGAGCCACAGTCGCCCATCCAAATGAAAAATCTGAACATCGTGTCTTTCCTTGATATTTGCTTCCATAGGAACAGCATTGCAAAAACATTTGTACCGAAAAGCTAATTTAAAACATGAGAAATTTCTTTAAAACTATTTATTGTGATCAGAAGTGCATCACTGTGAAATCTCTGGAACAATAACCATTAACGTTAAAGACCTAATCGTTCTGATTAGTATCACAAAACATTTACACTGATTCACACTCCAATAAATCTTAAATTGTCTAAAGATAGAACATTGAATAACTTTCTATGAACAACAAAAAAGCTATTAATAGAAAGTTGCTCGGAGTCTAGAAAAACAAATTATCTGGCTTCCCTCTTCAAATTTATTTATTTTCTTTTTCCAAAGTTTTAGAAGTAACTGTAGAAACTGCCAGGAGTCCTTGCAACAGAATAAATTCCCCAAAAAGAACAAAAAAGCAAAACCATACGGCTAGCAATATGAGTTTCGTTAAAAATGCAGGGTGCAAGAGCAGTGTCTGTAGATAGTTTGTTGCAAAACCCCTCAAAAGAGTTTATAGTATTAAGATGCATAATTTAGATTTCATTGGTGAAGCAATAATAGTAAAAGTTAAATAAGTTTGCTGTATTTGCCCTTCCATACATGGGCAACCCCCCTATTGGATGTATTAAACCTCACAATGTTGATTTAACCAGCACACCAGTAGGCTTACACTAAGTCTTGTTAGGAACAATGATCTCGAAGGTTTCGGTATTAAAGGTTTTAATAAAGTCAAAGGCTTTAGGCTTCTGTTGAAAAAGAACAATAGCTTGTATTTTATTACAATTTCCAGTAAAAACGTTTGCTGTCTATAGTTATTACTGTATTTTCTCATTCCTCATATTCAAATGATTGTATGCTGGAAAACTTTGGTTTTGTCTCATCTTTAGTCAGTTGCAGTTAACATTTAAAGACCCAAGCGCCAAGCATGTTGAGTGGTCCACTTATTTGCTATCTGTGTGAATTTGATGTGCGTTGATATGCGTATCATTCATTGTTTCTTATCTTTTCCACAGCGAAGACATGAAGACATGGTGTGAAGATTTTTCGAATTTTGAAGAAAATGAAGACAGCTCTGTAAGTTTTCTTTGTTTTGAATTAAGTATTTATTAACTGAGCTCATTAATATAATTAATACAAAATTAGACTTTACGGGGAAATGTTACTTTTATCCCATTCAGATAGGTTGAGTATAACACACAGTTTGTCTTTTAAGCAGACCGTAGACTACATTTATCTGGAATATGTATTGCTACGATTCACTTTTAGTTCAAAAGGCTAGCAAACGACTTAGATGTTCGTAGGTGGAGTGCATTAACAAAGTAATGTAGCTACTTCCATTATGAATAATAATGTAAGCTAGTTTTACTGTGGCTTTATGTGGACATTGACTGCATTGCCTTCTGTTGGTACTTTTCAGAAAAGCCCACCTTTCTCCAAGAGTTTCTATATTATCCATTTTTGCTAAAATCTCTGATAGATTATTGACCCTAAAATTTAAAACCGGTTAAAACATGGCCGATGGCGTGTAACAACTTTGTTTTAATGCCGTATTTCAACACCTTCCTGACTTTGAGCACCAGATGTGTGAAATTGCTGTTTTGAAGTGTTGCTATAATGTTGTCCATCTGTTGGTTGATCATGAATTTGTTTTGATGCCTTTGGTAAACATTTGTTCAATTACGGCTATTGATTTGAATTTGCATACAGCATTGTTTCCTCACAGTGTTTTGATCGTAATTTACTTGAACATTACTGTTGCGTAATTATGCTTATTTTCAATTAGGTTATCTCTAAACTCAGCACACCCCTGGTGGTCAGTTGATGAATTTATTTGCAAATTGTTGTCGCATCTGATCAACACAGACTTCATTTTGCTGATTTCTTTGAATCCACCAAGCTGTCAATTCAGAGCCGTACAACAATTTGACAGATCTTACATTACTAGTATGGCGTGCTGCATTTCTCACTGCAACTTCGTACTAAGAATTCCTACGTGCGACATCCTGCCAAATGTTTTTATTCCTTACATGTGATGCATAAAAAGTTGTATTGAATGTCTTATTAGAACGTAATACATCGAAGTTTGGCATGTTATATTTGAACAAGTTTGATCCTAAATAAATACGTTTTGACACTGGATTACAAACGCCCAACAATCTGTAGCTAGCGTTCTATACGTTGTCGATGTGATGACTTTTAATCGCAATTTAAGAGAACAGCTATTTAGTTTCAACGGAATTATCTGTACTTGTTCAAAATTATAATTCAGGACTCATTTGGAAAGCTAGCTAATTCATCTGAAAGCTAGCCATGAATGTAAATAAAATGTATATTGGTCTGGTTTAGCAAGCGTGGTTTAACTGCTGGGCCGTGAATCATTCCTCGTTTCAGTTGCACTGTGGGCTTACATTTTTTCCTTCTTGTTTTTGTCCTATCAAGACGCCAGTCAACTGGATATTGCTGAAGTGGAGACAGCGTTGTTTAACGTGAAGATGGAACAGTGATTTGGCAGTTAGCCCAAATTTTATATGATGAAACTTTTTTTTTGCTGGACTATGACATTTGGATTTTTTTTTTGACGACAACATGGACACTGGAACACTGTCGCTGGCCACGTTTTCAGTGGACTTGAAAAATTACACTGTTTTTGGGAAACGCAAAATCAGCATTTGTACATTTGATTTTCAAATGTTGTTTTGAAATAAAGTGTATGTCCTCAGATTTTTTTTTTCTGGCTTTGTTTCAATAACTAATTATACAGCAAATTACAATAGGATATTGAACATAATACTTTAACGTTGAAGTTATTTTGTTCGGCTATTGGTTTTAATATTTCCGCTAATCGGTACAACAAATACATTTGGTTAGCACTGGCTTTGTTTCACTAGCGTTACTCGTAAATGTCTGATTATTCATAGATTAGCGTTAGCGCTTTCGCTAGGCTTCGCGGGTTGATGAATCTCCCGAAGTCATGTTCTCTTATTCAAGTGTTGTTCTACGAAGACAATTTATCACGTGATTGGTGAAATAAAGGGGAAGAGCTTGAAAATGAGTCGGTTCCAATCAGTACCAAGTCTTTGCTTAATCTATTAAAACAGTTGAAGAGCACACATTTTTGTATGGTATTTAACAAGTAGCAACAAAGGATTTTGCCTGAACAGAAATGGTTTCCAAAGGCTTTCTAAAATGGCTCCTGGTTGTCCTTCTTCCTGTCTGTGCAGGAAGTGATGCGATTGGTGCACACAATTTATATACTTTAAAGCCTCTCAGTGTTCGTAGCTTTTTTTATGAAGTTGAAAGTAAAGGTCTCAACCTTAGGTCTTGGGCTTTTAAATGACTAAGTGTATATAAAAGCACATTTTAAACATAATAAAAGGGGTGGGACTTAAACATCACCTGAGTGTGGGGTAAATGGAAATAACGTCAATCAAAGGCGAAGCTTTCAGAGCTAGGAAGGAGCTCTAGATGGCGGCTGAGGCTTGGGAAGGGTGCCATGGGCTTTCGTCAGACCGTTTCTCTCTACCGTTTTTCGACGGAGACCACTCGATTTTGACAAAAATCAAAGTGCTTTGATCGTGCGATCGACGTTTTATCGAGATTTTGGGCATTTCGCGTGGTTTTTGGGCTGTTTTTCTCGAGCTGAACGAGCCGTCTGAGCTGAGGGAGCGCTTGTCGTTGTTTTCCACACTGGGCTCTGGCAGCCATGGCGCGCCTCCATTTTTAGTGTGCTGCTACTCGCCTCTGTCGCTCTGAGTCTGACAGCAGATGCAGACTTTAAAGGCCTAAAAGCTTTTCGATCCAAACGCTCTTTATTTCTAATTTCTTGTCGAGTTATTCCTTTTTTTTTTTTACAGTTTGCTGTTTTTTTTATTCCAAGTCGGATAAAAAAAAAAACGTGATAGAGCGAGCGTGAATCTAATAGTTCATGTATAGGTTACAGCCTTTTTTTCACATTGAATTGCTCTGTTTACATTGTGTAGTTTATTATTAACCGATTTTCTCATCTTTAAATGTTATTTGTCCAACCCTTCATGTGATGACGCAGTTATGATTAATTGCATGCGGCTTGATCCGTGTACTATATTGAAGGACGTACGTTGGATATTAAACCTATTATAGAAGCATTTGCCATATTTCTTAGCTCTATTTTAAATTAGCAATGTAAATAATAATACTCCACTCTTTGCATTTAATGCCCTTTTCTTAACTCGTGTCGCACCGCTTTTTTTTTTTTTTTTTTTTACTGCCACTTGAGCAAAGGCTATCTGGAGGGACTTTTATGATAGTTCATGCTTGCTCTAACTTTTTGACAGTAAATACCAGGACAAAAGATCATCCTATCAAAGATTTTCAGGATACTACCATGATGAAGAATAAAAGTAAAAAACAAGAGGATGAAGGATCGACTCAAAGCAATGCATCAAGGTATGATCCTTATACATTTTATACCCGTTTCATGTGTGATTGTTTACCTTGTCAAGCATGGTCAATCATCTGTGTCTATATCTGCGACGTGGTTTTGAAGAAGTGTACCACTGTCACGAATGACCTTGCTGTTGTTTAATAGCCACACCCTGGTTTTAGCATTTCTTACAGTCGATACTGAGGTGTCAGGCCTATGTTAAGAGATCATTGCCCACAAGATGTACGTTATGTGTTACACCAAAGGCAAACTCATGTGTCCTATATTATGTTGCTCATGATTTGTCAGATGTTTCATGTCCTATCTCGCCATGTAATGACCTTGTCTAACTAGTTGGTACTGCATTGCACCATTTTATCAACGTTGTTGCTTGGTTTTCATTTATTTCTCACACAATGTTTGCTTTGATGTTACTTGTGTTCAGTAGTATATCCAGTCTTTAAGATATGTTATCTATAACATACTTTGTCATTACTTCGTTGACCATAAATCCGGTTGCATGTTGCTTTAATTTACTTCTTTCTTTTTATGTCAATCTGTGATCTTTTTATCTCGATCTGTGCTTAAAGTTTTGTCCAAATTAGAGAGTTTAGGAAATCCAAGTGAGCTTATAATAACTTACTTCTGCTCATTCAAGCCCTCCTTCTCAAATATTTTAATGCCCTTTTCATATCATTCTTTTGTTTTTAGATGGATAGCAAAACTTAAAACTACTTTGTTTTCTGTGTATTATGACAGGATGTCAATGTTTACATGCTTATGTAACATGCTTCCAGCAGAAGGTTGTTTTCACTTTTGTTTTCAGGTCTTATTGCAATGGACAATTTCAGGTTCAAATATTTTTCTTAACTCAAATGTTTATTATTAGAATATGAAATGGTTGCTTTCACTTGTCCAGCAAGATATTTTATTCATTGATGGCCCTTAACACATACATTTACTGTTATATATTTTTTATTATCATATAAGTTTAAAAGGCACTTCTTGTATTCTGTGGCTTTATGGATGTTGCTGGTGTTAGTTGAAGCATCTGTCTTGAACTTATTTGATGCTTGTGAATGTTACAGACTTTTCTGTTCTATTTCAATCTGGCTTTATCTCTATTACTTGTCACGTGGATTATATTTAAGTGCCTATGGCCAAGAGTCTTGACACTTAACAATATATTTTTTCACAGTTTTGTCTGCTTTTCTTTTTAGATAGTAAAAATGTGCAAGTGTGTATTCATTATTCTCAGGTATCTGAATCTTCAAATATCAAAACAAGTGGAAACAACTATTTTCATCAATAAAGATGTTTTAAAAAAACTAATAACAGGTGCATTTGCATGGTGTCAGAACACTGTAGGAATTCAGAAACTGCACAAGTAGCAAGCCATTATTATCATTTTAAATGTTTGTATTCATTGCATAAATGCTGTGGCCCAACAGACATTTTTAGTGTTAGAAATGCTGCCATGTTTTCACAATAAATAATGCAGCCTGATCACAATAGACTGTTGTGTTTTTAGATAAAGGCACAACGAAGTTTGGATACTAAATGCAGGTAATCACCCTCACAGCATTTTACTGATTGTACACTGCAGCAAGTTATATCACACTTGTAGTTCTTCTGTGTGATCTTGTGGCAGCCATTTTAGTATTTTCAGCTGTGTGAGAAATATGTCCTCTGCTACTGATGACAGCCTAACTTTTTCAGCCTGGTACTTGAGTACTGTGGGCATGCACAGCTGCAGAAAGAACAGAAAACCTTCTGACTTAATGCAACATGATATCTTACTAACGTACTATATATACATGCTCTCCTGAGTCACAAAATGGCCCTTGCTCTGTGTGCCCAGCTTGCTCACTTATCTGTATTAAAACTCAGCTCAGAACTACATGGAGGAGGAACAGGAAGAGTTCAGACATTGGAAAGCCTGCACACTGCGTTCTTATTGGCTAGAGTTTCACCTAGTAACACGCCAGCCAATAGTAAATCAAGCTTTTGTCCATGTCCCGCCCACTGTTGACCTCACTTAAAGCGGAAGAGGCATGCACTTCCGAGTTTCACAATCGAGGCTGCTGATGGTGCAGGCTGTGACATTTATACTTCCATGAACACCAGTTAGATTGTTTTAAATTGCTTCCAACAAATTATTCTTATTCTCGTTTTATCGATGTCAGAATACAGTCATGTTTCTTCTTTACTCAGGTACAAAGAGACATATTAATTACTGTGTTCTCAAAAGAAATAAAACAATAGATGAAACAACAATAAAACATGTATACTAATTGTAATCTTGGTTATACATAAACCCATGTCCAAAGAGATCTATGAGGCAGTGATGCCTAGAGATTTATTTTGAGTGACTGCACCCCCATGTGGCCAGACGAAGTACTGCACACAGAAACCCAGACAGGAGAGGTCACCATTTCAGGTTAGAGGTTTTAGCCATTGATGCCCTCCATAACATTATTATATAGTCATATCAAAATACCAGCTACAGTCTAATTTAGTTATAGTTTACAGTAAATGCCATGTTGTGACTGGTTTGTTACCAATCAGGGGCGTTTGGAGGAGACCCAAAACACATCGGAGGGGTCATAACATGATTTTTTCTTTTTTTTAAGAAACCAAGGCCATAACCTGTGAGGGGTCACAAGTAGACACTGCTTCAGTTGAAGGAGTCAAAAGCTAAAAGGGTCAAGAACCATTTCCAAATCGTCCACTTTATTATATTAATGTAATGTAGGTTAGCAGAGAGGAAATATTGTAATACTAACTCACCACTCGAAGTGATGACGTGTTAAACTTGTTATTTTAGAACGCCTTTTCAAGATGACAAAGTAGATTTGTGAACCTTAGAGAGAATGAGCTTATTTATAAGACTGTTAGCTGACTAAAGAACATGCTGCATGATGTAATTAGGTTTCTGTTTCCTCTCGGCTGACAGTCACATTTCACTCATGCCATCAAGCTCTTGCAGTTTCTCCATGTCTTAGTGAGTGTGTGTGTGCACTTTGAGTTTATTTCTTTTTAAGTTGCTGCCACAACTCTACTCGCATTGTTTGCCATGTTGTTGTTTGGTGTACAGAATTTGTGTTTGGTGTAAAATGTAGCTCAAAATATGCACCGCAAAATCGAAAGAATCAACATGTTCTTGTTCCTGTAGCAATTCAGCCTCAGAGGAATCCAACCGCTCTGCGTCGGAGTCGGGCAGTCAGTCAGCGAGCGAGCATGGCCGCGAGAGGAGGAGATCCCACAACTCTGAGTCAAACAGCTCCTCAGAGTCAGAGGGTCACTCAGAGTCAGAGAGCGAGTCTGCAGAGTCCAAATCACAGCAAACCACAGCCGGAGTGAAAGACAAGCCCGTTAGAAAGAAGGAGCGACTGGCAGACGTGAAGAAGGTAAAGGTCACTCCACTGTAGAAAGGGAGCAGGAAGCAGATGGTGAGGTAGCAGCAGAAAAAGAACAAACTATTTTGACAATTTATTTGAAATTTCATCGTCTTTTTTCAAGCATAAGTGCCACAAAATATAGCTATTTATAGCTTTCTTAATTGTGAATATTTTGTCCTTTTCCACGTTTTATGTACTTGTAAACTCTTTGGGTTTTGTACAGTCGGGCGGACAGAGTAAGACACTTGTAAACGCCACTGTGGGCTCTGTCTGAATGGGACATTTGTCACAATAGTCCTGTATTTTATAGACTAATTAATTGAGAATCAAATTATGAAAGTAACAATTATTTGCAGCCTGATGGCACATTCTTACAAATTATAATTGGACGTGAAAAGTTTTGTGTAGGGATACCGAAAGTATAGTTTGCATGTCAAAGTGTCCTTGAGCAAGACACTGAACCCCCAGTTGCTCCCATGGCGCTTCACAAGGCCTCCCACTGCTCCTTAATTACTAAGGATGGGTTAAAATGCAGAGAATACATTTCCCCACTGTGGGACTAATAAGGGATTAATTATTATTATTAAAGTCAACAGCTCTCTGATAGCGGTCGCTCTGTTTACAGATGTGGGACGAACATCCAGATGTGTATGGAGTCAGGAGGTCAAATCGCAGCAGACAGGAGCCGGCTCGTTTAAACATCGGAGCTGGGGTAAGCAGATGTTTTGAAAAGACAAAGGCTGCAGTCGAATAGTCAAATAATTACCTCCTAACGTCTAACCCTAAGCACGTTTCCTTAACCTCTGTGGAAAACGTCACGGGGTTAAGGAAAGATGGGAAGGAGAATTCATGAGGAGTTAGGAGAAGACAACCGCGGAGTTTAGCAAATCCAACTCCACTTTCACTAAGCGATGTAGTTATGACGCGACGGCAGGCGCATGTTAGTGACGTCGGTCTGTCTGCAGCGGTGAAACTACAATGTTGTAGTCCATCTCGGACCACAATAGATCATCTTAAATACTCATCTTAAATACTTTGTCTGTGTTCTTACAGTGTTGCTTCATGCAGACGATTTCAACAACCTGGTTCATAATATTACTTTATTAACAACATAAACAACCTGGTTCATAGTATTACTTTATTAACGAGGTTGGAACGAAGGAGTATGAAAGTGAAACCAACTTATTTTTCACAGTACAAAGCTACTAAACTCTCTTTGTTCAGCTTCAAACATGCTGAATTAAATACGTTCTCCCACTAACGATGTGTGTCATATGTGTGTCTCATATCCCTTTATGTTGTTACGGTTTATATGCAGATTATAATCTGATCATAAAAATATGCAGACAACAGTTTATGAAACACCACACAACTCGTGTTTACTTGATAGTGTTTTATTGTAATGTAACAAAATAGTTGATTCAAAATATGATAATCAGAAACATGACTCGGACTCAAGAGCTCGTCCAGTTTAACTCTTTCATTAAAGCTGTAACTGAAGTAAAATAAAAGAATGAGGGCTGAAGCTGCAGTTCAACACCAGAGATAGAATATCAAATACGTCAGTTTGATCACTTTACAGCAGTTTTCAGCAACGTAACGTTCATAGTTTGCCAGCAGGTTTAACAGATTATTGAAAGTATTTACATTATGCTAATGAGTATTTACATGATCTGCTTTTCTCGGTCATGATCGTTTGTTCTCGTGAACGGCCGAATGATACGTCACTTTAAAAGTTGCTGCCGCAAGGAATTGTGGGTCGGCATTATCTCCTTTACGAAAGGAAAGGAAGGTCCAGTGGTTCCTATGCTAAAGGAGCTAAATTAGGAAGCATTGAAGCTCCTTTCCTTTGCGTTTAGAGAATTCGACCGGCACTTAGGTACTTCCGGGTCATTTCACTCAGTTAGGAAGGTTCCTAACCAAGAAGGACTATTCGACCGCAGCCAAAGAATATGCATCATGGCCTGGGTATTATTTCTATTGGCATCAACAAGCCACTTGTGCCACCTAGTGGACGCTATGAAGAAGTGCTGTTATGTTTCATGTGGAAACAAAGCTGACTGAAACTCACTGTACTGACTGTATTTACAGGGCAGCAGTGACTCTGAGAGTGAAAGTCCCAAGAGAAAAACCCGAGCTAAGAAAAAAGAGTAAGTGTGAAGACTGAGAATGTCTTTGGGTATTTTAATAATTTTATTATAATTTAATTTATTTAACAGTACAGCACCATATTGTTTCAATTCTGCCATGTTGAGACACTTATACCGAACTCCTTTTTTAGCAAGATTTTTGTTATTCAACACTCAATCCATACAGTAGTTCATGTCTGTTTTTGTCATTGTGTTGCCAGTCTGTGTTCATGTTGTGATTCTTATCATTTTAAGCTTGTTTGTAAATGGGTATCTGTTTGTTCCAAATGGGCTCATTAGTTTCAGTCAGTCAGGCGAGGTTTCACATTTACATCAAAACTGATTGGTCTGATCGGTGGCTTATCCCTGATCAAATTGGGTTGTAGTGAACACCCTATGGCCAGTATTGAATGGAATACAAATTTAGGTATAGCAGTGATGGGCCTTGAGGGTGAACTTGTGGCATTTCTTTGTTGTAAGAAATATCTGGGACTCAAATGATGAAGACGAGGACGAGGAGGCTTCCGACAGTACAGACAGTGAGCAGGAAGAGAAAAAAGTTAGATCCCGACGACTTCCTGCTAGAAGGTAAGTGTGTAGCAAGGCCTGGCCACCAGACAGCTACCCACTAATCATCTCCAAATCATTCCATATTGTATGAGCAGTTTTCCCCCTTTACTCTGGTGTGAAGAAGTGTACACCTGCAGCCTGATGTTGTAAAAATGTTGTCTAAAATGTAACATCCAAAATGTAAAAATGATGATCATGATACAAATATTTATCAAATTATCAGTGGATGATCCAGGAGGCTGGTTGCTGTTCTCTAAGGGTTGTGTGTGTCTCTGTGCTTCACTGTGTGCTCTATAGACCTCAGACTAAATCCTCAACCAGCAAAAAGCAACCGTCTCAAAAAAGCAGGAAGTCCAGGAAACAGGACTCATCTGCTGAAGAAGAAGATGACGACGACGATGACGACGACGATGAAGACGGCACTTCAAAGAGACAGACTCGAAAAAGGGGTGCAACAAAAGTCAAAAGGTGCGTTTCGGAAGCTAAAGTGTTTTTAATCATCCGTTTCCTGGTGCGTTGAACTATTGGACGTTTAGTTTAGTTTTTAGGACTTCACACTAACGTTTATGTTCTGTTGTGTTCTAGTTATAAAGAGGACCAACATGACATTGAAACGGATTCTGATGACCTGATTGAAATGACGGGGGACGCATGTGAGGAGCAGCAGGATGACGACAGTGAGACCATTGAGAAGGTTATGGACACAAGGATAGGCAAAAAAGGAGGTAAAGCATTTTTACTGGACTCTTTGCTATTTTGAAAACTGTTGTTCAAAACCAAAAGACGCTTTGCGACATGTCTAAAAGTAGTTTTTTCATTCTCCTCTAGCCACCGGGGCTTCCACTACTGGGTATGCTGTGCAGGAAAATGGGGACCCGAGTGAAGGCTTTGACCCCGAGAACGATGAAGGGGAGACTCACTATCTGATCAAGTGGAAGGACTGGGCCTACATCCACAACACGTGGGAGAGCATGGACTCTCTGCTGCAGCAGAAGGTCAAGGGACTAAAGAAACTGGACAACTACAAAAAGAAACAGGAAGAGCTCAATTCATGGTAAAAACATCTGTCTTCACATCAACAGAACAATGTATTGCTGATGTTGATCTTTTGAGGATTTTCACTGTTTATTCTGTCCCTGCTTGTAGGTTGAACAGGGTGTCCCCTGAGGATGTAGAATTTCATAACTGCCAACAAGAACTCATATCTGACTTGAACAAGCAGTTTCAGATTGTGGAGCGCATTGTCGGTAAGAATTAATTATCTGATGTATTTGCTTTTGTCTAATCGTTTTTAGATGTACTAAAATTAATTTGATTATCAACAGCAATAAAAACAGAAAATACACCAGAACCGCTGCCAGGATCCTCTGACTTCCCCTGTAAGTCCATTTGCTAATGTTTTCACTGTTGCATTCTGTTAACTTTTTAAATGTTCTGTATGTAAATGTCTTTGCTTCTACTTTTGTCATCGTCATTTGTCTTTTTCCAATCATTTGTGTGCTTTTTTACACAGCTCACAGTCACAAGACACCGTCCTCCGATGAGCCAGAGTATCTATGCAAGTGGATGGGCTTGCCCTATTCAGAGTGCAGCTGGGAGGATGGAGCTTTGGTTAGAAAGAAGTTTCAGCCCTGCATTGACAGCTTCATTAACCGAAGCTCCAGCAAAACCTTCCCCTCTAAAGACTGCAAGGTAAGAGTGAAATGACCCAGAATGGTCTCGTCTTCATGTTTTACTTTTGAATGGCTTCCCTTATATTCAATATTGTTCGATTTTTCTTCCCCTAGTTAAAGATTTTTTCTAACTGTCATTTCAGGTGTTAAAGCAAAGACCAAGGTTTGTTCCTCTGAAGAAACAACCATCGTATATTGGAGATGATAACCTTCAACTGAGAGATTATCAGCTGGATGGGCTGAACTGGTTGGCCCACTCTTGGTGCAGGTACTGTGTGAATGAGTGTTGTAATATTGGATTATTATTGGAACATGTTGGATTTCCTAATTAGAAAAATCTGTGAAAAATTGTCTTTTTTTTTATGCTCCATCCTCAGGTGCAACAGTGTTATCCTTGCTGATGAGATGGGGCTGGGAAAGACCATCCAGACCATCTCCTTCCTGTCGTACCTGTTTAACCAGCATCAGCTGTATGGACCCTTCTTAGTGGTGGTGCCTCTGTCCACTCTCTCCTCGTGGCAGAGGGAGTTTGACACCTGGGCTCCTCACATGAACGTGGTGATCTACCTCGGTGATGTCATGAGCAGGAAATCGGTACGTTGAACCCTGAATGTCTTACAGTCTGGTGGTCTTCTCCAGAGTTGGTTCCATGAACTTTCGTTTTTTTTTTTTATGTAGATCCGTGACTACGAGTGGGTGAACCATCAAACGAAAAGAATCCGTTTCAGTGCGCTATTAACCACTTATGAAATTCTACTCAAAGACAAGGTAGGTGCAGGGATCAGCATTTCTTCGGGATTGGGTTTATAGTTGTATTGGCCGTGAAGAGAACCGGGTCACTGTGGCTTACAAGAACATAACATTTGTCTGCAGGCGGTGCTCGGGAACATCAACTGGGCTTTTCTGGGCGTGGATGAAGCTCACAGGCTGAAGAATGACGACTCCCTGCTGTACAAAACACTGATGGAGTTCAGGTCTAACCACAGGCTCCTCATTACTGGGACCCCGCTGCAGAACTCCCTCAAAGAGCTCTGGTCACTGTTGCACTTCCTCATGCCTGACAAGTACGTCCTGGTTTAGACGTTTTATGTGATGCTGAAGACCAGCAGGGAAACGCCATCAGTTTGCATCCCAGCCGTGGATGAGTGACGTCTGTTATCTTTGTCGTGCACAACAGGTTTGATTCCTGGGAGGATTTTGACGATGCACACGGGAAAGGAACGGATAACGGATATCAGAGTCTCCACAAAGTCCTCGAGCCCTTCCTTCTGCGACGTGTTAAGAAAGACGTGGAGAAATCTCTCCCTGCCAAAGTAGAACAGATTCTCCGCGTAGACATGACTGCACAGCAAAAACAATTCTACAAGTATGATTGTATTTCTCTCTTTTGTAACTTTTTTTTGGACTACTTCAGTGTTTCAAATCGTCTTGTACAGAAGCTGCATTTCTCCTCCCCATTAACTTCATTTGTTCCCCGATATTTCCAGGTGGATTTTAACGAGGAATTATAGAGCTCTTTACAAAGGCCCCCGAGGCAGCTCCTCTGGCTTCCTGAACATAGTTATGGAGCTTAAAAAGTGCTGCAACCACAGTTTTCTCATTAAGCAGCCTGAGGAAGTAGAGTCTGAAACCCAAAAGGAACACCTGCAGGTATGTTTCCTTCTGAACCCTCCTTAGCTCCTAGCAACACCTCAGGATATCTCTGCTCTGCAAAGGAAACTAGGCCCCAATAAAGGCTCAGTGCTTCTTAATTTTTCCTGACTCCCAAAGTTTGTGCTTTGTTCAGAGTGTAGTGAGGGGCAGTGGGAAGCTGGTGCTGCTGGACAAGCTGCTGACCAGACTCCGAGAAAGAGGCAACCGAGTCCTGATCTTCTCCCAGATGGTCAGGATGTTGGACATTCTGGCTGAATACCTCGCCAAGAACCGCTACCCATTCCAGGTACGATTTGAACATTTCCTGGGCTCCATTGTGCAAGTGTTTTTTGGAACATAACTGGCAGATGTACTAAGACTACCTTTTTTATTATTATTTGCGGGAAATGAGAATAAAATCAAACATAGTGCTGTTAGCCTGTCAACCATCAGATTGTCTAAAACCTATTTTATCTCCCAAAAACGGTGTCTAGAGTAGACTGACAGTTTATGGAGTCAAACAGTTTATGACTGTTGTCTTTATTGGTGTTTACAGTGCAGGGAGCTGTTGAGCTGGTTGTGTTGGGTGGGTTTGACTGGGATGAGGGTCGGATGTCAGTGTTGTTGCACATATACTCCACCAGGCTGAGAGATCCTGTTATGTTATTTATAACAACAAGTTATGTTCTGCTGAAGACCAGACAAACACCTGCAAGTCACTGGACTGGTTGTTTTTGCTGACTTGGTGCAGACATCGCTGTAGCATATAGCTTGGCATGACAAGCAAAGTGATGCCAAGATTATAGCAATTAGCTGCCCGGGAAATCTTCAACGGTTCATTTCTCTCTCTCCTCTTCAGCGGCTGGACGGTTCCATAAAGGGAGAAATACGAAAGCAAGCACTTGACCACTTTAATGCAGAAGGCTCAGAGGTATGTATACTAATAATGTATTGTTACTAACTGAAGAAAGTAATATGTTTATTCTCCAATGCACACCATATTTATTTGAATATTAGCATTATCTTATTGGGATTGTCACTGTGGGATTGATACTGTTTCAAACAAACATTCGTTCTTCGCTTGTTTTTTTGGACTATATTTAAGAGCAGTAGCAGCAGAAGGGTGTATTTTATAAATGGTTTAAAAAGGATCCAATATACATGATTACTTGGAACAAAGTCTAAGGTTGAGCAGCATTTAAGTCACAATTAACATTTTCAAATGGTGTATTGCTAATTGAGATCCGCATTAACAGTTTCATCCGTTTCCCAGGACTTCTGCTTCCTGTTGTCCACCAGAGCTGGAGGTTTAGGGATAAATTTGGCCTCGGCAGACACCGTCGTCATCTTTGACTCCGACTGGAACCCTCAAAATGATCTGCAGGCACAAGCCAGGGCTCACAGGATCGGCCAGAAGAAACAGGTAATCCTTGGCCCAAATTATGGGTTTCACTGTACATATGATGTATAATTAAAAAGTAGTTGTTTTGTTTTTGTCAGAAAATGACATCAACGCTTACCTTTTGTAGGTGAATATTTATCGACTGGTCACCAAAGGGACAGTGGAGGAGGACATCATTGAGAGAGCAAAGAAAAAGATGGTTTTGGACCATCTTGTCATTCAGAGAATGGACACCACCGGTCGGACTGTGCTTGACAGCAACTCAGGAAACACAAAGTAAGATGTCAGAAATCATCTTGTTTAATATTTGGACACTGAAACTCTGTGTGTTTTAATCTTGTGGCTTTTTTTCCTTCCAGTTCGAACCCATTCAACAAAGAAGAACTGAATGCCATCCTCAAATTTGGTGCAGAAGAGCTTTTCAAAGAGGCAGAAGGAGAGGAGTCTGAACCACAGGTATTCCAACAAGAAATAATCTGGTGTGCAGTCAAAATGTTTGTTACATATTTGTGGAATTAAACCAGAATGTATTTCTTCCTGTAGGAGATGGATATTGAGGAGATCCTGAGGTTGGCTGAAACAAGAGAAAGTGACCAGGGCTCAAGTGCTACGGATGAACTTCTATCTCAGTTCAAGGTTCCTGTCACTGTTTTAGTACTGTAGCATTATTGTAAAGTATCTAAAGATCCCCCTCTTTCAAAATCTGATTTGTCCCTTTCTTCCTCCTCATGTCGCTGCAGGTTGCCAATTTCTCAAGCATGGAAGAGAGTGTTCCAGAGTTTGTGGATAGGCCCGTACGGGAATGGGAGGATATCATCCCTGAAGATCAGCGCCGCAAAACCGAGGAGGAGGAGAAGCAGCGGGAGATGGATGACATCTTCTTGCTGCCCAGAAGCAGAAGCTCTAACAAGAGGGTAAGAGGAGAACTTTTACAGATTCATTTTAAAAACAAAAAATGTTGTTTGACTTCAAAATCATACTTTACAATGCGTTCTATCTTCCAGCAGCGTATTTATACCTGGTCATAAGGTGTTTGCTCTGGTTCCTCTTTCTTTCAGGCTAAGGCAAATGATAGTGACAGTGATGTGGGCTCCAAGCTGAAGAACCACTCCTCAGGCTCTGAAAGTGAGACTGAAGATAGTGATGACGACAAGAAGCCGAAGAAGAGAGGCCGGCCCAGAGCCCGAAAAAACAACGTGGAGGGTTTTACTGATGCAGAGATCCGCAGGTAAAGTATTTAGTTTTTTTTGTATAAATACAATTAATTCTATAGCATACATTTAAAATGTATTCATGATAATATTATTCACAGGTTCATCAAGGCATACAAGAAATTTGGATCTCCGCTCGAAAGGTACGCTTTGTTAAATTATATTAATAATAAATGTACGGCTACATCATTGGACTGCATGGCTCGGGAGACATCTTAATAGCTCAAACAGTCAAGTGCGTCTTTCTGTATCCAGGTTGGAGGCCATTGCCCGAGACTCTGAGCTGGTTGACAAATCCATTGCAGACCTGAAGAGACTTGGTGAACTGATTCATACGAGCTGTGTGACTGCAGTGCAGGAGCACGAGGAGCACCTCAAAGAGAACCCAGTGGAAGGTATGTTGGTTTCGCTTGGTTGGAGTTCTTTGAAATCGTAGCATTTTTCCGGGCCCAAAAAATACGGATATTATTATTTCAGCTAAAGGTCCTGGGAAGCGGCGAGGAATTAACATCAAGATCTCGGGAGTGCAGGTCAACGCCAAGTCCATCATCCAGCACGAGGAAGAGTTTGAGCCCCTGCACAAAGAGGTGCCCGCCAATCCTGCTGAGAGAAATAAGTAAGATACCACTGCAGAGATGAGGAGCAGCACGGCGTTGCATTACGCGCAAGATGTAAAAGAAAAGGTATGTTTGTGTTGCAGATTAAATTTGACGGATCTGTTTCCCACAGGTTCAATCTGACATGCAGAGTCAAGATAGCCCACTTTGATGTCGACTGGGAGCTGCAGGATGACGTTCAGCTCTTGCTTGGTATCTATGAGCACGGCTTTGGCAACTGGGATCTGATCAAGACGGATCCTGACCTTAAACTCGCTGAAAAGGCAAATGTCTAATTTCTACCTTTTATCACCAAGTCGGAGATGAACGAAAATCGAAATATTAGAAATTAAGCACACACTCGACACAAATTAATTTATTTTGGACCTAAAGTGGCCAGTTTAGATATTGTAAAAGCTTTGAAAATGTTGTTTTTATAAGTCACTTTCTGGTCAGAATGTTTAGAAGGCAGCTAGATTTCACAATGTGTCTTATTAGCACTTGCACTATAATCAGCACCTCTTTTAATCATGTATCATTTATGTGTCTAACATTTACTCCCCTTTGCACAGATTCTCCCAGGCGATCCAAGCAAGAAGCCTCAGGCAAAGCAGTTGCAGGCGAGAGCCGAGTATCTTCTCAAGCTGCTGAAAAAAGAACAAGACAGCACAGACCTGTCCAAAACAGTGGAGGAGGTAGGCTGCCGTTACTCCGAGCAACTCATCTATACCGTGTTCACCACATGAAGGTTTCCTTTGACCAACCAGCCACCACAGCTCATCCAGTCTGTTCCCCCAAAAGGTCAAAGTGAAGAAGAGGAAGCCTCGGGTGAAAAAGGAGAACAAGATCCTCAAGGATGAGCAGGGCAACGACATCTCCTCCCCCCGGCTGTCCGACAACCCGTCAGAGGAGGGCGAGGTCAAGGTCAGTGTCACCTGCTAGTCTGTCGGCGTAGTTATGCTTCTGTGTCGAGGTTTCAGTTGAAACATTTGATTTTGTGACCCAGCAAAGCCATACTGACAAAACTTGTCCTTAATTGCAGTGGTAGATAAATGACTCACCAGACTATAAATCAGTCCCTGTGAAGTAGGAAACTACAAAGTATCCACTTTAACAAAGAAATATAATTCAGCTTTATTTTGAGTTAAGCAGAGCAATGCTACACTTGATTAGGTGACTCCAGATAAGCACTTGTCCTCTCTCATAGTATGACCTACTGTCATATTGTTTAACGTACGCTGTCTCGTGTTTGAACAGGATGACGGAACAGAGAAGTCCCCCGCCAAGAAAAGACAAAAGAAAAAGGACAACAAAGAGAACAAAGAAAAACAGGGAACTCCTAAAAAGGAGAAGGACGGGGATAAAGAAAAAAAGGGTGCCAAGCCCAGAAAAGAAAAGGTATTTCAGCAAAGTGTTCATGACCTTATCATGTGTGCTTTTCTCAAATTTACGTGGATGTAAGGTTGATGGAATAATGCTGTACTTTATGCTTTACTTCATTATTGCCTTGAAATGCAACATGTAGCTAAAGGAACATGGCTATACAGTCTGTCACCATCCTGTGAATAATCTATTGATTATGAATGTCAGTTACAGGTTAATTGTTTTTGTATTCCAGGCTAAAGCAGTTAAAGGGAAGAAGACTCAAGGTCCAGTTCACATAACGGCTGGGTCGGACCCCATTCCCATTGAACTGAATGAGGATGATGAACTTGACCAGGATACTTTCAGTGTTGTAAGTCTCTTTTTTAAATCCCTGCACAAAGATTAAGCCAGTGATATTTGAGAAGGAGTTTGCGAGCAGAGCATCCAAATAACATCCGCAATTTGTCCATGTGTCTAGTGTAAGGAGCGCATGAGGCCGGTGAAAAAGGCCCTGAAGCAGCTGGATAAACCGGATGAGGGTCTGTCTGACCAGGAGCAGCTCCAGCACACTCGCACATGCCTCCTGAAGATTGGAGACCGAATCACAGAGTGCCTTAAAGCCTACAGTGACCCTGAACATGTCAAAATATGGCGGAGGTAAGATGATTGGACCGTATCACCTTTTGTGTATTGAATCATGATGCTCACCTGTTTAACTCTGCTTCTGATTATTTGTTCCCGTTTTGGCAGAAACCTCTGGATCTTTGTGTCCAAGTTTACAGAGTATGGTGCCAGGAAGCTTCACAAGCTTTACAAAATGGCACAAAAGAAGCGATCACACGAGGAAGAGGCAAGTGGATCCTAACTCTGGTTTATCAAGTGTTAGGAGGAAGACATAACGTATTGTACAAAACCGACACTAAACATATCCTGTTGCGTTTCCAGAAGGAGCAGAAGAAGAAGGAGGATTCTGGAGGGAGGGGGAAAAACCTCCGACCAGAGCCCTGTGGTTCCAGTAGAGACTCCCCGGGTACTCAGTCGTCCTCTAAACCTGGATCTCACTCGACTCAGGCCGGCCCCCACGGACACCACCGAGAGTCGTACAACTCGCCTAATAAGCGGCACTTTGGCAACGATGGTACGTGCGGATCGAATTATGTTAGTTTAAGTCAAAGAAAACGAAAGAAGGAAACAAAGTGAGCATTCGTGAGCTTTAAAGGTGCTGGCAGGTATATTTTGTTAACATTTATACAGAGCCAGGCTCGCTGTTTCCTCCTGTTTCCATTCTTTATGCTAAGCTAAGCTAATCATGTCCTGGCTGTAGATTCATATTCATTATACGGACGCCAGAGTGGTAATAAATAAAGGAATTGATAGCGTGCTTCAAAAATTGGATGCCTGGAAGAACTCAGTTCAACAACTTCTCTCGTTCTCTGAATTTATTTTCCTTGATCACAAGTAGAGTAACAAGCGCTGCAATCGCGATAGCAGGGAGTCGTCCAGTCAACACGCAGGTTGACCGTCCAAAAACCACCCCGAACAGCCGGAAGTTCGGCTCTTTAATACACGGTTTTCCATCATGAACATCTAACATTTCTATTGGCTCTAACATTTCTAAGAGGAGGAGAATCACGTCCTCATCTTTTCTCACAGGGCTGGAACGTGCAACGACCAGTCTGCTTCCCTAATGTCAATATACTGATAAACAGGTGTGAGTGTTGTGGTGCAGAGCGTGGAACCTTGAGGAACAGACAACCGGACTGTTCTCACAGAAACTTCTCACAGAAAGTATCTGTTAAACTGACCTCGCACAACCTGAACTCTAATAGACAGAAGAATAATGAAATGAAGAATATCTACAGAATATAACGATTTATATTATCAATCCCCCTTTTTACATAATTTATTATGTAAACTAAACAATAATATAAAGCTACAACAATGGACTATATCCGTTCATAACTATGTGTGTGTTACTTAACAGAGTGGAAATCTCTAAACAGACACAACAGCACACCTATGTTATAAATGTTTTTATAAGAAGATAACATAAAAAAGTTATCAGAATTTTATTTTTGATATCAGCTTTTACATGTTTCATGACAGAGAGAGGAGACTGGCAGAGGGACCGTAAGTACAACTACCCAAGTAACAGCAACCAGTCGTGGCAGGGAGAGCGACATCATACGTATGACCGCTACAAGGATCACTACGGGGATCGACGACCACATGGAGACTCGTACCGCAGCTCGGGCAATTACCGCAACAACAGCTCCCCCCGAAAAAGGCCGTACGAGCAGTACGACAACGACCGGGACCACAGGGGTCATAGATCCTATTATGACAGGTGAGTTTTACTCTGATTACATGTTTCAGTTTAGGTTTTGGGTCTAAAATCAGGAACTATTATGTCATATATATATATATATATATATATATATATATATATATATATATATATATATATATATATATATATAGTGTGTGTGTGTATGTCGATTAATTAAAAAAAATCATAGTTCCAATTATTTTGCTTAATATAATGATGATATATAATCCAGATTATTTCACATGACTGCTCATTTCACTTTGGAAACATGCATTTAAAAAGAACATTTTGTAGCAACGGGAAGAGGGTGCGCTCGATTTATAACATACATCAAAATGAGAGCGTCTTGCAAAACGGAATGTGGCGCAATAATCATATTTTGTTGATTATCTGGTTGTAATAATCAATGGAAGCCAAAATCGTGATTGAAGTTCAATAAATTGTACATCCCTATGTCATACCACTGGTTAAAAAAAAAAATGCTATCAATGATATTTCAGGAATTCAGATCCCAAAAGAAGACGTCCTGAGGAATTCCGTCCCAACTCCAACTACCACCAGGGAAGAGAAGGCCCTCTGCAGGACTTCAGGAGGACGCCAGAGCAGAGGCCAACGGGTCCACCCGGGCCGGAGCACTATAGCCGGCCCTTCCACCCCGACAAACCTCCCGCGCCGCTAGACCCTCGCTCCCCGCAGGCTCAGAAGTCTCCCCAGGACTCCCGCTCTCCGCCAGAGCGGCCTGTAGAGCCAAACGCCACAGCAGATCCCAACTGGAACAACAGGAAAACATAAAAAGATGCCAAGGCTGCTGATGGAGTCTGGACTCGCCAATTATAAGCTCTCAGTTGGAAGGGAAATCGGGAAACCCAAAACTATTTAGCTCTTTAGCCCCAGTGACACTAGCTGTGAATGATGCCATGAAGGAAGAAGTTTGTTTATCTGTCATCTTCATGATGGAAAAAAAAAAACTTTATTTAAATGAATTGACTCAAATCAGTCAACCATGGTAAGGTGCTTATGGATGCTTAGTCCCATGGACTATTTTCTAAGAAGAATTTAGGATACAAGAACTGATGACTGATCTCAATCCTAAAAGTGCCTGAAGGCTTTGGCCTTTCTGAATGGTAAATGTTGGGATTTTTCCTAAAGGAAGCATGACATGGACATAATTTTTTTGTGTTTAGCTTTAAGTATTGCAAATGATGTCATTCGAAGATTTCAATACGAAGGAATGTGTAATGTGTTCGTCATCATTTGCACCGTGAACACGTAGCTGAACTGAATCACCATGTGGGTTGAAATGGTGATGTGTTGGCACGGCCTAATTCTTATGAAAGTTGAATGAGCAACAAAGCCAGTATGTTTCCTCTAAACACTCTACAAGTCGTTTGAAAAATGTTTTTTAGCAAACTCGTATGAATCGTGTACAAATGATCATTATTTCTGTAATTGTGTAGCTGTATAAATCATTGCAATCCTCTTGCTTTGTTCACTTTAACCACTTTCCCTCTTGGTAGGCCTGAAGAAATGGAAGCTTTGTCAGCAGTATTTATTGCAACATATTGTGCAAAGGCTGATAACACTATAACTTGGGACAATCCTTTTATTTTTGTTGCCTTTCAGTGTTCTGGTGGCTAAGAATGGTACTTCAGTGTAGTTTCATTAATACATCTTCCCACCTGTTGTCTGAAAATACTTTGTGATAAAACATTTTCTTTCCTTATCTTTGGTTTGGTAATGCTGTTGCCGGCAGGTTGTTTCAAGGTTATCAGGGATTTGATGATGACATTTAATTATGTGCATTACCTTTGGTCTCTTTTCTCTTTTCTTGTGCCAAACCTGCTCTGTCCCTCAATTGTTTTTTTATGCTTCTACATTCGTGCCTTATTTATGTGTGTATTATCATAGTGTATTTTCATGGACAGTACTGAGGCTTAACACAGGCAGGGTGTAGTATTACAGTGTCATTTTAAGGAAATTGCTCGAAGTGAACTGGTTACGGGACCACTTATTCTGGTAATCATTTATGTGGTTTCCAAAAGTGTTGACAATTTGATGGGGAAAAAGCTAAATTGACAGAAATCACGTGTGTTTCGTCCAGGCCACTTAGCGGACCTGTTACAGTGAACAGCAAGCGCCTGTTCCTGTATCATATGTTCTTTAAGAAAGTCTAAATAGTTTATATTTGTGACAAAACCACTCTTCATGAGAAATGTACTGTACATATGTTTGGACATATGTAATAAACTTTGTTACACACTGAACATGTGTCTAGTCTAATGTTCTCATGGCTGACATAGCTGATTTTAATTTCCTAATCGCTTTATCATATAAATATCATATCGTGTAAAGATGAATCAAAATGATAAGTGACACCATTCTGCGCTGTTGCATTCATAAATGTCACCACTTATGTCACTTATTGGAAAAGTTCAATTGCTATACATGAGCTGTGAAATGCAGGAATTCTGCTGATTTTGAAAGCCAATAAATACAACTGATTTTAAAGTTAATTTGTAATTTAGGAAAATGTTTTACGTTCAAATCAACCTTGGGGTTCTCAGATATAGAAAAACATTAGTATCTCGACAGCTCTCACTCAAAATGTGAACTATATCCCTGTTTAACTAATGTAACATGATTATATATACTATTTCTAATATCATATATTCATAATGTCAACATAATTATAAGGAAAGTATCTAATAAGCTCTCCTCTTGGATGCGACAATTAACAGACGCATACATCTGGGATATTATTTCTTAATCATGACGGGGTACATGAAGCCGACACCTTTGTCGTTCTACAGTATATTGATTGATTCAGAGCTCGAGTTAGGAGATTGTGGGTCGACGTTGTCATCTTTTATAACATTTGTCTGCATTGAATGTCACTTTCAGCTCATTTATACAAAACTTAAGTGTGACTTTTTACTTAGACTTTGTAGTCTTAACTAGTGGCGGTTCTACATGTAATTACGCCCCGGGCGAGACCCCCCCCCCCCCCCGGGAACTTTTTTATTTTTTTATTATAAACTTAAAGTCCTCAATTGCACAAATCATTCAATAGAACATTTGAATAACACACTTAAGAGAATCAATGCACACAATTATGCACAACACAGTATAAATTACAACATAACTGACTTAAGCCCACTAATTGCATTAGAGTATTGCTCTATAGCCTACAGTGGATCCCCCTGTTCCCCCCCTTGTCCGTTCCATTTGGGAGACAGAGGTGAACTATTCCCCCGCGCCCCCTCCCCTTCCCCCTTCTCACACATGATCTGTAGACGGTAGTGATGGGAATTCCGGCTCTTTTTAGGGAACCGGCTCTTTTGGCTCGGCTCACTAAAAAGAGACGGCTCTTTCGGCTCTTTTTTGGTGCTTAAATTAATTTATTACCAACAATAATGTAAAATTATGTGCAATATAAATTACTAATGTAAAAAAAAACATGCACTATATCAAATGTTTATTATATAAATACACTTTTATTTATACACTCTACAGAGTGATAAAACTAAATTAGAAAGTGCAAAAACAAACGTTTAACTATTTACAAATGAACTTAACTAACTTAACTATTTTAAACTTTTAGCTTTTTAATACTTAACAGATTGAAAGTAAAACAACATACAAAAGCTTACAGAATCACACAACAAAATATAAATTAAAATGTGTAAAACAAAAAGAAAAAAATTCAGCATCCAGAGTTTTGTCCTTCAGTGAAGATTTACATTGAGAAAGACCAAGTGCCTCAGCTGTGAGGGCTGATCCTGTTTCTTCTCTGTAATGATCTGCCCTGTTTGGAGAAGATTCTCTCTGAGGGGACTGAAGCTGCTACAATGCACAGTCTCGTGACGTCACATGAACTGTGTAACTCCCGCCCCTCTGCTCATCGCAGGCACAGAGACGACGCCACACATATTGACCAATCAAATGCGGCTTGAGAGAGAGCAAGAGAGAAAAGAAAAAAAAAGCCGGCTCCGTCGTTCTCGTCAAAGAGCTCTCAGAGCCGTTTCGTTCGCGACCGACACGTCACTAGTAGACGGCACCTTCTTAGCAAGCAGGGGCGCCTGCAGCTGCAGGGGGCGCCAATTTGCCAATTCCCCACACAGTGATATGATAGATAATGGAAAACCGCTTCGCGGCCCAGATGATATATATATATATATATATATATATATATTTTTTTTTTTTTTTAAGTGGTCGTGCCGCCCCCCACGTGTCATGAAAAAGTGCCGCCCCGGGCGGCTGCCCGGGTCGCCCGTGCCCAAAACCGCCCCTGGTCTTAACTAATAAATCATTACTTTTGGATCATTCTTCAGACATTTTGCTACAATCGTTGGTTCACATTCACCACCATATCCTTCCAGCAGGGGGCAGTCAAGCACTGCAGATTATGAAAAGAAAACAGTGAATTTGAACAACTGCTCTCACAGTAACTGAGACAACAGGACACCTCATTAACAAGACATTTTCTTTTATTCAATAAATAATTTACATTATAAACAGCTGGCGTGTGGCACCACATTTGCTTTAATTACAAACAGTTTGATCTTTCTGGCATTTCCCATTGAGCATTTTTTTTAAAAACTCTTTTCTAATAGTACAAGTCTGACATAGAAATTCAAACCAAATAAGAGCTAAACGGTAAAGAAAACATAAAGTGCTTTAAACTCAAAAACATGAACACCCCAGAACACGTTCCTACATTCAGTTTCTAGATGATGTGGACTGCATTCAGCATGTTGTATTTAAAGTGATGACAACCAGCAGTGTATCACGTCCTCCACAGGGACTAGGTGAGTATACTGTATATAGTAAAGAATATTTTGTTCTGTGCTGTTCATGTTTTTGCAAGAAATCCCTTTTCAAATCAAAAAAAGGTTCACATTCACCAAAACATCTGATGTACAAAAACAGGAGTGATAAACTCAAAACACAACTGGTAATATACAAATTTAAACTCACAAAACATATGTACAACCTCACATTTCAAACGTAGAACCATATACTGTAAAACTCACAACACAAATTACATCTATTAACACAAGATTCAACATTACAATCATTTGTTTGTATGACTTTTTTTTTTTTTGTTGCTGTCAGGCTGCACCATTTCATGTTCCAAATAGCAGTAGTAAGGCCTGCCAAATACTTCAGTGTAAAGGATAAATGACCGTAAAACTGCCAGAGTAGTAACTGTATCTACATGGACGACTTACACATTACCAGATGCTGCAGCGGAACGCCAGAGTTCAAATGGAAAGTGTTATCATGAAACACAAGAGAAGCAAAAGGTGCGACAGCTAAAACAAAAACTAATGCTGCTTTTACAGTGTGTTACTGTAACGCATAATTCACCAACAAACACACGTTATATATACAATTAAGAATCCCCCTAATGTGAATTGTTCAAGACTGAAAGATGGAAATTCAGTTGTGAGGGAAATGTTGGCACAAGGGCTTGTTCTTTGGCAATGACTTAAGCCATGAAATCACGTCTACCGCCATATGCTTATCATTTATGCACAAAGCCACAGTCAGGTCAGCACACTGGTCGTCCATAAAATGCTAAACTGACTAGCGGTGACGTCTTTATCGCAACTACTAGCAGTATCTACACCACAGACTTAAAATGGAGAGTTAAATTCACAAAATGCTATTTAAGAGCGACGGGTTGATCTACATTCTGTAAACGCTATGAGTGCCCTTAACTAAGGTTGTTCTTTTGCTTTTCTCGTTCGCTACATTCACATTACAGACGTAAAATACAAAACACTGTCTGATCAACATCCAAACAATGGGGTGAAAGTCGTCTGTATGACACTGAAAAGAGATCTTTTTTTTTTAATATCATATCCCTTTTGGAATTTGCTACTTGGCAGATAACGGCCCTATTGACAGAATGTGGAGCTCCTCATCTTTTCTATTTCTGAAATTTTGGGTTCCACAGACATGGGAAAGATTTCTCCTGGACCCACAAACACACAAAATTAACCACAGATGCTGAGTTCTGCACAAATATTTTACTAATGCGAACACACACACACACACACACACACACACACACACACACACACACACACACACACACACACACACACACACACAATTGTATTACAATATGACCCATTAATCTCCGCAGCAGACAACTGGAGACGCTGCTCTGACATCCTTTTGGCTGAGTGCTTCTTCCAAAAGGCTCAGGCTTTTCCAAAGCTGGAAACTAATCAAACATAGAGCTGCTTCTGGCCTTAGGTTAACAAAAGCCCTTGTCAGGTCCTCTCGCTTCGCCACATGAGCCACGGAGAGCTTCACTGGCTCGGCACCAATGAGTGGATCAGGAGAGGAGGATCAGCAAACTCTTCTTTCTGCAAAAGATCATCTTGTCCGGCTTCCCATAGGCATGCAGGCCCGGTGAGAATGTGGGATTTAATCCTAGGTGGATATCCTGAGCTCTTGGGTAGCTGGGCTCTCTCACCGCTGCTCTCATCAAAGACCAATCCTATGAACCAGCTAAACACATGTGATGATAGGTGGGAGCACGGTGACCTCTACTTGTCATTGGACCGAAGTCAAGACATGACAATCCTACTAAAATGAGACTCAGGGCTGGGAGGACCCTACTGGCAAGCCACCAGTCAAGTCACAGAACCAGAGCAGACGAGAGGAGCTAATGTACGACGTGGCAATGGTACTCTAACACTCACAGACAGATACACCATGAGGATACTGTTGTCAAGAAACTATAGATGAACTGTGCAACATTCAACCCACAGTAAGACAGCAAGGACGTTGAGGAAGAGGAGTGAAAGCACATCTTTGCCCTTCTGGCCTGCATTACTCATAAAAGGATCCTTTTCAAAGATGTGGTATCTCTTGCTGTTTGAGTGGAGCATCTTTACATCCTCAAAGGCGTAGTAGGCTGCCATGGTGAAGTTTATGTCTCCAGAGGAGAGGAGGTCGAACACGCATGACTGAAAGTACAGGTCCTCCACCGGGAGCCGCTCTTTGCATTTGGCCTTGGCAGCCTGGTAGGTAAATCCATGTGCCGCAGTGCCGCCCCTGATCCTGCCTGCGCTGTGGGCCTCCGCTGCTCGAGTCTTGAAGTTTCTGAAGTCGATGCGCTGGTTGGCAGGGCAGCCATGAAGACACAGGTACAAGTCCTGGTTATCGCCTTCCTCCACCGAGTTCACAACTTCCTCCGGCATCCGCACAGCAAAGGTCAGGTAGCGACCCACCTGCCGGACCACTATGGTTGTTCCAATGTACCTGGCCTGAATCTCCACATGCTGCCCAGGAACCTTCTCCACCACACGCAGAGTGTTAGCTCCGTGCCGATCCCCTCCGTTCTTGGAGCCATCTGCAAACGCAGCCGGCAGCTCATCTGTCTCTGCGTGGTACATCTTCTGGTCCACACATTCCTGGAAATTCTTAAAGATGATTGTCAGCTGCAGGAGAAAAGAAAAAGAAAGACATTAGTTGCAGTGCTTCTCTGGTAACATACAGTGAATCCTTGTGAAACGCAGTGAATGTAAACATCAGATCTTTAAAAAGGTAAGTGCTTATACATTTGCATTAAGAACAAGTTTGGGCAATATGTGCCATCTACCCCACTTAAGTGTCATATTTCAGCACTGGCTCAACATGGGGGAGGCCAAGGTAAACGCCCTCAAAAAACACGAGTCTCGGCCATGTAAAATCAGGCCTCAGTTTGCAGACACAAAGACGATCCATTCATAGCGCTGAAAAACCTGCCTGTGAACCCCAGAACTATGCTCCAGGGAGTGGCGTCGGGCCAGGACAGAGCGATATACTCTGCAGCTAATTAAGGGAAACCGCTCAGGACTCTGCAAGCTTGGTTTCATCAGGACACCAATGAGCCATTGTTGGAGCAGCGATAGCAGGAAAGCCAAGGGACTGAGCCGCTCGCTTGTGACAGAGGACGGGGGGAGCCTACAGAATGAGCTATTAGCTTGACAATTTATCTGTTGCACCAGTTCCGTCTCAATTCCCCCTTCCCTCGGGTAGCATTTCCCACCTACATTAACTTGTTTTTTTCCCCAGGATCTTTTCTAAAGCTTTTAATGAAAACAAACAAAAATGCCTCCATTATCCCTCCATCAGAATGAAGATAGAAATAACCAGACAGTTTTATTTGCTGTAGCAAGAGCTCTGCTATTGCAGATCTTTTAGCAGATGGGCCTTGTTTGCACAGGTGGCATTGGCTCTTGCCTTGTTTTCCCTTTTGTCCAGAATCAAGATCTTAAAAAAGGTTTGTCTCATTTGCTTCCAAGAACAGCATTATAAAAATGTAATTACTTTAAAAGCTAAAAGAAAACCACAAATACTTAATAGAGTATCATTAAGAAACCTTAATTGCTGAAAATTATACTTTCTACAAATGTACATAAGGAGGACAAAGTGATCTTGCTGTATGCCTCAGTATAAATAACTCAGTTATAAGACTCTGCAAAGTGGCTGAGGCCCGTAATCATTGCCGTCAAAACGTTGCCAAATCTGGACCAACTCCAAGTGAATTTGCCAACTTCAAATACTCCTACCTCTTTATTTTTGACCTCAAGTTCTACTGAAAGCCATTTCAGGGACCGACGTCCCAACGAACCCATGTACCATTAAAGAAAACAATAATGAGGAATGCACTGCTGATAAAGCTATGAAAGAAAATATCTCATAATGTAGTGGACATGTCTACAGTTCTGTGCAAACACAACTTTTCTAAACGTAATGGCTCAGAGTGGACGACACTCTAAGTATAAGTAGGCCAAACATCAGTGAGAGCTGTCCACTGTGAAAATGGAGCCTTGCGTTAACATTTGATGCAGCACTGCTGTATTACTAACATATAATGTATAAAGCTTATCAAGATATTTGCAATTGAGCTGGGTTTGGCTTCCTTATCTGTCTGTCATTATGGACCTCATCCAAACACTAACCAGAGTCCACAGTTTGACAAGAGAAGCAGCCCCACAGCAGCTCTTACAGACAGACCACATGAGAGACTCATACGACCCAAAATATGAACAGTAAGATGAACTGATGCAACTAACATGCAAAATAAATGTAGCAAAGCGCAACTAATGGTCATCTACATTATTTATGAATTTGTTGGTTTTCATTTTTTTGCCTAGAAATATGAGATAGAAAGTACACATGCGATTCAGTGGCGCTAGCTTTTTATATAATTCATAATTTCAACTTTCTATCTCATAATTTCAACTTTCTATCTCATAATAATGACTTTTTATCTCAATTTTTTGTTCGTTTACTGCCGGAAATGGCCTTCCATAATATCGCCATGCATACAGGACGAAGAGAAAGGATCCCTACCTTGCTTGTGGCGGTGGCCAGAGACCCTGGCACCACAGGAGTGTTGGTCACCTGGACAGACAGGTATTTGTTGTGGATGAGCGGCCAGGCTCCTTCCACCTTACATGTCTGGAAGTCATCACCAAATGTCCGGAGGTGTGGATCTCCAAAGAAGCCACAGTGGGTGTAGTTGGGCGGCGCTGTGTTGCGAAGAAGACTGCGCTCATAGTGGCACACTTCTGGGCCATCCGAGCGCTCCTGGCTGTCAGGCAGGAGCGGCGGAGGTGGAGGAGGAACAGGGGTGCGGGCATGTGGTTGGGATGTCGGCCCCTCCTTGGAGCAGTTGTGTTGGCTCATGAGATCCTCTATGCCATGCTGGGCGGAGTGGTATGCCAAGTCGCCCCTGCAGGTTCGCGCAGTCCGGCGTACACAGCCGTTGTACGCTCGCAGTGCCGTGCAAAACTCCTCCTCGGGCCCAGAGTTTGAGGTGGAGGCCCAAAATTCGGAGTTACACTTGAGGATCTTGCACTGCAGACTCACTGTCAGGGAGGAACAATATACAGTGAACAAAAGAAGCAAACCAGAGGACCCCATGTCATTTAGAAACATGATAAAGACACAAGAAATAACAAGAAAAGGCTATAAATACACTTTGGCTGCCATCGATGGCAGTTTTAAAGCACATATTTAAATAACACTGAATCTAAAAACAAGAATAATCAATATTTCCAACTAAGCATGAATGACCACACAGCCATTGTGGTTAGGCCACAGTGCCTAATACTATACATGACATTAAACACATTGTAATAATAACAAAGTAGGATCACATACTTTGCTTTGTCTAGTATCTATCCATTTGGGAATCCTAATCCACACCTTTAGTGATAGTAAACGCTGCTTACTGTAGATTGTTGTCCCCAGCTTTATCGCCACATCCTGCCAACTCTTTACACAATGTGCTTCAAACATTTCAAAGATTGCCTTGCCGCGCCGTGTTTGACTAGTATTACCTTTGACTAATACAGCACTTATTTGAATAGGCCGGGAGAAGTTTCACCCAGTGTATTAACACTTTCAAGTTTTAAACAATATTTCTGCTGAAAGCTTCACCGCAGCTCTATCCAACCCCCACATCGCCTCTCCATCTATAGACGGCAATAAACTAATCTTAATGTCAACTATCAGTGCAATATCACTTTGTTGTTTGACTTAATAGGGAAACTGATAAGGGTTTGGCAGACATGCAAGGTGAGCTGGAATAGGTCCCCACTGCAAAAAAGGTGACCCACAGCCATCATCCCATTGTCACATTACAAGGATATTAAGTCAATTTAAACCCCAAAATGTGGGAATGTAATGTAATGCTACACTGTCACTGCAATAGTTCACTCGACCTTTTAGGAAGTCTTTGCAAAAAGTGCTATTATAGTGGATTTTGGGACATACATTGGGACATACATTGCAACAGGGGCATTCAAACCATAATACAAAGTGATTTAAGTTTTAATGGAAGCAATTAAAACAACTCAAAGTCTTATTCCCTGCTTAATTAATACCCTAATTTAAAATTAGATAAATGACCGAGGCATGCACCATCCCCCAAACAAAACAAGAGTTGGGGGCTGCAGCAGCTCCTAAAGGAGCTCTCACGTTGTTTTGTCTTTCTCCAATAAAACGAAGTAAATCACTGACTAACGCTAACGTTGCTTGAATTCGTCAAATGTTGCGCTGTAATGGCATAACCTAGTTGTTAACTCCCAAGCCTGTTGCAATATCTCGGTAATCTAGATTCTCGGAGATTTTAATCAATGTTGTATTTAGTTTCAATGCAATTACAACTGATTTGCTGCGGCGACTTGTCTAGTTACAGGTTATAGCAACATTATAGCAATATTGTGGCGCACCAACTAGTTCCGTTCTAGTAGAGATATCATGAACACATTTCGGCTGCTACATAGTGACCGAACCTGGCAACTTTGTTGCCCAAGGTGAAACAGTTTGTAAAGGCTAAAAACGAGCTACGTTATGATTGATAAAGTTCAACATAACGTTATTAACTTTAAGTAGCTTAACCCGTATCAGTGAAAAGATGCCAGTGGGTTGAAGAAGAAGAAGAAGAAGAAGAAGAAGAAGAAGAAGAAGAAGAAGAAGAAGAAGAAGAAGAAGAAAAAAAGGGAAAAATAAACTTTACTCGGAAACTTTTTCTTTTGAATTTCAAAGTGAGAAGCAGCATCTTACCGGAGGGGAAGAGTGAGAGAAACACCGCGAGGACTCTGCACACGTCAAGCGCCGAGGGTCTTCCTCTTTTCCCCATAACCATCCATCCAGCTCGGGGTCGCACTTCACTCCTCTCCCTGCTCGACCCGGATTAAGGAAGGACAGAGGAGAAGAGTTAGAGCCACCGAGTCCTCGTTGAGAAAACCCACAAAAAGTCCACAAAAGAGCTCTGAGGTCCCGTCATCGCATCACTAACTGGTAAGACGATGTTTACCGCCGAGTGAGCTCGCGAACAGTCCGCGCGCGGCCGCCGGCTGAGAGCAGCCAGGCGATCCGTCTTCCTTTTAGGGAGTGTCGAGAGGGAGCAGCCTCCGCGGGCCGCGGACACCCTGAGCCAATCACGGCTGCCTGTTCTGCCCTTAAACCCCCTCTCCCGAGTTTCAAATTACAACTCAATGTGCAGACTTGTTCGCAGAATGACCGAGTCTTCTCCGCGACCCACAGAGTGGTAGTCAGTCCACGACGAGATCACAACAGCCACCTCTCTGTGGAGAGGAACCCGACACAGGAGAAGAGGTCATCCCGCCATGCAGCGCGCGTGTGTGTGGAGGTCAACGTGGAGGAAAGAGGGGGGGGGGGGGGGGGGGGGACGACAGCATGCACTATAAACAAACATTACCTTTATTCTCACATAGCTGTAAATGATCTGCTTTGTGCCCTTCATATCAGCACTGCTGATACAATAGTACAATAGTACATTACTTAAAATGGTGGCTGCAAGCCAAGTTGCCTTTTTTTTTTTAAACCCTCAGACACACTGGTTAGGTCAATTAGCTCGCACTGTGCCGCCAGACTCCACATAGCATTGTTTCATGTTCTAGTGGAGATCCTAAAGGTTCTGTCAAACTGAAAGTTGCATAAATGAGAACAAAATGATGCACAAGACACCGATAATATTCCCATTTGATGAAATGGTGAAGCCAAACGTGACGTTTTAGGATTTAATATTTCACTCAGCGTAAACATCTATGGAATTGGAACAAGCTGTTTTGTATTAGGCCTGCCACCAACAATTATATTTATTATTGATTACTCTGCTTATTATTTTACTGATTAATTATTTTGTCTACATGTGAGGCGATAGTGAAGATTGGCCATCACGGTTTCCCAACGCTGACATTTTTACAATGGCGGTTTTATCCAACCAGCAGTCCAAAACCCACATTTAGTTCATATACATTAAATACAAAAACATCAAATCTTCCTGTTTGAGAGTGTGTAACAAGCAAATATTTAGCACTTCTGCTCCAATATTTTTTAACCAATTTTCTGTTGATTGGCAAATTTATAAATTGCCTAATTGTTTTAGCTCTATGTGTCAGACATACTGTCAGCTAGGTGAGGGGTACAAATAAAAGGGGGGACTTAAAGGGTTATAATGGGATTCAACTGTCAAAACATCACATCAAACTGAATATCAAAGGGTGGAAGTAAAGAAAGCACAATTAGAATCCATCCAGCATTTAAAAACCCACTTGGTGAAATATGCCTGTAATTATATGACCGTGACAACTCGTCCTTGGTTGTTAAATTCCCCCAAAAAACACTAAGAACATGAGCGGTGTGTTCTCAATACCTACAGCGTTGAAAAGGACCTTGGACTCTTTACTCTTAACAGAATATATGTCCTCACTGAAGAAATTGATTGTAGACTTCAAAAATAATTTGTTATGCGTAAACAAAAAAATCTGTAAAATAATTAGTTTCTCTAGTGTCATTATCACTTTGCAAATGAACACTGTCGTGCACAAGTATCTCTAAATATCTATTATTAAAGACCAAAGCTTAATTGTCACTATTGTGTTGCCAGAAATGTAATGACAACTAACCACTAGCTTATTGTTCATATATGGGTTTCACGTGCAGCATATAAATTCAAATTTGGACTACTGTCCTGTTATCTGGTCTAGCGCATCAAAGCAAGAAATTAGTAGACTTCAGGTTGCTCAGAACAGAGCGGCAAGACTAGCACTTCACTGCTCTGTCAGGAGTAGTGTGGATGCTATGCATGCTAGGCTGTCATGGATGATGGTGGATGAAAGACTGGCATGCAGACTTATTCTGTTTTTAAATAATGTGTATTCCTCACAGAAACCCGTCAGTTTGTCTTTACAGCTATCACATGCAAATGAGAGGCATGGTTATAATACCAGACAGGCACTAAGGGGTCACTTTACTCTTCCTCTACCCAAAACCAATGCACTTAAGAAAACAGTAATGTACAGAGCTATCGCATACTGGAATGTGCTCCCCTCATATCTGACTCTAACAAGAAATAAGTGTGATTTCAAAAGGAAACTTAAGGCAGCAATAATCAGAAAGGAAATTAGTGTAGATTAGGTTATTACTTGATGTATTTAGGCATTTTTATAATTTTTCTTTGAATGTAAATGTTGTTCCTAAGTCTGTGTTTTTGTTCATCAACATTGATCAGGCTGTACTGCATTTTATGATTTGTATTGTAATGCTTTTGCCTGGACCCCAGGAAGAATAGTCTCCACTACGGTGTAGACTAATGGGGATCCTTAATAAATAACAAATAAAAAATATAACAATTTAACTTGTAAAACAAACCATGATGCCTTGCTGTAGTTTAAACCACCGGTACATGAAGCCATAACCGCAGTACACACGCAGGTCAACACATCAGCAATGAGAAAGGGATGTAAAGTCAAACTAAGAATGCATGACTTGTAATAAAGTGGGCCTTTCCCAATGCATAGTTTAAAGGGTTTGAATACATTTCCACAAAGAGCAGGCCGTGATCCCCTCCTCTAAAAGGCTTAATACCACCCTCTTTGATTATCTTGTACAAATGACTCATTACTACTGTCTTCTACCGCCATTTACAACAAAATACTACCACACTGTGCACTCAGGTTATGGCTGGCTGTAGTGTTTTTCCATAGAACGTCTTTGTGAATGCTTGCTGTCCTTCTCGTGGATGATGGATACGTTCCTGTACAATGAGGTCTGAGCCTCCACATGTTTGCAACAAGGGTGGCCCTGTGCAGACTGATTCCCAGATCTAATATACCATGTATTCACATCTAGAATGAATGACTGCAACTGAAAGGTGTCCTGCTTTGTGATGTATTTTGATGAATTGTGGAATGTTTTGGGGCTTTTAGCTGCGACAGTGTGGATGGAGGCAAACACAGGAATTAAATGTTCCTGCTAGTATGCAGATATCTTTAAATGTGACTGATTCACATGTTCACATCACATCTGGAAAATAGATGGTGCAGATTGTAGGTTTGAAACCTGTTGCCTGAATTGTCTTTTATGAACAACACGCTAATGGTTAGTTGTCATTACATTTCTGGCAACACAATAGTGACAATTAATAGTCTTTAATAATAGATATTTATAGATTATCATTTGCAAAGTGACAATGACACTAGAGAAACTAATTATTTTACAGTTTTTTTGTAAAGACAATCAATTTCTTCAGTGAGGACGTATATTCCTTTATCTGTATCAAAAATATCAGATTTGAATTACTGAGTCAGTGATTAGTCGATTAATAGATTAGTCAATCAACAATTTTTGATGGCAAAATGCCTATACCCATTCTTTGATTTCAGCTTCGCAAATGCAACGATTCACTAATATTCTCAGATTAAAATCACTGTAAAAATGAATGTCTTTGTGTTTTGGGCAGTGTTGTATAAAGTACCCAAAAGCCGTACTTGAGTAAAAGTAAAGATACCTTACTGGAAAATTACTCCAGTAAAAGTAAAAGTCACCTATTAAAATACTACTTGAGTAAAAGTCTTAAAGTATCTGATATTTTCTGTACTTAAGTATCAAAAGTATTTTTCTGATATAAAATGTACTTAAGTATTGAAAGTAAAAGTACAAGTACATGCTTTTAATAAAAAAGCAATGGGTCAGAATTTTGAGAATTATGAAGTTTATTCTTTTAAGTGCTGTGGCCACCGTGACCAAGGACCAGGAGTTGTGTTGATAAAATAACTGTGTTGGCTGTGATCCATCCATATATATTATGTTCAACATAATATATTGTACCTAAGTATACTTTTGCATCTACTATGAACTTATCATCATAATTCTCCAAAAAGCAATATGACACTATGAAGGAGTTGTAACAGTGTGGTTATAAGTATGCTCATTCCGCCCGGAACAGAAAGAATGAATGACAAATTTAAGTTAAATTAAAAAAATCAAGTCCGGAAAAATGTTTTATTGTGAAAAATGACCAGATACATCCGTCTGTGGTAACCTCAGACGGAACCTCTTGACACATGTCAATATGTTACGTTACCCTAAAAATGAAACTTAAAAGTCTGTTTCAACTCTGTGTGTTCTGGATTAAAACCAAGGCAGAGTATCCTGAGATCGCCAAAAAAGCATGAAAACCTGCTTCCATTCCAACATCCTGTCTTTGTGCAGCGCGTTATAAGTTAAGCAGTAGACTGGACTAAAGGTTTAGTTAGGAGTAGACTGGACATAACGAACACACGTCAGGTGTCGCACATAAAGGTTTGGGAGCGCTGGACTAGAGGATGCAGAGTATTTCTACTTCGTTACTATACACCACTGGTTTTGGGATATAGAAGCAATATAAACTAACCATCTTGAGCTCTGACAAATTGGGATGCCAATTCTGACAAATATTGTGACATTTTATAGACTTAACGATGAAATCAATAGCGAAAATAATGATTAGCTGCCGGCCTGAAGCCACATCACAAAGGCACATTTGATCAGTTTGACTACACCACCAATCAAAATGAGGTTCAGTTTCTTCTCCCCTAGCCTTCTCTCGTCAAGCGTTTGCTATCATCTGTATTTTGTTTTTTGGATGATATTTTTAGTGTCCGATCAATCAACAGATTGCTTGATTGCTAATTAATTTAGTGAGTTTCATGGGATTTAACAGGAAAATGACAAACCGTATATAAGAAACAGCTTTACCAGAGATATTTCTAAAGACACATCAGGCAGGCCATGTGCTCCACATGTCTGTGACAGGTAAAGGTGACATCATTTAACAGTAAAACATATCCATAAATCCAGTAATATAATATAATCCCATTTAATGGTGTGCTTTAAATCTCTGATATCACCTGTCAAACCTGACCCCATTTCGACATTTTCATACACTGAATATAGTGTAATACATAATATTGGTGAAGTGCTTCATCTCTTCTTCAGTGTTGAATTGTGCGCTACATTTGTATTATATACATCTGTATTGATGGTCACAGCGGACTGATCCTCTGTTCCAACAGATGGCGCTTGTTATGAGCTCTGATATGAAACCTCAAATCATGACACAACGCACATGGCATTGTGAGGACAACCAAACCTGTCATTAAATGTGAGCTTTATGGACAGCTCGTTTATTGGTCTAATTGCATGCTGTCAGGCAATTGGGTTTTAAAGGGTGTAAATGTGCAGCCAGCAGGCGCATTTGTCCTGTTGCACTGCCCTGAAGAAGATCATTCTTTTCATTCCATGTCAGATAGAAGTAGCCTCAACGCTATTTCTGTTTGGGAGGAGCTGATAAATGCTGACATTGAATAGTGCTGCATACTTCAATATTTAAATAAGGCTCAAGGTGAAGTGAATGCAGTTTTTATGCGTAATTCCTGAGTGACACTTGCAAATGGTTAACGTTGTTAATATTTTAGAACTCAATTGTACGTACATCTGAAAAATAAACATATTTAGAGATACAGTTAACATCCCTGCAAGCTCAGCAAAAACTGGCAAGACTCCTGCGTACAATATAGTCCGATAATATTGGTTGAATTTCTTAATAAGTCTCGATAAACCAACCTTAGCGACTGCATGGGCTCTCCACGACTCTGGGAGTCCTGCAGGAACCCGGTGGACAGCTAGCCGGAGCGAGAGAGAGCAGACTCCTAAAAAAATCTCCCCCTGAAAGAAAAGCTCGTCCTGTGTGTCACTGTAATCCCAAATCAAACGCACTCAGTGGCTTTCTGAGTGTTAAATCCGCAAATCTGTGCATGATGTCCACCGATCTTCTTCTCGGTGAAATGAAAGTGTTTTTTTTCCCCCTGCTTCTTCTTTTTTAGTTGGGATTCATTTAAAAAAGACACTTCTCGCCATTGCTTAACTCATTTGACTATCGGTCGATCGGAAAGGAGACATTAAGTCCAGTAATTGCCCCCATCCGCGCTTTGAATCCAAAGTGTTAGTTATGGTCGACGTCAGGGAGAGAAAAAGCCCCGAGGGCGAAGCTGCTGCTACTGCTGCTGCTGCTGCGTACAGATCTGCTGTCTGGATGTTGTGAAATGGCTAGTTAGAAAGTGTGAGAGAGACAATGATCGGCTCTGCATGACGCCGCTGGGAGCTGGGAGCCCCAAATCTCAGCTGTGGACCCCCCCCCCCCCCTTTTTTTTCTTCTTCTCCAAGTAGTTGTTCTCTCTGTGGGAGATATAGGACTCCTCAGGTTAGGGTCGAAAAACAGTGAGTTGTACAATGTTATTTTCTTTTAAAGCCACTGAAAGTAAATACATGTAATGTCAGCTTCCACTTGAAGCGCGTGCCATTTTCTTCATATGTGCCCTATTTTAACCGGTTGACAACACCAGTAGGGCTAAATTTAAAACAAGACTGCGTGTCTACTACATTTACACATGGCTTTACTATTTTGTGTTTTTCTGTTTAAATACCCCCTCAAATTGTTAGATCTACTCCCTCAGCAGATAACCTTTAGCAGACCCTCATCTCTGCAAATCACAGGTTGGAAAAAGACAAATCCATAATAATCAGGATTTAAGGAGGATCAGATGGACAAACACTTTGCATCAGGGAGGAGGGGGTGGGGTATGCTCAAAGGCAGAGAGGGTTGCATGGAGGCTGCACCTGTGTTTTAGGATCAGACTGCATGCAGGAAAATACCACAAACCCCCACCCCGCCTTCCTCTTCAGCTTTTCCAGTCTCCACTCTGTACAACATAACTGCTTCTCTCTGCTCCAGTTTTCATCTGATCAGGAAAATCCATCACACCAGGGAAGGCAAAGACTTATAGTTATACTTATAGCTGTCTGACTGAAACAGCAGGGAGACCAGTCCAGGGTTCTTACTGTCTGCCAGGTTGATACTTGGCATGCACAATCAAGCAGAAATGCAGAGCTGATATTAAAACCCCTGTGATTTCAAATTCTATTAACACGGATGTCGTGGACGTTGTTAGCATGCAGCTACCGGACAGAGCTGTCACATTACATCATCCCGTTGTGCATCCAGCAAGAAACTGACCCCTGTAATCCACTCGTTTACTATCACAGCCCAGTCCTGCCCTCTCCAGATGGCCACTGAGAGGCAGCATATTTTACATTGATGTAACATAAGAACATGAAAGAGCGACACCCCGGTGTGAAAAGAATGGTTTTAGAGGTGCCGGATGCCGGCCACATCTCAAACACAGCTGGTGCAGTCGCTGCCTTGCTGAGGTATTATGGTGAGTTAACACAACATATCTGCTTTACATATCACCAGATTAGTAAAACACTTTGCTTTTTTTTGTGTCCCGTGTCTGCTTCATTTTACAGTAAAAATCAGTGACAGTCAGCCATGTAACTATATTACAGGCTCAAATGAAAGAAGACTTCAGTAATGTCTACCCATGGGGCTCACTGTGATTTCCTTTATTAGCCTGTGATTGAGTCCATTATAAAAATCTGTTCTGTTCAGGTTGCCACAGCAAATAAAACAGAAACGATATGAGGTAGAAATATAATAAAAATCTTCCAGAGAGCATACAATTCCTGTGAGACCAATGTAAAACAGATTACAAGTTTCTTGATCCTGGCAGAGATACACACACTTCCCTGAGACACTGAATTATAGGAAGTTGCTACGAGAGTTCTGCAACCTGACCAATCATGAATCCAAACTGTAGGTCCAACCCAACGCATTCAAATATTGCTTCATTTTTCCGGTCATCAGAACATCACATGCTGTACTTCCCCACTGCAGGCTCAAATGTTCACTCTTCTTATTACAAGACAGTCATGATTTCAGATAACAATGATTATTTTCATGAGAAATGTCTCTCAGCAGCTGACCACATGTTGAGATGACTTTATGAAAGACATGCAGGACACTAGTCATTATTTTTGAGACGGTAAATTCAAAAGCTGTGCTCTTACTGACCTTTCAGTTTGCTTTTAAACTCCTGCAGCATAATAATTAGCTTGTCGCAGTGCGTTTGGCCTCTTTTTCCAAGGTGTCACACTGCATTTGGACATGCTCTTCCAAAAGATTGGACAGGGGCTGTTTGAGACACATTATCTTGAAAATAAATTATAATAAAAAATAAAAAATATATATATATATATATATATATAATTTTACAACAATTAAAATATATTAATACCATATCATGTGGAGTTGATCAGATTTTTTTTAATTAAACAAGTAAGAGAGCTAAACAGATTACAACAATTATTTTGATAATAAATTAACCATTTAAGTAATATCTATTACCAATTATAATGTCATATATTATTATCAGATATTTACCTTTTGTCAGACAAAGACATTTGATTTTTGACATTTATAAACCAAACAGTGAATCCATTTATAGAGAAATAAATTGTTAGTTGCCTAATCTGCAATTATAACAGCTGATTACATCTGAAATGAAAATAACCACTCTTGATTGTTTTTCTTCTCAATGCTGCCAAAAAGAATGAGGTTAAACTATTTTTGAATAAAAATACAAACAGTATATGACTGTATATAATAATTTTTTAGCATTTATATGCTTACATTTCTGTGCCATAACATACTGTAACTTATATAATGCTTTGCGTGAGAAACCGTTCGGCCATGTTGACCTAACACAAGATTGCTAACAATTGCAGCAAATGCTAATGTCTATCTGCTGCTTTTATTTTATTCTCCACACATCATAATATGTGTGACATATTATTCATGTATGTATGAGCTGTGAACTGTGTACATCCCTCGGTGTGGACTATTTTATTGCTGTCATGGCATTATAAACTGAAACATATCTTGTAGACGCCACTGAGTTGATCAAATATGAATTTTCAGTGTTAAAACTGACCTTATTCCACTAAAGATGTATCTTTTTCTAAAGGCTGTTAAATGAGAAAATACAGTGAACCAGTGAGAGTAGAGTCCCTTGGTATTTAGTGAAGATGCCAATAAGAGGGATGCATCCACTAGCACAGTTTTGGGTAATAAGGTGTGAGCATGAATTCAAAAATGTGTATTAAGAGGTGATATGTGGGGCTCCGACACTGTGGAATTACTTCCACAGTCAGTAACAATATGAATGCACATTGGCCCGTTCGTGCACACAGAGGAATGGTCTTGAATGTGCAAACCCTCATTACAGAATCTCCTTTCTCTTTATAAGCAGAAGAGAAGAGTTTATCCTTTCTAAAGCCAGACTGCAATCCAGAGAGAATTATGCACACTGTTTAATTCCAGACATGGACCGAACCAGACAGAGTGTGTACAGACGGCAAGACAAATAATTAGCTCCGCTGCTAAACACAACTGACCTTAGTGAAAGACACAACACATCAAACCAGATGCATAGTGAATAACTGTTTTAGACCTTGAATGATCATGACAATTTATTCACCTGGCAGGGTAAAAAAAAACAAAAAAAAACATGATGTTGGTGAGAAGCCATGACTCCATTAACATGCACGATGCCATAAACGCATGCAAGACAACTGAGGCTTATCTTAATAAAACAGCTGCCGTTTTAATTTCCTGCTTCTGAAATTCTGTGCAAAAAGTGAAGCACTCAGTTTATGAACAGAAATTTAGATAATGTCTTTCTCCATACAGTGTGAAACGCCTTTCCAGCAATTTCAATTATGGTAATTTACAACTAATCAGTCTCAGAAATAATAAGCAATTTTGGAATTAGGCCTTCATTTGTCTATACTGTCATAAAAACAATGTTTTTCTCTTTGCATTTTACACAAACAATGTAAATAGGTGCTCCAATTCTTACTTTAAGTAAATATCAGACTATTGATATAATAATGTTTAACATATGCTTTAACCTATTGTATTCTTCTCTGTCACAGCTGTATTAGCAGTTTTCAGTTGAATATTATTCTGGTCGAAATATTAAGCAATTCTCTAACTTCCTACCAGAACCAGTATATCCCCTCCATCTAAACTCTGGTTATCCACCATTGACCCGTGTCACTGACAGAGATACGAGCACAGACAAAGTGAAGACTTAATAACAATCTTAGTCTCAGTCCTGCTATTTGTATTATGTGCATTTTGTCAACCAGCCGGAATTCTTCACAGCTCTTTTTCGTCTTTGCGTCTTCTGCTTGGTTGTTGAGCGTAAGGAGTTCTGCAGTGTTGTCCTGTATGCACAGCTGCAGGTGCTACCTCCTGCCCTTCCCTTTGTCCTATCTTGTCACAATAGCTGCAGAGGAAAGCTCAAGTTTTTGTCGTTGCCAGCAAATTATTGGCAGCCCCAAATTCACTTTGCAGACTTCCTGCTCTGCTGAGAGTGAGAAACAGGAATCAGGCTGATTCTTTAAGCTGCACGGAGAATCGGATGCATGAAGTGTTTGCTGTTGGC
The DNA here is from genome assembly GCA_038501785.1 of Myoxocephalus aenaeus. Taxonomy (NCBI): domain Eukaryota; kingdom Metazoa; phylum Chordata; class Actinopteri; order Perciformes; family Cottidae; genus Myoxocephalus; species Myoxocephalus aenaeus. The sequence goes on along the minus strand of JBAMJR010000350.1, from coordinate 11,861,004 downwards.
TTAAAGTTTATCATATAAATCAAGTTTAGATAAAAATCACAATGCTGAAATCCAATAAAACACAATCTGAAATTAATTTCCAACTAGTCTAGCCAGTAAATCTTCAACATTATAAAACTCTTGGCCCACAAGTTTTTCATAGTTCACCTTTAGCCCCGACTGCTTCTAGCTCTCTCTCTCTCCCTTTATTACTTTGACCACCCACATTGACTTTAAAGTAGCCAGAATAGCTGCTCTTACAAATCTCTCAAGTTGCTCCATTTCACATTTTAATACACTAATTCCCTTAAAATATTGCATTATTTCAAGCAAATGTCATCATTATTACATGTAGATTGTTGGAGTCATTTCTTCTAATATGTAATGTATTTCATTTGCAATATAAATTGGCAATCCTATTTTAGATTTAAAAGATTTTCACGGGTCAATTGCTTGATAGAATTTTAGAACAATCTGTCCAACAGCGTAATTTTATCCTCGGCGAGTGGTGGGAAATGAATTTGCAATTCTAAGGCACGAGAAGAAGATCATTTTCATGCTGAAATATTTATAGTCTCCTTAAAACTGTTGGAGAATGGAATTCAGTGGTGGCTGAAAGACTAGAGGAATCTGAAACTCATTAAGATGTATGCTATCTCCTCAGCAGGCCAAGTAGGAGCTATTTTCTCTTGGATGCTCCAAAACATTTGCAAATGCCTCTTGTATTGTTACTGAAGACAGCAGAGCCACTGCACTACTAAATGTCACCCATGTTCATATCCCTGTGCAGCCTTGTGGTCCACTTCATCTTTGTAAAGTGTGCGGTTCTTCAGTAATGAGCTGTGGAAATGTCACGGCTTTGGGTTCAGATTAATTGAAGAGCCCACGGACGTCTAATTACAGGAGAAAGACTTACAGATATCCCCGGCCCTCAGAGACAGTGGATATTTCCCCCCAGGGCTAAGTTATGCTGTTATTGATCCTCATATGTAAAATGATACTGTAATTTCTCTGTCTCGGCTGTAGCAATGGAAACAGGTTAATTGGATCAGACCCTAAAAAGGGGAAAAAAGAAAAACATTGGTGCTGAACAAGCTATAAAGGTTTGATTAGTTATGCCTTAGGTCGAGGATTGTGCTTTATATGCAATGAGGTTAATTAACAGTTGAATGGTTGAGGAGCGACACATTCCTTGTGGTTGTGATGGCGTCCGCTGTTTGGTCAGGTGTTTGTCGAACAGTGGAATGGAGATGGAGGCTGTTGGTGTTTTACTGATGGCTAATCATGGCGACACCTCACACAGCAGGGCTCGCATGAAAAATTGTGAAACAGGAGGAGACTCAAGGCCCCACCCCCAGAAAATAAATCCCAATGCCAGAGCCAAAATAACATCAGTGAGTCATAGTTGCCTCCAGGCCACATTGACTTTATCTCCTCTGTCTCAACACGCAGGCTAGTGCTCTCACCAGTAACTTTAATTAAAGCTAGAGGACTCACCACATATTTAACCTCATCGTAATATGTCTGCACAACTGTACAATTTCTGATCCATGGCCAGCTTGCCCAAATTGGAAAGAGCGTTTTAAATCAAGATTTAGATTTATGTGATTCAAAACTACATTCAGATAAGGAGCAACCATTGGATGAATACAACTGAAATTTTATGAGCAAACATTTTACAACCTCCCCTCGTCACGTGGCAGTGAAGTTTGTATGGAAAAGAGTGAAAGTGAATGATGGCTTTCATGAGGAAAAGTCTGATCAGTGTATATGCCTCTACTTGCCCATGTATTGTCTACATTTTCTTTCCTTTGCGCCAATCAAAGCAAACCATGGAAGAAACATAGCTTTGGTTGATTAAATGATATGACAAATGGCATATTAGGTAAAATAGGTTACCTTTTATGAAGAGCTACCACGTGTCCTGACAGGCACTTACTGTAACTCTCAGTGCACATAAATCACCTAAACCCTTGGCTATAAAAAGAAGGAAGAAAGCAGAAGAATCTGTATTAGAAGTATTTTAATACCCATTGTAAACCAGCTGTTCAGAAGAGCGTGATATACTGTAGAGTGAGCAACACTGGTATATCAAACAAAAGAAATCCCTGTGCTGCTATTAGACAGCATGCACTGTTCTTGACCCTTGGAGACATTGAGACATTGAGCTGACAAATTAGCTTTGAGGGTAGAAAAAGCGTCCAAAAAGGCATGTAGGTACAGTAACTGAGAATATCCATGACAGGAAATTGTGATATCCTTGCACCATCGGTTAAAGGCACACTATGAATAAAGTAGCTCACCCCACATTAAACAAAATCCAATATTATGTTGTTTCTTTTTTTAATAAAAAAGAAAAAGATCAATTGCAAGGAGACCAAAATCCGGATCAAGGAAATAAAATTACCTTGAAGCCTCAGTCGCCAGGTCTTTGCTAGTAGCAGAGCCCAACGCTGTGCTGCTGCCTCTTGTTAGTCTGCTGGAAGCACCCAGCCATCCACTTAGCACACGGCTATTCTGTCCAGCACCCTGATAGGTAAAGCTGAAGCTGCCACTTCAGCTTTACTGCAGGTGTGAGGAGCCAGGGAAGGGTCTGTAAATGAGCTCTTTGTTCTTCTGAGCCGTACATTCGTAAGGCAAGCAATTTGTTGTCTGTGCACTAGCTGAACAAGAACATGAAAACAAGAGTCCTTTTAATCTCTGATTGAATATCTTTTCCCTATGAGCTAAGAAAGACCGGGGAGATATTGCATTAATAATCTCTATGATTAGCAGGAGATGATTGTTGTGCTTTCGAGGCTTCCAGTTGCCATAAACTGAACAAACAAGCAGCAGAAAAGAGGAGTTGGTGACGTATTAGACTACGTTCCTGCAACAGAGGAAAATACATTATGTCCTGTTCGCTCTACATATCAAACCACACCTGGATGCGCTCAAGGGCCCGCAGTCCAAGTATAACTGGTTTCCACAGCCTCAGGGCCCTTTACACTCTGACAATAACACTGCCTTGCAAAACGCTTCCTTATTCGTTTTAATGAGACCAATGCTTTGGCACAACAGGGGTTCAATGTTGAAAAAAGCCTTGGGCAAAAAAAGCCCTCAGGGTGGCACAACTGAAAAGTTAAAAAGCAGTTATTGTCATCGTGCAACACACTGCACCGAATACCTGTAATACCTCATGGTGCATTACTTGTAGCATTTAGATTGAGAGGGAAATTATTGCTGCTGTGATTAGTTTCCACAAGTTGTACAACCTATAAACCACTCTGCAGTGCTTTCACTTTTGGCAAACCTTTAATCTTCACTTATGAGACTCTACTTGCACCTTGCATCAACACGCCAACACCAGTGCAGTATGTTGGGTTGTGTTGCCATAGACTGAGAGGTGAGCATTCAACCTCAAGCCTCACAAATGGCTTCCAGCAGCCCACGGACTTCAACTGAGGAGTGACCTTTAATGCTGCATTCACACAATACCGTCAGAACAGGGAGACTAGGACAGAAAACAACCCTAATTTGGGAGTGTTCATGCATTATTCCGAAATAGTCACTGCACTATTAGACTTGTAACCTGAGCTTCTTTTGTTAAGTCATGTAATTGCAGCAGTTTGTTAACAAATGAAACACGATACAAGTGTTTTGCTCCTTTCAAATTATCTTAATTAATTGCAATAGTGTTTAAATGTACCTGTCAGTGATAGAGACTTTCCTGGCATGTTGCCAGGCTTTGTAGCCACTACTGTAGTTTCTTTCTCAAAGTGGGAGATATTGTAGTTGTCAGAATTACAACTTGGACGCTTGAGTGAATGCTTTTTCCCACTCGGGTACTTATTATTACACGTCTGAACAATAGAACCTAAATACAGCAGAAGCCCTTCAAATATGCTGTTCAGTTTCTCTGAAGAATGGTGGTTGTGGTCATGGGGAAGGTTTGAGGCTGTCTAGATAGCTTGTATAACCTCGCAAGTGTTGGTGAAGTGTGGCATGTTTCTAGCCAGCAGCAGCTGTTCACAGTAATGTTGTCAGCATGCTTCAACACAAGTGCTTATTGGATGGTCAAACAGTGCCTGAAACCCCATTCCGTCCACTGTGGTTGGGCGATATTGAGCCCCTATTGGTCATATTGCTTTTTAGAATACAGGATGTTCAAAATATATATATGACATTGTCGCCCAAAAAAGCCTGGAGAGAGCGAGACCTGTCTCACGACGGTTGAAACCCATCTGGTGCATTAGTGGGTGGACGATCCAACACTTGATGAGTTCTGCGTCACAATAACAGGAAGAGCCGACATCTCATGGATCAAAAAGCGACGTTGATATGAACGCTGTATTAACGGTATGGAAGAGTTTGAGGACGTTACCAGCTTGGCCTGAGAAGTGCACATTAGCTTTACTAGCTAGTTATTATAACCTGCCAAATTACTTTTGAGCTCAACCACAGCAAGTGCAATGTGAAGGCACATGGACCAACACATTGTTACCTTAAGTAACAATGAAGAAGTGAGACTAAAACTCAAATGTATTGCATTGATTTTGTTGTAACTGACTAAAAAGGATGTAAAGTTGTCTGCTAGATCTGCTGTGGAGAAAAAGGGGGAACAAGTCTTTTCATAAAGTAAAATGACTCCTTTGTCTCAGCTCAGAGGATGCATAGTGTTTTGGGTGACTTTTCCAGATGGCTGACACATGCTCATTTGCTTTCCAGCTGCTATCAGTCTCTTTTTCACAGTAAGGTGATCCATACTCGTGATCCCAGCTGCATCTTTGCAGCGAATTCCAGGGTATCAGCAGTCAAACACTCAGCATCTCTCGGCTAAGACCCAACTTTACCGCTTTTGGAAAGCACTTCCACAACCCACAGGCAAGAGAATAAAACAGAGTGTGGGACAGGCAAATGTGAATGTGACAAAATGAACTAAATTGAGACAGATTTCATTTGATTTTACTCAACATCCTATCTTTAAATGTAGCCTTCGTTAAAGTGTGTTTCCTACATATTGGTTACCATCAGTATGTGGAGAACTGCACCCAATGCACTTTTCACTTGTCATAGATAAGACACTGAATTTCTGTCAGATCCCAAAGCCAAGAATGGATTCTACAGTGCAAAACCCAGAAAATCTGCCCGTACTTGTCCTCTGATGTATTTGAACAGTATTGATATTTGAATATTTACTGCTTTTTTTTAAGAGCTGTTTAATAAAATAACCCCATGCATTTCTCAGAATCGTCCTCGATATGACCAACAAACAAATAAATAAAATACCCACAGGGTTCACTTAATTATTCGAAAAAAATCATTGTTGCTTGGTATTGTACTTCCTCCTGCATTCTCTCTCTCTCTCTCTCTCTCTCTCTCTCTCTCTCTCTCTCTCTCTCTCTCTCTTGCAATTTATGTCTTTCTTTTACATTTGCACTCAGACACATACCTTTCCCACAACATTTTACTATTCATTCACCAGGTCCTTTTTTTTTTTTGCACCTGTGAATCTTCTGTCACAATGCAGCCGGCTGACAAAGAACCGAATCCCTGGTTTCACGGAGGCAACTGTCAGCCAGTAGTTTGAACACAATGGAGGGTAGAAAAACAAAACCTCTTCTAAAACATCCAATTGGAACCACGCAGGCAAACAGCTCAAATAAAGCCAGGGAGGGGAGACTGAAACAGATGCAGAAAGCATGAAGAGTCTATGAAAAGAGAGCTAGGATCCAGAGATGAGCATAGACAGGCCTCACAGCGAGCTACAGCGGCGCTGACATCCATGCAGTTGGATTCTTGCTTTTATCAACACAACTGAAAGCAAAGCAAATACGTTGGAGAGAAAGGTTTATTTGGCATAGACATTAAAAATCATCCATTACATTGACAGCCATGCAAGCAATGGCAACAGCAGTATTTATACTTGCTTAATCAGTGCTTTCATGCCATGTTTTAGCTCCTTTTTTCCCTCAAGCTTCTCTTGCAAACACATCAGAGGTTGATATACGATCAAACAGAGAATAATGGATCTTCCATAAAACTGTGAGAACAATTGTTTATTTAGTGAACAAATAAAAGCTTTGAGGCAGAGGCTCAAACACCCTTCAGTTCCAAAAGATGATTGGATCCTGGATAAAGAAAGTTTAGTCTAACCCCGTCTGTACAAGTCTCTTTCTAACTACCTCAAAATGCTTCAGATGCCATAAATCCTTCCCTGCTGCTCTCAGTCCAGCTCTCTGAATCTTTGGGTTGTGACATGAGAGTGCAGCGCTGATATGACTTGATGGCTCGTGCTGTGCTTTGGTTGAAAACCTGTGTGAAACCACTGGGTGTCCTTGTGCTGTGCCAAGAGCTCAGCAATAAAACCCTTAACTTGTCAGGCTAGTTAAAAAAAAAATTCGACAGGCTACTTTGTTTGCTAATAACACCACGGATTATCGGTTGAACCATTTTCCCTCGTGGCAACTTCCATGTACTGTAATTAGATTTCACTTTTTAAACCCTGACATCATCGCCTGCCAATGATACTTTCATTCCACGTGGGACGGCCCTATATCATATTCTCAGGAATTTACCAGCCAGTTTCAAATGCAGGGGTTTGTAAGAAAACGGAAGCAGAAACTTTTGAACGTGTCTCTCTGTGGCAGCGGCGTATCTGCTCTCCTAATCCTCGACACAAAGCCTGGATGAGCAGCACCTTTGTGTGTGTCAGAATGGCAGGCTTAAGAAACAGGCCTCGGCATGCACGCAGCAGCACCACGGTGGAAACTTAGCTGACACGGAGAACATCTACAGTAACATGGTGGAATAATGCTGGCAGGGATGAGAGCATATCCTATACGTACACAAACATATTTGCCCACGTTTATCGCTGTGAATGTTTTAGTTCCACATACTTTCTCCAGCTGTATCTCCCAGAACGACAAAAAAAGACGGACTCGTAAAAAGTTGTTATCGGCTCAGGATGTGTAAATTCCTGCCAGAGAAGAAAACAAATCAGATGTATGATGATAATCAATCACAGAAAGAAAGAAAAAAGGTTAACGTGAACACTTGAGAAAAATATAACTGAATTCGGTTTGGTCTTTTTCTTAGGTTATAAAAACAGAGGGTAGCAAATGGATAGTACATTTATACTTGGGTAAAATTACTTGGGTAAAATTGAGAGGTATTTGTACTTACTTGTATATCTCAATTTTCTACTCCTTTCTATGCCTGTTTAGCCACATTTGATAACCCAGCTCCCAGCCTCCCAGCCTCCCAGCTTCCAGCTTCCAGCCTCCTAGCATCCTAGCCTCCCAGCTCACAGCCTCCCAGCCTTCCAGCCTCCCAGCCCTCAGTCTCGCGCTCATTCCGGTTCATCCCCATAAATCGCAGTCTGGATTCGTCTGTCGGTGCTTTTTACAACTTTTAGACCCATTGATTTGCATAAGGGCTCTTAAATTCTTCGTACTGGGAGGTTGATTTACGTCTTTTTCCCAATGTGAGTCTATGTGAAAAAGCCATGTTGGGACCAATGACATCACATGACGGACCTGGATGTCGGAATTCCACAGTTTGACCGTGACGAAAAAATTTGCTCCAAAGCCCAGCACTCTTCTTGGAGGCTCGTTTGAGACTGCAGTCAACTGGGTTTTGCATTCATGAAATCAATTATTACACCAGTGGTCGTTGCAGACACACCTTGCTAAGTGCACGTTTTCAGTCTATTTTGTGACCCAGGAACCACTGAACTAAACTATTAAACTGTAAATAATTAAAACTAGCTCTAACTTGACAGTATAATGCTGCTTACGCATTGATGCATCAGTATTAACAATCAAATACTAATAATGAATCAGTCCCCAGGGGCATTTTTCTGCATAGTGAGTACTTTATTTTGTTAAAAATAATTATATACTTTCGGTTTTTGAATGACTTTTATTTGGGATGGAATAATAATATATGGGTGTATTAGTACCTTTGCTGAAATAAGTGCTGAGCATTTCTTCCGACACTATCAGGGAGCGTTTTTGAGGAAGCCTTTCCTAAAACATGTTCTTTGTGTGTTGCATATGTGTCAATCTTGAATAGCACCTGGGGATGTTCTTTCTGGAAGCTATGAGGTATTCAGAGCAGCTCCCACAGAGACCCAAAAACATGCAGAGGAAGTTGGAGCAGCAGCTGCCGATTCACAGGAGCACCTTTTTAACATTTAATTTGTAATGACGGTGCAACCGATGTGGTTAATCTACAAACACCAAAGTGAGTCAAATATGAATGTCTATAACTTCTAGGATTCAGTTTAATCACATTCAATATAGATCTAATGTTATTTGACATCATATTCAGAAAGAGACCTTGACTAAAAATTGTGTGAAGAAAAACAATTAAACTTCTAACTGAAGTTTGATGCAGTCCAAAAAAAAACAACCTTCCTTCCATGCCATTCATGAATCTCTATTTCAGGTAATGTCAGACTTTTTATTTTTTACTCGTCTAACCTTGGGATGTGCTATTGTGGAGCGTAGCACATTTAGATGCTGCCATTTTCATTAACACTGTCGTGTTTCTCTGGAGCTCCCAAAGGCAAACTGGTTTTGGCAGCCTGGCGTTGGATCAGGCCAACCACCTGTCATCTTAATTCTGCACATGGCCTCTTCTGTCAAACACTCCCTCACATTCCTCCCTGCGCCCCACACAGCACCTGTGATTGGCTCGCCTATTGCCATCACAGCTGTCAGGCTCACCCTCAGTGTTAATTAAAGTGATAGACCTCCCAAAAAGCTGTTTATTTCAATAGCTCCTTTTATTAACATTTCAGAATGTTATGTGTGAGCATACACAATATTAAGGAATATTATCTGCTGCATGTATATGTATTTGGGGCTCTAGTTAATGACTTTACACAACATGCGGCAGGTTCTCGGTGCCATTGTTTCAGCCATTCATAAAATTAAAATGCCAAACATTCATTCAACTTTTGCTACTTTACATAATCTCCCCAAGAGAAGTCTGGGCAGGAAGCAAAATACAGGTTTGTGAGGTGAATTTCTCAAAAAAGATCTCTTTCATAAAAACTATTTTGCAGAGAATAAAAATAGCTTAATTATTCATTTTCAACATCAACACTTTTAATATGTAAAGTATGTGGTTGATCATGCAATATGCTCTCTGAATAAGCCTGAATGGTGTCATTGGAATTGGGTGCAGAACACAATTGAGTAAAAGCCAGACGGAGGGAAAAAAAAAAACTAAGAATCTTAACGACAGAGACAAGATAGTTTGAATTTAAAGCCAACCTCTTACTGTCATCCATAGATGTGCCTTTGTCGACATTATGGATGGTTTTACCTCAGTGTTATTGGATTCCCCTCATTATGCTGCAACAGCAAAGCCTCTGCAACTATCATCCTTTGATCCATTTGATAGTGCTTGATGATTAGCTGCTTTCTGTCAGCAGAAAATACAGATTTTCTTTAGATAAGGTGGAGTGTGTACATCTTTTTAATGGAAGAGAAATTCAATAGCAGCAAACAGTTGTTCAATTGTTCATGAAAATGTGTGCAAATCAGATGCAGAAAGGATCCATGTAAGGTTGCGTAAGAGACTTATATGATAAATTATGTTCTGTAACACAGGAAAAGAAGAAAAAAAATCCCATAAATTATGTTTTAAAATTAGTGTAACAAATTAACCCCAAAACCACTGAATGCAATGCATTATTCTTGTATGAACTGGTCCTCATGAAAAGCCAATTCAATGTTGTGTTTAAAAGGACTTCTGATTTTTTTTCTTCTCTTCTGTGTCCCTTTTCTGTGATTCGACTCCGACGGGGACCGACTTTGATGTTTTCAAAAGTGTAAATGGGAGCAGAGCTGAATGAAGCGGCTGGGTATCACTGTGTGACTGACTTTTCTTTTCATTTCTGAACAGCAGTCGCTAAGCAGAGCCTCAGCTGTGGATAAAGCATCTGATCTGTGCCCTCCAACATTGTCAGGCCTCTAACGTATTTACTAGATAGGCTTGTTACAATTATTATCCCGATAAGACAAAACGGAAACAACATAGAGGGGGAAAGACTTTAAATGAGGCACATCTTTTATCACAATGACACTCAATCAAATTAGCCAATAATGAAGCTTTATTTTTCCTGAATGGCTGCAGTGTTTTGTTCAGCTGACGGAGGACGAAGCCTGAAGGAGTTCTTGAAAAAACGTCTGGTTTTTGAAATGCCCCCATTCAGGCCAAAGGAAAGGATTTTTTTCCCAAGCTCAGTGTTCTCACACTTGTGCTTGCATCTCAAGTAAACCTCCTATGGATTCCTAACTTCACAGAATGGCCGTGGGGGAGGGGAGTCAGGGCTGGATGGAGTTAGGAAGGGGGTGTGTGTGTGCCAAAAGAGCGTTTTATAGAGATGCTGATTTCTTATTCAGTGGCCCTCTGTAAGAACAGCAACCCAGAGGAATGCACATTGAAAGCTACGATTCTCATTCAGAGGCCATAATGCATCCGTCGTATAAGAGCTGAAAAAGAGTTCTCAGTGGGAAAATAGTGACCCCCCCGAACCCGGTGGAACGATAGCTGCTCGTGCTGCAGAGGTGCATTGTGGAGCGAGCGCTGCCTCTCACCTGCACTGAAAGAGAGCGAAAGCCCTCTCGAGGTGTTTACACCAAGCCCTCTTCTGCCTTCCCAGTGGAGCGAAGGAATAACAACATAAATCCTGGCTGAAAGTGCGGAAATGCCGCTGTTTCTAGATCTTAATCAGGCCATTCACGAGAGGCAACGATGACAATTCATTCTGTGTTCCCACTTATTGTACAGATATTTCCCCTTTCATCCATTTTTATATTTTTGTGTCTGAGGTAGATTACGTGGAAGACATCATGAAGCATGAAGATCTTCACGACAAAAAGAGCTGTCACACCTGATAAGCATCATCAAATCCCCAACTAAATCTAAGAAGTTAGATGGAGTATACAGGCTGAGCAAACACAATGAGCAGATAAGAGTTTTTAAATGTGCTGAGCGTTTCTAACAACATCTGAAGTAACTGACAGCCTTGTGGCTTCAAAGAAACTAAACTTGGTCGAACCTAAAAATAACATTTCAGCCACTAAATTAAATATGAGCTTTGCCGTTCATGTTTAGTAACAGTAATATTGTAAAATCCAGATAGAGCCAACCAAATGCATGAATAAGAGCCAGTTGCAGTTAATCTATATCTTGGCAGAGCTGCTTGGGTGTGCATTTATTTTCTTATTTTCCCCACGTTATTGGAGACAGCATTATGCACGACTCGTGCCACATTTGGAGGAATTAGAGATTATCCACTGTTCCAGCTGACAGGACTGTTAAACAGATGTTGAATTGGAGACAGATATCCCCAGAAGAGTGAAGCCAAGAATACCAACTGGATTTGCAAACTGCACTGACGGACACATGGAATTTTGTGCGTGTGTGTGTGTGTGTGTGTGTGTGTGTGTGTGTGTGTGTGTGTGTGTGTGACAAAGAGAGATAATACTGAGTACATGTTTTACATACGGACAAAGCACCTAAACAACAAGGCTGTGAATGCAGCGGGCAGACTCATCCTGTAGTCTAAATTGGAGAGCAATGACGACTCATTGACAGTTGCACAGAGAATGAGTTTCCTAGGTGATATTAGTATTTGTGGTGAGTTGTGCATGGCCGTCACGTTATACAAATAAAAAAAACTCTGAAGAACCTCCGTTCAGTGGGTTCACAGTCTGGGGAATGCTTGGTAGACAGCCAAAGGTCAGGGCTTTTCTTCCACCCCCTCTCCTCCTGGACTGTGTGGTCTTGTTGAAGGGGCTCTATGGTACATTTGCTCTTGAGAACTCCATGTTGTTAACATTTTAAATGCTATGAATACACACACATATATATATATATAATGCAATTCTACACTACTTTACAAATGATCATATATTAATCAAATATTATTTAGAAGGAAATTCAATAAAGACAGCCAAAGCAATGTTTCTCTACCATAAACACTCGCTGTCATCATCATGACATCATGAGTAACTGTCTGCACAAATATTTTTGCGCCTGTCTCAGGGTTTTTGGAGGATGCATTTTCTTTGATTGACTATGACAGGAGTGTTAAAGAGATAACTGCACCCCTTTAATGTTGATGGTGTATCACACTAAATTAACCCTACAGCCTCAGAGAGTTTCAGGTTATATGTTGAAGCTCCACAAGCAGGTCCAGGGGGTGGAGACCGACCTCATTAGTGCCACAAGAGGAAACTCGTTTTCTCTGACTGTACCCCTCACAGATAAAGGTGAGTGTTGAAATCCACAGTTTAATTACTTTACATTAATTACTGAACAGTTATTTGACATTTACATTTATTCTTTAGTGATGTGCATTTGAGTCCATTTAGTGCAGGACGGTGATCAAAGAGAAGCCATTGAAAATAAGTGCCATCATGCTCTATTTCAAATTCCACCTGACACAAGTTTCACAAGGTTGCAGGTCCAAACAGTTTAGGAAATGGCGCTGGTGTAGCTAAAGTTTTAACAAAAATACATTCTAGGATATAGTTGGTGAAAAGGTATGGTATTCACCATGGGAATAATATTCCTGGAGTTTGGGATGTCCAAGTTGTTGATGACTAGAATACTAGCCTTCTATCTCTTTGAACAGGAGATTTGTATTACTTGTTTATGCGCACACTATTTTGCTGATTGAATAATTGAATAATATAAAAGTTATTTTGCTGTGCTTGGTGACCCAGTTTTGTAGTGGTAACTAAACGTTACAAATAGTGGTTATGAATCTTCAGCTTTAGAATGAGGCTGTCTACATGCATCATAAATACTGACCACAGAAATTTTCCAATCAATAAGCAATTCCGACTGGGAAATGGTTTGAAGCTAAGTTGCAAATGTTCATCTTATATCTGCTCAAGCATCACAGGCTTCATTTACTGATATGTTTTGCTGAAACAGTCAAAAAAAGTGTTGACTATGTGGGTGGTCTTGCACCCCTAACACTTGTTGCAGGAGCCCACAAGTGTTTTTGGTCTGTTTTAAACAGTCCAGCTGTCTTTTGATGAAACAGGTGATTTCAGTCATTGGCATTTTATTTTTGGTACTCTATTGCTATTTTCTATGTGCCTTGATATATGATACCATGTAAGGTAGTGTGTTTGACGTGTTATTTGTGCCAGATGACGTGAGTGTGTGTAGACTATATTTGTTTTGAATACGATGCAACGTCTTCTCCCTCTTCAGCTTTGACACACATAGTGTTACAGCTGATCCTGGCATGGATTGATTGTATTCATTCTTGAATACAAACATTTCAAATTGTAACCACATTTGGTTATGTTTCTGTATTCAGCATGAGCAAAGGAAGGTTAAAGAGGTAAGTTATAAAGGGACAAATACAAATAAAAGGACTAATTTAAAAAAAGGGTTTGACAATCAAACCCGAGCAGCTGAAGTTTTCATGACAGCAACGTCAACAGTGAAATAGAGCTCGATATCAACACACTGGATGCTTGTTCAGATAGAAAAGCCTGTGTTATTTGTGGACCACCAATTAATCAATTCAGAGACAACCATAGAGAATCAAAGTATTTAGAGTCCCAGAGTGATGTGCCAGGGAGTTGCTAATGATTTCGCCGCACATGGCAGTGCTTGGCAACTGACTCCCCAAAACACAGAGCAGAAAATAAGCCCTCGGGGCGGTCTCAGACCTCTAATTGGGCTCTCACCAGTGACAACCTCGGCTAATACTGAGCACTGGTCACATACAAAAAGAGAGGAGAGAGAAAGTTTATTATTCTTCGAGACTGAGGAGAATGAAAGGTGGCCTCCTTTTTGGAGGTGCCTCGACGGGATTTGTGCCAAACTGGAACGATACATCCGTTCCCAGCCGAGACAAACTGACAACAGCGCTCATTGTTGAGACATTCCAGTGCTGCTGGCGTTATTGTTTTCTCAGGCACACACTGCTTTATTCTCTAATAAACTTAGATCAAGATCGTAATCACACCAATATGTCTTTCTTGGAAAATTGAGGATGCATAAAAACAGATATTGGCAAGTTTCTGGGTCAGTACTGTTTTTGTCAAAGAGTATGCAGTTAATAGAAAGTTAGCAGTTTCAAAGAAAACAAACTTCAGGTTACAGATCCACACTATTGTATGGACTAATTTCACACAAACAAAAACAATACATAATAATTGGTACCAGATTATTCAGTCAAACATGTTATTATGTAAAATGCAGGGTTTCCCACAGTGGTTTATAGCAAAGTTGGGCCTCAAACCACACCTCAAACCAAAACAATCTCTGCTAACATCATAAAAAACATTTTTTTTTTTTTTTAAATATACTGTTTACTTTTAGCTCATATGTGCTGTTTCACATATCAAAAGCTCTTATATTCAGTGTGGTCATTGTTAGTTGTCATCAACTTATTCAATTCATCACTATACAGTGCATCAGGATCTAGTTGGTGCACTTTAGCTGAAAGATACCATTAATCATTATAGTTTACTACAATATTCACACCTAATTAAACTATGACAAAATCATTTGTAAAGTAAATGTATTGACATGATATCAGATCTGTGAATTAAGGTGTCTCTTTTGACAAATGGTTACTGGTATAAAATAATGCACATAGCAATAGCCGTGTTTATTTATGTAAGTCATGGGTTGCTGTAGGTTTATGAGAGAGCAGCGTCACATACAAATGAGTATGTTAACACTTCAGACATTTTGAGACACTGTGCAGATAATTTACGTCTCAGTCAGACACTATAGTTCAAAGACAGAAACCAGAACTAGAAATGGGAGCAAAATTAGATATTAGATGTTTATTTTTCCAACTAAAAAACGTAATGATCAAACATGTGAAACGACACTGTTGAAAATGTTTACGATTCACAGCAAAGGAGGAAAAATATCTCAGTCTTTGCAGTTTTTGAGAAAATATTCAACACTCGCAGATTGGGACGATTCCCAAGTTAAATCTATTCAGTTTGTTGAGGTGAAAAACCAGTAAGAGAGCACAACAGATGGTCTAATGCCATACCTGTCAGCAGCCATGAGGGAGAGCAGGAAGCCCCGCTGAGGAGCAACTGAGTACGCTCGGACCTCCCAGATTTGTTTGGAGTGTTCAAGTCATTAGCAAAGAGTGTTTGTGCTGCAGTGACACAGTCACCCATGTGGGACACTGACAGCTGGTCAAAAGGATGATTCAAAACAAACAGAAACAAAAACCCTTGTTATTTAACTGGCAGAATCAAAGCTAATAAAGTTAAACTTTCATTTAAATTTGACTGAAAATTTGAAACTCATCTACTTATTGCACAAACTAAAATTGACTAAAAAGCAACAATAAGCAACAACATACAATATACAAGTTAAACTGTTTCTGTAAAAACACAAAAACTGGCAGAGCAGGGTCGCGCTTCAGATCCCGGCTCCGCTAGGCCATGTCGATGTGTCCCCAAATTGCTCCCGCAGTTGTGTGAATGGGTGTAATGGTGGCACCTTGCATGGTAGCACCTCCAGCAGTGTATGAATGCGTGTGAATGGGTGAATGATGACATGTAATGTTAAAGCGCTTTAAATAGCCGGAAGACTATAAAAGCGCAATACAAGTCCAAGTCCACTTATCATTTACCATTTACCAATACAATAGTGCAGAGTGCAAAGAGTGCTGGAATAAATATTGGAAGATTATTGTAATATATTATTTTAGATACATGGAATAAGTGGTTATTTACAGTACATGTCTTTAAACAGTAAACATGCCTGGATTTGTATTCTGTGACGATGATGATATGTACACATTAATACCAGTGTGTATTTAAACTATAAAATATATATTTATAATTTGCAGGTATTGTGGATGTTTGAGTGTTATGCAATCTAGAAGAATCTAAATCATAACCTGATGACAGTTATGGGGTTGCTCGTTTGTTAATGTTGGCAAAGAAATAGCACTATCAATCAAATTTAATCAAACCACACCCGCACAGAGTTTTTATTTGTTCAACCCTTTAAATTCATGGCCTCCACATTAATAAATATATTTTAAAGGTTTTCAAGTCTGTGGTAAAAGGTTCTCAACACAATATTTACATACTTTTCTGGGCTTATGACCCTGATGACACCTGAGCCAGGTCCATTCGTTGAAGAAGACCTGGAGTCCTGGACTATTATCAAAAGCTCATTGAGAAGCCAAGTAAGTGAAAGTTTACTTATATTTTACCACAGATATGCTTTCTTAAGATTTTTAATTCTTCAAGTATTTTAAGTCTAAATCATGTCATCACAATTCGGGATTCTTTATTAGACATTTGTGATTTTCTCCAATCCAGAGTGACTTGATATGTACACACCAAAAGTGCCTGAAATAGTAACTGTATAAAAGCCAGTAAAAGTATGGGAGTGGAAGGTGAGACATTGTTTTCGGGAAGATGATGAGATAGACAGGAAATTATGCTGGAAACGTTGAAGTCTCAAATCAAGTTCAACATTTCTTCTCTTAAGCCAACACAGCACCCAGCTCTTAGACTCCAGGTCCTTCTCAGTGAACCTGCTCTTTTAGATGAACCTACAGCATGCAGATATACATGTAGACCAGTGATGTGATAAAAGACACACAGCTGCCAAAGATCACAGAAAACACTGCTTTTCTTCTATACTGAACTCCTCACTGGGTGAGAAAAGGAGTCGGCCATTTGCTTGGAAGTCATCATGCTAACGTATTGTGTTAGGCACTGGTGTAACTGGCTGGGTGACACAGACAAATAGCACACATCTCTATTCAAACAGACATTAACTGCTTCGTAAAAGTTTGGCTCACAGAGCTGCGACTTTTACATACTTGGCATTACTCTGATGAGACTGAATGTCCTGATACCTTTTTTTTTAAATGTTTTACTTCCTGCTCTCTCTCAGCTTGTGTCAGTCTCATGAGTTGATGGATGAAACAAAGGCAGACGAGAAGGTGGCGGTCCAGAGGCGCAGGCCTCAGGTGTGAACAGGTGTGTGGGTTCACTGCCATGCTGGAATGGGAACAGTTCCAGGTGCACAGCTGCGGGGTGTGGCTCATGCTCATATATATATATATATATATATATATATATATATATATATACACCCAGCCTCCCGGCTTGTGTTGAAATACTGAGTCCCTGGGAAGGAGGGCGAGGCAAGCTGGGTGGGGTTTCTGTGTAAATTGAATCTTGCATTGCCATAACTTTGAACAAGGAACTTCTAGGAATAATAGCGTGTAGGTTTTGGCGCTAAGGGTTAGAGGGCGATAGAGGGGGAAATCTGTGGGAAAAAAAGGGGAAGCACAGGTTTTGAATTCTATGTGTGTAGGCGTGAGTGATCTGTGTATATTTAAGAAACAGTAGAGCCATAAGCAAACAGAGTGACAAAGAATGACGTTTGGGAGGTTGCATGCCTGGGAGCTAAAATGCGTGGTAGTCTGGTCTCCTGGGAAACTATTGTTCTTATCAATCCGTGATTAAACAACATTAGTAATTTGCAATCCTGCTGCAACACATCCTGGTGAATTCCTGTTGAAAGAACATGCCTGTATTGAACTTCTCTAAGCCCTGGACGGCATCAATCTCAGCCTCAGGACAGATTAGGTTGGAGACAGTCTGCATGGTACATGATCTCTAAGTCTTCTCCATCAAAGGTCAGAGCAGCCACGTGAAGAGGAGCATCAGGGCGTTGCGTTGGCTGGAAAGTCTGAAAGGAGAAATGGGTCAGTGGCTTCTGTGGATGGGCTCGCTTGTGCCTCAAATACAAGCCCACACATGCTGTCGGGAGACACGCATGTATGTGGACAGTGATGCAGGAAAGCCATCACAGATTGTGTGTATGGATTTGGAGCTTGCCATTCTGCAGCTTTAATCCCTGATTTTTCTTGTTCAATGTAGTCCCACCAGTCCCATTGACTGCTAGACAGTGTGCCAGACGAGCAGTCTGACCTTTCCTGTCCTTGGAAGAGTTGATGCTGTGTAATATATTCAGCAGTTGATTCCTTTTTTGTCCTATGAATTTTAACAACTTTTTTTCCCACCTCTCTGCCACTGAGTCTTTCGCTCTGTGTCTGCACTGCAGGATATTATTCCTCCTATTACCTTTCAGAACTCCAATCACCACATGTCCTGTGGAGAAACAAAGCTGCGAGACGCAGTCAAAGATGGAAACAGTGGAGGCAATGTCAATTTCCTCCAATCGGCTTGGAGGAGAGTTTTTTTTCCTGCGGGGTAAGATTAGGTTAATGTCAAATCTGAGATCCAATGAGCCAAAATGTGCTGAGGAAAACCTGTGCTGAGACAAATGGCAAAGGTGGGAATACATACCAAAATGTGCTGAATGCACCAGACAGCTGTTTTAAAATCAGTGTCAACCTATTTTAATGTGGCTACAATCCCATGATATGAATACATTTGTCAATCGCAGCTGCTATTGATATTCCTCTTAGTATCGAATCAGCTGATGATAAGACAGGGGATGCCAAGAGTGTCCATCAGAATCCATTAGTCGTCTGTTACTAATTACCAGTGACTCCGGGGTTGATTAAAAGAAATCACCAAGCAGCAGCACACAACATTATGCTAATGAGACCTCATTTGGAGAGGCAGAGTGGGGGCGCCGGCATGTATTTGGACAAATTCACTGTGCAGCCGGGCTGGCGGGAGTAAATGGCTTCTTGGACAGCATATCATTACAGGACTGGAGGAGAACTAACCCTCGTGATGATGATGATGATGATGTTGGCAGAATGTTAATCATGTTTATCTTGTCCAAAGTCTTCACTGATGGATTTATTCCCACACTGACTTCTCATCAGCATATATATTTTTTGCCTGCACTTTCCCTGTGGCACTAACTGTGAAATATCTCGCTGGAAAGTGCAGATAAGAATTGTTTGGTGTGTTTTTAGTCATAATTGATTGTCTTATCTAATTAGAAACCCTTCAGGGGAAATAACAAGACACCAAAACAAGCTCCTAATTACCAAACCACCATTGCTTTGATGCCAGCAAGTTTCGATACAAAGATGTCAGAAGAAGCCAAGCCGCACTGACAGCATAAACACACGCTAAGACACATTGATAATTAATTACACAAGCAACGCAAAGATCAATACTCCATGATCAATGCTCTCTGTGAGCCACATGGAGCATTACATTTGGTCAAACAAACCAAAATATTACTTTTCAATGAATGGAATGGAACAAATTAATCAGAATAGTGTTTCAATATCTATATCTATCTATCTATCTATCTATCTATCTATCTATCTATCTATCTATCTATCTATCTATCTATCTATCTATCTATCTATCTATCTATCTATCTATCTATCTATCATTTATCTATCTATCCATCTTGTATAATGTTGCATAAAATACTACCTCAAAACTAAAGTATTTGAGAAAATGTACTTAGTTACTTTCCACCTCTTTATTTTGTTGTGTGACCAGTAAAAACGTTTTAAAAAAAAAAATTCATCCAAACATTATTACATTTGACATCCGGCAAGAAATCCAGTAGACTTTATTGTAACAGCCCTGAGCCTAATCCTGCTTCCTTTGTGTGATGAAAAATAGCCCGGGGCTTTCCAGAGGTTCATCCTCATGCAGTTTAGCTCCAGATCCACCATCCAGCCCCTGAGCACCTGTTAGAGGCCTCTTCTCCTCTGCATCTAATAAACAGCTCCAACTCTTTATCCCCTCGTATGGCTTCCAGGCCACTTTTCATCTCTCACATCTGTGATTCCCCGAGCATTTCCAAAAATCCCCTTGGCAGTTCCATGATCTTTCTCAGCTGTTAGCGTGCCCTCGGGCCAGGGCAGCCATGCTATGTGCTCCAGCTGCAGGCTTTGCTATGGTCATGGGGCCCCACTGAAGGGCACTATTGTTCATTCATGGGGTTCACTGTGTGAGAGGTCAGACGAGGGAGAACCCGCGCTGGGGCCTGGCAGGAAATGAAGGTGGAGTGGCAGTTTGGGCGATATGTGGGGCTTGAGCCTGAATAAATAATAGTCCAAATAAGCACAGAATAAGTTGAGTCACTATATTATACTGCAAGTGTGTGTAACACTGAGAGCTATGAGGATTGACTGATAAAATAATCTTTATAAAAAATGAACTGCTGGAACAAGAACTTAAAGTGTGTAATTTGTCCTAACTTTTACTGTCGACTTTCTGCAGTTTGAAGTTCAGACACACTGTGTGATTGAGAAGCCTGAGCGCCTCGCAGATGTGCAGATAAATCTTCATTTCTCACCCAGTTAAGCAATTCAGTCAGCTTCAGAGGCTGCTTCAAGCCAAAGGCACCTCTCAGGATCCGGAGAAACTGCAGAACAAATTGGAGAACAAACAGTCACACTGGGTCATTCACATTATCCTTTATCTGAAGAGCCAAAGGACCTCAGGAGGTGGGCTGGCTGCACCCAACAATGAACAATAACACACATGTTGTGATACTCCGCCGACACTTTTCAAAACTGCCTTTTTAACATTAACTTTTATAAGTCCTGCTCAGAGTCCTCCATCCAGACGCAGCTAAAGTGGTTTCACAGCGGACAAAGTCAAAAGGCTTTGTGTAGAAACTGCAAATATCAGTCCAGCCTCAGTGAGAGTAGAGGGCACTTTCCAAATGTCTTTGGTTGCGCTGCCAATATAGACAAACCTTTTTTTGTCCAACATACTCCCAGAGCCCGATCAGATGGGCTCAAGTACCTCTTTGTCTCACCCCTTCGATAGCTTGGATCGCCTTCGTGGAAACTTGCAATACTATTTCACCGTGATGCTCATATAAATTCATAAAAGAAAAAACAATTGTATGGAATTTTCTGTTTACATACTTCTTTTATATTAGAAGCTGGACATTTTAAGCTTTTATCCAAGTCCATTTGGACCTTTCTGCTCACTTGCCAACTACTTTCAAAGTATTCCTAATCGCAGCATTTGGTCTTGAGGTGACAGAATATGTTGGTGGAAAACTGAGACATGTCCTGTGGAGTCGTCATAGCAAGAAAATCAGCACCAATTTGCAATTCGATTTGGGCTTTTATTTTCCTCCTAAACACAAACATGTAGGTAAACAAATATAAGAAAGTCAGAATTTTATCCAGAATCTTTGTAGGTAACTCCTGATGATTTTATACATAAGTAAAGTAGTTTCACACGGGACAAGTAGCCAGTTTAGTATATTCATTACAAAGTATCTACTGAAAAACAATACTTCCATGGTATTCAGCTGATATGCAGATTATACGTATGCAAACAGGTCTTGAACAAAGCCAGTGAAATAATATCAAATTATCTCAGTTTGCCTCACACTGAATTAAACCTCTATGTAGTAAATCCAGCAATGCTGACAAGCTTAAGTCTAGATATATTGGACTTCATAAATTAAAATGAATAGGAGGATTTTCAACTCAGAAGGGAGACGCATACATCTCTACACATAATACAGCTAATTATTTCTGTACAAGCGGCTCCTTTTCAGCTGCAAACAAAAGCTGGATTTCTTTTTTTTTTAAAGCGAAGGAATCCCTCCATTACGGAAAAAAACACTGAGGAGGCTTGAGGGAATTTTTCAAAGCCCTCTCGAAGCTTAACGAGAGGTGAAAATGAAAAAGAGGAAAGAAGCAATTGCTTTTAAACAATGCAGCATTGCTATGTCTATTTTCTTGTTGTACCAAACAAGGTCACATATTTTCGAGCCAAAGATAATTAGAGACCCTTTCTGAAAAGAGAAACACAGACCACATACACGGAGGTAATGTTTCGACATCGGCTGCAGTGTTTCTTTGTTTTTGGTTTTCTAGCCACTGAACAGTGAAGGGAAAAGAGGAACAATTAGGATTCAGACAATAACAGACAAAAGTGATGATCCAGATTGCACTCCGTCCTCAGAGGTGTGGAGGGGGCGACACAGACATCGGGGTGTTGAGGGATTACGGGCCAAAAGGGTCTGAACGGCAAACCAACTGACCTTTTTCTACACTGCACTGGCAACTGGTAATCAGGGGCAATTATAAAGGCCTCTTGGCCACAAATCACGTAATCCTGTTGTGGGAGTGGGAGCCAAATGTAATTACGGCACTCTGGTACACTGACCCTGCGCCTAGCAGAACTAAGTCCAGAAGCCAACCAGAGCGATCCTAACCGCCAACTTCAGCTCAGTCCAGGGCGGACGACCAAAGGGTTCTCACCTTGGTCTGAAAGCGAGAACCACCTGTTTCCTGCAGCTACTGCTTCGTTATTCCCCTGACATCGAGCTAATCAGCGCTCTGCATAATGTGAGTACATAAATGTGACATGGATGGTACCTTATGTTGGTCCAAAGAAAGATCAAGTTAGAATATTTTGTATTGCAACATAAAATTTTTGTGATTTTTGTCTTCATTACCACCTTCATATAGACTTAATAGGCTTTTTCTACTGCTCTAATTAGAACCCAATCACATCAGCATTGACAGAGAAATGTCAAATCAAAACCAATAAATTGTAATGTATCACAGAGCTTTAAAGAGTCAAACTAAATCTGTGCAGAGCTTTTTGGTGAACGTTAAACACGCTAATTTGTGCTGTTAACCTGTTGCAAACTGCTTGACAATGCTGACCTTTCAAAGTTGAGGAATTCAAGTGTCTAAAATTTAGGAAACTGATTTGTAGTCTGATTCTGTATGGTAAAGATTGTTTTATACAATTAGGTTGGTGATACTCTCTATTTTTTAAGTCCCACATAAACACCAAAACCAACAATGAATAGATGCTACTAACAAATTGCTCCCCTTGCGCTTCACAGCAGCCCACTGCTCCTAAATTGCTAAGATTGGGTTGAATGCAGAGACCAAATGTCATGTATATACACTCACCTAAAGGATTATTAGGAACACCATACTAATACTGTGTTTGAGCCCCTTTCGCCTTCAGAACTGCCTTAATTCTACGTGGCATTGATTCAACAAGGTGCTGAAAGCATTCTTTAGAAATGTTGGCCCATATTGATAGGATAGCATCTTGCAGTTGATGGAGAATTGTGGGATGCACATCCAGGGCACGAAGCTCCCATTCCACCACATCTCAAAGATGCTCTATTGGGTTGAGATCTGGTGACTGTGGGGGCCATTTTAGTACAGTGAACTCATTGTCATGTTCAAGAAACCAATTTGAAATGATTCGAGCTTTGTGACATGGTGCATTATCCTGCTGGAAGTAGCCATCAGAGGATGGGTACATGGTGGCCATAAAGGGATGGACATGGTCAGAAACAATGCTCAGGTAGGCCGTGGCATTTAAACGATGCCCAATTGGCACTAAGGGGCCTAAAGTGTGCCAAGAAAACATCCCCCACACCATTACACCACCACCACCACTAGCCTGCACAGTGGTAACAAGGCATGATGGATCCATGTTCTCATTCTGTTTACGCCAAATTCTGACTCTACCATCTGAATGTCTCAACAGAAATCGAGACTCATCAGACCAGGCAACATTTTTCCAGTCTTCAACTGTCCAATTTTGGTGAGCTCTTGCAAATTGTAGCCTCTTTTTCCTATTTGTAGTGGAGATGAGTGGTACCCGGTGGGGTCTTCTGCTGTTGTAGCCCATCCGCCTCAAGGTTGTGCGTGTTGTGGCTTCACAAATGCTTTGCTGCATACCTCGGTTGTAACGAGTGGTTATTTCAGTCAAAGTTGCTCTTCTATCAGCTTGAATCAGTCGGCCCATTCTCCTCTGACCTCTAGCATCAACAAGGCATTTTCGCCCACAGGACTGCCGCATACTGGATGTTTTTCCCTTTTCACACCATTCTTTGTAAACCCTAGAAATGGTTGTGCGTGAAAATCCCAGTAACTGAGCAGATTGTGAAATACTCAGACCGGCCCGTCTGGCACCAACAACCATGCCACGCTCAAAATTGCTTAAATCACCTTTCTTTCCCATTCTGACATTCAGTTTGGAGTTCAGGAGATTGTCTTGACCAGGACCACACCCCTAAATGCATTGAAGCAACTGCCATGTGATTGGTTGATTAGATAATTGCATTAATGAGAAATTGAACAGGTGTTCCTAATAATCCTTTAGGTGAGTGTATGTACAAATATGTAATAAAGTTTAAGTTTAAGATGTTTAGCCAAAGTGTATTCCTCTGTACCTTCGTCGTTGTCTAAAAACACATCCGTGAGCGACACTGTTTAACTGACGTGTTCCTTCATTATTTTTCCAAACAAACGCACTTTTTACACCTGTTTGAGAGTAAAAAAGATAAGCAAACTTAAATATATAGCTCTTATACAATATACAGGCAAGAAAAAGAAAAAAATTATGCTTTAGGCTGCTGTGAGGTAAGTAACTCTACGTCTGGGCAGCAGTTGCTCATCAATATGTGAATCAGGCTGCAGAGATTATAGTCTTAAAGTCAGATGGCAAACTCCATTACCAACCTCCAACTTCAACAACAGATTGATGACTCAGCACAACGAACTCTGACAATTATTTAATGACCGTGGTTTTTATTTCCTCGCTGACTTTCTCCCACAGACGGCAAGTTTCTTTCTTCAAACAAGAGATGAAACCAAACTGCGACTTCAAAGCAGATTTTGTTCCACTAGATTGAGTTTTAGTACATTTACATTTATCTTTACAACAGCAAGTCAGTCGTCGTGTCCCTGTCTCATTAGCAGGTCCATGCACCTAATTTTACATTTTATTCCACAAATAAACCTCATGATCGATTGTATGGTTTGTTGAAACATATTCCTCTAGGTGCAATCAAGGGGATCAGAATCATTTTAGAGCAGCAACATCAGCACCACGTCAGATTAGATGAGAACTAATTCCAACATCACACCGAACACATTCATTTAATGCACCTTTGACTTAACACCATCATTTATTTAACCCACCATTGATTTTACTTCACAACATAATCATGTGATTGATTTAATTGACATTCCACCTGGAATGACCTAAAAACCAGCAACAAGACAATATTGGTGAATTGCTATTCACTTTCTCTTAGAATATTATGCAGTGGGTGACAGGCTGCAAATAAAAATCATTTTCTGGTGTTTTAATAGATTGTCTCAGGACATTTTTCCTATCTGTCACTGAAGAGACCGTTCTTGATGCTTTAATTTCATTCTGTCAACAACACTAGGCCTTCATACTCCGTAAATAGAAAAACTATATAAAAAAAGGACAAAGTCATATTTATCTTACAGGAATTAAGCATCCATCTCTATTTCCTTGTTTAGCAGGTGCGTTTGGTTGTCATCTGTGACAGAATCAAACTGAGAAAAGAAGCGTGGGAGCGACACAATAATAATTGTATAGTCTATCGGTTAAAATAGTATTGGGTTATTATATGTCAGTCAAACTGTGATAATTTATACTCAATATTCAACATCCCACTCATAGAATAGATGCACCCACCCACAATTCATTTACCTGTTCTTTAGCTTGGCTCCTAAATTAAATAGAAATAGCAATCAATCATCATGTAGCAGGGTAAAAGCCTCTGGGGACAGACCAGGTTGACTCTGAGAAATGGAGCAGATCACGCAGTAAGTACATAGACAAACAGCCGGCAATAGAGGTTCAGCTGTTAGTGGTGCAATCAAACTGATTTATTTAATCCGATGAAAGCAAGGAAAATTGTACCATGACTGTAATCGATTTTTTTTTAACTCTTAATGACTGCGGTCACATATTTTATTTGGAATAAGAATGAATGAAAGGAAATGTTCACAGTAAGACCAATAACTACAGTAAGTTTGTGCACGAGACAATGTTTTCATTAAACAGACTGGCCAATGGTAACCAATCATGACGTAGCTTCGACCAGCTTCGACCAACTCTAATCAGCTTTAACCAGTTCTAACCAGCTCTAACCAGCTCTAACCAACTCCGACTAATATCCGACAACTAACCGACTGTGCTCCATAGACTCTCATGCGATCGTTTTAGATTTTCTTCATTTTCAGGCCGGATTTGTGGACTTTGAGCGAATCATAGTTCAACATTGTCTTATAATGATACTTGTTGCCTGGAGAAGTTGGAAATACTTAAAAACTGTACGTTAGCACATCATTAAGTACCTTTAGCACGGCTATTCTACTCTCGTTGCTGAATGTACAGATGCTGTTTTGCTTTCTAATGAGGTAGGTCCTCATGGCAGGACTATCAGATACAAAGCAACATTCACATTCGTTTGGACTTGTGTCTCTGGACATCAACCAATGCAAGTCCGATATTTGATCTCTTTTAGCTCTGTTTTTGTTCGCTTCCTATTGCACCGTTCCAGCTAGTTGCTAACTGTGTCTGCTGGTACTGTAGGATGCTAAGAGTTTACACTGAAAACATCTGCTGCTGCATCTGGAACAGACGCTGGTGAAAGTGAACAAAAGCACGAGCTGAAAAACACAAACACACGTCTTATAGCTGAGGAGAAACCTTTCACATGCATGTATGTGATCCATTTCTTTTGAATGACAGTATTGATTATAGCCACTTAAACAATCACCATGTAATTGCCTAAACAAATAGAGACTATGTGTATCTGAGCATCTTAGTATGCAGAGAGGTTTGTATTTATTATATATTTTACTATTAAACAATACAATCTGTTGTACCCATATACAAAACATTAGTGTATTTCGTTCATCAGGCAAGTTTATCACAGCATGTCTAGACAGAACATTAGACAACACAGCTCACAGTGTGACACAACAAAGAGTTAAACCTTTCTTTCAGATTGCAGCATCTCCTGTTTCCAGCGAAGGTCTTTGAGGGGTAAAATAATGAGGGATGAAGATGCAACGGATGCATCTAGCATTACAGAGAAGTGCTCCCCTGAGCCAGCAGGGCAAAAGGAGAGGGACCAGGACATGTACAAGTACAGGCAGAGGGCAAACTGCCTCTCAACTCAAACTGATGATTGCAGGAAAAAGCTGATGAAGCATTTACATAAAGCTTCACGTTCATCAGAGAATTACAAAGAAAGTAGAATGTTCCTAACTTCAAACAATCTTTATCTTATATCCCAAAATATGTGATTTTCTTTTTCCATACGCACGTTCATTTAATTATCAACGTGATTTATCTGATAATCAGCCATTGTATTGAGGAAAGTCACCTAGATGTCAAAGAACATACAACACTGCCATCAAACAGTATAGAGTCAACTAACTCTATTTTGAATGTGACTTCCTACAATGTAATCAGGTCTACTAATATCATGACACCTTGGGGAAATCAGAGGCTTTTTGTTCTTGCTGTCCCTGTAAGAGGAGTTTGAATAAACTCCTCTGAAAGGGAACCTGGATGTTATCAGATGACTGCAGTGGTTCTCTCGTGAGAATTTCCAGTCAACTGACTCCTAATGAGTTTTCTGCAGAAACAATTAGATATCAGCCATGCAAGACACAAGAAACTGGGCTTCATGCCACATCGATTCAGTGCAACAATTCGTGGTCATTACATTTCTGATAAATGTCATTCTTTTGTTTCACGCTGAAAAAAGAATGGGCCAGTTTATTGGACATTGTGTTGCATTTTTGTATGTGTGACAAGAAGCACATTAAGGTGTTCAAATAATGGCCATCATTTATGAAATCATAGCTCTATATCCATTAGTTTGATGCTGAAATATGTCACAAATCTTGTGGAAGTGAAAGTTGGAGACGTATGCTTGCTTTTTCAAGTGCGAACACCCACCTGTTGTCCGCTTCTTTTCTTTGTTCCTCCTCTGCTGGGTTTGTCTGATGCCCCTTGTCTGATGCCCTTTTGAAGCTGATATCAGTCAGAAATTTAGATGAAGTCTTCTGCTTCACTTGCTGTGTGTATCAGCCACACGAAGAAGCAAAAAGGATCACAGGAATACCTGTGATGTGTCCGAAGCTTGTTGAGACCACGTGTTCATCAGAGGAGCAGAATTTACGAGGCCAACTTACAACCTATAGCAACGTTTTTGCAATTACTGTACCACCATGATGTTTCAGCTGGCAGTTACTTTTGCTGGTATCATTCATAAAAGACCTTCAGCTGAAAATTTACACTTTGAGATGAAATATTGATAGTGTCTATCTGCAGCATGTATGAAGGTCAGGTCTTTTTCTTTATTGCAGTAGTACAAAGGCAGCTATCTTAGAGAAGACTTTGTCACTCTGAGCCAAATCGATATTCTCTGACATTTGTAGTGAGGTGCAGGGCAGCAGGGGTGAGGCTGGAGCAGAATGTGTACAAAGGATGGGCTTTGGAGAGGGCTGACAGGCCCCGGTGTGACCATTAGCTTTGTGAGGCACCCTGCGGTGCTTGAGGAGTGGGAGGTTGGCGAGGCGCTGTGGGCTTTTTATTTAGGAGACACGACAGGAGACCCAGATGAATAACTCAGCGAGGGAGCAGAGGATAATGGTAGGTTTCAGTCTTCAATACGACATTCAGCGGGAATAAACAAAACAAGGCTTAGTGATGCATTTGAATTCAAGGGAAATAACCATATTTTCCGCGCCACATTGCTTTGGCTCAGATCCACATGAGGTGATCCAGTATAGACTGTCAGACATATGTGTTGTTTGTGTTGTAATATCAGCGCTTAGGGTAATGGGTTCATGCTTCGTTTTAACTCCAAATGCATCAGTCACGGAAACAATGTCTCTGAGTGACACTTTCAGTGACGCCTATATAGTTAATGCCGGACTGATAGAAAAACAAAGCACAGTAAATTTATAAAGCTAAGAAAAACCCACTGAAGCCCTGCACATAATATATAAAGTTAATTGTTTTAACTTTTGTGTTTGTTTTTTTGTTGCTTTGTTAATGCCACAATAGGGACGGAGCTTTTGTTCTTATCATTCCTCCCAAATGAGTATTGACAGGTTCACATTTACATTCATTAAAAACAATGAATTGGTGATGAGTGTAGCAATGACAAAGGACAAAACTGCTGTTTCCTCCAATACAATCTGCATAATTAGATGGCGTAACACAGATAACAAGACCAATTACAGTATTTTTGGAGAGGTGACACAATTCAAAATGGTTGAATGTGTTTTCTTCAAATTTAGGAGAGTAGGTCAGTTTCATCACATTCACCAAGATGATGAAATGACATGATATTTGAAAAACTCTTTGTGAGACTGATTGCAACTCAGAAAAGCACATTTTCTTTCTGTACCTGCTGTGTCTAATTCAAGAGGGAGAACAGCGAGAGGGACTCATGGATCAGAATATTGATTTCAGCTGAACAGGGGTTTCATCATTGTTATCATGCATGATGCGTCTCTGTGAGTCGGTGTCCTGTGAAGACTCTGCCGTCATGTCCTCAGGGACTGGCCTCTAACGGGTACGATGAAATAATGAGGGATTTGAGCCAGCGGATCAATAATTGAACAGTTTTTTTTCTCTTGTGCTGTCATCATCTGACTGCAAAACGTTGCTGTATTAACGTGTTGCAGTGATGCTGCTGTCCGTCTGTTCCTCCCACTGTAAATCTGACCACAGGGCAGCCGTAGGGCAGCAGTACATGGGATGACTATTTCCAGTTCTACCATATAAGTATATTGTGACTCACAAACCTGGTATTACATTCAGGTCTACACCGCACAAATGAAAAGATTAAATCCAAACAGATATTTTGTATCACTTTGCACAAGTGATTTGTTTTCAAATGGATTTAATTCTTTGTGTGCAAGACTGTTGAGGCTACAATATTTCTCTCTCGCCAGTGAAACCCAGGAGATAATCAATAAGACATGCCAAACAATAGAACACAATGATTTGAGTTTAATACCCTTGGCTCGAGAATCACTTCGTGTTCGTGTTGCAGAAAATCGATCTCCTCCACACCGGAGCGGCTCTAACTGAAACGCACGGGAGTGAAAGTACATCAAACACATGCAACGCTAACGGTGTGCTGCACGTACAGAGTGACGTCAGCGTGCTACACAATATTGGTCATTTAGTGTCTGTCCGGTAGTCATGCATTTTAAAAACTGAAAATAGCAAGATAAACAAATACTCTCTAGTATTCTGCCATTTAGTGGACCAGATCATCCCTTGTTGTTGATGGTTGTCCATTTGAGTTGCAATTTGATCCAAAACAAAGACACAAAGACATGTGTGTTGCCTCTGCTTGTGTTTGAAACAATGGAAACCGTGCCTTAAACAACAACTGAGATGTTAACATGTAATGAGTTCCAATAGATCTACTTGTACATCTGCATGCCGTATTTAAGCAATAAGGTACGAGAGGCAGTACTGTATCGTCAATAATGTACTGTTCAAGGGTGTTGTTAGGCCCGACGCGCAGCGGAGTGCCGGCAAACCCTTGAACAGTACATTATTGTCGATACAGTACTACACGAAACATGTTTGGTAACTTTCAAGCTTGAAATGACAACTAACGGTCGCGCAATTTAAATCTACCTGTTATTTTAAGTGTGCACTGATATGGAAAGCTCTAAATGTAAACAGGCTGTACAGTACTTTATGGCTGAATAAAGTACACCCCGTGACTCACTCTCAACCAATCAGAATGCTTGATTTGATCTACCCGTATTATAAATACAGCATATACGCTTACTTCCATGCACACACACTCACACTTGTTCATGCACTTCATACAGACACATGAACTACACACATTGACACATGCATATAGATATGACCATACTTTATTTGATCTGTTATATTGTTTTTAGACATGCTAGTGGCATAACTGTATGAATCATGACCATTCTGACTCCCCAGGACTCGTAAGGCAAGTAGCGTGCAAATATTGAAGAAAGCTTCAATATTTGCATCGTGAATTCCCCATCGTCTGACTGATTTGTCTACTTTAGTAATGCCATGAAGATAGATACAGTACATTTGGAGACAGTCAAGGGAAATGTTCAGCCTGCTGTGTGTCTTCTCAGGATTTGGGCTACATTTCATATTCTCTCAGATGAATGCAAACAGTTATAACCCGTATGTACCACACTGGCAGAGTTGGGACAAATGTGAAATAACGTTGAGAGGTTTGCTCAGAGAGTTAAGTGTAGAGGCCAACATGTAATTAATTAACCATGTCCCAGAGGCAGAAAATGACAGCCACATTTTAGGGCTTCTATTACAGGGTGTTGAGTTGCAGGCCTCAGGGGGGGCTGCCACATCTCAGGAATCTCTCCCCCTCAAATCAGATACATGATAAATATTCAATGACACATGGGCTTATGGATAACAACGGGCTCCGTTTCCCTGAACGTGATGGAAGAGGGGCTTGACGGAGCAACGTAATACAGATCCTCAAACCAAAGCGCAAGTCTGCATCAACACCCCCTCGGGATTCACCCTCTGATCTCCAAAACCGTAGACGCCAGTGTCAGTAAATGATCCCTGCAGCACACTCCTCTTCTTACAGGTAAAAGCACACTGCATGACCAACCCAAGTTCACACAGAGAGAGAGGGAGGTGTGATGTTATGAAAGCATATTTAATGTTTAAAGCGCTTAAATGTGTTGTTATCGTCGGTGTAACCGTTATTTGTCTGTGTCCTATGCCTCAGAGTAAAGGGTTAATGCTTCTGCAGTTACTGAAGTCCCTCTCAGACAGCATGATCAATACAGCAGATTACTTCACACTGTCAGCTATCACCTTTCTCCCGGAGCTGGGTAAATGAGCTCACAGCACCAGCGATGGAGAGTGCAAGTTGTCTGTGAGGGTGTCTGCGGAAAAATGTATAGACAATGTTTTGGACAATTAAGTCTCATTGTAAACCTTTAAGGCTTCACAAAACAAAATATCCAATTGCATAAAATCTCAAGAGAGCTTATTTCAATAGACTTTGGCATAATCAGAGGTCTAACGCTGAGGCTGATTAACTGTAAATCATGGCCTTACATCAGCGTATTGAACAAAGAGGTATGTTAATGAGGCAGAGGAGGCGCTAACTGTGCTCTCAGCCTGTGACCTTAATTAAGTCATCAGACTCGGCTACTTGACCGGCGGTCAGGATGCTCAGTCACACTGTTCTGCAGCTCCGACAGGACACAGAATCAGCTTCTACTGGAGAAGATTACAGGCTTTGTGCCTCGGCATATGAATACACACTAGATTTCAGTCACTCTGTGTCCTAGAAATGAAATTTATATTCTTTGATTTTCTTTTGACGTCATTGTTGGCCGGCTTATGTTCAACGATTATTAGATATTGCAACGATTTCATCATTTTGTTCAGTTTAGAAAGATTCATGCTCTTTTTTTTCTAAATTAAGCAACCACACCATCGTTCAAAAGGATTTCAGAACGTACGTCAGTCAGCTGTCGCATCACGTTCATTTGGTCTAGTCGTTGATTGTTCTTCCTGAAACGGGAAGTGCAGTTTAAAACTAGAGCTAAAACCAACCGTTAATAAGGTGGTATTACTCAGCAGCCACCTTTTTACAACAGAGTTGACTCATCATGATTGTTTATTTGGATTTTGTGTCTTTTAGTAAGCTTTAAACCAGGAAGTAATCACAGCTGACAACAATGGTGCTTTTACAATAAATACTTCTCTTATATTATAAACGAAGGAACCAGTCCAGTGAGGGCCTAAACATGACTATGTAATTGTTAATCATGGTGTATAGTTAATACAAGTGGATATTGTAGGAAAAACTAATTGTTGCCATTGAGCATTTTGAAAAAAATGTTGATGGAAAACTTTTCTCATCATGTCATTATGTGTATGTATTACATTTAAATATATTTGCTGTTGCAAATGTGTCATATATAATCGCAATTCAAGAAGACAGGGTTGGTTATAGAAAATACAATGCAAAAATACAATATATTACATTTAGAAAACAGCTTGAAGCACTATATATATATATATATATATATATATATATATATATATATATATATATATATATATATATTAATGAAAAGTATATTCATATCAGTGCTGTTGCACAGGTAGTGTGTCTTCACTCCGTGTTGTTTTCCTCGCTGACAGCAAAATTAGCATTTGCCTGTGGCTGAGGTGCATTACGCACAAACTCAATTTTAGTTTTCAATCATCCAGAGACTGATTGCTGAAACACAGCAGCAGAGATATGATGAAGGGAAACAACATTGGTAATGACTCTGCATAGTCTTGAAAGTTAATTAGTGTGGGATGATTCGATTGGCTGTATGGCGCTGACGTGCAGCTCAGAAGGTTCAGGTAATCGTGAGTAAACAACATTAGCTCTCGAGCCAAAGGTTCAGACATTACAACTCAGTGGACGCACTGCTGCTCACACATCAAGAGTCCTGGTCCTCATACTACATGCCTTAATCCTATTAAAATAGATTGCTTACATACTGTACAACACCAAGTCAATACAGATACATGTAATCTCATTGCTACTGAAAAAAAAAGATTGCCCTAAAGATACTTAGGGTGGTATTAATTTCACTCTATTGATGGGGCCCAGGGAAGGCAATGAGGCTGATACTGTGTCTCTGGTGGGACATTTGACAGGGGGAAACGGGTTTCATGAATACTTCATGGGCTTTGGGTGAATATTCCCACACATCCACAACCTGTTTGTCCTGCTGTAAATTACACGTTTTGAATCAAAAGAGTGCAGCAATTTAAAGGAATGTGATATTGAAATTGTTAAAAAGAATCAAGCAGTGGTTCAAAGTGTTACTTCTTTTAAATAGAGATATATTTCACGTGTGACATGTTGATGCTAACGTTAAAACCTGGAAACCTTGCTGGTCCCATCTGCAGCATCAAATATGCAGCTGTCTCCATGACACACATGCAGAGTGAGTCTGAATGAGTATCAATAAAGGAACTGTATCAATTAAACAACAAGAATATGGGATTTTAATTCATTACACACTGATAAGATACCCTCATATTCAAACTACAGCCAATCAAAGAGCAGAGGATCATACACAGACTCAAACCATCACTCCTCTGCCCTCACATCATTATAGTGAGAAATAAACGAACTGACTTTCAGTGAAGCTTGTCAGCTAAGCTGTGACCTAATTAATACCAGAGAGCAGTGCCTTGGAGAGTAGTGTTGCAGTGCTTAACCATGTTAATGAATTCAATTCATTCTTCTGAACTGACAGTGACTTCACCGCTTTATTTATGAAATTATTAAAAAGTCAGTATTTGCATCAACAGGGGGAAAAAGCTTTACCGTAACGGTGTAGTAGTGCAGAAACGGAAACCGCCTGTACAGTTACAGATAATCACATGAGGTGTCGTTCATATTCTGGGTTGTGAATTTGACTCCTGTCATGATGTTAAGCTGCAGCTGACAGCCAGTAGAAAAGGGTGAAAATAATTGTCATATTTGCATTGGAGAAAATGAAAGCTGCCTCAGTGAGATTAAGATATAATATCTCAGGAAGTATAAACAGTATAATGAAGTGGGGATGTGCTACATGTTGCACACGTGTCCTCAGATTGAAGGGTCTGCCTTTTCCACTTCTTTTTTTTAATCCAGAGTAGGATCAAATGGATTTCAGTATGCATTCAAATGTTCCCTCAGCAGGTGTGAACTATTTTCAATGCTTTCATATACAACAAGGCATCTCTTTTAATTTATTTGAAGTGCCCTCCAATCTTATCTTGACCTTTAAGAGCTTCGTCCGATAGTCAGGAGCGCCGAGCTGACGATTGTGTGCTGCTCTGCTCCAGCAGGCAGAGTGAGATGCAGCCACTCGGGAGTAAAAACCAACCGAATATATGTCTGAATCTATGTGGCTCCCGTCGTTTGAAATGACAAAGTGCAAAGTGCTGATAGAAAATGGCTTGTTTTCATGCCACTTTAAAGCACAGCAGAGGATGAAACAAGGTTTCATCTACAGGAGAACATATGCGTTTGAAAATAATTTAAGTATCACTGCAATAAAGAACCCTACACTTTGATATTGTTCTGTGACAGGCTGCAAAGAGGGAGGAAGATTGTGTTAAGTGTTTAGTCATGATTGTTGGAACATTTCCAATGATGCACAAATCACAGAAACATTATTTAATTATTGAGCCTGGCTAGAAATAAGAGAGGTTCTTTATAGGGAATTTCAATAATCAGACTCTCGTTGGTCTGAATGATGCCAACATGAATGTAACTATTAAGGACTAAATAGTATTTCTGCTCATACGTAATAATTATAATAAATATTACCTGCACTGTCTCTCCATCCCCACTGGAGATTAAAAACAAAAGCAGATACAATCAAAGTCATTCTGGGACTTTGGCTCTTTGGAGTTCAGACACAGGTAATTGCATTCAGTTGTACAAAATTGCATATGTAATTGCTCGCTTCAAGGGTTATTTTGTTACTTTGTAAAATGTTCAGTTCATATAAGCCAGACTTATATAGAGAGATGATTTATTTTCATCTCACATAGAGTAAATAAGGAACCACAAAAAGTTGATTATTATTACACCACGGAAATATGTACTGCCTCGACTAAACAAGAGCTATATTGTGGATTTTAAATAATAAGCTTACATTATGACTGTGAACCCCAAGCTTTCCTCAGTGCTTGTGACTTTCCTCCAAAATGTAATTGAAACAGAGGATTTATTATTCTGCTGACACTAGATGGGAAATTCTCAGTTCATTCTTGAAAAAGGCACTTTAAAATGGAAATGACTATTTAACGCTGTTCTTCCTACTGAGAGACTTTAATAGCATGAAACAAAAACGCTGCCTTATTTCCATACAGCAGAAGAAAATAAATCTGTGCTGCTGTATTCACATTAGCCTTCTGTTTGAAATTGCTCTCCGCCTTTTTATGCAGAGCTGAGTCATGATGGCATTCAAAATTCAAATGCGGACATGACATTGGACAGCCTAAAACAGAGAATACATCATTTATGATCACAGGAAACCATTTTGAAAACCACAAAAGCAGGTTAAAACATTCATTTTTGTCCATTATGTCCATGGTTCTGTTAAAGATTGATTAAGCAGTGTTTGTTGTGACTCAGTGAAACAATTTTTTTTATAATTCCTCGGATCCTTTTACAAAGTAATATCCCTAAAACAGATTTGGAAAACATCCTGTGGGTTTTGTCGGCATCAATATTTGTCACAGCTGGTCTTTTGAGCATACTGAGCAGAACTACTGTATTAGCTGCTGCCAAATCTACCATACAAACAGACATACTATAATATATCCACTGTTATATATTGTAACTTTGCCTATAGTATAATCTTTTAGGTATATTAGTACTGCACAATGACATTACATTTAATTGAATGTAAGTGGAACGGTATGCTGTTTTATGAGGGTTTCCCACTTGCACAATAATATGGCTCATTGTTCTCGTATGATTCTCCCTTTGGGTGTGGGAGGTCCTGGGTTCAAATCCCAGACCCTGATTCGGAACTGTGTCCACACCTTTGCATGATTAAAAAGAGTAAGAGACGTAGAGAAAGAGCCTTTTGGTCCTGATAACCACCGGCAATATTCAAACCCCATTCTGAGACAGAAAACATGCCGTCTGAATCATTAGCTTGGGTCCTTATCTCTCACAGTGAGAGAAAAATAGATGGAGATATTTATCTCTGAGTGGATTTTGTGCTTTGATACTCCTTTGCAATAAATC
Organism: Myoxocephalus aenaeus; assembly: GCA_038501785.1. Classification (NCBI taxonomy): domain Eukaryota; kingdom Metazoa; phylum Chordata; class Actinopteri; order Perciformes; family Cottidae; genus Myoxocephalus; species Myoxocephalus aenaeus. The sequence continues at coordinate 11,824,431 of JBAMJR010000350.1, read as the reverse complement.
TGTCTCCAGGCTTCAAAGAGACAATACAGTCTCCTTGGAACATTCTGTCAGCATGAAGCCTAAAAACCTTCATACAGGCTTTGTCTGACTTAGTGTCTTAGCGTCTTTAATTATTTCTCCAACCTTTGTGTGATAAAGTAAGTAAACTATATCTCATTGTCGTATGCAGGCATTATAATGAACAGGTATTTAATGTCAGGAAGAGAGAAGAAGCAGTATTGCAAATCAATCATTTCTATTCTCTCTAAACATATTCACTTTCACAGAGAACAAAGGAAATGAGAGCCAAATGCAGGTTTGGCACACACTGTGATGAAGGGTAGCTATTCAAGAAACATGCATTAGCTTTAGGTTAGCTAATTACTTTTCAAACTGACCCATTTATCTTAATCTGAAAGATAAGACCACTGTATTACTTAGCAGTGCTGAAGGTTCTTTGTTATTGGCGGACAATGCACAGATTCACCTTGAAAACACATAATTGAATGAGATTAAAGCATGAAGAGACTGCTAGCTGTCAGCCATGGGCACATTAAATATCCCGTTGTGGGTATTATTAAAATTCCGCCTGTGTACTATACTCAACTGGACCTCTTTTGTCTTTCTTAATGATTTAATCAAAGTATGCCATGATTTACATGAGCTATTTGGTTTACAGTACTTCATTCAAATATGTCTCTGTTAATATGCGGTTGAATCTGTACGTCACCTGAGCAACCGATTTAGCGTCTTAGAGGTCATTGTCACAACTGATTTCATTGTAATAGCAGATTTTGGGATGTTTTTTCTTCTTCCGAGAAGTCAAATCATGTTTAACTTTGATGATGATCAGTTTCCAAAAGAGACCATTTACTTGACCACAAAATAAACTTTTCCAAATTACTACTCTATTTTCTATATTGAATTAGATTTGAATACTGAGGCGAAGCCATAATCACTCCCTTTAGCACAGTTTGTAAAACAAAATTCAATGTGTCAAGCTTTTCCTTATTGTTTTTTTTTTTTCACAGATCTTGTGTTGGAATCCACTTAACATGTACTGCAGATGTAGCACTAGTTTAGTTTACATTCTTCAGTCATTTTAAAGCCCACTGCCCAAGTCGGGCTAATAAATGAACTCTTTGCCCGATCGTGCAAGTGGTTAAAAACCATCAACATTAAACCCTGATGCACTAATGACATAAACTCCACTCTTCATTGCTTTATCAACAGGCAGTTAATAATAAGTATATCTTGTTCAAACATGATAAAAAGAGAATATGCTTTAATGTAGATGTAATCTGACAGTCAGAAAGGCTGCTAAAGCTCCAGAGACGCTGCTCTCTGAACGATCCTGCACTTTAACATTCAGTATCTCCATGTGGTACCGATGCATTACAGTAACTAACATAATAATGAGTAGAAAAAAGCTAAAGCCACAGAAGCGTTAAAGCTTTGGTTGAGAAGAGGCCTGGAGCTTGACATGGGCCGTGCCAATCGTGAAGACAGGCTCATTAAAGGCTGACTCCCCTTGTGTGACAGCAGCCATTTGTTTAAGAGCCTATCTCCTCTCCAGCCAACCCAGATGTGATAAGTCAAAGCATAAGAACGTTCGCAGAGACACCTGACAAATGACAGTGTGTACCTGCCTCAGATCATAGCAGCATCTCTTAGGATGAGTAATGTCCAAGAGAAATCAATTTCCTGCAATGAATCTCAGCCGAGACAGAAATCTGCAAGATGTTTATAGAAATATGTGTACACGTGTGTCCACATATGGTCTGATGGGAAGACATGGAGAGAGAATGCAATATGTGCAACAACAGATGTGGGTCAGACTATGTCATTCAATAAAATATCTACTAATATATCACATAAGAGTTTGTTATCTAAAATAAAGAATCAGTGGTAGCTCAGACATTTGTACATGCTTTAGCTCACTGCCTCACTACATACAGTATTTGTTGACTCAATTTGAGAAATATTCTCTCCATTTCAAAATGTAACACTGAAGCAGACGCTCAGGGTCAAAACTTTTGGGAGGAAAAGTTTCCCATGGACTAATTAGAACTGGTGAGAAAGGGCTATCACATTGAAAGCTCCAGAACAGCTGCTAAATGGACCGAGAGGATCCGTCAACTGCTGTACAGAGGTCAAGAATCAACGTTTAGGTTCAACTTCAAAACTTCTTAATGTGCTTCACAAAAATGGAAATTCCTTGAAAACTTCATCTGCTGAAAGCAATTGTGTGATATGATTAATAGCTCCAACTGTTTGAAATTCCATCTGGCTAAAAAGAAAATATTCTTCCTTTACATTGGTTCATAAAAGAAAAGAAAAAAAAAAAAACGGTTCTTTAAGCACTGATGCCAAGTCTAAAATAATATAACATTTAAAATTCAGTAAAACTGAATATTTTATGCACAGAACAACATAATATTGCCTCTGTCCATGTACTGTATTTCATTCTCTTTAAATCTTTGCTCAATGACCTTCACCTTCTCTACTGCTTGAGACTATTCTGCCTCAAAGCGATCCATGCAACATGACCGTGTTGACCAACTACAGTTTAGTAATCTCTGTCTCATCTAATAATTCTGCAGGCCTATTTTTCATCAGTCTTTTAGACACAAACATCACAGTAATGTTACAACTGGGAGCAAAACAAGAATTGAGTTCACCTGCTTGAGAAGATAATCCATGTGTCAAAACTGCAGTATTTGAAGTATGCATATTTAGCAGCTTTTAGAAAGAAAAACCTGTATTTCAGGAGGTATAAGGAAAATAAAGATCAAAACCATGTAGCAAAGAGCAGAATTTCAACTCCACATTTGTGTTACAACCTGCACATTCTACAAATTCACATAGAAGCTATCAGCTGTAAAAGGTGGCATTTATAACACATCATTGAGCCCCGAAATGCTTTTGCTTCTAAAGAGCTATTTTTTACCATCCTTCATAACCATAAAGTCACAGACCCTTGAGCCTCAAAAGGATCCACAGCCTGCAACGATTCCACATGAAAACACTCGTTTTCTTACTGGAATACATCACTAATTAATGGCACTTTGTAACATCCACCTTGTCTATTTATAATATATGTTTTTCAGGAAAAAATAAATCACTGATAATGTTGACCCATATTGCTGAAGCTGATCCCCAGTCACTATTTTACACTTTTCTCTCATTTAATACAACATTATACAAGTTTTAAGAGCTGTGAAGGGTTAAGCTGCTGTAGCTGTGTGCTGTCTGTATTTCACTTCCATTATAGTAGTCTCCCTCTGGCTGTATCGAGTGTCTGCTGCTCAGGATGTGGTGCAACAATTAATCCTCAGATTGATTCACTTCCTATTGAATTGCCCCCAAACTCAAGCTGTAATTCAACCTGTCCTTGTTAATCCTAGACCCTGCCTCACTAGCACAACTTTAAAAAAGGGAGACGTGTCGCAACTCTTTACTCATCAATTTATTTAGACTCTATTGAAATCACATTTGTGGAACAACGTAGAGTCACTGGAATAGTAGCTTTTAAGAGAAGTCTGTTAAACATGTTTTATTTGAAGACTACATTTTGATGGCGGAATTTTTTTTCATCATTGATTATTATAAAGTTCCAAAAATGTTGACATTGAAAAGATAAGTAGTAGTTTTGAGATAGAGATTTAGTTTTGTCAATGACTAAAGAATCAACTTTCAATTCAGCTTTTAAGTGAGCGTGATGAAGAAGTCCTTTCAGGAATAGTTTTACATTTTGGGAAATACACATTCTTCGCTTTCTTGTCGAGAGTTAGATGAGAACTACTTTCATGTTTGTCTGTTAAATACCATGCAAGTCGACAGCCAGTCGACAGTTAGCTGAGCTTAGCATAAAGACTGGAAACGGTGGGAAACAGCTAGCCTGTCTGTCCAAAGATGACAAAACTCTGCCTACCAGGACCTATAAAGGTCAACAATTTACATCACACCAACAAACAAACAAAAGATGTATAACATGTCAATATGGCTGTCCTCGTCCAAATGAATTAACAGTCGACCAACACTCATACAATTTTGTCAACTATCAATCAGTTGATTTAATCGTTCTGTTAGCTGAATTTCTCCACAAAGAATCACACAAAAGCACCACTTTAAATATTGTGTTTACCAGAGATGCGTTTCTTGAAAATAAGTAATTTAGCATAAAAAAAGGCATTCAAATCGAGTAAACAATTCTTAGCCGACTAAGATCAAAACTACCAATGAGTTGATGAACCGATTTAGAGGGGGCGGGCCTACAGATTAATCAGTGAGCTTTAGATGTGCTGGTCGTTGTATTTTGTTACCTTCTTTATGCTAAGCTACGCTAACCATCTTCTGCAGATCGGACTTCTCATTAAACATTTAATACATTTAAAAAGCTCTATCCTTTATTTATTTTTCTAAATCATTCTAGATATTCTAGATCATTTTTGCTGAAGTTCTTCTACGTGCATGAGTTTGGGAATTTTGGGGTCGTATCCACATGGTTGAACGCACCTGTTGTAAATTGCGTTGGATAAAAGGATCAGCTAAATGAATGTAATATAATGTAAACACTATTTCCCAAACTGTCAAAAATATTTCTAATACAACTCATTGATTAAACATCTATCTGCTGAGGAAGATTGATGACCAAAACTCCAGCACAGCTACTACATGGACCCTGTGGTGAGATTGTTTTGTCATCCCAACATCTTGTCAACTCTTTCTAGTTTTGGGTGATGATCAATACAATATCTGCAGTACAGTAGCTGTACATAGTGACTGCTGGCGAGAAAGTAATGTAGAAGTGATTTGCAGTGGAGGATAAGCTGTTTTTCAATACTTCCTTGGTGTGAAACGGAAAAAGAAATCCAAAGAGCAGCAAAACATATTGTGATGACAATATTGAAGGTGAAACAAACAAACAAACAAACAATCATATGTCTTTCATTCAATTCAGCTTTACTGTAGCTGCAGGATTAAACATGTGCTGCAGTCTTACATTGCTTCTGATCATGTTTCCGTTGATAAAGTGTTGGTGCAGCATTTTTAACAGAGAGATTTCATATCACTGTTGGGAGATAATATATTTGTATTAAAAGGCTCTCAGTGAAATCAATCTTTCCTCAGGGACATGAACAAGAAGCTTAATAAGTTTTATCAGCAGCAGTTGTTTGTGCTCTATAGAGGTCCTGTTCTTAATGATTATAGTGCAGCACTATAGGGCTCAAGGGGCCACTTTGAAATGGTGAGAACAAATATTTCTCAACTGGGAAATTTGTGTGGGGTTCAGTCGGCCACATAGTTTAAACCACTGACTTCTGGGGACAGTAGTGCAACGTGAGACGATAACAATACTAATCCTCTTCAAAGGCAATGTGCTTGTCACAAGTCCTTTAAAAGCTCGCTCTCCCAGTCAGAAAGTGCCAGAGGGGAAAACCACTAGGCTGCACTTTGATCTTGCCAGGTATATCACTTTTGATAAGAGCTTCTGAAGCAAATGAGGAAAACTTTGTCATTCAAGAAGCAAGCTCAGCTGCATGGCAAGTCAATTAATGTGAACTGCTGGAAGCTCAAACTGCACACAGCAAGGGGTTGAAATTATGTATTTTGTATCTTGTTAGTTTTCTTCATTTCTTTTGGCAAAGATTAAAGAAAAACGTGTTAGTTTCTGACAGCCCTTTAGATAACAGAAATCTGAACTCAGTTAACTTTTTTTAGCTCTTTACATTTCTCAAAGAAACTGTCAGATATATCATCTGACAGTTTCTTTTCTTTCAGTTATGAAAACTGCAATGTAGAATATATATCCTGCAGTGCTATTCATTTACATCATACACATATGTTCCTTGCAATTCCATAAATGTGCAACACTAAAGTAAGTTACCTCTTGTCTGCGGTCCAAGGAAAGACAGAAGAATTACAAAATTGCAATTTCTACAGATTCATGTGTTGAATCTCTGAAGCTTTTGTTCAATCCATCAATGCAACTGCTGAGCAATTAACCTCTTACTGTATACTAGTTAAATACAAAAGTATGAAACTAAGAGCTGCTTATTGCTTCATCACTGCAGACTGTATAATGTCACATGAATATGTGAAACTGGATGAGCTGATAATCCTCAGAAGAGGTTCTATTCTTAAAATACCACCTGCACTCGGTTCTACCTGTTAGGTAAGAGATGGGAGCTCGTATGTATTCTGAGAAAACGTTTCTCAGAGCTCTTTGATGTGTGAAACCGTTCATGGCTTTTCTTTAGCTTCAAACCTCTTTAGCTCCTTAGCCATTTTCTGCTCCTGACATTATTGAGAGTAATGGTAATGGTAGATTGTAGCCTGAAGACAAACATGATAAAAACCAGTGTCTACTCTTACATCCTTTGAGGTGTTGCGTAGATAAAGACTTGCAGAGGGCAGTGTATACAATAGCTCCACAGCTTTGAAGAGTTACCCTAACTGTAACAATAAATAAGGTTTTGGTGATTATGTTAGTGTGAATACTAAACAAAGCATACTAATTATAAATAACACGGCAACTGCTTCCCTCATTTTGAGAGAAAAAACTAAACTGGCATTGAAGGGACATTCCCCAACCAAGATGTAACCTGGAATAAACAGGAGAGGCTGTGAGAACATTTGCAGCTCATTGTGCTCGTGATAATGAGAGCCCGCTGAGTCAATCAGCAGACAGCTCACAGGCCGGGGGGCGTCTCCTGTGGAGGCACCCTGCTTCTACTGAGCCCCAAATCTAAATACTCTGGAGTTGTTTACTTATTTAAATGAGATGGATGTTCCTCTCATGCCACTAGCATTATTCAGACATTTGCAAGATGATTTGAGACACTCGTATGGGGAGTTTTGTTCACATACTCACATTCTGGGTACAATTTGGAGTGATTTCCTGTTGCTGTTTGCACAGCAAAGCGCTTCAGGCTGCGTTCAGAAGGTTTTGGTGGAAAGCTTACAGTATATCCATCTTATTGAGATGGAGCTGGGTACCATTAAACCACCTACAGGGGCAGGTCTAGATGTTAGAAAGGGGGGACCAGATTACATTTGAAAGAGAAGGGACACAAAATAAACTGTACATTATTAGTAGTTAGATTAATTAATTAGTGTAATACATGAATGCCAACTGGACAAAGAGAAGTAAAAGAGCCACCAACCCTCTTACATACAGTAATGTTGTATCTCTTTGTGGACTTTTGCATCTCTTTGTGGTCATTTTGTGTCTCTTTCTGGTTGATTTGCATCTCTTAATATGTGTATCTTTGTGGTTTATTTGCAACTCTTTGTGGTCATTTTGTGTCTCCTTGTGGTTGCTTTGCATTGGAGTCTTTTTAGTAATTTTGCTCCTCTTTTTCAGCAATTTGCTAAAGGCTTTGCATCTCATTGTGATTGTATTGTGCCTCTTTGTGGTTGTTTTGCATCTCTTCGTAGTTGTTTTGTGTTTCCATAGAGCCATTTTGTTACACTTTGTAGTTGTTTGATTGACTTTCCAACAAGAAATGTAAACAGTTCATACGGAGACTCAGGTCAAGGCACACTAGGCAGGTTCAGATTCCATCCATGATGCTAACAAGCCAACTAACTATCACCTTCTGATTCTGAGGGCCATTCAGATTCCAGGGTAAGCTGGGTGAGAGTACTGAAGTTACATTTTCAAAACAGTTCATTCACAGGCCTAAACTGAAGGCTGCTGGCCAAAATTATTATTTTATTTTTTGCGAAAAGCTCCAACACTCACAAAATATTAAAAGAATTCAACAAAATCACTTTTTTTTACCTTTTGTTTAACACAATTAATCCAGTTTTGGGTATTTCTATTAGATCTGTGTTGATTGAAAAATTGGGTGAAACCAATGAAAAAGTGGGAACACATCTGCAAGAAAGGACTTCTGCTGTGCTAAGAAGGTGACGATGAAGAGCAAGTAGATCCCAATTTCATTAAGTGTGTCTTAGCAATTGAGAACAACTGTAAATTACATTTATCTGTGCAAAAACCCATAAGTAAAGATATGTATACTTCAGTGAACTCAGTATCATAGTGCTAATGTTGTTATTGTTACTGTAAATCATTGTTGAAGATCCTATTTTATTTTGCATTCTTGATGCTGCACATATCACTGTGCAAAGCTCACATAAGAGTGATGAGGATACAGTAGGAGACAACTAACTGTGAACATGAGACGCATCAGTCCCTGATCAATAATGAGCTTATGACAGTGATGGACTGCAGGAATTGCAGAGAAATTGGAGAGACGAATCGTCCAGAGCTCAGAATACACAGCCCCACCTTGTTTCAAGGTCAATGCTTTGGAGCTAAATGTGAAGTGACTGCTGTTAAGCATGAGCTACATACGTTCCTTTTACTGTTTTAACAGTTTAATGCATGACTGTTTTGTAAATGCTAGTTGTACAAGTATGTTTTTCTTGTGTTTAATACAAATGCCATGCTTTTTATTCAAATGAAAGCCATATTTATTTATGTCAGCTAAGTGGAAGGCTTCAGAGCGGGTGAAAACATATAATGGCAGATCAAGGACTCGACGACATAGTTAAAATCAGCACTGCAAAATAAATAATAATAATAATAATAATAATAATAATAATAATAATAATAATAATAATAATAATAATTCAAACTTGTATAGCAAAACAAAGACGCTTTACATTGGGTACAAGAGACAGGGACAAACGGAACAAAACAAAAATGGAAAGACAAAGCAAACAAAAACAAATAAACATAACATTTTTGGTAACAAAAAAAAAAGGAAACTGGAGAAGCTGTGTGGAATCTGCTATTGGTGTTATTCTCACAACTCTGCAGCAACTATGAAACATGTTTCCAATAAAGGTTGAAGACAGCTCAGTTAGCAGTAAGATGGTCATAGAAACACTAAACTTGACGGAATCCCAAATTAGCACTCAGAAAACTATTATAATATCCAGAGGGAGTACATAAAAGATGCCTGTCTGAATTGACATAGTCACCGATCTGATAAAGTCCGAAGTGTAACAAGTGTAACTCTGCAAAAGAAAATGTACATAAATTCTTGTTTCTATCAACTACCAATTAGTTAGCTAGCTTGCGAATTCCGCCATGTTTTTTATATTTTAATTGGGCTTAACAGCAGGCTGCTGATGTGATTTATGCTTGTCACAAGTTGCCTTGAGGAGAAATACACATTGATTATAAAAGATCCAACTATTTCCTCGTCACTATACGTCAGCTCATGTCCGTGCGACCGTCCTTGCGGAAAGGTCACGACCCGCAACGGAGAAGGACAAGCTGCTAACTAGCCAGAGCTGCGTCCACTCTCTTCCAGGTGAGCTGCAACATCAATTTACGCTCCCACCGGCGGGTTTTTTCACCTTAAGAACTAACCATATTTGCCATTTTATTTTGTACGAGTCACATGACCGAGGAAAACGGTTGTCACAATGAGGCAGAAACAATGTCCGTTCTACTCTTTTTCTATTTCTATAGTGTTGGACAGCCTTAACAGCCTTAACGAATCCTGTGTGTCTAAATGATTCTGTATTGCTTGAAAGGCGAAAGATGATTACGCCATCAGCGTTTCTCTTGCTCCATCTGCCATTGTGCGGGAATCTGAATGCTTCATTAGATCTGGAAGAACAGCATCCTCCTTCTGTTTCATGTTGCAAAGCATCAAGCAGATTTCCTACAATGTTCAACCAGGTGGCAAATAAAGTAAAACACCAAGTAAAGGCTGCCAGCCTTGTCTGTGTTTGTTTTATTGATGCTAAAATGCTACGAGTAGCATATTTAAGCACTGGCGAAAGCAGCATGATACTTAACATTTAATACACCGTAATCAGCACATCATCGGGCTAAAATACTGAAGAAGTAAAGCTCTTTACTCCTCAACTTCTGTTTCCCTGAATACCATAAAGTTTAATTGGAAGTTTCTGCAGCTCAGCCGGTTTTAAACTCGATGCCCCAGGCTCATTACACTTTCTAGTCACCGTATGGATTTACTATTACGACAGCCTATTGTCTATACTGCGTCGTTGTCCTTAGCAGAGGCAGAAGAACAGAAAAGCAGTGATTTTGTTTTAGACTGAGCAGGTTTGAAAATACCACAGCCAACAAGACAACGCCGAAAATCAATATCTAAGCATGGTACGGTCACGCTGCCAATTGCCATGGTGCTCACACAGAGGTAGTTCCTTAAGTGGACTAAACCTGGAATTACAGAAATAAAAGTATGGTTGATTCCTTACTGTCCGCCGAGGGATACCCGCAATAATGCTCACCGCTTTGAAATAAGACGCGGTCTACTTGTCCAAAGTGGCTTTCTCAATGAAACCCATATTTGTGTTTGAGGAAAAGGCTGTAATCTGAGCCTGAAACCAATAGAATATATGAATCACATGCTGGAGTCGAAGCACACTTCCAGTTAAAAAACACTCCCACAGACACACACACACCTAAGCGTTTCATTCCCCTGTCTCTTTTCCCAGGGCACAATGACAGGCTTCACATAGTAGACATGATTTTTTTTATCTGGAAGAAAAAGCAAGTGGAGAACAGTATGTGACAGAGAAAGATAGCGAGCTCCCAGAATAGCAATTTTTGTCCGGATGAGAGGGATAGTGATGATGACTGTGTGATACTTATGGGTCTTTTTCACATTTTGAACTTGGGTTAATCATGAGGGATGAGACCGTTACCAGTCCAGTCAAGGGGAGCAGAAGTTGTAACTAAAGCACACCCTTGGAAAGGATTTCATCAAGCGAACAAGTATAACTGTAGGTGACCAGATTATTCATTTCTGCATCTACCAGCTAGGTGGGTGATCTAATGCAGCAGGCAGCTGCGCCGTAGTTTGTGGGTGATACTAAAGGGCGTCAACCGCACTCCAGTGGGCCATTAATTAATTTACGTCACACAAATGAATCCAAGTGTAGGCCTCTGCCACACACAGAAAGCCCCTCTGCTTTCCCACTGTACGTGATATATTCCAGCACTCCTGCACACAGCCGCATTTTGGCACCCAATTGAACACAAGCGGGAAATAGAGAGAGAGAGAGAAAAAGTTGGAGGAACTTGAAAAACCCTCTGTCAGAGTTTTAAATAATACATAGAGCAATTCAACCTTGACTGTCTCGCCTGAAAGGAGTCCTAAATACCACACACATGTCAAACCTTCATAGTGTCTGCCACATGTGAGCTGCAGACAGCAACACTGGATCTGTTGACAGCGTTACAAGCCACACATACGGCACACTTTTTGTTTTTGCAGCTTCAAGTCACCCTGTTCATTTCGTCACAGTAATTTATCTTTATAGGTTAAATAGATGGAAAATACGTATATTCACTTTCTTGCTGAAAAGATTGATGCAATATAAGGCTACAGCCACTAGCCGGTTAGCTTAGCTTAGCATAGCGACTGGAAACAGCTAGCCTAGCTCTGTCCAACGTCTCTAAAGCGCACATGTTGACATGTTAGGGTCAGAGGGTTATATGCTAAGCTAAGCTAATAGCTTTCTGGCTCTAGCTTAATACTCAATGTATAGACGAGATTGGTATTGATCTTCTCATCTAACTATCAGCCAGAACTAAATGTCAAAATATTCCTTTAATGCTGTTCACCATGCACACTGTAACTATTTGTGGTTTTAGACTATTACCCAACTAGTGTTTCAGGTTGCAAAACAAACACATCTTTGCTGGTGGCTTCTTTCTTTTTCCAAATTGGAGATGTGATTGACTTTGGGATTTTGTTCTCTGTGTAGCTGAATAATCAAGTGGACATCTGCTGGAGAAAGACTCCTGAATATTGACATTGCCTTCATCAAAAAGTGTTCATCCATAGCACGACTCGTTTCCATGGAAACGTGCGGTGCTCTCTCTATCTCCTTGGCCTCTGCTTCAATCTCTTTAAGTCTGACTCGCGTGTGGAGCTGCTGATGCTGACAGACACCAGTCTGTAGTGATATGTTTTCCAGAATTCCTCAGTCCCATCTGCCAGAGGGCTCATATTCTACTGTACTGGTTCATACAGTAGAATATGAGCCCTCTGGCAGATGGGACTGAGGTGTGTGGGAGGAGGTTCAGGTGGCCGTTACGGCTCACCTGGGCTTCACAAACGGTGTGAAATCTGGATGAAAGAGACAATCGTGTGGCCTCGACACTCAACCGTCAGTGGAGTGAGTTCAGTGTCAATGTTGAAACCTTTCTGTTCATAAATGACTTTTGTGACAAATAAATGTAAAACTGAAAAAATATACAACAAACGATTAAACTCCTGGCCTACTGATACATGTCCTGCTCAACATCTCTGAAACAAAACCAAACATTATTAACAACATTATGTTGGTAACAACAGTTCAGATTGGCTAAAACTCATCCCTCAGCTGAAAATAGCTTGGCCTCAGCAAACAGCTGAGTGACCCAGTGGCACATTTTGTTGTTTTGGTTAGAGACTTAAAACTGTGCAGTTTCGTGTTTTGTGATGTCTCTGTAAATCCCCACAGAACGTCCTTGAGTACTTTTGTTCGTCTCAGAGGACAAGCGAAGTTGAAACATCCAATTATGAAGTTTTATATCCAGAACTTTTTTCCTAATAAGATATCATCTATGAACCCTGAATGACACATTTTTCTCAACTAAACTAGATGGACCTTCATATGAAAAATTCTCCTTTGTAGCAAGGTCATATACATTTTGGAGCTCGGCAGAGAAGCTCTGACAGCTCCAGATTAGTGTTCTCACCAAACAGTCTGTCGACTCTGACAAAAAATAAGCAGGCGACGTCTGTTCTGGCCTTAAGCGTGCACACTGATACACAATGACAGGCAGGCACACAGATACACACTCAATGCACAAAGTAAACACACACCTACACTCAGACATCATCTGTCATACATTCAGATAAAAAGCAAGGAAATGAGAGACACATGGAAAGGGAGGTAACGCACATTATGTTGCTGCATGAATTGCATGCATGGTCAAAGAAATATGGCTATTGTGTAATGCCAAAAAAATAATGTTTGTTTTTGCCCATATAAGCAGTGGTGTATAGTAACGAAGTAGAAATACTTCGTTACTGTACTTAAGTAGTTTTTTGGGATATCTGTACTCTACTTTACTATTTATATTTCGGTTTACTTTTACTTTTACTTCACTACATTTTGCAAAGAAAACTGATACTTTTACTCCGATACATTTCCCCTGAAACCTTCGTTACTCGCTACAAAATCAAATCTATCTTTAGAAAAAAAAACACATCCGGGACTGTGGTGGAACACAGACTCCACGAAGCAGGTTTTGCGAATCACAATATTATGCATTAGCCCTCTACATCCTCTAGTCCAGCGCTCCCAAACCTTTATGCGTCACAGACCGGTTACGTGAAGACAATATTGTCACGGACCGGGTCCGACCTCGGAGAGACAGGAGACAACGACACCTGACGTGTGTTCGTTATGTCCAGTCTACTCCTAACTAAACCTTTAGTCCAGTTTACTGCTTAACTTATAACCCGCTGCACAAAGACAGGATGTGGAAATGGAAGCAGGTTTTCATGCTTTTTTTTGGCGATCTCAGGATACTCTGCCTTGGTTTTAATCCAGAACACCGGCAGAGTTGAAACAGACTTTTAAGTTTCATTTTTAGGGTAACGTAACATATTGACATGTGTCAAGAGGTTCCGTCTGAGGTTACCACAGACGGATGTATCTGGTAATTTTGCACAATAAAACATTTTTCCGGACTTGATTTTTTGAATTTAACTTACATTTTTCATTCATTCTTTCTGTTCCGGGCGGAATGAGCATACTTATAACCACACTGTTACAACTCCTTCATAGTGTCATATTGCTTTTTGGAGAATTATGATGATAAGTTCATAGTAGATGCAAAAGTATACTTAGGTACAATATATTATGTTGAACATAATATATATAGATGATCACAACTCCTGGTCCTTGGTCACGGTGGCCACAGCACTTAAAAGAATAAACTTCATAATTCTCAAAATTCTGACCCATTGCTTTTTTATTAAAAGCATGTACTTGTACTTTTACTTTCAATACTTAAGTACATTTTATATCAGAAAAATACTTTTGATACTTAAGTACAGAAAATATCAGATACTTTAAGACTTTTACTCAAGTAGTATTTTAATAGGTGACTTTTACTTTTACTGGAGTAATTTTCCAGTAAGGTATCTTTACTTTTACTCAAGTACGGCTTTTGGGTACTTTATACAACACTGCATATAAGCCTGTTAGCCCATATAATGGCCTTTAACGAGTGAGACATGCTATTCTGTATTTGTTTTTCATCCCGTTATTTCAAACAGCCATCAATCTGTTTTACAAAATGAAACACTGTAAAAAATAAAGCTTATGGATGAATCAAAGGACAACATTTGGCCTTGTCAATTCCATAATTTTTGGAGCCAGGATACATTTTACAAGCAAATCTTCAAGGGAAAGTTGTGTGCAACAAGACATTTAGCATGTTAGCCTTATTTATTTTGTTGTTTTTGTCCTTTGCTGATATCGTAAAAGACTGTGATATATTTACTGTAGTACTAGAAATGGGACCACACCAGCTGTGACACAAATTGGACCAGGGGCTCTGCCTATATTTAGATTTTTTTTTGTGACTGCCTTTTGCACGGTTGTGACACCATTGCGTGACAAAATCTGTTTACAGACACAAACTGTTGGCAAATTACTTCAAACCACTTCTGTTGTTGTTCCTGCTACAGTAGGTGTCACCTACTGTTGCGTCTGCAAACAAACAAAGGTAACAGGTAGAACTTGTTCCTGTCTTCATTGCACCTTTCAAAAGGTACAAAAGGTGCGAGTACAATCCTGGCCGGCGGTAAGTTAATTTGATGTAGTGTGACTTTTCATACTAAGCTACAATAGAAGTAAAATGGAAAGAAGATGTATTAAAGCCCTATCTCTTACAAAGGGGGTTTATTTTTACACCATTTTGGCTTGTGATGACATTAAGATAGATAGATAGATAGATAGATAGATAGATAGATAGATAGATAGATAGATAGATAGATAGATAGATAGATAGATAGATAGATAGATAGATAGATAGATAGATAGATAGATAGATAGATAGATACTTTATTCATCCCCAGTGGGAAATGTGTTTGTAACAGCAGCAAGCAAAGTTAAGGCTAACATGCAAGCAACGTTACAGAGTAAATATAAAAGTATTAAGTATGGAAAATACTCAATATATAAAATACAATAAAATAGCAGAGCAGAACATATTACATTTAAGAAAATGAAATAATAAAGAAAATGCAAAACTGCAAAGTATATACAGTGTTTATAAAGTATATACAGTGAAATATAAGTATATACAGTGAAATAGAGTAGGTATTAAATTAACTAACTAAACAAAAAGGAAGCAAGGTCTGCTTTTGGGCTTTTTCAAAGCTCCAAAGGTCCAATCATCTTGCAACGCCCATGTTAGGAACCACTACCCTAAAAATGTAATTCCAAATCAGTGTCTGATTATAGTGTCTATATATATATAAACAGTACGGAAGAAAAATACACACAAAATAAGTGGGACATGGAGCGAGCAGGAGAGGGAGACTGCTATTGATTTGACAACCAGTTAATTGAAGTCTTTTGTTACCTAATACAGTCTGATCTATCACCAATCACATCCTACAGCAGAGCACTAAATGTGATTCGCCCTGAGCATGTTGATCCTCTTTCAATAAGACACCTGGGAAAAGAAGAAGGCCACAATATCGAGAGGATTGCTGCAAGCAGGGACTCATACGTGATGAGTCAACTGTCTGAGTTTATTACCAGGAATGTTTAACAAAACTAGTGATGTACTCAAGTTTGACTATAGTATATGTACCTGAAGACATTCCCCTTTTGCAACTTTCAATGTTACGCACAAATCAGTGAACTTAATGTACATATCAAACGACATGTAATAAGAAGCATATCAAAATACACAAAAACAGTGCATTGACTGTGTATCAGTCTAGAAACTTCCAGTAAGAAACCACCAGTCAGAGTTGATATGAAATAATTCAGGTTAGTTCATAGTGAAAAATAAATGTCACTAAAATGAGCCACTATTAGCTATTGGTTATACGAGACCACTGAACATTGTTCAAATGTTATTGCTGTTTTAAAAAGCTTTTTCTTTCTTCCTTTATTATTTGTGTATTTTTTCAGTGTGGTTCTGGAGTCCCAATATAGATGCTGCAGATCACTTGTTAAAAGTGAAGTGTGTAATAATGTATAAATAGTGACTACTGTATTACTGCATTTAAAATACAAATGTTGATCATATTGGGTACCAACACTGTAATTTTGCTGGTTTATTCTGTACACTCAACATCTGTATCTATATTTGTCCGTACTGAAAACTGGAAGAGGGAGCCATCCTCAGTTGCTTTCAGTCGTAGCTGATTTAGAATATCATTTAATTTGAAACCTTTCTATCTTTTTTATTTTTCTATCTTTTTCAAATGTAATCAGTGGGCAATAGGCTCAATCACTGTAGTGTTACTTCCTTTGGCGAAAATGAAGTGAATATGTTGCTTAGTGTCCGTTTTAAGGATTTCTCCCTGCTGTAAAAATAGGCGGATTCCCTTTTACACTCAAAATAAATGTCTGATAAGACAGAAGTATTAATTACCTTTATGTTGAGGGATTTAAAAAGCATCCCTGTAAGTACTTATTATATTCTGTCAAAGATAGCGATCAAGTCCAAACAACATCAGCCAATAAGCCGTAAAGCCGCAGAACTGCACATCTGATGTTATCCCTGTGCAACCAGTTGAGCGTAAACTTTCCTCTGTGATTCAAAATTGTTTTTTTTCTGCTGCCTTCCCCAAACAGATGGCAGATAAATAAAGGAACCTGTTGCATTGCAATCTTTCAATGGAGTGACACCAACCTTCCCTCATTTCATTATTTGTTTGTTCCTGACAAGAACAATTCTTGAACATTGTACATACTGAATGATTCTACCTTACACAAACAAAAACAGAAGAAACCTAGATGTCAGCTATGTCGGTCAAATTTTTTTTTTAAATCAACACGTACGTTTTCCAGAAAAAAACAGTTTTCTTACTTTATATAACATAAAAAAACTTGTTCAGACTAGTTATTGTTAGCTGCAGCCGTATAGTGTTGTTTATAGTGTATAGTAAGTGTAAATATTGTGTTCCACTGTCACCTCACTAGGTCACCATAGTTACACAGTTAGTACCTTAAAGCACTGTTTTTATTATATACTATTGTATCCTCAGTCCTCCATCTTGGGTCAGCACCATTCAGGGGTTTTGTTCTCATAAACTGCAGAAATAGAAACGGTTCTCTTGAAAAATGGCAATACAAACAGAATAACATATGAAGGTTATTGACATAATTGCGTAAACACTGGGAACATATGTGACACCATTTTTCTATAGATTCACTCCAGTAAATATACATCTTCTTATTGTGAAATAGGTACATCTTGAGTATGTGCAACACACTGAAGTACAGTATGATTCTGTATTTGTGGTTAATGAGAAACACGCATACAGTGAATGCATCCAATTCTTAAAAGTTGCTAACTGGTACAGTTGTATACAAGCTTCGTCTTAGAGCAGTGTTGTCATAACATAAACCAGATGCTTTTTTGGGCTGGAGTTTTTTCACAAAGAAACACCTCTTTGGCATATGACTTTTAGCTCAGTTTATATGGCGTTAAACATTAAATAACAGTATAACTACTGAAGAGAAGAGGAAAACATGTGAGAGTTGCATCAGTTAAATGGATCATTACACACTGAATAAAGAAATAACAGTGTTTTGAATGATACAAGTGGCTTTGCTCTGTCTACAACCTATGCAGAGTGTGGCAGGATTGCAAGAGAATGACTTACACCCTGTTGTTGTCCTTCCCCTTGCTGTTTGGGTTTGGATATGTCCCAGGCAAAAGCCCGTCCAAATGAGATCAATGTGTGGGCATTCTCCAACAGCTCCAGAGCTCAGCAGCCTGAGAGGAGGAATACAACAAGACTTGCCACAGAGGACGCTTATGCATGAGAGGAGCAAAAATCGAGTTTATGTAAAATCACACATTCCACCGTATCAAGGGACATCATTTGGATGCATACATTCTTCATTTATTATGAAGGATTTAGATGAAGCAGATCTGTACATTTATTGGCAGTATATGTAAAACTCTGCATCATGGAGATATGCATGATTCCGTACATGAATTTTGCAGAATTGTTGTTGTTGTGAATCTTGTCAATGTGACATATCCAGGCCATTGGGATAGTAAAAGTATTGCCTAATACTTTTACAGCTCGGTTAAGATAGTGTGCCTGATTGCATCACAGCTAATTACAGCGTGGCAAAAGCTGTTTAATAAGAAGCCGGGATAATGATCCATTACAACTGAGGATGATCATCAGGGCTTCTAGCACCTAGTGGGTTTGCTCGATGCTGTGGTTGTAAACATATAATAGCTTAATGGTGGGACAATTTGGAAGCAGCTGGAGGCAAAGCAGGCGAGGCAGCTGTTTCAGTTCAGACCGACGGGGTGTGGGGGTAGGGGGTGGACACTGAAAAACCACGACATGCATTAGCATACAGTTTAGCACAGTGCCAGTATACATGCACATACCCATGCATACACACTTATTTATGTGCGTAAACATCACGCTCAATGAGGTAGTAAATACTACAACTGCAGCTTTAAAAAAAAAAAAAAAAAAACTAAAACAGGGACAGTTTAAAAAGTCAATCTGTTTTTAATTCAGGGGTTCTAATGCAGAGAAGATGAGCTTCAAAAGAGAGGACAATATTGATCACAGTCAAAACAAAAAAATACCATAACATCTTATAAGACCTTCACATTGTTTGGAGTGTGGCTCTTTTGTCTAGTGAAACCACTGTCACTCATCACTGTTAATAAAACACATGACAGGAGGTATTGCTACACAAATTAAGCACAGATATTCCTGCAGCTTCTCTTCAAGCTGGTGACAACAAACAGTATTAAAGTAACCAGCGTTTTTCCAAAGGGAGACTTTAGGAGCTACATCACCCTCTACTGGCAGCGGACATCTTTTAGGTCTGTGGTTCCTGAAAACATACCCTCGGTCCATAAGAAAAACCGTCACTCACATTCCCCTGCCCACAAGCTTAGACACTGTAATTTTGTGGCTTGGGCAAACCGATTTGCTTGGTCAAGATGACTGAGGTTTTATGCTCCTGCCGGTTCCTCAGCATGAATCTGTCGTGTTTGTTGTTGCCCTTTGAAACAATGGACATAACAAATATAATTTAGCTCTCCAAAACAAATTGTCTTTTTGATCCATTTTGGAAACGTTGAAAAATAACTGTGTTAAAATATAAGCTGTCTTCCTGCTGTGAATGATCCGCAGGGTGAGATTATAAACAATGAAGCTGACGGTGGTGCCGCTCTGTTCTCAAGTGGAGAGCCACTTGTATTCACTCTCAGCACACACACACACACACACACACACACACACACACACACACACACACACACACACACACGCACAATCATAACACCTATTTTTAATCATGGCTCTGGAGAAGCTCAGGGAGAGAGCTGTTACTGGAAAAAGACAGTTTGTAATCTATACTTGTATTCCTCAATTTTTAAATCTTCTTTAACAAAAATTCATACTAACCAAAATCTTGCTGACATCTTTGAATATTTGATTTAAAAAAAAAGACCAGAGATTACCCCTCGGTGGCTTGGTGAGGACATATTGAGTCAAATCAGCCGTAGCTTTCAGAAATTTGATTCCAACCCCAGATGCTCGAAAACTGACATGCTGAAGGTGGAATGAGAGGCACTCTTCACCTCTTGCTGTGACATGGCAGGGACATCCTAAATAAACCCTTCACGTGGTCTTATTTACAGCCCTTTGCTCAAATAGATAAATGGCGGGGACATCGTCACAATAACAAAGCACAGAAGACTTGCAAGGCTAACAGCTGCACTGCTT
Source organism: Myoxocephalus aenaeus (assembly GCA_038501785.1). Classification (NCBI taxonomy): domain Eukaryota; kingdom Metazoa; phylum Chordata; class Actinopteri; order Perciformes; family Cottidae; genus Myoxocephalus; species Myoxocephalus aenaeus. The sequence continues at coordinate 11,804,434 of JBAMJR010000350.1, read as the reverse complement.
CACCTACTGCAGTACATGCACTGTTTTCCTTTAGGAGCTTTACTTCTATTTTTTTTGCGATTATGAAAAATATGGTAACGCTTGACCCGTGAATGTGACAAATAGAAAGCAGACTCTGCCTACAGCTGTGAACAATTGCAAACAGTGGATGGAATGCTTCTCCGCTGCTGCTCTCAGGAATGTGCATCATTGGCCTTTGTCCTCTGAACAAATTGGGGGGAAAGACTATTCAAGCCGGTATAATCCATGCTTTTGGACTCTTCTAAAGCTTTACATTCTTTTGACTGATACCAATCTTGACACCTGTGAAAGTGCCAAAACACCAAGTTGCGTTGGTAACACTTTATGGTAAGGGTAAATGAATTATCATTAATTTAATGCATGAAATGTATTGTATCAGGAATGTACAATAAATAATATATCATACATGAGATCATGCAAGAACAGTATAGGTTAGTTAATGCAGCACGGTATCATAACGATTCCTGAGTTACGTGCGTCGATCATTAAAGGAGCCTGGTGACCACTTTATTCAATAAGCCATAAATATGATGAAATCGCTTAACGCTTAATTAATCATGATTACAATTTGGAATTCAACAGATTAAACCAAACTAAGTATTTCACCATCTTTTATTAAACCTAACGAAGTATTTCACAATCTTTTTATATATATATACACTACCGTTCAAAATTTTGGGGTCACTTAGACATTTTCAAAGAAAAGCACAGTTTTCTTCAATGAAGATAACATTAAATTAATCAGAAATACATTATACATTGTTAATGTGGTAAATGACTATTCTAGGTGGAAACGTCTGGTTTTTAATGAAATATCTACATAGGTGTGTAGAGGCCCATTTCCAGCAACTATCACTCCAGTGTTCTAATAGTACATTGTGTTTGCTAATCGCATAGAAGACTAATGAATGATTAGAAAACCCTTGAAAACCCTTGTGCAATTATGTTAGCACAGCTTAAAACAGGTATGCTGGTGAGAGAAGCTATAAAACTGGCCTTCCTTTGAGCTAGTTGAGTATCTGGAGCATCACATTTGTGGGTTCGATTATACTCTCAAAATTGGAAGAAAAAGTGAACTTTCATGTGAAACTCGCCAGTCTATTCTTGTTCTTAGAAATGAAGGATATTCCATGAGAGAAATTGCGAAGAAACTGAAAATTTGTCTGGGTGACCCCAAACTTTTGAACGGTAGTGTATATATATATGTACGTGTATACATGTGTATACTGTATATGTATGTCGATATATATATATATATATATATATATATATATATATATATATATATATATATATGTGTGTGTGTGTGTGTGTGTGTGTGTGTGTGTGTGTGTGTGTGTGTGGGAGAGCCCTAACCTAAACTAAAACTAGTCAGTTGTTTGGCCCTTTAACGACCGCCTTACCTACACATGAGCATCATTAATGGCTCAGAAGTCATGATGATTGAGAAGATGCTGCATTAACTAACGTACTGTTCTTGCATTAACTAATGAATAAAATACTATAAATAATAATACTAATACTACTAATTATTGTACATTCCCAATGGTTCATGAATGAATGCATGCTTTTTCATGCATTAAGTTATGCATGAGTTTATGATGATTCATGGACTCTTACCATATGTTACTGTTTTAATATGAAAGTAAAATGTTTTTCCAAATGATACAACCTAAATATAGACATACACAAGTTTAACTTTTCTGAAGTAAATGTATGTGTTTACTGCGGAAAATTCACAGTTGCAACATATAAAATAGTTCAAATGCTTAAGTAGTTTAAGTTGATAAGTGGCAGTATGAAAACTGATGGAAGTTTAATTTGCAGTTAAAAATGAAGTGCTAATCTGGCAGGTGAACTGTCTGTAAGCATTGTCAGTATATAGTTGAATAAAAGCGCTGAAAGGAGACCAAGTTTCAGGTGAAGCATTGTGGTCCTAAAATAAATGATTGTCAGTTCAGGTGTATAAAATGGTGAATGGCAATGTCAGTTAACGTGTCAGCTGAACTTTAAGCGCTGCAACCAGTTGAAGTAAATCATGTATCAACAGAGAAAGTAAGAGGAGCTGGAGATGCTTTTTCCTATTAAAAGAAGACTTGAAAATGTTTGAAGTGTCAAAGGGTATATGCAGTGAAAGGAATTGTCAATTGAAAAGAAAGCGATGAATGCAGTTAAAATGTCAGTTGAAGTGGAAGCGCTGCAGTGTACAGCACTCTGTCAAAATGTCAGGTGGCATGTAATCCCAGGCAGGAAAATAGTTTTGCATAGTATAGATAAGTAACCTTAAAATGTAATTATACTTATACATTATCAGAATATATTACATTCAAAGCATCAAGCATTTAAACATTTAAAATAAAGGTACAATGAAGACTATACACAAACAGTAACTATAAAAGTAATAATAGTGAAGTGCACTGACACGTGGATACAGTACAATACAACAAGAAAAAATAGGAAATATTACAAGAAAACATCAAATATTGGGTTGCGATTTTATATTTTATGTGCTGAAAACATCAATTTGAATATCCTCAAACATTAATGTGATTTATTCTAGTTTTAAATTTGCATTTCTCTTTACATTCAACTTTAAACAGCTCTTTTGAACCACTGTAGCACAGGGGAGAAAAGAGAAGTAAACACCAATACTTGGAACACCGAAAGCTTATTTAAAGGAAAGTGAACAAAATGTTAATTATTAGCTGTTCGACAAAAAAAAAAAAAAAGCCAACACACAGCAGTTTAAGGTGTAAATCTCTGCGGGTTTGCACAGCGCTTTGCCGTGCAAATGAGGACAGAACCTTCTTCAAAATCTCCATTCCAATCTGACAAGTTTAAACAAAGCAATTTCAGGCCCAATGCACCTGCAGTATCGACGTGCCTCGTCAGGGGTGTCTAGCAGGAAGACAATAATTTGTCTAGTAACACGACTGAAATGAGCTCAGAGTCTGGACGCTGTTGGCTGGGAGTAGAGTGACAGCTCATAACAGCTCCCTTTAAAAAGAACAGCTCACATTCTGCAGTAATTTAAAACTACCATACAAACTACATACCACAATAAGGCTCGTATTTGTTTATGACCTACAGTGTTGGGGTTAATGTGTTATTGATTTGAGGTACTTTTGGATACAAAACTTATCATCAATAATATAAATTGACTATAACTTGGTTTGTAAAACCCTGGGTTCAGAAATAAATGGGCATTAGAGAATTAGTTTTAAATCGATTTTATTTTTAAATCTTTGCTTCTGTCTACAAATCCAATAAAAATGCTGAAACCAAATATGCATTAGTTGCCAGCTTCTCGGTGGCATTCTGCCCAAAGTTTATTGGTTCCTATTGAAGATGTAAGTCATCAACATATATATATATATATATATATATATATATATATATATATATATATATATATAGTTTTAAGTACAGTAATTTCCTAAAACATATGGGCACTGTTGTCTTTAACAAAAGTAAAACTGGAGTAAAACTGGAATTTGTTGGGGACTATTTTCAGTTGTGGATTTTGTGTGCGAGCAAGTATTACGCCATCAGTACGGTGTGCATGGTATCGACTGTACGGTGACCAGGTTAATCATAATGAAGAAACACGTCCAGTAACAATGTGGCTACTTGGTGTATTGTTGATTGTTTTTTTAACAAAAAAAAGGTCTGTGGCACAGATAATAATAATAATAATAATAATAATAATAATAATAATAATAATAATCTATATCCGTCTGTAGCTACACAGACAATACTTGGAATAATCTATGGTTTTCTGGTGTTTTCATGGGATTTGCTGACAGGGAGAATTTATCCTTTAAAGACATCCAAGAAAGACAAAATATTTATTACATTTCAGGTTTTTGTCTGCTTGAAAAGAGGATCAGCTTTCACTTTGCACTTCCTGCAGTGGGCCTGAGGGCTGAGGTTGCTAGGCGATGGTGGCTATCTTCGTGGTGACGTGATCCCCCTCGGGCCCGATTCTCACTCATCACCTCCACAGACAGATACAGGGAAATGTGCATACACACATGCACAATGCCCACCGACACACACACACTGATATCAGAGGTCTTTCTCCTGACTCTGCTCTTATCTCCGGGAGGCTGTTGTCACTCACTCATTGCCGTGCTGAGAGGGGCTACAATGGTCAGACCTGAGGAGACGTGGAGAACACCTCGGGAACCTCTCTGTTTTCAAAGAGAACCAAGTGGTGACAGTGAAGAGGCTCAGCCTCTCATCTGTCCACCGCTCAAACACGCTGTGAACAGAAAACTCAGTTTTTTCTCCAAGCTTGGATAAGTGTAGAGCTTTATTTAGCATTACTAAGACATACAAATATCAAGTATAAATTATCCTTCAAACAATTAAGCATCGCTAAAATACAATTGGAAGTTCCTCACATTCCTGAAATAATTTGGTAGGAAATTAAAGGTAATCGCTAACTACAATACGTACAATATTGAGGTTGAGGGAATATCAAAAAACTAATTCCACCATGTCATCAAAAATATTTTGTGGCCAGGATCATATTTTATAAGACTAAGTATCTACAGCCATGCCAGTGCTCTGTGAGCTTGTACTTAAGCACAGCTGTGCTTTGAGCTACATGCTAACATAAATCTGGTATCAGACATCATCATTCTAATATTTACCAATCCAGTACATTTATATATGTGTATCTATTTGTTACATTTTGTTTTACAAAGTTAGAAAAGCAATGTAGCCTGATGTTGCCTAACACATAAAAACATAATTAAACACTGGTATTGGATCTGTACTCAGCATCAATCACCAAAGTCATTCGGACTCATCCTTTGGGGTCCACGGAGGCCTCTACATCTGTCCATGGCAATCCATTCAACAGTTGTTGAGATATTTTAGTGGCAACAAAGCGGTGCATGGACCGACCAAACAATAATGCCATCCCTAGAGCCACTCCGCGAGTGGGGTTTGAAAATAAAGAAATACCTTTTAAAAAAAAATGAAACTGCCTCTTATAAGTAGTTTTCCTGGAACTAGTCCCAGGTCCCAAGTCCCAAGTCTGACCACAGAGGACTACCAAGCACTTGTCAAACTAGAAGGAAGAAGTTAAGATAAGATTCATATTGATACCAAATGTCACATGAAACCATTTTGTGTGCTCATTGAGACGCTGGATTGAGTCCGCAGCCATCAACTCCCGTTCTTAGTTACCTGACTGCTATTCACCTTTTCTTTATTTACTGATCAGACTTTTTCTTTTCAGCCATACAATTTTCACATTTTGTCAAACAGGACAGCCTCAAACGCCCCTCAATTACTGCTTTCAGAGTTTCACTTACTGAAAGACTCAATGACTGCCTAACTGACACAGCTGTAAAAGTACTACAGGGTGGTAGTTACAGGCCATGGAGCTAAACACACCTACCCACTCATTTGAGTGGCTTATTTTCAAGTGGAGGACAAAGTCTGACCTTTTGCATCAGGTTACAGTGTGTTGTTAGGCTTCATTGTCATACCTTTGACACAACACACACACACACACACACACACACACACACACACACACACACACACACACACACACAGTCGTACTTCCAAGCATAGAAAGGAATCATGTTTTCCATTCCTTCCTCTGTGCAGCTGTATCCATGGGAGCACGAATCAGGTCAGAAAAACACATCAGGAGGAAAATCATATCAATTCCAGAGTGAGGAAAAACATCATGAGTGGGATTGTATCGAAAGCAAGGCGTTATATTAGATTCAAATTAAGGAGTTGAGACACAAATTGAAAAAATCATGTGCTTCTCCATGTATCAAATCAGAATTTATGATTGAGTCATGTACATGTGCAGGCTGTAAAAACACATTTCCCGCTTGGTCAATAAATACCTTACAGGTGCAATATGTAAGATCTGTCCAGAATTTTATTTAAAAAAAACAAGACAAAAAACTATTAGTGATATAATGTGAAGAGGTTACCAGGTTGATGTTATGTCAAATATGTTTTTGTGTTGCTGAGTATTTACTGAATTGAGCATGCTAAGCAGTGAGCCCCAGCCCCTCCTGTCTTTTAATACCACTTAGCGCCGGGGTTTGCGCTGACTGAATGCAAGTTGTTACAGCTTACCGCTAACTCAAGTCTTTTTCTTGGTTTTGCCACTTTGGAATGAATCCAATAAACAAGCGATCCAAACGTACTCGGATCATACAGCACCCGGTTATCGGCACAGTAAACACAATAGAAGCCGATGCCACACGAGAAGATTATATCAGAGTTTTAGCAATTTGTTCAAATTTAGCATATTCTTGCACTGCTGTGTACAATTTGTTTGTCTTCTTCATATATTAAATGATAAATGAGGTTAAATGATACCTCCTATTTGTTTGGAGCATGAGGCAAGATCTTACACATTGCACCTTTAACTTTGAGCCATTTGGTTGAAAGAAAACACTACTTTCCTGTAATATATATTTTGTAAGTTTGTTAATCTTTCGTTTGCACAACAACAAATGCATGATTGACTCTGCTTGAATATTTAGCAGTATGAACTCAGACCACCGCACAAATCTGAAGCTCAGCCGTCTATGATCTTTCTCTGTACACAAGTCTGGGGCTGCTTGTATGTTTATCACAGAGCTACGAGGCGCGGGGAGAAGAGTGTGCTTACATTTCTCAAGGGGCATATTCCCCTAATCCTGATTGCTATCTTGGTACTATTAAAGTGGTGCACAACTACACGCACAGTTGAAAAGTGTTGATTAGCTCGGTTACTAACTGAGTTTACTGATACAAGAGTATCTGCGTGACACCCGTCATCATAGCTGATAAAAGTCTCTGATAATGTTGAGGAAAGGTACCTGAGTGGATTGAGTCCTTGTACCAGTGACTTCAAAAGGAAAGGATATTCTCATCTCATTATAACTTGCTCCAAAAATGTTTGACAGGCCGCATACATTAGTGACCTACTTTCAATATTTCAATAGCTCAGTTAGAAAATTCACTCAGATTCTCCAGGCACATTGGTTGTCTCTTTCCAAGTTTCAATATTGCTGTTTAATCATGTGATGTGTCTTTAGCCGTCCTCATTATGACCAATAGATATGAATACAACACACTGATGCTCTGCTCTGGTTTATACTGACAGAGCACTGAGGGGAAATATTTGTACAGCTATATTAAGAGATTAGCTAGCAGACTACACATCCTTTGCTGGACCCAACTTGACCCTTAATGTTCCTGTTGTTGTCCTACACATTTAATGTTCCCCTTCACATGCAGAAGAACACACAACACTCATTGCCCTCAGTTTATACACTGGCTTTGATTGTTGTAATCTGCTGAAAGATCCGCTCGAGTTCATAAATTGCAAGCACAATTAAAGGCCAATCAACCTGACTGTGGACACACAAGCACACGGGTCAGTTTGCTTGTTCTGGCATCAATACAGCATCTCAGAATAAAAGCTGTGATTCGGGGAAGCTTCCCGTCATAAAATTCATTTTTGAATTGAAAGGTCTCACATCAGTCCATTCACAGTCAGTTTTTTGTCTGCCTATTCAATGCCAAATATTCCTCAAGGTTACAATTCAGTCTTCGGCCTGTCGCTGTGTCTTTATCTGGCCTTGGATCAGGAGCCACTCGCCAAAGGGAACGGCTGACAAGTACTCCCCCATGTAAGGCAGCTTTGTGAGCCCAGCGATGAGAGATAGGTGCTTGCTCCCTGTGTCCAGTCTCTTTGTTGACCAAGTCCTCTATCTTGTTTGGATTAACTTTGTTTGACCTCATCGTGCTTCGTCTGACACTAGTCACTATCTACCACTTGGTTGTGTTAGTAAAGTGTGAAATGCAAGATAAGGGCGTGGTCTTGTAATGGCCAACACTGGAGACTAACTAAAACATCCATCCATCCTTCCATTAAAATGCATTACAAAATATAAATGGAAAAAGGTCTAAAAATGTCTATTTGCCATACTTCATTTGGGCCTTGTGCAATCTTTGGTGTGTTTAAGATAGGACTTTCAAGCGGCAACTTTTGCGTGGACGTGTGAGCAACTGCAGACATGAGTGCAACTTTCACAGGCAAATAACTTTTTCTTTGAAAGCCTCCTCTGAGAACATCTGCACGGGAACATCTGGGTATGGCAGGAAATTCGGCATCTCTCAGCGTGACGTGCTTTGAATGTTTTTTAAGTACTTCAGAGGGATGAGCAGAGTATTGAGCCCTGCAACCTCCAAACCTCTCACAGAATTGATGGAGTCCAGCAGCAAATGGTTCTCATTACCCGAGTCATCTTCCAAACCAATTGCTGTATTGGGCTCGCTATGGTGGTGTGATTTGTGTCCTGCCATGATTACTGCAATATTGTGTTTTCCCAATATATGTGTCCACAACATTGTTGTAGTTGTTGGTAACAATACACTTGTGGTGGCGACAGAGGAGGATTTTTCTTTCATTAACACTCACTACAGTTTACATACTTGCTTTATCCTCCCTTTATTCTCAAAACCCCCAAAAGTCCTTGTGCGAAAAATTTAAAACCATTGGAACAAAAAAAAAAATGTTAATACCAGGAATCCTCCAGCATTGTGTGAGGGGCATTCCAGCTCCAGTTGAAAAACCATCCAGTTTTAATAGAGTTCATCTGGCAGTGGGGAGCTACGAATTATCCGCCAGGAATTATAGTATAAATTGTGCCTGAGACTGGAGGACTGAGCACACTGCACCTGGTCTGACACAGCTGTTTCACACACTTCTGCAGCTCAGATCCAGAGGCCTGATTTTGTATGAAGGCCTTGAAAATGTCCCAAAGGCAGAAAATATAAAAGGGAAAATAGTTTCTTTGGCCAGTTATTTAAAAAGCAATGAGTTTAAAGTGTTTATCGAAAAGCGTCTAGTGGAAGAGAAATATATGAGAAAAAAATCATTCATTCCACTAATGGAGAAAATTTTAATCTCCATTCACTCAGTATCTTTTCAAACAATTTACACCTGATTACCTCTCGTAATATCCTCATGATTAATTTGAATGTTTATAATGGATTCTATGGTGCATTGTTAATAATTATCTATCCATATTGTATCGATTCATTTCTGGTTTCATGGTTCCTAACAAACTGTAAAGTCTTTGTTTTACCTCTATTGAGAATGTTGCTGCAAGTGAAGCTATAAGGTCTCGTTTAAGGCATACATTTAGAGGTTGCAGATAAGGGGTTAATTTCCTCAGCACTGCAGGAGTAATATACTATCAGAGTACTAAGAGCCCATATTGAGCCTCCTGTTTATGTCTTGTTGTGCTCCTATGAGCCAAGCAGGTGCTCAGTTGAGTTGCATCCAGTGATTTAGAGAGGCATGTCCAACCCATTATCCTGTTCTCATCCATGCCTGTCTTAGTGGATTCTCTCCTCCTGCCAACATTTTACATTGTCCTTTGCAGCCACAAGGACACAATGGAGTGCAAGTTTATATGTGAGAGTATATGATCTCAGTTACACCACTGAAGATAAGATACAGTTAGACTCAACTGTTATTTAAATTATTTGAGTAACAAAAACTTAAAATACACTCTTCAGCCAATTCTGCAAAACAAAAACGCTAATGTCGTGTTCAACCGTACAGTGTTTTGTAATTTATGAAAATTGTTTGAGTGCTTTTATAATGCATCTTAAAACTCAGTTATAGCAACGATTGAAAAAGTTGGATAACTACATTTTCTTTTCTTCTGAGGACATCAGAAGTATCATTATGGTCCCTGCAGGAGAAAATGTAACAGCTGGAAAAGACAAAGAACGTGAGCACAATGGGGGGAAAACAGCAGCATTAAAAGCAAAGTATTTCCATGTGTGTGATTAAAATACAAGTATTTATTTTGATTTTAAAATGCCGCTAACCTGCTTCATGGCCTAATAGTATATTTCTAATAATTGGATTTATATTTATCAGTTTAGACAGTAATGATTGCATCAAAAACTGGCCAAGCTAAGTATTTCATTATTATTATTAATTGGTCATTTTTAAAGTCTGACCATAAGAGCTTGGGTCAGCTGCATATATCAACAACATAGACTACAATAGAAACTAATGGGTTGCATGATTCCATCACAATTTTGTGACAATTTTCTCAAATTGTACCATTTACCCCTGATGTGTTTATAAAGTACGTTCATCCTGATTCTGGGTTTCTTCGATGACTACCATTAAGACACACAATACTGTGTGACATTTATAGTAAATCGTTTAACCACACATTTTTGATCTTCACAGAATTTTTACAACACATCATTAAATGTCGTTTTAATCTTATGTCTCCAGTAAATTAGCTGTAATAATATAAATAATGTAAATATTTAAACTGTCTAATATAATGTTATTTTCTATTAATATTCAACGTCAAGATAAAGCGTGAGTATGACAGATAGAAGAACAAATTATGTTGTTACACCCTTAATGTTCTTATGCTAAATGTAACTTATAGTTGAAGCTCATTCTTCCAATAATTATTATAACACATAGAGTGTATAAATAGTCTGTGAACATTTTTATTGTGTGGCTTGTACAGTTCATACATGCTGACGTCCTGGAGATGCCACAAGGATGCAAGAGAATACAATAATGAAAGGCTATATTACTCTCTCTCTCTCTCTCTCTCTCTCTCTCTCTCTCTCTCTCTCTCTCTCTCTCTCTCTCTGTGTAGTTTGACTGAAAGCGTCCCTCGGGTGAAGACCCCTCAAACTTCGGCTGGAATGTAAAACAGGTGCTACACAATTGGTTCCTCCACAGCGGGGGCGAAAGAAAAACAGCCGCCCCTGCAGGAACATGAGTGACAGAATATCACATTCTCCAGCCAGCTGTGTCTCCAGATGATCCCTTATTTACACAGTCAGACTTAAGGGATAACATACAGCATGCATACAATATAGTATGCATTCTCATCCAACTCCAACATCCCCCACATAAAAAAGAAAAACCCCACATTGGTGGTTAAATATTCCTTGATAGCATATTTCTGTATTCTCTTGGATTAGCTTTGAAAGCACAAACATGTTTCTCATGAGCCTGAAGATATATGCTGATAAAACCAAATTAAACAGCCCTTTCCTTGACACCTTGTGTGTTCTTCGAGTGGCGCTGTAACATCTGGCATGGATTTACACGTTGGAATTCTGGCTAGGGATTCAAAGAGAAGAGTTTTTAATGGAATCCACTCCGAAGCATGTGAGACTGAAATGTCTTCTGGCGAGGACCTTCCAATACACTCTCATGTTGCGACCTCTGTCACATATTGAATGTGTCTCCCCCACGACCCCCTTGCCAAATTCATCAAATGAAAAAAATATTTTATTGAAATCCTTTTCAACAATCCATTGGTCTGTCCGTGAAAGTCTGCTGCTGCCTCCCTTCCATGAGTCCAGCCCTGACCATAGCACATACCGGCACAACACTAAAGCTACTGCTGTGCAACAATACACACATTCACAGCCCAAAGACAGCAAATTGCTTCTCTCATTCCCCACCACGCCCTGCCTTCGTTCTCAGCCACCTGCAAAACAAACTGCGCTGGAAATTTCACTACAAATTATCCTGTGTCTGCCAAATCCCCCCGGGAACTGAGGAAATCAAAACCCTGGATGTCCCTGCCCCCAGTGAAACCGACCTTAGCCTCACTCACACAGTAATCACATTTATGTTTAGAACTTTGAAAATTATGGTTTTAGTTTGATTAAAACAAATGTATATGACATATTTTGGTATTGTAGTTGGACTGAATTGGAAAGTTGTAATTGTTATGCAGGCGTATGAGTTTTATTTAGCATTAAAAGACAAAGTTAAAAAAAGCTATTGTTAACCTTTCACCAAAAAGCTGATTTGAATAAAAGTGGTAGTCAAGAATAAACACCATATGAACGTTTCCAGTTTACTTTTTGTCAACACCAATTGTATGAACAAACCATACTTCTGTGGGCTTCAGGTCAACATGACATCGTGAAACTAAGCCTCCATTCCCACTAAGAAAGGGTGAAAACTGAGACCTGGTTCGCTTCAGGGGAAAATCAAAGGAAGGCACATACCTTAGCAGTGAATAATGATCAACAGCACAAACCCAACAGCATTTACATTGCAAGGGCCACAGTGCCTCCTGGTGACGGCTCTGCAGACCTCAAAACAGACAGGAATGTGAGAGAGAGAGAGAGATGGATAGAAAGAGAGAGAGAGAGAGAGAGAGAGAGAGTCAGTCAGTGGCCAATGTGCCACAGAGATGAGTGTTGAAAGCTCCTTGGAAAAAGGATTAGGGCTGTTTATGTTGGCCAAGTGGCCCGCTGCCAGCTGCTCAAGTGTGCAAACTTCTTAAAGCTGCAGAGCTTCGGGTTGCTCGTGAATCTTTTCACTGTATTTACCCTCCACCCCGACTGTATGGATGGTTGTGCTTTGTTCAGGGGGGAAAGCCCCCACCTCCATAAAAGCACGCTCGACCCCAAAAATGTGCTGGATTCAAAACCAGCCTTTCTGTGACACCACCCCTGAAAACACACCCATACACAGTGTGCATAGATATTCCAAATGATACCAAAGATCAAACTCTACTTGATGTATTTCAATTGTATCAGTGGTAGTTATTGTGAAGTTACATATAGTTTTTCTGACTATAATGTGTCAGCCAAACCCTTCCGCTCACTGGCATGAACAGTTTAATACTATTCAGACACACCTTATTTGGATTGTTGAAGGTAAGATTATATTTAGTAAATCAGTCCTCTACAGGAGCAGACTTGAAATGGATTTCTTCAAATAAAGAAAGGCAGGGAGTAGAAGTGTCCAGGTTGGAGGTAAAAGAAAAGGGAGGAGGCCCATGTATCAACAGTAGGATAAGACTCAGCCTGGGAGCTGGCAAGATGCCAGAGCTCTGCGGCCTGGAGCTAGATCAGAGCAGGGTTCGTGAGCTGTAGTTATGAGATGAGGGTCTCAGGTCATGGAACAATAAAAGGCATAGAGCCTCTGCAGCAATAGAGCTTAACTGCTAAACTTTGGTCCTCCAGTCTCAGAAAAACTCAAACGTTTGAGTCATGTTTTCAAACTGCGAAAAACTAAGACGGTTGTCTCTGGCTTTTGTTACAGCCGACCTCTCTCACATCTGTTTTGAACACTGTCAGTTTTTGCCATCATCACACAGAACATTTCGAGTCCAACAGGCTCGATTGAACAGGGATTTTTCAACTTTGGATAATGTCTGATTGTGGTATAGTTTTGTTGTTTGGTTAAATGTTATGATTTGTTTGTATTTACGTGAAACAGTGTACAGTACGTCTTGGGTCACATTAAAAAAATACTCTGATAATAAAGTGAAATAGAAATACTACATGTATAGCTTATTTCCCTCACTTGTAGGCTATATGACTACTGTTTGAGGACTCACGCATCTTCAAAGGTTATAAGAAAGTCATCTTCAATGGTTATAAGAAATTAATTTATATATTTATATTCACAAACTTTCTAATCTATTCGGCTGTCCCTGTCCTTTGAAGTTGCTAGAGCGCTTCAAACATTTCAAGATACGTCGTAGAATGTTTGTTTTGGCTTTAAACTTGGGTTACAAGCTGTTTGAACAGCAGTGTTTGGGTACACTATCTTTCCACCACAATATCCAGGTTCAGACCCCATTACAACAAGCATCTGTGGGCCAGACAATGAATGTCCTATTAGTTTGAGCAGTGCTGCTCTGGTGCTGACCTTGTGCTTTGACTTCCGCACAGAGAGGGAAAGACAAATAATACATTTTGCCTTTCGCTGGTTGTTGACATAGTTTATTTCTACATTGTATTGTTTTATTTGTGCATTCAGGATTTGTAAATACATCTGTTCTTATTCAAAACATTGACTGTGGTGTCCAGGGGTGTACAAATGTAATTTTGACACGGAGAACTGCCATTAATCTAAAACCTTTGTGTGTGTCCAAATTGCCAATTGATATATGGTGCTGTAAGCTAGACTCGACTACTGCAATAGCATCCTCTACGGCTCACCCAACAAAATCCTCAACAAACTCCAATATGTCCAAAACTATGTTCCCCGACTGCTCACCTCCACCCGCCGCTACGAACATGTCACCCCGGTCCTACACAACCTCCACTGGCTCCCGGTCAAGCACAGGATAGACTTCAAACTATTACTCATCACTTACAAAGCCCTAAACAACCTGGCCCTTCCCTTTCAGACCTCCTCCCACTTCACGCCCTAACCCGTTGCCTCAGGTCTGCCGGTACAAACACTCTGAAGATCATCAGGACCAATCTATCTATCTATCATGTGAGAGTTCACACAACTAGAAGAAGCTGCTGCACAGGCCTTATTTATCAATAAAAACAAACTATTTTTACATAATTTGTAATCCAAAACCAATATATTAAACCATATACTCATCCAACATGTAGTATGAAGAATCTGTCAAATAGTAAGATGACCAATCTTACTACAGTATTTGACAGTTTCTTCGTACATCCCTCCACAAACACCACATAAACAGTTGGTGCATGCGGCCATCTTTTGGTAACTGTGGGTACTGCAACTCAGTAAAACAAAAAAAAATTTTTTAAAGGTATAACTGCCAATATACGTATTCTAGCTCAACATTATAGTGTGTGCCTGTGTGTATATATATATATATATATATATATATATATATATATATATATATATATATATATATGGTTGTATGTAGCTGTATATTTTATGTCAGTAGTGAGTAATCTCATCCAAGTCCGTGCATAACATATCAATACACAAGTGTGATAAGACTTAAGATAAGATGAGACAAAACAAGAAACGAGACACATCATGTCAGAGGATACTTCAGGGAAGTTTCTATTAAAATAGGAACATGCTGCATAAAAATATTCTTGGACATCCACCATGTCAATTTTTCCATTTGAAAAGGTTTACAAATCGACTTAAAAGTTTTAAAAACATGTCAACAAGTTCTAGTTTCATTAAATTAAAAGACTTTACACTTTAAAAAGTGCATTGGACAAGCCACGCAAATTCACCTCCGGCTCACGGTGGATATAATTAACCATCAGACAACGTAAGATTGCGTGTGCAATATTATATCAACCTGACAATGAAGGTTTAAGGCACATAATTCAGGGAACTTGTGTACTTTTGCAACACCTTGAAGGTTAAAGATTGCAAAGAGTCAAATGAGCACATACAATCCAACAGGATAAAGAATTGCAACACATTCTTACTGTAAACACAATTTACACATTTGGCACTGTATTCAGACCAAGAGAGAAGGCATGAGGTGCACAGCAATAACCAAACAATCAACAAATAAGTTAAATCAAACAAAGCACACAAATAATGCTCAAACCCATGTTAAATACAGTTAAGCGTCACATGCATTTTCCTTTTTTAGCAACATTTTAAAATACATATTACTTTATTGGGACAGCTTTAAAGATTGTGTCAATATATGACACTGATATGACACTTGTTGATTTGCTGATACTGGCAACAGGCACTGGTGGAAAGGAAAGTTGTGTTAAAGCACAGAAATGCCTACAGAGCTGATGTTTTTTTTTCCTCAGACAAATACACTTACTATTTGCAATTACTACTCAGCTTGTGTCATGTGAGGAACCATTTCATATTTAGAATATTATATATTTAATATTCAACTTTGGGAAGGAAGGAGGAACTGTGATCCCAACAAGCAAGTGTTTCTCAAACCAAAGGATCACAGATGTCAGGGAACTGTTAGTTTGAAGGCAGTTTGATGAAATGTTAGTGTCCTAAATTGTCAAAAGAAAATAAGGACAGTGCAGCAATTTCACTTCAGGACAATCATTGAAGTATCTGCATCAAACATGACAGTTATGAAAGTATAAAATAAAAAATATTATAAATGGGGGGTATTGCACAATTCAAATGTTGAAATTTGGCTTCATCTTGATTGTCACTTGCTTCCGTCAAACGGTACGGTCTTAACAATGATTCTTGTTTCTGCACTATCCTGGTTCTTGAAAATGCTCCGGTCCTCTTGTATCAAGGCCCGTCCCCGAGGAGTTTGAAGAGGTGGTGGATAACTGTAAAGCACCACTATCATTAACTACCCCATTATCTTTTGTCTTGAAATAAATCACATAAAACAATGGCAGGACGATGCCTATCAGGAGCATGGCAACAACAGCGTTCCACCACTGAATGCCCCAGTCTGCACCGTGACGGGTCAGCGGCTGCCCTCTGAAACCAAACCTCTGATGTTTCTCTGAGTTATCCAAGAAATCATCATCTTGATCATTTGTGGTCTGAATCAGTTTCTCAATATCGTGGTCCACCTCCATTAGGAAGTCTGTGACCTCCTGCAGGTGTGGCTGGGTTCTGGCTCGGTCCTGAGGCTTCACAAGTGTGGTGGATGAATGTGGCATTTCTTTTTGAGGGTCGCTTAGGTCCGTGTACATCTCTGTTAAAAAGCTGTGTTTCTGAACAGGTATTTTGATAGATTTCAAAGCAAATAAATCTTGTTCTTGCATAAGGTTGTTCACCCGCTTTATATCCGCCACCTGTTGACAGAAACAGGAATGTCAACACTTGGAAGAGATCAACCCCAGAAATGATTTCAGTGACTATCCAAAATCTTTACCTTGCAGCCATATTGCAGTGCAAGCTTGTTGAGGTTGTCACCATCTAGTACCTCGCGCTCCAGCAGCTGGATGTTCCTCAGACAGTCTTGCTCCTGATCTTGGAAAACCCGCGGCCTCATCTCCATGACGTTGAGCTCTTCATCATCTGAGGATACAGTAGACTCATTGGGCCTACTATTGAACATGTAAACCTGGCCATCTGCACTGGCGTGGACATCCACCGGGGCCTGGAAAGCCTGTGAAATGTGCTCCCCCCGCCGCATGATGAAGCACCAGCCTGTAAGGATATCCCAAGTTCAATATATATACACACACACACACACGTTCAACTTGTTCATGGATACTTCCAGCTAGCCTTTTTTGCCTTGTGTAATGGAGCAGGGTTTATCACGTTCTTCCTTTCATGTGTCTTTTAGAAAAGAGCCTTTAGACACACGCATAGACACTCCATAGAAGGTGTAGTTGCTGAATGCTAAAGGAGGGCAGCAACTGAACAACATGTTTAACACAAACCTATATTAATCAATACACGGTCAAATACATGTCCAAAACGTCTAATATCGGGTGAGCACCCCAGCACTCATGTTAAATGATGTTTTAACCTAACATTAGGTCCCACAGTGGGTATCAAGCTGTCCCGTCAGGACGCTACTGGACCCCATGACCGGTGACACCATTCTCCAGCCCTGACCTAATGTAGATTTAATCTACCTCGCCCAAGTGAAGAGCAGATACTTTATCTGAATGCCTATAGCCAGCTGCTCAATTTACAACCCACCTCACTGTTTTATCTACTTGCACTAGTCTAGAAAAACAACTTGTTTACAAGTCATGACCTGTCTTACCAAAGAAAGAGAACATGGTTTCAATTTGAGGCACAACGTGAGTGCAAGTGTATAGTGTCGTTGAGTCAAACACAAAACTTAACAAGTTGATGTTTCACTTCGGTGGTCACAAAGAGCTCAAAGAGATCCGTTAGGTAACGGCAGTCTATCCGCTTACAGCGTGTGCTCGCTATGTTTTGCTCCTTTTCGAAGAGGAACTGCAAGACAAACACTCACTATGACTGTGGATTGTCTGCTTTGAACCATAAACAAATTGCACCAGAGTTCACTTAGTCCGGTAAAGTTGGAAAGAGATTCACAGATTCGGACTTCCAGGATCAATAACTCTTCTGCTAAACGGTGTTAAAACACAAACGACACCTCTCTGTAATCGTAGTGATGCAGACAACAAGCTACAACCTTCATTTTACAAAAACGGGTCGTCCTCCGAGCTGTACGGATAACATTGGTCTCTATGTGCAGCTGGCTGTGAGACGAGTGCGCACGGGGGCGCAGGGACCGTCTGCAAAGTGCAATGCAGAAAATACATACTACAAAAATATTCAATTACTTCACTATTATGAATTGTAGCATTACCAACATAATTTCACACATCAATGGGCTCCCCCTTGGTGTACTACAGTTGTTATTTTGAAGAAATATGATTTCTATGAATATTTATGAATATTTAATGCAATTAATATTCCATAGCGTCACAGTAATAAAGTTTAAAAAGACAAAAATCATGTCATATATCAATGGGCTCCCCCTTGGTGTACTACAGTTGTCTTTTTGAAGAAATATGATTTCTATGAATTTGTATTAATATTTAATTGCAATTAATATTCAATAGGGTCACAGAAATAAAGTCTGAAATGACAAAAATCATTTACAACATCAATGGGCTCATACCTTGTTTTACTACAACAGCTATATTGATGATGTGCATTTGCATAATTTTAAATAACTTAATTCTAATGCAGTGTAGGGCCAACAC
Organism: Myoxocephalus aenaeus; assembly: GCA_038501785.1. NCBI lineage: Eukaryota > Metazoa > Chordata > Actinopteri > Perciformes > Cottidae > Myoxocephalus > Myoxocephalus aenaeus. Next base: position 11,785,966 of record JBAMJR010000350.1, on the reverse strand, counting down.
ATTCTGTTCAACCACCAGGAATCCTGTGTTGGTAAAGCTACAATACCTTTTTCAGAAGATCTCTTTTAATTATCTCAGTTTTGGTCTAAAAAACTCATAGAAATCATATTTCTTCAAAAGGACAACTGTAGTACACCAAGGGGGAGCCCATTGATGTATGACATTATTTTGGTAATGCTACAATTCATAATAGTGAAGTAATTGAATATTTTTGTAGTATGTATTTTCTGCATTGCACTTTGCAGACGGTCCCTGCGCTCCCGTGCGCACTCGTCTCACAGCCAGCTGCACATAGAGACCAATGTTATCCGTACAGCTCGGAGGACGACCCGTTTTTGTAAAATGAAGGTTGTAGCTTGTTGTCTGCATCACTACGATTACAGAGAGGTGTCATTTGTGTTTTAACACCGTTTAGCAGAAGAGTTATTGATCCTGGAAGTCCGAATCTGTGAATCTCTTTCCAACTTTACCGGACTAGTTCACTTGTGGGCCGATGGCTTCTTTTTTTTTTAAGGGAGGCTCAGTGTGGTTGTTGAATTATAGCTTCCACACTAAACGTTACCTCAACGAACCGAAGCAACACGCAAACTCACGGTAGTTTGTTTAAACCGCACAGGTGACAGCACCCAAATCACGCTGCATAATGCTTTACATGTTGCATTTTAAATTAACGAGTAGCGTTACCGCAATACGAAGTAAGTTATCAACAGTTCTGTGGTACATCAAAAACCTATTTATGCGATTGTAAATCCAAATCCAAATATTTCATTCAATCCAACAGTGAACGTTGCGTTGATTCATTCGTAAAACATAATTGTGACGTCATAATGTTGACAGTTCAGCCAGCTTTATTTACAAATTATGTCGGTGCACGAGGTTCACAATGAGCACTTGAAGGCAGCATAAACGGTAGCTAACAGCAGCTAGCTAATGCTAACGGCAGCTAATGCTAACGGAATCCAATGCTAACGGAAGCTAATGCTAGCAGGTTCTGATGTTCAACCAGATGTCGGCAGTCAAGTGAAGCGGACGGCTTCACTTCAGCTCCAGTTACATGTAGCCAACTAGCTCGTGTGATTGACACCGCATAAACAAATACTAGTGACCCGTTATATAGTATTACATACTTTATAACTCTGACCGCACTCTCCACATCCAGTTACCTTATCCGAATGCTTTAGCGGCAGTTTTGCAGCCCACCACCGCCTTCCCAAAGCAGTCCTCCCCGGCTTGACTTGCTAACATTACAACAACAACTGGTGGAGCTAGCTGGCTACTGGTTAGCATACTTCTTCTTCGTGGCTTCTCAAACAAGTTGCCATAAGAAAAGCGTTACCCATTGCTCTGGAATATGACACAACATTGACAACAACAGTAATATTTTTCATTTCCAAAGGACCCTCACTAAAAGTTGAAATGAATGAAATGAGGAAATGTATAATTATCACACTTATGATTATTATGACTTCTTCTTCTTCTTCTTCTTCTTTATTTTATTTATTTATTTTGTAGTGTCATTTTGAAAGTCATGGAAATGTTTTTCCATTTATGTGATCAAAACCTATTCACATTCACATGTTGAACCAGGGACATTTTCAATTCTTAATCCACCAGTCATAACGTTTGTGGTCCTAAATCTGATACATATCTATGGTAATGAGACTTAATCTTTTAAATTCAATTCATATCACAATGAAGAGAATTTTAGACTGAACATGAACAACCTACAAACACACATATTTCAGTGTACAATATAGAAACCACCAGATCTCAGATAATAGACTGTGAAAGATACACAATACATTATGAAAGTAAAATAATACACTCATTGTTCAAATATTATTATTATTACTATTTTTGTTGTTGTTCCTCTGCACTCACAATCCTATATTATATATTTTAGATAACATTATAGCGACTCTTCTTAAGCAGGATAATGTCTGTTAAGCTATGAGACATTATCCTGCTTGTTTCAAGGCTACTGGGCCGTAACTTAAGTCAAAAACAACAGCCAACACTGCTAAACGCTCGCAGTCATAGACTAACTCTCCACAGGCTAGCAGGACAACAACAAACATCCCACCCTCTCTTGCTTGTGCCACCCACCCCCACAAATAGCTAGAATGATTGACAGGTTTAACAGCTTCATGGGTCATGAGACCTTCACTGACCTCCTGAACTCAGTAAATGCAATATCCATTACTCTTATCTTGAACAACTTCTTCCTATCAACAAAGTAACACTAATAATAATAACAGGTTAACATTACATGTCACTCAGTCCGTTACAATATAATCACTATACATTTTCTTCTTTTAGACCTATTAAAACCTGCAACTTAAAACAGAGGTGTATGATGTAAAAATAGCATATGAGAATTCCCCTTAAGGGTATTTTCTTTTCAAAATGTTCTATACTTATTAATCTTTAGTAACAAAAATACTCATCTATGCCTGACATCTGTTGGTAGAAAGTCATCATTACATCTCATCTATGCCACTGAAGCATAGGGCCTGTCAATTTTCTTCCTCTACGCTATCCCTCCTTTCAAGCTCAAGACAAGTAGTGGCGAGGACAGCAACAGCACACAGCCTTGGGCTAAGAGCATGCTAGAAAGTGAATATTGGTTCCTGGGACCTCAGGGAAAATACCACAGAGGTTTCAGAAAGGTCAAGGCGGTGGTGGTTGTGGTGGTGCCTTATATGACCACTAGATGGGGCTATGGATCTTTCATATCTTTTAACGTTTGTATATAGCCGCTCATCTGCTTATCAGATGGAACTAATGAAGAAGGTTTTTTGGCATATGGCATAGTATTATTTTCATTCTACTCAGTTATTGATTGCTATTGTTAACAGGTATGGAATATTACATTGCGTGGTTCATCTGAACATATTACAGCCTAGGTTAATCGCCTGATTAATGCCAAAACAAACTCAGAGTAAAAACCCCTTCTACCAAACCATTTATGAGCCGTTTGCAAGCAAAGCTGAAAAATAACCTCTCATAGCTCACCATCAAATCAAGAATATTCTCAATCATGGTCACATTGTTGCAGCACTAGCTTGAAGATGCCATCATTTCTATTTGACCAAATAGCTTACTGCAATAATACAGATAAAACAACACCAGGTTTGCCGGTAATGGTCAAAACTGGTACCCTGCCCAAGGAATAACTTGCTGAAAAAAACTAATTCACTGAGCCATTACAACAACAAAAAAGAATATGCCGAGGCATTTATTGCCATGGAGAGGACATACTGAATAGGAGGTAGCTCTAGTCTTTAATATTTGTGTTTCGCTTAATTCTCATTCACATCATCTATGTATGTTTATGATTCTCCTTCTAATTTATGGATTTTTAATTGTATGTACTTGACTGGCTTCAAATTGTCTATAAATGTACTTTTATGCATATGCAATGAACGTTTATCATGTTATGTGTTAGGTTTGTATGTATTTAAGGTATGTTGGGTGTATAATCATCATGTAATGTGTTATGTGTTGTGGGTCAGGTGTGGACCCCAAGCTTAGCTGATTGACATGGAATCACCTAGGATCCTTTAAATAAACAAATACAAATAAACACATCTGTCTCATATCATATCCACATTCTGTCTAGAAGCAAGGCCTGAACCCCACAGCATATAGCATACCCTTTAAACAAAAATGATCTAATCAACTCAGTTACACAGCTAAACACCAGGTCATATTGTATTGACCTGTGTCAAATCTGGTTTAACCCCATGTAAAACTTTGACAAATACAATTTACCCCATGGTTGCCTCGTTTATCTTAAGTGAAAAAGTTACCATGAAATAAAAACTTATGTAAAATGTTCATTTGTGCAGGTTTTGAGGGATTATACAAATAAATACACAGATAAGCATCTAGATGTTTGATGAACATGTGTCCATCTTTACGGTTTGGAACGTGACGCGTCATGCCTACAAGGAGCCTGATTGGTCAACTCGCGTCATGCCTACAAGGAGCCTGATTGGTCAGCTCTGAACCGCGCGCATTCGTTTAAATGGGCGTAAGCTAGTTTGATGGGATCACTGCTCATCCTCCCATGAGACATACAGTCCACTTTTAGCTAACAGCAAAGGGACCGTGTGGCTCACTGTATACACGATACCGACATTAAATAAATGGCAACACGTTGAAGTGTTTGTCGGAAAGTGGTTTGAGGAGCCCCTGTTTGCAGTGACACCGTTCACTGCAGTGCACAGGACGATAATGGTAAGCAAGTTAGCTAACTTAAATTAATACCAGCATAAAGCCCATTGTCAATAAACACACGTGTTAATCCAGTAAATAAATGCCACGTTCAGTGACGCCAGAACGGTTCCACTATTTACATTACTTTATATTACATAAATGTAATATATACAACACTTGATAGCTAGCTCGCTAAAATGAGCATGCCAATATGCTGGGGTGTTTGCCAAGTTAATTTAAGATGTCTTCAGCCCATTAACTCGAAAACGTTAGCTTACATTTAGTTACAACAATACAACAATACCGCTAATACTGATATCTATGTTATATTGCGGGTACTTGTGTCATTGTGGGGATAATGTAATGTGGTATAAAAACGCAGTGTCAAGCAAAAAAAAAGAAGAAAAAGCTTAATTTTGTTGTTGACCCGACAGGACAGGGACATCATAGAAGTATAAAGCTGTTGCTTCATAAAAAAGAAGAAGAAGAAGCAGGTTTGTGTCCCAGTCAAACGTTGGAACTTATAGATAAGGAGAGTAGGGATGTCCCAAAGACATTTTGTTTGCCCCAAATCCTGTAATATTGAATATGATTTATTTCATTAAATGTGTTTATATATATATATAAACACATTTAATGAAATAAATCATATTCAATATAATACACGGAACTATTCACTGTGAATAGTTCCATGTATTATTTTGTAGTGTCCTACACTATGTAATACCTAGTTTAGTATGGTATTTTGGCAGGGTGGTTCGTAAGGAATTATACTTCTTTAATCTGTGTTTCTTGTTTATTCATTTCAACATTTTTGACAGTTGATGTACTGCAGCAAACAATGGATTGGAAATAGATTTAGGTCGACTGGACTTGAGCCCACGCTGGTGATCCACGTCAACTGCACATACGTATAACATTACATCATGTCTCTCAGTGGATTCCAACTGGTCTAGTGTGACTTTACGTGTTTGTTTTGTGAGCTGTTGCACACAGAACGTGACATTGATATTGATACTCACCTGTGGTCAATACAGGTGCGGTACCAGAAAGAAGGCGATGCAAACCAAGCAGAGAGAGAAGGCGGTACAGGTGAGAATTAAGACTTCACTCGAATGTTATCTAACATGGCAAATACCTGGTTTCAGATGGACAAAGCACACCTACCGTAGAGCTGAAAGAGAGAAGACGAGGTAAGTAGAAATTGGCATAGTGGTGCTTGCAATTGTGGAACAATTTTGATATCAAGAACTTGAAGTTGTATCACAGGTGAAATGTATCACAAATGCAGAATTAAGAACATATCCAAATATTGTGGACAGGATACACTGTTGATGACACTGTTCTCAGGGGAAATAATCTCTTATGTTGCACTCTTTTTGTTGCGGTCTGTGCAGTATGTGAATGAATGAATGAATGAATGAATGAATATATACTTTATTAATCCCAGAGGGGAAATTTGGTGTCGGGGTAGCAGCAACTTACAACAAAAATAAATATATAAAAACAGCAGGATGAAAGATAAAAGATATATACAATAATACAAATAAAAGTAATAAAAATAGCTGGGATGAGAGATACGTGTTTTCTTTTGTGCAAAATATATATATACATGTGATTAATCAGAGGATCTGGCAAGCGGTGACTTATTATAAAGTCGTAATGCCGTGGGCAGGAATGTTCTCCTGTAACGGTCCTTGTTGCAGCGGAGCGTGAGGAATCTCTTGGAGAAAGTGCTCCGCTGACCCTGCAGTAGGTGGTGGAGAGGGTGGTCTGGGTTGTCCAATATGGACAAAAGTTTCTTCAGCGTCCTCCTCTCCACCACCTGTTCCAGAAACTCCTGCTTGCAGCCGATGATGGAGCCGGCTTTCTTAACTATCTTGTTAAGTCTGTTGGTGTCACCGGCGAAGTACAGGGCGCTGGCCACAACCGACTGGTAGAACATCTCCAGCATCTTGCTGCACACATTGAAGGATCGAAGCTTCCTCAGGAAAAAGAGTCGACTCATCCCCTTCTTGTAGACAGCGTTGATGTTGGCCTTCCAGTTCAATCGGCTGTCGATGGAAACACCCAGGTACCTGTACTCCTCCACCATGTCCACGTCCTCTCCCAGAACACTCAGAGGTCTAGGAGCAGTCGCCTTCCTCCTGAAGTCCACCACCATCTCTCTGGTCTTGGCCACGTTCAGCAGCAGGTGATTCTCGCCGGCCCGCTCCACAAAGTCACTCACCACTGCCCTGTACTCCTCCTCCCGTCCATCCCTAATACACCCGACCACCGCAGAGTCATCAGAGTACTTCTGCAGATGGCATGACTCCATGTTGTACTGGAAGTCAGTGGTGTACAGGGTGAACAGGAAGGGAGACAGAACAGTTCCCTGTGGGGCTCCAACATCACTGACCACCGTTTCAGACAGCACACGGCCCATTCTGACAAACTGTGGTCTGCCTGTGAGGTAGTCAGTGATCCAGGAGATGGTGGACGAGTCTACCCCCACCACCCGCAGCTTCTCACTCAGTAGCAGTGGTTGGATGGTGTTAAATGCACTGGAGAAGTCAAAGAAAGTGACTCTCACAGAGACACCGGTTCCATCCAGGTGCGACTGAGCTCGTTGCAGCAGGTAGATGATGGCGTTGTCCACACCCACATGAGGCTGGTAAGCAAACTGTAGAGGGTATGTGTGTGGCTTGATGCTATTACGTGGAGATAGCAGGAACTGTGATTGGTCTGCAAGGGGGCTTGTGCTTCCTGCAATACATTTCTGCTGGTTGGGATTGTTTACAGTAAAAACAACATAAAGCAAGGCTCAGCAGTATTCTGGTTTTCAGTAACGCTGTCACTCTGTCACAGTGAATCAAATAATGTAAACACGATCACTCTGGCTGGATGATTGCAATACAGGTGGACCCAATTCAAGACTAACCACTCCCTTGTTGCGTTATCTCATAAAGTGAGGTGAAAGCATGTAAAGCACAAGCTGTTGTAGAGTTACCTGGTCTCTGATGAGTTCAACCATTAAGGATCTGTGTGGGTAAGAGAGGGGCCTGAGCTAGAACGCATGGAGACAGTAACACTTTCATCTTGCTTTGTTTGTTTTAGGTTAGTTGTTAGCTAGATTGCTGTTACCAATAACTGTAATTGTTGTAACTAAATGGATCAATGTCAGGTGCATTACTACTACCATGTGGACTGGAGTAGAGCCGATCCTGATTCACATGCCATTTAAATAGTTGTTGTAAATAGTGTTGTGCTCAATGACGACTGTTGGCTCAAGAAACAATTGACCAATCAGAGCTGTGTTGTCAGGCTTTTGTACGTAGCTTGCTATCTACATCCAAAGTGGGCCAAGAATGAGATTGAAGCAGCTGGAAGTCGATTTACATACTAAATTGACATATTTCGTAGATCATCATGAAAAATGTGTCTCTGTCGACTAAAAGTGACGCTGGGGTGACAGATACATCACATGCGACTAATTTATTATTGCAAAATTAAACAAAACACAATAACTGCCCCCAGGGAAATTTAACACAATCTCAAGTTAAATGAAGGTAATGGAAGTAAGCCTGGTTATAAAGCTTTTAATGTGGTGGCAAGTAAGATAGGAAAGAAAAGGATAAGGAGAAAAGTCCATTGAAAATAGACACATAAAGGAACCAGTCACACACTTTTCATCTTAGTTATTTATTTACTAGTACAGCTGAAGTGTACAACGGCACTGTTAAATGGAAAAATAATAGTGAAAAAAGCCTCCAGAGACATAATTAACGGCACTATTTTCTGTTCCTTGAACTGACATTGGAAGATGGGAGTGAAGAAATAATAAGGCTTGGAGTGAATTATTCAAGACTATAGATTACAATGGTTTTCATGAGTAGAAATGTGGTAAAAGTTAGACATTTGTTTTATCTGACCTGTCAATTGATGAACAATACTTCCCCATGAACTGAATAAACATGTGCAAATAAGGTTTCAGTTGGGTTGTGGCTTGACCTGATCTGTCAAGGTTACAGCATATTTCGTGTATATATAGTGGTTAGAGTCCTGGTTTTTTATGAAATGCACCATGTGCATATTATTTCTAGTCCCATTTCATACAGGGCTAAGCTACAAGCAAGACTGGTTAAACATGGAGTTGATAGCAGTCATATATATTCTAGTGTTTCTTTCCACATATGCATACTCATTCAGCCAGAAACCTCAAATGACCTCCAGTTGACTCCTTTAGTGACTCAAGCAATTCTGATTTTGTGTTGAAGGATATTAACCAGTCTCTTAATTAAAATAATCATTCAGTCGTCATTGATCTCATATGTGAATGCGTTTGCCCCTTTATTTAACCATGATTACTGAAAAATAGTTTTTGTTGTTGTATGTCTATCTGCCAGCGCAACCACGACATTAAGTGAACCTCACTGTTTACTTCATTGACTCATGAAGTCAACCTTTGCACTTGAAACAGCTGAATAGTAAAGTTAATGTTGCCTTAGAGGGAATCATCATATCATTTACATTGCATTCAGATTTAGTGTGTAACTCTGAATGACAATCAATAGAGCGGCATAATGTGCCATATTTCCGGGCCACTGAGCAGCTTGTCCAACTGAGAGCGAGAGAGCGAGCGAGAGAGAGAGAGGTGAAAGGGAGGCAGGCAGGGACCGAGAAATGGGGATAAAACCGTGTACACTGCATGCACATGTTGCCTGAAGAACAACAGTAAGGGCTTTGCTGTAAATGATTCAGAGCAAAGATTAAATATTTATTGAGGTGAAACATTCATGTATGCCACATCTATGAACTCATTGCTTTATGGCCACATTATATCATGTTTCAGTGTCTTGTGTAAAATACAACCGTGGGAGAGATGAAGCCAAATGACTCGTGCGCCTAAAAAAACCAAACACAAGATGTTACATTAAAAACCTAGCTTTACTATTTAAATGCAACATGTTGATGTTATACCTGCAGTTTGGATGAATTAGTGGTAGCTACAGATAGCAATAAAGTGCTTCATATGGGGAAATAATGAAATATTTCTCCTGTTTCTTCCCAACCATTGAACATCTTTATGCACAACAAGGGTAAATGTTTTATGTCATCATTAGCATTGAACACTTATTCTTTTCAATATTATTGAAGTGTTGACACAGGCCTGATTGCACACTATTGCCATATACATTTGATTATTTATCTTGCAGAAAATAGAGCATACGATTTTTGATTTCATCTGCTGGGTGGATGTTCACATAAACCACAGGTGACTGGAGGTTTGTCTCGGACATCCGCGGGGGTCCTGCAGCAGTTGGTCTGGGGAAAACCAAATGAAATCCTTATGGCTTAGGGTCATGACAACAGTTCAGGTGTTTATTGATTAAACGTCAACCGCCCAAGTGAACGTGATTCACAACTCAGAGGGGCCTAATTCAACAATCCATCACCAGTGGAGGAACATTCAAACCAACACAGCATCACTGCAGGTTTAGATCTCATGGATTACTCTAATATAACTCTACAACATTGTAAAAGTGGTGAGAGGTTTTGTGCAATAATAACTGGATGGGCATTAATGCTGTATAAGAGTTCACTGTAAATATTATGTCCGATGTGCTTGTTGTATGTTTCATGAGGTTAATGCTATTTTTTCAAAGAGAATTGACCAACGTGCATTTTTCACTTACTCCATTTGTTTTTTTATTAGAACTCGTTAATGAGCTCAGTGGTCAATATTTGCTGCTTTTCTCCTAGAGCTGTCCTCGAACAAATAAGTTCTAGTTAGTTTATTTAATCGATCGATCTGTAACACCTAGTTTGGGATTCTTGGTTGGACAAAAGAAGCAATTTAAAGAAGTCACCTTGGGATCTGGGCAAAATGGAGATTTTTCTCTATTTTCTGATGTTTTCTAGACCAAACAATCAATTGATTCAGAATCAGAATCAGCTCTATTGGCCATGTGTGTCGACACGTACATGGAATTTGACTCAGTTTTCACGTAGCTCTCATCGTACATATATACATATTATATACAATAAACAAGATAAATATAAAAAAGACAATTAAAGACAACAGAATAGTCAGAGTAGTGCAGATGGTGTCTGATGTGTCTGATTAATTGTTCATCAGAGTGACGGCCAACTTTTGATTGCAAGTGATTGCTAAAAAGGCATATTGATCCTATTCTCACTTGTAGATAAGTAGAATGATTCACCACAAATGAGACTATGTTGTCGTGATAATATCGAGTATGTTATTGAATACTAGACAACACATTCAAAAGGTTAACTAATGATTTTGTGAGGAGAGCAAGTATGCAGACTTAAAAAAGCAAACATCCTTATATGTTACAATGCCGTGTCAATGATGGTGTACATAAGGCAGCTTTGGGTACAATTTCAGGCAAGGAATTTAGCAATTTGCTGGTAGGTGCTATGCGGCTGGAGTGGGGTATATTCATTTGGATCCCAAACCCTAAGGGTGACCCCTCACATGAGACAGAGCTCTGGCAGTGCTGGTCCTCATGCAGGCCATGAGCGAATAGTGACACATAACCTTGCCCTGTCACCACCCTCACCAATGTGTCAGCTGACATTACTGTGATTGACGTTGAGCTGGCACTCCAGCTCTGTGAGATCTGAGGCTCTGTATAACCTCGCCCTAGCTGGGTACCAGGGCTAGGGCGTTTGGGGCATGGTACTGGATCATGATGCCGTCTGTGTTTGTAGCCTGTACCTCTGTTAAACAAGGGCACACGCCTTTCTGACCTTGTTTAAATTGGAGATTTTTTTCAGCGTGTTATCTGAGCCAAAATCTGTTATCTGGTTTTGAAAGGTATCGCTCTTATTACAGACGGATAACCAAAGAGAAACATGCTTTTACAGGAAAGTCACACGTTAGTTAACATAGTGTCATAACTGAAATGGGAATCTATATATTCTCATTTTGACCATTATCAGTGACAGGAAGGAAATTAAACAATATACTCTCTCCTTGAGCTATATCATAAGCTATATCATCCTGTAAATGACACAAACAATGCTAGTAGACTTTTACAATGGACATGAATATGCAACTTATTCAAGCAGAAATTCAACAGAAACTTCTATTAAAGTGATAATATACTGTACAATAATGCTGTTTTTTTTTTTACTAGTTAATGAGTTGTTTTACAATGCAGGTTGTTTATTGAAAAAGTAATTGTTGAAAACTGCAGACTAAAGTCATATTCTTTTCAATTGATTAATCACTTGATCAGGATGTGGTCTGGTAAAGCCAGAAATGAAGGTTAATCCTTTGCTTTAAAATCAACTATGGCTGGCATGTGAGTTACCAGTCTAGGAATGCTTTAAAAGCAATGGTAATGATACCAGTCAGGTAGAGTGCCAAGCTGTGTCACTAATTCAGGAATCCTATGTGAAGCAAGGCAGTTTTACAAATCCATGGATTTTCTAATCTCAGGACGTGTAAAGGAATATCTATCTATCTATCTATCTATCTATCTATCTATCTATCTATCTATCTATCTATCTATCTATCTATCTATCTATCTATCTATCTATCTATCTATCTATCTATCTATCTATCTATCTATCTATCTAGTGAAACAATTCAACACAGTCTCAACATGGAAAAGGTCACTTTCAATAATAGAGATTGTGAGGAAACGTTTGTGGCAGATTAGTTTTTCCTGGGTATACTGTTAATTGTAATTCTTCATTCATGCCTGTCATGGTCATTTATACTACACCTCCAACAAATATACCCCGAAGGAAACATTGAGTTGAAAGGCTTCATGTAATGTGCTAGGTTGGAAAAAAATCCCTTCTGAGAGGCTGCTATTTGTAATGCATGGTATCCTCAGTGCGAGTTCAAACTGCAGTCATGAGTGTCCCTACCTTTGCTCTGTGGTTTGATAGAATGTGAGCTTACTTGTGACCGTGGGATTTTAATAATGCATGAAAGTTGTGCTCAGGCACTGCAACATGGTTTTATGCCTTAGTTGAACCGCTACATGACCTCAGCTTTCCTGCCATTTACTGTAATCGTCACTGACGTTGGGTTGAATGAGATGCACTGAAATATAGATTATTGTATAGAAGAATCTTTATGCAGTAGTGTGACAACTGTATACTGTATAGTGGATAAAGCCTGTAAAGATGCCATCATGGATCTGATGGCTACTCCTGGGAGGAATCAATGGCAGGGAGACTTGCCTTTTGCTTGAAGAGGACCCAGTAGTGTCAAATTCAATTTACGCCAAAATCTAGTCTGAAGATAATGTACTCTGCCTTTTCCGAGCAAAAATGAAGAGCAAAAACAGAAAAGGTTTTAAAAATATACCAAGAAGTTGCCTACATTTGAGTTTCACCAACTAGAATACTGTTGTGCAGTGGATTTCTGTTTTTCATATTTGGAAAACAGTCTGGTTATTGGTTATAATAATGTCATGGTTAAAACTGAAGCATACTTACATTTCTTGCCTGAGTGTGTATGAAGGGTCAAATACATGATGTTATGTTACAGAAACATTAACTGAGTAAACAACTTTCATCTTTCTCTTATTGACATCCTTTTCTTTTGGTTTATATTTTAGCCAGCAGGCTGCTGGTCATTAGTGCAAATAGCTATAATTATAATGATTTAAAGAACTGTTTTTTCTCCTCCTCATATCCTCACTGTAATACATTTGACGAAAAGTTCTCAGACTGATTTTTAAACTCTCCCCCATACAATGTTTTGACAGCTTCCATTATCAAGACAATGCATAGCCACATACCACTCAGTACCTGTTTGTTTGTTTGTGTGTGTGTGTGTGGCTACATTAACTCTCACATATACACTTTGACCCAATCCTTGACAAAAGTAATATAAATACTAAGGGCACAAAAAACAAATTCATTTCAAATTCAACAAGGTGACAAGTGCCTGATGTTAAAGAAAGGAGCAGTCAGTGTGAGCTAATGCTAACGTTTGTAGCTGACACCACTGCATCAGATCATATTGAATCGTCTTTGAATTGCAGAGTACTGAATTGTGACAAATGTATTTTTTTTTGTATTGGCTTGTTGATCATGTATCCAGAGACATATGTTGTTGCCAACAGAGAGACACATACTTGTATCACTGTTGAGCTACATTCTGTTAACATTCAACAATGAATTTCTTTTTTAACAAAGAGTCAGTTTTTTTGTGGGTGGATGAAGTTGACTTTGTCAAAATATTGTTTTGTTTGTTGGAGTCTAGGAGCCTGAGTCTTGGTATAATCCTCTAAACCAGTACATTCCTCTTTTCTTATTGTAGTCTAGGATAGAAAAGGCGATGAGGGGGTGGGGAGTATTTGTATTTGCTGTAATCCAGATAATCACAGGTGACTTGACCCGTAATACCGCAACTAATATAGGTGAAATAGAAGTCTTAGTCGTGATCTATAGAGATAACAATGGACTCAATATTTAAAGGAAGAAAACGAACAGAACAAATTGATTTTCAACAAATGGACAAAATGATCAGCCGTGGTATTAATATGTTAGTGTTTTACACATCTGACAGTTGTATCATGAACAAGACATAGTGGCACTCATCTTTCATTTCCAAAGTTATTTTATAAAATTTAATAAAGAGCAGAATTGTATTAACCTTCTGTAGAGGAGGTTAATACTGATGAAGTACATTTTTTGTCCATTTGGTGGTCATCCACAGGGAAAGAGGATAATTAGGCCAAATAAGGAAATGGTCAACATTGGGAAACAATGCTTCTGTTTCCAACCGTGTTATCCCTTTGCCATTTCTTTTCAAGAAGACAATAAAAGAAGACAGGCAAAACTGAGTCAAATCAAAGGTTAATTGGAGCCAGGAAAATGTCAACCAATTTTACCGTTCACCCACAAGGGATATGCAGCCCTTGGTGAAAAAGATGCTGGAATATCTGCACAGTATATTAGCTTCCTATCCATAATGGCCTCCTGAAGAGAGTGATGATGACATCTTTTCAGCACTCTGTTCCCCCTCAAAGCATTTGTGTGTGCACAAAAGACAAAGCGAGTGTGTGTGTGTGTGTGTGTGTGTGTGTGTGTGTGTGTGTGTGTGTGTGTGTGTGTGTGTGTGTTCAAGTCTATGCATATGTATGGATGTGTTATATGCTTCATGTCAAAGTCAGTATTGTTATTAGAGATGCAAGCTCCCTGGGAACCGACAGGTGTTGGCACCAGATCGCTGACACCTCAGTGGTCATGACATATCCATCCCCTCCAGTTAGTTTTAGCGCAACACATGATGGTTTGACAACAACAACCGCTCTGCTGAAGAATATGAACGGCATCTTGGGCCATGCGTTATGAATATGATGAATGTGATAGTGAAAATAAAATGCACTTTGTTGTGCTCCTCAAGGCTTTAAAGCTGCTTTCATCACGGCAGCTTTTAAAACATTCACAGGTGTGAATTCAGCTGCTTGTGTGCGTGTGTTTTTGAGTGATTGTTACAGCATCCTTCACTGGAATTGAATTCTCAAGAAAAAGATTGATTAAAAAAAAAAGCTATAAGGGAAAGGAAATAAAGAATGCTCTATTTTAAGGTTAATCTTCACCAAAATGTCACATTGGTGCAGCGGTTTATAGAGGAAATTGGCCTGGCCTTCATGAAAAAAATTGCCATATTGGGTTTGTGTACACACACACACACACACACACACACACACACACACACACACACACACACACACACACACACACACACACACACACGGAAGGAAAGGTTCTGAGAAATGCAATTACATTTCCAGTTGATTTTGGCCATTTCTATGACAGTGTTGTTAAGTAAATTGATTTGTTTATTACAACTTTATTGAGCATGCTTTACAGAACTTGGAGCAACCCATGCTACCACTAATATTAGATCATGCTGTTACAGCCTATAGTCTTTTGTGTGCCTTTGACAAAGGGCAACTTGGCCTTGATCTTCCTTCCAGGACTATAGAGACTAATGATAATAAAAAGGATTACTCCTGGTATAAGAAAAGGTGCCGTAGACCAGTCTTAATTGGTGAGTTCCCTTGCTAAGTTGATCTAGTCTTGAGGCTGCCAGTTAGTGAACTGGTCAATTAATCTTCCCGCTCTCATAATGAGGTGGGGGATTTCAGATGGCTAGTCCTTCACACAAAGACAGACAATGTGCCCAGAGGATCTTCTGTCCCTGCACCAAGTGACCTGACAATTAAAAAATGTACCTCCCTACTTCCCCCTCCTCACCAGGTGGCAAATTGGTCTGACCCAGCCTCATATCAAAAGGACTAACCATGACTTCAAATCAACTTCACAGGCACAAAAAGAGGGGAAAGGGCAGTATCCTCCATGAAATAAGATTGCTGTACTAAGACTCTTGGCCCCATATCATTTTGCCTTCCTCATTTTGAGGTAAATGAAAAGAGACTTGTTGGATGCTCCCCACTGTGTTGCAACGGTTTACCCTCTCAGAGGAAAAGAAAAAGTGTTCTAGCATGACATTAATTTGATGATGCAGATGTGACAGAGGAATACGCTAAATGTTGAGGGTTAAATGTGCTTGACCTTGTATTGTAGCAGGCTTTAAATCTATTTAGTGTGAAAGAGGATCGGAAATAGTGGCGCCAGACAATCAAAGACAGAATAGAAACAGGCGAACAAAGTCCTGACATTTGACCTGACGCCATTTTGCTATCTGAACTCTATTTTATATTTATTAATGCCAAAATATGAAGCAAAATGTATCTGTGTTCATTCCATGATAGTAAATACATGTTCATATTGTCTTTTGTGCATTTTGCGCACTGTACTTACTGGAATAAACATGTTCTTAATACCGTACTGGTGGTTTTGCATGTTTTAGCCCATTAATCACATATGCTGTACATTAGTGCATTTTAAAAAGCATACCATAAATCAACTTGCATTGAAATACACTTCTACAACTTTGCTTTTCCGATGGAGTGGACATTTCTCACATTATCCTCATGATGTGCCGCAGTTGCAAACTTTATTACAGCCTGGTGATGGAATCCACCATGACTAATGCTGCGTTCACACAAAACGCGGCACAAATGTTTTGTGTGATTAAATTATATACAAAGTCAATGCAAAGTGCAAAGACGCTCGTGAACAAATTTTCAACTCAACCTTTCAAAGCTGGGTGAAATTTTACAACTCGGGCAAGAAAGTTGTGTAGCGCTTTGTCGCGAAAGCCTTTAAATGTTAAGATTCTCCTCCTGTCATCATTGACGTCCTGCCGTTGTTGAATTTAGAAACTATGGAGGAAAAAAATATTGTAGCCGTAGGTGGGTACCGAGAGCTCTACGATAACTGATATTAGTAGACACATGACGAAATGCTACAATGTTAGCAAGGCCTAGCACCAATCGATCTGAGCTCCATTGAGAAAACAAGCACTGTAAAAGTTATTTGCTTGTCGTCTTGCGGAGAGAAGTAACAGAAAATGTATTCAGACTTTTCACAAATCTGCATCAATATGTAGTTATTTCGAAATCCATTTTTATCCATTTGTTGAAATTAAATCACAGCAAAATGGTTTATTTTGGGTTCATACAGCTGTAGTGAACCAGCCCGCGTGTGGCTTGCTAGATACACTGAACACACCTCGATGAAATCCATGGATGATGTTATGAGCTCAGAGAAGATGCCGTGTTCTTTGGGACTTCCACATGTACAAAGCAGCAATAGTGGTTATTTCTTCCATGGTTGATGGCAGAAATAAATGGCTTAGATCAGGGGTTCTTAACCTTTTTGACCTTGGGGCTCAACTTTTCAAGTACAAAGTGCCCCAGGGCCCATTCAAATATTAACACTGTATTGGTTTATTAACTAATTGATCTCACTCTTGGTTTGACTTGTATTCAATAACTAAATCAAACCTACCTACAGTTTAACAAGCAAAAACCTTGTCAAATAAATGACATGATGCAATGTGATTATCACAAAGACATTTATTGATCATGTGTATGTAAACCTGCACAGACATCAAGTCATGGAACAAATCAAGCTGATAGAATAACAAATTTAAAGGCTCAAGTCAGGCATATTAACACAAAAATAACTAATAATTCGATTGTTCTACAAAAACAAGGGAGACTCAAAAAAGCGTAGAAAAAATAAATAAACACTGTGCACAATTATTATGAAAGTAGTTTTTTTGAGGATTGATTGTATTATTGAACAACTACAGTGTTCTCGGTTAATCAAAAAAAATTAATAAACCTTAGCTCACTCAACACTCTGGGCTCAGGGCTCCACCTTGTTACCTCCGTTCACAAAGCCCTAATTCGTGAAGTCAGGATTATACTTGCTTAGACGTTTGGGGGGGGGTGTTCGGCAGCCCTTTCGTCTTCATTTTTTTCGTTTTAAATACTTTGCTATAACTTTCTTTACAGGCTAGCTAGCTGCTGGCTGAGTTTCTTCTTCTGCATATTAGAACTTGTTAAACAACGGACTGATGCATTACCGCCACCAAGTGGTGGGAATCTATATTGTAACTGAGTGTTTCATGGACAACAGTAATATCTCTGCTGTCTTCAATTGATAACCTATGCGGTCCCATGGCCCTCGCGGCCCACAGGTGAAAAACGGAAAGTTTTTGGCGGCCCTCTATGGTTAAGAATCCCTGGCTTAGATGATAACGGTTTCCATGGACCTAAGCTACGCCTCCTCTCCGGCATGTCAACCCGAATGAAGCAATTGACACAAATAACCACAAATGATTTACCCGTAAACACAGCATAACTAGGACTGTGCTATCAAAAGGTGATAAACATATTCTTTTAAAAAAAATGTGGAACTTCAATATACTGTAATATGATATATTGTTTGGCAATTACATCACTGAGACAAATATATTTGTAACCAATCATAAGGCAGTCCTTTAGGAACCGACAGTACACTTCCTGAAGTCGGCTCTGCAGATTTAGTGGAGTTAGCTAAACACTGCACTATGCTAACATTTTGGTTTTAAAAGTCAGTTCAAAGCAATAACCGCTTATTTAGAGGAACCCAAGTGTCTGAACAGGATGTGTTTTCCCAACAGTCACAATGTTATGATGGTCCCCCAAAGCATGAAACAATTAGTACAATTCCTAGTGGGGCTTAACTCCAATCTGTTATTCAAAAGTAAAGAAAAGTATTGCCCCAACACAAGGCTGGAACATGCTATTGCGTCCAAGATGTATTAACTTGTCTTTTTAACACACTGTGCAGCTCGAGACAACAACTAAATTATCGTTGTGAATGTTTACCGATGTAGCTAAAGGTTCCTTAATGCCAGTAATCTTTGTAGACTCAGGCCTGTACTTTAAATGTTTTGAACAAAGACAATTAGTTTTGCTCGACTGGATTATAAAGAGATCATGCGTCTGGAGCCTTGGAGAGCAACAGTCTCGTGGTTACAGCTCAGTGGCTAACCATTAAGGTTGCTGATGATATTGTTTAAGTTCACTGTTGAGTGTCAGTTGCTTCAATCCTCACTGATCCATGACTTTATCAGGTGCTGCCATGCAGAACGGTAGTTCAAACCAGGAATTAGTCCACTCACTGCCTCAACCCTGACATTTTGACATTCTCTGCTAGAATTCAAACACTACAGAATTTGACAAAACAAACCTGTTTAGATCTCCCATTGTTTTTTATCGGACAAAAATACTTTTTTTCAAGGAGGACTTGGTTTGCTTAAAGTTCACAACACAACAGGTGGTGTATGTAACATCGTCAATAGAATAACAATAAATAAACACACAGTGGTGGCAGCTTTGACCTCAAGTCACTAAGAAAACTACATTTGAAAAATTGGTTATTGTTGGCTGAAACCTTTACAAATTAGTCAAATGATCTTAAACTAAAAGTAAGAGTCATTGTTATTTTGTTGGTCAATGTCTTTTAAGACCCAGTACTACAACAAAACTACATTAAATTGTTTCTTCCTCTCAAAATACTCTTTTAGAGGACTTAGCAAGTAGCCTGTCATATCCACTTTTGGCCAGTGGGCTACTTTCTTGACAGCTTGCCATCTATCTATATTTCTAAATATAGTTTTTATATTTGGTGTGGAGACATATTGCATTTACACTATGTTGGTAGTGGCTGTGTTTTTTAATGTGAGTTTAAACCTACTGTATCTGTTAAGGTTCCATATATGTTTACAACAAGTGGTTTTGTGAGTGCTGTGCCTCTCAAAACAACTCTATAGAACTTTTACTGAACCGTAACGATCATGAGGTAAATGTTATTTAGCTGAGCTACTCTTTACCATTCAGTAGAGATCAGTGGCGGCTGGTGGATTTTTTTTTGGGTAGGGCCAGCCAATCAATTTCAGCAAACATCCCGTATGATTCGATGCAAAACAAAAAGTATCACGCATTACTACTTTGCAGTTAAATATTTAACATAGGTGATAGGGACAAAAGTTGATTGTGCACCGTTCAGTCTTAAACACGCAAGACAACATCCAACACTGCATGAGCTATCTCATCGTTAGCTACCTCCCGTTAGCTTCCTGTTAGCAGCAGTGATAGCTTGCTACAGGTCACGTTACTAACAGAAATATGCTAATGCAAAGTTCAGTAAATACACTTACTCATCCCAAATGGATCCCTTTGCTTGACGTTGTCCACGTTGGACACGTAGTGAGCGGCCATCGTAAGCTTGGGCGATCGGTGCTCAGCCTCTCCATAAGCGCTGTAGCGACTGATCTGGGACCAGGAGTTTCACCAGGAGTCTCTCCGCTATAGATATTCTCTCAAACGGGTCTTAGAGGAGAGAATTGATCTCGTTAGGGTTGAGTCTTCTTGAAGAGTAGTGCTGGTGCTGGGCTTACTCATTACGTTAAAATGGCGCTGCGAGACAAGAGAAGCCGGCGAGAGCACAAGACAAGAACACGCGAGATGAGGACGAGAGACTAGCTGTGAACGCGCGTTGTGTATGTGAAGTCCTTTTTAGGCCGCGGATTGGATAAATGATATGTCCATCATTTTATGTCTTTAATCAGTGATTGGCTAAACTGCGTATCAGACCCGTCTTTCTTGGGCCAAAATAACTTCGGCCCCGGCATGTGCACGCGCATTGGAGAGCAGCAGAGACCTACACTAGCAACAGAGCCAGGTGCATGAGCAGGAACACGGAGCAGGAAAAGCATATATTTTGCGCAGATATCCTATTTTACAAATATTACTGGGTACATTCCATAGCTCAAAAACACAAATATTGACAATTTGTATAATTTATTAATATTTTTTTATAATTAATAAAATTATTAAAAAAAATATATATATATTTTTTTTGGGTGGTTCAAGGTGGGTGGGGCCAGGCCCCGCGGCCCTCTATGGGCCGGCCGCCACTGGTAGAGATGCACCGATCTTTGCAATTTTCGTGACCGATTCTGATCTTTTAAAACCCTCAACTGCCAATTCAGATTTGTGCAGATTCTGATTATCAACAACATTAATTGACAGCATACACAACATTTTTTTGTTAGGGACGGTCAAGAAGGAAGTCAAGAAGCTAAAAATAGAATAAAAGTTCCAGTGCAGAAATAAAATGCAGTCGTGAAATTGATTAATATCCTTGAATCATGTTCAATTAAAAGCAACAGCACTTGAAGTGTGCACTGTGCAGCTTTTTTATTACTTGATCGTTTCCTTTCATGGTCAATTTAAATTCAATTGTATGTTATATAAAACATTAACTACTGAATAACTCCCAAACTACACCAACATGACCACCTGGTTGACAAAACCTTTTTTAGGTGGTTCACTGCTTATTTTGGACTTTCAGGTGTTACAGATTGAGAGCTTTATGTCTTCTTCACTCACGCTGAAGAACTTCCACACTGATTTTGTGTGTGTGTGTGTGGCTGTACTGTGTGCTGCAGCTGCCACTGCTTGTGAACATGTTGAGTGTGCGGCTGTCACATCACTGTCTGCACCGCTGTGTGCGACATGTAAAACGGTCTTGCGACACGTTTATACATTTAAAAGAAATCTGACAACTGAGGTCGACAACCGGTTTCGACCAGTTGTCGATTGATCAATGTAACCCCCACATTTTGAGATCAGTATCAGTATTGGGCAGACTACAACTTGTCTTGCACCTTCAGGCAGTGACATGCAAACGTATTGTTAAAAAGACAGGAGGGATGGACAGAAGAGTCTGTTTCCTAACCAGTAGGTGGTAGTCATATTACACCAGTGATATTCATTCAAGGGCTTTAAAAATGCATTTAAGAGGGAATCTATCCATCTGACTCAGATTTCTGACCATTTACAACTTGAAGTTTCTAACAATGACAACATGCTGCAAAATGTTATATCTTGATCTGTGCTACTTCAATTTGCTAAAAATATAAATACTGACATGGCTTTGTAAAACTAAGCATAATAACATCATGAAAAAAGTGTGATACTTATAGCAATTTTAGTCTTAATTTCTTGCTAAATTTAAAAACACTACTATTGCAAATGGAAGGTTATGTACTTTGTCAATAAAAGAGCATGTGACCTATACAACATTTCACCTAGTGTGAAACATGACAGTTAATAGGAATCCTGCATATCTTACCTTTTTAGAAAAAAAAAACATATATAGCTCTTAGAAAAGAAAAAAAACATATTTCGACCAGATCTTGTCTAAACATGAACTTGACCTTACTCGTTTTCAATTTATGGTGACTGAATTGTTCAAATAGTAAAAACCCCTGTGAGGGATGATTTAATAGTGAGAGTACCCTAAGTATAGGTCAAGATCAGAGTCAAGTTTTTTTGGCTCTGTCTTGTAGAGTAGAGACTCCACCGAGAGTAATTATTTGTGGAGGGTTTAGGGCCCTGGGGGTGACGGAGTGGGCGGGAGGGGCAGAGGGTGCGCTGAAACGGAAAGCACGCCAGTCCCACTCACGGTTGATGCTCAGTGAATCTGAAAGGTCATGTCATGTTTTCTGGCAATTGACTCGATTGGTTTGGATTCTGCAACATAAGGCCGGGACAGTGGTGTGTGTTTGTGTGTGTGTGTGTTTGTGGGTGTGTGTGTGTGTGTGTGTGTGTGTGTGTGTGTGTGTGTGTGTCTTTGTGTATATTTGTGTGCATGTGTGTGTTTATGCACATTTGCTGGGAATTGTGCCCCTGGGTTATTTTTTGCATTGACCTTATTACCCTGCACAGTGACGAGCTTGCCACATAACTTGCTCCCGCTGACTCTTTAACACACAAACACATGCAAATGATTTTCTCGTTAATTGTTCACATCCATAAAAACCTTTTAGGTATTTATGATAATGATGTGGAATATTTTGTGACTACATTCACGAACAAGGCTTTCTGTAATGCACAGCATACAATAGTGTATTGCAAAATGTTCGGTGCTATATTTACCATGATTAGACATTTTCAATGTCAGTTAAGTTTACTATCACCAAAGGAGGTAACACAATGGTGACTGAACTTGTGACTCACTGATGAAAGTATTGCAATATTTGTTATCGGTTGTATTATAAGCTGTGTGTTTTGTGTAAATAAAAAGCTAAGTTTAATTTTTCTCCACTGTATTATATTCACAATTTTGAAAACTTGAAGTTCATGGATCAACATAAAGACTCCAGAGTGCTAAATTCGTAGCACAACCCCTTTGTTTTCTGTCAAATATAAATTCTAAATCATCTACAACTGAAAATGTAAGGTTTCTCACTTTAAATAGCCTTACTAAATGTTATTAAAATATATGGCTACTATTGTTGAATATGTCAGTTAGAAAAGACAAAGATAATTTTGTTTTCTGTGTGCACGTTGCACTCTCCCCCTCCCTAAATGAACTGAGACAAAGAAAGTATTAGCACATTTAATTAAGGTTGATCACAATCATCAAACACAGACAGCATACAACCAGAAGCTAGCTCAGACATATTTTGTGCCGCAGTCTTTATGGATGTATCCACTGATATGGCTTCTGCCTTGCAGCCATTCTGTGCAAGTAATTTACCAGAACAATGTAATCTTAACCTCTCCCCTTAATTCATCATATGTGAGGCTCAACTATCCAGCTATAAATCAAGAAACATCGTCAGCATCAGAAATATTTCTATTTGGTGAAATGGACTAGTTGCAAGCATGTAAATAGTTTGTCTTATTAATATGTCCTACTTATGGAAAAAACATGTAACCACTAAATAAGGAATGAGTCTGTCCTCTAGGCGATAGCACACTACATGCAGTTTACCAGCAACTCCCTTGCCAGCCTTTACTCTGCCGTGC
Source organism: Myoxocephalus aenaeus (assembly GCA_038501785.1). Lineage (NCBI taxonomy): Eukaryota > Metazoa > Chordata > Actinopteri > Perciformes > Cottidae > Myoxocephalus > Myoxocephalus aenaeus. The sequence continues at coordinate 11,762,480 of JBAMJR010000350.1, read as the reverse complement.
CTATGCGGTTGACTCCTGCACTCCAGCAGATCGGTGGCAGAGGTCCAGAGTCACTTAGATCATTTTACCCGGGGCACAAAGGGGGCAGAGAGGAGCCAATGACCCTGCGCTCGTCAGGCAGGGCTTTACGCCTCGCTGACTTCCCTGGTGTGACATTTCTCCTGTATTTGCCCCCTCCCAACGCCTCCCTGTGTATCCACCACTGCAGTGCAGAAAAAGGATCATTGTCTGTAGAGATATCAATCAAATGAACAGCATCTGGGGTCAATCTGCTGTCAGTGCTCCCTCTTTGCTGTCCCAGCGCTCATGTAAAGTGACAATAATGACAGATTGTCAGAAATGTTACCAAATGTGGCAAGTTAACACAAGACAACACTTTGAATTATATTGTTCTTACACAGAGACATCGTACCTGTCTCCCTCCCATTGCCCATAACCAGACCGTAACACACTGCTTTTGCTGAGGAGGAGTGGGGATGCAGCCCCCCTCCCCCTCCCCAGAACAAACATGCCCCCTGCTATGGGTCATACAATGGTCATGACATTATAAAAGGATCAATTGTGCCTTAAAACACTGCCTCTCTTCCATGGGGATATGTAGTGGAACAGATGGGGCTTATGCAGAGCAGCTTTAATATCTATTTAAAGTGCTTATGAGACAATGATCTTATGAGACGTTTACATTTTGTTCAGCTGGGTTGAAAAAGTTTAGACCAAAGCTAACTGTCATTTTGTATTTCAAGCATAAATGTCCTTAAATTTAGCTTTAACACATGCACGGTGTAAACTGAAATTTTGATTTTCTTTTTTAGATTTTAACAATTTTCACCAGAAACTATCCAAAACTAGCTCAATAAACGCTTAAATCCTAAATAAATACATATTTATATAATATAATGACCCCCTAATCTTCGATGCATGTAATTCCATACCATCAAAATCTACTATTTAAATATTAGCGATTGATTATGAGGATGCTGATCATATAGTTTACACATTGATTGTTTGGTGCATGTGATCATAAAAAGCTGCCATGAGGTTGAAAGGCCTGCACACTCTTGCTATCCATAAGCTGCTGTCAAGGGAGTTGCGAAGAAGAGGTTGGGAAGGTAAAAGCTAGGACATGCTGTGCCGGGATCAACACGTGTCTGCAAAAGCCTTGAGGTTCCACAACAATCTGTTCCAGTTGGTTCACTCTTGTGCTGTGACCTCAATTTTTGACTGCTGTTGGAGCTTCCTTGCACTCTGGTTTGACATAAGAACAGTACAGGCAGCTCTACAGCCGCCCAGCCGAGCAGAGGGGGGCAGAGTGGAAGAGCTGCTTGAAAATCAAACAATGAAACCGAGGAGGAACGTTGAATTAACATCCGCTCATCCTGGGCAGCGAGAGCATCTCCAACTTGGCAATTCTGTGAAATGACACTTTCAATTGGGGTCAATTGGACCCCTGCCTCTGAATTTCAGCCTGCATTTCTGCCTCGGGGTAGTCAAGGGCCGTAGATATAATTAGAGTAACAGGCTTTCATACTGCAAATACCGCAACTGAACATTTGAGCAACACTAGGGGTCAGTGGCAGTCCATGCAATCATGTAGTGAAGAGACACTTTCCTTCATGTATATCATCACGTTTAGGTCTGATCACAGGACAGAATATGTAGTAGCTGACCAAAGGTGACAGTTGATGCATTAACACAAACTTAAGCAACAATTGGGAGTTTTTTTGCAATTTTATTTTTGGTCCTAACTGATGCAAAATGTTTATTATTAGACCACCATTCAAAGCTTATAGCCAACATCCATTTATCAACATATCTATTCATGCATCTTTGTTTTTTAATTTTTATCTCCATTCCGCCGTCTCATTTGATGCAGAAAATGTGATTGTGGGCTCTTAGCGCTGTTCGTTACTTTCTCCACTCTCTCTTAGTGGCACAGCAAAGCATCTCAGCAGCGGTGACACGGTGGTCTAGTAATTATCTAATTGTTCGTGCTATGTCTTTCTTGATTTATGGTCTTGTATCAGTGGCTGACCTGATTTATAATGAGGTTCCCCCACTTGTGAAAATATGAACCTGAATTATGTGGCACCAGTCCAATTATTTCTTTGTTCGGCTGAGGCTCCTGTCGACATTGACGGTGTGCATCACAAATAGCTGCCATTGAAGCTTTCACCTAATAACAATAATATGATCCATCATTTTAGATTGGCCCAATCACACCTTCCACCATGTTACCTACTTCATCTATCATCGTGTAGATGCACCCTTATCCCTAAAGATTGCAATCAGACATTTTCCTCTAATGGATTATTGGTAGTTCATCAGATAGGAGTTTTCATTGCAATGTGTATCAATTTCACACCTGCCAGGTACAGTATATGATATGATAGTCATTTCCGCAATATTGTGTCTGGAAAACCACAACAGCAGCAGGCGGGAAGCAACATGAGTGCCCCTTCCATTAATCCAGCAGGCCTCCCATTATCAAGTTCAGGCCACAAAGTCAAAGAACTGGGCACTAAGTGGAGCAAGTTGCTTGGCACAAGGACAAAGTTGACAGAAAACATAAAGCCCACACACACCGTCTGGACAGCAGGAGGCCATGAGTACATGGGTTGAAGAATAGACCAGCCACAAACACATCCACTATACAGATGAGCTGCCCCCTTCAAATTAGCACCGAACACGGAGACTGCTGCTGGTGTCTGATGAAAAGATGCACGGCTGCCACTATTTGTGCCGCTAAGGCATTCATCAAATTAATTACTGGTGGATCCAAGCACCTCTCTGATACCTCTTTATTTTGAGTTCGGTAAATGGGGACTCAGACTAGTGCTGACAGAGAAGCCTAATACACACAGTCTTTGGCTGCACATAATTAATTGAAATCTTTGCTAGCTTGACAAATTGGAATGATGAATCTATCTTCTATGAATAGCTTAAGAAAAAAATGCATAATCAGTCAAAACCATGCAGTAGAAGCAGCATCTTGCTCTCTCCGTCTCACTCACTCGGTCTCTGTCTCTCTCTCTCTCTTGCTCCCTGCAGCATCGTATGATCCATTAGGCTGAGAAAGCATGGCTTGTTGAGAAGACTTCCCTTCCTTTCAACACCTCGATTGATAACTTTGGCTTCTTACTTTAATAGAGCGGTCAAGGTGGAGAGTTTCTTTGTATAGTTCAATAGAATAGGGGAGAACATAAATCAAACTCCACTGTTCTTCGCCACAGAAAACTGTAGTCTCCAATCTCTCAAATCATAAATTGTCATAATAAACAAATAAAGCAAATCAGCGGCAAAGCAGCTATGATCAATATTTTTATAATAACAATGGTTTTCTGGTGTATTTTCAGCCCAAATTATTTCTTTTTGTAACTGCAGCTCTACAGTTTGAGTTCACTCTCAACACTAAACAGACACTTTTTGCTACTTGACCAGCACCGAACACCAGACAGTTATAGCTCGGCTTAGACTTCCAGAGTTTTTAAATCATACACAGTCATACATATAAGGGGAATCTTCACCGATTTTTTTTCTCTCTCTCATCTCAAACCTGCACACAATACAATATTTGAAAAATAATGGTGCATCACACACTACAGTATATTATTCATGTTATCGTGCCAGAGGCAGCAACGGACCACCTCACGTAATCTCATGGGGAGCAAATGTAAACGAAAGAGATTGACCTGGCGCTACAACTCGCTGTAGTGATGCTTTGCAGTGTGAAACTAACACAAGGCTAAATGTGTCTGGATGAGAAATGGTTAGGGAGACGCTTTTCACCACGGGTTGTCTATCCTTCAGCAAAAACCGCTGGTGAGATTTTTAACTGTTAGTTGTAATATCTGTCAACAGTAGTATGCTAGCTAACGTTAGCCTCAAGGGCTTGCATGTTTACCGTTGCTTGGAAACACCATCAGCGGCCACGGCTTGGCTCTCTCGTTGGCCATTATGGCCCTGCTCGGAAACAGATGTGACTATTCAGATTCTAACTCCTAAAAACACAACTCCAAACTGCTACATTATCGGGGCGGCCCCGATGAGGCTGAGAACGGTTCTGGAGGTTTAAGACCGGATCTGTAAACCCCTCACAATACCAGATAATCTGGACCAAACATCAATACCATCCAAGGGTCAAGGCATGGATTTCTCCTCCGATAGTCGGGGGGTTAATTAAGGTTAAATTGGCCTAAAAGTCCTGCAGTCTAAGCGCGGCTTTACCGACTAGCTGGTGAACATAGTGGAGGCTAAAGAATCAGATACTTCTCTCAGGAATTGGTAGAGACCAAAACCAGGGCTAAAAGAAGAGTACATATCATGGGATTTACAGTAACCAGGTGGACATGAGTCAAAATAAATGTTGCTCCTTATCTGATGGATTATAGGCAACTGTTTGTTAATATCAACTCTAAAGATTTAAATGTGTTGTGTCCACAGGTACCACTGCCCCCAAGTGGCCCACATCTTTTTTCTAATTCTATTGTTTGTACTGAACAGCAACTGAACAACTGGACAGTCCGGACTTAATTTGAGAGCATGAATACAAAAGTAACTAATAGCGAAAGCAATATTTAGCCTGCACAATTTGTTAATTCTGGCACAAGACTTTTTGAGAGCATGAAATTCATGCACAAATTAGTTCATTTGAGAGAATGCACCGGGCACCATCATTTTCAGTGTATTGTGATGTGGGGCCCTCTGTACATTTTTAGAATTCACAATTAGAAACAACTTTATTTCTTCTTTTAAATCTAGTTGGAGTTGGATTTTATGAACATAGCTCCTTTCACTTTTTGACTTTAACTATTTACAAAAATATTGTTCTGTGCCACATTGTCATCTAAAAAATACTGGTCCGTGCACAGTATGTGATTTTAAAGATTTCAAGGGTATGATAAGGGTCTTTGTAGCGAGGACAATACCATCACATGTGGCAGTAGATGAAATATAACCCCAAAAATATGCACAGCAGTGTGTGTGTGTGTGTGTGTGTGTGTGTGTGTGTGTGTGTGTGTGTGTGTGTGTGTGTGTGTGTGTGCACATGTGTACATGTATGTGTCTGTATGGCTGTGTGTGGATTGAGAAAACACTGAATTTGAAGGTTGCTGCTGTGAAGGACATATCTTGTCTATGGTAAGTAGTCATCCTTAATAGGTTTGGTTTGGATGTGAAATATTGGTGTGCCAAGTCAGTATGTGACATTAGTGTTGTCTCTAGGGAAAACTGCAGACTGATCTCAGTTCAGCCAGTACCGAGACAGGATAGGGGGCTAAATAAAGGCTCAGATAGATGAAACTATACCTAAACCTTACAACCCCAAGACGATCACTTCCCCCCACCTTTTATTATGTCCATGTTCATCATAAATACATTATTGTTGTTAGTAAATATACCTTCTATCTGCAGAAATTTTGTTCTAATTTTATTCTCTTCAATGTGGACTATTTTATAGCATTCACTTATTTCAATGCAGTTTATTACCAGCATCACCTACTGGTGCTTATGCTTTCAGGACTATGGATGCTTGTAACGGAGACAAACTTGATATTACTCAGGCGTAATATTATTGGCGTAATCATGATAACTCTAAAAACAGGGATGTTTTACTTGTGCAGTCATTTTTTTTCCAATCAAAAAACAGGTTTCTCCAAATCACGCAGCCAATTAAAAAGATGCATTTAAAAAAACAAACTTTTATGGTGACACAGGTACTTTCTAAATAAACAAAGGCTGCAGGAAGCTCAGGGTTTTACTTGTTTTAAAAAAAAGTCTTGGCTCTGAATGAAGTAGTTCTTTGATTGAAATCCTTGGCATGGAGCGTGACATGAGCATTTCCTTTCTGTTCTCCTATTATCAGCTGAGCCTGTGGTGCACAACCTAATCCCTCTTCATCAAAGCGGTGTGGGCAGCAGTCAGCGAGATGTGACCATCAATTAATCACCCACTACCCCCCTGACCAAGCTCAGTCCCAGCACAGATGTGAGGCCTCATTGGTTTTAAACACTCTCACTGGGAGATCTGCTGTGGACGTAAGACTGCCACAAACTGGCTTTGTCAAAGGGCTTCTGTGGACAGTGAAGCTGTCCCCAATATGTGAGTCAGGGTTCTCTGAGGGGAGGTCAATGTGAGAGAGCACCATCAGATTAACCTTTAAGCTGAGCCCTAACTACTTCCCCTTTATAGTCCTGCTTTAGTATCTTAACTTCATTTTTAATTGAAAGGAATTCTCCATATTTTCTGTTTCATTGTCAGTACGCCTTCTCTGAGAGTTAAGACCAGCAAGTGAGCTAATTTACTCAGTTTCACCCTCAGGGTTTCACTGCTCTCCAGCTAAGCGGCTTTCTGAGAAGTCCATTGTCTTATTGGAAATCTTCTGAATATTGGATAAACCAATTTCCCCAAAGCCCCTATCCCTAACCCAGCCTCCCCTGCTCCTGCCGCCCAATTCCCAACACACAAGGCAGATAAAACATCAGCTAGCTTACCTTACTTTTCATTAAAAGGCAGGTAAATGTCATTGCAAAGTGCATTTTTATTCAGCTGTATGTACTTTAAACTCCAAATGCACTATGCTTTTTGCCACCTAGCCATATAATATTCCATGTAAATTTAAGCATCTCAAGACCAGTAGCTTAGAGCACTGCAGAACAGTAGGGTTGCAAAGTTCATAAATGAGTAAGAATCTCCAAATGAGTTTGGTGACCTCTTAAACTCCATGAAATTAATATAAGCAGACATCCTGCATGCTGCAGGCTACTGTAGAGCTTGGGAAGATCACTTAAGCTCTCTGAGTTCCATAAAACTTTTATAAGTTGACTTTCAAGACACATTGTAGCTGCTTATTGGTGACGACTGGCAGCAACCAAACCGTTACCACATTCACTTAACCCCTCATACATGGTCAGGGGAAATACTGGCATCAAAACATGTAACTGGGCTTTCCAAAATATTGCAGATTTAATTTATGCAGGCGTACAGGTGACATATCTGTGGGTAGTTTAAAAATTTTAATAAATATTATTTTAACTGAACTTGATTGTCGTTTTATTGCCTCGGCTTTTTTTATGGAATGCTGTCACAAACTAATTAATATCTGTGGTATAATATACAGTCTACCCTCTCAGTTTCATCTCAGCAATTTAGTAGCTGCATCATAAAAGGATACATGGTCTTTCCTACTGAAGGCTCCTTGAAACTGAATATCATAACTCATTACCTTAGCTCTGTTAACATTTATTATTTATAATTAAGCGTTAATTTACATAATTTACATAACGTTTTACTTTAACTAAAGTAAGGCAATCCTTTGAAACTTAATAGTGTCTTTCAACTCATTGTGTTGGTTCATTCATTCTGCCTTCATCAGCATTTTCAGGGAGTAAGCTCTTAAAAACTACTCTGCCGGCCCAGAACCAAACAGCAGACCGCTAAAGAGCAATATATTCCCCTCAATATATTCCCCTCAAGAAGTACCAATGTAAGTAATGTACGTTCAGAAGAAAAACTTGTCCCACATTCAACAGTAGCATATAGAAGACATTCATTAGCTGTGAGATTTTTTTTGTTTTTTGTTGAAATGAGACAAAAAGAGATCTAACAAGTGATTCAACATTGGATTTGCAATCATATGCTAACCTGCCACATGATTCCAAATGAACACCAATGCCTGCAAGATGTGCGAGCTAGCAATTGTTTGCTAACAGGCTAGCCAGGTGTCAGTGTGTCTGTCAGCTTGTTTTGCGCCCCCTACTGGTTTAAAGGGAAAATATTATACACCCAACTTTACTCTGCTCTTTTTTTAACCTTTTTTCAAAGAGCAGCACCCTTAGCAATCACACATACCTTTTTACCTGCAGATGCAGAGGAAGTTCTTCTAATTACTTTCTTTAGCCTCGAAGGGTTCACTGAGTGTGTGTTAAACTACTGTAGCCTGCTCCACCCTCATGAATCTTAATGCTGTTCTTATAAAAGGTACTGCATTAACTCTCTAGTGTCCCAGAGTGTGATTGTCTAAGCAGTTGGTGGGATACTAATCTGAACACGCCTCTGGAAATTAAGAGAGAGAATTGGCTGTTTAAATATGATCAAGCACAGTGATGCCATGGGCATTTGCTGGCGGTTATCTCGTGTTCAGAAGCTGGCCCAGGTTAAGCAGCATGTTTTTGAAGAAAATGGGCCAGCAAGATGAATTGGGACACTGAAATGTATTTAATGAGGATGAAATCGACTTCTCCCATAAGGATATACTCATTCTTAATGAGTTTTACCCCCAACCCTAATAGGAGATTTACAGGAATAATCTTGCCTACGTTTTGAATTTGTAAGAATACGGTCAGATATTTCTGTTTATTATGCAATGATTGTGGGAGACAGAGATTGTAATAATTCATAGTGTTGTTGATGCTGCAAAAGGGTTTAAGAGCCAGTGAAAGATAAGGAAAAACACATTTCATATGAATGGCAATATAAAATCAATCGAAAATTCTGTTAAGTAGTATTTAACCAGGAAAAGATGTTAGGCCAACTTTATAAACAGTAACATGTCTGGTTTACAAAGCATTAACTTTACACCTGCTGGTTATACTTTTCTTATTTGTTGTTTCCTAATGTGACACCTTAAAGCCTTTGGAGAACATAACTATTATCTACAGACCTAATAAAAACAACTTGAGATTAAATACATTTTAGTAGTAGTAATTTTCCCATTGAATGTGCCATTGTATGCTTAACCTATCAAAGTCGTTAAATAAAATAAAATACTCGTAAAATATAATCATAGTATTAGCTTAGTCCCAAGTTATTGCAATATGGGGGTGTAATATTTGTTGTGGTAATATTACTCCTTGTGAGTAAAAAGGATGTAATTCCATTCTTGTCTCTCTACTTTTTTAAGCTCTTCCAGGGTTTGAATTAGCTTTCCTGTCCATGATGTGTAAAGTTTTTTGACTCAGGTCAGGTTTGGTAATTTTTAAATAGGATTTGTTAAGAAATGTCTTGCTGTCTCTTTGGGTCTGGTTCATATGAACATAGATGTTGTAGAACCATAGAGAGTCTTATTTTTATTCCACACATTCGTCAAAACCTGGCCTACATTACCCACAATGCAACATGACCATCAACAGTTGGTTGGAGATTTGGCTGTGTTAGTCGTAGCTAATGTAGCCTTGAGCCGCTGGCCTCAAGTAGAGGTGAGGAGCGGGCTACAGATGTTTGGTAGCCTCACTTCTTTCTGACTTTTTATTTTCAAAATTGTACTCTTAAAACCCTACCGACGCTGTCTTAAAGGTGGGGCCTGTGATTTTGGAGAAATATTGTTGATATTTGAACTCAGCAGCACCCATTCGAATAGCTCTCTCCAGATTTACTGTCCCTCTCGCGCCCACTATACTGCCTTTCTCTTTATATATCCATGGCCATTCCCCTGTCCTTTTGCTGATTGGCTGGAATATTGTTGTGTGTTTTGCTCTGTTTGTGTCCCATTTACAGAGCTAGGGCTGTGTATGAACACTGGATCCCTGTTCGCTAATTTCAACAAAAAGTGCATTGGATCGCTTTCTGCGCAGTTACAACACTTGAGTTAATTTATCAGACTTTATGTAACTTTTTCCTATGTAGTTGTACTACAATACCTGTAAACAGACCGGTTGATGTGGGAAATCAGTCCCTTTTGTAAGGGATTTCTTTATAATATTTGAAGCATTAATATAGCAGCAAACAGCTATTTGCTATATTAAGATTGAGTTAAGTAATGTCGTCCTGAGCAGAGCATGAACTCACTCTCCCTATGTGTGTTCTAATCTGAGCTTCTCTGTGCTTTGTGTACATTGCCGGCCCGGCCGAGCGTGCCTTTTAGTGCATATGTGCATGCTAGCGTAGCCTACTGACTAGCTCACTGCCGCCGCTCTGCACTGCTCAGATGGCGGTTACAGCTGACAACACTGTGCCAACTGTCGGCATAGTTGCAGAAGCATAGCGCCTACTGTCCAGTTCCCCCCAGGATAGCACTGTTGGCTCTGTCAGCACTGTTGCCGGTGTTTGCAGTGATAATACTGTTAGCATGTTAGCCATGATGAGAGCTGCGTGGCACTAGATATGCCCTGAAAGTTTTGAACTGTACCAAACCAGTACAGTGCTGTTTAGTAAAACCTCTACAACTGACATACATCAATTAAATGATGTAATAGTATAGCCCTAATCTATACACTATTTGTATTAACTATATTATATATATGGTGAAGTCACTCACTGGACATGAGATGGGAAAGAAACGTTTCCATCACCATGAACTTGTTCTTTAAGATACATTGTCTGCATTTTGAGTCAGAATACCCTTTAACTTTCATCTTATCTCATGTCCCAGTGCCTCATGTTATCTTCAGAGGTGACAGAGGATAAGAATCTGTCATATGTTGAAGGAACTCGGAGGTGACTAAATCAGATGTGCATTGGCCCAGAAACAAGACTGTCACACTCTGATGAGCTCCATTTAACTAAAGTGTACTAATAGTGTCAGGCTTTTACTACAATGTCTCCTCCACAGATCTGAAATAATAGTGATGGCATTACATGAGAGTGATGCTTTTGAAAAATGCTTTTGAAAATTGAAAGTTTGAACTAAAAATCCATTTGTAGATATTATACAATTGTATTCACATCTTAAAATCAGTTTCAAGAGGAATACAGCCAAACTCTTGATTTGAACAGCCAAATCTTTATTCCAAAGATAACATGCCGCTTCATTTTGATATAACATCAAAGATAAAACGGCAATTGTTTGCTAAAACCTGTGTCACACAAATGACCTCAGCAGTGCTAATGCACAGTAACGATTGTTTTTGTAATGCAACTTGCTCTACCATGTATTAGTACCATGTTTTTATTCATATCTTCAATAACATGACACAGAACATTACCATCCTTGCCTTACTGTTCTTTGCAACAACAATTTTTTTCTCTCTTTTTTTTGTCAGCCATAAACAATTAGTGTGTATGATTTTTGGACCGTCCAAAAGTATTTGATATAGCAAACAAACAAAAGCTTTTTCTTGGCTCTTTTGTTTCAGCTTTTGAAAACAGGTACAGTAGCTCATGCTCTAACTATGACGGTATATTTGCTAAATTGATGGTGTTTATCTTACTGTGAGATTATTGTTGTAACACATGTCTGCGTCATACATTCTCAGATATTAAACCAACTACCCTCAATTAGAAGAAGATACACAGCATGAGAGCAAACAAAAGGCTTCCAAAAACTTTTCATCAGAAGGCTATTACGAATGATGTGCTGGTAAGAAGTTTGAAATTAAGACTTTTTTTTCATTTGTTTGCACAATATTTTAATTTCTGAAGTATTTTAATTCAGTAATATTCTGTGCAGGTCTTGAAACACATTTCGAAAACAGATTTTTTTGTGTTCTACATTTGGTCAGCCAGAATAAATATGCTGCATTGCTATAGTTTAAACTTTCCAAAAGTTTATAAAGTAGTTCTAATTAGCTGCACCTCAACCAGCTTCAACACCAAAGTGTTAATTAAACATTAATGCATCAGAAATAATCAATAGTTTTACTCTCTTTCACCACTGGTTGGCAGTTTATAATTTTATACACCATCCTTGATTTTCCTTTTGCCCAGTTGTTTGTTTCAATTTGGCTTTTGATGCATGCACAGTATGACACATCACATTTTCTTTCCTCTCTCTAGCTACACTGCTCTACATAAAATAAGAAATATCAACAAAATCAATAATTATAATACACTTCATCGGCTCTGTTCTGTCTCTTTAGCTTTAATTTCTGAGCGTGGTTGAGCTGGACGGTAGAGTGATATTGTGCATGATATGATAAGATTATGAGGCATGAGTGAGACGACGAGCTCAGAACCACATCAATGTATGCAATAATCTCAGTTACATGCACCAGCATTCGGGGAAATGTGTGGGTTACAAGTTCACTGTGTGTGTGTGTGTGTGTGTGTGTGTGAGAGAGAGAGAGAGAGAGAGAGAGAGAGAGAGAGAGAGACTGCTGTATGCTACAATCTCCCCTGTGGGCTAATAGATTCGAGATGACATGCTCTCCGCTTCCGTGCTGAATGTTCACTGAACTTTCTGGCAAAAGAGGCTGCCACTAAAGAGGGTTCAACTAGAGGTTAATATAAACAAACAGCAGAAAATAGAGAGCTAGGGATTATTAAATACAGGAATGACTGACAAATCCTTCATTGCTATTAGCCTTTGGCCTTCACCTATGCCCCTTGCCAAAAATACTGTCTTCTAACCGTTGTCCTGATGACCCGCGCTCAAAAGCTTAAGCTTTGCAGTTCAACTATTCCTTATTCTTGCAGATCACACTCTTGAAAACATCCAATACATATCACTTTAATTGTAGCTTAAACTTCTCTGAGTCTTGTAAATAACATTAATTTGTGTTGCTCTGTCCACAAGGCACACGTAAGTGTCGATTGGTATCTCACCGAAGTGCCAATATCATTACAGTGTCCCCCTCCCCCCTCTTCATTATATCATTGGCTGTAAAATATACACTTTTACAGTGTTAAAATTGTATGCTGCCCTCCAGTGGTTGTTTTCTTACATTGCTCATATTACCATACTGCATGGCTGATTGAGACGAGAGGGATGCAGCCTACTGTAGGATGAACTCTGCTGCTACGCGAACCTCACTGTTGTAATTTTCTGTTTTACAGCACAGCAATAACATCATGTGAGTACATATGATGTGCAAAAAATGTGTCGTCATGATTGTTGATAATTTTAAAGTTCCAAATCCTTTATCATGAAGATATAAAACTACACGGTCTTGTAAAGAGCTGGCTAAGTGAAGGATGATAGCTGGCTGCTGGGATACTGAAATTTATCACTGCCAGCACTCATGTGAAAACTGTGTGATGTTAGCCGCGCATTGTTAACAGTGATTGTCATCTAATTAAATCGTGGTTCGTCACAAGAGATGCTTTTAATGGCGAGATAAGCTCAGGGAGTCCACTGAAGCATTCCCAAGATCAATAAAGATGTTACAGTCTGGAGTAGGAATCGGCTTAGGGTTACAGAGGCCAGTTGAATTAATTAGTATTGGGTTCTAATATCCCCCACACAAACTTTCTGACCAAGCAGCATTTGGTTGGTAGCTGGATGCGTCAGGCGTCTGACTCTAATTTGATCTGCTGTTGGTTAGCTTCGTTAAGGAGATTAATCTGCCATACTGTCGTTTCTACACATAAATGTACATGGATACTGCTGGAAACCAGACATTTTATTCTGTACGGAGGTTTTCGAAGCTTTCCTTCTGTATTGTATATGTTATTTATGTCTTCTTGTCCATTTTGGCCCAGTTTTTCTTTCTTGCAACAGCTTTATAAATCATGTCCATCAACCAGCTCTGGAAAAAGCTTTTCAGTCACTCCAGGGGGCCCCACCGACCGACCGACTGATGTCTGCCCTATTTGTAATACTGTGATTTCAATCAGCAGGCCCTGGGCAAATAAGACAGAATAGCTTCTTTTTTTTAAACTTTTCTTGGCTAAAAGATTTTTTTTTGGGGCCACATGAAAGTGCTCAATACTGAAGAAAATGTTGTCCTCGGTGCCTAGCAACATGCTTCATACATGGACTACGAAAAGTCTTCTAAAGGGCTGGTGCCCCCTGTTTTCTATTTCTCTCAACAAGCAAAGCAACATTCAAAGCAACATTTGAAGACATACACTAGAAAGATGGCACCTAAGTTCTACTATATGGAGTTAACATGCAGTACTTTAAGTTTTGCATAACATACAAATTCAGTATAAGTATAATCATTAATTGAGTATAATTGCTACAAGTACATAATTTCTCTGATTATTTTTTTTACATATTACCGGTACATTCCAAAATTATAACCAAATATCAGAGATTGCTTTTTTGCATAAATACTTTCTGCCTTTTTTTCCCAGGCAGGAATGTGAATTAAAAACAATTTATTAAATTTGTTAAAATATGAAAAGACACTTATAAATCAAATGTATTACTTAATGTAAGAAAGCCAGAGAGAGAGAAGGGGAGAAAGTGAAGGGTGGTGGTGTCAGTCCAAGCACACCATAGCAGTGTCCTGCAGAAGACATGTGACTCTGAGCACCCTGAGGTTCCTCACAGACCGGGTCTTGTGTCAGAAGAGCGAGCCAGCGGCTGAACTCAGGGGCTCAGCCCAGGCCACCTAACTGGGAGTCAAATCAGAGGCGCTCAGTTGGCACCTCATGCCTGACTGGCCCATGACCCTGAGGGGCAAGACCCATGTCTGGGTCATGTACAGTCCTGTGACCCACTTACCAGATGATGAGAGGGTGACAGTCATGTTCTTACGTATGAAGCGGAGCATCAACTTCACCTTCAAACAGCAGTTCCACTGTTTGCAATGTTAACTTTTAGTCTCGTCACATCCGATGAGTTTAATGACTTGCTGGACACAAAGATGTCTTTTAAGATGTCCACATATTTTTTGTTGTGGTGCCAAGGATGGAAAATTAAACATATGGCTTCACATCCAATTGTTTACTATGTAAATCCCTGTTGTAGTCTCTCACCCTGAGACAATTTCTTTTTTTACCAAATATATTTTTGCTATTTTACTGTAGAAATTACAAATGGACAGCTTTCCCACATTGTCAAATGTGTTCCTGTCCCCATGCTGACCAAAAATATCCAAGTTTTATTTCCAATGTGGTGAAACTTCGGCGTCCTGATTGCATAATGGAGGATGTCGTATGTGTTCATATTGTAAAGCCCTTGAGGCAAAATTGTGATTTCGGACTGGACAAAATACATTGAATTTACACAGTGCCCACTTCAAATACATACAAGTATTATATCAATGCTTGACAGTTAAATGGTGTTCTCTTATCATTATTTTATAATTTTCAAAAAAAATAATAAACACGCTATGAAAGTATTTTACTATATTTAAAATAGCTTTTACATCTCAAACAATTCTACAACATGCGATCTATAAAATGACACTATACTGTGCGTGCTTTGATTAATATTTTTCATTACAGCTTTAAACCCCAGTGTTGAAGTTGATATAGACCTGAATCTAAACTGGAATTACATTTGCAATGCTATCTGAGCCATATACATCAGATCTGACATGTGATATCTTATGGGTATGAAGGAGCCCACTGCAGGCTGCAAAGTGGTGGAGCGACACTTAGAGCACATCACCTGCTACCCTTGTCGTCACCCTCTTCCTTGCAGCACCACAGGGTCTGGTCACTGCTCCGTCAGCCAACCCTAATGCGTCCCATCCCCCCTTTTGCCCATTTAATGGCCCTTACACTTCAATATTATTCCTCGGCTTTCCTAGAACACTGGCCTGCAATGTGTTGTCTCTTTAGGTCAATGATTTGTTCTCTGTCATGCTCACACATCCCCCTTTTTAATATATTGCCGTTCTGTTTAATAAGTAGTCTGATAGCCTTTTTATGAAATGAAAAATACTGGCTCCCTGTAAATGGAATGAGCAGCATGTGTAATTTTAATGTTGATATGCCTACTAATAGATGCCAAACCATAGTAGCTTTAATAAATCAGGTCGTACAGGGGAATAATGTTGCTTATGAGTGAATAGAGTAGTGCACTCCTTTGGCTTAATTTGATAAGACAGACTGAAACTGTGGTCTCTCCTTGTGCGATGAGGTCTATTAGCTCACCGACATGCTACACAGTATGTCATCTGAGTCTGTTACAGTGGCAAACTGCCTCGTTACCCCTGCGCCTTGTTGTGCAGCCTGACCAATTACTTTTGATCTTAAGAGGACATGACATTTGTAGGTTTTGCACTCTGCAATGACTGCACATGTTAAAAGATGCATCATGCCTTTTCCCTTGCAAATAATTTATAGCTCTTGCCCCCCAGGGTTTACTCTTTGAACTTAAAGGTACAAGCTTTAAATAAAGTCGTTTGCGCTGTGCTTTTAAAATATCATGTTCGGGAATTTGTTAGAACAAATTGGGATATTTTGGGCTTAGGAGAGAAATCCATCACGGTGAATAAATGTTAAAATGTCAAGGGATTTCCACATTGACAACTGCTCTTTTCATTGATCATCTCCACTTGTTAAGATACAGAACATGTAAAGGAGGGTTCCCCTAAATGCATCCTTAAAACACAGCATTTCAAAACATCTTGCCACATACTGGGACTGATAAGAAAATACCACAATAATGCAAATACCTTTTCTGATCTGTCAACAGCCTGCACATTTTCATCTTGTTTTATATGGCTAACTGGTAATGGGTGATGTGATGTATTACATGTCATATTTGTGTTATTAGGTATACTGAAAGCCTCAGGTTGAGACATATTTTATGCTTATTCAGCCGTTTGAATTGTTGCCTTTCATAACCAAATTTACTGTGATAGATTGGCAAAAATCCCCAAACTACACGCTTCTCTGCATATGCTGATCAAAGATGTTTTTTTGGTAGTTGATAATGATGAAGGTAAATATAGACCAGTGCATTCAAAGTTATTTCTTCAGCACGGTTTACTTTAAAACAAGTTTTATGAAGTCCTCCTACATTACTGTATATGAACATTACAGTATTATATGTTGGCTAAAATCCCAATAGCAGCAAAATACAAACTTGCCATGCACCCTCAACAGGACTGTGTAGTTGTTTTACCAAGGTGTACTGCCAATAATGTTGATTAAAAAAAATAGCATATGTATTGTCACATTGATGTTTTATTCTATGTTTTATTAATTTAGGGTATACATTTACGCTCTCCCACTTCCCTGACCAATAACTTGTTAATACTGAGTTAAGGACCAGGGGTAATATTGTTAAAGCGTTCCTTCCCCTGCAGCTGCTGGCTGAGATAGCAGATTATACACATAGAAAATGAGGGGTGGGTGGGAGGCTGGTTGTAAACCCTGTCGTATTCCCTAATTCCCTTGCTGAATACATGTGTTACCTCTGTGGCAATTTGTCAAACACAACACTGCATGCTTGAGGAATCAAGTGCCCCCTGGTGGTGATGTAATGGACCAGAAAAATAGATTTTGATTGTTCAAATTGGATGTACAAGCAGCCAAGGGCTCTCTCCGTCCATTTGAGCATTAATTTGCGCAGAAAGAAACAATTTGTAAAGCCGTTTATACAAGCCTCCAACAATGTAATATTTGATGTATCTGCAAGATGGAAAAAAAAAACATATATATATATTTTAATTTACAGAATTATTATAGAATTTATTGAGACACACGGTCAAATATTTTTTGTTTTATTTTCAAAGCACAATCACAAAGATTCAGCCCCTCTGCTGTCTTGGATTCAAATTGTTGTGAAGTCTTAACATGGATGAGTAACCCACTGCCTCATACACACAAACAAACACATAAGGAATAAACAAGGGGACAGGAACGAGCGTCCAGCCAGATGTTTTTTTTAGCCTTTGTGTTTCAGCGGGGAGGTCACCGAATGAAAGAGAGACAGAGCAGGGCATTTAATCCCATCAGCAGAACTGCATTCCCATAATGAGAAATTAATAACATGAGCATGCTCTCAGATTAAACGGAGCAGTTAGGACCATTAGATCGTTTTCATTGCTGGCATTAGGGCAGCGGATCCGTTTTTTTCTCTGTATAATCCAACAAAGTAGGTCAGTGTCTATTGAGTATTAGTGCTGTGGCTGTGATCCTGTTGTTTCAGCTCCAGGACATGGAATTAACCCCAGAGACAGCTAAACTGGAGAGGGCAAAGGTTTGTGGAAGGGTAGGTTGGGGGTGGGACTTCAGGCACCCCTGGACATGAGTATAAACTGTGGTGAGTTCTTCTAAACCTCTAACAGGTCCTGACACTCTGCTCCTGCTTATTCTCCGAGCTTGAACTAGTCTCTGCTTCCCTCCAGCATCAACTTGGCAACTTATTACTGTACTCTCCACACACACTGACCCTTACCTCTTCTCTTTAGAATCTGCATGATACTTAATATAAATATCACGACACAGACTTCCACTTTTGTGAGACTAGATGCGCGGTTGAGTTCACGAAAAACTTTTTACTGTTTCAGAAAAAAAAACTAAACAAGGTTCTTGCTGTGTGTACCATGGGCTTCATGACATTATTCGTCTCATCTGCAAAATATTGTGGACAAGTTAAGATAATAAATCTCTTATAAAAAACAAGTAAGTAGTTAAAAAAAAAAAAAAAAAGTAGTAGTTAAAGCACCTTTAGCCTATGCACAGATGAATTGGCTCGGGGCAAACACATTTTAAACATAATTTATTTTTGTGTGTGTATCTTTCCTTTTCTTTACTTCACATGCAGCAATGCCCATGCAATATCTGAAACAAGGTCTATCAGCTCAGTGATCCTGTCCACAGCTGCCCAGTGAATAATAATCAGTGAACAAGCAGAAGGCCCACTTAAGATCCGTGTCCTTAATAACCACACCCAAGACCTCACACCCAATGAGATGATGAGGGAGAGTCACAGATCATGCCAGATTAGTGCAGCTTGTTTTGATTTGGAGGTTGAAGTCCCTATGCCCCACACGCACATGCACACGCACACGCACACGCACACGCACACGCACACACACACATTGCCAGCTTGTCACTGCTGCCCTCTTAATGTGGAAGCAAGTATATTTTGACAGATAAAAAATGAGTGGCAGGACAACACAGCACAATTCCCATCATGTACTGCCATGATGAGTGTAAGATGTGACAGTCTGACCATGGAGATGATTATTTTTTAAGAAGCATTATACTTTTGTGGCTGTAGTACGACTCAGGCTGTGGTTGCTACTATGTTCACCAATGCTAAAAATATACACACTATATACACCTTATGTGACTTACTGGAAAATGTCCACCAAATGCCATGGAGATTCAGATATTTTTTAAAGACATTTAAATCAGTAATTACAATGTATTGCAAGTATCGTGTAGCTACATTCAAGTATGGCTCATTGTGAAAGATATTTCCATCCTCACAACGGATGACACCCCTTTGGGTGGATAATGCAGCAGCGCAGTGAGGCTAGGGCTACTCTGTTCAGCTCTTACACTCACAGAAGAACCTAAAGCAAGTGGTGGAGCTTCTGAAGCAATCGCTGATGCCATTAAAAGTGACAGCAGCTGCTCTGTCTGTCCTTGTGCACAGTATCAGTAGTTCCCGCTGCCACTTCTTAAAGAGCCAGGTCACTTTTGCCTCTGTTGACCTAAGTGCCCTAATATTGTACCTTTTTGTAAAAGGACTCAGAGGCAACTTGACCACCTGGTTTTCCAAATGCTTCTTGGAATTTGTGAAGATGGACAGCAGCAAAGTGAATTGACTCGAGATCATTGTTTCTCTCAGTTTGCACAAACGTGTTTGTCGTGCAGTTCGCTCGCTACATCTGGTGATAATTTACCATAGAGGATGACATGTCCTGAACTGCCCTGTTGCCGTGATGCAGTCAGAGTTCGCTAGGTTTAGACTCAAGTGAACTGTGCTGTGTTGTTAGTGTGACCTAAATAGAGCCGTTTGGCACATTTACCTCGGTTTCCCCACACACATAGAGACAGAGGAGAAAAGGAGGGAGTGCAAAGGAGACCAGAGGTTGAGACAGGAGGAGAGAGAGTGAGCGAGAGAGTGGGCTTAACAGAGTGTAAGAGCACGCACATGCATACAGTAAGAGAAATACTGTTGGGAGGTGATTCAAGGATACATTTGACAATATTGCTTTTACAAAACAATACAGATAGATTTTTGTGTAAAAAGTAACAAACAAGCCCACAATAATACATTATCAATGCATGTCATACAACCTTATCTCTGTACTCTGAGGTTAATGGGTCATGCACAGTTGTCAAAGATTTGGTTGGAATAACTCATAATAATATTACTAATTTCATAAAAGAGGTACTGTTGTTCAAGTGTAACATGTGGATCAATGACATGGTAAAACAAATCGCATTTGTGGTGATGTCTTCTACATATCTTTACGGTTCTTTGACATTAATGAGCGAAGGTAGTCTTTAATGCTGTTGCTCGGCAGGCGACAGACTTAATAGATTGTCATGATTTAAGGGGATATTACACATGATGGTTTTCATACCGTGTACATTTTCTGACACAACTGAAAAAAAAAAACTGACATAAGTGAGTCTGTTTGGGAGTTTCAAGTACAGACAGAAGCAGTCCGGCTGCACTGATGTGCACCTTCAGTATATCTTAACTGTTAATAATCTCACAGCTGATGTTCATTTGGTAGTTAATGCAACATGCCACAGTGCTATAACATGACAACTAACATGCTTCGGTTATATAACATGTTCTGTTCTCAATCCTTTCAGGACTATTGCAACTGATAATAATACTATTGATAATAATAGTGTGATAGCATGAAAGAGTGAGATGGTTATCATACCGTTAAAATCTCTGATTAATACAACTCTAATTCACTCGTGACACAGCAATAGGTAAGCAGTGCTCTGACATTGTATGAATGTTGTATCAGAAAGGCATTCCTGTTATAAACTATACCAAAATAACGGTATGTATCCAGTTCCAGGTTAAGTTCAGTTTCAAGACACATTTTGAAGGACAGGTGGAAGAAACTTCTGCCACAATCAGAAGATCGGCAGTTTGATCGCTTGCGGGGTATGAATGGTATGGATGTTGGATAGTTCTGATGGGCAGGTGGCACCTTGAATGGTATCCCCCCTGCCACCAGTCGGTGTGAATGGATAAAAGAGCTTTAAGTGGTTGGAAGACTAGATAAGTGCTGTACAAGTACAAGTCTGTTTACCATTTAACAAACATTAGACATATTGTTTTCCGCAACATAGAGTTGCTCCTGTGTTAATATAGGAGCAGGCGGTGGATATTTATCTTAATGTATTATAATATGCCTCATCATCTAATATAACAATTATTAGACTAGTGTTGATGACAACTTTATTTACTGAGTATTACGCAATACCTTTTCTGAAGCAACTTCATCAAATATGATAGCAGGGCCACTTAAATTATGTGTGGACTTTTTTTATCACACTGCTTGGCGCAATGGCGAATAAGTCTCTGTTTATTTTTCCTTCTTGTGTTCTTTCTTTCTTACCGAAGCACAACAAAACAACAATAGATATAATATAATATAGTCCTGTTCTGGTGCAAAATTTGACATTTTTTAATCTGAGAACCCTAAAGATCTTGAAATTATGAAATACATAATCGTTATTTTATCCCAACTGTAAACCTTTTTCGTTCTTTGATAGTTTGTTTAAATGTACCTACATTTGCTACACATAATTAGGCAACTTAGAAACTTAGCAGAAGGCTTCGGTCTCTTAATATAAGGATGGTGGCAGCACGATAGCAGCCATCTGCTTGCAGCTATGGCTGTAGAGAAGTCCTCATATCACCGGGCTTCGTGATAACAGCTCAGACCAGTATGTATTTAAGTCATTTCCTGTCTTCTTTCCTAATTTGTAAATTTCAAGGGAACATAATTCCGATTCCGACAAATATGCAGACCTGCTATACCCGTAGGATAAGCAGGTTTGTATAGACGTCCTCAGACAACTGGCTGTTTCGGATTTGTGTCAGAGTTAATTGCTCTGTAGGTTAAGCCGTCGGCCACTCAGGTCAACAATCTTAGCTCCAGATAATCTTACTCTTTGCTCTTTGAGAAGTGCAGCAGGTGACAGACAACACAGAAATGACCCTAAAACTAACCTGATCTACTGAGGCATGGGATAAGAACCAGAGAATGTAAGAGTAAACATAATTTATGATGCACTAAATTTAAGGTGAACATTTCATTTCCTTCCATCTTAATGAAGGTTCTCTTGAGATTAGATCTACACGTATATGGTCTGTGGCCATGTGTAAAAAGTAGAGCAAAGGCTCTTGAGTACTGCAATAGGTGTTTTTTTTTTTTTGAGGTGGTGGGGGGGCACAAGGACATGCCATAGATCATAAGATACTCTTCATCCTGTAGAGGGCAGTGAAGACACATGGCCCAGTGGAAGCCTGGGCGCTGTCCTGTCTTCTCAGAGCAGGACATGTAATGTTCTTCCAGCATGGCATCTCTAACAGCAACACAACGCTACATGCAGTTGTGACATGGAATAAAGGAAACCTTTATCGAGCTGACCTGCAGCATAAAACTGCCAGTGATAAACCTGCTAGCTGAAAAACATCTCCGAAGTAGTTCATTTGTATATATTTCCCTTTAATGGTAAATTCACAAGTTTACCACATAGTACTGTAAAAAATGCTTACTTGAGTTGTATTTCGAGTAAAAGTGTGCATGTTGCCACCAATTATTCACAACCTTTTTCCTACAGACTGTAGAAGGCTTCATGCAGAGCCACAACATACATTATATAGCTGTTTTCCCAGGCTGAGTTGTACTCATTAAGATCAGTAAATTAATCTGATGTGCAAAAGTGGTGACTGTTTTTTTAACAATTAAAATTACTCTCCAGTAGAATCCTTATTCTCAAATCTACAAAATGCTTATTCTTTAGCTAATACATTTGAGTTAAATGATATTGTATTGTAAGAGTCCAAACTAACTACAATTTCTCAAGTCACCATTAATTCATTCTTATGCTCTACCTTGCAGTGCCGCAGTCAGCTTGTGGGTAGTTTTTTTACATCAGGGCTCAGTGGGAGCTGTTATCTACACAGACTTACCGTACAATCAATCAGTAAGTGGCTAAATGCTGCGTAAAGCTGCAGACATGGTTGTTGATTCTCAGTGACTCCAGCAGTACTATCAATTCTTTCACAAAATTGTCTTTACAAATATCACTTTTGGTCCCTTGCAATGCAGTAAAGTATAACTTAAATTAGTAGATGGTATTTTAGATTAGTCAATTCAAGTCAGTATCTACACAATTGTGTAATTCGACAGTTACACAGTGAGTGCAGCCTTCCGTTTGTTTCTCAACGTACTCACAGGTGTCCTAACTTGGAGAGGATTTAATGTGTACCATGCTCCTGTGTTGTGAACAGGTGACCTTGGCATCAGGCTGTTTGATAAATAAAGTGTTTTGTATCGCTATAATAAAATTATTTATCCCATTGAAGAATCTTCAAGGAAAAATTCTACATTGAAGCCATTTAGTTAATTAATGGGATTTATCAAAATACCGCACCCACGTGGGTATGCCGAAACATGCTGTGTCTGAAAAGTCTGTGGCCATTTTTGGACATTATCAGGTCAATATTGATTTCTTGGATTGTTAGTATTTGGCCATAAAACACTTGCTTTTACTGTTGGCCGAATGAGCTTCCAATCCCATTCAATCATTTAAAATGTGGATTTCTGCTGATACTGATAGCAGAGCTCTTTTTGCATTGTATTGTAATTTTGCCTTGCATTTAAATGTATTTATTTGAACTGTAGTTTAAGTAAGCTTCACATACAACCAGGTGTAGGAGGGCAAATTGCAACTCTGTTCATCTGGTTTGAAGATCTGGTTTGAAGAACTTGTTCACGTTTTGCACACCACATGCACAGCAATGCATTATCAAGTACTCGTAAAGAGAGAATTTCAGAGAGTGCAATGGCAAATTGACAACTCCTTTATAAGATTTTCAAAGTGAATATTGGAAATGAAAGTGGAATAACATTGTAGAGAAATACATATCAACACTATAAAAAAATCTTATCAAATACGAATCAAAAATGGTGTGAGACCTGAAGACAAACCAGATGTTTTTATACACACAAATTAATTCAGATCCAGTATTAAAGGACAAGGCCAGAGGTTTGTTTGTGTCGGACGTTGAATAGAGGAAGTGGTTGCTATGGTTACCATGCAGAATTAGAAATCCGCTGGAATGGCGGTAGATTCAGCGAGAAATCGGCAGTAATAGATATGAAACGGGCTAGATTATTAATACCTGCCTGAAGTAAATAGGGGATGGCTTATTGATCAGTCAGATACAACAAACGTCAGGACGTGTCAGGTTTTACACGCTAGTTAAGTGTTTGAATGAATCTTTATTGAGAACATCTCACTGTCGGTTTCAAGCGCCGGAAGACCATCACTGTGTTAACACACAGGCTGAAAGCCGACGGACTTTCACTGTGAAAATACAAACGTCAATCAGTTGTTTATTGGCTTAGAGAATCCACTACACCTGCATGCTAATGACGTTAGCGTAGCTCACTACTTTCTTTGCAGCTGTCCCAACATGGCGGGAGGGACATTCTCCACCATTATTGCATATTTATATGGATCGGTACGTGGAACAGTGAAATTAGTCTGATATCCGATGAGTGAATTACATCAGTTAACTTTTAATACTATCTCTGCTTTATTGCACGGCAACGGCATGCAAATCTGGGCCAGGACATTGTCACGCTGTATATATAACTGTTTTCTCAGTGTATCTGCTGTGATTATGTGATGTTTGTTTGATTATTTGATTTAGATCTCTGCCCCGGTTAATGGTTTGATTCGCTTAAACCGTAACTTTTAGTCTTTTGCAACTTGGACCCTATTTTTCAATTTTTTGTGTGTGACCCAAGCAACTAATGGGAAATTGGTTCAGTCTTGAGCGAGAACGCTGCAGCTGCACAACGGGCTCCAATGTAATCCTTCTGAGTAATGGAGAACTGTCAACGTACTTCCACTCAAGGAGAAGTAATGTTGTTAAATCTAGCGAGAGGCGACTTGTTGCCGGAAGACAATGGGGGAAATCTGAGTGAGATTTGGAAAGGTAAGTAACGGTGTTGTGAGACTTTGTTGTAGCTTAGCTTTATTATAAAGATTTCCAATGTCATGGCTAAGTATTTAGCTGATTTTGACAATGTGGATGAGGCTTCAAGATTTCAGAATGAGGCTTCTCCTTTAGCGAGAGTTGGTTTGACAAAATAACCCACTGACCAGATCAATAATGCTCAGACACGTAATAACCTGTCAATGGCAAAATGTATCACTTTAGGGGACGTTCATTGATGGTGCGTAATTGCCCATAACGATTACATTGCAGTGCTCTCGCTACTAGACCAGTCTGAAATAATGTTGTTAGCCATTAATTACATACACACAAAAACAAAGGGGAATAGGGTCCAGGTTGAAGAATAAAGAAGTTACGCTATACACTGGCAGTACATTGAGCTGTCGTATGCTTATGAAATTATTATTCTTCGGAAGTTAATTTTATCATTGTAATTCCCAATAAAGATTGAATGTGATTTTGTGGAGCACCATCAGGGGAAAATATTTCCACTGTTATGTCTGAACTTAAATCCCTTTGCCTCCATCTTCTAAGCCATAGTCCACATCCTTTGAACTCGCACCAAATCTCATACCCATGTCTGCTGTAAAAATATCAGGCCTCATTAGACACTGCATACATGAAGACAAACAATTCTACCAGTGTGCACTCATCAGTGTACAGCGCTTGGTCTATGCCAGATGATTATTACATGACACTCTGAGACAGAAGGCCCCAGGATCAAATCCTCCGTGGTGCTTTAGAGTATCAGAGTGCAGTTTTCATTCAACATAATGTAGAGGATTAAGCGAATAATGCCTGCAATGGCACATCAGTGGCACATGGTCCAAATTGCTTCCTGACCTGGCTGTTTTAAATGAAAACACAACAGATAGTGCCTGGTCATCAAACAGCCAGCTTATGTCATGCACCCTCGATGCATAACATATTACTTTGACAATCATGTTAAATTATATTCTTATCTCATTTATCCCTTTGCCTCTATCAGGTTTATCATGTGTTTGAATCTCTGATTGGGTTCTGATTCATTTTCTTACACAATGGCATCTCCTTCATCACTTCCTCCTCTATTAACCTGCATATCAGTGCAAAGGGATGCCTTGTGTCACATTATAAGCAGTTGAAAGTAAAAGATAGGAGACGAGCCCGGGTCATCGTGGCAATCTTCCAAACAGCTTTTAAACAGTGTTTCACAATTGATAAACAACCGTGCCTGTAATTAATATTGTACATTCATGGTAAAAGGCATTCTGCATAATTACTCCACTGTCTCCACCAGAAATATGCACATTCAGTGTTATTATAAAGCACACCAGTATATCATATTAAGTCATAAATAATGTGCCAGTAGAATTAATTAATTTTATACACACCCCTCCCCTTGTGTGGTACTTTACATTTAACTATGTCAGCAGTTATTGATGCACTCTTTAAACAATGACATTTTACATGCCTTTTTAAAGGGAGCTGTTTTGTGAGGCGCTGACAATTTCTTGAGAGATAACTCAAGGAGTTTGCCTAAACATTATGTTTAAACTGTTGTTAATGTTTAAAGCATTTATTTTTTTGCAACAACACGTGTAGAAATGTAGTTGATTGGCTGAAAAGCATCAGATAAATATATAACCTTTTTTCGCGACAAAGGTTTACGTTTTTCCCTCTACATGTGAAGACATAATTATACCTGAATGTTTGGATGCTCACAGCAGGTTGGTGTTGAATACATTCAATTGGCTGTACGTGGACTTTAAAGCTGAATCAGCTAATTACCCAAACACGGACAACGTATAGTTGTAAATGATCACTGATTATACATTTTATGAAGTAATACATGACCATCGGGTGTGATATCTTTCACTAGTAGGCTTTAAAAAGACGGGTTCCGATTTTTCCATGCCCATTTCAATGTAATACTCACATGTACATTGAAAGAGTTATCACTTGCTGAAATAATTTCTCCTCTCCATACTAGCAGTGAAGAGACCTTTTTTTAGTGCGACTATACTGTAAAAGATATACACAATCTACAGTCCTCGTTCCATGCAATAAAGTATTCCAAAGTACAGCTGACGCTAATTAGCTGAAATAATCAGCAATCTTCCAAATTGAAGGACCTTTTGGCAAAAAGTTCCTCTTTTGTATTTACCATGCTCGTTTCCCTGCTTGCACATTGTCACCTGCAATAAATCCTCAAGTGACTAGCAGGACGAAGATATCCACTTGACATGGCTGTGCACACACTTTATCTCTTGGCTTGAGGACTTTCCTTTTGAAGCCTTGAGTTTATAATGTGGGCTGTCGATATACGGTATTCTGGCTTCAGGAAGTGACCATATTTGAACAAGCAGGGTGGAGCTGGGGAGGGTTAAATATTACTTTGTCTCTATCCTTATTGACAGGTTGCCATGGTGGAGACCTGTCAATCACAATTTAGCCACACCATAATGCATACCATGCTTTATTGTATATTTTACTCTAAATTGGACCATAATTTACGAAATGAACATCATGCTATTGAATAAAATGTGCAGTAGCAATTGAGACCATGAACTATTTCAGAAAATGTTTACTGGGGTCATTAATCAAGTGAGAAATAGGGTAATTTTCTCATAGACTTCTATACAATCTGACTTTTTTTTGTGACTAGTGGAGTCGCCCCCTGCTGGCAATTCAAATGAATGCAGGTTTAAGGCAATACGTACTGGCTGACGTGGAGACGACACCCAGTTCTTAAACACAGTCTATAGTAGTTGTGCTATGAAGAGATTGCTTCACTGCCAGTATGGACAGGAGCAAGGTGACTAATAACTCAACGTTCATAGGGCATACAGGTATTTTGTGACGACAGATTGAAAAAGTTACTGCTCAAATTAACAGGATAAAGAATGGCAAAAAAAAGTGGCGAGTTGTATTAAATGTATAGTGCTGTGGACATTTGCATTTTGCTAAATTTATCATGTCAATCATGATAGTACAGGTAATTTCACACTGTCACCCGTTTTTATCACCATAAATTACCTTATCGTGTATGTTATTATTGACTGGACCCTATCATTTGGGTCTTTTTGTATCCTGTGTTTTAATCAAGATTTTTCAACATACACCATATGTTCCATCTAAAATGTATTTATTGTATTCTATCCATCTTTTGATTGTACTAATGAACCGGGGGTTATGGTTGGATACATTCTAATATCTCAGATTTCTTATTGTATCAGATTAATATGTCTGAATGTGAGGGCACTGGAAAGCATATGACAGCACTTTTGTGGTTTCTATTCTCTTGTCAGGTTTCCTTTTTTTTATAAATACGAGATGTTGTCTTTGATGGCTGCTCAACAAAGAGAGAGCGGTCTTCAGCTGTAACCTCTCTGCACCAGAATCTGGAACATGACAGATGTCAGGCTGTGATAAATGGTGCAGAGTCTCAGTAATTTCACCAGGAATGCCCTTGAGATGCCCAAAACCCCAATCGCAAATGCTATTGTTGAATTAAACTATAAAAAGAAATCCTTCCCCCCTTGACATTATAGGAACTGTGGTTAAAATGGAGGATTTTTTTTCTTCTTCTCCAGAATTTACCTGGAGGATTTTTTGTGCCTGCCTGCATTAAAGGGAGAACATAAGAAAGGGCATGGCACTATGTAGTTATTGAGATCTATGGCACTACTGTATTATGAAGGCTTTTCATGCTGGAACTATGAAGAAATAACAATTTATTGTATTTTCAAATATATCATTTAAAATGCTGTATTATTAAGTTCATGGGGGTGTTGCTTATTGATTGATCTCTCTATATTATTGTTTCCCTAAATTAAGTAATACATTTCATTTAATTTAGCTGACGCTTTTATCCAAAGCGACTTACATTTTTGCTCTATACACCGTAGACACAGCAACGGGGAACAATTAGGGGTTAAGTGTCTTGCTCAGGGACACTTCGACGTGTGAGCTATGGGGGGACGGGGGATCGAACCGGCTACCTTGTGGTTGTGGGACGACCACTCATCCCCCTGAGCTACAGCCGCCCATTATAATGGCAATTGTCCACAAGATTCATGTTATCAGCATATTGTTCATGGCATATTTGACCAACCAAAGGTGTCTTTCCAGTTCCCATTTAAATGCTCAGGACTACTCAGCCACCATCATTATACATTTTTATTTTATAATATTTCAGTTCAGTGAAAATCCATGCCATTTTTGGGAAATCATGCAACCTATATGGTTCATAAAACAGAACTGCATTTGCTTATAGCTGGACAAAAACACACTCAATTTTGAACAACCTGGCCTTTAAACAATGACTACAATGACTGCACTCTATTAAGCATTAATAATGTAAGTGAGGTGCAGGCTGTGACAAATAGTTTCTAGATCCAATTCCCTATGGAGGCTGATCTGTAAAAATAACAAAGAAAAAAAAAAAAGACTTATTGTCACCGGTATTCTTGCTCAGGCTCACTAATTCTTGCGTGTGGTGATTTGCCCAGCAATTAATCCAAAAGCTGTGGCTAAACTACCCTCTGTGATATCCTCTCCATCCTATGACAAATAGAACAGAGGAATCTTAATTAGGAGGGAATGTGCTGCAGATGTATTAGAGTAGCGATGGGAAAACAGATGAGGCCATCACACCACACAGCAGGGAGCTGAGGAGTCTGCTCCCCCATCGCTGTGTCCAATCCATAATGCCACGAGTGTGCCACATGCCTCTGCTGTCATCTGCACAGTGCCACCGGGGCCCCCAGGGGCCCCCGGGGGCCAGGGAGGTCCTCACTATCCAGTGCTTGAGTTCAACCTCTCACCGGTGCTCTATGGCTGATTCACTCATTTAGAAAACCTTCTAAATGAGTGAATCAGCCATTTGGGGGGGTATTTTATTTTGTAAAATACACAGCTGTGATTTACTGGCAAAGCAAACATTTGTACAGTAAAGTAAATAGATGTGAATTGGATGTAATAAATCATACAAACAGATCTGCATTGCTTTGCCCTGTGACTGCTCCTTTTTTATTTATTTATTTAAGTTTCTCTGTTGGTCATTGAGGTTCCTTTTTGAAAAATAGCCATACTTTGACTATGTCTGTTCAGCTGGCTGCCTTCAATTTTATACCTGCAAAGTTTCAATCTGGGCTCTCCTTGCGTCCTTTAACATTCGGTGCCCGCGTCAACGCCCTCCCCCACCTTTTTCTCCCCTTTCCAGGATTACTGGTAGAGACTGCACTTGTGCTGTTATTTTCAACCTTGGTGGACAGGGGCTTCGGTATGTATTCTGGAAATACTTCAAAGAAAAGCAAAAAGGCAGCAATTTTCTGCTTGAATATCCCTCTGACTAAATCCATTGATCATCCTTGGGGTTCCTGAGAGAGAGGGAGTGAGATGGAGAGGCATGTTTTATCCTCTAATAACTCCTACCTTCACCCCTTCTTGCCTCTCCCGTTGTTGTGTTGTTGTTGGTGGCACTTCTGCTCTATTCCTTGGAGAGCTGCTGAGATTGAAGTTATTTTATGCTTCGGCTCCCCGGGCCCCAATTTGAAAACTCTTGTGTGTCAGTTTTCACACACTCCTGTCATATGGCAAGGAGCACTGGAGAGTTTTGCCTTTTACTTTTTCCTGTGAAAGCATCTTGTGGGGCATTCTGCATTTAATGATAAATAGGTCAAAAAAAGATTACTAGTTTATGTCTGTTTTAAAAATTCTTAAAAAGTTTGTTTTGTGAGTGGATTATTTTTAGATGCAAAGTCTTAATCTCTTCTCCTGAAAGAAAGTTTTGACCAGGGTGGATATGAAATAAACACCCCGAATATCTCTGTACAGTACAGTCAAAGCCCCAAATCAGGTATCTGATGGAAAACTCCTGTGTTGCAGCACACTTTTATTATTCCTAAAAATATGTGAGAAAAGCATTCACTGGTCAGTTACATCTCCAAAACTTGCTTGAAGTTAAAGTCTTACTCACTCGCTCAATGAGACCAGGATGACAGTGTGAGTAATCTGCATCGGCCGGCATTCTTCACTGAATCCCAACACGATTGCTTTTACGACACCACATTTGTTTAGTTTCCAAGAATGCTGCAGTCGTGCCATCCTGCCATTTAAAAACACAATTATTTGAGTCTAAATTTGTATGGGGATGCTATTTTCTAGCAAAAATAGAAAGTCATAATAATGTTCATTGATAAAGTATTTATCTGAATTGAAAGGCTTTATTTAAAGGCTGGTTCGCCGGTATTATTGATCTGAATATAAAAAAAAGTCAGGCTCTTAATGTTGCCATGTTTCTTAAGAACACATTGCTCATGCCATTGCAGTGTAAAACAACTGTCCTGCAATAAATCCTGCGGTCATGAAGGTTATAATGATCAGTTTTTGTTCTAGAGAAGTGTTGATTCATCTATAGGATCATTTTGGAGGACATAGTTATACATAGTTTGTCATGTATTGTCTTATTCTGACAGGTGTTTCTATTATTTTGTCCAACCCATTTATATATTTGAGGCTAAATAACAGAAACATCTCTCTCTATAATGCAACACAGTACTGTAAATCACAATCGTCCAGAATAACCTCTCTATTAAAAACAACACTATAACTTCCATAAAGGTATGATCTATTGCAGGACTGCTGTATTTGACTGATGGACGCTGAGGGTATGTCAGACATATTCAAGGTCTATTGCATACATTTGAAAATGAACCATTGTCTTTGAATAAGTGTGGTACCTGGACAGGTTTCGTGCTTATTTTTTCTGTACTGTATGTTGTCAGCAGTTTGCCTGTACATGAATGTGTTTTGTCTTGCCTGTGAGATTATTGGTCAAGGTGGGGGAGGATGTCTGGGTCACAAGTGAGCTCTGTCTGATTTTGGTGCACTGGTGCAGGCACCTTTCAGACACCTCTCTTCACCTGCCAGCGTCCTCCATTGCTGGCAGACTCAATAACATGCAGCTAATTGGAAGGTGATGACAGACAAGCCAGGCCCAATTTATTGCAGTTTGAAGACAACCCATTCACTTTCCCCTATGAGGCCGCGGTGAGTCACGATGTTGGAGCATTGCTTTCACCCGCCCCTATACATGCATGTTGGCGTCTGTTGTCTGGTGACGAGACATTGAAACAACCCACACAGAAACATAAATGCACTGCATTCCATGCATTCTTTAAAAAGCTGTTGGCAGATTAGCATTGCTGCAAACATTGCCCTCTTTTTGTGACGTTAAAGGTATTTCCCCTTTTGCAGGCAGGTTAATGTGTGTGTTTCACCACAACGAGGCCTTTACTGTCTGGGATAGAAGTGATGTTTTGTGGTGGTGAAAAATCAATTAAAATGTATTTCTCAAGTTAGGAATTTCTATCGCAGCATATTTGTCAACAAATGAAGGAATTTAGGTGCCAAAGCCCAGAGCATATACCGTAACTTGGGAAGCTACTTAGCATGAAATTGTATAATATATGTTAAAACGTGAATAGACCAATATCATCTCTATACCATGGTATAAACTTTGTTTTCTCCCGCTAGATTGCTGAAGCCCAAGTCTTGACACTTGTGATGTACTCTGCCAAGAACATTAAGTATCCGAAAGTGATAAAGCTTCAATTTGCTAGACCATTAGACTAATTACTGCAATAATTAAGTAACTACTTGATTAGAACTAATGGGTACCTAATTATCCAGGAAGAAAGGATCAGGTGGTAATTAATAGAGTCAAGCTGATGTCTTCTGACTTACCAATGCCGATTACCAAACATACGGAACTGAAACTGGGGAGGACAAAAATGGGAGAAAAAGGAGTGTTTATCTAACCCCCTGTAGCTAAGGCAAACAGTTTGTTAGTAGCACATCACATGAGTGGATTGTTAATGATTGTTAGTAACAAGATCATTTTGCATCAATATATTATACAGGATGATTAGCCTGCATCTATTTTGTCATTCATCCCTGAGCAGAGGTTGATCTCAATAGTATTGCTAATGATTACAGAGATAAGGAAGAATTATTCTGTACTTGACAGACACTATTTTGATGGATGGATGACATTTGGTTTCAGTTCTACACCAGCTTTGATTTTTTTCTGCGTGTGTGTGGATGAAGCCGAGACTCACACCTAGAAAACGAATGGTTTAAACTTGATTTTAATCACAATTCCCAATGAACATCTCTCACATACACAGAGAAAGATTAATAGAGACAAATCTAAAATTTATAGAATTCTACAATTTGCATAAAGTGTATTATCTAAACATGTAAGTGAAAAGTAAGGGTGTTGAAAAGGTCATTAAAATTTCAGTATACTGAATGCAGAATACGGACGTTATCTATCAATCCATCAATCTGCTACTTACATAATGTGTAATTGTTATAGGACGGGCAGCAGTCAAGCCTAGTCTCCATATAATATGCATGACTATGAATAGAAGTAAAAGTGAAAGCTGACACTTTTTGATGTATAGTTCTTTTTTATATTAATGTTTGAATAATATGTGCCTGGATGGTGGGCTATAAATTAAAATTGAGAATTGAGGTATGAATTTTTATGAGTCATCATCTATTTCCATTATGTATTTAAAAATGAAAGAATCACAGTTATTTGGATTAAACAGACATCCGACACTGCGATCCCTCAAGCAGACAGATTGAAGGTTAAAGGTGCATTTTGGAATCTTCCATTTTCCTTTAACAGCCTCACAAAGAATACAACTACTGAAAACTACAGTCTCATCCAAATGGTAATCTTTTGCTCAGCTCATTCAGTTCTTTACTTGGAGCTGAAGCAATTAGTTGATTAATCGATTAGTTGATTGACAGAAAATAATTGGCCACTTTTTTGATAGTTGATTAAGTGTTTCTATAATTCTTCTCACAGAATTAGTAAAACATCCTTAAAATGTTCTTGTTTCAACTCTTAAACAAGAGACTTTGCTTCTTGTGATTGTTATATATAATCGAAAAAAAAAAATTATAATCTGGCAGGTTATGATATAGATAAGAGGTAGTTTAACTTAGTTGTAGACATCACAGCCTTTAGTCGATGTCCCACAACCTATATAGGAAACCATCCTGTCAAACATGCTGCCCGCCCAGCAGTGGGAAATCACCCAGGAAGCGCGCCATTACAAATAAAGGACCGGGAAGGTGACGGTGGGGGTTCTCAAGTTGACGGCTCCTGCGAGAGCCTCAATGAAGGTTTTTACAAGATGAGCAGGAACTTTAGCTCAGCTTTCTTCCTCTGTATATTCCTGTGAGAGGAGGCTTTTTTTAAATCTCATGGCAGGATAAAAATATCATACTTTGTGTGTGTTTCTGTCATGTAACTGGATGCAGTGGTGTCAATTAATCAAGGGCTTATAGGGCGTGCTCTACAAGGCAAAAAGTGTATCGCTCTCAGCAGAGATTGCCATTTGAAACATCAGCAGACTTGTATGTCCATTGCTCTATTCAAGTGTTAAATACGCTGAAAGTTTAGTTTCCTTATTTACACTGTAAATATCCAATATGTTGACAGAGAAGCATTGTCTTTGAGTATGTGAGATGGTATCATATCAGACTACTTGTGATGAAATAACACTTTATAACTCAGTCAATATCCACTCTTCTCCCTGTGCTATAACACCGCACTGAATTGATATGCAGTCTAATAGTCTGCTAGGAGCTGATGTGATGTAAATTAAAGTAATTAGGGAAATGTCAAACATAATTAATAAAACAGGTTTAAGTTGTGAAAACACTTGTCAGCGGTAGGAAAGAAGATTTCGCCTCTTGTCTCCCTGACGTTGCCCACCCTTATTTGCCGCTGTTCAATTAGGTCACAGATTGCTCCTAAGTTACCGCTCCCCTCTCACTTTCCCGTTTACCCTCTATCTCTTGTTCTCACAGCTTTTCCATTTCTATGCATGGAGACCTGAGAGAAAGGAGGGGCAGCCACCATCCTGTGGAAGGGAAATAAATTTGCCTGTCCATCCACCGCCTGGATGAAATTAATTGCAGACTCCTCATCCTGTCTGGGTACAACTGGGGCATTAACATAAGCAATTTGCGTCCAACTTCTTCTGCCGGCTGTTTAATAGAGCATCGGACCTGGCCGATAAGGCTTAAGGTCCCTGACGCATTAGCATTTTCATAATATCAAAATATTATAGCACCATGATTTGCTAAAGCCCATTCATTATTGATAAGAACAAAAGGTTTTATAAATTACAAAAGGGGAGCATGACCTATAATTACGGCAAGCAAATTAGGGTGTGCAGTAAAGTCAGTTACATTTTGAAGGAAAATAATGATGCAGGAGACCTTTCTCCTTCCCTCAGGATTGGAAAAATAATAGATTCCTTCACAGCCTCACATGGGGTTGAGGTGCACGCTCGCAGGTTCACGAGGGACAATGTCTGCACAAGAAAGAGAGCAAGTGTCCCTGGCCCATACACAATCGCTGCATGCATAAGACAGGCCATTAGGCGAGTTAGTTTTAGTTAATGAACATACTCAAACCAAGAGAGACATTTATGCAAATGAACAAAATATAAATCCACAACAGTTTAACCGAACAGAACAGTCAAATATCGGGGCTTGCAAAGCTCCCACACGCAGTTGTATAGTTTAGTTTTTCAGGACTACTTGTGTTCTGGCAGTGATTGTGAGGGATAACATGATAAAGCTTCCACTACTCGTTGTGATTGGAGACCTACAGTGTTGTAGCCTGTGAAGTACACTAGATATATCTACAGTATACAATGACTACGACCCAATTAAATCATACAATTAACTAATTAATCTCACCTTATTTAAATAAAACGACAGACCCAATTTTGTTGGCCGGTGCCTGTGATAAGATCACACTCCAACTATATCATACAGTTCCCCTCCAGCTTACTTAAATGTTTCAATGATCTAAAGGTGCTGTCCCACACAGCTGACTAAAACTTGTTTTAAATCAAGTGTGTGTGTGTACCCTTAAGCAGTGGTTTGTGCTCACACAGGTCAGCACAAAGCACAAGCATTATTTAACATGTATTCCAACACTTAAGACATAATAAGGACATCTTATTAATACAATTCAGTATATATATATATATATATATATATATATATATATATATATATATGTATATGTGTGTGTGTGTGTGTATACCATGTTGCATACCCCTCCGAAAGATAGTCCTGCACTTGTCTGATGATTTCAAATGTATTGATAAATTCCCAAAATCAACGTAAGAGCTGTGTACAAAGGCACAAAAACGATAATTATGTTTGCTTACTCCTCGTTTGCATTAATAGCACACACTCAGAGCCAACACTCACGGCAATTTCCTTAAAACATACACAGTTATTACAACTTTTACTAACCTTGTGCCTCTTCCGCGGAGTGCGAATACCGTTACTGTTTCTAATTTGTATAAAAAAAAGACCATATTTTCCGTAGCTTTTGACATTCACTCTGCACACAATGCGACTTCCTTTTCAACTTTGCGAGCCGCCTTAAAAATAAAAGCATCTCATCTTAACACAGGTAAAACACATGCAACAAAAACAACAACATTGATTGACAAACAGTTTCTAAAGCCAGAACACAAATTGGGTTACTTACATATCATATAATAACCGACAGCATGCCTTTCAACAGCTCATTTTGTGCCATCTTTGACGTGCCTTTAAAAACGCTGGCTGTCTTACGGTGCTCCGCCAGCACTCGTCATGCAGTCTCGTCATGCAAGGGCAGCTCAAAAGCCACACACAACTTCACACAATCAATTATTTTTGATAAAATGTGCCCTTTTTATCCACCTCATTGTGTTTCTTCACCGCAGTCCTGTGTGTCCGTGGGTAGCGATGTTTAATTAGCTTGATATGCTAGCTTAGTAGCTTGACGGAGTTATCTATGTGTGTCTTCCTGGTGTTCTCATGTTTTCTTAATTTTTCCGACAAGTCCTTCATGTCCCTTACTCCCGTATCTGTCCATGCTGGATCGGTCCCCGTTGATTTAAAAAGCATGCATGGAAAGTAAAATACAGCGTTAGCACGACTGCATCCAGCAGCTACCTTAGCCAAACCATGCTGGTGTAGCTTAGCCGTCTCCAAAGAAGCTGCTTCC
Organism: Myoxocephalus aenaeus; assembly: GCA_038501785.1. Classification (NCBI taxonomy): domain Eukaryota; kingdom Metazoa; phylum Chordata; class Actinopteri; order Perciformes; family Cottidae; genus Myoxocephalus; species Myoxocephalus aenaeus. The sequence goes on along the minus strand of JBAMJR010000350.1, from coordinate 11,725,650 downwards.
CTTTCACGGCAGTCTGCTGTCTTATGGTGAAGTCCGGTTGATCTGGGACCAGGTGTTTTACCTGTAGTTTCTCCGCCAAAGTTCTTCTCTCAAACGGGTGTTGGAGGAGAGATTATACTGAGTTAGCGTTTGGTCTCCTTTGAAGAGCAGTGCTCGCACTCGCCATTGTCATGGTGTTAAAATGGGTGGCGCCTCGAGAGACTAGCCCTGACGAGAACGAGAGATGGGAACGCGCACCACAGGGCCAAATGAGAGTGGCCCCTCCGTGGATCTTTTTTAGGGTGCTGATTGGATGAATTGTATGTCACTCATTTATATCTTTAATCAGTGATTGGGTAAACTACCTATTAGACCCGTCTTTCTTGGGCAAAATGGACCTAGCCCCAGCACGTGCACGGCGCAGCAGAGACGTGCACGGGGGCAGCTGAGAGGTGCACGGGCGGAGAGGACAAGCAGGAAAAGCATATATTTTGCGCAGATATCCTATTTTACAAATATTACTGGGTATATTCCATAGCTCAAAAACACAAATATTGACAATTTCTATAATGTATTAATATTATTATAATTTTAATTAATAATATTATAAATATTTTGTATTTATTTATTTGGTGGCTCAAGGTGGGTGGGGCCAGGCCCCATGGCCCTCTATTGGCTGGCCCCACTGGTGCTTTCTCTGACTGGGCTCGTCAAACGGTGTTACCTCTCCGCCAGTCTTTGTGCTGAACCAGGCTTTCATGTTGAAAACGCGAAAGTCAACTTTAATCCCATTCTTAATAAACTCCAAACAAGTATATAAGTAATATGTCCTTTAATGTATTCATATTAACTTAATTAATTTCACAGTTTACCTTGCTATGCCTCATTATTGTGGAGCAGGTACGCATATCCCCTCTGTAATTCACATTTCATAATAAAATCAATAAATTTCACCATGTAAACAGAGCCATCTGGAAACGTATCCTGAATCTATCCTGACTCGAAGCACACAAACACACCTGCATACCTGTGACACACACAGATTCCTACTTAGTTTTAGATGATTTTATGTTCAGACTGGCAGATTAGCTCGCTGCTTGGTGCTGGGGAGGTAGAGTGCACTCGGTTTTGTCAGAGCTTTTCCCAGAAAACAGCTTACTACTGCTGCTGGAACAGCTGATGAGAACATCAATACCATAGCAGTCAACCCCGTCTGAATGCATTCGTAGGAAACGATAAGTTGATAGAAATCCTATTTCTTCACTTTGTTCTGTAGTAGTTGTGCTATCTTCTCATCCATTACCTTGCTCAGTGTGTATGTGGTCGTAGCAGTGGGGAAACTCACAACTTGACTTGGGTTAGATGTGCACAATATCCAATTTACTCATTTGGTTGCCACACAGACAACTACATCTGTAATTACCCAAATCCTCAGATATCCCAGAGAATAGCTAGTATAGTCTGCCACATTTATCTGTAGGGTGTGCAGTGAGGTATTTAGAGTCTACATAGGTCTAAAACAAGTGGGAATTATAATCAGTTATCTCACTCCTCCTTGTAAAGTGGTCTCAAAGTTTGATTGCGTCCTATTGGGCCAGTCTAATCATTGCGACGCTGTGTCCCAGAGTGCTCCAGGCTCCTTATCATTCATTAACCTCTAACTGGGATGTTGCGTTGCCCCCCCCTCATTCAGTCATACAGCATTTCAAGTCATAGATATATTTTTCAGAAGAAACAATGACCATGTAGGGAGAATACATTGTGAATTCAGGGCTTTGCTAAAGGTGACTCCACTCTCTCTCCTGGTTCCCCTCTCAATTTCTCTCCATCTAATCTCCCTCTGTCTATAACAATAAGAATTAATTAGCCTGCTTATTTTTCTCTGGTTGTAGAGAGGCTCCCCATCTGGATAGAAGACAGTCCTCTGTGTGCCTGATTAATGGCGTGGAGAGACAGTTGCCAGTTCTGAAGCCTTGCTGTCTGGCCCAGGTCAGAACTTCCAGAAGGCAACCTAATGTTAGTCCGAGGGAGGGGTGGAGGAAAGAGGGGGGCCTTAGAGAGGGTATTATGCTCTTTGATAATGAGCAGGACCTGCCTCAGTTAGTTTAGGTCTATCAATATAAAGTTACCAATGCAAGGTCATTAATAGATAGATTTATAGTGAAAATAATGTGAAAGACACTCTTAGCTGTACTGTGTTGTCGTGTCAGTGTAGGTCAACATAACGAATAATACAGATTATACAAAATCTACTCAGCTGCTCTGAAAATGTTTCACTGTTGTCTCGGCCGCTATTCTTTTAATTCAAATGTATTCATATTGACACTCTCAAACGATGCGTCCTTCTGTGGTTCCTACAATGTCTTTACTTGTCATAACAACATAAATGATCATGGGGTTTCATTGTTTTGTCATTATTCATTTAGTGTTTTTAAATTTTTTCAAATGGGAATGACGCTTTTAAGTCATTAACCCCTATACATTGTTTTACAACATGCAAATATCATCCGATTTGCTCTGCTGAAAGCACCCAGTCTTTGACTAGTTCAATCATAATGAAAAGCCTTTTCTGATTCTAGTCATTGCCTTTGTTATGGTGTATATGTATCGATACACACCTGTGAAGCACTGCCTGTGATTTTAGCCAGCTAGTTGCCTGGACCAAAGAAAAGAAGTGCAAAGCATTTTTCTTGCCACTGGAGCTTTGACTCATTTGTCACTAATGTGTCAAAGAGACGATGACATTTACAGCCCGGTGTGAGGGCCTCCCAGCCCTCCAGACACCCCTGAAGTAATACATGTTTACCTTTAACAAAGAAGTCTTTGGATTCAGCACACTGGGCTCTCATTTGCTCCATCTTTCACTTAATTTATCAAACGGAACAATTTCAGCTACTATTATTGTTGGAAATTTACACTATACTATTTATTTGGTAGATTGGAGTAAGATACTGATATTTTGTCAAAAAAACTAAAACAAAGCAGATGTAGATATTAACATCCAACAAAAAGGTAATTTCACAGCAGTTGGAAGAAAGGTTGTAAAGTTTGACACAATTTATAGTGCAAATACAAACTTGTGAATAGTAATACAAATATAGTATAACTACACACACACACACACACACACACACACACACACACACACATATATATATATATATTTTTTAATGTGTATTAGTTGAGAAATGCACGACTTTATAAGCCATTACCAATAATTCCACACAAGTGACCTCAGGAACATACTTGTTTTACAAGGACATTTAAATTACACTCATGGTCTTGTAAACTCCATTTTAAATGTTTATCTTTCTCCAAAAAATATGAATTAAGAACAAAACAAATCCCATTAGTATTGTTTGTAATGTAGCAGAGCACAAACGTGTGAGAAATACTTAACATATGTATTTTTCAGTTTGTTGACATCACATTTTGTGACATGATAATTACTCTTGTTAGAGCTCTCATCTGTTTAGATGTTTAAGGATTTTAATGGAATCCTGATACATCCAGTATGTGCAGAGGACAACGGGCAGACTGTGTCTACACTGAACTACAGTGATAATATGTGGACTTGTCTTGAAGGAATATATCCACAACTGTCAGTATACAGGCAGCAGCACACCAGCTAATACAACTCTTACTTGAACAGTCTGTGAATTGAGCTCGTACTAAATCAATGGAACGCTGCAAAAATATGAGAATGAGATGAAGAGAAACCGATGTCTAAGCCTTGAGGGCCAAGATGTGCAACATCACACCATACTCTTATCTGTGGACGTGTCTTTCCCCCGAGAAGAATCTGCACAACAGCAAACCGCGGGATTCAAAGGTATATCAGGTGCATGACCTTAGGGTTAGTGAAAGCTACAGCCAAGCCGTATCCGTGGAAAAAGTCAGACACAGATCTCAACATCATGTGGTCAGCATACAATGATACACACATGCACGCAAACACCCAAGTTACTGCTTTTTCTCTTCACACTCACTCATAAACACAAGGCTGTATTTTCTGCGGTTGATAGCTAGATCGATGGATGGGTGATGGAAGGGTACATTTATGACCGGATATTATGCATTTGTTGTTTTTCAGTGCATTATATATTCCTATCTTCTGCAGTACCAACCAATTACATAGGATGAGTCAATTTTAAATTGAATTTAAATTAATACTGATTGACTTTGCATTATGCCAAAGCATAATGCATTATATGCTGTATCTTTGAAAAAATAGATCCATTATCATTCAATTTTCCCCTCATTAACCTTTGGTTCATTGCTTAATGTGTCACAGGCCAGAGGCCATTGTAATCTCTCTCAATGGACACGCTGTTCTTGATCAATATGCTTCTTGCTCAGCAACTTGCATTGTTTTATTTTCCTGCTCGTGTTCCAGAGTGAGGTGTGAAAGGATCATTCCAAGTCTCCAAGGAGAGGCTTCTTTCAATATCCTCAAAGTAGCGGATCCCACCCACTCAATTGTTCTCGACATAATCATATAAAAAGATTCAGGAAGAGTTGTTTTTTATTGTTGTTGTGTTTTTCCTCTGCTGAACAATGCCCTTCCGCCACAGGGTCCCATAACAGCCTACCAGTCTGTGCTCAGCGCACCTCCACCCCTCATCCCACCCTTGCTATCTCGTTTTCCTCATCTGGCCCAGGCCCACTTCCACATCTACATCCCATTGTCTGAGTGAAGGCAGCACGCGCAGGGCTGGGGCCAGTCCAAACATACTCATCTCTTTCTCTGGATGACTGCCAGTATTCTTTGGAGAATGTAAACTTTGTTACTCTCCAAATCAATTTAACAGTTGTGTTTTAGTAATAGAACAAAGATTACAGTCTCTCTTCTTGTCTAAAAAAGGGTGTGTATGTATTTATTAACATGGCTCGTTGTATGTTTTGTGTTGGGATTCATGCACACACGTGTGTGTCGGAGAAACCAAATCCCAATCCATCACGCATTCCCCAAGGTGGGCCAGCCAGTGTGTGTGTTTGTCACTGTCCCCTGTCAGGAAAGAGGGTTGGAGCGTGTTCTCCGGACGAACCCCCTTTGGCTGAGGAAGTGCTCCTCTATATTGGCCTCTTTGTGGCTCGCTAATCGAGCTTTCCTGTCAGCAGGCTGCACAGTCCCAGAGCAGGGTGCACTACGTGATACAGACCCACTCCGGTGCTCCAAGGGAAGTTCTGGGATCAGTAGATAACAGCACAGCTCCCTCATCTAACACACGCAGAATAGTGTTACCTCTCTCGCTCTCTCTGTCCTTGCATGAATAAGGAAAACACAGATTTTAACCATTTAAAATTCCATTTAATTCCATTATTCAGAGCTCCTGGCTGACAAATGTAGTTGCCTTTGGAAAACCCCATTGTTTCCTTTCAACCTTCAAAGTGTGTGTGTGTGTGTGTGTGTGTGTGTGTGTGTGTGTGTGTGCGTGTGCGTGGCAATAGTATTTTCCAAAATGTGGATGATCACATACAATTATTAAACATTAACATGTATATTGTTCTACCTTTTTCATGATACTGTCTGTTCTGGATTGCCATTTTAGAGATTTATACACACTATTGTCCTTCCCACCTGCATTTTGTACTCTGTGGGCCATCCTGCAAAGTGTAGCCCTCTTTTAAAATGTAAGCGGACTTTAGTGCTTTCTAAGCAGAGTGGTCACGAAGGACCCATCTTCTGGTATTCAAAACCAATTATACAATAATAATCCGTAGGTGTCACTTCTATTAAAATTTTCCGGTTATTCAAGCATTCACAGATATGTCAGGGGGATTATTCAAGGACACTGACACTGTATCAGATATTTTACTGAATTTCAGATTTTCTCATATGTCCTTGGCAGTTCATTTAAATGGTATTTTATTGTTCACATGTTCCCCAGTTCATGCAACTGTTACACCATTTTGTCCTTTTCAGTTTGACAATAATAACATGTCATGAGTTCCACATTGTACTTGTGTGTAAAATACAGACTATAATTGCCATACATAAGTGCACGAATGAACACTTTTTGTAGAGTGGGGTAAGGTTTCTAGAGCTACGGCCTCAATGCAAGTATATTTAGTTTACACCAATTTTGATTTCTTGCTACTACTGCTCCTTTTTGGTGAATTACAATTTGACATGTTTTAATTCTGAAGGTATTAAGCAAACCAGGCATTCAAGTTCATAGTTAGTTTTAACACTTTGTGCCACCACCAACAGCCTTGTGGAGGATAACCTCCCGGTACCTTCGAGGAGGGTGGGGGCTCTGACAGGAGACGTCATAGTCTAGTTACCTCACAGCCGGCGCTCGGTGCTCATTCTACGGTTACAGCTGATAATGGCGTCCCGAACGGCAGCGTAATCTCAGAAGCTAGCGCCCACCCCCTCCACTTACCCCTCAGGGTTAGCTATGTTAGCTCTGTTAGCTCTCTCAGCTCCTGTGCTGTTAGCTACGAGCCTACGTCTCAGCCGTTGCCATGTTGAGAGGCGTTAGAAATGCTCCTACTTTCATTTATAGCACATTTAAAAGAGTTCTTACTTAAAAGGCAAAAAGTTTTCACAATATCGATAAATGTTTACGACAGTATAGTTAAAAAATAATGACTGAATACAAATGCATCGTAAAGTCAGACCTACACTCAGGTCAGATGGACCATGTCAATCCAAATGTACAGAGTAAAGTAACATGGACAAAGCAATATGGCATCTGCCTTCAGATGTAAAGGCCAATGGTCACAATTGTCTTCTGTTCACTGCTGGGCAACATACCGCATATCTCCAAAGTATGAGATGCAGGTCCCGATATTTGAGAAACAGGAATATCAAATGCGGATCTGAAGCCAGTGAATTATTATGACTTTTTCTGGTGACATTTTCCAGCGGCATATGGCAGCAAGCTCATGGGAGAGCACAGCTTTTTGATGAATACTTTAAGTCAGAGGGACCAAAGGACAGAGCTGGGCGTATGCTGCCTTCTGTCTTGTGAAATGATAATGTGGCCTCACTTAAACAAGATTCTGAAGCTACTGAGCTGCCATTTTTAGCCACAAGAAATATCATAGGACAAACACGGAGGAACCGACTATGTGTGGGTATGAAGACACAGATTTTGTATGTGTGTTTGATATCTGTCAGTTCACTGTATCTTCTCGTTAACTGTCAGCTTGCCATGACTACTGAACACAGTGGGAGGACAGTCAAGTTTGTTTGCGTTAATGGAATATCTGCGGATGTTTTGAAAATATTAATTTAATACATTTAGAATGCTCACATTTTTACAGCTCTGTTTTAGTTTCTATTAACTCTTATGTATCATACTATATATATATGACTCTTTATCAGTCATACCACCAAAAGGAAAGTCAAAGGAAGAGACATTGGTCAATATCTATATATAAGCACAAAACCCATCTCAGGCATGCAGCTACAGCTCTCATGTATTATACTATGTTTGTCATTAGGATACAATCCTCATTATCAATGTAATATGCATAATATGCAGTAAAAATTAAAATAGAAGTGACACAATCTTGGCATTGCTAAAAGCTCTGTGTAAAACACACATATACTGAGAAACATTTGCATTCTTCAGTTTCCATAAACAAAATCAAATTGAAAAGGGTACAGCCAGAAATTAATTATCCATCTAAAGCAAATGTACTGGAAAATATAATTTATGGAACAATTATGAAAATGGTGCGCTTAAGTGAAAACCCCACAATAATTTAATTAATATTTCATTGGATTACTCTTTTAATTCTTTGCCGTGGTGAGTGTGATGGAATGTACAAGGCTGTTGAGTGGAGTGGTATTTTAGGTTTTAAGTAGAAAAAAAAGGCTTGTGTTGCTTTCAATGAGATTGGAGTTTTAAAAGCTTGTTGTGATGATAGTAAATCTGAACCAAAGGGTAAATGTTCTGCAGGTGATTAAAACGTTAACAAGATGAGACCTTGACTTTTGGTGCTGAGATATGTTATATGATAAAGCATATTATTATGTACTGGACATGTTATAGTGTATAGGTTTCAATATCTGTCTATTAGCATAGTTTGTGGGGCATTGTGTGCATGTGTATCACTTCAAATGGTTCCTTAGCTCAATGTCTTTCCTCTACAGAGGGCCTCTTTATGCCTGGGAAGGACTTGTCCTTCTTCCTGTCACTTGTCCACTGGGAATCCTGCTCTCTGTGCAGTCTCATTGGCATGCTAAAGAGCCCTGATATTTTTGTCTTACGTTTAAAGAGGGAATTACACTGAGCTATTGAGGGCTTATGTCCAGGGCATTTAAACTTTTTTTTTTTCATGGTTCTTGGAAGTCGTCCAAGTAGACTGAAAAGATGGGAAGGTTAGAGAACGGATGGAGAGGTTATTGACAGCGCTGAGGTTAGTACTTTGAGGGACAAGCGGAAACAATGTGCTGACTGTTAGCCAAGGATCAGCTCTGCTGTATTGCACGGGGGACATGAATGTCCTGAGTGGGCTTTTTTTTTCTCAAAATGTTTCTTCTCTTCTTTCTAGAAACCAGTGACAATGAAACTAAGTCTAAAGCAGCAATTTGTAAGTCAAGAGCCTGGCAAAATGAGTAGTGTGGGGGAGAAGGGAGTTGAAAGTGTATGGTGTGTATAGTAAGAGCTCGGGGTCTGTTTAGGGCAAGTGGAGCTCGGTCAGCTTTGCATGCCACTCAAGTGGCTTCCTGCAGTTTACTGTATAGACACCACCGACACTGGAAGAGCATTTTTAGGCACAACAATATCTCAGATACTCTTATACTCTGTTACATTTGACAAATTACGTCACAAAAAAAGTCAACCTAAATGTTAAAGTTGCATTTGTCATGTAACTAGTTATTCACATATAAAGAGATCAACATCATTTTTCAGTCATCGCTTAGGGGTTAAATTATCAGTTTGGGACAAACTAGACATATATTTTTTTAAGGTTTTAATCTGAAGGTTCATTATGTTTAGTTTGTTTTTTAATAGCGAAACCAGTTTATTAACCAGGAAAGTAATGCTTATTTTTCTTTCTTATTAAATGAATTACACACTACAGTAGAAGACAATTACCAGCGTTTTGAATTGAAAAGCACCAAACAGTCAAATGCAGTGTGCTGAGAAAATGGCAACGCATTTTTGGAATAAACTATGTTCACTGTATGTCATGAATCACTCACCACTCTGTATCCTGCATCACTGACATTATAGCCGTAGCCTGATTAAAACTGTATGTTTTGCTGAACTAGCAATGCTGTCAAGCTTGTCTAATTGGCAGATGGCGAACAGTGCTAAACATTGTCATCCTTGACACCAAAATTGCAATGCTGGCTCGCCATTGGCACATCCCTACTGCGGCTCTCCTCCAACTTCGGCATAGGGCGAGGCACCAAAATGCCAAATGGGCGCAGGTGATGAATACCCCTCTCTGCACCTCTGGAAAATGTCATCTCACCAGCACAACGCTCCCAAAATACACCCACATGGAAATTAGTCAGATCCCTTTGTCTGACAGTTTTACATTTAACAACAGTCTGCCATTTATCATGGATTGTGGTCCTATACGGGGACCCGTTATTAGATCTGGTATGCTTGAGAGATCAAACAAATGTGCATCTTGCTCCATTGTAAAGAACATTAGCTGTAGTGAGCTCGGATTCACAACGTTTAAAGTGGATAGCAGTGATTCATGAAAATTGCTGAAAAACAAAAACATATTGAAAAAATCTCCGTAGGAACTCCCTTGACTTCTTCTGCAGAATAATTTACTTCTCGTGGATTAATATTTCTGGCGTTTTCTCCACAGCATAGCACTAACTGCACTGACCTTTTTGTCTCATTTGTGTGTTTTGCAAAACCAATGTAGTTGGCCAAAAATATCATAAATATTAAGATAGCATAATGTTAAGCTTCCTTTGACTGAAACACATAAAAGATAACTTTTTGCCATAACTCTTATCACCTTATACAGAGAATATGGCAACCTTGATTACAACCAGTTCTGTATTTACACGACCAAGGAGAAACATTGGCGTTTATTTGAAGTTGTGTGTCTTCATCTGATAAATATAAGTCTAATATTCACGGTGCGTTTACCTCTGGTTTGGTCTCTACCAAACTTCATCAACGTCTGATGAAATAATCTGTGTATTTCGCTGGTAAATGCTCCATCATGTTCACCAGTCAGTCGCTTACTTTCTCTGTTTGTCTGTTTGGTGCTGTGCAAGTAGCAAACAATGGCTGTCTGCTGCTGTATTACGCCGATGAGTGCAGTGAGAGTAAACCAAAACAGTAACGTTGCAGTTCATAAAACCAAAACAATATCTTTAAAGACACTACAATGCTCAGTTTAACTGACGGGAATTGCAGAGTTGGTGGTAATTACCTGTGGGTTTTTACCTTTATGAGCAACACCTTCCACATTACATGGAACCATTTTATCCATTATTTACATCAAATCATTTATGAATTTCATTTAAAATATGTCAGGAACCCCCTTCATCACTGCAAATTATATTTTAAACCAGATTAATTAATAATTTGGTAGAAAGTGACGCTGAATACATGTAACATGCTTTATAATTTATACCCGTAGTTAGGTTAAATTCTTGTACTCACTGACACCTCCTGGGTAGATACAGAGTAACACACCTAGGTGTCTACTGCTCAGCTATGTGGGAAATGTACACAGCAACATGTTAACTGTAGCCTCTTAGGCGAGCACTCTAGATGGAGTCCCTGAAGTATCAAAATGATTATGAGAGCCATGGGCTGCCACTGGAAACAAACTCACTGACACGCTGATAAAATCCCTGCCCCGTGTTTATATGCCATTTTGCAAAGAAATCAGAAAAGGTAATCATGTATGGAAGCCGAGGTTAAGAAGCAATGTAACAGTCTATTAAGTTTAATATAGATATGTAGAATAAGCATATGCAGGGGAACATTAGCATAAATCTTGGTTACACACGAATTGCGCAGTGCGCTCTATTCTCTCCCTGCAGCCGGGTCTAATGACAAATACTGTGAATGAGCCATGCCAGCCTGCCGACTGCAAACTTGAGCTCTCAATTAGCCTCCTTACCAGGAAGTTACCGATCCATTCAGATTTCTAGTTTTATTCAGCTTTCCCTCAAATGAATTTTAACAAAAAGGAATCAGACAGCAACAGTTAATAAGTGATAGAGGTATGATACTATTTCAAAATGTCTCTACACTTTTTTTTCTGTTTTATTTTCAAACTGTAAAGCGTTTCCTCATCAAAACTCTAAACATGAAGAGATTTTGGGTCCAGCCCAAAGCTGTGATTGTCACTAGTTGTTGGCAGAAGACGTTTTTCAGAGGGACGAGTAATGACTCATCATGTCTTACTTTAACGGGACACGTGACTCTTCTCTCTTACTACAAAACATCTGGAAAAAAACTGTTAATTGTCATGAACTTTAAACTAAACGTTGCTCGCCAAAGAAAATCCTAAAAGCCTTTCCTTGTGTGTTTTACCTTATTCACTTGCCTTTTCTTTTTCATGTGATTGGACTTTGCAATTACGGGTAAGTAAAGTTTTTTTTTTGTAAAAACATTAATAAAAATCATAATCAACTGGATCAAATTTAAAAAACAGTGATGATTTAGGAACTTGTATTTATGCACAGCTCTTTATGGCTGTTGAAAAAAATATGCACCCTGACATGCAAACAGCATTATGGATTCATGTACCACACACATACTTATACAGCCATTGTGATGCCACTGCCTTGGCTTAGTGGAACATGATTTTATTGTCCTTGGAGAGGAGTTGCTCAGTTCCAACAACCATTTTACTTGGTATTCAACGGGACCCGAAGGAGTTTTTGACCACGAGTGGCGATATAGAGCACGGCTCCACCCAAATCAGAATTCTTAGATTCAAATCGTATTTGGCCGTTCAATTAAAAGATTTAACTAGTTTCCTAATTAAGTGAAACAATTTTCAAAAACAGTCTGCCACCCTTTTCCTGGTGCGACTTGTCCCTCCCTACGTGTCTGAGACTATGTCAGGAACCCTTCTGACCCATCTCCTGACTTTTATTTGTTGTGTGATCACCTTTCATATCTATACAGCCAATGTGTTTGTGGTTACATTATTTACCAGAGCAAAACTTGTTTTTCATAGATCTAGACTGTTTAAAAAGGAGAAGAAAGAAACGACTGCTCGACTTGAGGGGTCACCTACGAATGATTCGAATCATTGACTTTTAGGGGGAAGTCCTAATACAGAGGAATGTTTTCATTACATGCTTCCTGATTTATTCATACCTCCTCCTCTTCCTGACCAACAGTTGTTGGTGGTTGTGTGACAAGAAAACATAGCAATGTATCAGAAAATATTAGCAAAGAATTATTCAGTTAACTGATTTAGACATTGGATGTAAACATTGCAGGTTTGCACCTTTTTTTGGTAAAGGAAACGCAGTAAAAAAATATATAGGTTAGAATAACCATATGACTACAAAAATTGTAGGATACCTTTTAATGTTTGTCGTCTCAGGCACTCTGCCACAAAACATGGCCAGAGAGGGGTCTCTGTTTTCTTGAATCAGTCATCATCTTCTTTGAGTGACAATGCTGACAATCAACAATAATAAACATTATTATAAAAAGGATATATCACATGATAGAAACCCCATTCTCAATTGACTTGGTGCTCAGTGTAGCGCCTTCAGGGGCTAATTGGATTGGTGTTTAGCAAGACCTACAGATGAGGCAAAGATTACCTTCATGCATAAAATTTGCTTTGTTTTTCTCTCTTGTCTCGTCTCTCCCTTTTTCTTCCTTGGTTGCGTTTCCCACTGCCTCCCCCATCTGCACAGGCCATCGAAGGAGTCATGTAAGCATACCTTTGTCCCTGCATGGGAGGAAGAAGAAATGATCTGGTATTAAATTTCAATAACACGTTTTCCCAGGTCCTCCAGAGTACAAGCAATCAAGGGTTAAATTGGATCTGTAACGTATGCTCGGTGACCCACAAATCGCTTACCCATCAAACAGACTCATTACGAGCCGGCAAGCAGATGAGTGTTTGTGAGCCTTGCCTCTGAGCGGTGGGGATTGTGTGTATTACCGCTAACACGGCTGAGGTATTTAAATTTTGATTTTTTGGTAATGGGTTTTGACATGTTTCATTTCCTCTGGGGGAAGCGCTCGAGACCTCAGAAAGTAAATGTTGCTAAAAAGTCATCAAGGCAGAATATTAAAATGCCATCAAATAAGAATTTCACTAATGCGATGGGGCTTGGGCTTCAGGTACGCAGGGCCGGGGTCAGAAGGTCTTGGTTCTGGGAGAAACACTATTTGTTCCCCTTGGCTGCCTTCTTTCCCTCTTAAATAAATTATTAAACTACTTCAACCCCCTCCTCCTCCTCTGCCCGTCCACCGCTTGTGCCTCTTACAGTTTAGCCCTTGCTTTTGAAATGAAAGGCCAACGAGAGGTGGAACTGGGAGAGCACTAAAATAGCACACCTTTGGTTGAATTGAGATTAGTTGAATATGTGTACATTTTCACAAAGCTCAATGTCCGAAGCAGTTTTTGTTCTTTTCTTAGCCTAAAACCTAAACAAAAAATGCAATAACTCAGATTGACGTTGTATTGTGCATTTCATAGATGTGGAGATGGAGATCAATGCGCATGAGTCTCCACACTACAAGCTTTCCGTTTTGACTTTAATCTCCATGGTTTAAATCGTTGCATTACTGGTAGTTTTTGTATTCCATGGGTACTCCTTTTGAGGCCATTACCAGGCTGACAACCCACCAGCTGTCACTAATTGCCCACTAATGGGGTTTGGTGGTCTGATGGTTTGTCTGTGAGGGGCGTTCCAATTCTACACTGGAGGTCCTTCTGGCTTGCCAAATCAAAGGGGACACATTTAAAAAAGCATGTCATGTTATTCTGTTATATTACCTCTAACTGCACCTCTACAATAATGACTCATTTACAGGGCAATATATTTGGAGACAAAGATTTCTTGCGCGTGTAATTAATCACATATTATTTCATATTCACCTGACATTACCTCGTATTGTTAAAAAAAACATAGCAAAGATTGCTTTGTTGGTGGCAACAGCCATTATCATGCGTGATATTTTTCCATTCCTTGTCATTGAAATCTTTGCAGGAGACAAGAGGGGCTCGTGTCTGCCCTCTGCGTCAGCCAGCCCGCTAATAGATGTGAGAAGGTCATCTGGCATTAGCGGCAGAAGTACGTTAGCATTTGTGCTGAGCGTCTCATGCCAGACTGTGTGCATGTTTGAAGGCGCTTGGACAAGCAGGCCCTTTCATGGTGATGAATGGCTTTTTTTCAAGCGTTCTGCTCCCTAGTTATGAGAAGGGTGACCTGGTCATTGGACGACTTTATGAAGCTATAAAAAATGTATGTCAGTCTGCAGTCTCTAATGCCATCCCTAAATGGGGGAAGGGGGGAAGGGGTAACTGAAATGGTAAAAAGGCCATTTACCGTCACTCTAAATAGCTCTCTGACTGCCCTTCTCCACTTATCTGACAATGTCCTTGTCGCCAGGACAATTTTTTATTCTCTTTTTTTATTTTCTCTTTTTGACTCAAGGGTAGACAAGCCAGTATTTCCAAACAGTATTTTACAGTTCAATACAGTCTACTTGTAATCCATGTATTACTTACACAGCCATCTCAGGCAGGGTCAAAGTGTGTCATATTTATATTGTAAACAATGTGCCAAAATATTATTGTGCAATGCACATAATTGGTCCTAAATGTGTATAACACTGCATAGACAGTTATTCGTACATTTGTAGAGAACAGGGTTGGAAGACTAGCGGACTGATTAACGTTCTATCCGATCAAGAATCCATGATTTTTATCCTCATCCACATGTGACATGGCTTGATGCCATTAATCACAAATGTCTCTTTTTTAATAAATATGCAAATTTATATTAGCCAAATGGTGTTACAGCTTTTGTCTCATTAATAAATAATGAGCTTCTTTGTTGGATATCTAAGGTATTTAGATACAAACTCGTCATACTAGTAAACAGTGATGTGCAGGAAGCAACCGTGTCTGTTTTACTGTGATGTTTTACGTATATGGGCTGTACTGTGAACATTTTATTATATACTTTGTGCAGTGAATGCATGAGGAAAGTACTTTCTAAATCCCCCCAAACATGTTGGTCATGTTTATTTCCCCCTCAGAATAATTATCCTCAGGCTAACTGGTATTTTATGTTTTTGTCAAGTGCTATAAACTGTATAAAGCCTGAGAGGATATAAACACAGAACGAGGACTGAACGGTAACATCCGCAGCCAACATTTTGGTGGAGACAGAAAGAAAGAAAGGTGAGAAAAAACTGTGAACACCAGTGACACTTATTATACAGCTAATAAAAAGTGCAGGTGAAAAAGGCTTTTGTCAGTTCAGATGGTTTGTTTGTCATTTGCCTCAGTTAGGCATCTGATGGGAATCCAGACGTTGTTCCACTATTTTAGTTATCAGTCTCAAATTCTGCACATGTCTTTCTCATGCAACACAACCATGCCTTCTGCATGCTATCATGGTTAGCCTTACCACCATTTACAGATGTAGCATGGAAGAAAGGAAATCTGTTTCAAATAGTCATATTAGCTCGTACACAGTAAAAGTGGGTAAACTCATCTCCTGATAGAATTATCTTGCAAAAGCAATGGATATTGGATTAAAACTTTGTATCTCCTTGATGATAGTGTTTTAAACTAATGGCCTCCTATGTTATATTCACATAATATTTAAATGCTTATCAACAACTGTAAGCGAACCAATGAGTTTTTAATTTTTTGATAATATGTTGGCTACTGTTGTGTCAGCAAATACAGGAAAATCTATTGCAAGAAATTGGATGCAAACTGACAATGTTTAAGGTTTACTTTAGCTACATGGTAGCGCATGAGGGCATTTTTTTGCCGTTCATAGGTCTACACTTAGCAAGCTAGCGTCTTCTCCGATATAATTAAATTCAACAATTAATGATTGTGCTATTTGCAAACCATTCTGACATTTACTATTTACAGTTTAGTCATAAACCAAATCAGTATTGCACCGGTTAAGTGTTACAATTTTTAAGTACTTAAGTGGGCCCTCTGGTATCTAAAATATACCAGAATTCCCAGGAAGATTAGAAATAAAGCATTTTTCTTTCCCATTATCACACTAGAGAGGCAAAAGTGAGATGTGGGGGGCTAAACTGCCTGACTCTGTCTCTTGGTGAGCAATCAATCATGGCTCTCTCTGCAGTCTCTTTGATCTGAAAACAGCTGTAATCTGTGGTCATTGTTGCTAGAGTAGATTGTTTGCCAAACTATTACCATAACTGTCAGCCCAAATCAGAGAAATAATCTCATGGCTCTGGGCAGATGCGGTTCCTCTGCATTATTGATATGGTCATCTGAGAGAGAGGGGGAATTATAAAACATAGTTCTATTTACAAAGGGAGATTGGCTTGGTCCTTGAGAGTGAGTGAGTGGGACAGGCACCTCTAGAAAGTGAGATATAGCCAAGTTCAGGCGGAAAAAAACAAATTTCCTGGCTCTTTGAGGGTCAACTCACCCCATGGGTCGACTTCCTCTGTGAAAATGAGTCACCAGAATACACAATGGACTGATTTCTGAGAAGTGCCTCCACATACACCTGTATAGGTACATTAAAATATGTATATTGTTTTCTTCTTTTTTTAATAGGGCTGCATGACCCTTGTGGCAAAGCAAAGGATGTATTTGCTCAAGTATTTATAGTTTACCATAAATGTTTACCTACATCTGGAATCTGTATGCAGCCTTTTTTGTCTTACCTAAATGAAATTCAGGAGTGTGACAAAGGAGGGTGGGGGAAATAGCCTTTAGCGAAACATTGAATGTTTCCATTAGAGCACATGGTTGTGCCTTGTGGAAAGGTTGTGAACCTGAGCAACCAATGCATGTTTATTTAGCAGCCCTGCCAACTCAGTGAGGCTGGCTAAGTTTCAGTCAGTTAGTGAGACCTA
Source organism: Myoxocephalus aenaeus (assembly GCA_038501785.1). Taxonomy (NCBI): domain Eukaryota; kingdom Metazoa; phylum Chordata; class Actinopteri; order Perciformes; family Cottidae; genus Myoxocephalus; species Myoxocephalus aenaeus. Next base: position 11,708,656 of record JBAMJR010000350.1, on the reverse strand, counting down.
TGAAACAATCTTGAAATTACAATGCTTTAGCAGTGTCAGTAGAAGGACGTGTGAGGTTGTTGGTGTCAGCAGTCAGACACAGCATGGCCTCAGGTGAGTGAACGACAGAACAAACGAAAGTAAAAGAGATCTTTTGCTTCATATCTTTTATATTGTAAAAACTGTTTTACATTGCTTAGGTCGAGGTCATGGACGCTTATTCGTATTCTTTGTGATTTAAACTTGTTTGTATAAGAAACAGGAATACCGGAGGAAACAAAGTAGGGAGAAACAATACTATGCTTGTACTAAGTGAGTGGTATTAGGAATTTTCCCACTGAACCCCAAATTAGAAAATCATCCGCGTACCATTTGCCAGACTTTCCTTTGTGGAAACATGTGGCCCTTGTTGGCAAAGGGCAAAATTTGGCAGGATCCTGAGAAACCGATTACAAGTACTGACATATGGAAGAACAAATAGTTCCTCATTCAGTGCATCAGGTCTGTGCCATCTTCATGGACTAAAAAAGAGACATGATGGATGTGTAGAAGTGCTCACTGGGCGTGGGCCAGGCGCTGCTGATGTGCAGCACAAGAGTACGGCCCGACCCTTCTGCCTGCGGTGAATGTCCTTTTAACTAAATTGTTATTAGTCTACGCGTTCGCTTACTTTACCCTTTTAACGGATTGTTAGATGTTGCAAGTGTACGTCTAAATAGCTCTTTTCCGTGATGCTGCCCTCAGTCGTGCCCGTCATTCTACAGCACAACTCTGCTTCGGATACTTTTACATTAAACAATTATTTTAAATCGAACAATACTACCTCACAGTACAGGTCAACTACTAGTCGCCACTGTGGTTCCTGATTGACGAGTCTTGATTAACATCATTGTATCCACATTCACCAGATTAACGCAACGGTGTTTCCATGAAATGAATTCCGGTCGGGTGAAGCAACAATCCTTTGTGTTTTATTAGTCCTTACTGAACACTATTTACCAGCGTTAACGCTGCAGGGGCCCTGTTGTTTTCCTTTATGCTCCTTTCATTAAGTCTGACGAGACACAATTGATGTGAAAAACGTTGATGTCTGTACAAACTCATCACTTCCTGTGCATATTAACACATCTTAATGTGATGGCAGTGATCAGCCTTTATTGTGAAATAAACACGGGAAGGGTTGACTGCTTGTAAGATTAGTTGATAAAAATACGTTTTGATTTTTTTTTTTAGGATCTGGTTAGTAGTAAAAACATGATACAGCACATACACATGTACTGCAAATACTAGCATATTCTGAATTAGTCAAGTAAATGTTATGTGTCACACCTGGCTTTGCTCTTTAGAAGTAAACTAATTCCTCAGTGCAAAATGTCCTTATTTCCCTAATTGATGTTTACATTTCTTCATGGCTTTAACCATATAGGTGCTAGTCATTGACAGAGGGAGTGTGAACTCCTTCGATCCATAACTTACTCCTGTTAGTTGACTCCCCCGTCATTTGTGAGTACACTCAGGCTTAAAGGTTAACAAAAGAGAAACAGGGCAAGCTCTGCTGCCGCTACAACAGATCAATGTCAAGTAAATAACCTTTTCTACCTTATTTCCTGACATGTATAGATCTGTCTCTCCTTTCCCCGTCTGCCTTCTGCACTCTGTTCCTTCAAATTCCACCTCACTCTCCCTGGCATGTTTTTTTATTCCACTCTACAGTATTTTAATATGCCATTGACAATGAAACGCAGCATTTTTATGTAATCTTTCTTCAAACATTCCTGTCTTAATGGAACACACGAAGAATAAGGCTTTCAGATGTTTTTTTTTAATGTGGCCTCGCTTTTGAGTTTTGTTATATTAATGTAACAGGGTGACTGTCTTTGTTCTTTTTATTGTGAATGGTTAATAAAAAACACATTATGTAGAATTTCAAAACATATTTATGGGCTCTAACAAAATAGCCAAACAAATATTCGTTCTAGCTGTTGTCAAGTGAATTTGCAGCTTCTGTCTGGTTGAATATTTGTAAACATATTTTGTTTGGGTTAAAATATAAATTGTAAACCTTTGGATTTTTGACTTTTGGGACAAAACAAGCCATTTGAAGATGTGACCGTGGCTTCTCAGCACTTGTGAAAGGTTTTTCTGATTATGTATTGGCTCGTGCAGGCCGTTCAAAACATGCCTGTTCCGAACGGGCCACATGTTGGGCCTGTGGCATTGCTGCTTGCAGCTTTCTCGACTTTCTTGACAATAAGCAACTCCGCTGTGTACTACTTACTGTGTACTTCTACTTCAGAGGAAAATGTTGTAGTACTACTTTCACCAGGTTACATTGCAGATTCAAATGTAACTCACAAAATACAATAATTAAAACATGAATCGTTATAATCCACTAAACCTCTCAGTGTCATGTTAGAATTGAAAGCTCCACCTTGAATCGACATTACGCACATTTAAGTACATTATACTAAAATTGCTCTTTTTTCAGACTTTTTATTGTGCCACATTAATAGTTTTGCTAATAGTTGATAGTTTAACTTCAGAGAGTTTTTAGTGCTGTTAATAAAAGCTGATAATATGCCACTTTACTAACGTTTCATATTCTTCGGTGAGAAAGTAACCTTTTAGAGTCCCAATATGTGGTCAGGGAATCCAATTAACGCCTGTTTAGAAATTTGCTGTGGTCGTTTTTTGGAGATGAGTCACTACGCCTGCTTTGAAAGCAGCCGGGCGGCCGTTTAAGCATACTTCAGCGAGCCCATGGTGTGAACAGTCTGCTGGTAAAATCATAATTAATTGTTAATTCAATAGGCAGTATGCAGTACTTAGTCATAGAGTAGGCAGTCCGCTTTAGGCCTACATTAACATACAATTACACAGGGCACTGTTCGCTTGTTTTTAAAGTTTATTAATATTGAACATGAGTAGTGTCCTATACCAGCCAAGTGTGAGGTAGATCAGAGGTTCTTGAGATATGCCAAGGACAGATATACGTTATAGTTAGATAATTTATCAACAATGAATCGATCTGTCTAAATAATAAACAACAAAAAAACAAAAACATAATACAAATAGTACCTAGTAAGCACCCTGAATCACACTAGTTAGGATTCATGCAGACGTCTCCCTTTTCTGACTGCAAAGCTAATGAAAGTGGGAGTCTTTGTAATGGAGCACCAAGAGCTCCATTGGCACCATTATTGCCATTATTAGGACGCCATTCTTGTTTGGGTGAGCAGCAGCTGAGTCAGGGGGTAGTGTGTGGTTTAGGGATTAACAAGACTTAAAGTGTAAAATCTTTCCAGCAGCCTGCAATGTTCATTACACCTTTCAACACAAAAGCGGTCGACTAAGCAAACAACGTTCTTAAACTCTACTATTGTAGGATTGTCCTGATGGTGGCAAAAGAGAAAAGGCTATGGGGTCATTCAAATGAAATGGGCCTGTCCTCCAGGGAGCATGTATGTGCTCAGAAAATGTCTTTCTTTCACGGTTGGGTTTTCATCCCAGAGTGCACCAGAATGCTTCATTCACATGTTACAAATGAAAATGGATAATAGGAAAAGTCCTGAATTGATCAATTACATGTATGATTCATCCTCTTGGTACCATGGCATAAAAAGCAGATTGAAGAGATTATGTGTTGGTCAAGAAAAACATTTAGGACTATGTATACCAAAATTCATTGTGTACATGTAGCTGTCTTGACAACAAATGACAATTTAACAGTAAAAAATTAAGGCAAATATGGAACAGTTGTCGGCTAAATAATTCATAATAAATATAAAGAACAGGTATGACAAGTAAAAATGAGGTTTTAGCATTTAGCAATACCTTTTTAAAGATAGAGTTTTTCTTTTTACATGAACACACTAGCTTGAAATCCTCACTGCGACCTGACTGTGGGCTAATCCTCTGGGGCATTACGTCCTGAGATGAACTTGTAAACACAGTTGTGTACATCTGTGCCCCATTGATTTTTTTTTTTAAAGGGACAGGGGAAAGCAGTCAGACAGAGGTTGAACAGCAGTATACATGTTCATGCTGCAAACGCTCTGAATTTCCCTTTGGGAACTAAAACCCATAACCTCAATGAATGATATTATAGTTCAGATAATCATTGTGAAATCAGTCAGTCCAGTTATAGCTTTGCAAGCAATCACACTATGGTATATCTTTCTTAAAAATGAGAAGGATTCAGTCTTTTGAGAGATGACAGGTCCAGTAATACAGAGCCCCTGCTTATGTCACATATGGCTCAGGGCAATCCTGGTGTTGCGTTACCTCAGTAATGCTATCTGATCCATGTGACATAATATATCTCAAAGACCACCAACGTTGCCATTCTTTGCAGTGAAACACAAGTTGTCATTAGCACAATGTTGTCAGGTTTGTGAACATGCTGTTGTCGTGTGACACTTATGATCCAATGACTCAAGTGGTGTTTCAAGATGCTTTTGGTTCATTTGTGGTGGTATTTAATTTGATACACTGGGCCTTATTCACAAGGAATTGATTTATCAATCAGGTATATAGTAAGTATAGTGGTGTTCTTTTTTAAACAATTATTTCTTGCAAATAGGTTTTAAAGGCACTTAATGAGAAAACAAATGGGCTATATTTGCATGTTAGCCACAGAATTGTGGTGATCAAATCAAATATGATGCACCAGGCTGCCAAACATAACATTTTATGTTATTTCCCTATCATTTTAAAATGGCCAGTCACAAAAAAAGTACTTCTGATGATGGCCTTTACAAAAGTACTTGACATAAAGGCACAATACATTTAAAAAAATGGGAACTTATTGTGTTTTAGTAATCGGTGCTCTATTTTGCGGTTTGTGGTTTAGACACTCGGTGCAGTAATGCTGTTGTTCACCAGTTTCAGCTGAAGAACCTTTCTGCTAAGTGAAACCAGGCCCTCGGATTAAAACAACAAAAAAAAAGATAGAAAAAGAAAAAGGAGTTCTCTGTGGTCCAAGGTCAGTGACCTGCTCTGTAGCTGTCTCTATTCCACCTCAGGGCACCTGCTAATGTCAGCCCTCTTTTAGATTCCCCAAATCGTGGCTTCCCACTGGTTATTTTCAGCCGCTATAAGTGATCCCAGTGACCCCAGAGGTCTGACACACTGCTTTTTTTTTTTTTTTTGCTAGAAGTCAAATGCCATAGCATTGCCTCCGGATCAAAGCCTTCAAAGTCAAACTCTACTTAGGCATCCATTGAAATAAGAGCTCCAAGCCCAGTTAAGTGTGCAGAGCCAGACCAAGCTCATGGCTTGACTTTCACTCACAGTACAGTCAAGTGGTGGGCCGACATGCGCACATGTGCAAACACACACACACAACACAAAGAAACAAATCTTTTATTTTACATGTTTAACTGCTCAGCCTATTGCATTTAAGAAGAAGCTATGCCAGACTTGAGCAGTAGACTGCCACTGGTGGGAATGCCAAGGAATGCTAAAACTGTTTGCCACAGGGTCATTCAGTTTGATTCCAGAGACATGCTTTTAACTCTGCTCACATAGCACAAAACCTGTTTTTTTGCAGTTTTGAAAATATGACACGGTTGTTTATAAATTATTGAAGGGAGACGGGGGATAGATATTGTACTCTGTTCCTTCCATTCTCTCACCTAATCCTGGTTGTGTCCACTTCCTTTTCCTGTTCCCGACATTGCTGTACAACTCCTCCCCCACCTGACAGGATGTGAAGTCTGGCCTCTCAGCAGATAATGTGACGCACACGTGTGCTAGCGGAAGACGAGGCCATGAGCCACAAAGGTCCACGCTGGGTCCTGGATTATGATAACATCAGGAAGTGCAGAAAGGAAGAGGTGTCTGCAGGAAGTTAGCAGGCCTGTGAAGGCCTCAGAGAGAATCACACTTATCTTTCTGCGAAGCCTGGGTGTCACTCAGACTAACTTGATGTTCATGGAGAACGGGTGACACCGGCTTTTTTTGGGGTTGTCATCTCAGAACCGCATACAGTAGATTGCGTAACTTCTACACGATTCCCCCGATGAACTAAAACGTGACCATTCCTTATTAATCACTGACCGAAAATGGACTAAGTGACGACAACATAAATTGGGCCTCCTTAAGTGTGGCGAGACTGAAGAAAATTCTGTCCTTAAAAGCATAATCCCAACGGAGACAGCTCAAAATAAATGTTAAGGTTGGAAAGTCCAGATGGTCTTTAAGAGCGTATTCCCCCGCCATAAGCACCCTTGATTTATGAGATTCTCTAATGGTATCTCTGTTCTGATCTGGCTTTCTTTCACCCAGCTCTCCTCTGAAGCTTTACACTCATCAGGTTCTCTCAGCCCTGTCGTTAATCCTGAAGTACAAAGGAAGGTATGGCTGTAGAAAATTAGGGATTTTTCCCCCCCTCCCTTTTTCTTCTGTACTGAAACTCCCGCTGTCTGATGAATGATAAACTGATGAGCAGACTTAATCCAGGAGAACTGCCCCCTGCCGCTTCACTTTACATTCCCCAAACAGATGTAGTCCATGGTGGAAATTTGCCGTGAAATTGGGAGCTGGTTGGTGAAGAATTCCTCACATGACACTGCAGTGACTGAGCATGTACAATTGACCCCCATGCCTGCAAGTGGCATTCCTAGTTTTTGTTAAGGAGTGAAAGTGGGTGGGCCATGACAGCTCATGTGTCGGCCTCACTAGATCCATGTAAATGTTGTGTGTATTATTTCAAAGCTTATATTACTGTGGTACTACATACATACTCACCATCACACTTTAGGCCATGTGTTACTGAAAGGTCAAAACCTCGGACAAATGTAGTAATTCTAGAGTGAGTGACCCACATAGGGTAACGTGGTTACACAGCACAACCTTGAAATAAAACACACCTTCATTAAGATTATAATGTTCAATTTTTGTTTCTGTTATATAAATTGCATTTATATGCTACTAATATGCTTAAATGGTGCCAAGTGTAAGATCGGGCCAGATTTATAGTTAAAAATGAACCAACATCATCAACAGAATGTTAAGAGGTGACAGTTTTGACTTTATGTCAAAGACGTCTAGGTCTTGGGTTGCGGAGGTATCTACTGGAATGAGCATGCTAACCAGCTCGCCCTGGTCCCTCCTGTCTGTAATATCACCTGGAGAGGCAATAGTGATATATTGATGTTATACATAATAAGATATATATAACGTTGAAGCTCAACGTTTCAGTAAAATACAATCTCCGCTTTTGCAACCCGACATATGCTCTTAGCAACTAAAGTATAATACATGTTTTAGGGTTGTGTTTAAGCACTCGGTTAAGGTTAGGGACAGATGGACGTCTTTCTTAGATACTAAACAAGTGCACTCTGTCTTAAACTCTCCCTATTCTTTACCAGAGCTGTTGTTGGCTAAACCTATTCACACACGGGACTCAGGATACAAACTCTCCCCTCCAGTGTCAACGTCCGGCCCTTTCTACACCCACAACCAACCCTGAGCACCTTTCTGCGACCTGCATGCACTGCAAGAGCATAGCACAAGGTCGTAGCCTTGTATGGATTATATATTGTATGTACTGCTATATCAACCTGCCAATTTATGAGGTTAAAACAAGGTTAAAAGTTCGTAATGTTTAGTAGAGAGAGAGAGAGAGAGAGAGAGAGAGAGAGATCCTGTGTCATTGTTATTTAAGAGAAGAAAAAAGAAAAAAAAATCACACATATCTTCAGGCATGTGTGTTCAGAGTACAGAAACCTTCTAAGGCATCAGTTAGTGCTTCAGTCTTGCTGTGGTCTCAGCACCAGCATGGAACTTTAGCCCCTGGCTGTACAGATGACAGTTTATTATGATCTCTCTGACAGGGTGTGCACCCCGGGGGAGTGGGAGCTCATACTCATGAACACACACACACACACACACACACACACACACACACACACACACACACACACACACACACACACACACACACACACACACACACACACACACACACACACACACACACACTATGCCATCCCTGCACCGGCTGCCATTCATGCATGCTTTTCTACTTAAAATTGCTCTGTTCACTCTTCTTATGATTCTTAAAAAAAAAAAAAAAAAAACTGTTCGCTTTCGGTCCTCTGTCTCCCCCTTGATGCAATCTTTATAGACAAACAAAAATGCCAGAGAGAAATAAGTACTGCATGATTTGGTGGGGCTACATTTGTATTGTCTCTTGTTTTTCTTCTTCTTTTATGTTTCTCCAAGTTTGCCGTGTAAATGCATATATTTGTTTTGGATTAAATAACAAGATATGCAAAGTGTCAGTATTTACCATTGCAGCTGTTTTGTGTAATGTTGATGTGTAAGGAGGATATTACTGCTCTTGGTGTTATTGTACAGCTTGTTCACTGCCTTTATCTGTCCTCTTCTCTCCACTTCTATCTTACTGCAAGACATTTTAGTTTCTAAAACCATTGAGACTTTAAAACAGTTATAATATTATAATGTGACTGAAGCATTAGCATGTTGTATGTCAAATAGTTCCTTTCTCTGGCACACCTTTACCCAGAGTATAAATGGGCCATATTGTGACATGAGGCCAACGTTGCAGATAATAACAAAGGAGGAAGCAAATACTTTAGTTCCAGCCCTGTTACCATTTTACAGCCCTTTTCTACCAGCAGATGAGAAGCATGAATGAGAAAATAAATGTGTGCCATCTGGTTTGACGATCTCCTAAAAAGGGTTTCTTCACAGTGAAAAGGCAATAATCAGTCAAAATATAATCTATCTCATATAATGAGATATGTATTTTAAACACAAAATGTTTAGTATTCTCAATTTGATATATATTCAGACCTAAACAGCTTTCTGTCTATGCTCAATCACATCATCAGTACTTCTTTCTTTATCTGCCTAACAGACAGGAAGTAGAGATACTGCTCAGGTACTTGTTTGCTGTGCTTCTTTTGTGCGTGCTCAGATAGTTACAGCCATGGACAATCTGACCATATGGTAATTGCCTTTCCCCATTTACTGAACCTGATAGTTGGAGAGACAGTGTGTAGAATGTCTCACACTGGCTGGTAGTTTAGGTAAAAGTGGGAGACAGCAATTCCCCTCTGCCCTGTCTGTTGTTTGGCTGACAACACAAAATCTATAAGGCTAAGCTCACATAGACCTGGAGCTATTGTAATGTTTTTACCCTTATTTGTTCAAAGAAACACAACTAATATGTATGTAACACAGAAGGATATACACTTAAAGCTGTTGTCTCAAATAAGAGGATATTGAACTCCTCCTTATGACTGTTTCTTGAATTAGGACTTCTATACTGCTGTGAGCTCGTAAAAGGTAACACTGGAAGAACCGTGTCTTGCCAAACCTTCCAATGACCACTTACTTGTAATGCTGATATAAGATTTAAATGGCAATAATTATGCCATAAAACTGTTATGCACCCCATGTTCAGCATTTCTGACATACCAATGTATACCCATGTTTCCCATAATATCTTAAAACACAATTTATTGCATTAGATGGGGTTATTTTACTGGACTATATCTCGAGCACATTGTGTACTGTCTTGCATGACTGAAAATCACATCATCCTTTACTGACCGTGCTGTCACTTTGTGTTAGTCAAAGATAGATTTTAGACTACAGTACACGTCAACAAGGGACATCTCTTTGTCGTGCTGGATCATTTTTTTTTTCAGTTTGTAAACAATGGCATGTTTTCTCTTGTGAGAGACAATGAGACGTTAGCTTGTTTTTATCAGTAAAATGAGAAGATGTAGTTGCTTCACTATGCCCTCACAGGAAACTGTTTATACCAGTAGTGTCAATTAGATTGCGTATTTACTTTTGCAAAAACTATAATAACATAACATAATATATGTCTTGTTTGCAATTAGAACAAAGTTCTGTATATGTAGTATAATACCTAGTAGTGTTATGCAGCCATTAACACAATTATTGGATGCTATTGTAATGGCTTCAATGGCCACTAAATTATGATTTGCAGGGCTGTATTACATAATCTATCTCTAATTATAGTACATATTATGTACTATAATTAGTTCCACATTCATCTCAAAACTGAACATTTAGAACAAGTGGTTTGTGTCATCTTTTTTCCACCTATAAAATACATTATCCTAATATATCTTGAGAGCCGGCATGTTTATTTGAATCAAAATGTTATGTGTTTATGATGTATCAAAGCTCACATATTAACACAATGTGTTTAGTGTATAAAACTGCTCCTGCACATTTAAGACCTACAGTATTGTGTACAGTGTTTCATTTCTATCGTATTCCCATGTAAAAGGGTCCACTTAATAAAAAAGAAAAAAAGAAGCTCTACATAGCAGCTATTAGTTCTGTTGTTCAAGACAAAGGACCCATAACGTTGCTAAATTGCACCTTTTTTTGAGCGTGTAGATTCTCCTGCTCTGTCACCTTTTGCTCCCCTCTCTCTCTAACATCCTTTGGGGTTTTGTTCACCTCTCATACTTTGCTGTCATTGTCTTGATGTTTTTGTCAGCTTGAGCCTGGAGGGCATCAGAACAGCAGGTTTGTCCTGAGCCTCTCAGTCCTACGCTTTTCATTACAGACAGTATCCGACTTGCTATTTCAGGCAGAGCGACACCGAGACTCGTATGGAGGCAGAAATGGCTGTAAAAGTTATGACTGGTAACCTTGTCCGGTCATGGTCATGGGTCACTTGGCAAGTTCACACTGGAATTCGCCTCACTAGGAAACCCCTTTCCAAGACGAGTAGAGTGAATGAGAAGAGCTGGGCAGGGAGAGACACACAGAGGTGAAAGAGACAGAGAGACGACTGTGAACGCAGCGTTACAAAGGAAACTGTCTGACAGGCTGTTTTCATGATTTTGATGTTGTACGAATGTATGTTGATAGAACTACACCATCGTCTGTTCTGTATATAATAAAAAAATAAAATGAATTTCAGATTGTGTTATGTTGTTGGTCTGTATCAGGAAATATTAACTAACCTGAGTTAATTAGTTGATAAGTCGATAAACTGAAAATAAATGGGTTAATTAGAATTATAAAGCAAAAATGAAATGAATGTTTCCAGCTCCTCAAATGGGAGGATTTGCAGTAGGAATGCTGATGATCGGACTCTTTCAGTCCTGACGCTACCTGCCTTTGGGTATCGGCCGATGCCAATGACCGATCTGCAGCTTTTGCCTTATGTGCTGGTAACATTAATATTTTGGGGTTTTGGCCTGTTGGTGAGACAAAATCAAGCATTTTAAAGATGCCAATTTGGGTTTAGAAAATGATGATGGCCATTTTTCACCATTATGTGAATGATAATGAAAATAATCATTAGTTACAGCTATTTACTTATTTTGCGTTTACATGATGTTCACATGGTCTTCAATTCAATGCTGAATTGCCCTTCAAGGCATGTTTTTAATTACTCCAGGAATCTACACAAATAAAGAGATTAATTTAGTTGTATCAACAATGCTGCTCACTTACCTTTTGTATCACCAGCCTTGCACCATCACCATGACCTTCTCCTTCATAACAGCTATGAATTATAATGCATATAACAGACAAGATACTGTAAAGTTATGTAACATCTTTAGCTCAAGCTGTGACTGGAAGAAAGACAATGGCTTTTTGTATTTACTCTCATTTCCTTCCCTAATTGAGTCACAGACTAAAGTGAAGCAATACAAAGGCTTTTTTGTTAGCTACAAGAAACACCTATCCAAACACATTGTGCAAGGGCATGCTGGAGCAATTAATAACCCTCTGAGGCCAGCCAGTTATAGGCCTGTTCAAGTGTAGTCAATTGCAGCCAGTAGGTCAACCCAGCCTGGAATGCCTAATAAATATAGAAATAATCAGGACGATAATTACTTAAAAAAGAAAGGAAATTATCACGTTCGTGTCTGGAAATGATTCAGAATGTAATTGTGTGTGTGTGTGTGTATTATTTATATTTAACCTTTAAGTAAAAAAAAAATACACCAGGTACTCTGGCCAACCATAATCACCAAATATTAGAGGCCTACATTACGCTACATTAACCTTGTCACCACAAAATACAATGTTCCCAATTCCCTGGTGTCAACATCTAATGTAAGTGAAAGAAGAATCCCACTCAGTTATACAGTCCCATATGAGCATACTTAAAGACCTCTCCTCTGACATGCTCTTGAGATATGGCAGTCCTCTTGGCAGGTAGCTTGATTAACCGCTCCAGTCCTGAATGTGTTATGAAATGATACAGCTTTCCTTTCTACAGAGATGATCTGTTGGTTCTGTAGGTGTTAGTTATTTCCCTATGTTTTCCACAGCTTCCACCCATTAACACGTAACACTTAGGAGATCGCTGGGTAAATGATCGACTCACATGACAGTTATGGGTCTCCGGCTGCAGATGACAGGGTGCTTTAAAGGCGCAGTAAATTATTTTGAAAGTAAAAGCAAAGCCGGGCGGGTGCAGGGAGTAAGCATGCCATTAACATTCTCTCTATTAGGATATACACACTACACATTTCATTTTGTTGACATTTGTGTGGGCTTCTATAATTAAGGAAATATGATGCTTTTCACCGCACATTGCAAAACCCATGCTTGTACACTGCAGGAGCTGGCTCGAAAACAAGGTTTAAAATGGTTAATTGGAGCAGTGAGGGTTTTATTGAGGCGCTGTCTTTTGTTGCATGCTTTCCCAACCCTTTGACCCACAGGCATACACCTGGTATTGGGTCAGGTTACAGCCAGGCTCCAAGGCTTGCAGGTCAAGACCTAGTGCTTCACAGACCTCTAATCCCTTGCATGGCAACATATTTGACTGAAGGGCTAGATCTACACACTCCCAGACTTCATACTTGGAAAAAGTACAGCACTATCTCTTCTGCTTGCCTGTCCCCTTTTTCTGTCTTTTCACCCACTCCCTCCACAAAGTGATGATTTAACACTTAGAGGATGTTGAAGGGGTTTTGTGGAGCATTAACCTGCTGTGATTTATGAGCTCACTGAATTATGAGGAGTACATTTTGTCTTTAAACGTTTGTGTTTGTGTGAGTGTGTACTGTGTGTGTGTGTGTATGTGTGTGTGGGAAGGCGAGGGAAACAAAGTGAGTTGCTCCATGTAGTTTTTTTTCTCCATTTCGGAACCCCTGACATGATATAAATCTCAATTTTTCAACATCAAGGTTTTACACTCATACTTAGAATACTTAGAAATAAGCTTGGGAGACAATACTCTGACATTTTAACTGTGATATCAAATGTCTTAATTGAGCATTGAAGTTGGGTTTTTGGAATATATTTCTTTTCTCATATTTATGCAGCGATGTGCTGGAATATGGTGCAGTGTTTTCTAGCTGCCAGGAGAGGTGAGAGAAAGGCTACGGAGCTGCAGCTTTATGTGAAAACGCACTCCTACCAAGTCAGTACTTTGACCTGAGGGTGCATACTAATTACACCACAGATTATCCTCCCAGGCAATGCAGTGATAAGCACACCAGGGGGAGCAGTTATACTGTTATTTTGATCCTGAATCAGAGAAGAACAGGAGCTTGGAGTTCCCATCTTAGATGCTTTCACAAGCAAAAGAATAGATATTTTTTGCATGATTACATAAATAAGCAAATTTCAACTGGAGACCTGCTTCACAGTCTGCCCAATTGCCCTGCCTCAAGTGGCCCCCGCTGCTCCCGTTTCAGAGGATTTCAGAGCGTAATCCTGTCTGACTCCTGAACAACATGCCCATGCACACTCTCCCAGCTTGTACTATTAAAGCATTGTCCTCTATGGCTATAAGCATAACAAAATAGCACTTGTCTGGATGTAAATACATTGGGAAGTTTGTTTTTCAATGTTTATTCTGCTCCCTTGTACACAATAATTACTAAGCTGCCATTGGTGATCGGCTCTTTCATATTTAACAGCCATCAACAACTCCACTTTTGCAGCAATCTTTGTGAGCTGGTCTACACTCTTGTGGTTTATTAAGATCGCATTACTCAGCACGTCCATGCTGCCTGTCAAAAATAGAAAGAAACACAACGAGCTAAGCGACTGTATGTTCGCCTCCCTGCCTCAGCAGTCTCTAACAATTTCAATAACACAAGTCAATGTGCTGAGTTTATGTGCATTACGTGTGACAAGAACGGCCACTGCGGTGACAACAACGATCACAAAACAAACTGCAACATCGACAATCAAACATGTAATACATCATGACAAGAAGTTACGTCAATGGTTGGAAATGCAACATCTTACTATACGTACTTTACTGTACATATATAGCGTACTCTACGGCGCGTTAATATGTGATGACTTGATGATTTTTTATGTAGTGAAATAAGCAGAGCACAGTGGATGTAAGGTATGTCATTAATTGTTTCATTTAGTATTCACGTCTTCATTACAGTTGCATTACCTGTTTTATTAGCATTCTCTTTTATATTATCAGTTTCATTCACATGCCTTTCTTGTCAAAAGTAGTGATTCACACTCAGTAGACAGGTGCACAGGGAAAAATAAATAATGCGAAAGAAAGTTTTAATTCCTGCGCACTGTCAGGATTTTATTGAAAGTGTAAGTGCCGGTCAAAGACCTTCATCAGACATCACAATATGAAACGACAGCATCTTTACACTAAAGCCACAAGATGCAACAGTCAAATAGAAGTATAGTTACAAACATCTGAGCCAATCACAACATCAATAATTGACAACAAAAAAAGGCAAAATGATAGATTCACTTATTTTGGATCTTAAAATACAATATTATAATTAATATTATATAATAATATTTCATTTTATGATTTGTTTTTAAATACAATTGCTGATATATGACAAGAATTGAAACCTACATTTGGAAAAATACACATTTAAAAATTACAAAAATCACTAACTTTAAACATTTGTTTGTCGGTTGCGGGGGGTCCTCTCTCTCTCTCTCTCTCTCTCTCTCTCTCTCTCTCTCTCTCTCTCTCTCTCTCTCTCTCTCTCTCTCTCGCGCTCCTCATTTTTCAGGACCAGGTAAATGGCTCTATTACCACACTTCTTTAAGTTGGTTATTGCTCCATATAACTGACATACGGCACAGCCTCCATTTTTGTCACAGACAGTTATGGGGCTGCGGTGATCATGTGAGGAATTTCTCTGGTGCCCTTGGTTTTATAGGATGTGTGTCTTACATCTCTGATAAATACACCCATTTGAGCATAGAAGCTGAGAATGCTAGCAGCCTCTATGCTGTTTGATCCCGTTTCTTTTAGCAAGCAATATAACAACCACTTAGAGAACTCAATACAAGTGTTTTAGGACATGACAACAAAACTACCAATTCTGCCTCTGACAGATGCTTTATCTGATTCAGCTTGGAAATATGTTTGTAACATCACCTTTAAGGCAGAAATGCTGAAAGGCTGTTAAAAGCCAGAGACACTTTACCCCCTTTTTAATAGTGATTGCTGAACTCTGACTCTCAGATTCCCTCTCCTCACCCCTGACTTCCTGTCTTAACGCAGCAGAGTCCTCCGCTGCGAGTCTCATTGCCTTTCCTCTGCTCTTGGCCTTTCTCTTCCTGCGGGAATTACCCTAAGTTGTGCTGCAGTGAAACAACTGTTTATTAAGTTTCCACTCTGTTAATTTTCCACTTTGTTGTGCTTTTCTAAACCTCAGACGCTCGGGCTTACCACGTCGGTCTCCTTCTCCCTTAGATTCAATGGCGTGAAATACCTTATGGGTATTAAGAGGGTTTACAGTTGAAAGCTGTCTGCTGTAGTCCTGCATATGTTAATGTGATTATGAAGACATATTTTTAGAATAACCTTGTCACTGACCTGCTGGTTTCTGAAATGTAAATCAAGTGTATGCCATTTGCACTTGCAAACGTATATTGAATACATGGGAACTGTGTGAGTATTTTTCTAAACGAGGAGCAGGATATTTGATAGAATATGTGAAACCAGATATTAGACTGCATATAGGCCCAGATCAATGCATTAATTGGGATTTGCATAAACATTGCTTATGTAACATTTAGCAATGAACAACATAGATCACTGTCTGCTGATAGCATCCTGCCACGTCTGCAGTGTGTGGTCAACACATTGTTTCAGCGTTACTACTATAAGTGATTATATCACTGAACAAATTCTAACAAGACACATTTAGGTAATTACACAAGTTGACATGTTGACTGATTTTTAATTGAGCCATGTTCAAAATATATTCACATTAATCTATTTTTGATTGGAAGAAGTTCATAATTAGCTAAACATATGTAGAGATAAAGTATGGCATTTTAAATTGAGTACAAAACCAAGTTTGTTGAAGTGAGAAGTGTATGAACATTTTTGTTTTACTTTTAAAAACTTTTGCAGAATGAATTTGCGTTTAGATTGACTTCTTTTTAAGTCTCTTGTTACCACACATGCCGGGCCCACACATACAAACATTCCAAAAAGGGAAAAAAGACAAAACCCCTCTGATTTAAAAAAAAAAAAGCCTGTGAACATTTCTAAGGATGGAGGTGGGGCACAGAGCCATTTACACTTCTAATTTAAGGCTTCTTTATTCCCAAATGTTAAATACTAATGATTGGCCCCCATTTTGAGCTCAACCCCCACTGGAGGCGTGTTCAGGATCTCCACTGAGGCATTTGTGTGTGTCTACCCTGCTCCTTTCTTCTACTTTTAGCCACACAGGCTCAACTTCACAGGGCAGTCGACAGCCCGTGGACAGGAGATGAAAAACTAAGGCAGCATATCCTGCGCCTGTTAAGTCCTCAACTAATTAGCAAAAATGGTGTCCTTTCTTTTCTTTTTAAGCATTTAGTCTCGGGGGGTGGCAGAGAGAGAATAAGACAGAGAGGAGGAGAAAAAGGGGGGAGATAGTGAGTGAGGGAGAAAGAGGGATGGGGTATTGCTGGACTGGAGCGAGGGAGTGACTGAGAGGGAGGAGAGGCATTTGAGCTCTCAGCTGGGCTGTTTTGAAAACACACTGTTGAAAGCCCTCAGTTAATTCATGGCTTTTGTTTTTAGACCTTTTGTGTCTGCCAGTTTGACCATATAACATCATGCATCTGGTCTATAGATTTTTTGGGGCCTTTCTCGCTCAGGGACCCAAAGAGTCCCCCTGGGCTCAAATTCGAGTGGTCGTGTAACATAAAAGCACCTCAAGTGTGGGCTAAGAGAGAGACGCAGAGAGCCAGAAATGGGGATTGATGGCTGGGATGCATTTGGAACGTGAAGTGATATGTGCACAAAATCATGTTTACGCTTTTCTGCACTCGATTGTGTTGTCCCTCCAGGTGAAATATTGTTTATGACTGTTTACTAAAGCAAAATGCCATTTAGCTATATTTCAAGCAAGAGTAGAGTTTTACGATTTCATTTTACCAAATACTCCAACAGTTGAAAATAATGTAAAATATCTATTTCTATAAGTAGATTTAATGGATCTTTTGCCTGTTCTATGCCAATATCAACATTTAAACTACTCATACAGATAAGAAAGTCATCAAGAGAGTGGTCATATTTTAATAAAGAAAACAATCCCTTATGTTTTAATTAATTATTCCCTTTGTATGTCATATGACATACACTATGGTCTTATTTTGATTATTAGTAAAGTTTCAGTTGCCCTAATCATTCCTTAACCTTTAAACACTTGCCATGCATGGACTATTTCTGGCAGGGTGCAGTGACTTGTCATTACTGGGAAGTTTCCAGACAACTGCTGAGACTCAGGAAGTCACTTTGCCCAACAAGAAATAGAGCAGCATGTGTTTTGTACAGAGTAAACCAACAAGATATAACATGTTAATTAATTAGGTAGAGGTGTTGACAGACAGATTTTGTCACTGCTGGACTGAACCAGGCTAGCTTTTCCCTCCTGTTTCCAGTATTTGTGCAAAGCTAAGCTAAACTAACTGTCTGTTGGCTGTAGCTTCATATCTAATGATATTAATATTAATAATAATCGATGTTGTCGTCTGACTCGTGACAAGACAGTGAATGCACGTAATGCCCAAAATGTTGCATTATTTCTGTAATGACTAATCCAACCTTCTATGGCTGGAAAGGCTAATGTTAGCTCCCCGGACAGTCGGCTATTCATTAAAGGTAAACTGATAGGATCAGTTGGACTAAAAATCAAAGACTCAACTTTCTGTCGCTCCTTGTTTCAAACAAAAAGACACACAGGCTGTTGTTTGTAAATATCTTTGTAAAAATCATTTTGTGGCAATTACCACATGCTAAAAAAGTGAAGCCTACATTAGTACTGATATATAAACATGACACAATTCAAACTAGTTGTTTAGATTTAAGGGATCTTTTGATTTGCTAATTAATATCCTGAAATGAAGTGGTGCAGGCCTATCATGCAAGAACAAAGTTAAGGGTGACACAATTAGAGCAGGATGTCGGTGGGCTGTTCCTCAAACTGAAACTACAACTGTGATAATAGGACAAGCAGAGGGGCGTGTAGGCGTGTTGCTACAGAGGAAATACGATCGAGAAAGTCAAGTTTGAATAATACATCCATGTCTTTGAAAACTTATCACAAACAAAACCCTTCAGGGCCGGATATGGTACAGAGAGACGGTATCGTACACCTCTTCTTGATGATTGCGAACTATTTAATCAGATTTCACAGTTCACGTTTCATAATCTACGCTTATATATCACGTGATTGATCGGTAAGTGAAGCGTGCTGTCGGTGCCCTCTGCTTTGGTACCCCTGCTGTGCCAACCACTGATGTCTGAAGATATTAACTTTAATACAGTGGGAGTCAATCTTAATGTATTTTGTGTTTCAGGTGTGACGGAGCATTTTTTATTTATTTAATTTTTTTACATCTTGGGGGCTGGATGGATGCAGAGTGTGAAGTATGACTCAAAAATGTCGTACATGGTCAGTAGCCTATATCAATCAGTGTTTCCTTTCTTTGAACAACACTTGCTGATGTGAGGCATCCATGTTTGTTTGCTTTTCAGGCACTTCCATAAGATTTAGTTGAGTTCCGCTGTCGTAATTATGAGTTAGATGTTGAAATGAACAGCATTTACAAGTAGGAAACTGATAATTACAACAACTTCCACATGACGTGAACGTGGCATTATAACAATGCTACAAAAGTATGAGAGGCGGCAGGAAAACGTAAACAACAAAGTACTTACTTGTTCAGAACATGAAGAACTTGTTCTGATGATTTCGGTATACATTATGGAGCTAACAGTACTTTGCAGTATGTTGCAGTGCCATACAGCTGGCTTTCTAAAGAAGTATTATAATGTTTTTAAATGATTCAAAAGTCTTAATAATGTTCACTGACAGCAGGTCAGCTAATTAAAAAAATATTTTGCTCTAATTTATGCCGCATTGCACTGGAAAAGAGGTATGGTCCTAAATATGCAATCATGCGCAATGGGCCTAGATCCCTTTTTAAGTTTTTCACTATTCTTACTGAGTCTTTTGAAGTCTGTTTAGTCCATCCTCGCCTTTATCTGTTATTCGTCCATATAAAAAGACCTTCGTCTGGTCGGAATTTTGTTTGGCCTGCTCAGCATACAACAAAGATAACAATTACTATTGGAAATGACAGCAGTGTGTGATTACGTTTATTCATTTGAAAAAGAAGACATCACGAAAAACTAACTGTGTATATTGTAGAAACTTCCTGCCGTTACCACACACGATTTGTAGTATAATATGTGAAACAACAAGTATGGCTCTTTAACTTGCTTTCACCTGGTTTTGCTGTGACTAACATAGCGTTGGTATTCTCTGATGCTTTGCACCGACATGGAACTGCCTGGTATCACAAGTGAGATAACTAATAATCAGCTATATTAGTGTGTATGTGTTTGCGTATGACTGCATGCCTGTATAATTGTGTTAATTTGGATAGAAGATGTGACGCTTTATCATTCTAGTTTGTCTGAATATATACAGTATATATATACACACATTTAAAAAAAAAAAGATTATAATTTTAGAGCATCATTCAAGAAAGATAATTACAAACAAAGAACATTACATTTTGTTTCAGAGTTCTGCTTGTTTAGTACGTCTGAATCAGAACCGGTAGCTGCAGCTGATTAAAGAATCTGTTTAAATGTATGTAGGAGCTCATATGGTGGTAAGATGGAACTTAGCATTATATGGTTTAGCCTTGATATTGCCTGGAGCAGAGTGTATAAGGGTCAAGGGACTACATCCAATAAATCAATATAAGATATAACAAAAGAACAAAAAAGGCGTTTGAAAAATGATTTGCATGGTACATGTACTTTATAGATGTGCATACATGAGTCATACAAGCACATGCACATGAGGATGTAGACATATGGACACACAAAACGATCACTACCCCCACCACAACAATGGGATGCAAAGAAAGACAAAATCCCAAACATGCACTTGGGTTATAAATTAGGAGCTGTCAGTATTACAATGTATATTAATAGTCACACCTCTTTTTAATGAGTTTGGCATTGGCAGCTGAGAGGAAATACAAGTCATCATAGCACAGCTCATGCACACCCCGATGAAAGAAGCTATAATAAATCTTGTGAGAGCAGGGCTCACCATAAATATGTATCGCATAAGGCATCTGTTTTACATTCTGCATATAAATCAGCCAGAGTGCTGAATAGCAATGAATCAGACACTCGACGCTTGATTTGATAACAAATCGACTCTGAACTTGGGAGGGGAGAATTTAAAGCCTTCAACAAAAGTGGGGAGTGGTGGGGTCAGTAAAGACCTGTGAGGCTCTGACATGCTTCTCTTCTAGCAGATAATGCTACATTTTTCTTCCTGGGTCAGGAGTGGGACTAATCTCCTTTGAGTTATCTTTTCGTAGACTGCCTACTCTTTCACATGTCACAGATGATGACATTACCGGGACCTGAACTGGTCAGAGTGTGAGAAGAAGGTGCAGCCACACTGTGAAGGACATGGTCATACATTTTAAGTGATACTGTTGTCATAATGTTGACATGGAATATGTGTTATGATAGCTGCGGGTTTGGATCTGATTGTTCTCAAATTAATGACATTTTAAGGTGAACCCAAACTGATTTTTTGCATCTCAAATTCTGCCTCTAGTCCATGGTGTTTAATTAAAATGTATTACAGACTAGTTTTAATTAATTTGATCTCACAGTGCTGTGCATCTATAAAGCACACCATTTATTCTGTAGATAATGAGAAGAGAAAGCCTTACGTTCTCATATCACTGAATACTTTTATCATATTAGATTTCTTTCTCTTTAAGAACACTGCTATATATATGCAGTTTTATCTACAGTATGTGCTTGCGGGTGATGTTACGGTTGGAAAGCCCCGTACTTTTATGGTATTTTCTGCCTTTATTTGATAGTGATAGTGGAGATAGACAGGAATGTGGGGAAAGACAGTTGGGGAATGACAAATGGTCTGGCCAGCCAGGAATCGAACCCACGACTCAGGGCATTTGCAGCCGTGTGTTATGTGCCATAACCATTCGGATACCGTAGTTTTAAAGTGGACTGGAGTTTTATCTCAAGTATTGATATTAGTATCAATACCTGAGATATTTTACAACAATATAGCCGTAATCCTTTTTTCTTTTTATGAAGTAATTGCAATCATTGTATGTACTGAGCAGCACATATTACATTAGAACAATTACATTTTCAGAGTTCTGTCAACTCTTTTGCAGTTCTGTGCTGCAATTTTTTATTTATTTATTAGACGATTTATACACATATTTTATATACCAGCAATACGTTAATATCGGCTGACATATTAGACAAGGTCATTTATCAGTCCAAATGTACTTAAATGAATCTAGTTTGCACGGTGTGAATTGAGTGTTCATACACATACAAACGGTATTGTGTGTATCCATGTATGCAGTGTATGGGAAGGGAATATTTCCCCTGACCTTTAGTCCAACAAAATATTTAGACATTTTAAGGTGGATTCATACAGTCAGGGGCATAGAGGGCATCGGGGTGAGAGAGACTGTAGAACATACTTAACAATGATGCAGGCTGATTCACAAAAGGAAGACATAACCATCAGCAGAACAGCCAAATGGGAGCTATCTCCACAAACATACAAATTATCTTGGGATAGCAGCTGGGGTTTAACATCTGCCTGGGAAATCAAATACCCAGGGAGCAGATGTTCATACAACCAATGGTGTTATTTTCTGTACTTCAAATTGCCCTTGGCTGTAGAGGCAATGTATTTGAAAATAAGGTGTGTCATTTGTCTAATCTGTCCTGAACTAAAATGTGCTCGACACTACCTCAATTTATGACAAATAAATATTCATCACCGTGAAACTGATTGTGGTGATTGCTGAAGAGCTGCTTTCGTGCAAAATCTGGAAAATGCAATTGTAAAATAGTGTGGTTCAGATTAGATGTAACCCTTACATACAAAGTATGTACAGCTGATATATCAACTCATCAACAAGTCAAACCTCCCAGAGGCCGGTGGATGTGGTATCTCCAAAGACAGGATGCCAGAAGGAACGTTCAAGGCAAAGGAATCAGAAGCCAATGCGAGCTATCTGGAGAGCTTACTCCTCAGCATGTTCTTATCCCCTGTTGTTCAGAACAAGCAGATGGTTTTCAGTGAAATTCAACAATCTTCCCTTGCTCCAGGGGTTTGGAAACGATTGGGAGTCAATGTCTCTTGATATGAAATAAGACAACCTACTATCGGATTTGCTGGCATAGACCCTTGCAACCTGCAGACCCATTTCAGTATTTTCAATTTTCAATTTTCTTATGTGATTTACACGATGACAAATCGGTGTAGTGGTATGCAGTGATTGCAGATGAGACACTTGACTGATTTCCAAATGCGTAATGGAAAGGTGTTATATTTCTATTAATAATAATTTGAACACTTTTTTTTATATTTATAATGCGTGGGACTCATTCCCCATATTAGAGAAGCAAGCCAAACGTAATGGTACTACTCCATTGCAGATATTATTTTAGCGTTACATTTTTCATCAATATGACATTTTGTTAAGGATACACTTTGAGTTTGAAAATGTGTTGTCATGTCAAGATACATGAAGTGATGAACCCCAGATAATTATCACCTCGCTCTGCAGCTTGGCTTCTGCAACTATGCCGACAGTTGGCACCGTGTTGTCAGCTGTAACCGCCGTCTGAGCCGTGCAGAGCGACGGCAGTGAGCTAGCCGGTGGGTCACGCTAGCGTGCACACGTGCACTAAAAGGCACGCTCGGCCGGCCCGGCTCTGTACACAAAGCACAGAGAAGCTCAGATTAGAACACGCTGCTCAGGACGACATTATCCCACTATATATATTTATATTACAAATAGTTGATGCTATATCAATGCTCTGAATATCGTATAGACCTTTTCAAACTGGAAAACGTAAACATTTTAAATGGGCCCCTTTGTATTTCCTGTTGCAGTGTTTTGTTAATGAAGTAGCTGACAGGAAGTAAACATGGACCAAAGCTGAACAGAATGGAAATAAGAAAGGTCTATAATATAAGTTGAGTCCATTTACCAATTGAAAATGTATTCATTTCTTAACTGACTTTAAAACTTCCAAAATAGTTATTAATAAAAAAAGACAGTTGGTCTCCAATAGGGACATTAAAACATTTGAGCAACTATCCATTCTTTCATTCATTCAACCTGTATTTATACAGGGTGGTCCAATGGGAGCATTTCACTACTTTGTATGGATACTTTGTTTATAAATACAAAACATAAAAAATAAAACTGCTATTAAAAGATGGGGATAAACTGGTCAAAAGGGAAAAAAGTTAATATATTTGATAACAATGATATCAGACTTTTTAGAATTGCTTATACCTTAAATCAGCATGGAAAAAAGAAGATATCATAAAAATAAAACAAATTGCAGTAAGTTTCAATGTAATTTAAATTGACTGAGCACTAGAAAATACTGCTCATTCAAAAAACTAGGCAGGATAAAACATTAGATGTATGATTCTGTTGAATACAGAATTTTCTTGACAAACAAGGAAGATTGAGGAACAGACTGGCTCTGAAATTTCTTCTTGCAGCTTGATTCACACCTGCACACCCTCTGTGGCAGCATGTTCTGCAAGGGTCGTCTGTTGCACGGCGGGAGTATTTGGGGATGATTAATTGCTCTGTCTTGTCAATGGTGTGCTCAAAACAGCGGGATCCTCTGCATATGTAAATACAAGCAGTCTCAGCACAGCAATCTAGAGCAGGATTAACACAGGTATGCTTCAAAATTCAGACCCATTCACCAATCTTTTCTATTATCTCTGACATCCAACTTATGTTAGAGAGACAAAACATCCCTTTCCTTTCCCCTGATCCAAATATATACATCTTGTCATAACGCACTTCTCACATACAAAGCAGGGGAATGATACAACAGATTTATCTTGCTTTTTTTTTTTTTAAAGCACGTAGTGTTGGGAGATATTGACACAATAGATTTTTCTAACCCAATATCTAAATATCAATACATTATTCAGGCATGACAGGGAGTGATTTTATAAGATATAGTATCCACATGTACTGTAATGTGAATATGATGAAAAAACATCTACAGACAGTTAACAGGCAATTAATTTCACTAAGCTCGAGATCTAATACATAACCGGTTTTACATCACTCGACTCGTGCAGTATAATCTAAGTCTTGTTTATCCCGTCATATGCTTTTTATTTCCCAAAGACAAAAACACTTCCTCCACTACTTGGTCATGATTGCACAAGGAAGTCACTAGAAATGTGGACCGATGTAAACGGACGTTTTTAAATAGTTTTGCTGTTGTTGAGCCTGGCCTCCATTTACTTAAATTAATCAAGGATTCACTTTGTTTTTGGATTCTCTGTTCAACATGAAGGCATGCGTTCTAAAATAATTTAAGGTATCGCATGGCGAGTAATCTTTATGGTGTTAAAACTGTGTCAGCTGCTATTTTATTAATAATTGTGGCCGTAAATATATTTAAACTCAGCCTCACACTGATCTGTATACCTGAGTGTTTATTTACCAGCTGTTTTCCGAAACACAAATGTATGAATATGATCCCCATGTGATACATACCCCTGGTTGGGAATCAGTGGTATGATGTGCTGTATTCAGGAAAGTGACACTGAACTCAAGATATTCCCATGAAAGACCATGAAAATACAACATTTAAACTACATTGTAATATTAGAAATACAAATAGATGATTGACTGCTTTCTCCTTCAGTTACACATCAATACAAACTGGCCTTGGTCTTTCCTTCTGATTTTCAAATGGAAAAAAAATGTATCAGCTGTTCTGGAATCATCAACCAAATCAGTTTCTAATGCACCGCATTCAGTTTCAGAAATATTTTTTATGATTTATATATAAGAGCAGTTTTGATATGCATATGGCTTCAAACCACACCATCATTTAAACCAAAATGTTAGTTGGCCTTCCAGGTAAAGGCAATGGCACATTGCCCCAATCTTACAGCAACTCCAATACAGTTTGCTGAGGTAGCTCTGGAGAGTGTCAGAGGCATGTTGTGTTGTTTCACACCGACAGGACATCTGGTGACATGCTGACTCCATTACTGAAGAGAGTTAAAAAGAGGAATCCCCTCAAAAGCCAGTGATAAAAGGTTTCAGGGCATCTTTGAAAATTAAGACTCAAACAAAGTCGTAGGCACCGAGCAAGACAACCATTCTCCGTGATATGTTTCATCCCTTAATGCCATTGGCTATTACGTGTGAACTCACTGCCTTGTGGCAGGTAAGGAATTTACTGGCGCTCCATTATTAGGGGATGGCAGAGAAAGAAGTGCAAATGGCTACGGTTTTCTGAGGATGTTACGACCTCCTCCTAGATTATGCCTTCTGACAGGTTTGTCATCCCTGTGCACTGATGTGCTCTATAGAGTGCTCTGATATCATTAGCTTCATTGCTCCTAATGTGTCTGCTCCCCTCAGCAGGAGGACAGGTCATATATTGTGGCCAAAAGCCAAAAGCGAGCGATTACTGGATAAACACTTTCTCACAAGGAAAAGAGAAAAATGTGTTTCAGGGGAATTAAACATAATTTGAACTCCAAAAAAGTTGTTTTGCCGACTAAGAATGGAAAACTAAGATGTCATCTTAGATTAAAAAAAAAATTCGGCCCAGTTCTATGACATAGACAGCAATATTTATTACAGGTTATGTAGCAGCCAATGGGTAAGCTTATAGCTCTCTTAAAGGATTAACAGCAGTCTTGCAAAGCAAAGTGTGTCTTTTGGAGAGGCCATATAGGTCAGGCAGCAACAATAACAGGAGTGGTGGACGTGAAGGACGCCCTTGACTTTTAGATTATGAATCTTTGGAGCATGGACAACTAGTTCTATATCATGCAGCTGCATTGTATCCTGGGAGTGTCTGTGATGTCACTGATGACAGCAAGTGTTGCCTGTAAGTAACTTGCCTGATCAGGCAGTGACTCTTCAATGCTTGTTTTTTATAATTCCACCACTCAAAGGGCCACTTCACCAGTTTTCAACTTGAATCATTTAATTCTGAAGTTGAGTGGACCTGGAAGTCTCTGTGGTTGGTTTCTCCAGTGCTCCGTGTCTTTTCTACTTGATGAAGTATTTTACATCTTGCCTGACTTCCAGCCTGTATTTTTTTTTACGAAGGTTTGCTCTTAGCAAAATGCTCTGAGTGAATTTGAGTTCCCTTTGGTAAACAGTTATGCCTTGCAAACACAGCCAGGGGGACAAAGAGAACAACTATGCAAAAATAAACCAATCAATACTGTATTTATTGATGCACCTTTTCACATTTTTAAGAGTCACATTCTTAATAACGAACACGGTTTGAATAATCTTCTACGCAGCATTGCAAATATTTTATTGGCATCTACTTTGTTGTTTTTCCTCTCATCTTGCAATCACTCTGAAGGCAGTCTGTCTGCACTGCGTATGGAAATGCTGGAATCTGCTGAAGCTAGTAGAAAAAACTGCTGAAATCTGGTGTTGGAAATTACACCAATTGAGGAAATTCCTATTTTTCAGTGGCCAACGAGAGTTATAGGGCAAAGAAAGGTTGTATATTTTGGTTCGGATGGAGAGGGGAGTTGAAACAAGTCAATATTGCTGAGAGAGCGTCGCTCGCATTCAGACACAGACAAAAGGTGGAAATGAAATAACTTCCTTTCCTCTGGAAAACACGGCAGCTCTTGACAGAATAATAGCAGCAGAGTAGATGGAGAAGGTCTGGAACCGCACGCTCTAAAAGGCAGGAAGCTGTTGTGCCGCCTGCTCGCCTTATTAAAAGTGAACAGACACACTCCCCAAAACAAATGCATGATCCTGTGCAAAGGGTTTTTTATCATCGGCGGGATTTTACCGTACATTAAAAGATTGTTTTATCAAATGTTATTTTGTTGACTAAAAAAATCTGTATAATTCAGACACAAAAGGTATTGTTTACATTTTAAATAGTTTTATCCCCATGAGAAGAAGAATTCAATGATTAAAGCTTACATTTTGTCAATGTCCCCACAGTGTGACATGCCAATGGAGAATAATGTCAAAACCATTTTTTTTCCCCTAAACACCCTTTGATTTTGAATTTGTTTTCCAGTTCAGAGAAGCATGTGACCTGAGTTAATTATTGCATTTGGGCTTTAAACATCTTTACTTTGGCCCTCTGCAGTCTCCTCAGCAGTTAGACTGAGGAGGTTTACTCTATGATTTGTCAGTGCATACTATGTTCAGTTGATACTCTGCGATCCAGTTTCAACCCGACACTTCTATTTCCATTGTAACAGTTTAAGAATAGCTTTACTGAAGAAACTCACCTGTTCATGTAGCATGCTGTGAATATTTCATAGATATTGATATGTAGGTCGTTCATGATGGAAAATAAGGAAATTAAAAGACCCACGAGTTCCTGGATCTCTTCTGTATGTAAAAGATACGTCCAATCAAGCAAACGATTCTTCTCATGCAATATGGTAATGGCTGTGTGTGTGTGTGTGTGTGTGTGTGCGTGTGCGTGCATGCACGTATGTTTTAAGGATGGGGTTGATATATTATATCCGAGTAGTAAAAGTTAATTACCATATGTTTCCGAGTCCTGTAAGCTGATGTACTTGATGTTTATAACTTGGATTATTAATGTCTCCACTCAATTACTTGAGACTCTGCTCTCTGTGCAGATCAAAACTTGACCTATTGTTTTCTCTCTTCAGTGTTTATACACAAACCAAGACAGCTTCTTACAAAAACTGAAACATATAGGAAAAAAACACATTAAATTATTATAGTGACATTTTTAAACCTAAATATTTTCTAAACTGATGTAGTATAATTACATTTCTCATCACAGCGAGAAGGATTTGAACCCGGTTGAACATTTTTCATGTCCCCCATCATCTGACTGCGTTTCTTTCAGTGTTCCAGTTTCTTCCCACATGCAGTTTAGATGAGGGAAACCTCTAAATTATGAGTATTAGTGTGAATTTTCTTGTCTGAATGTGTTAGGCATGTGATGGGTAACCTGTCGGGTCTGTACTGTACTCAGCCTCTCACCAAGTGCATGCTGGGATAAGCTTCAACCCCTCTGGTTCTTTAAATGGTGTCTGTGCATTTTTTTTTTTTTTTCTTGCTATAACTTGGTGTGTCTGGGATGTTTAATCTTTTATGGCTGAAAGCTTGCTTCAGTGCCTTAACCCATGGAAGGCTGAGAAGCACTGATGTAGACAATGTTATCGCGCTGCATGAAAAGTATTTAGATAAAAAGTCAAAGAGCTCAATCTTTAACCGTCTGTGTTGCTTTGTAATTGTTTTAGTCTAAACTACTTAGTCTAAATACTTACCCATTCTTTTGTGCTTGGCATGGGATTGTAATGGCAGCTAATACTAATTAATTGTCACTGATGTTGATACTTGACCTGTACAGGTTATCATGTCTGTATACCTGGTTTCCCTCTTCCCCTGAATCAATTGTTTGTTAATCTCTTTCTCTAGCTTTCAATTGTGAGAAAATGTAGCCATTGCAAGGGTAGTCATTTAACAGCTTGACCCCAAGTAGCTTTTTCTCATACAGACAAAAGGGCAAAGAGAGGCATGGCAAGTGTTGAGAACTCTTTGGCACATGGGCTTGGAAAAAGCAGTGCTACTGCAGTGTTAGACAGACAACTTCCAAACGCTTTAGTAGTAGCTGGTGAAAATAATTTCCCTTAGCCAAGTCAGTGTTAAAGGAATTCCCATATGACTAAAGTTACTCCCTGATTTCTTCAAGTGAAAGAAGTCTAGACCATAAACTTAGATTGTTGAGCTCTAAACAGCTCTTCAGGTTACATGTGATTGTTTTTAATACTACTAATAGTAATAGTAGTTGTTTGATATAATAATGGAATATGAATTACTAATTTATTTACCCTCAATGGCAAAAGACTCGGACTATGAGACACCAGTTCAACTACCTTGACTTGTAATCATTATGCTATGGATGGCAATATGGGTTGGTTCAGACTGAAATATCCCAACAACTGTACAATTCATTGACATTTGTGGAGACATTTTCACTTATCCACTGAAATATAAGAACAAAACAATTGTTTGTCTGCCTCCCTTCAATCTTTCCCTTTGTCTACTAGACAAAGGGAAAGATTGAAAAAATTAGAAAGAAAGAGACCATCACCGCTACAGTAAACTACATCAGGGATTTCAAGACTAAAAGCAGTAAAGTTGGGCAGCTGCTGGCCATTCATCAATTGCAAAAAGTAGTTTGACATTAGTTTCTTCATTGATTTTGCAAGAAAAGATTTAGGCTACCAAAACTGGGCATGCAAATAGCACATCACCACAATGACACTGCAGGGCTCATTGATTTAGTGTTAGCAAAACTACTTAGCTCTTAGGTAGCTTAAAGCAAACGCCACACAGTAGCTATCCTTCAGTGTCAAAGACTGAAGATGAATGGGAAACGGTAACATCTGTGTTTAATAAACTTGATAAAGGTGAAAATGTATGTAACTGTTTACTAAAAAGTTGGGGGGGGGGGGGAGGGGGTTGGTTAAAAGGTGTTTTGTGGTTAAAATAATTTGCTTGCCTTGCTTGCATTTTGTAAGCCGATGATGATGTCATTCTACTTAACGACGTTCTTCTTTGTTACCGTACAATTCAACGGTCAGATATTCAGTAGTGCAGTACACACTTTTTAATTAGGATTTGATAATCCTTGATTTAGTATAATATTGTAGATAGAGGGACACAATTCTGAATTAATACTTCTGCAATATGAATATTAAGTATAAGAAAGCCTCTTTGTATGCTATGGGTGGACAGATCTCTTTTCCACTGTGCATTAAACACGAGACAGTTCATCCCTTCAGTGAGGCATCAAAATGCACCAATCATACACCTGACTGGACAAGTGCAACAATCACTGGGTTGTTTTGGTCTTGCTTCCAATTTTTTGATCTGGACATTTTGGTGACTGTTCAGGAGGTCTGTTTCCTAAAGTATCCACTAAAATCAATCCCTGAATACATTAGAGATTATAAATAGGCCAAACAGATGTAGAATCATGTTTTATTTTACATCCCCAGGTCTTGATTTAATTTGTTGTTTTAGGGGCACTCCACCGAATTTACACATGAAAATCAATTTACTAGTCATACTTAGCAATACTGTGCAAACACTTGAATACTGTTGTCTGTGGCTCTTGTGGGAGTCTGAGAAAATGACTCAACCTACCTCAGTAAACATTGTGAGTTTATGGTCTCAATTGCTAGTTTCAAGTCTTCTTCAATCCAGCATGATGTCCATTTTGTAAATTATGGTCGCATTCAAAGTAAAATAGACAATTAAGCAAGGTATGCTTTCAGGCAGGCTACCACAGCCGTATGCATTGTTTCTAAGTCACTCCTCCACGGTCCAAATATGGCCAATTCCATTCACTGGTTACAGAAATAGCGAAATCCAAGATGGTGATGGCAACAGTGCCTAACTCAAGACATCAAAACCACAGTCCACAAACCAAATGGTGACATCCCAATGACTACGTCCACTTTTTATATACAGTGTGTTTGACCCATTTTGAGCCCTTAATATCTCTGCATCTGTTGCCTCACTTTTGACAATTCTTTATTAAATCAGTCTATTGCAAGTCCCCCAGCTTTTGATCAAAATGGTAATGGATTTTGATTTTTAATTTTGTAACAATGAATTTGATCAAATTCATTCTGAAATGTTATTTTCACAGTAAAATAAAACAATTTATTTGCTAGATATATCTTGTTGTAATGTGGATAAAAGATTGTTTTGTGTTATAAAATATGCTCATGACTTAAATGGCTTCACCACCAGTTAATCGGAAGGTGAATATGTGACTCCTGTACATCTCCAAATAGTTGTAGAGAGTTACCACTGTCACAGGTGGATGTGTTGTAATACTTTTTTTTCAATTTGTTTAAACTATCATGCGATTGGTGATGGTTTTGTCCATGAAGCAATATGGCATTTTGGGCTGGCCTAATGGAGTAATAAAGTCCTTATAATTAAGTATACACATTTCGGATAAATCCTGTGTAATAGCTCCTTTTAAGTGTTGATGCGATGGTGTCCAGAGTGGAGTTGTCTTAATCAGTGGTGATGTTTGTACTAATTGTTTTAATGGGGGGATTGTTTTTGTGGATGAGTTTATTTTCTTTCTGTCCTCAGCTGAAATGGAGAAGAGGTCATGGTATGAAGAAAAATATTACCGCATTTCTTTATTTGAACAACGGGGAAAATCTGCGTTCAGATAATGAGATTGTGCACAAGGGTGGTTATTGCATTCATAAATGTAATAGGCAGACAATAAATGGTCAAGAAGACATTGACATAAGCACTAGTAATGAACCTGAATGTAAAACTGCATAATTTTATCAACCTTGACTTCACATGTTATTTTGGTTCTGTGGTATGCGTTGAAACCCTTGATGTGCTTTACTCTAAATTAACCCTCAAAGGCACATAATTAGCCCTCATAGAGACCTTTGTCTCAGTGAGCCCAGATTGACATCATGGCTACATAGCTGATGTTTTACCTTCATCTGACTCATCTGCTCTGCTTATTGCTTTTCACCTGAGGGCGAATATAGAGGTAGTAGCACAGTCCTCTTACCTTGATCTAAATGAAGTGGACATTTTCCTTTTAGTTTTCGTTTTAAACACAAGGATATGAGAGTTAATTCAATGTTTTGATGTTTGTTATGGACACATTATGCATTGGTTGACATGGTTCACCCTGAGGGAAGATGCTTTTCATGACTTATGTCATGCCATTAGTTATTTATTATTAATAACGCATTTGCTATCGCTCAGGCCTCCAGGAATTTGATGAGACAGTGGCTGTATACATTCGTGACAATCAGGCCACAGCCTTTAAACTTAACATGAACTCCCTTTAGAGTGTCATCAAAACAATGTCAACTTGCCTGATCTGGTTATAATTTTTTTTTTTTTTTTAACAATAATATATGCTTTATTTTGGGGTAACTAATGTAGGGTTGTATTAAATGTGAATGGAGAACATTGAGTCATAAAATGAATGGATAAATGGCCATGGTTATCAAACTTGAATGAGTGTTTAGTATCTGGATTTACCCTTCCCCACACATCCCTATTTTTTTGTCTGCTCTCACTGAGACAAATCCCCATGCCTAGCCCACTGCTTTTATTAAATTCGCCTCAATAAAAAAGCTCAGACAGGATTTATTAGGTACTCAGCACGGACGTTTAGTATTTCCCTCCGTTATTAACTGAAAATCAATAGATAGCAAAGAAAATGGAAGTCATACAAGTGTTGTCGCCTTTATATTATGTCGGCTGTCGGGTTAGATTCATGACGGGGCTCCAGCGTCTGCAAGGTGGGTTTTCTGCTTACATTGCAAGACCTAAAGTGGAAGTTATTCATTAGAGTAAGCCAGCGGTCAGATACATTTCCAGGCCCTTTCACACATCTGTCTTGGTAAGACTCGAATAGAGTGAGAAAGGATGCTGATATACCCTGATAGAGATGTCAGAGGCAACACACAGCTTGCTGGATTTATGATTATTTTGTTCTGAAGACCTTTTTTAACACCATCATCGAGCCCGTACCCTTGGATTGTAAACTGGAATAGCATTACGCTTAACCTTGTTCCCGTACTAATACGTACCATTCATTATTTCATCATACAATTTATTTTTTTAACTTCTGCAGTTGCCAGCTGACACTTGCTTCCTGGCACGATGACAGACGTTTTATCTTATGGCTTCCGTTTTGAGGTCTAACAGATGAGAATTATGTGCTAATTTGACGGACAAAATCAAGATAATGTAAATACAAAAGCACCACAGCAGTCTTTTGTCTTCGGGAAAGCCTTGAGAGGTTTACTGAAGCTTTTTCTGCACTGTCAAAGGTTTGGACTGCTGCTCACACTCAAGTTCAAAAGGGTAAAGGTAGTATTCACTTAATATGCTATAAAATAACAGTCATTCAGTAAGCCTGCATGCCGTGGCTCGACTGCAAAGCAATTCCATCATGAGGAAAAGTGGCTTTGTCCACATATTAGTCTTTTCTTTTACAAAATGGCTCGAAAAATGTGGGAATAAAGAGCTTACCCACCTCACTAATTTAATTACTCTTAGGACCTCCATGACAGTAATGTAAATATTCCATCATGAGGACCCAAGATACACAGAGTAATTACTTAAGGCTTTCCTTCACATCTCTCAAGACTTTTTTTATTACCCAAAAGCTTTTTAACATTAGCACTCTCTTCCTGACAAATTAAATGAAATTTCATTACTCTAGCCATCCTAATGGCATGAAACTATCAGCTGTTGTATGCCTGGTCTCTCTTCCCTTGCTGCCCCGGCAGATTAATCAAATAGTCAGCTTCAGAGTCAAACTGAGGGGAGCATCGATCCGCGAGTCTGTGTTTGTCTGCGGTTCGTTCGTGCCGCTGATCTAAACCTTGAGTGAAAGTCTTATATATTGATCTCCATATGTTAAACATGTACAGTCCATCACAAAACAATTATTCAGAGCAGAGGCAAAAGTCTTGTCTACCTGCTGCTACCTTTTTTTATTCTTCGGTTAATAGAGAATATATCCAGGCAGCATGTTTAAGACTCATCTAAATATCATTGTTAATACAGTTAATATTAACCGATTTGACTATTTACAAATAAAGGAGTCCCATAAGAGTCCAGGAGGGCCGGTCATTTTTTATATCCCACTTAATGTGTTGAGATGCATAATGGAATTCAAAATATGCTTAAGCACTCAATAATATGCAGGGGGCGTACACCAATAACTGGTTTCCATACATTGGTTATAATCAGCCATTACCTATGATATTTAACACCTTCGGTTTTGTAAGGGTTAAGCTGCTTGGCCTTTGCTCTCTCAGGGGTAAGGTCTTGGCAAAGTGCCCCTCCACCACCCGAGGCCCTTAAGGGACTTTCAATCCAATTGCTGGCTAAGAGTGGATGCAGATCTCAAGGTTACACCTGAGTGTTCAAGGGCAGGTCCAAGTGTAATCGGCACTTAGATCATAGATTAATCTTATTTGCTATCTATTAGGCTTGATTCTTGCTTCCTTCTCTCCCCTCCCAAAGCCAGGATTACTGTGATAGTTTAAGATAATGGATTCTTATGGAAGAAGAGGTCAAGAACCATTCTTGTTTCAGAACCTGCAGATAATATGATTAATCTAAAAGCCTCTTTCAAAAGAGGTCCCACCTTCAAAGGCCTAATTGGCAAAAAGGTATAGAATAAATCTGAGATGTTGGCTCTTGGGTGTTTTATTAATAACAATGTTATTCTCTCGCCAAGTGGAGGTGATAGAAAATAGAATTTGTATCTACTTCATTTACTTATTTATCAACGGAAACAGATTGAATGTGGGTTTTTCATCAAGCTAATCAGCAGGGATATCCAAATGTTTTTTATTAAATATAATGTTTGTAATCTCATATTCTTTATCTTTCAACCTTTTGATCATTGTATGTATTGTATTGATATATAATACAACATATTAATGTTGATGACACTATTTAGGCATGACATTTATTTAATACAAATAAGCCAATATGACATTTTAGTGAGATGAACACTGATTACTACTTTTAAGCCATTTACAAAATGCTCTATTAACATTTAAAAGCAGAAGAAAATGTAGCATCATTGTCTATACATTACACAAAAGGTTATGTAGAGAGAGAGAGGGATATTGATTTCACTAAGTACAATCTCATTTTGATTCAAAATCTCCCCTGTTGTGATTTCTCCGGTAGCCACTAGCTAAACAGATAACAGATAAACTCTGATAAAATGTATCCAAATGTGGCAGTCTCCCTGATAACCTCTGTAGACACATTGGTTATCTTTTCCAGTCATCAGCAACTGAATATTTATCGCAAAGAACAGCCTTGTGTTCCTGCTTGCATGTTTACCAGTTTATTCACAAGTTAGAGGTCTTTTTTTTCTCAAGAAATAACAGGTGATATTTGAACCTCAATCATGTAAACATTTTATTTTCCCATATACGAATATATGAGGTAGAAGTGAAAACAGTTTACCAACTTGAACACGATCAATTTAAAAAGTCTTATTCAGTATATTTAGATGGAGATGCTTTATGGTAGGTTGTGTGTTCTTAACCGGTATTTATTTTATATGATAGACAACCCGAATAGTATGATAAGGTTATTATCAGTTTGAATATCTTACTACCAAATACTTATTTATTAATTCATTTTATTTTTCATATTAACACAAGATTAAACAAGAGTATATGTTTTACCTTCAATGTACTTCATTCAGAGCATTGATATAGCTGCAAAGAGCAATTATCAATGCATATATATATATATATATATATAGTTGAGTAATTTCCCTCTCTGTGTGTTGTTATCAAAGCTTCTCCTATAGCTTTTTTGACATAGCCGGGCCGCACATGCTTTTAGTGCATGTTAGTGCATGTAAGCGTGCATCACACTGGTAGATCCCGGCCGCCGCTCTGCTCTCATATGGCGGTTACAGCTTATAGCGCCGTCCCGACTGACATCGTTGCCGTTTAGCGTACCCCTCACCCTCCCCTTCCCCTGCAGGTAAATGTTGTTTGCTTATCAGCACGTTTGCAGTAGTTTTGTCTCTGAGAATATATACCACATCTTCACCTACACCTTGGAGTTGTGGGTCAATATAAATGACATGTTGAAATGACCATGAGCATTCAACTTAATTTTGAATGGCCTAGGAATTATGACTCATACATTTAACATTGTGCATTGATTGCCATGACTTGTTGCACATATTCTAAGTCACATTGTTAAGTATATTGCGAGGTAGAAATACCCTACGGGTGAAATAGCTGCTGTTGTTGGTAATGGTTGTGGTGGGTGTGTATGTGTGTGCACACATGTTTGCGTACTTGTGTGTTTTACTTTGAACTATATGAATGTATTCACTTAGGTGTAAAAAGTAAAAATTGACCTCAATAATAAGCAACCTCAACCACAATCAAAATGTTGTTGACAAGTGTGTTGAAACGTAATTTCCATAAAAAAAATAGGGTGGGGGGGGGAGAAAAAAATAAACATAAAAGACTTAAAGGCTGATTTTCCATATCACAGCGTCCATTTAGTACACAAAAATAGGAAATCAATTACATTGCAAAAGACTGTCTGGTTGTATGTTCTATGAAATGGGGACATAACCTTTGCAAAGATAGATTGAGGCCTCATTTCCATTCTCACCTGATACTGTCACGCCGCTGTGCTCATTAAAACCTGTCTGTCACCCTTCTCCCTCACAAACAGCGCTGCTTTGTTTCCACCATTTATCAATGTCAGAGTTGTCATGAGAATCCGAATTGCTCACAGCTGTACAGTGCTCATTTCTAGTTGCCGGTGCAATCAAAAATATCTCTGAAATTGTTCATGATTTGTCTCAATATGAATTTGATTGATGATACCGACTCAATCCAAGCAATTCTAAAAATAAAAAAAAAAACATGAAGCAAATTTGGATATATTAAGACAATGTTTTTGGGTGGTTTGGACACTGACTGAAAATGGATTGTATCCTAAAGGAACATTCTACCTATGTAGATGTTTTACACTGGTACATGTGATGCATTCCAGGTGGTATAATATGATCAAGTGTTCAGTAGTTTCCTACATTTCCATGTCTTTTCACAATCTTCTTAAAACAGTGTGAATTTGCCCTTTGATTTGTGTGTTGCAGGTATCCACTATGTAACCACCTGTGGACACATAGTATTTCCTCCAAAAGCTACCAGTGATTGTACTGAAAATTGCATTTTCTCTTCCAATATGATCAGTAAATCAACAGAACAAGGAGAATCATGGAGAATCTTAAACATTGTTTTTGCAGTTTATAAAACTTATTATTGGGACTTGTAACTTATTGAATGTTCAAGATTGCAAAAATAATAGAAACACAGTTCACATAGAATAATGGAACAAGCAAACTCTTGTGTCCTCTTGGTGTTTCAATGTTGTGTCATGACATTGCAGTGCATACAGACAACAATATCCTATTTGTATTACTTTATTTACAGACTGCAGAAGGCAACTTTCTAAATCACATGTGCACAGAGGGCGTTGTGCATATGTCGTTATAATATTTCCCTTTTTTCACTTAATGACATTCACATATTTGTAATGGGAAATACTAAAATAAAGGACTTACCTGTATGGAGGTTCACAGTTGTAGTTATTAAACCACTGCATATTCTTTTTCATATTAATTCTCAATCACTAGATGTGATGAAGACTTCTTGTATATATACTGTTTAAAAATTCATGAGGTAGTATCAACCTTAGCAGACCCTTTGAAAGATAATTTCATGCATGTCATCTTAACATTTACACCTGTCAATCAAAAACATGTTTGTTTTCACCCTGAGCTTTCATCTCAGTGTGTAAGATAACATAACTGTTGCAGAGCTTTCCCCCCATTTCCAAAGCTGCAAATATTTCTTACAAGATGTTCTTCTTGACTGTAAATTTCCTCCACATAAGGTGTATATTTTGTGCAGCATAATCATTGCATCAAAATGAAGTAGAATATGCTAATGACTCTAATTGGACTACTAATAGAGACTGTTTCCCCAGCTTTAAGCTTTTGGGGGGTCTGTGTAATCAGGGTAGACAGTCGTTAAGGGAATGGAGAGGCAACTAGCAATGTCAGGAGAGGGCCCAGGCGGTTCCGGCTGACACTACCCCAATCTTCCAGGACCCATTAAATGGCAGTTTCAACACATTACCAACCATAACATCCTTGAATATCACTGATTTTATTTGCAGTATCAAACATTTCATTTCACGCACCATTAATGGAAAAGTGCTGAGGTTCTAATGCTGCCAAACATTTAGTAACTACCTGGACTCAGAGAACCAATTAACTCCAGCGACAACATGGCCAATTAAACACACAAATAGGTGAGTCCAGCATTGGTTACTGCCCTAGTAATTTACTTTTGAATAAACCCAAGCAAAAATAGAAAGTCAGTCATGGGATGACCAGCTGAAGTAGAGGGAAGAGTAGCAATTTGGAAGCAGAAATAGAAGATAATGTACCGTACCTGTTTAAGAAAGAGCTCTATCAGTGGTGAAACTGTTGGGTGCATTGCTAAAATACAGGCGAGATGATTTGGTGTATCACAGTAATAAGAACCAGGTCTGTTTGAATATAGTGCAAATGTATTTACCTATCTTTTTATCTTTTGAACATATCTTGCTTTGAAACATATTTGTTCATTGTACACTGTGTGCTCAGGAACACTATGTGCATGTTGTCCTGCAATTCTTTCCATCTTTACCAACCCTCAATCCTACACTTCAAAGCTGATATAAATGTAGGTGTTGGTCTGTTGCTCTGTGACCTCACCGTACTAACCTCACAACCTCATCTAGGAATATGTTTTCTATTGATTTTCCACCGTGCTTTCAATTATGCTTTCATTGGAAGCCAAAACATGTCAATACACAGCTGATGAACTCTGTGGCAAAGGGAAGCAAAGGAAAACATACGTCGGGGTTATTTATGTGAGTCGTGTCATATCATAGCTTGATAATAGGCTTCTAGAGCCATTTCATCTCTATGGTTTAGAGGAGTGGGAAGAGAGCCTCCTCACTTAATTACCTCTGAGTTTCAGCGAACTGGCCGGTGGGATTACCAATTTATTGTTACACCTGTGTCCATTAAAACTGTGTTTGAAGAGCAAGATGCCTCAATGGAGTACTGCAAAGTACTCTTGGTTATAAACAAGTTTTATAAACCAAATTGATATTTATAAAAATAATATCAAATTTAATGTTATTTTGGCCAATTGGGGGCAGTGCAACAAGCTGTAAACACAACATTGACAAATTTACACCTCAAAGACCTGGCAAACATGTTAGCAATGGCCTATTTATGCATTCAGCAGACATTGAGCCACATTCTGCTTCGTTTGGATGCTTCATTTACTTTCCACCTGGTGAATTTAAATCTAACTTTCACACTCGTTTTAGCTCCGGTTTGATCACATTTGTTTTAATCTAAATGTTCCCCTTCACCTGCTAGTTGCTAACTTTGTCTGCCGATTGGCTAGGTATTGCACAGCAGCGTTATTTCGATTTTTCATTGAAAACAGCTGTTGTTTTTGGCTTTAAAACCAAAACATAGACACTGAAATGCTTCGTAGATCTGAGGGGAACTGTAGAGACAAGTATTATTCTCTGTGACTTCATCACAATGTGGGACCCCTCTCACTTTACACATAGCCGTGTCATTTGACCCATTGTTCATGTGCAGCCTTAGGGCCACAATACTGTAGTTTCTTACTGACCATATTCTACAAAAATGCCTGACAACTAGAAAGGTGCACTCAATAGAGTGCAGATCCCTGCCAGGTGTGTCTGCAACGATCACTGCTGTATTCTTTGATTGAATAACTACAACCCACATTTGGCTAACCTCCCATTCTAGACACTAATGTAAAACACACTTCATTAATAACTCCCAACAAAAAGCAGTGATCCATGAAGGCAATCGGCTCAAAGTCATTGTTTAAGACATTTCTTATAATCTTGCCATCGATTTCTGCCCGGGTAGCAGCGGCTAATAGGCGACAGTGTTCTCAGTACTGTGTGTCAGTCTGTTAGCTGTTAGCTAAACACGGCATCCAAAACATTAAAAGTCAGCAAACTATATTGTATCCCCTGGCTGTATATGGGTGCAGAGTAGCGACTGGGTGTCGGCGGTGCAATCAGATGTGTTATCAATTGACCACGAGAGGTTATTGAGCATGCAGCCATATCCGGGCACCCAAAATATGATGCAGTTTGCTGCAGCAGAATGCCAGATTAGCCGTGGACACACTCACTCATTGACGCACACGTGATC
Source organism: Myoxocephalus aenaeus (assembly GCA_038501785.1). NCBI lineage: Eukaryota > Metazoa > Chordata > Actinopteri > Perciformes > Cottidae > Myoxocephalus > Myoxocephalus aenaeus. The sequence goes on along the minus strand of JBAMJR010000350.1, from coordinate 11,668,254 downwards.
TTCCTGGCGGAGATAATAATGTGTCAATCTTAACTTTTACTCCTTTTTTTTCAGTAATTCAAAAAGCATTTTAGCACTAAATCCTTCTAAATCTGTGAGACCTTGTCAGTGGTGCCAAAAGACTCTTGGGTCACAGGACCTAATCATTATCACATCATATACTTCTATGTATACACACAGGTGTAAATCAATCAAATCAATCACAAGGGTATTTTGACGGTGGTGAAGCTAATAAAGGATGCAATCACCTCACCAATAAATCGAAACAATCCAGTAACCCCTGGAGATCAGTGTTTGCACAACGCTCAGCTGCTTGGTCCCTAGAAAATGCAGTCATGCAGTGCTGATGTACTTGGAATATCCCAGCAGTCTGTCTGCAGAATGATCCATAAATGCCCACTCCAGAACCCACATTGTTAGGTTTACATTAAATAATGGACAACATGGGGTGATGGTACAAGAAAAGACACCTGCCAGCCAATTTGGACAGTTTTCAGTTATATTGCTATTTTCTTTGCTCCCATTTTTTAAGCAGACAAAGTATATTGAAGGACCATTTTATCAAAAAACATCTGCACCAGAAAGCGGAAGAGGAATTTCTGCTGCCATATCTAGGAAATGAACAAACCAATAACTTCAAACATCCAATAATGAAAGTCATGTATGTGTTTGTTATTGTTCATGTTACCTCAGTCTGGATATTTCTAAACCTAATATGATACAACCCCGGCAGTGTGATTTATCTTGATTCTGTTAATTACTGCCTTGCTCAATGACTGGGCTGTCCAATACATTCAATCACAATATTATACACAAGATGTTTGGTGCTGTGTCAAGAGTGGGGATGCAGTTTGGTGATGGTCAGTATTGCATTAGACAGCATCTGATCACTGTACCTGATAATGATGATGAAACAGGAGGGATGAAATGTTTGTCTGCATATTGTAGAGCAAATCTTACAAGGAGCTTATACACCAAATCACTCTCCCCAGCTTGGCCTAGATTTGCATTTGGTGTTTTAAGACAAATTGGTATCTTAGTCGTCATCTGTTTCTTTTTTTATTGTTCTATTGAGCATGGATTATAAAGGAAAAAAAGCGTATACAATGTGTTTTATCAGGCAATGTGTGCTTGAAATACTTAAAAAAATAAAACAGAGGGAAGAAGGTCAGTAGTATAATGCAAGAGTAATGTTTTGCTGAATACTTTTCTTAAATGTTCAGATTACAAAAACACTTCAGTGATTACAACCGTTACTGATACATTTAGTGAAAGAAACATCATTCTTTGTATGTTGGGGAAAAAACTAATCCAGACCGCATTATGTTTCTGCTACACATGTTTCACATTATTTGGACTTAAGTCTCTCTACAAAAGTGTAATTTAAAGTAGTCAGGGTTGTTTGTTTAAACCGCACAGTAAGTTGCATGTTGCTTTTGGTTAGAATTGCGTGTTCATTGCAAAAACAATGACCAACCATTGAAATATTTCATTCCGATGGTAAAATGGTCCCCAGTAGCTTTGCAATTATTTGTAATCATACCTCTTATAACCCCTAACGTTGCCCTTATCTCTTCCCCCTCTCCTCTGCTCCTCACACACACAATTTTATCCCCTTCTTTTTTTCCACCTCTGGGGTAGACATCTAGTAGTATCCTAGCTTATTGTTTAGGAGCAAAGGGGTAGCCAAAGGCCAGGTAACTTGGATTTGACTGGTGTACTCTCTTGTCCCACAGGACACGAGATACAAATCAAGTTGCTTTGACCCCATTGTCCTCTCCACACTCCTCGTCCCCTTAAGGCAATAGTGTGGTATGGGGTCCTTTCTTCCCTTTATTTATTTTTTTCCTTTGTATAGCTGCTGCTAACGCCATATGGTACATATATCTCCTTGGGTAAACCGTCCGACAATCAGGCCCAGAGTCAGCTAACATTTTGATTTTAAATGGTGTTTACTCATCCTGATAGCTTAATAAGCAACCGGACAGGGCCTTTGGTCGAGTTTCCATATTATTGAACACGTATTTTCAATATATTTAATCAGACACAAATATTTGTTCTGATACTTCTTCCTTTAGTTGTCAGTCTGTAAAAAACATACATTCTACCAGTGGTTAACGAAAATCATGTATTCATAAGCAGTTCATGGTGAGTGAATTACAGCCATATGTAAATCAGTAAAGATGCCTCAACTACCCAGCATCCTTAGGCACACCAGTGGCTCGCTCAGTGATGTGTGGTTTGATCTCACTGCAGATGCTGAATGTCTTCTTCATGTCATGCCGACCTTTCCCACTCTTAATGAAATCAGTCTTGACTTAAAAACAAATATGCACATTTGACCCCCTGTTAGCCTGCAGATCATGCTGCTGACCTATGAACTTAATTTTCTATCCAAACATATATTCATAGGTAGCACCCTTTCTTCCATGATGGAAAGTGTCACAGGTGTTGAAGTCTGATTAAAAATATGATAATGTCAATATCCAGGTTCAAAAGTTCTTTGACAATGAGATGAAATGAAAACAGGAATCCAAACAGAATCCAACGTATTTTAGAAGCATATTTATGAACCTATTCCAGTCCAATATTATAATTTTTTGGACTATCAAATAACATTACTGTTGACACGTTTTTGTTGCTCTCTCAACTTTTTCCTGATTAGAAACAGGTTTGTGTAAGGCTTGTTTTGTTTCCATTGCCAGTTGACAATACACCAGCAACACCTGTTGTGAGCCTTTGATATGTTGAATGTCACATGACGCTGCCACAGTGGAGATGGACGAAAGCAGATCCTTTTTTTAATTAAAGCTATGAACAGAAAAAAGATAATTAAATATATCACAATCAGAATATCTTTTAAGGTTAATTGCAGGGTCCATTCTAAGTCATAGTGGAAGTAAGATTCAGGTGTGGCACCTGTTTCTTGTCAGAGGAGACAAACAATACAGCCCTTTAACCCAGCTTCTACCACCATCCTTATCGGCACATTTCCTACAAAGGGTTAATTCAATCATGTCAAGGTTCTCTGCTCTGTTGCTTGCCTCGACCATCATACTTTAGGTGCAGTGGAGCGTCTCCTCATTGATGGCACCTTTGGCTTCACAATAGAAGCTAATTTGTTAGAATCTTTCACAGGTCAGGGGCTGCTTAAAGGCGAGGAGGGCGCCCTGGCCATTGGGAAAATAAAGCCATCCACTGAGTTGGAGGGGCAAATTAAATGCCCAGTCATTTTATGACCGTGGACGTACAAAACATAAATATCCTTTTTCTTTCCTTCAATACAGGGCATGAGATCTTGCCAGCCATCCCAGTTAACGCAGGTTAATAGATTGATTCCAGTGACATGGCTCATAATGAACAGTAAATTGTTTTATCTCTTAACTCTTATTTGGTCAGCCAGGAAAACATATGAGGTAATATGGCTGAGGCTAAATGGAGCGTATAATAGATCTCTCACTAAGGCATAAGGATAGGTTGATGGCAGGGCTATGATTAATGAAAATAATAATGCTCTCGAAATTGAAATTTTTTGCCCCCTTTTTTTTTCCAGCCCTTTCAACCTTTTCCTGCTATGGTCATTCTGACTGTTCATGCACAATGTGATTGATGTGTGATTGCTAGCATCTTTATGTGTGCCTCTTGGGTCATTTTTACAGAAAGGTCTACTCTGGCCACGATAGAGACTGCAGCTTACAGTGAACTCTTACTCACTTCCGAGCCGATGGATGTAACAAAAACATATAAAAAGTGCTTTTTTCTTTCCTTTATTATGCAAATAGTAAACCCATGCTGAACTGATTGATTTGTAACTTTCTCCATTTAAGTATGCAGAAAGATAAAGCAATAGCGCCTTCTGTTGTGGCATGCTAATAACCTTGATAAAGCTGACTCTGCACCCATTTTATACAGTATATTAGAAGAGCAACATAACTTGCTTCTCCCATTCAATTTAAGATCTCCACACCGTTTACTCATTTAAAGACATCAGTTCAGTGTATCAGCTCCTTCTACCTTCTTTTGACCAAAAGAAGAAAAGAAAACTCGCAAAAAATCAATTACTTTTAATTCCACACTATTGATATGCTTAGATAATGCAGCAATTGAACTGTGCTTCTGCCAGTGGTGATGAGGAGCAGTAGATGAAGAGTAATTGGGCCCTGACCCTTGCGTACATCGGCCACCATATCACCCATGCTTCCCCCAACACATTCTCTCCTACAAGCAGGAAGGCTCATTTTGTGAACCCTCAGTTGTGGCAAGGTGATAAATTACAGTTCTTAACTATCATTGATTACTCAGTGGTTCTCCACTTTCTGTGACAACTGTTCAGTCACTCTGAATGTCTCTTAATGGCACATTAGGGAGAAGAAAGCATACAGTTTCCCCGGCATTGATTAAACTTGCTCGTTGCGTAATAAAGACAAACGGACATACACTACACTTTGGTAGCCTGCAAAGTATAGACGTATCATGTAAAACAATGAGATATCACTGTTTCTCAGTTGGAGTTGATTCCATTGCAGCTTGCAATGCAATTAATTTAATTCGGTAACATATCTTTGAAAAAAAATGCAAAAGCTCAAATAATAATTAAATAATTAAAATTCCATCTCACATTCAAGTGAATAGTCCAAGTCTAGCAATTTTGTCTTAAAGAAAACTGAATTAAATGGACTGTGTTTAAAATAATTGTCAGGCAGCTATGAAAACCCAAGAAGTCAGTGTCCACACCAATAGGAAAGACCAAGAAGCCCAGGTGTTCAATCAGCAATGTTGCAAATGTTCTTGAACTGTACTCTTCAATTGGGAACTGCCGAAATTTATTTCACAACATATGTATTTCAAATTTGACAAAGCCTTGGTTCAGTTGTAGCACTGGTTTTAAAATATAAGCTAATCAGTCACAGTTGTATGAAAAACATGAGTAACCTATCGATCTCAGGGTCCGGTCCTGTTGTCCATTGGACATCCGCCATGGTTCATTATTTAAGTTGAACCTTGGAAGATGCTGATAGTTTGTTTGGTTGTTTGCCCACTCTTGTCATGGTTCAATGGATGGCTTTGCCGGTCTTTCAGTCGGTTGTTACAAAATATCTCAACAACTCTGGATTACCATGACATTTTTTAAGACATTCATGGTCCCAAGAGGATGAGCTCCTGACTTAAAAAGAGTAATAGAAGTATTGTATTGTTATTATTATGTTATCAGCACAACGCATGGCATGCATAATGAGTGCTGAACTCAACTGTTGGTCAGGCTAGTTCCCAATGACAGCAGTCAACATTAACTAACCTTAACAGTTGTTAGAATATTGGCTTTACACAGAGACATCAATATTGTAACAACTTCAATATTGGTTTAGCTAGCATAGCCCTATGCTAGTGCTCCAGCCAGGCGCAATGGCTGATGGATAATCTTTGTTAACTTGCAGGAAAAGTGAAGAGCCAATGTTCACGGTTCCCTTTGAACTAAGCATGTTTGCTCCTTACGGTTTGGCATTGTACTCATAATTAACATGGCTGAATACCACATGGAGTCCACTTCACAGGGAATTACCAGGCAATCGGACCGCTGCTCTAGTCTTGTTCAGTCTTAACAGTTAGATGGCCGTAGGAGTAGCGGCCCAGGCATTGACTACTCAGCTTCTTTGTGCTTCAAGGTGAGCCGAAGAACTTCAAGAATCTAACGATCCACCGGGATCTATAGTATTGTGTGGGTATTCCAGGCGTTGGCTGTCTGTCTGTTCACTAATGTCCTGGGTTGTTCAATTGACAACGGCAATGCAATGATGGGGATCTATTGCTTTGTAATGAAGCTTGGACAGTCAGCAGGAAGTGAAGCCCATCAAACATCCACATTTTGTCCGATCGGTGATATTGTGCTTGTCTATCGGCAGTTGATAAAACAGACCATGTGAATTATATCTAGACAGGGAAAACTTGTGGATGTTTTATACTTTACCTAATTGTAAGAATTTTCCCCCCGCCTTTGTGTCTTATCTGTAATTACAATTAAATTAGTTCTTGTTTTGAGCTGAAGCTGAATATACAATGTTTATGAAACAAAAGATTTTTAAATGGTATGATCAGTAAAGTCTTTCTGTCTTTTGGCTTGCAGATAGGTCTGGGACAAGGTTAAGGAGCAGAAGGAAGGAGTACGGTATGCCTGTAATTTGTGGAAATCTGGGATAAAGACAGTCAAGTGATCCAGTGGTGAGATATCAACTGCAGCCCGAGGTGTCAACATTTTAATCTAAGTTAAGAATGCTGACGTTTTTTTCGATACTTTTTTACCATCGCAAGTTTTTTCTTGCCTGGAGATGTGATGCTAACGCAGTATCTAACTGGTTAGCTGTATTCTGAATCACACCAAGAAGAAAACAAAAATGAACAAATCCTTCTTTTCACCAAAGCCCCAGTGAAGATTCTCACAGCAGCACATACACTTTTTAAAACGTTGTTTATCAAAGCATTAAATAGGATAAGGGGCGTAATAAGTAAAAGGAATAATTGTGTCTACATTGTATAAATATGTCCACAGCTGAGGGTCGGCCTCTTCTGACGGACAAAATGCTTATTGACCTTGCGGGCGTGACGGTAGTGACTTCCTGTTGGGCTTGTGAAGTTTGGAGATCCCCTGAGATGAACATGTCCTGGACTCACTAAAAGAAAACAAGATACTAATCCTTGACTTAGATTAATAGACATAAGGGAAGGACTAAATCACTAATGTAACTCTGTGCTGGAAAGTATTCTTTTGGTGTATTCTTTATCTAACCACTTTATGTGTATTTAGATACAGCATTAATACATTTGTTATGTTAAAGTGAAATCAGTATGCATGGTATGTAGAACAGAAACAGTTTTGTGTAATCAAATATTACATTTAACCAATAAATGAAGCAAAATATAACATGGGTTTGGGTATCCCAGGTTTTAGTTACTCATCTGTCATTTTAAGAGATAAAGCAAACAGTCTGTGTGTGTGTGTGTGTGTGTGTGTGTGTGTGTGTGTGTGTGTGTGTGTGTGTGTGTGTGTGTGTGTGTGTGTGTGTGTGTGTTTCAAAAGCCAAGCAACCAGTTTTGACGTTTTTGTCAGCTTGTGACCTAGTACTCATAGGACTGACCCAGTCCATCAACAAAATGTCACTGAGGACAAATCAAAAAACAAAAGAAATGAACCCTCATTTGAATAAGGATAATATCATAATAGTGGCAGGTTGAGAAGTCTATAAGATGCCGTTGGGAAGATTTCTATTGTCTCTGAACCTGATGTCAAAATGCCATGAGACGTGTCCCCCTGCCAGGTCAGTATGCCTCCGAGGTCGAGGCTTTTGCCCCGGCCTGGGCTCCGGGCCACGCTGACTCGAGAGTGGGACTGGCACTTGTGTCAGCCACACATCATGTGGATCTACAGAGTTGAATTAGTATAACAGGGTTAAACTGATTAGTAATGCACTTGTGTTCAGTGGGTCACAGTTTGAAGAACAAAGGTGATATTAAAGGATCTATATTTCTCCCTTGGCTCCTTAATGCCATCAGTTCTTTTAACATACAAAAGTCAGCTCAAGATCCCTGACAGATAGGTGCCATTTTTTCTATTGAGTTTAGCCTTTTCTTTCCATTCTCTGTGGATATCACAAATCCCCCGCAGCCTGAGCCCAGTCCTCAAATTCTTAACCCCATGTCTCCCCCCTGTCAATACATGAACTCTTCTTTTCACTTTTAATTCTCGCTTTTTGGCTTGTACTCAAACTTCGGCTCTGTGTTGCCGTTTCCTTCTCACTTTCACCCACACTCATCCCTGGGAAATGTGGATCTTTTCCTGACAAGTTCCTCAAGAAGCAAAGCCTCTGGAGATCATCAGCAGAGCTCTGCCAAAAAATGCGTGGGAATAGTCTGGATGGGAAGGGGAAGGGACTTTTAATTGTTTTTCTTTTTTTCTTCTTGTGGAATTAGTCAGTGGAAAAAAAAAAATCTGTGATTGTTCCTTTATTTACCTTACAGTGAATAAGGTCTTAAGCTGTGGGTGGCAGTGACTGCTTATAGCATACTATTATAATGTAACTCTAGCACTAATATTTGGAAATGTTATCCATGTGATACAAATTATGCATATTAATTCTGTTTTGGCTGTTATAAATCAAGCTACTTTGAAGAGTGAACATTATGTACTCCCTGTGTTTATGCACTCAGTCAACAGCTGGAATAACAAGTACTGTATTTTGCTGTTCATTAAGAGCTCACTCAGATGGTTTCCCGACTGGAGGCATTTGAGAGTTCAGCAGGTTGAGGGTCGGAAAGTGTTGAAAAAGGAGCAAATACATTTATCCTGATACGATGAAATGTCCTGATTTGGCAACATAACAGTCAGGCTTTTGTTTGAAAATGCACTGACAAGCATAACAATTCAACAAAGTATTGATGGACAGAACAGATTCTTATTATATATTATTACGATGGTTTTCTTACAGGAACATTTCATACATTTTGGAAATATATTATTATAATGATATTTTTTAAATATAAGATAAGATAAGATAATCCTTTATTAGTCCCGCAGTGGGGAAATTACAGGATTACATCATCATTGCTCACAGTGAATAAAATAAAAGATAAAAAAAGTAATATAAATAAACAGTAATAGAGAACAGTAACTAACTATTAAGTATATTGTATCACCGTGATGTTGATTTAATCAGTTATTGTTTTACATAATTTTTTATTATCTCTCTAACAACAAACCTACTAAAGAAAAATGTACTGTCAACATTGTGCTAGATGTGAGACAAGAGCTATTATATATTATATATATTATACTATAAATGCTACTGGAACAATGTGAAATCAAGTCCAAATGAGGTTACAATTAAATTTTTTCCCCCAGCTAGCCAATATTTGGAGTGTACAATTACGCAACAATTATTATTTATATACTGTATGTATGTATGTATGTATGTATGTATGTATGTATGTGTGTGTACATATATATATATATATATATATATATATATATATATATATATATATATATATATATACACACACACACACACACAGTATATTACAAGCCAAAGAAAATACTTAAATCTTGCTGATTTATTTCTGAAGTGGCAGTAAGATCTTCACTGAACAAATGTTTTTGTAGCATGATTAAGATACAAAGATATGCAGAGTGATGAACTATTTCGGTATGTATTAACTGTAGCAAAGCTGTTTAACTCCAGAGAGAAAATCTCAAGTCTGCAAACAGTTTGAAATAGTTAGTTCACTTTGTTGTTGCACAATGTCAGTTGCCATCTTTGTTCAGTGATGGACATAAAAGGGCTTCCATTGTTCGGACACAATAAGGCTCCATTATTAAAGCAGATAAGCATAACAAAGTAAAAGTAGGGGGCCGTCAAACATCCAGAACTAGAAGTGTCCGAGCAACACTATTTACATATTAGCCCTCTCATGGAGGGAACCGCTGAATAAGTTGTATTGATTAAAATAGTCTTCTGACAGTTGATCGCATTCACCCTTGTGTGATTTGATATTCCCTGATAAAACAATGCAAAAAATAATCATGGTGGAACTGTTTTGTAACGGAAGACCAACTTGTATGTGTGAAGAAAAGCGTTTGCACATATTTTGACGTCAAAGTATCACTAAATTCTCATTAGTGGCTTTGTTACTTGTTGATTGAGCTTTTTGTTGTTTCATCAGTTCTATTTGTCCGTCAATAAATTACTAGCAAATCAGGGAGAACACATTGGCCTCATTTAGTATCTCACTTTATTGTCTTTACATTGCAAGAGGACTTGATTGGTGTTTCTATTACTGCATCGCTACAGGGGGCTGATTACCTAACAGCACTCTGAAGCTAACAAGTGGCTAATGTAAAGCAAAGTGGGTGATATAAACTATAAAAATCTAAAGCTAAATAGTCTTAAAGTATATTAATCTGAAGGTGGAGGAGTGAGCAACAGGGTGAGAGGTCCACATGTGGATGGTGGCAGGCAGCAGAGGTCTGAACTAGTGCCTGGGAGTTGAATCGCCGCTCCACAGGAAGCAGGCCTGCTGGTTTGTTTAGCTGGATGTGATTTCGAGTGGCAGGAGGGGGTGCTGCCTGGTCATATGAAACACAATGGGGCATACTTTCTGAACACGACTATTAAGCAATAATGACGTGGCTCAGGTCCAAACCATTCACTGTCCGAGTCGCCAGATTAAGATATGCCCCTCCTTGTATTAATCAGATAGATGCCTCTGCGTGAGGGCAGTACATGAGTCCATGTTTCTGAAGCGTACATGCATGATTCCAGGCGCATAAATGAAGATTTATTTTAGTTTAGTTTTCTGCAGTGAGGAAACAAGAAACTGCTGTTTTGAATCGTACAGTTAGAAAGACCAAAGCTCCAGTTTAAAAAGTAAATTGTTAACGATCACTGTGTTTTTTGTGGGGGGTTTTTGTGTGTTTTTTTCTCACAAAGCCCTGATTCGCTGTTCCACAACTGACCATTGCCCTCAACCTAACTTCCACTGTAATAATGTCCCCTGTGTACAGTCCTATAAACATTTGCCTAAATGCACTTTTAATGTATTGAACAAACAGAAAAAAAAACAAAGAAACCCAGGAGTATCCTATTGCAGGAAATAACTAGTCTCATTTTCTCTGTAACTGATTCCAGGAAAGGAGCTACATGAGAGAAAGAAGTCAAGCAGTGGGATTTAGAACACTGAACAAGATAGATTCTTCCAAATTCTAATTGGAGAACAGTTGATTTAATTGGTATCCATTTGGCTGACAAAAGAAAGCAAGAGTAGTGGGCAGGCAGGAATGCCTCTGGGGCCGATGTGAACATGAAGTGGCTCTGCTCAACGCTCAGGGACGGATCACTTCCAAAGGCAAACCGTGGGAGCTGGCAGGACAGATTGCAGTGGGAGGGAAGGAGGGAGGGGAGGGGGACCAAACTCATGGAGGAGTGAGGAGCTTTCAATAGGGAGGCATCTTTATTTGGAGAGAGAGGCCATTTTAGACGCAAAACTGAACTCCCACTCCGGGTCGTAACGTGTAATGTGACTCTGACCCTGAGATGAGAGGAGTGGATATGGTTCAGCGGGCCGTTAAACGCATGCTTTGGTGACAGACAAATCTAAATTATCGTGACCAAAACAAACTGTTTGATTCACAAGCTTCAGAGAGTGCATGATCATATTTGCAACGCTAATTAATTTGAGATAGAGGACGACATGCTGATGCTTTCCAAAAGTTTAAACCTTGTATCCTTTTTAGTCTGCAAATACAAATCAACAATGAGATTATTTTTTAGGAATGTTGGAAAGTCAGTCGATAACAATCTCTTGACAGATGTTGTAACGGCAGTCATTATTACTCGGCCTTCGCAATAATCTAATCAGAGATGAGATTTTGTTTTCATGTCAAGACTTAATCACAAAGCGTTCTTTTTCTGTGTGTTTGAGCTTGTGTTTGTTGCTGCAGATGAAAAATAAGGTTGGCTGTGTGTTGTACTGTAGCTCGCGCAGAGCAGAGAGGGAACCCAGGTGTTGGAGTGTTTTTACTGCCTCTGTAGAGAGGAAGGGTGGGAGAGCGAGGGCAGATGACCTGGAGGGGGTTCAGAATCAAGGGCCGTGCTTGGGAGACCTTCACAGCCGGCCTCAGGGGGATACAGCCACTGCTTATCTCTTCCTACACTTTTACTTCTTTTTTATCCTCTTCCACAGCACTGCTTTCATTTCCTTTTCCTCTCAGTTTAGGAGGACGAGCACTCCGGCATTATTTCCTACCAACGCCAGCCATTGTATTATCTGCTGACATGCATTTTCAAAGAGTGGAAATGCTCCTTTCTTCTCTTTTACAGCAAATATTTGAACCTGGCTAGATTATAAATCTCAGTTTTGAAGCACTCTGGGATTAGGGTGTCTTTAATCATTTAATGAGTCCTGGCCAATTTGGAGCACAACACACACACACACACACACACACACACACACACACACACACACACACACATGACACCCCTACAAAGACATAGTATTATCATGATGACATTAATGGTTCTACACGAGACCTCTTTCCTTGTATTCATTTTGAAAGCCTGGTTACAGTGGCTCTGTCCCCGTAGTGACTACAGTAGGTTTTAATCCTCCTACAGTATATGACAGGCTTGCCCTCACCTTGCCCAGCACTTAAAGAAGCAATCTTTCAAAAAGTCCCCTCAAAGCCTATGTGAATGTACGTCCGTGCAGAGGAGAGTGCAGTATGCTGATGGAGAATGGGCCCATTCCTGATGTAAATGAAGAGATGCATATCAGTGTTAATCCATTGCTTTGTAGTCACGGCCATACCCAAAGTCTGTCTAATTTCCCTCACACTCCCTTTTGCAGCCAGAAGTGTATCGATCGGCAGTAATTGAAGTGTACTTGATAATCCGTAAGGCAACAGGGGAGAGGGAGACCCTCAACTCTCACATCGATGCACAGAGAATGGGGCTGTGGGGTTGTGTGTGTTTGAGTGTGAGTGGTGCAGGGGGTGGGGGGCTTTCTAATGTATGGGCGGGTAAGGCAACACCCCCCTCACGGCTTCTTCTCAGCTGATTAAACTCATTGAGAGTCAGACAAGTGGAACAAATAGATATAAAGGTTTGCCTGGCAGCTTACAGCCATTCAGATTTCTTCATTGAAACTGCGAGCGCCACATCAACATGGCTTGCTTTATGCTAACATTAAGCAACTGGAGTGCCTGTTTTTTAAATGAACCATACATTATGCGCCGCACTTGCTCGGATATCTCAGGTGGAAACTTTAAGAACATGAATAGATACATTTTCTTTTGGGACAATTAAATATGCAGTGCACAACCAACTGGAATGTCAGTGATTTCTTTTAAAACACAACAGCCTGAATGTGTTGTTTGCGATGTTGGCTCGTGATGTGTTATTCATCACTGTGTTACTTTGTTACTGCATTAATTTGGGTTGAAGCAACATTAACAATTGGAAAAAGTGTTTACTTTTGCAATCAATCAGCCAAAATATTTGAATTTTAACAATTGAGAAATTAGCATTGTTCTCCTTCCCCATCACACGATTTGTTATCATCATAATATGTTGGCCTGATTTTCATAACCCTGCTTGTGATTGCAACCTGTTGTATAATAATTTCCTGTCAATTCTCGCCTCTCTTTTAAAGTAAGGGATTTTTAAAGGCCAAGGAGCATGTGGTCAGATAGTTTTATTTGTTATTACGCAATAAACATTCAGAACAAAATGCATCACATAGGGCATTAAAACTAAAGAGAAACAATGTTTTTGTTCTGCTATCTGCACAGTTGTGATGGGTAGTTTAAGATAAGTTGTGTTTATAGTTTTGCAGGACATTTCAGTTGTAACTTAATTGGAAGGAATTATCATGTTGAATCAGCATGATATGTAAAGTTGCGATAACAAACTTCTCAACAACTACATCCACAATATATGGTAGAGTTTAGTCATCTCTTTGGGGATGGATTGCAAGTGTAATACAACAGATTATTAGACATCAAGCAGCACTTGATGACAAGAAAAACCTGGCATCGTCAAGTCAGAGGCAGAGTGATTATGGTCTCTATGCGGATGTGGGAACAGTTATGAGACGGCTGCTGGCGTAATGAAGGGCATGCAGATTAAAGATGATTAAGAAAATGTCTCAACTGTAAATGTTATGAGATGATATTGAGATAGTGAAGGTAATATTCTTACAATGATGATTATGAATATGATGTTGAGTTACATAATGATGGCTTTGCTCTGCTAATGATGTTGATGGCAAAAGTGATGGTGTCTATCAATCAATCTATATATGTGTGTCTATCAGTCTGTCCTGATTTAGGCTCAAAAGATAATAGAAATCATGAGTTTAGCTCCCCACAATGCATTGATGTAGTTCGACTAAATGAAAAAGTACTTTACAGTCGTTTTATCATGAAGGGGTCCACATGATTTAATTCCTTCCTTCCTTTTACAGCTTATTTATTTAATATATAACTCTGTTGTATCTATTCAGTCCCACTAAAGATATTTCAACCTTCAGGATTTTGCCCATTAAACTTTATTCACAGTGAGGCTGTATTTTATTTATAGTCTACTTATTATGATAAATATCACATGGAAAAGACATGAACTAAAGCAAATGAAACCGGTGTTTATATTGATAAAAATATATATAAAAATCACCAAAATGAACGTTCAATATATTGGTGAGCCAGGCTGCAGACCTAATTATCGAAACAATTAAGTCTAATTGTTAAAAAGGGTAAGCATCATCGTTGCTATGCATCATTATCATAGTGATACTATGTTGGGCCTTCACCACACCTTGTCAACGTCTTTACACCCAGACCTCATGCATTGGAGACACACACACACACACACACACACACACACACACACACACAAACACACACACACACACACACACACACACACACACACACACACACACACACACACACACACAGAGAGAGAGGGAGAGAGAGATGTTTCACAGAGTGTCTCACCCTGCAGAGAAAATAAGAAATAACCATAACTCCTTCCACTGCCAGCCTGCCCTGCATGACCCCTGTTTTAAGTGGGTAGCAGGTAATTGCTGAGGCAGTGTTACCCATCAGCCTACAAGTCCATGTGTGCCTTATGTGTCATCTCTATTTATTATATTCTGCACGCTCCCTGGGCCTTGGTAATCAATTTCACAAGGATACAGGGCTGATATCAGCTGCCGTGCACATTATGAGGCGAGCCCTCCTCTTATCAAGTGCAGAATTGCTGGCTAGAGGTCATGAACAGATAAACAGGGATGTAACACAACTCCCCCCACTCACCTGCCCCCCAGTGAACACAAAGGTGGGAAGGTGATGTTGTGAGGGGTGTGCAAAGAACAAAACACCCAGCAAGGAAAAGGTTGTGACCCCTGTAAGGTGCCTCTTGTTACGCCCTACCTCCAGAATTTCATCATCAGTGCCTCTGTCTGCTTAATAATTCGGAAGCTCCCGTCTCATCTCGTCTCTTGAGTCAGCGTGTGTGTGTGCGTGTGTGTGTGCGTATGTGTGTGCACGTTTGTTTGTGTGCAGTACGGGGTTATGAGGCCTGCAGACACCCTCTCTCTGATTATCTCCAAGCACTCTTTGCAGACCTTTATAGACCAACCACAACTCCATCAATCATTTGCACTGCCTTCTTCCTCCTCAGGCTGTCCCATGTCCCACCTCACCACTGTTGGGCTAATATTACCTAAAGCTGTGTCTGTAGTGGTATGGATTGACTAAACAACAAAGTGATTTCTTCCTCTGAAACTTGACTTCTACATATTCATAATGTTTAGAGGGCAGAGAACCAGATGTAGTTTAATCAATCTCAGCATTGTACTCCAAATTATTATTATGTTTCTCTCCATCAGATCGATTTAGTTGCAGAAGTGAGCTTTTTAGGCAGCCACAATGGTGCTGAGAGAATTAGGAATATATGTTTAAACATGTGTGCAGTTCTAAAGGGGAGATGTCAGACTAAGAAAGTGTTTATAGAGATCATTTGTGGTCAGTGGACAAGTCGTGCAGTAGTAGAAATGTCATGCAGTTGCATCAGCCTTAGTAAACATTAATTATGAGTCCATCTTTGTTTACTCATCCCTACACCCCACATTGGCAGCTGTGCATATTTGCCAAGAGGATTGGATCTCCATGTCACTATATTTTGGGGATGTGCCTATACTATCGACCTCGTGTATTTGAGGAAATATGTTTCCTATTAATTGCTAAACGGGTCAGCACTGTGATGGCCGTTTAAATACTGAAATACAAAATATATAGTATAATATTTTTTTTTTTATGATACTATATGGGACATATTTTATTGTGCGCTCTTGTATTTTCAATATACAAAGTTTAGCTCTGGTCACCTGCCTTTTGTTGTAGACATGTGTCTGGCTCCCTCCCCCTGCCCCCGCCGCACAGCTGACCTTGTGCAGCCTTTCCAGGCCAAAGACTTGATGAGTGTTTTTTTTAGCCCATCCCCCAACATCCCTCGGCATGTGCGCTGCACATCCGCTCTGTCATTAAACCCTCCACCCATGGCTTTAGGACCCAACCATATGGTGCAGCTAGTGGAGTGTTGCAAGAAAGGCTTTGGTCATAATCTGATGAATCTTTCTCAGAAAAGAGGTTTTCTATGATGACATCACAACCAATCGTCTGGACAGCAATCTGCACCGCTGTGTTTGTGTGTGTGCATATTTTGTGTGTTGTGCATGTATGTGGCTCTCGGCACACATTGAAAGTGACATTAAGAGGCATGACAGAAATCCTCAAGAGACATGCCAGTGACATGCTGCAGAGCTAAATTTGTGCTCAATATTCCAATGGATAAATTGTAATGCTCTTTATCCATTATTTAGTCAAATATTTTTAAAAAGACTTCATGCAACACTCTTATACTTACATTTTTTTAATTATTATTCTATAAGTGTCTAGACTTTGTAACCACATGGACTTATGTTAATAATATTGATTGCCTTAAAGAACATACTAAACAGTTAGAGAGCCCTGGTACCTTGTGCGAGATGAAAGGTTGCCCTAGGAGTCGTTAAAGGCATGTTCAATAGCAGCACGAACAATAGTTGCCAGTTTCACAGTTAAGACATGACCAGTTGTCTGGCAACATGTTTAGTATGCAGCAAGCAGAGCGTATCGCACACAAAGATGGAAGAGATTTTCTGTGGCTCACACAATCCAAAAGAAGCTATCAATTCCCTGACATAAGAGTGAATGGATATGGTTGATGTCCAGGCGATGTTATCGGTATCCACATACTAAATCCATGAGGGAAGCAAGGTTCTTGCTTGTACGGCCTGAGAGAAAACAGTGTGTAAATAAAAAGCATGCTCTTTGTGAAGTTATCATGTGTCTGTGAGTGGGATAGAGGGAGGGAGGGGGTGTTATATAATGCGGAACCAGTTTGTTATAGTTTTAGGTAGGTCACATTGTGACATCTTTGGACTGACAGATGTGCTTATTGGAAAAAAAGCCTGTTCAAATTTGGTAAATCTGGTATTTCATAGGCCATAGTGCTGCGTTATCCAGTTCATGTCAGGTCATGTTGGTTATTATCAGAGCAGTGATTTTTCAATATTATTACTGGTTATAGCGACCTACTGACCCAAAAAGGCAGAAAACCAAATGTGGTCACAAACATAAGCTCATTTCCTGTGTAATATGAGTGTAATATCAGAGGCAGCTTAAGGCCAGTGGGATGTTCACTCGTGATTTGAAATGTGTACAATTAATACCGATTCCATTATGCTACATTGTTAGGGGAAACATTTTTATAGCCTTACAAATCCCTTTGGTCTCCCTCTTTCAAAACACGACTAATGATTTTGTGGGTTTCAAAGTTTCAAAGCTGCCTTTCGCAAAGTTCACAGAGTCCATCCACACATAGAAAAAGCACACTAGTGTTTAGTCTAATAGGCCTAGAGGCCTCTTGACTTTCTCATTTAGCTCTTTTGTGTATGTCAGAGTAAGGGGCAGAGGGGGAACATGGGGCCTTAAGCAGTAATTTCACCAAAGTGAAGTGTATTGCAGATGGGAATTATTAATTTGTATCTGCTTTGCCTCAGTTCTAACACTTACTGAAGAGGGGAAAAGTGTCATTCTATTCAATTTTTGTGTTTCTGAAGTCTCTGGTCTCGAGCACAGCCTGGTCCAGGGTCATGAGTGTTAAATGTCAAGCCTTGTAGTGAGCTGTCAAAGAACAGAATAGGCCCGGCATGATTGATGACTGGAGAGCCTGAAACCAAAACCTCCCAATTGCAAATGCTACCTTGCGTCAGTCTTCTTACCCCCTGCTTTCTCACTCCTGATAGTTGCTCACTATAGGGACAGGGCAGCTCCCCCATGCACATTCACACACAGACACACACACACAAACACACACGCAGTTATGCTTCAACATACTAGCATTACTAAAAACGTATTTTCTGCTTACAGCCAGGAGTTGTTTTGTATGCGTGCGAACAACTCCCTTGCAAAGTCACCAAGCGTTTAATCCCACTAAAGAAAAGTGAACCACCGCTTTCATTTCAGTAGGTTTTTGCTTTTTTGACTTATTTGACATTTGTAGTAATGAGGAGTTGCCAGAATCTAGGGGATTGTGAAATAAGTTAGACAATAAATTGGGAGTTCGGAGCTATGATGACAAGATTATTAATGACTCGGGCTAGACCGTACTTAGCCCCATGCATATTCAGTGGAACCATACGGATGTGCTTCTGGCTGTGAAAAGTTTTCTGCTGTCTGCTATAGGTCAATTAGTCTACTGCTCAACAGCTTCATTTTTGTTAGTTAGCCTAAATTAATCCACATAGTAAAGTACACACTAAAAATAAATCACATTAGTCACACAAATTTAAGACACTATAAATATAACGTTCATGAATTAATATACCATTTTTGTTAACAATGTGTCATTTCAATTGAAAATTAAATGAATATGACCGTCCCTCGGATCTTAAAGAGCCTAATAAAAAAAGCATAGATTTAAATAAGTAGAAAGACAAATCATGTGCTTTAATGTTGAAAACTGCCTGAGGGCGCTCATATGTTCAGTGTAATTATTGTCTATTGATGGCCCATGGAATCTAATACAGTGCAAATATTTTTGCCTGCTAGCCTGTGACAGCTTTAACAAGGAGCACTTCTGATGAAGATATCTCCCTGAACACAGGAATGATCAAAGACTGTCATGGCATTACAATAGTTCCATTTGTCTGCTTTGGCAGGGACATACATCCTGCTTACCGGATGGTTAATCAGAGACTCCCTCTATCATCTTCATCAGGATTGCCTGTGGTTTCGGGGAATGTGTAAAAACCTGCTCACATTTCTTTATCTGCCTTTCTCCCACCGCCACTCACTTGTGCCCCAGATGCTATCTCCTTCTCAAAGCACTGCCTATTTAGCAGATCAACGAATTATCTTTTTCAACCCTCAACACACTTATTACAATTCATAACAGCTTTACTTGTTCTTTGAGGGAGAAAAGCACAAAGTACGACGCTGTGTGACAATTGTTGTTGTTGAGCCATATGATACTCCTCCGTACTCCTGTCAGTCTGGAGTCCCATATTAAAGCAAGCATCATTTCACTCACCTGAAGCAGAGAGCAAAGAGGCTGTGAAATCACAGCGTCAGAAAAGCTCAACACCTGCCAATCTGACCCGCAGTGACAGGCCACGCTCCTCTTGCCCACATTAATAACACAGATAAACATAAAGCTAAATACCAGGGCATGCTCTGTTAACTTTTATGTGGTTAAGAATGATTGGCTTTTTGCTTCACTACACCAGAGGGATCACAGTACTCTGGAAGGATATCAGAGCGTTAGTCTCGCAATAGAAATCCTGCTCTGTTCCTTTTACCCTCCGTGCATATATAATTGTCAGTGTTCCCTCTGCACGCTATACCTGCAACCTCTGTGGACATTTCACACACAATATTGTCTGATATGCACTTAAGTGCCTTGGCAAGGGGCTGCAGTGGGACTGTTTGACTATGTATGCAGAACGTATATAAATTAGTTCTAGGTGTGGACTTACTGTAGCTTTGTAATATATAATTAACACCTGCCCTTTTTTTAAATGACACTAAACGACAAATACTGCATTAACTGTTGCATTTAAAGTTTTTTTTGTTTTGTTTTTAAAGCCAAGTATTGTGTCTCAGGTATATTTAGTCTTATTTGTGTTATTAAAAAAATATTTTTTTAAAGTTGAAACTTTGTTATTACGACACAACTTAAAATCAGGCATGATTTAGTAATAAAAAAGAAACATGTTGACGCTCAAATGGTTGACAGTTTAGTTTATGCAGCGTGATTTGTTTAACCAACAGCTCTACTGAAGAACCATATTTCACAGCTTGACATTTAAAAGGGTGGAATTGAGGGTCGTTAAGGGGCAGGGGATGCGGGCAGACGTCTGCAACTGTTTGTTTACCATACCGCTCATTGGTGTCAGACTTCCTGACATTCTTGTACCTTATCTTCACTTCTCTGAAGTCTGCAAACTGGTGCCAGTGAACAAGGGGACGTGAGTGGGGTCTACTTCCACGGCACTGCATTGCACTCACACCGGGACCGAGTCCAAAAGAGCCAGGCTTGTGCTTTTGAGGAGTCGGGGTCAGGAGAGATTAACCCATGTGATGCAGCAACGCTGGGAGAAATTTGACTGAGTGTGGAGCAGAGGTGCTGCAGAGGGCAGTGCAGGCCGGAACAGGTTCAGCCCCCGCTTGCTTATCCCCGGGCCCCACTGTCGACAAAACTCCCCTGGTCAAAGAGTGCTGAGAGTGGTGTAAAAAACGTGTTTACAATTGGAGGAGGTCAAGGACTTGAGGACAGATAACTATAAACAGCATAATGCCACAGCCATTCAAAAGACAGGGCTGTTGGGACGCTGATTTAGAGTGAATGTGCAAATCATCTCAGGAGATTATCTCACGTCATGAGTTCATCATAACAATTACAAAACATTAGATGGATAACAAAAGATGAATTTATGGTGGAAACCTTAATATTGCATGTTCCAAATGGTGCTCAACATGAATAGTATTGATTTACAGATTTGAACAATATACATGAATTACAACGGGATAGAGATAGTACACTGATCCATCGATACTGTATTGAACTGACCCCCTCAGAACAGTATGTTTAAGCTGCTGCTTGGCAATGTGTAATGGTTTCCTTGTCCACTCATTCTACATCATTTTACTGTATTTAAATATAGACCCAAAGGCACATGTGAGCCAGCTGGCAGGGGTGATAATCTCCAGGCCTTGAAGTATTCTTTTTTCCAAACACACGAAGGATCGATTACACATGCCTGAGTAAATAGGTGACAAAAACACAGTGGAGTACTTCGCCCTATAGATCGACGGGGCAGCTGCGAGGTTGTCAGTCATGACGATGAATAGTGTCACACTTCTTTGAGGTCTTTGCCTTCTTTAAGACCTGTGATCAGACCAACTTGGATTGCTCTGTACCCATGCAGAATAACATCTATGGCGTGGGGTCTGCTACATTAGTGTGTATTGCATCCCTGTAACAAACACATGGAGGAAGTAAACAGTAGCCAGTGGAGGAGAAATTGTATGTCTTCTTCAGATTTATCCTACATTAACCTGCAGGATTAGAGTGAATCTGCAGTAATGCCAGTGAGGACTAATGTATTTCCACTGTGTTTCCAGTGGCTGACAGCTAGGACTGACATCTCCCCTAAAGGAGTGGTGACCTCCATTCTTGCCCAAACCTGTCTAAACATACTATCTTCACATTGTTCCAGGGGTTAGCAATGTGAAGCAGCTGTTTCCCTGTATATGAGTTCAGCCTGAGCTTCACCCTTCAACACCCACCCCCTTCTCCTTTTACTCAATCTCTCTCACACACAAATACAAACACATAAAAACACTGTTTCTGTCATCCTCACACACTCCTCTCTATTCAGACGCTTTGTCCTCTAATGTACTGCCGCTATGGCCCTGGAGAGCAATTATTGCTTCAAGTCAAACATTTTTACGACTTGATCAATGAAGACAGTGTAGATAAATGTAAAAGGGTAAAATAGACATAGAAATTACAATGCAACTTAACAACAAACAAATGTTTTAAGAAGCAATTTTCCAAATAAATGCTCTCATTATTTCTCCGGCTAAAGATGTTGAAATATTTGCTCCGCACTGTTGTTTCATGCCGTGCGGTCCTTACTTTTTGTTGCAATCCAGCATGAATTCATATTAAATGTGACTGCATCCATCAGCACCTCTTTGGCAGCACAGTTGTCTGGCTCTCGGTGTTTAATCTATTAAAGTGCACCCTTGCCTTTTTCCATGACATTGAGAATCTGAAACTGGCTTTGAGCTGACATCATGTTTGAGGATCATCCTTCCATTGACACGAGCCTACTCATACCTCCTTGTCTTATTGATGCCACGACTTTGAGGTTATTGAGCAGGGTTTTTGTTGTTGCATATTTTTTTATGGTAAAATAATTATGGAATACTACTGGAATTGTTACGTGGTCTAAATTAGAGGAAGATTAGGGCTATTAATAAACCCATAATCTGCATGGAAATGCTGTTGATAACTGTTGTACATTCCCTTTGAAGGCAGTCAAAACATGTTGATCCGCTGGGATCAGATTCATGTAAATGATACAATAACATCATAAAGCCTCAAGCCAATAATTGCAATTTTTCTTTTACAGATTTTACATTGCTAGTTGATATTATGTAATTAAACTTCACAAAAGATGTTTCCTCACAAATATCCTATGTCTGTCAGGAAGTGATGCACTAGCAGATGTAGAAAAAAAAGTCACTGGAAAAACAAGTATGAATTATTTAAGAAGCCTCCCGTTGTACCATGAAGCATCATTATCGTTGTACGCGCCAGTGCCGGCACAAAACCATAGCAATGACTGTTTATCGCCAAAGGTGTCACCAAAATCAAGATATACGGGATTCTTGCACATTGTCTTTTCATGTATAAGTCTGCAAAGAAACGAACGTGAAAATGGAAACTCTCATAAATGATTGCACTTGACATTATTTTACATTAAAAGTTGTATTTGCATCTGCAGAACAAAAGGATCAACTGCCAGTGACGTGATTAGCTTCAGCAATGCTGTAACACAGAGAGAAAAGAAAGCGGCAGTAGCTGGTACTTTAAAGTGTCAGAGTCTTTGTAGCAATGACTAGTTTATGATGCTGATGTCAAGCATCACACTCAATGAGGCCTTTGTCCCAGGCTGAGACCAGGGCAGTGGGAAAACTGCCCACTCTTAGTCGGCAGGCCCATCCATCTTTCCATGAGGCCTCTCCGTCCCCTTTGCACCAAAACTCTTGTGTATTAAAGATCTCTTGGGTTAATGCGCTGGAAAATTGGCTTGCATTTTTATTGGTGGAGGCCAGCTAAATGAAAGAAAAACAGCTCATGGAGGGTAGAAAAGGACGAGAAAAATATCTGGAGGAGTGACGGTGGAGGGCAGGCCCTCAAGACTTGTTTCCTGTGCCTTCAATAAAAGAGAACCTTGTGTCTGACATGCCAGAGATGATATTGCGTTCGGGCCGAGTGTCGCTCCATCCATTTATCATTACCGTCATAACCGGCGGTTGTCACTGCTCAAGTATTGACCCGGTCATGATGTCTGTAATAAGACATCAAAAATAAATACAAAGAGAGAGAATATTCTATGTTTATCCTGTGTCACCTCTACAATCAAACATTACATGTTAAATTAATCAACACCATTTTCTTTTTTTGCGAATGGGGGTATTGGAAATCCATAAAAATCTGCGTCAGCTAACTCATGTATTGGCTCAGGTGAGATGTTTACCTACAAGGGTCTTCTTGACACATGCAGACTGGATGTGTCACCTACTGCCTCTCATTCGTTTTGATGAAGGAGCTTAAGTCAACCCTCAGTACGGCACACATCGGTGCGATCAATGAGCGTGGAGTGACTGACCTACTGGACACATTTATGGGTGTGGGAGGCTAATTAGGAACCACTTCCCAGGCTTGGAAAGACAAGCCCACAGAGCAGCTGCTGGTCAGCACTGGACTCCTATCCATGGGTCAAATAGGTGGCAGCTCGTCACGGACAGTGACACAGCTATAGGTCTAGAGAGGCCAATTTACTTAATGGCTAGCCCTGGGGCTGGGGACTACCAGTATTTCTTTACTTGGACACTTGTAGATGACAGTGCAAGAGCCAAAACGATCCACTTCATCACAGCCGGTCCCATAGGAGAGACATGACCGCAGCCGTTTTATAGGAGAATCTTTTGTCTTTAAAAGTAAATTTAATGAAGTGCAATTTTGAAAGTTGTAATGGAAAGTTATTCAATTGTTTACATTGATTCAATGCTACATTTATGATTATGATGTTTAAAAGCAGTGCAATGATTCGTGGTAAAATGGTGTGAGGATTTGTATCTTAGCTCAAGAGGGCTTTGTGTCAAACGCGGTCATCGACATCAGCAATCGTAACTGTAACATTTACTTTTTTTTTCTCTTCACGATAATGCCCCTGAGGGGTCACAATGCTTCAGTCCCAGACGTCTCTTAACACACAGATGTTACAGTAACACAGGCAGGAAATCATGCCCAAACATCACCTTTGACCCCACATGTCAGCTGATCCACCATCACCTCTTTTGAAATAGACTCTCAACTTCTATAAATTACCAGATTTTCCCACCATGTCCCTCCATTCATTTTGTTCGGCTCCAGCCATCTTCCACTACAGACCCTGCGGTCAACTAATAGTGATTGCACAGTTGCTGAAAATCTGTCCCCTTGGGTTCACAGAGGTCAAAGGGCTCACACCAGGGTCAGAGCCTGTCTTTATGTCTCTTCCCACCAAAGGCTTTGTGATGAATAGAGAGCCCCAGGAAACAAAAGCTTTCAGCAAAGACAAGCAACTTTGCTCAATACATCAGCACCTCCAGTCACTGCCTCCCTCCCTGGTAAAAACACACTTTCTAACTGAGATAATGTGGGATTGAGGGGGAGAGGAATCCACAATGGCATTTAAAGAAGGCAAAGACAAGAGATGCAAACAGGATAAATTGGTTATTTAATATTCAGTCCACATGTAGATACTGAAAAGAGAAAGAAATGCAACAACATCTCTATGCACTAAAAACAATATACTTGTATTCAAAAAAGCTTGCAGATGTACACACGTACTGTATATCTTTAAAACACCCGTTTTATTTTACATTAATATAGCTTGTCTTTGGCTAACTAAATGTATGCAAACAAAAGTTAATTCTCATGACAACATGTTCTCCAGCTCTAATAGGAGCCTTTAGTTTGAGCTCCTGAAACACCTTATCTTCCTCAACTTGTTTTCCCTATCATTGCATTTGACCCTTGTAAAACTATATCAGCAAACTAATAACCAGGCTGGCCTCTAATCTACTGCCTTTGTTCACTTCTCCTCTTATAATGGGTTGCAGATTCCAGAGGTTGAAACTGGCAGAGAGATTTTAGGCAAAAGGCGTCTGGTTAAAGGTCAGATTCGGGGGGCCCAGTGGGTGAAAGGTTGAATAACTCCAAGGAAGGTAGTGACCACGTCTTCAGGGAGATGTTACACACCTTTTTTTAGGCAACTACTTTTCCTACCTTTAAAACATTAAATTAAAGATATTTAATATTATAGATCAGTGTTTCGAGAAACTTCTTGCAGGTAAATAATTTGTTGTAAACTCTAGAAATCAAACCAAATTAGTAAAAGATGCTGTTGCTGTCACGATTCCAGTGTGCAATTAGGTTTTTACAAATGGCTGGTCAGTTCCGATGTATTTGTAGATATACGGGATTTCTTCACTTTGATTTATGGTTTTTCACCGGCTTTTAAAAATAAGTGAAGAAAAAAGTTTGCTGAACGGGATCACAGTCCTGAGTTCAAACTGCAGGTGTGTAAAATGGGGCATGCACATTTCTTCTAAATTAGGCATCGAGGGCTCAGAGAGAGCGGTGGGGGAAATTAGTGGAATAACTGGTTGATTCTAACCAGATGATTGCGTCGGTTGGACACCAGAGAGTTTTCATTAGGCCTCTAATTTACAAGCCTCCCTCTGCATTCCAGCATGTGGACCGAGTGCCCCGGGTCTTAAAGACCTCCTTTAGCCTTTGCCCCTCACAAAAGTTGTTGCCAAAGCCATGCACTTTGAAATGTATAAATGTACAGCTACTTGGTCATGGTGTACCATTTCAGCATAGGATGGTAACCCTGATGACTATAGTACCATCTCTAGTTCATTAGGTATTTTCTCAAAAAATAAATCTACAGACAAAGAGCCAGAAAACTGGTCAGTAAAATAACAATAACTCAAATTAACTGACGACATTCATTGATTGAAACGGCTTTAAATACACAGTTTGGATGTATTTCATTCAGCCTATAAGATAATTTCAGTTGTTGTTCATTGTCTTGATCTTTCCAAGCTGATTGATTCATTTGGGGTTTTATTTGTTATATAACTGTAGTGTTATAAGTTATATGACCGTTGCAACTAAGCTAGACATGTTTTAAGTTTCTATTTGTTTGTCACCACTCAAAAAACGTATTAAACTCCAAATTCATGCTTGTAAAAAGAAATAAATCATTAAAATACTACATTACTAGATTATTATTAGTGTTACCTTCCTGCCACAAATACTCTTCCACCAATAAATTGTCAAGCAAAAGCAATTGGCAATGAAGTTGGTTATTGGGAGTATTCCACCCAAGGTTGTGATCACCCAGCTGATTGTCATGATGCCTTCAGCAAAGTACACACAGCAAGGCTAACGGTCACAGCTGAACGTACGTTATGTTATATTTATAGACTCTTCGACCAAAATATTGAAGACGCGCTGTCAGCTTTTTTCAAGGGCATACAGACTGTTCCTTTAAGTCGAACACCACCCCGGGTCGCTCTCATGGCGGATGACATATAAACCTTCAACCGCTGTTCCGAAATGTTTCCCCTTAAAAGTTCTCTTTGATAAATGAACTTGTGTGTGTGCGGCACTACCACTATGCTGAAGGATAGATCTATACCATACAGTACTGTACAAACACCCTCTTTGTCTGCTGCAAAAGCTCCACATTATGTGTTTATAATGTGGAAAAAAACAATACTTTTGTTTGTTATTTTGTCAAAACTGACTCGTGCAGTGGCAGTCTCACACATTTGACATGACAGATTACAAATGTTTACACCAAAGTCTTAATATGGAATTTACTTGATTCCCTTAGTTTAGTTTGGATTGAGAGGCTTTCCGATTCAAAGTTAGCACATTTCTAAAATGAGCCACAGCCTCCCTGGTTGGTGTTTGTAAACACTGGGCTGGATGCAGGCGGGCCATGTGCCTCGGCTAATGATGTTGTAGGAAGGGAGGGAACACTATGGGAGGCCCCATGCTGCTGCTTAACTCTCTCTTAGCTGCCAGGTCATGTGTGATTAAGAGGTTTGTGTTACCTGGAGCCCTGCTGAGGAACTTTCCCCCGGAGGGGAGTTTGTCCCATCCACCTAATCTGAAGAGGCCACGAATGGATACAGCACCATTTACCGGTAGTTTTATCACTGTTTTTCCCAGGGGAACTCTCGCAGGCTTCATATTCAATTTAGTAACCAGGCAGGAGCTTCCTCACCACTGTAGATTAAATGCTGGTTATATGTTGGACTCAATTTTACATTACAGATACATTATCTGTAATGTGAGGTACATTTCTCTAGGTTATACTGTGAAAAGCAAAGCAAGCATATATTTCACTGTCTGACTTGAAAAGTCTGCGGTGTATTTAGAATTAAAATTGTATTAAAGTGACAAATCAGGAGTTCTTTCAGAATGAAGTAAATTAATTAAAATAGAATACCACATAAAGACTTCACATTTCCAGTAATTACTACCTCAGTGATCCATTTATAAACCTGTCAATAGGTTTTCAAATGAACATCCAGAAAATGCTTGTCTCCGTTTTTTTTATTGACCAAGGATAATAAATTGTCTTCAAATTGTCCCTGAAATTGTGTCCAACGGTGATTACAACTGGCATCATGCTGTGTTTGTGTGCAGTGGAGCAAGGGTGGAGATGAGCGGCGGTGCTGGAGGGGGATGGAGCTGAGACAGTAGTGGGTGAGGAGGTGGCATGTAGGACAAAGAAAAAGTATCACAGAGAGAGAAGTATAAGCATGACCATGCTCCTGTCCTTGTTTGGAAAGTGATGAATGAGGACTGCGCAGTGCTGGAGGCACTGTGGTATTTGAGAGTTGTCTTTAAAGGCGCGATCCGTGATACACGAGAGACACAAGAGTGCTGGAACCTACTGTCTCTTCAGAATAAATAGTCATTATTTTTTTCTGGTTCTCTAAATCTAAAAGGTTTGTTTGCATTAGTCAATTCTGTAAATGCAGCAGTAAAACAGGCACATGTTTCCAATTATGATCATTTTAGAAAAACACAATAGTAATTTCCTATCAAAGGCATAAGCTCTTATAAAGTAATAACAAGTCCGAAGTATATGTTTTAAAATGATAAGCACACACAAAAGGATGTGTTTACATTAGTATGTTTTTTAAACGCAGAATTAAAATGGGCACGTGTTTCCAATTATGATCATTAGAGAAAAACTAAGTGATAATTTCCTTTCAAAAATGCAATCTCTTACCAGTCACTCAGTCAAAAAAAAAAAACGTGCAGATTGCACCTTGAAAATCCAGTGCCATCTAATCCTTGAAAAATGAATGAAAAAAAAAAAAGCTGATTATTTGTTTTCAAACTCTAAGCAGATACTGAACAAAATGTTTACAGTCACTAGTTTCTCATTTCTGTTTTCTGAAGGCTGCAAATTCTTACCTTTTTTATTTATGCATTTAATGTGGAACAATTGGTCCAGTGTAACAATGTCAAACGAATAAAATGTCATGATTACTCCAACTCCTCCGCCAGACCACCTCTGCTGGTGCCAAAGTGGTTGAGGTTCAAATAGAGAGCACTGAGGAGGCAACTGATATTGTCAGCATGTTGAGTTGTTGCAGTGTTTTGAGTGGGAGAGGGAGAACCAGGGGAGCCCCAAACAGGACAGGGCCAAGAGTTCCGCCAGCTGCACCCTGTCTTTGAGGAGGGGATGGAGAGCTTCTCATTGAGGTTGGCAAACGCTGGCTCATAAACTTTCCCCTGTCTCTGCCTTTGATTTTCCTTGGACATCTGCCTGGCCCTCCCATCAGGAATGTGCGGCAGCTGTTTGCTGCAAGTGTCTTCGCCGTGTGAACTCGGGCTTGTGCACGGGTCCTGGCTTAATGAATTGAGCCAATTCAAACTGGGTCGCCTGGGACACTGGGCCCTGGTGCATAACTCTTCTCCGGGGATGACAAGCAAGCTCAGAGAAAGAGGCTGGGAAATGTATATTATAGAGGTTAACCATTTGCCCTCATACTGTAATTGGCTTAGATTGTCTAGCAACCGGATTTGCAGGGGCAGAACCTGCACCATGCTAAAGTGCAAAAGTTCAGCTGCAGCCGACACGATTGTGTGATCTTATGTGTGAGAGAGAGAGGGTGAGAGACAATGTGTAGACGTAAGTCAAACACACGGACAGACAGCAGATACACACATAGTAAGAGCACGGCAAAGGTGTGTGAGGGAGATATAGTTAGTTTTACATGGCAGCTTGTTGTAGAACTGGGTCGACAGGTTGTACAGCTGTCCCAATAAAAGTTGTGAACGCATGATCATTTAATTTGGGTTACATCTGTATACTTTCAGAATTTGTTACAATTTTGTATCTAATGAAGCATCATAAGTGCTTTTGCTTTTGTAGTTGTTGCGGATGGATTTATGGTCTCTTCAAAGTCTGATAAACTTGATGCAGTTCATGCTGGCAGTGGAATTAAAACATTTTTTTTTTTTTAAAGACAAAAAAAAGGTCCAGACTTTACTTACAATGCTTATCCAGACTTTAGACTGAGACAGACAAGAGGATTACTGATAATGTGGACAGTCTTCATTCAAGAAGGGCTGGCAAACACGACTGAGTTGACCGATGGGGAGAAGAATCTGATGCTGCTTGTTTGTTTGAACGGGGAGATTAAGGAGAGTGAGAACACAGAATTCGGGGAAATTAAATACCACTGAGAGATTGCCATCTTTGTTGAGTCGGTGCGGCCCCGTCTGAAGAGCGGTTGGACCATTTATTTATAACTATAAAAGGCTTTCTTTAAAACTCCTTGACTGCTTACATAAAAAAACATAAGCATGTCATTTATGATATTTAATGAAAGAACATGTCTGACGAACCCTCCATGTTCATTTGGTTTGATTCTTGGCTTCTTTTTTTTTCTTGTGTATTCCCGTATGACTGGACACGCAGCGCAGTGAGGGGAACTCCATGAGCCATGATGAGTTGTTTAAAATCTAATCAGAAACTAACAAGTCCCTGGTTATTTGTTTCTGCCTCAATACTTGAGAGTTCCCAGATGTTGTGGAAGGTAGGGAGTCGATTGTTTATACAGCGGCGAATCTCACCCAAACACACACATTCTATCAGCCTTCATGGCTATCTATCAAGGGAGGCACAAGTTACAGTTTTTCTGAAGTCAGGCAGGCACAAAAGCCCTTCAGCAGCAAATTACAACTCCCACCCCACCTGCTGAAGCCAGCGTGCTGGCGGCGCAGTGTTCAGACGGTAACCTGCCTCCGATCGATCGGTTGTTGTTGCAGCTGTGCTCTGGTTGATGGTTTATTTAAGCGGCTCCACATGCTTGTTGAGGGGAAGGCAGCTGAATACATAAAACAGGCTCTCAGAACCACTTTGTGGTCCGGCTAAGAGTAAATGGAATAATAAAAACCAAATGGTTTCATCCCATGTTGTAGGCTCATAAATCCAGGAAGTTGCTTCTTACCTTTATGATTCAACGCGTGTAGCATGTTTTGTTTTGTGGGATGAGTGCTGACTTTAAGACTTTCTATTCCACTGGATGACCAACTAATGTAGACCTACTTAACTGTCCAACCCTGTCTCCTAAAAATTACGTTCCCCCAGAACTAACACGCATTCCCAATTACGTTTGATCAGAAATGTATCTCCTCCCTGATTATGTTTGTGTTTGACGTATTACACATACGTACGTTGATTATACACGTATACCTTGATTAAACACGTATGTTGATTATACACGTATTTTTGTTTTATTGTTTTTATGTTTGTGTTTGACGTATTACAAATACGTTTATAATCGTGTGTTTGTGTTATTGTTTTCTTGCTTTATTTAAGCATATTTTAATTTTTAAACTCTGGGGAGAAAAAAGAAAAGAGGGGCGGGGTGAGGCCAGCGACGGCCGGCCGCGCCGGGCGCCGGGCGCACCGGGAGCCGAAGACCGTTTGCCCGCCGTTGTTAGGCCGGTCTTCAGACCGCTTGCACCGGGGCTCGGTCTTCAGACCGCTTGGCCTGAAGACCGGCCTAACAACGGCGGGCAAACGGTCTTCGGCTCCCGGTGCGCCCGGTGCGCCCGGCGCCCGGCGCCCGGCGTGGCCGGCCGTCGCTGGCCTCACCCCGCCCCTCTTTTCTTTTTTCTCCCCAGAGTTTAAAAATTAAAATATGCTTAAATAAAGCAAGAAAACAATAACACAAACACACGATTATAAACGTATTTGTAATACGTCAAACACAAACATAAAAACAATAAAACAAAAATACGTGTATAATCAACATACGTGTTTAATCAAGGTATACGTGTATAATCAACGTATGTGTAATACGTCAAACACAAACATAATCAGGGAGGAGATACGTTTCTGATCAAACGTAATTGGGAATGCGTGTTAGTTCTGGGGGAACGTAATTTTTAGGAGACAGGGTTGAACTGTCACAGTTTCATCTGTAATAACCTACTATTACTGTGGAAGCGATCGTTATAAACAGAGAATAGTCACACCTCTGGTTGCTCTTCAGTTGTCGACATTTTAAATAATGGTCTATAGCTCCTTCAGTAACAGTCATGATGGCACTCAGTGGAAACCATATTTCAGCAATCTGAATTCAAGTATTTCTTTTCAATGAAGAAATAATTTTAAACAAACAGTGTCAGATCATGAGGATACTGTGCTGGTGATATCCATGTTCAGCCCAGAGTGATTTAAGTCCTCTGTTTAGTCAGCTAGGCTTCAAGGTCAAGCCTTGACTCTCTTCAGAGAGGTCAGTGACATCCCCTCTCCATTCACACTGTTTCCTTCCCTTCAGCCAGAGGGGAGGATGTATCTCTGACTTCCTGCTGCCATACACACAGACAGGAAATTAGTATTTGCTGTGCTATGCCTGACATTTCAAATGTTCAAAGTTATATGCTGCAGGACTGTAAGGGGTTCTTTACTGCACATTATATAACTTTTCCTTTCAATAGAAATACACACACACACATTATTGTTTCAAAAAAAGTTAAAGAATATTTAACTTGTATTATATTTCAGTCAATACTGGTCATTAAAAATCAACTGATCTCTTTGATCTTGCCCTATTAAGACAGAGCTATTACAGCTGCAATGATGATGAATTATATTGTAGACATTCCTGCCCTATTTAACAATGTTTTACAAAAAGTAAACAAATTATAAAGTCCTGTTCCTACAAAGATGTAAAATCCATAATAGTTACAGTATAACGGGTAACTTTGGTTCTGGAAATTACATTTTCATAGACGATGTTGCGTGACTGTTCTAGCACTGTTAACACTTGGATGGACATGAAACTACCTTCACTGAATCATCAGTTTAAATAGGGAGGGAACAGCTGTAAAAAACTGAGGAAAATCAAAGATGTAGGGCTTTAGGCAATAATTAGATACAGGACAGTACAGTCTTAAAAAAAAGAAGTGCAGAAAAAAATATTAGAACTCTGGCTGGGGTCTTTCTAGGAGCAACCAGCTCCAGGATGTATTACTCTTTCACTCACCAAACTGACCAGAAAACATAATTTGTTGAAAATTAAGTTGAAAAATCAATTTATCTTCAAGACAATCAGTCAGCAGTGTTCAGAAAACATACTGCTAACTTTAACCCTATTTAACAGGAGGTTTACTGATTATGTGGCATTCGATGTACAGAACTAACACAGGCAAATCTAATTTTAGTTTTTAATGGACCCTTAAATGTAATCAAATGTAGTCAAATTTAGGGAGAACACAGTGATGCTTGTTCATCTCATTCTAAAAGTTGCCATGCATAATTTCAGGAGAGAATGTTCAGAACCAGATCATGTGTCAAAACCCCTTGAAATCACACCTCAAGTTTTAATGGCAGATTATAGTACTGGAATTGTGTGAATGTGGAACTTTAATTCGATTTTAGGGTAGATTTAAACGGTGCGTAAACAGTGTTCAAGTTACCTTTACATGATGTGTGCTATTATTATTACACTCTTTTTAAACTCTGATTCAATCATTTTGATTAACAGTGGGGTTAAGAAACGTTGTATTATTCGCTCATGACCTACCGATAAAATACTGTGTTGAAAAACAAAAGATGCAAAGTGCTGCCAATTCCCAAAACCCGCAAAGAAGAGCAATTTCGTCACCTCTTGTTTTCAGATGTCGAACAGTTCCAGTTGACTTGTGGCCCTTGGAAACAACAAAGGTGAGCCTCAGAAAAAAAGGAAAAAATATACAGTCACTGTGATATCTTGGATATTTCTGTAAACTCCCAGGGGTCTGAGCTTGCCCTAGAAAGGGCTGAGGACTGAAACATGTTGTCGGAGCAGTGCTGTTTATGCAGAGCGCAGGCTCAGTTTTAAGGGACAGGGAATATTCATGGAACAGTTTGGCCCTCTTTTACTCTAAGATATTTTGGCCCATGTCTCCCTGAGAATGACCTGAAAAACGGTAACCTAGATTCTAATGTCCAATTAAAACAATTTAAAAAAAGCCGAGAAACTACAACAGCTGCCGTCAGATTTAAACGATAAATCATGCAGCACCCGATCCGTGTTTATTTACTTAATGCAATGTTAAAACGGGGATTAAACTTGCTCATACACAGAGTGGACTTTAAGTACATGTATTCTATTAAGGCATGTTTGTTAAGTTTAAAGTGCATTACCCCGAGATAAATCACGGACCAGTCCATTTTAAAATGTCCACAAACTTGAGTTATAAGGTCATTAGCTGTGATACAACATATGGAATATATCTCAGCAAAACCATGTCACTGTCTATTCGGGTTCACAGAGGAAGTGCTCCATTGACACTCACATATATACACAAAGCATTATTATCATGTTGTCTTCAAACTGCTGCTCTTAGCATTTATTTTTTTCCAGAGTACACTTTTACTGCAGAAAACACATGCATTTTATTCAATCTCTTCTAACTGTTGAACTGTACAATAACACTTCCACATCTGGTGTTGGGTCCAATAATACATCTGGCATTGGGAAACATTCTTAAAACAGTAACTAACCAGTAATTACACTCCTAAAGATGATCTAATTATCTGTTATGCTCTTTGAGGGATTCTGCGTAACACCCTTGAGAAAACTTGGACCATCAGTTATAGAATTGGTTGCATTTTTTTCTTACCTGAACCAACAGCACATTTCTATTTTGACAGGCTCTCTAATTACCTCTGCTATTTATGGTGCACTAACCATCTGCTACTGATTCCTTCATTATCTTGAACATGACAAAATGATTAGAGC
Organism: Myoxocephalus aenaeus; assembly: GCA_038501785.1. Lineage (NCBI taxonomy): Eukaryota > Metazoa > Chordata > Actinopteri > Perciformes > Cottidae > Myoxocephalus > Myoxocephalus aenaeus. Next base: position 11,633,981 of record JBAMJR010000350.1, on the reverse strand, counting down.
TTTGTTGGAGAGAGTCAAACCTTTGCCAAGGTTGGGCACTTTTCATCACAAATTGTTTATCAATTGTCACCAAACACTCCCAAAATAATGAACAATTACTAATCACTTTATTGCTAAAATTGTTGGTAATAGACGCCCCCCATTTGAGCTCTGGTTTTGGTTTTTGAGTTACCCAGACACTTTGAGATTTATAGCCATTATGTTCCTAAACGAGGCGGATCCCGACCCAGCTTTGCTCAACAGTCTTGAACATGATACATACTGTTAAAACCTATAAGAATAAACATTTATTTTATTATTATTTATATATATATATATATATATATATATATATATATATATATATATATATATATATATATATATATATTATTCATTTATATTACTGCTTAACTAAATATTTTTCAGCTTAGTTTTACTTTGAAAGGGGTTTGTTTGTCTTTGGCCGAATGTATATCACTGTGTCTAATTAAGTTCCCTGAACTCTGGCCACCATATGCTTCAAAAACTCATTTGCAGAAGTTAGAATAGTAAAAAAGTGAAGTGAAAATTTGTGAATGAGCCATTTGCACATAATTGACAGGTTTTGATGGCAGTATTATTATTTTTTAATGGGAGTCACTGGGACTCAACTGGAACCGGCAACTAGCAGTATCCGTGTGTAATACTAATAATGTTTTTTAAATGTAGTGCATAGTCCATTATCTCTGAGCATTCAGCATATATAATACACACATTAAAATCACATTCTAATAGTGTCCTCATCATAGAAACAACAGCATGTGTCACTCTTAATAAGACGTATGTTTATAATTTCCTAGTAAAGAACCTCTCGCAGTTGTGCGAGTCGTGATTTCAGTCATAAAAAGCTCTTTGGGATGAGTTTGGGGAGGATTATTCCACTCACAAAGTGTAATTTTGAGATACCGCAGATCTTCTAACAACAGTCAACATTGGTTTCCTTTTAACCATGACCGTTTTCTTTCCTTATTTTCTTTCCTTGTGGCAAGTATGACACACCAACCGTAGCTGCTGTGTCATACTTGCCACAAGGATGATTTGTTGTCAGGGCAGCTGCCATTCCTTTTCACGCTGATTGATCATTGGCATGTAGGCATTGTTTCATGGGTCCATAAAGTACATTGTCTCCATTGATACATTCGTTTTTAACTTGTCCGTTAATAATAAAAGGCAGTTTTATTCTCAGTCTGCATCAGGTTGCTTTGCTCCAAGCAGGGTTTGTCATTTCCGTGTCTTATATGTGTGCATGAACTTCTCTGATCTTTGCTCATATGCTGCACAGTGGCAACAGATTTTGCCTGTGCTACCAATGATTAATTTGCATGTCATGCTGGGAAACAAGTAACACAGCCTTCTGACTGCATCCAAATATGATCCGCTCAATTATCTTGGCATGTTTAAGACCAAATATAAACGGGCCACAAATATCAGAATAGGTCACACTGACACTACAGTAAATACATTGCTATTTATATTGATACTCAAATTGACACTAGTGAAAACACTTGGAAGCGTGACCACCCATCAAACACTGATGGGAATATTCCTGCCAGCTCTCATTAATGTTTGAGTATTATATGCTTCAGCAATTTTTTATTTCATCTCCAGTGAAGAATGGTCGACAGTTGTTTTTAAGTCTTACTGGACATGAACAGCATGTTTGGTCTTTTTCCCAGGGAGGCTATTAGCCATAATTTCACTGTCCTCGCCGGGTGTTATTATCAGTATTCAAGTTTGATTAAATCCCTGTGGCATAAGTGACCGGCGACATTGATTTGCTCTCCTCCTTGTTGCATTGACTTGCCAAGCCACAAGAGGCTTTTTGAAGGCTGCTGATCCCCAATATATATTTGTAACACATTTGTTTTAATTAAGTGTTCACACAGCATGGAAATTGGATGCTTGGCTAAATGACTGGAACCAACAGTAATACGACTAATTGCGGTTACTGTTGCAGCCATTGTGCCTCACAGATCAATATTTAGAGTAGCTGGGTATTGATTTCTTAAAGTAAAAGGAGTGATCAAATAACTTGTTGAAATTTGTCAGTTTTTTCCCCCCACAATTATCTGTGAGCACATCTGTAAGAATGTTTTTGTTTTCTATTGGAGAATTTAGAAAACAATTTAAAAAAAGGAAAGCTGTGCCTTTTTATCTTTATGAATGTATTGTTGGTCGATAAACCCTCTTGGATGTTTTGTAGTTGAGCCAAAGCGTACGCACGATCCAAAGCAGCGTTTTTAAACTACAAAACCGAATGAAATAAAACACTCAAAGGATTAGAACAATTTAGAAAGCAGACCCCCTTCTTTTCCATTGTGCCTCTACCATGCTGCGGCTATTTCTCTATGCCCAGCATGGGCTCCACTTTGTGGCTTTTAATAACCTACCCCTTCAAGCTTCTACCCCCTGAGACACATTTTTCCCGACTTTATTTGTGCCGCTCTGTTTCTACCTAGCAGCAGCTGCAATGAGGAGCGAGCAGTAGAGGCAGCAGCAGCAAATTTCTTCCAGTTGCTCAACACGCTAATACTCCCCTTTTCTTTGCAGCTCAAGCATTATATTGCAGTTTCATTGACTGGGAGGTGTTGTGTTGCAGTGGAATCAATAGCTGAGGGGATCCCAGCCCAACGATTAGCTTGTCAGTCAGGCCTCTGTGGTTGAAAGGAGGGGAGGCAGCCTAAATCCCAGAATACCAGGGGCCACCAGCATGGAAAAGCTGGAATGCTGGGAGCCGCCGATCGTGCTGCACCACCTGTTGTAAGAGGCAACATGTGCTGAGTGTATTAACCTTTCTGCTACTGTGGTTTAACCGCTGACTGCTACCACTGGTCCCTCCATACAGTGCTGAGCACTTTTATCATGCTACTAAGAGATGTTGCGCTTATCTAATCAAATTAGCTTGAACTGTTTTCACACCAACTGTGTGTTCTTGTTTGGGTTAAGTGGGGAATTAATTCAAAGGAGATCTCTCTATTTATTTTTTTACAATGAAAATTGCTCTGTGGTTGCTCACCGACCTGTCAGCTGATTTAGCATCTGGAACTGGAGAGTAGTTTTGGTTTTGAATTAGATGCAGCAAAGAACATAAGTACTGTGTTCAAATACAGCAGAGAGGTCAGTTAAATGAGAATCTTAGATTTTCATAATAGCTGAAAGTACTTTCCATTGCATTATTAAAATCTTTGACTTTGAAAATCACTGGCCTACACAATGTGTGCATTCAGTGAATTAAATCCAGGTTAGGTATCTGTTTATATGATGCAACACCAATGTAACAACACGACGAATGGTCACTTTTTTAAAATTTAATCTGCATGATCTAGCTTTACATAACTGCTCCCTTAGCATTTCCGTAGTTTAATGTTGTCCCATTATTTTTTTAGCTTTAAATGTATTGTTACATCAATCCCCCGGGGTAGCTCCTCACTGATAGTAGGCAATGTTTCATTTCCTCAAGTGCTAAGACAGGGCAATTGTAATTGTAAACCGTTTGTTGTTTTTGGAGTCACATTTCGAGAAGATTTAGACAAACTAAATCTTTGACCTTTTTAGAATGATTTTCAGGTCACCATCGATAGAAAGCTATGTGATATTAACAGAAGGCAACATACTGCTTATGATGTTCCTTTAGCTATTATTCCCCATATGTTTCCTTGTGACCTTTCCTTGTAGCCCAGTTAGAGAATGCGTACAATCATATCCTGACCCATCATTTCATCTGAAACCTGGCCTTGATTATGAGCACAGCTGTGTAGCCACGATTAGAGTTGTATTAGATACAAGATAACATATGTGACATGGTGCAACATGTAGTTGTATGAAGACTACTATTGTGATCTTAAAACAAACCTATTATTTGATTTTACAATGTATATCTCACTTGCTTCTATTCTTCTGCTTCTTCTTGAGGGTAGTTATTTTTCTTTTACTTGATTTTTAAGTAAAAAAACATCAGTGTGTAATCGCAAAGACATGATTTCTTGATAGTATTATCTCTGCCATCTGGACTAAAGGTTTGTGATGATGGGATGATAACATGTTGTGTGTAGTCAGTGGTGACACTCTTCCCCTCATACGTTGTTAATTAATTAATTTGTAGCCAGTCCTTGCTTGATTTAAATGTTGGGTAGTGATGCCTGTCAAGTGAATCCACTCAAATAATGTTGTTTTCTTTAAAAGGGGTTTCACTGGAGTCTGAGAGACCAGATCAGACTTTGAACTGATATTAGTTACTATTGAAAGTGGCATTTTTACTGCAGTTGGTCAGACTCAGAGTACAGTTTCTAGACAGCGGAAACGGAAGGGCATTTCTTCCTGTGGCCAATGGAGGATCACTAACAAGCCTCCCACTGGGGGGCGTGCTCTCATACCGAGACCAGTGATCCCTTGATGCCCCATGTCGTCAGACCGGGCTTAGCAAAAGACAGCTTAAGTTTGGGGCTTGGAGAGAACTGTCAACCAAGGGTCACACTAAGAGAGAGCCCATCAAGAGGCAGCACCAGAGGAGGAGTCAAGGGCAGTCATGGACTGACTTGAAAGAGGATGGGACAGGGTAAGGGTCACTGCAGAAGGATCGAGGCCCCATTAGCAGTGTTACACTTACTTCCACTAGCTTAGCTTCTGACTTAAAGAGACTTTTGTGGGGTAAAAATTCTACTGAATATTTGGGTTCTTGTGAATTAAATTTGAAAATGTATTTGAAAAGAAACATATTTGTGTACTGTATACATTTGACAGATACAGGTATACAAAACATTTTTTGGCTTTCTGCCAGTTATGTAGGTATTAAGGAAGTGGATACCTTGACCCCGCAACAATGCATTGTGGGTTTAGAAGATGATAGTAAGACTGGTTTCAACAACAATATGAGCATTATAAAGAGAAGTTCACGTTACAGCTCAGCTATGAGCCTCTTTTCAGTCAAAATAAAAACATGTTTTTAATGTAATTATCAAAACAACAGTTATTGAGTATTTCCTTAATTAGAGAAGCTACAGTCTTCATTTTACCCATTGAATCGAAATAAATAACAAAAGTTTTATTTGACCAGTAAAGACATATTTAGCGTTGTCCTTTTCCTTAATTGGAAATGCAGATTGCAAAAATAGGAACACAAATTTAGCTTCAATAATGATATATGTAACTAACTCACTTTAGCCTGATTTTTTTGGTATTCTGTAATTGTGTCTTCTTTTCTGTCTGTCTGTATGTCTGTCTGTGTCTGTCTGTCTTTGTGTGTGTGTGTGTGTGTGTGTGTGTGTGTGTGTGTGTGTGTGTGTGTGTGTGTGTGTGTGTCTGTGTGTGTGTGTGTGTCTGTGTGTGTGTGTGTTTGAGCGTTAAGCGTGTGTTCATGCATGTGTGTGAGAGAGCGAGACAGATAAAGAGAAGGAAAGTCTCAGTAGAGAATTTGGCAAGCTCAACAAAGTCCCTCAAGAGTCCTTACTAAAGGATCTGGGAGAATGTTCTAGGTTCCAAGGAGAAAGACCCCTCAAGAGTGAAAACACACTAGCGTTAAGTTATTAGCTCCACTTTGAGCTGTGTATGTGAAACAAGCTCTCACAAGAGCTGGTGAGAATCCCTTAACTCACATTACTCCACCCCCTGGCTTTGTCTCTTTTTCAGAATCAGACTAGGAGGGTTATTCTCTCCATGTGGATAGGTCCTCGGGCCCAATTATCTGGCTACAATGCTCAATTTGCCATAATCCCTCTTTTGAGATGATAATAAAGGGCTTTTAAGTTTGTACCTATATAATAAGCACCATCTTAAGTGAAACTAGATAAGAAATACATAATTATTATCTTTTATAAAAAAAAAAGGAGAGGGTGAGTTTAATTTAGCGAAAGAGATGTTTGGTGAATTGTGTGTAAATGACACAAAAATGGTGTGCTTGCTGCCAAGTAAATACAATTGGATGCAGATGTGTGCACGCGAGAGTGAACATATGAGTGCCATTAACTGGAAATGATGAAGCAGCAAAATCTGCATTGCACATGCATTTAGATTTGTTCATATTTTAGCCCCAAAAAGCTTGACCCGTGGTGGGACGGAGTTGTTCAGGTAAATGTCACCATGACCAAGGTCATATTTCGTCACCAGGTGCTCAATTAAAAGGAGCATTAACCTTGTTTGCAAAATACAAGAGCAATACCGAGTGGGGCAGTAAATTTATTGTCATTAAACAGTAGGAGGCCGCTTTCTCTTGGCCGCTTGCCTACTAGCTACATAAGCTGAGCTGGTTAGCACACACACATACACACACACTCTCTGCGTTTAAGCCAGCATGAGGGCTGCATCTGGGGCACCCCTCTGCCACAGCCAACTAATGACAAATGTTTTTGCTTTAGTTTGGCTCGCATCTCAACAAACGAGTTCAAGCATTCTTGAAAAGTAGATTTAGGAGCAGGAGGTGCCGGGAGCAGGGGAAAATATCTGCCTCAGCTTTATGATGTGGTAACTAAAGGCGCTGAATAAGGTGACTGCAAAGTAAGCCTCGACATAAAAAAAGTGAAACTCTGGCACCCAAAATGTCATTGTGCTGCTTCTTATGAGGCTACCACTCAACCCCACTCTGTTTATTTATGTGCCAAGAAGTACACATGATAAAACCTTCCTTGCGAGGTGAAATAAAACAGTCTTCACTCTTTATTTTTTACGGGTTTCTTTAGTAGGGATTTGGCAGGATACGTAACCTGTGTAGGGCTTTAGTGTTCCAAAAAGTCCAAAAGAATTTGGATTGCGCAAGCATGTGGATCTAGACCAGACTATCAGCAAGTCGAGGTGTTTGGCCAAGACCCCCAGCTCTACTTTTTCTTTTTTTAAACATAATGATATACTCAATATATCCAAAGAAAAGGACCTGGTCCCCTACCTCTCTGTAACAAAACCCAACTCACTGTCAAATGTGATGCCAAGTGTTACTCCTAAGCTCTGCCACAGGTTTCTGCCAATCTAGGTATTACAACTGTCTCTGTTATTCTTAGAGAAGTGGCTCTCAGTTAACCTCAAATCAAGGGCTGCAATTTGTGGTTGATGGCACACTTTGAGATCTGTCTGATCTCTGTGCCTCAGGCGTCGAGGCACGGGACTTGATTAGAGACAGTTACATGTGGGAACTACTGCGCTAACCACAGCTTGGAGCGGATGTCAGCCGCATGCATGTCATGTGTCTTTTTCTGAGATTTACTGGGGTGAGATCTGCAGTAGGAGACTGCAGTATCTTTTGTAGTTTTAACTACAAAGGTAAGAGGGGCAGTGGCTTCACGAGGTGTTTTGACTCTCTCTTTCAAGGTTTTAGATCCGAGAATACATTTTCTGACACAAAGGTCATAACAAACAAAAGATTCATTCCCTTGAAAGGATATTTTTGTATTTATACACCATCTTATTTCACTTAGAGAAATTTATTTGGGAAACTTTTTACTTATGTTTTGCGAAAAAGCTTTCTTATGGATGAAAACAAAAATGTTTTAGTTTTTCTTAGTTCTTCAAGTTAACTTTTTGTCATTCAACAACATGCCAGCTGTTAAAATTCTCCAAATCCCTAAATCTGTTTTTCTTGACAAATTTTATCAACAAAAACTCGCTCCCCTTGCTATTTAACAAAAAAATACAGATTCTAACAGCTTTATTTTGGGGGTTATGGCCCCTGCTGCTCGACCACCCACCCCTCTACTACACAGGAATAGCTTTTGAATAGGCGAAAAGAAAGAGAGAGGCACAATGAGAATAAAACACAGCCACACCTTTTAGCGCCATGCTCTTGAGGAATTTCATGAGCGACAAAAGCCGAGTATTTTGAAGCCCCATTTTGCCTAAGTAGCAGTGCATATAGTGAACAACTATTTACGCAGTAGCAGAGTGGTGGAGCTGCCTATGGATTCATTAGCCTCTTTGGGGCCTCCCCACTCTTCAGTCCTCATCCAACTCTCTCTTTCAATGTCTCTCTCTCTCCCTCTATTTCTAACGCCCTCAAACGCCTCACTCTCGCTCTTTCTTTCTTTCTTTCTTTCTTTGCTGTCTATAAGAGGTTTTTAAGCCTAGCCAGTGTTTGTAATTAGCTCCCAATGCTGGAATGGAACATGTTGAGGTGGGTGTTAATGGGCTGGCCAGGCCCTTACTCGCACAGCAGGCTGAGAGCAGAAACAGAAACCAGTCTTTGTTCCTTGGATAGAGAGAAGACAAAAAGTGGGCATTAAAAGTGTGTAGAAGGACCTCTGGAAAATATTAACTGGCATTCATATTTGAAAAGAACACTTGGACCGAAGCACAAGGCCGTTATAATGACTGTCACCTCTCGATATATGCTCAGCTGGAAACTCTTTGGCATACAAAGTGCATACAATATCAGGAAAATAATTATCCTTTTTGAAATATTTTCCATGAAGTATTGTTTTTAAATGTATTTCAAGCTTTTCATTTTTTTTTTCCAGTTATTCTTTTTTTTATGACATTAAATACAGATCATAGATATAAACATTGGTACAGTCGGACATCACTGTTAACGCAGATGGGGCAACTGCACAGTGCTTTACAGTCACTTTCAAAGTAGAAAGAGCAAAGATTGTAGCTTTGAATGTTCAGTCTTTCAGGTCAGAGTTCAAACGCACTGGGAAAGCAGTGGGCGTTATTCTGAAACCTTTCAAGATCTTCTCTTTTCCCTTTTTTTCTGGCATCTTCACATTAAGCTGTGCGGCTGCTGGCGCAATCCATTACTGTGTCAAAGTTCTTGTTCTGCTTCGGCCTGGAAGCATAGTGAAACAGCTTGTTTTCATTTCAGTAGGGGAAAGGCAGGACTCTGTTTCAAGTCCCGTTCCCCTCCAGATGTGCCTTGATCAAGGAAAGTTGACAATGCGCTTTGTGTTCTTTAAGACACTAATGTGATTATGTCACATATTTTCAGCTGATTCCCATTGCTATTAGTCTTGGTGTGGGGTCCGCGTTTCAATGGACTCTATCAAGATGGGAGTTGGAGGGATTTTTCTTTTACTAAAGTCTGATTCCTAGCCAACCAGAGAACACTGTGGAGTGTGTGCATCGTGTGTGTGTGTGTGTGTGTGTGTCTGTGTAAATCTTCCTGTGCAATATAGCATAATATTGAAGCTCTTCAAATCAGATCATCTAAATTCACTTAGGGAAACATAAAGTATCAAAACACACTTTATGTTTGCCTTTTGCAAAAGTCACAATTACAAGTGTCTCTTGTGGATCTTTAAATGTTTGTGATATATTGGCCTCCAGTGCAAAGAGTGACCACGAGATATGCATAGCGTATTTCAACCTGCTGGTAAATATCATTCACTCTGTCTCTTGTACTTTAAATCTGACTTTCTGAATGTAGGGAGACATGACTTAGTATGTGAATAGTATTGATGACAGTACAAAAATTTAATTAAATCCGTAAATTTCAGTGGAATTGCCTCAATCTGTGAATTTGCTCCTAAAAAATATGTACATTTGTGACACGGTTTTGTGTAAAGTTACATTTTAGTTCACTTTTCGAAGAAATTTGCAAATTTGCACGACAGTGAAAGGAGAAAGTCCAATACAGAAGAAGACATTATAAAAGCTGTGTTAACATCACATTTAGCAGGCTGTCATAAAACGTGTCCGCTCACTCTATGGCAGGTTGACTGCATATTATGGAGAGTGGCAGCATAGCTACATGGCGTACTCTCACCCGCCGTTAGATTAGAGGCCAGCTGGGAAGACAGCTCCATCATCTGCGAATCCAAATGGTGGACCCCACTTTCCCTTAAGCTGCCAGTCTGGGTAAAAACAGGATTATGCCTCCTGCTCACCGACTGGGCCTAGATTTGGTCCCTGATGGCTGGCAAACTGTTTTGGGACAGGCCACTGTCATCAACAACTCCATTCTCCAAGCCCAAAATTGTGAAGGCGGACTTTAACCATGAGTTTTAGTTGGGCTTATTATGGGAACTAAGATGAAACACAGTAGGAACTCCCAAAGTCAGTTCAGTCGCTCTTCCCGCTCTGGCTAGAAGAGCCACATTGAGGGATAAGGAGATTGCTCATATGTGAGGCATCATCTTCGCCACCGAGCAGCATGGAATCCTCCAGACGAGCAGCTTCAGATCTAATGCAGAGTGCAATACAACCAAAGGTGTGGTTTGGGACAGATACAGCCACACTTGGCCATGTTTCCAGTACAGTAAAGCTCCATGGACAGCATCACGCTCAACAATGAGGCACTGCCATGTAGAGTCCACTGTCGCAGGAATAGAACCATTTTGAGCAGTATTGAGCCATCATTTGCTAAGTTGTCACTGTTGCTGGCGGGGTTGAATGGGCTAATTGGCTGAGCACATATTTGTACCTAGATACATAAAAATGAGAGGCCAAGCTCATAGATCTCGGTTTGTGTAAATATAACAATAGCACCGGTGCATGCACTGAATGGAAGTGCACTTGAACAGTTTCTTGCTCCGACAAACTGCATGTGTGAAGTATATCTACTTCTGGAGGTCATTATCTTGAGGCAATGTGAACAAAAGAGTTTTTCTTTTTGACATACATGGTCATTGGCCTCTTTTACACTGAAGCAGGGAAATAAGTGGTCCAAAAGATAGTAAAACCTCCAAATACCGCCATTATGTGAATGAAATTACTCTTTTACACTGTTGTGATTTGCTATCTGCGGGTTCAAGGCCGAGACAGCGAATAGACACATTTTGTGAGATCTCTCACAAAAGAGATGTCTCTTTTCAAAAACAAGAACCTAATTTGACACCAACAAGCTGACTTTGGTATGTCATGCATGTTAATCAGGAGAGTGTGACCATTGCTGAGTGTCTATCAAAAACTCAAGGATTTTATCGGATGAAGGTGACAGTATTACAGATAATGAATTGGATGGTGGAGTTATGTGTTAATGTGTGGTGACACACTTCAAACCTACAAACAGCCCTTTTAATTGTGCATCAGTGTGTGTGTGTGTGTGTGTGTGTGTGTGTGTGTGTGTGTGTGTGTGTGTGTGTGTGTGTGTGTGTGTGTGTGTGTGTGTGTGAGCGGGTTAATGGGGCCGATTCTTTCTGAAGTGGAGTTAAGTTCGTAAAGTTTTAAGAAAGACATTAGTGAAAATGAAGGGGGAAATTAATTTGCAGATTAACCCCAGTGTCAGAAATGATTGTACACGTTTGCTCCCGATTTCATGTCCCAGACTTAGCCTTGAATTATTAAAATTTAGCAAATTTCTCGCGAAAAACTTGGGTCTTATTATTATAGGATGTGGGTCTTATTCAGAATTATGTACAAAATGTGGAATTTCTTGCTTGATAGACTCTTATTATACATAGTCTGAGATGTCTTAACAGAAAAAAACTTATAGGCAAGAATAGGATTGTCACGACAGATACTGAATCAAACACTTGTTCGGTTCATGTACAACATTGCAGTTGTGCATCTGTCTGTAATTTTCCCACAGAGGTTAAGTGATCAAGCTGAGTCATGAGATATAACCTAAGTATATCAGCATAGGTTTTGTTTGGGGGAAAAACTAGTTTACATCAAGAGACATGCACTTATGGTAGGATTTCTGACGTTTGCATTGCCACAAACTGGATAATCCTGCTGTCAACAGTTTGTTAAATGCAAGAGCCACTTTCTGAGTTCATCACTGTTTGGAGCAGATTAGTAGAGGGTAGTGGATCTCATATGGCCTGGTCAGAGGCCATCATTGAAGGGTTTAAGGGATTAATGCTGTCTCGCGCTTTCACTCTGTCTCTCCAATATTCAATCAAACTGTGCTGTATGAGCACATATAGCACGATTCGTACAAACATGTCTCATCACTTCAGTTTGAAAACACGCATCCATTTGCTGAAGTCTGTACGAGAACATATTATGTACTCCTGTTAGATGGTTTGCTTGAGGATTTTGCTGACTCCTGTTTAGCACTCAGACATACTAGTATTACAGCAGGATGTGTTGCAGTCCAGTGTAAATCTATCTATGGCAACTGAGTAGGGATGTAGTGTCCATGGGCTTGAGGAGGATGGGTCAAAGGCTAAATCCCTGCTTAAAGACACCATAGTGAGCCTTTTCTATCAACAGACAGGCCATTTCAGTATGTGTTGGATAAGATGTAATTTCCCATCTGCTTTATGGCTATTTCTGATCCCTGGGCTCTTGTCAGCAAACTCCTCAGGACAGATATCATCAGTAATATAAGGAAGACTCTGGCAATACTTAGGGCCTTAAAAGGCCCTTCACTTCCCTCTGTCATGTGGATGGCTTAAGGAGTTTGAGAGCGCAGGTCACAAGTAAACGTTTCACAAACACTATCAAATAGCACAGATTTAAGTGGCTTAGGACAGCTTCCTCTCAGAATGTTGTTGTTGTTTTGTGCGTGTGTGTGTGTGTGTGTGTGTGTGTGTGTGTGTGTGTGTGTGTGTGTGTGTGTGTGTGTGTGTGTGTGTGTGTGTGTGTGTGTGTGTTTGAGGTTGGCTGTGGGGAAAAAGGGTGGCGTCTTTGTTTTTGTACATTTGTATAATTCATACATAATTAGTTTGTCCTGCCTCATGTTCTTTTGCTACTAATCTATTTTGCCAGATACATTTTAAAGGTGCCATAATTGTTGCCTGGTTTCCTTCTCATACGTCACACAACTCTTTGGGAAGTGTTGACCGGGTGGACCGAAAACGTCTCACAGAAATTACATTGATATACTTGTTACACTGAGTATGTTTTGTGAGGAAACATACTTATCTGTGCCGTGTAGGAGGTGCTGTGGTTTTGAAGTGCACACAAGTTGATGAAGGTCAGGGTGCTTGTTAGAAGTAGATAGTACAGGATTTTTTATTATCCGGGGGACCGAGGTGTATATCTTATTACTGTGTATACTCAGGTTTAGACAAAGAGCACTTTCAATAAGGTTATTTAAAGATTGTGGTTTTGGTCAAACATTAATGCGGTCACCATGTTGGGTCTCGTTTGTCTGTATTTTTATTTTTTTATATATATTCATCCAAGGTCACAATCTTTCTCTAGTTGCCTCAGCGTCTGTATTTGTGCATGCTAATATCCTCACAAGTATAATGCTGATGTTTGCTGTGTTCACTGTCTTAGTTTTGCAGGTGTTATTCTTCAAACCAAAAGCATGAAACAAACTGCTATTTTGACCTGATGACGTTAGATGAAAAGTGTTCACCCTGAGCAAAACATGAATGTTGAAGCAATTTTCATAACGATCCATTAAAGAGACGGTGAGAATTTTCACAGAAAACCTCATGGTGGCACTTGAGGAAAAGTCCCTAGGATTCATCCTCTGTGAACCATTACTGTCCGCGCATTAATCCATCTCATAGATATTTCAATCTGAAACACAGTGGTAGTCATGCTGCTAAAACCATAATTAATAATTATTGGCCTTACATTCCTCACAAGAATATCTAGTGTTAAGTTAGCAGTATATCATTCCTACGAAACAAGCTTTATTTAGTGGTGGGTATTCCCACAAATAAGTTAAGTAAAATGTTCTTTGCTGACTAAGCATACTGTATGGAGTATGGTAATAAGGTAATAGAGAGCCCATAAATAGAAACAGTTTTTTCAGATCACATGGTCAAAAGGCAACTACAGCTGGGTCATAAATGATTGTGAGCAAAATAAATGCTCATTAGAAGGACATTTTAGGGAAACACCGTAGTTCAGCGTTCAACTAAAGCACTGCTGTAAAATTGAACTCCTTTTTTCTGCCTCATTATAGGCAAACAGAATCTTGGCATGTGAAATGAGTTACGAACACACTCTTGAGAGGAATACAAAACAGCATGAGCTTCAGTCTGGCATGGAGTGCCGTAGTTATAATATAAAACATTAACTTGGCTCCAGTGCATCATCCCAACACATGTTAGTGTAGCTGCCAGGTGCCAAATTTGAGTTAAAATAATTGTCAGACAAGTTGATAACATATGCTTAAATCCCATGTAATTCTGAGGTATTTTGTGGTAGAGAGAGGTGATTTAATTTTCTCCCGACTAATTGATGTTATTCATAGTGTTCCCACATAACACTTCTGAACTCAGTTTGACCTGTTATTAAGGATGACATATTTCTTCTAAATGAGCTGCTGCTGTTTGTTGCACAATACTTTACGCTGCATTATTTACAAAGGAAACAGTTTCTCTCATCACTTTTGTGCATCCTATAGATAAGTTGCATTTCTTTTCTTTTCTCTTACATCCTAATCCTTCTATTCCTTCATTTACGAGCCTTGGACTACCGTTTTATCCTCCGCTCCCACCACAGCACCACAGAGATATGCCTTTGTGACCCAACCGCCAACCATCCTGCTTTAAAAATCCAGCTGTTTCCCTTCACCAATTTAACTCCCTTATTTCTTCATTCATGAAAACATACCGTCCTCGCTTTGAGAAAACTGTCTGTGGGTGGATAGCATTTAAGACAATGAATTGTTTTCTCTGAGTCACTCAATGCACTGGACCCATATCCAGCTGTGTTTCCTCAAGCATGATACACTTCACTTGTTAAACACGGTCATTAGTTAGTCAACACTTCTTGGGCTGCCTGGCAAGGAATTAGTGATGACAGTCCCTCCTTCATGCTCCCTCCCACACACCCAGAGCCTCCCACCATGGGTGCTGTCAGTTCTCGGCCTGCTCCGTTCATGGGAAAGTCCCAGTGCTGGTTATGACCAGGGTGAATGATGTAGGAACGGCAAAGTTTAGTTTCAATGTTTTATATTCATTGAACTCAGAAATAGAACGAGCACTTCTTCTTTCCAAACTAAACTCTGTAAATGTGCTTGCATTCTTTACTGTGCATTGAATAAGTTGGAAAGCATGCAATGTTTTTATTGCTTTTGGAGAACATTATAATACTCTTTTCTGGAAAGCATGGAGGCTAATGTATTGCAGTTTTCACTCACCATTGATTCTTATTAAAGGACAAATCTGATCAGGATTTGGAAATATATTTTCAAATGCACACTTTTGTCTTAGCTGTCGGTTCTGTGGACACAAATCACGTGTGCAGCGCTGTGATCCCAGAAGGGGAATGTCCTTCTTAGTGACATTGAGACAACCCAGAACCTCCATAGATCAAACATAGCCTGCCTTAAATAAGCTGTGCGTAGGTGACCCCTTCCACCATTTATTTTAGCATGCAGTGCAAAGGAATGCTTGCTATCAAAATTACCTCCAATTTGCTCGAGTTTCTTTATTTCATTTAATTACGACATGTGGATAAAAGCCCAAACCCACTAGGAATTGTTGTCCCTTTGTAACAGTCGTTTGACTTCATTCGGGTTGCACAAAGGAGATTTTCTGATGAAGTAATGTGATACATTTTACTGTATCGCTGCTGGGTTAAAATAGTTTGGCTCTTTCTCCCGCACACAAACACACATCACATGTACATACTGTATATATTTAAAGTCACTGAAGCTCAGTGCACACCAGTGTTTCTCCTTGGAGTTTCATTTCAGGAATGCAAATGCCTTGCGCCCAGACACTCAGTGATTTATCTCCTTATTTATCTTTGCTCACATCTGCCTGTGCCCTTGTCTGCCTGTTGCTCATTCCTCCCCTCTTTCAGCCAGCATATCTCCCATGGGACCTGGGACTCCCCCACTTGCCCGTCGCTGCCCCTTACACACACGCCTCGTGTGCATGCATATACACAAAGTACATGCATGTGCAGACGGAAGGTGAGACTCACTCGGCTGCGCTCACTATTGCAGTGCTTTACCCTCACCTTGGTACTGTCAGCTTTGCTGGGGCCCAATAATCCAGTGTCTTCACGACCATTCACAGAGGTCTCTGCACTTAGAGCATCAACAATCTACACGCTGTCTCTGCTGGGTTCAGAACACTGTGGTGGTGCATTACTGGAAGCCATAGAAAGTGACCTAATACCCACACTTGCTTTCTGTCAACAAAGATTACACTCAGAAGAGCGCAATGGGAGTTCCGGGCAGACCAACCTGCTGCTTTATGTCTCATGCGGACAAATAGAGTATGAGCAGGACAGGTTGGAGCTTTGTTTTTCTTGTCAGAAGCAGGTATGAATAACAGCAGGGCCTGCCACAACACCCCCCGAGTGAAGTTTCATATCTTCACAGCATTGCCATAAAGTAAACACCAGTAGTGCAATTGCATTATGTTTCTTGACATGTCTTGCTGCTCATTCAGACGTCCCCTGTCCTCTTGTGCTATGCCCTACACCTTTCTCCTGAAGTGCCCCACATTCTGCCTTGATTTCACATTTACTCGTGCAGGCTTGTCTCTGGCCCTGCAGAGAAACCGCCGCCTGGTGTGAGGTCAGGTGTTATTTATCACAGCCGTCTGCGCGGGGACTTGACATTCGTACAGGCGTTCTGCTCTGCCATTGTAATTGACTCTCCTTGTCTTTTCGAGGACACCAACAGCTATAACTATGTCAGGACACCTCTCAGCTATATATTACCCATCTCAGTGAGGAAGACAACTGGTGAGTTATCATTCTGCATCAGCTAAACACAAGATGGGCGACATGGCTGGTCACTGGGAGATGGCAGGATTTCACAAAGCCAATAGAAATCTCAGCCAGATTCTATTTGGCCTCTTTTCTCTTTTTCTTTGTTTCTTTGTTTGTTTATTTCTTGTTTTCATTTTTGTTTCTTTTCTTTCTCTTTTCATACATACTTTGTAATAACATAATAGCAATCCCAGTGCTCGGGATGAACCATGAGTGAGCTGTTTTCAAAAGTAATTGGAAACAATTTGAGGAGAATAAAATCGATAAATTGGGCTTCATCATACTAGCCCAGTTGAATTATTATAGTCCAAGGTGCAGCCACTTTCAAAAAAGGACAAAAAAATCAGGCCAACTTGTCTGATAGGGCTGACATTTGCGGGGCAAAGGCGGCATGCACATTTTCAGAGGTCAACGGGAGGCAAACACTTATTAATGGTTACCTGCATGACAATCAGATAAACAGGTCATGGTAATGATTAAGCCAAGGTTGGCCAGGTTATAGGCCATGTGTGCACAAAAGCATGTTGGATGAAAGCAGGTTCAAGCTGGTGCTAAAGGAGTGAATGTAATTGTTCTAGGACAGCGATCTTTGACCTGTGATGTGTGACTGTAGAAGACAGAAAGCTCTGGATCAGTTTGCTAGAAGAGCAGAGGTGCACAGACACTCAGCGGCAGCTACACCTCGACCACCTTGACTATTTGAAAGCCATCCAAAGTGTAACGGAGGTATTTTTATCTGAGATAGCCGCTGAGTGAGTGAAATGAAAAGTGAAAAGAAGAAGAAGAAAAAACATTCAACCCAACTTGAGTTCACAAGGTCATTTCCAGCTCAGGGATTAAGTAAACTAAACAAAACTACACAAGCTGCAGTTATCAGACAGCTTGCGTGCCAGGACATTTTTATCTCCCCCTAATGTTTGTGAGTGTGACAGAGAGTGCTCACAGTCCTCAGTAGTGTCAAGCATTGGAAAGACCTGCAGTATGTTAATAATGTATATTCTTGCCTTAATAAAGCATTGAAAAGAAGTTGGATTTTTGCAGTGAGTGGGGAAATGTTAATGGAAGGAGTTTATGTGTGTGTGTTTGTGTTTTGTTTTTTCTTCACAGTTGCTGCTAGGATCGCTTGTTTTCAGCACACTCTTTAAATCAGTAATTGATTACCCAGCTGATGTATCACTGTTATACTGAAAGAGACGGTTGAAGGCAAGTTAGCTGGTTATTCAGTGTCAGAATGAGTAACAGTGAGATTGGTCTCCAATCACAGCTTTGGCCATGCAGGAAACGGCACTTTAATTCCTAAGCAGAACATCATTGAAGCTTTTGTGAGGATCATTTTGTTTATTTGGATGAAATGCATAGAACTATTTTTATTGCTTTCTCACATTCCTCTGGTAACTAAGCAGGAGAGAACGTATTTCTCTGTGAATTGCTTCAACATGTGATCACTCAAAACCCCAGGGTGCTCCGAACACGAATCCTGAATATTTTGCAGCCTTTTAAAATACAGGAAGGCAGGGTGGTTGTTTGGCCTTTGGACTTCTTGACATGTTTATTTATGAAATCCTTTGACTATGTTGAAATTTCTCAAAAGGCATTGTTTGCTTTAGTTTCCAAACTTTATAATGGTCATTGCTGCACAACATTTTCAGAAGAGTAGTCTAAATTCTCTATGATAAATGATCTATCATACATTTTTAAAGGATGAAATATCAAAGAATAATTGATGAAAGGCAGTTCTAGAAGTCTGCGTTAGATTACATTTTAAATTATAATTTTCTACATTGTACACAACTTCAGGAAAATTTAACTTTGACCACCATGGAAAGTGTACTCCTTTATATATACCTTTTTAGATTTGTTTTCCCCATATAATCAGTGGGATAACATCAATTCAGAATAGCAAAATGTTACTGAACATAATTTGGGGTCTAATTAAGGAAAACAAGTTGCTTTATAGATATTTGCTTCTTCCTTTACTAAAACGTACAACATAAAAACAACAAATATTTACATAAATGTATCATTAATTAGGAAATATCTAAATGATGATAAGACTTCCGAGGGTTTCTAACATACTTGTCAACGACCTGATTAGGAAAGAGAAATGTCTGTGATCTGAAGAAAGCACTTTTTGATGTGGAAATTTAGGAATTAAACTTGTTGAGTGTACCTCAGTCTCTTAACCACACCCTCTTTTGACAAGAGATATACTCTGCAAACAAGTTGTTATTATTCATTATTTTGAATTTTGAAAATGTTAGTAAAGTTGTAAAGTATTTCAAAGTACGAAATATGCCTCATCTGCACTACACATGTCAGAATATTTAGATATTACAGCTGTGACTTGATTTTCAACTTTTATTTTCATTTGTTTAGATAAATCCTGATTATGATGAGCTAAGAGGAGGTGATTTGTCCTCCATCCTGCTAAGCTGATAGGTATGCTTTACTCCAATTCAGTGCCAAAATAATTGTCCGTAGCCAATGATAGGTAAAGGGAAATAAAGGTGCCAAAACCCCTGGCATAGATTACATAAGTGAGAGAATACTCAGAGTTGGTATTGCCTCAGGAAAAACTTCAACAGAAAAAGAAAAAAAACAGAAAAAAAAAATGAAAGGTCATCTGGTTTCCATTAAGAAGATAAAATGGTTCACTCAGAGCCTTTTACTGGCCGCTTTGTTACTGGGAGGCGTCCATGCTGCTCGCTCCATCATCATCCAGTTGACACAACATTAAAGGCTTCAAACAGCCGCGCAGGGTTCCTTAATCAAAAACTAATTGTAATAGATATTGAGGAGTGCTAACACTCTGACCGCTCAGCTGGTATCAGTGGTCCAAGGCTGGTGATACCATTAAACACAACAAAAGCATGATAGCTGAGACAGGGCAATGCAAGTGTGAAATACAACATGTGGCTGAAAAGGCACAGATAGCCTGATACTGTAGAGCAGTGGTCCAAGGCAAGCCTGTCAAGTGTATTATTTAGAAACAAAACAATGGATCTGGAAAATTCCTGAAAGTGGATACAGTGGGGGCCAGACTTAGGAACATGTTAGACCTGATAACAGTTGGTTAAGTTCTTTAAGACCCTACTTTATAGACTTTATTTCCAACAATTGTTAGAATACACTTACGTCTGTGTGTGTGTGTGTGTGTGTGTGTGTGTGTGTGTGTGTGTGTGTGTGTGTGTGTGTGTGTGTGTGTGTGTGTGTGTGTGTGTGTGCTCACAATATCTACTTCAGCAAATTAATTATCTTTAATTTTATTACTTATTATCATTAACAATAACTCATGTTCAATCAAGGACCTTCTCTCCTATCTATTAACCTTTCTCACACACTCCCACTTAGAATATTAGAATTTGAGTCCAAATACACGAACAAGGTGAGCGGAGCTTCTTTATCAGAATGATACATGGTGTAAATCTCATCTTCTTGGATGAATGAATAAGAAATTAAGGCGACACATAGACTTGTCTTCTTCACTGTGTCACTTCCTTTGACAAGGCTCATTCTTTTCCTTTTAGAGAAGAAACTGTTTGTTAAACCTGTCCTCAAATGAATCTTAACAGACTCATAGAGGTCAGGACTAAAACAGTGGGCAGACTGTTAATAATAGACACTTTCTAATCAGCACTTTGAGTTTAGGAAAGTGCTGATAGTTCAGCCAAGTATCCATAAGACATTTTGGTAATACTGGATGATTTTGCACCTCTTGATTTACATCCCGTGCCAATACAGGAAGTAGGGTAAAGTGTGGTCTTCAGGGAGCTGCGTGTCATAGGAGACCAGAGTTTGTGTTCCATCACACGACCAAATTAATGTTACCCTTTTTAACAACTGTTACCACAAAATTGGCCTAACTTTAACCACATATATTAGTGGCATAACAACCCAACCATAGCTGTATCATAGTTTATATGCCACAACCACCATTGTTCCTTAACCTTTAACATACAATGGCTGCAGTATAAACATTTAAAATGAAAAACCAAAACATTGTCATTGATCTTATTTCGTGACGTTGCAGATTTGTGTGTGTGTGTGTGTGTGTGTGTGTGTGTGTGTGTGTGTGTGTGTGTGTGTGTGTGTGTGTGTGTGTGTGTGTGTGTGTGTGTGTGTGTGTGTGTGTGTTGCAGTTTTACTTGTTGGTATAAGCGGGAAAGTATTGTATGTCACTTTGGCTTTAGCATAGTCAGTTTTCTCTGACCATAACTGTATGCACGGTAACTGTGAAAAATGTATGCAGCCTCCACCTAGCATAACCACCCCTGCTGAACTCCCCTGTGGATAACAAATGGGCCTTTTCTCTGGGAATTGAGGCTAAACGATGGTTTCACTTAGAGAGCAAAGTGACTGTCCATCTTCATAACAGTGCTCTCCATCAAAGAGCAATGAATCCTATCCCACAGGCTCTGATTAAACGCAGGCAATGGATATCCCCTTTATGAAGGCCTGCAAAGCTGGCCCTCATGTCAGCTTTGCACCTGCAACTATCAGCTTCTCCTTCTCTAGTAATAAAAAAAAGCCCCACACATGTGGTCAGGGAAGCAGCACGCTGCTGTGGCAGGGCTATCCAGCTGAGTCTGTTTGAAAGTGACACACCTCCACTTGATTTAAATCACCTACGGCATTTCGTATTGGTTGGGTCACATGGAAAACCCACAGGTCACAGAGTTCACTGGCTGAGGGACTTTCACCCTTGGTTGTGCTTTGAACCTTCCCCCTGGTCTTTATTCTTAATTGTTGTATGATAATATTGCCTAAAGCATTGCCCTTTCTTATTCACATAAGGTTATGGTGGTTAATTTCACTATGAAACTATCACAGTTTAATTTTTGTCCATTTCCATTGGAAATAGGTGGATACATGTAGGCTATGTAGCTATGAGATGTATAGCCACTTCTCAAAGAGAACTGAGTCTGTTAAATGTTACTTGCTGTTTTCCAGCTGAACGATTCAAACTGTCTGTTAAATATCTTGAACTTCAAGTCCTGATGTTGCTCAAAGTAATTCTGTCATTAATTTCAAGTACAACCCTTTGAAAACTGTGGAGAAAATTAAATAACTGCTTTTACCTACATCATTTTGTGTAGAAAGCTTGATTTTGTTGTTGAAATCCCATTCTTAATAATGAAACGCAACATAAAATATCACAAATTTGTTGTTACATGTACCAGCACATAGCTCATATAGGCTACATATTGGGGGATGGTGTCCCATCAAATCTCCTCTTTGACCCCAAGGTCTTCAATGGGTCACATTGGAGCAACAACTTAAGGCTGTTTAGACTTATCTTAATGTAGAAACAACATATTCAGCATCAGCTCAGGAAAGAGAACCAACTGGAGGTGAAGGAGCTACTAGCATCTGATTAATCCTGCCATTGTCAGGTTAACATCTATTTACCGGGTACAGTGTTAAACCACTTGTGCATCAAGTGTGACCCACTAATAGAGAATACTGTACGTGATGAGAATCACTTGCTGCGGCGAGCACTTTTAAGACATTCACACTAGAAAATAGACTGCCCTGTCACTAATACAGTCCAGAGGACAAACAAGCTTTTGTTTTTAATTTGCCCTGAAGAACAGGTTGTTTATTAGGTGGAAATGGCGATGAATGCCTTTAGCTGATCAGGTGGCGACATTGAATTCAAAGCAAACTGGTTGAATCCAGCACAAAGTGCTGGTGTGTGTCCCTCAGTGAGGTATCAGAATGCACACAGAGGTATTCTATTGTTCATACATTAGCTAATGTCATTATCTTGTCTGTGAAGACGAGGGCTAATCTCATGTTATAGGATTTGCAGCCACCAAGACTGATCTCATTGGGTAAACGTTTGGCACAGTGACAAAAGAGCAGGATGGACATCCAAGTTCTGTTAGTAGTATTGATATGCCAACAGCAACCTGACCCCATGTGAGTGGTTGGAATAGAACAGATGCAGATTTTTACATTTCACTTTACACTTGAGTTGGACTTTTGAAAAACGCTTGACAGACTAGTTGTTTGTGTTACTGTGGGCGACATGTCAGGTCCAGTGAGACACATTAGAGATGTTTGATAGAAATGTAAAAACTATCATTTTAAAAGGGAACCCTTGTAGAAGGAGAAAAAATGTCTTTCCACAAAATAACTGCCAAATTGGTATTTAATTAGGTACACATGAAATGCTTTCTAACCCTTCAGCACAGTGTTAAACCAGAGTTTGGCAAAGTATTCCCATTGCAAACGCTCATATTGATGACTTGTATCTTAGCCTCATGTAATTTACAGCCATGACCATATACTGTACCGCAGCCTGGCCTGCAGCGGTGTAATAGATTACTTATGATCAATTCATCCATTCTAAAGGCTGTGATTGCCTTGATCTAGTCTATTGTAGTAATACATTCACCGAATTTTAGGAATAAACTGTGTAAAATAATTTACACTTGGTCATGCGTTCAGTTCAGTCCAGAAGGAGCAACATCACTATAACGTATAATTAATTACCTGCTAGTTTGATACTCGTAATCAGAGTAAAAGATGGACAAAGACAACACTAACGCTAAGTTGCTTAGTTTTTAAGCATGTGTTACACTCCAATTGTTCGATTCGTACCCTTCTCATCTTCCAACACTGTGGGAAACCAAAGTCATAATAGTTGAGAATAGTTCCTTAAACCAGACTTAAGAGGTGTGTCTTTCTTGGCAATCCTTAGGCGGGCCCATCTATTATGTTTATCTCTCCCCCGAGCTTCTTTTGAATTCATTAGTCCCATAACGCCCATTTGCCATATTTGTTAACTTGCTGGGTCACCTGTCTCACAGCTGTCTATGTTGACGAGCCTTTTCATCACTGAGAGCTACCTGCCATAATGACCTGTAATAAAGTGTCATTATCTATCCACCCAGTCTAGTGTACCATGCACAAAGCCACGGGAGGAATCCAGGCCCCATCTAATTCATTTCTGCTGGGTATAAATGTCAACGTCCTTTTGTTAGGATTACAGACATTCCCACATTAGGGGCGGACTGTATGGAACGGTGGGAGTGGAATAGAGCGTTTGATTTCAGATAATGTAGAACAAGACAAATGCCACTAGACCGGATGGGACTTTTTGTCTAAACTTGGCTGCAGTCTTGATTCTGAGACTATAACTGTGTCAGGGAGAGCTTGACGAGAGGAAAATGAGAGTGGTGTGGATTACACAGTCCGTTATTACAATTTGTCAGGTTTTATGTCACGGACGATGGCAATTTATCTCTTCAACCTTTTATATTCCACCTCATTGTGTTATCCAAGGCTATCTTTGGTCCTAATCTGCCACTTTGTACATCAGTCATTGGTGAGTTCTGGTAAAAGGTATAAATGGATATAGATTGCATCACAAACTCACTCTAATGACAATAGTCGTCTTTGTTTTTGAGTGCATTGATGAATGTGACGAGGAGTCTTTTGTTTAGCTAGGCCTCATAAAACCAATTTATGATGTCAAACATTCGATTGGCATCTTAGAAAATAATTGGTTGTTGGTATTTGTTTAAATCTGTCATTTTAAACATCAGTGTAAAAAGTTGTTAATGAGCTGTGCACTTGACCGTGATGTTATGATTCACAGAAAACCCCACAAACCCTTGAAATGTACAGTATATAGTTTATAAAGATCATTGCTTTGACCAACATGTTTAATAACTTGTTCAATAATTGGTATATTGATTGCTAATGTCATCATGATTTAGTAGAGAAGCAGTCATGTGGCAGCTTCGACAATTCAAGGGCCCCTTTGTCCATTCATCAGCACCCCTGATTGGGCCCATGTCATGGTTAGCTGCAGGCCCAGCAGATAAAGATCAGTGGATGATTGGGCACACACATTCTTAACATGGCTGACCCGTGACATCTCAGGGGCAGGCAGGGAGCTTGTCATTATGTGTACAATGCACCGCTTTCTCCGCTCTTATCTTTGCGATGACATTGAGAGTTTTTGCATTAACTCATTAACGAAAAGACTCATCATTAAAGGCATCACGGAGGCATGGTGCAGCGGTGTGCCACTGCAACGCCACTGCAAGCAGGAATGTGTCCAAGGCTCAACACAGAAACACGCTGACAGCATGAGACCGTGGCAGTGCTTTGTTGAAGACGTGAACCTGTCGAGACGTGTTTCTCTCGCTGTTATACACTGTGCAGCGGATATACATCAAAGTGGATAACATGATGTATTGGATCTCTGTATCACAAAGAGTAAACACTTGTTCCCAATTTGTTCTAATTATTGTCTAATCATTTATTATTAAGTATTATATACTAACCATAATTATGTCCGTTAGTTACTGCTTATAGACCCCTTAATTATAAGTACGATTTATTTTAGGATATCTGAGTTTACACATTCAACCCCAAATGTTTGTATTTTGCATTATTTAGATTCCAACTAGTGGAGCTTATTAAGCCTTAAAACCATCACATGCCAGGAAGAGGTCTTGATGAAAATATTTAAATTTGTCACTCCATGCATGCCCTAACTATTAATTCCACCTTAATGTGTGTGTGCTCACAATCACGTGCACAGTGGATGGGAGTGCTTATGTGCAGCTCATGTGTTAATGCTGTCATTTCCACAGATCAGTCACAGCAGCCTTTTCTCTGTTGTTTATGGTTATGTCACCACAATTACAAGAGAGAAGGGGGGCAGAAATAAAGTGTCTGTGAAAGATTGATAGTTTTGGTCTTTAGTTCAATTGTAAATTAGAATAGCAAGTCCCTCTGGGATACAAGGGCTCTATTTATGATTAAGAAAGAGCCTCCATAATAGAGTGGTGGTAGAAAAGTTTGCTCCCTCTCACAAACAGGCAATTAGCTTGATGAAATGGGCCTTACTTTTTTTCGCAGCCTGGTTATGTGAACCCATATTATTATGGGCAGCCTTATAGTTTATGGTTCTATTTTCACCTTGAGCTGCAAACAATATTTTTGTTTGATTAAACTGTGGCTTTTTGCATGTGTTAAAGTGCAGACACCACCTTTTTATCACGACAGTTAAATTTGGGCAGAGCAAGTTCAGATGTAAAAATAGATATTTATATAATGTGATGAAGGTGGCAAGTATCACACCATTGCTAGTTTTTAGCCTGGTGGAAAGGGGCACATAAATAACATGGGCGCAGGCGTAGAAAGGATGTTTTTTTCTATACGTATTAATTTAAATTAATATTTGCATTAATTCCACACCAATGCTTCATTATAATGCAATTAATGATGATACATGTAAATACTGAGTACACTGAGGTTCTTGTTCACTGTTTTCTATAGAAAAAAAACACATAATGTATCTGTGTTTAAGGTTGGTTTAACTTTTTATGCTTCAGACAAATATTCTAACATTCATATAATGACTTCTCATAACTGACACAAACCTGCTATTTGAGCTAATGTTTCCATCCTGCTGCAAAGTTTTCCTCTAGAGGACCTAATCCTTGCAGTGTGGGCTCACTGCCGTGTCACAACCTGACTGCACTGATTTGTCCCCTACTGTATTTTTCTTGGAATAGATCAGTCACACCCTCTTTTAACAATCTAAGATTTACTAATGTCTCATTTGGGAAAATCTGGATCAAAAATGGAGCCAGAAGTTCGTGTTAGTTAACACTCTATAGCAGTCTAATGACCTGAAAAGCTATCAATCCTCTTCTGAAATAAGCTGTGTAAAAGATTATTACCTTAACCATTATAGTTAATGGCTTTATGGCTGAAAAATGATCAGACTGCAGATTATTGAAGTCATAGAATATCTTTAGTTGTATTGTAGTGACTGTGCAGGTTCGTAGATGAGTCAGTGTGTGGGTGTATCTACTGTACATACAGAATATGAACAAAAATGCACATCAAGAGTACATGTAGAGTTATGTCAGGGGTTCATATGTTGTGTAGGTGAACACAAACAAGCAACAATCACACTTGTACATTGTGTATACATGGTCAATACTTTAAGATGAATATGTTAATTGATTGATCAGTTATTGTTGGATATTACATGCAAGTTTAAGATGTTAACATCAAACTAAAAAGAATAGTTTGAATATGCTTATTGTGTCATATTGTGGTAAACAGTGGCGTGCAATGCCCTAACCCAGAGTATCAACCCAACTACCACCAAATTACACTAAATACACAAGATGGCCTAGTCTTTTCATGTACTTCAGGATACAGGATTCAGAGCATTAATATGGCAGAAAACATATATTTGCTATAACTAACTATAATTGCTATGACTAAGATATAGGGGAGTAATGTCTACCTGAGCAGAGTCTGAAGTGGCTCTCCTTCTGTGAGCTTATCCATTGTTTGTTGACATTTAGTACAAGTTCATGCATGTGAGCATGCCCCACTGGCTCGCTCACGGTTGCCGCTCTCCACTCGCTGCCGGGATGGCGGGACAGTTGTCATGTAGCAGTAACAGTGAACCCTGTTAGTTCCCTAAGCACTTTTACCATAGTTTGCATTGTTAGCACCGTTAGCTAAGAGCCGGCGCCATGTTGAGAGCTTGTGAGAGGCAACAGATATGCTCTCAATTCCATATATTGCACCTTTTAAGGAGGTAAAACAATTCCTTATTACAACACAAGAAAGTACTTTTAGATTAGACAAGTTGTAAGAACGAGAACGGAATTGTAAAGCTATGAGATGACTGAAATGTGGATTGCATTTGTAGACCACATCAGTACCAGTGCACCGTGGCCCCAAGCCTTTCTTTACCAAAGATAATTATTTATGGGCACTGGCTGAAGGTTTGTGTCGTTATTTTTCTCATTCTGATAGTTTTCATTTGCATGCCAGATGAGGCTTTTCGACTTCAGATAACACAAGACTTGTGTGGCCACCCTCTTTTTGACGATTTTGACCAAAGGGGACTCCTGTGCCAGCTGTTGTCAAGGAAATGACACCAGTTTATAACATTTGTGTTTTAGTACAAAGACAGTGGTGATCATCCAATAAACTTGTTTCTTGGATTTATATTCAGCTAATAAGTTCATTTCTGTTCTTTGTTTGCTTTAATGCCTCCCAGTTTCTCTATGCCAGATGCTATTGCTGTACAGACAGCTCTCCACACCCACCATTACTGTGTACAGCTCTGTTTCGCCTGCCGATTGATTCACAAACAGATGTAATTCTTTGAATGTGACTCACTAGAGTTGATTCAGCCGCAAGTATTTTCTGTGGGTTCACATTTATAATGCCTTGGATGTCAACACCCTTCTAACACTTCTTCTTTGTTTTCGTTTGTGCAGAACCTGTTGAACAATTGCCTCTGTTCATAGGTCATTGTGAGGGTCATAATGCAATGGGTAAAGTGTGTTGTATGAGTAGCAACAACAATAAATCATTAGAATCTGAGCCATGTAAAAACTGATAACTTCAAAAATCTGATGATTGTGAGCATAACTTGAAAATTATGTTTAAAATTATATCAAATTATCCAGTCTCATGCACATGTTACTGTTATATAATAGTGCTTACCCAATTTCTTATGTGACAGAGGGAGGTAGGTACACATAGTCAGGTGATTTATGTAGTTGTAAGGCAGGCCAGGGAGGAGAGTTGGTTACGCCTCCTCTTAATATCTTTACAACCAACATGGATCCATCATTGATGGAAACAAGGTTGTGATGTTGTGGAGAGCAGCTTGAGAAATAATTAATTGGTCACAACTTTGTGAAAAACACTTTTGGATATTTGCTTTCAAGTCAGTTTCCCATTACAGCAGTGCAGCACTTCATTTTGATCTTTCACATGCAGAAAATACTCATTAATCTGTAAACAATCTACTGCACAGAAGATACTTCTTATTCCTTACGAGCTCGCTCTTGACCTCTGCAATGATATATCACCATGAAAAGTTGTGAACTTGCCTGCAACATTATTTTAAAAACTTAAATATTTGGTGACAGAATAATAGCCTGGTATGTTCTCTCTGTTAAATGCATTTTATAAACTGAATAAATACAAATTGACTGTAGTGTTTATGAAGTGTGGTGACATGATATAAGAACTGTTAGAAAAGTGTTGGTACACTTATGGGATAAGTAATGTCCCTTGAAAATAAATAATATAGTAAAATATGACACACAAGCAGACAGAACGTGTTGTATATGTTTATACCTTACTGACCGTGGTAGTCAATTAGCAGGACTCAAGAACTGGAACATTACAAACAAATACTGTTTACTCCTGCGAGTGTATTTGAGAGCACATTAAGTCGTGTCTTTCTAACCTCTGGGCACTATCACATGTCCACAAATCCCCTCTCAATGTATTGCCAGTGGAGCAAATCTAAGATTTGACTCTGATGACATCATCCTGGGAGTATTGACTCTTGTATTGAGCTCGAGCAGCAGCTTGTGTGTGTGTGTGTTCTCACATGACCAGAAAGTAACCAGGATCCTGGGAATAAGGGATTCACGTTTTCTTTTTGATGGATTTTCTCCTTGAGGTCATCTTCGCACCAAGATGTCTTCTCTTTTTCATTCAGTCTTACCAAATCCCATTCACATTGTATTCCCTCCATCAGTTCACAAGGACCATAGATTACATGTGAATTTGTAGGATTGAAAACTGGCAATATTTGCTATTATACAATATGAATGTTTCATTCACCTATGTTAAACTGGTACATGTGGAGAGATGTAGTTAAAATTGTCAATATTCACAGACTGCTGGTTTTGTTCTTCTGCAACATTTTCACGGATAAATGCATTCTTATGTTGAACATTTCAGCTTGATCGATTTCTCAGCCTGCAGTCTTCAGGCATGGAACTGGTAGAAGTGGCTGATATATTAAGTTACTGTGGTAATTTCAGCTAGTTTGAATTACAGGGAACATGAGTACTTTACTCTGTGTGTCTCTCATACAGTTGAAACAACAGTTCCAGTGGAAAAAGGAAAGCTTAATCTACACATTTACAGTAAACTATCATGCTAAAACTGGAAAAATAAATTCTTGAACTGTAAGTGCTACCGTATAAAGAAAATCAGTTAAAACACAGCTTATAGGTCTTAAAACTTTATTAGTCATAGATGTAGCAGGTGTGACATTGCAAATTGCAATTATACACAGTAGATAATATGGTTTTAAGTTTACCCAATGCATTCATGTGTTTTTCTTAGTTTTATAAACCTTGTATTTTTAAATAGCAGTTTGATGTATTTGGTCAATCTAGTGATACTGAGACATTGATTATCACTGGAGAAAGTGTGGCTGTTATTTTATCCAATGAATGATTACAGCTGAAATTTAAGGAAATAAACCATACAATATAACATTTTATGGCTACAATAGAAAGCTGAAGCTGAAGTAAGCCGCCTCTACTTCCGTTTGTGTAATTCGTACATATCCCACACTGCTACCACATTACACCTTGAGTTACAGTAATTCAATACACCGTCTGCTGCCTTTGGGGCCACATGTGAACCGTGTCTGGCTGAGGACTGAATGCTGCCACAGCTTTCTCTCTTGTGTCTTCTCCAAAACTTTTCAACTGTCTAAGTACAAAGAAAAAGAAAAAAGTGTGAGGCAAGTGGACTGCCCACTCTCCTCTTTTAAAAAGAAAAGGGAGGGTAGGTCACTCTCGAAGAGACACATCTCACAAGTGCCTGGTACAACCGCAGTCTTGTACTGCCGATCGCTGTGCAGCTCCACCGGGACAGATGGGGTTTAAGCTGCTTTGCCGAAGGGTACTTCAGCACTAGTTCCTGAGGGTTAGAGAGCACTTATCACACAATTCCCCCACCCAGACTTTCCCAGCGAGTCCTTGGAGTTAAACCATTGACCTTCTGGTCATCGACGCTGCAATGCTGCTGCCTCAAGTAATCATCACGTGTGCTCCATCAATGCAATCTTCAGCCGCCAAAACAACACATCATTTATCATTCCTCATATCATCTCTCCATTCTACAGTTTTTGATCACTTTAACAGCCGCGATTCAAACAACCAGCATTTACAAATACATTAAGAGCATGCTGGCAGTCAGCCTAAAGAGTGATCATTGAGACAAATTGATCCCTATCTGTTTAAATTGGCACTATAATCTATCATTGGCAAATTGAACACAGTGAGCTATCTGGGATCTATTGCCTTTTTAGATAGCGGCCCCTGGGGCACACAGACGGAGTGAAAGTGATCTACGCCACTGAATGAACTCTTTATGTCTCATCTAAGACACGTATGTCCGCTAACACTGAAACATTAAAAGGTGAATGTTGTACACATTTTTCTTTTACTGTATACAGTACGTGCCTCTGTATAGTTTACATGTGCATACATACAATCAAAACATATACACACACCATATTTACAAAAAGAGGGTTTTAATTGTGATAATGGGATGCAATTTTCTGTACATATTAGTAAGATGCCAAACAGACAGAAATATAATTTAAAAGTCAAGTCAAGATTCAACCACCAAGAAAGAAAGTCAAATCGAAAGAAACCATATGATTTAGGAACACAGCAGCAGGAAACTTGTATGTAAAAAATTAAAAAAAACACCTCTAAATATCACAATTTTAATAATTGTATGACAATTGTCAAGTCCTTTGTGCCACTACAATTTAAATGTTAGAATATCCTGATATGAGAAGATTCAGTTACTTATATTTCTTACTTTGGTTATCTTGCTAGATGAGTCTTACAGTAACTTTTTGAAACTTTAATTATGTCTGAAAATATGGTTACCTAAATGAAGCCAAATGTACAAGCACACATTTGACTAATTGGACTAGTTTTTTTCATCTTTGCCTATAAGCAACAGCACAATGAAGTGCTGCTATAAAGAGAGGAAGGATAAAGCCTAGAGGGAACTGATTGATATTATGCAATGCAGCAGATAAAACTACTATGACATATGGGGCACAACCACCATCAATCAAGTGATCTTTATCAAGCAGAAAAAAAACTATATGCGGCTGGTAAAGAGAGTTTTGGATATTGAAAGTGTGCTGTTTAATTGTATTCTAGAAACAACTAAAACATGTTCCCTTGTCACAAAATCAACTTGTCTGCTATATCTGGATTTTTTTTCAATAAAGTTTGTTAATTGAGTCAATCATCAAAAACATTTCTCTTCATGGTATGTTTGAGAATTTAGTTTCTCTGCTTATTCCACAGTCATCTAATTCAATCAGACTCTTGAAGTTGATTAGCCTGGTTAACGTTTGCTACTGCGCAGGTCTGGAGGGGTTAATCAGGCCAGGAACTGAGACCTCCGGGTCAGTACCCCCCTATCTGCATGGAGAACGTGGTGAAGCCAGAGGAGATTAAACCACTTTTATGATTATGACTTTTTACACAAGTCTGAGAAGGGTTTCTTGCCGCGAACAATCTTTTTTTTTTCCCTCTCTCTTTTTTATTTAAATCCTCTATCTCGCTGCTTTTTTGTTAATGTTCGGATTAATATGCAAGATCGTTACCTCAGTTCACGCAGAAACAATCTGTTGACTTTTCCCTATTTTGACCAGTGCGCGCGCGTTGGCGTATAAGAAGAATTGCCAATGGCAGTACACGTGTCAGTTTTAACCTGATACATGAATGAAAGCATTTTCTTTGCACGCCCGTAAATCTCAACTATTATCTACTCACTATCGATTAATTTAACTGCACTTATCCCAATCAGCACATCTCCACTCCTGTGTTCCGGAGCGTGTGCTTTGTTTTACTAACAATAATAAAGTGATTTAGTCCTTTCTCCCAGCCGGAGCATGGGAAATCGTTAAAGATCCAGCTATTTGTGTGTGTGATCAGTAAATATTTAGTGCAGGCGACATCCTCTGTCTCGTCTTAATCGATACTGGTCCCGTTGGGCAGCGCTATTGTTGTGTTCATGCAGGCTCGCTGAGCATATAGTGCTTTTATCCTCTGCCTGGAGGGAGAACAACTACTAATCACACAGAGGAAACTTTTCAATCCGGGAAATAAAAACTGCTGCACAAGACTTTTGGAGGTCGTTTAGTAGCAAATAAATTGTGTCTAGTGGAAATGTTTGAGTTGAAAAACATGTTAAATTTTTCCACGCATGCATAGCTTTACGCGAGGTTAATTGAGGCGATTATCATTTCATTAAGAAGGCGTTCTTATTATCTGCATAATGTATTATTGCTTTGAGGTGTAGCTGTAAAAACAACATATTATTGTTTATGTAGTCGCTTGTATCTCCATTTAGTAGAATATGCAGTGATTTTATATTATAATTATTGATATTAATCAAAGCCAATTAATAGTAATAATAAGGATGATAATAATAATATCACACTGCTGTTTTATGCTCCATTTAAACTCATGATTTTTTTTTTTTTTACTATAAATTAAAATTTGGGCAGTTTTTAATTACAGCTCTAATCACAGGTCTTATTGCATCTTCACTTCCAATCTGCAAATAATTAGTAATATGCAGAATCTCACAATGCCTGCTCGCCACACTTAAAGACAGGTGTCTGTTGTGACTGCCCCCCTCCCTCTCTCCTCATAGCCCACACAAAGCAGCGGCGTACAGGCGCGTTTTGGCCATATCACTGTAGGAGAGAAAAGGCGCACAGGATCTGTGCTTTGCTGTAAAGCCTACGTATCATTTCCAGAAGCAGTCAAATGATCTTCTGCTCGGAAGACACCTCAATTTGTATTTCCAATTCCTCGCTCAACAACACATGACGTGAATCGGTTGTTTGTTCCGGCTATCCAAAGTTTTTGCATCATCAGACATTTGCCAAATTTTCCAATAAACAGCGTGTTTTTTTGTGTGTGTTTGATCACGTCTGTCGGAGAGGAAGCTTTGCCCGTTTCATTCTCAGCATTGTGTCGAAAAAGAGAAGACAACATATATTCTGAAAGAGAGAGAGAGAAGATGCATCCCGCTACGGACGAAGCAGCGTCTGCATTTGGTAGGTCTGTTACTATAGGAATACAGCCTCCTGCATCTCTGTCACTATCACATAACGTAATTAATGGACATTTTCTAAGTAATTGGGCTTATGGTGATCCTCTTAGAATTTAACACTTGGATAATAACCGAAAATGACCGTTCTCAATGCGCAGATAAACATCGCATAGACCAAATATACGCGACTATATGCTCTGTCCACAGCAGTACAGCAGTATGTTTATTTCAATAGATAATCCTGATCGCTTATTTAAACAATAATTTAATATAGAGCTGCGAAATAAAACACTGCAATTTGCTGATTTATCCTAATAAAGTGTGCAAAATGTATACTTACCATTTGAAGGACGCTGGATCCTCGATAAATGAATATCTTTCGGTGTGTTTTTTATTTACAGGCTCTTCATTTTCCCGACTTCTGTAAATAAAACCGACAAAATAGTCATGCAGGCTAAATATAATCGGCTCATTTGTTTTAGAATATAGAAATAATTGGTCTAAATACCACCGCTGGGATTGCCTGAAGTGGCAAAAAGTAAATCCAACTTTGGCAACTCTCAAAGCTTTGCCGTCCAAGTCATGTAAAACAGAATTTAAACAAACAGTCATCAGTTTAAAATGGTGCTCGTTAGTTTGGTCGATGCGGGAGAAGAGACTGAAGCGGTTTCCGTGTCGGATGGCTCCTCTAAATTGAATCTTATTTGAAGCAAAAACTTCATACGCTAGGGGGCACCCATATACTGTAAAACATCCTGGGACAATGCTGCTGCTGCTGCTGCTGCTCTCTCTGTAGACACAGACACGGCTCAGGCTGGAGGTTCATCATATGTCTCCGTGAAGTTTTACCTGCAGTTCAACTTTAATAGCCTCCGGGCATTAAGTAAACCTTTTCTTTACTGCTGTTTAAATAGCCTACAAGCCTTGAAAAAATATTAACCATGTGGGCAGAAACTCTGGGCAACCACTGACCCCGTTTTACATGCACAGCATCCCTCACTGTGTTTGTCATTATCCCAAACTGTAGATTATCTTTATTATAAGGCAACATCTGACAGGCATTATAAAGCATCTAAATGACCACACCAGCTTTTATGGTGTTGTTTATCAGGAAGTGGCTTAACTTTCATCCCAACCTTAATGTGAAGGGCATGGCCTTTTACCTCGAGGGACATTTTTAAATGTAGTCCCTATTTAAAGCTGTAGTCATTTCACGTTTTGACCACATAAAGAAAACAACTCTGACTTGTGAGACCCAGATATGGCCTTTCTGACCTGGTGTGTTAGGGATGTTTGCGGCGGGGGATTAGCCGTCTGCAGCGGGTGTCCAGATGATGTCAGTAGCCTATCATAACATTTTTACAAGAGGTGTGGATTGTGATGAATGGTACATGGTGTGAATCGAAGCGCTAATTACCCTGTACAAATATAGGAACTTGGACAAATGTGGAGAAAAATTTAGAATTTCAGACAACATGCCTTTTTTTGTGTGGGACTCTTTTAACTGTGTGGCTTTAATGAAAGCTATATGTGCATATAGAGCAAATTAGTCTTCATGCTGTTTTATTCACAATTATCCTAGATAATGGTCACAATTTGTATTTAGAGTATCGTGCAATCTGAGTGTCTTCTTGTGTTTATTTTTCTTCTAAGATGTGTATTCTTGTACTCTGTCTTTATACCCACTTGCTTAAAGGATAACGATTATGGTGCAATATATAGACAGTTTTATAGTGGCTAATGAGCACAGATCACGTTCCAAAAGGTGCACCTGTGTCTCAGGGACAAAATCTCTAGATATTTCAGCTCGCTATACGGCTACGGACATACTGCAACGCGATATGAGGCACTGAATTTAGATTTTGTGTTTTCTTCATGCAATTGCCAAGGCTTTACTGGTAATATGAGTATATTCTATAGTCTGGGGCTATTTGAGTGATTAGAAAGGATTCCTCTTCCCGAAACACGTCTCGTTTTAGGACCAAGCGGCCCTCCCGACCTCCATGCTGGCTCTGGCAAGGAACCAAGTAGCACAAGTGCCGACTAGCCAATCAGGATCAGGGGGAGGGCCCTGAGCTCTGACCAGTCAAACACACTCTCCTTCCTTATATGGCAGCCGATCTCCATGGTAACGTGTGCTAAGTTGCAGCAGTCGTGTCAAAGTTCACTATATAGAGAGCTCAGTGAGCTGATCAGAGAGAAAGCATTCTGCCAGCCCGGCTCCTACCAATCGCAAATCACTTCCTAACCTCCGCCTTTTTAACATATTTGATCACTCTGATTCTTTACTCCTTTTTCCTATTATTTTCCCGTGCACGGAGGAGGTTTGTAGGTTGCGATCTTAGTTTTTTTGTTTTTGCGTTTTTTAGTGCTTTCGCTTTTTTTTTGGTGGGGAAGAGAGTTGTCTTCATATTCCAGGCTCTCCAAAAAAAACAAAAAAACATTGGCTTCAGCTGCGCGCTTTGCTGGCGCTGCCTTCACAAGAAGAAAAGGAAGAAGACGCGATTTTTTCTCCTCAGTTGGTGATTTTCTTCAAGACTTGTGCTGGAACTTGATAGTAGCTGCTACACAGCGTGCTCACCAGTTGTTGTATGCTGCTGCAGGCTCGCTCTCTCCAACCCTGCTCCATCATTCACTGAATAGTCCATGCTACCTCGGCTGAGTATTTTAATATTTAGCCTACATTTCCCATTGATGGGTGTACTGGATGGCTGACTGTAAGCGCCCCTGGACTTGGCCTTTAAGCGCAAGGCAGCGACTCAGCTCGCCATCGCATCAGTTTTGAAAACGTGCTTCGCAGCGTCTCCAACAAGCAATAAATCGACAGTTTTTCGGGAGATTCTCAGTGGATTCAACGTTATAGGCTAGATTTGACATTCTGTGTGTCCGCTGACAGTCCCAGTTTACCGCGTTTCCTTGAGACATTTATTCACCGCGACACCAAAACGGCAGACAAAAAGTTTCTTTACGTTGACTGATAGATATGGCAATGGTAGTGTGGAGAGGCTCCCAGGACGATGTGGCTGACACCCAAGGCACCCTTTCCTCGCAAACCCAAGGAGGACTATCTCTTCCCAGCCCGCAACCAGGCCAGTTGAATCTGACATCCTCTCAGGTCGCTCCTCCGACCCCTCAGACTCCGGTCCAAGGACCCCCGAACAACACACAGTCCGCGCCGACGACGCAGCAATCGGAGAAGCAGTCCCAGCACATTGAATGCGTGGTCTGTGGGGACAAATCCAGTGGCAAACACTACGGCCAGTTCACTTGTGAGGGCTGCAAGAGCTTCTTCAAGCGGAGCGTACGACGGAACCTCACTTACACATGCCGTGCCAACAGGAATTGTCCAATCGACCAACACCACCGCAATCAGTGTCAGTACTGCCGCCTCAAAAAATGCCTGAAAGTCGGCATGAGACGGGAAGGTATTGGGACTTTTTGTTTTCTTCTTTATTTGTGTGTGTGTGCTATGAGGCTTTTTAGACAGGAACCCATGTTGTGTCGCCGCCGTAGCCTGTCCTCCCTCCTCTGTCCTCGCTCCTCTCTCCCCCGACGTTTCCTCCCCGGCTGTGCGGCAGCAGCCCGCAATGAAGCCGCTCTCCGCTGCGGTGGAGACGGGGCTTTTAGCCGCTGCGTTACAGGATCCAGCTCCAGCGCTTCGTAGTTCTGCATTTCACATATAAGATCCGAGGGCTATCGAATCTATATGCAGATAATGAGCGTAGAGATGCATCTGTGCTGAAAGATACAATATATAGCCTTCTGCGCTATTGTGGCGAGTATCGAATTAAGAGATAGCGTGTTCAGGCTACATCTCCACATCTAGATCCCGCATGCCTCGTCCACTGAATCTAAAGCTGGACACCAGCGGGAATTATGCCGCTCACAATTTTGAGAATTTATTTGAATATTAGTAGAAAATAGGCCTGCACGTATGGTAAAACGAGATGAATTGCAAAGTAGGTTAAGGGTTAAACATGCAAGGTCTCCCTTGCCCTCTTTGTGTTCCTTCACAGCCAGCTCATGTTGCTGTTGCCGAAAAGCATCATTTTAATGCGAGACATATGCATATATTGTATTAAACGTGTTTAATGCGCATCTCTGCTGTTGTATTACATGATTTCTCTCCCTACAGCTTCGTTATTGTCAACCTTTTTTAAACTCTCAATGCAATAACATTGTGTGTGTGGTGTGTGTGTGTGTGTGTGTGTGTGTGTGTGTGTGTGTGTGTGTGTGTGTGTGTGTGTGTGTGTGTGTGTGTGTGTGTGTGTGTGTGATGATGATGATGTGTGTCATTTATTTATCATAAGAGGTGTAAGCGTTTGATCCAGGTTTCTGCAAAAAAAAAAAAAAATCTATAATATTTGACAGCGTGTCTCTATGCCTATTAGGATATTGTGTGGTGATTTGTAGAATTCAGGCTTCAATATCTGTAGTTTCTCTTTTTACTGCAGCCGTGCAAAGGGGACGGGTGCCACCCACACAGCCACACCACGGTCAGTTCGCCTTGACAAATGGAGACCCACTGCACTGCCATTCCTACTTATCCGGATATATCTCTCTCCTGTTGAGAGCGGAGCCCTACCCGACGTCCCGGTATGGCAGTCAGTGCATGCAGCCCAACAACATCATGGGCATCGAGAACATTTGTGAACTAGCAGCCAGGATGCTCTTCAGCGCCGTGGAGTGGGCCAGGAATATTCCCTTCTTCCCAGACCTCCAGATCACCGACCAGGTGGCTCTGCTGAGGTTGACGTGGAGTGAGTTATTTGTGCTCAACGCCGCGCAGTGCTCCATGCCCCTGCACGTGGCTCCTCTCCTGGCGGCGGCTGGCCTCCACGCCTCCCCCATGTCTGCGGACCGAGTGGTGGCCTTTATGGACCACATTAGGATCTTCCAAGAACAAGTGGAAAAGCTCAAGGCTTTGCACGTTGACTCTGCTGAATATAGCTGCTTAAAGGCAATTGTGCTCTTCACCACAGGTAAGACAATAGAGTGGCACACTCCAAGTTCAGTCTGTGTGAATGTCACCAACATGCTCACTGACATCAGCTAAATTAACGCTGACATAAATGTTTCTGCAGGGGTTTAGATGAACACCCTGCTTCAATGTCCCCCTATATGATGCCTTCATGGCCAAGAGCTTTTGGAGAGGCTCATGGCTACTAAATTATAAAAGCACTTGATTAATCAACTGATTTATCACACACACACACACACACACACAGGGCTAAACTGGAAATATTAGACACGGCCATGCAAGGGATTTTTTTTTTATTACTTAAATTGACAACAAAACAAGAGGAAAGTGACTGAAACATTAGAACATAATCTTGAGTTAAAGAAGACCTATAACTCCACATTAATGACCGTAATCATCATAAAATCTAGCTATTAACACACTTTTTAGGAACCCAATAGCATGCAGATGAATTGCTACACTTTGATATTTTTTTCGCCATATATCAATGTGTGTATACCCCACGTCTTGTTTGTAGGGAATGACAGATATAAATGATGTCAGGCTCAGAGGGGGAGGGGAAGAGAAAAAGAAAGACAAGCCTAATGTGCCATTTGCACACAGTAAAAGCAAAGCGCAGGTTTCAACGATCTCGTGTCATTCAGGGGACAGACGTGTCCGAGAAAAAGCATGGAGACCCCATGCCCACATTGTAATTGCAAATATGTCCGAATCTAACAGTATTATGGGATATTGAGCAGTGACAGGAGGGGCGGCTTTCATTTTTATTCGCAAAAATATTCTCCGCGCCTCGTAGGATTCAAGGCGTCTCTGGACTGGCTCCAGAACTAGGTCATGACCCAAACTTCCCAGCTATTTTGTTACATTAGCTCCACCATTAAAGGGTGAAATAAAACAATCCGTGTGCAGGAGATTTACAAGGTTTCCCCGTATGTGAATGCACGTCTTTGAAATGATATCATACCTGCAAGCCATCAGCCTCCGTGTTTCATTTAGCTCTAGCAGCCCACTATTGTTCTCGTGATGGTTTGTTAGCCTATTCCAAAAAAAAAAAAATCACATTTCAAGTCATTGAATTTTATTATGAAGCCTAATTTGTCTCCTCCATATACCTGACTCCCCGAGGCTTGAACACGAGCTGTGTGTTGTAGCTTGAATGACACGCCTTTTGCTACTTTGGTGGTTTGGTTGTTGTCATGCACAAACTTTACAAACTTAACCAATGCGCGTACACGCGTTTTTTTGGCACATAATCAGCTTCCGCCCACATGCAGCAGCAAAGATAGTGATTATGCTCTGTGGTGGTATAGTATGACGGCGAGTCCGTAGGCTATAGGCCCTTTTTCCAAGCTAAATCTCTGCTCACTAAAGGTCAGTAGGTCTCCCTGTCTTTCCCTCTCTCCCTCCCCCTTCCCTCTTCCTCGCTCTGCCTCTGACTGTGAAAGACAGGCTCATCTAAAACACAGCATTTTGCAGTGAATATGCTTAATTATTTAGTTCACCTTTAATTGACTTTATAGCCGAGTTATAGCAGCGATAAAATTAAGACAACACTCACATTGTCCGCTGCCTCTTGAGTATGGCAAACAAGTTCAAGTTTTGTTTTTATTTTATCAATATATTTTTATTTTTATAAAAAAATATGATATAATTGTTCCAGCCATAGATGCTGCCATCATAGTGCAGAGCTATATATTTTATTTGTGGTGTGGTAATTATTCGCCTTGCGCAATTATCATACACTGAAAAATATGTGCACTATAGTTATTAATGAAAACAAGCCTCGGGACTAATAAACTTCACTTTTACATATAATGGGATCAGAATAATTTCCTAAAATAATTGCTTTTTTCCCTAAATGTGACAGGCTATCAATTTCCGCCATATCACCACGGTGGGAAAAAACTCCTAGTGAGAGAAACACTTTAGGTTACACTTTATTAATGTTTATTTGCTTTCCCCCCTTCCAGATGCTTGTGGCCTCTCAGATGTGGCCCATGTGGAAAGTTTGCAGGAGAAGTCCCAGTGCGCCCTGGAGGAATACGTCCGGAGCCAGTATCCCAACCAGCCAACACGGTTTGGGAAGTTGTTACTCCGCTTGCCTTCCCTCCGCACAGTCTCTTCCTCGGTCATTGAACAATTATTTTTCGTCCGATTGGTAGGTAAAACCCCAATTGAAACTCTCATCAGGGATATGTTGCTTTCGGGGAGCAGTTTTAACTGGCCTTACATGTCAATTCAGTAAACCAAGAAGGAGACGAACAAACAAAAGGTGGGGTTGGGGGGCTGCGAGACTACAATGATTATAGCTGCTTTTGTGGAAGGAATCAAAAAACAACCGGCTGTTACACGGGGCTGGCTTTCATGAAGAAAGACATTGACGTAAATGACTGTGAATTCCCCCCTACTCCAAAAAAAATTGAGACATCCACTGAACTTTCAAAATGGCAGATACAAGCTCCCAGTGTTCATGCAGAACAACCTGCTTCGATTCATTTTTTTTAATGAAAGAAGAAAATGAGAAAAAAAAGAAAAAGGGATTTTGTTGATCCTTATGAGGAAAATTTAAGTATTAAGTGCATTTAAAATGATAATTTGGGTAAAAAGAAGAAGAAAAAAAACAGGAGAAAGGGAAAATACGAAACGTGAATTTTCTTTTCTCAAATGACTTGTCCTGTGTCCATGTATAGCTGTGTTTTGTACTTTCTTTGTTCCTCCTTTCTGGTTCCAAACCGGCCTATGTGATTTATGTAGTACAGGTGGTGTTATTTTCTAAGACAATGATTTATTTTGAAAAGGTGTTAAAAAAAAAAAGACAAAAAAATAAGTTCTAAAAAGAATTAAAACCACAGCAATAGGAGTTCAGGCTTATAATCTAGGCTTAATGCTGAAAGCGCACTTATATTCTTAGGATGACCAATACCATCATGGGAAAAGGGAGTTTTTTTTGGAGTTCATGTTCAACTTTATGACCCAGCAGTGACATTTTGCTCTTTATTCATATGAAGTTACAGGATCAACTTTGTTTTCCAAATTATTTGCAGAAAAAGTCTTCCCCATTCCTTCCAACGTTGGATATTTTGCATTAATTCCCCAATTGGACACATTAAAAAAATCCTACAAGTTGCCTATATCCTGCTGTTTGAAATGTATTTGAGACAAGTTGCTTTACATGCATTATATGTGCATTTAAAGGCGTTTGCAGTGGCTTAAACTGCACTGAAAGCAAAACAAAAATTGGAGAGGTCAAGGGTCATAAAAGTTTGAAGCCTAGCCAGAGTAGTGTTTAATAGCAGTATTATTAAGGCGTCCCTGAAATGTCACCCTTTATTCACTTCAAGCATTAAGTGCCTGACAAGCATGATGTGATTCCTTATCAAAACGTTGTTAAAGTAGGCCAACAACATTTTGTGGTAACACAATTAGATTGGAAACTTCAGTCGTGTATTTCACTTGAAAAACACTGATAGAGGCAGTATTCTTGTAAATATAGGTCAATTCATTTCAACGAGTTTTTCCTTTAAACAAAGTATATGTGATTAAGAAAAATCTGTGGTTGCCATTTTTTTCTCAGTAATACAACGTCTTCAAAATTGAGTGGCAGACTTAGCTAGTAGCACTGAAAGTTATGTTTTTAATGTATATACATATTACTACAAATGTTTTCTTTTTCATGTATATTTAGACTGTGAATGCATGGCCACAGGTCGCTAACCTATTTTACCTTTGATATATAAATGTAAATGTTTTCTCTCTCTCTTTTTTGACTGTATAGATATAATCTGTGCATTCAGTACATTAGCCCTTGTATTTAAAGAAACAAAAAAGAAAAAGAAAAGAAACGAAGTTCATTGTTAGGCTACAGACTTAAACAGGGTGAGCAGGTTTGGAAAAAGGAGTTGATATTTTAACTTTAGTGTTATTGCTCCTTTGGTCTTTGACAGGTGCCGTGGTGTGCTTGAGCGTGTGTGCGCGCGTGTGTGAGAACGTGTGCGTGTGTGTATTCGGAAGCTAGCATTTTTGTCTTTGTTTTGAGGCTTTTCTTCAACACACACAAGAACATCATGTTGTGGTTGAATTAAAAGGGATCACTGATTGAACACTGATCTTTGGCTGTTCGTAGCCACATATGGACCAGAGAATGATACATGATTGTAATTATGAACAGTTTAAACTGACCCACGTTTTTATATAAATATATAAAAATATATGACTGCAGGGTATTGATAACGTATAGATACTTTTTTTATGATTATTATTATTAATTGCAAGTGATATATGTGAGTGTGTGTGAAAGTTTATAGTTGAACACAATTCTTGTTTGTTTGTGTTAGCTTATTGTAAACAAGCATTCTGCTGTAAATTTGTTCTTGGTATTAAATTATAATTTATGAATTTGAAAACACGTTTTTCATGTTTTTTTACTCCTCAAGTGTACGCGTGAACATGTCCTTGTAGTGCGTGTGGTGTGTGTGTGGTCGGGGGGTGGGGGGTTGGGGGGGGGGGAGTGGAGTCAATTTGCTGTGGCAGGATGTTGCCCTTTTGGCCCATGAAAGTGATTAATGAATTTCAAAATAATTAATCAATCAGCCAACATGCCCGTTCAACGACTTCACTTTTTTGCTACAAGGTTAAGATTATTTTCTATAAAAATGCCGGTTAGTAATTGACTATTGGCAAATAATGGATTGAAGGTGGATGTCACTTTAACTTCAGAAATAGGATGCAACAGTTGTAATAAGGCGCCCTGCCTCAACAGATAATTACATTTCATAACATAGACCCCTCACACGGGACACAGTGCATGGAGAAATAACTCGGCTTCCCCACACAATAAGCTATTAGCATGAAGTCATATAGCATAAATTGTGGCATCCAAATTGACTGGGGGAAACAAGTTTAAATTGAGAAAAATATTTTCTGAAAAATCGAATTGCTTCTCTATTGATATAACTGCGTTATAACTTGCGTTACTACTTTTCTTAATTTCCAACTGCATCACTGAGCTTCATTAACAAGGAAGTTGCTGAACGCTGCACATTTCAACGTTTTAATCACAAGTGTGTTAATATCCAGAAGTGGATGTGATGGGGTTGAATGTAAATTATTTACGCACGTGATATTGTGTTGGCAAACACCTTTGGCCTATCATTAATTATTAGTAGTATTGGCTTAGTTGAGAGTTAGGCCTGAAATAGAATTAGCCTTGTTGTATAGAGGCTTAATCAGGATGGGAAGAAGCCAATATCACCACGGTTTCTGCTGCT
Source organism: Myoxocephalus aenaeus (assembly GCA_038501785.1). Classification (NCBI taxonomy): domain Eukaryota; kingdom Metazoa; phylum Chordata; class Actinopteri; order Perciformes; family Cottidae; genus Myoxocephalus; species Myoxocephalus aenaeus. Next base: position 11,590,298 of record JBAMJR010000350.1, on the reverse strand, counting down.
GCTGCTCTGTGTGTGTGTGTGTGTGTGTGTGTGTGTGTGTGTGTGTGTGTGTGTGTGTGTGTGTGTGTGTGTGTGTGTGTGTGTGTGTGTGTGTGTGTGTGTGTGTGTGTGTGTGTGGTCGTGTTGCTGTTGATAATGATGAAAATGATGATTATAATGTGATGCTGATGGTCTTTTATCCTCGGCGTCTTGCTGAAAACCCTATTCATTCAAACCGTGCTCTCACTGCGTTTCCAACCAAATCACACTCAGGCCAATCTGAGCCACATATTCATAAAGGTATCCCACTGCAGCGATATGATTCCATTGGACCACATGTTTACAGTAAAGACAGAAGAAGAATAAAAACTCACTCCACCATCCTTCAAAGTGTGATGATAAGTGGAGCTTCAGAATGGGTTTGGATGGATCTCGACACTGACCGGGCTGATTTTAGTTGACAGAGCGTGATGTAAATGCTGGACTCAATAATGTGATCCTCTGCTCATTTATTAGCTTTGTACAAAAAAGACTAATGAGGTGTAACTCGCGGCGACGTCACTTTTATTTACGTCTGCGTGATGTGAGAACTTTCTGACACACGAGCTGGTATAGCCTTATCTATACCCCCCACTCCAAAAGAAAAAAGAACATCCTTACAGGCTGCGGGGCCGATGCGTGCGGGTCTGTGCTGATGGCGTTTATTGGGGTTTACGCACTGAAGCTGGGAACTTATTCAGAGCTCACGGGCTGTTAGTGGGCTATTTGTTTAATAAGATAAGAATATGGTTTGCAGTCTCGCTCTTCCTCCGTCTCTTTCACGCGCGCGCACACACACACACACACACACACACACACACACACACACACACACACACACACACACACACACGCACGCACGCACGCACGCACAGTTGGGCGAATATGTACATTATTTGCACCTTGGCTCTATCACTATATATGATAAATTATCCCCATGCATGCGCTTTATTGTACAGGCTGAGGCACAGCAGCTCATTCACACTGAGAGTCAAACGCTAACGCTTAGCAAGATGGGGCACATGTCTTTTAGTGTTAGTGCACTTATGTAAAACCAAATATTATTTGCATTTGTATTATTATTACTACTGTGATTTATCGTTTCTAACAAACTGACTATAAAATAGATACAACTTGAATCAACAGCAAAAGGGGTCTTCTTTCATTTTACATTTTTCTTCATTTGTTTGTTTCTGCGCATTCTTCCACTTTGTCTTTTTTCCCCATTCAATATATATTATCTTTTACTTCTACTTCGTGCACAAGGCGTCCTGCATTCTACCCATAAATGTAAGAAAAGTGTGCCATCTACCCGCTAACCCCGGAACTGTCGCTCCGATACCTCGGAGACCTCGGCTCACTTTAACACAAAAGGAAAAGCGACCGGCGCTGCACACGCAGGCGCCTCCTCGCACAAGCACGACAGCAGCTGTCGCCTGCTATTAGGCTGTAACTTTACAAGTAATGTGTGTTTTAAGCACCTGTCACCCACTCTGTTTCCCACTGCGTCTGTCTGTGTGAGTGGAGCAGGTAGTGCAGGGCCACTGGACACCTCTGCCGAGATGAGAGTCCACATGGGAAGTTGTAGTTTTTAACGCGATCGGAAGCCGCAGGGGGTTATAGTCAAAGTCACGAATCTATTTGGGAGGCTTGTGATACAATAAAATAACATCAGGGGATAATCCTGGATTTTTCTCTAAATTGATGCTCAACGACTATAATATATAACGCTGACCAAAAACATATTATCATGTTGTTGACAACATCAGCGCCTTTTGTGGTCCCTTGATATTGAGTATAAGCGGGTTTAGAAGTGGAAGAGAATATTAAAGGCACTGCGTTCGACCTCCGGAGTGCCTGCAGCGCACACAGACTGTCTGCATCACACCGGCCACAGGAAAACTATCATTATTGCCACTTTTTAAACACGGATGTTATAGCACTGAACGTGTCCTATTTAACCAAACCTTTCCTCTTATGTACTTTTCATATGCGAGAAAAGAGAAATTGAGAAGAAAAAAAAAATACAGAAAGAAGGACCAATCAACACCAACATGGCAAAGTTCAGTTGAAAGAAGAGAAAAGGAAAACACACTGCCAGACTTTCAGAAGGGGCGACGCGCTTTGTGGTGAAATAAATAGGGGAGATAAAGACAACTGCAGCTGATGTAGTGCAAGAGTGGGAATATACCCCATGTTGAATTTCCCCCCGTTTTGAGAAGACTATTTCGGCTTTCTTTTAACCCAACGAGCTCACGGTGAGCCAGCTCAATACCAGTAGAGCAGCCAACATTTCCTATGAGAACTTAATAATATTAAATGCCAAATTAATCCAAACGCAACTTACTGTTTGGCCACTGAGGAAGCATGACTGGCGCTTATAGTTTATTATAATAAAATATATATTATAGCCGAAAGAGGACTAAACTTCTCTGGAGCAGCGGGCCAGTATAGAGGTAGGACTCACATACCGATATGGAGTGTTAGTCTTAATATACACGAACACACACACGAACACGAACACGAACACACACACACACACACACACACACACACACACACACACACACACACACACACACACACACACACACACAGGGGGGAGGACAGAGACGAGCGGTGAGCCAGAGGGATGATTTGAAGAGACCGCAAACACTCTCCTGGATATTAGCAGCCCTTCAGCCTCCCCAAACCGTAACGCATTATTTCATCAGGACTACTTCATAGGTATTGATCGATATGGGCCTACATCTTGTATCGATTTGTTACTTGGGGTACATAGATACTTTATTAAGATCCCCATTAGCTGCACCGCAGTGGTTGTCAGTCTTCCCGGGGTCGCAGTATTAATGTTGCAGGCTCGTCACTCTCAAGTAGTTTGGAGAAGGACCCTGAATGTGACCACAGCTCAGCTTTTACGCACACGTTGAGTTAGAGATCACGTGCGAGGGGCCTCTCTCTCTCTCTCTGTGTGTGTGTGTGTGTGTGTGTGTGTGTGTGTGTGTGTGTGTGTGTGTGTGTGTGTGTGTGTGTGTGTGACACACTGAGAAATGTCTGATTGAGACATCTTAATTGACAATGTCAATGAGCAGGTCTGTTTACTCATCTTTCCCCTGCATGCACACACACATGAGCGTGCATGCATGCCTGCGCGTCTGTGCAGCTCAAGCCACATGATGTTGATGCTTGCCGCTGTGGTGATGATGATGATGATGATGATGATGATGATGATGATGATGATGATGATATTGAAGACATTGGACATTAGCTTATGTGGATGTGAAATGCCGCGTGCATTGCACAAATAAGTACTAAATGTTTAATCAATGTTGCATTAATTAGCCGGGCAGGCCTGCCATGCTTCGCTTGTGTCATTACGCGCACGGCTCTGCCCTCACGCGCCGCGGATGGAGACGTTTTCTATTTCCTTTCCTGTAAATTATCTCCCGTACTGTGTGTGGGAGGGCGTGCCTGCGCGCATGTATGTGTGTGTGTGTGTGTGTGTGTGTGTGTGTGTGTGTGTGTGTGTGTGTGTGTGTGTGTGTGTGTTTTGCCAAAACTTCAAACACGCATTTGGCAAAGCCGCCTTTATGAAATTAATTTGGCGTAATTCTGGTCGATGCTAAAACTGGAGTTATTTTAATAAAACGAAACAAAAAAAACTCACACCCTGCGCGTTATGTCTCGTCCAGTCTTCATTATCACCACTATCACTGTTATTATTATCATCATCTTCATTTCCACCAACAACACATTGAACACATTGTTCCCATATTCCACAGGTGAGGAAAAGGCGGATACAATTAATTCTGACTGTTTCTGTAAATTAAAATAGAAAACTTGTTTGGTTTTCATCTGAAACTAAAGTTTTATTCTGGCTTCCACGTCTCCTTAGTGCAGACACAACGTCGGTCATTTAAATGTTACGCCTGGCATGTCTGCAGAGCTTATTGGGCATCTTATAGGAACGAGCAACATGAAAACACGGAGAAATACAAGAGTGTGGATACAGTTCCATCTTAACTTCTGTATTATTTGACCGCATTTTGACGCATTATTCAATTGCGTTTATTTGACTTATAGAGGCCTAAATTGTTGTAGAAGTTTGATTTGTTCTTTTTTTTTTTTTTTGAAAAAATATATGTTGCCGGTTAAAAAAGATCAAATAAAGCAAAAACAAATAGATTCACACTGATCGAGGGAATCTCCATCTCCGGTGATGCTGGATTTTGTTCCTCTTTTCTGTATTTCCCCCTAAAATTTACAAATATAGGCTTTTTTGTAGAAACAGCCTCCATAATATTGAGAGTAGATTTTTTTCTCTCTCACACCATGAGCTCCCACATCTTCTCATCTCAAGACCAACCCGCGGAGATGCGCGCTGCAGCCCCATGGATCCCCGCTTGATACGATTTCTGTCCCAGGGACCCACATCTGACATTTTCTGTGGCTTGATGGGATTTAGTCCACACTGTCCACAATCAGACAGCAGCCGAGAAAGCTGAAATCCAGGATCACCACATTTATACATCCTGTAAATGCGCAACTGCAAACCAATCACGACCCACAAGAGAAATTAATTTCATTCTCTGATTTCTGGAGGACCCTGTTTAACTCCCTCGGTGACCGCACGAGCGTCCCGGGACCTCAGATTGGAAACTAGGCCCTGTAGTCTATGTGATCATTTTGTGGAATTAGATTACAGTGAAATGACTGTACTTCTCAAGTTGCCCCCCCCCCCCTTCCCCTCCCCCTCCCCCTCTCACTGACCCCCGCAGGTCCCGAGACCCGCTCCGGGACCCCCTGCACTAATGAACAGCGATAACACATATAACTGGTGGCCGCCAAAAGACAGCAGCATGCAGGCTGTTGTCATAGCTGGCTACGCACACATAAATCGGTCAACCTTATGAGAGGACAAATCTTCACGGAGGGTCTCGGCTGAAAGGGGAGAAAAAAAAAGTGCATGAATATCTGGCTGCCACAGCGAGATGGCGCTATTCTGCACGTTTAACCTCAGCTGTGCTCCGATGCCCCGACTGGCTAGTATGTGTTACATGTCTAACTAGGTGGTTTCTTTTTTTTATACTGTGAAATCGGTCGATCAAAATAAAATTGAAACATAATAGAAATATGCAGTGGCAGCTGGAAATTTCAAATATTTTATTCACATGTTTAATTGGCATTGTCTAAATAATTTTTTTAAGGAGATTACTTATTAAATCACGTATTTAATGCTAAATAAAAAATGAAAGCTGTGTTATGGTATAGGACAAATAATAGATAGAACACAACAGTGACAAAGTTAGTTAGTTGTCTACCTTATGTGTTGCACAATAAGCGTAAAAGACCTCATGACTGCAATCTCAAAGCCGTCATCATTGGTGATATTTCGATATTTTTTTTAATCACATGCTCTTAACAAATAATTAGTGATGTCTGATTCCTCACGTGAGACCGTCTCCTGTATCGAATATTTATATGGAGCGCTGTATTTCTTAACTGAAACGAGTATAGGACTGCTTCTATCTGACCTTTTCCCTCCACTGAGAGTTTCCGTATTATCACAGCTTTTTTTCACACTTTAAAGCTAAATTCATGTTCTGTCGCCACCAGGTTCTTATATTCTTTTAATTAACGTATTTCTATCTGCGGACATGTTGTTTCTGTTTTCATCTGTGACCCCGTTCTCTCTGCTGGAGGTGATAATGACAACGGCTTGTTAACGACGGATATGCGCTCACAGAACAACATGTAACATCAGTACGACGTTATTATAAATTCTGAAATCAATCCCTAAACTACGATAATAATTATTATGCTCTATTACTGAAAATTAAATAAGGCACTTTTGATGTATTTTTCTCGTTTTTAATTCGCTTGTTATTGCTCTTCCGTAGACTTCAAAATTAGTGATGCAATTAGTTTAATCGGATTTCAGCTAATTATGGTTGTTTTGTTTTCTAAGAAAAGCAACATTTACTGTAAATTAAAGCTTCAAACTCACTTAGACTGATTCCATTAACCACTATGATAATAATTTGAAACCGGAATATCTGAAATGAAGGATGCTCAAATAAATCTCCCGCAGGCTCGATATATTTAGTAAAACCTATATAATAATAATCAGCATTATCAGGTCGTATCACTAGCCAATGCATTATACACACACACACACACACACACACACACACACACACACACACACACACACACACACACACACACACCACACACACACACACAGACACACAGACAGACACACACACACACATGCACGCACACAAACATACAGAGACACACACACAGACACACAAACAGACACACACACACACACACACACACACACACACACACACACACACACACACACACACACATACTGTTGACAGTAAGCAGGAGGTTGGAATGTCTAAGTATTTGCATGAGTGTGTCTGTGCGCACACACAGACACACAAACACACACACAGACACACACACTTGCTATCTGGTGTTGAATGTTTGCTCTGGGAATAATCTTCTTTACTTTTTTATTTGAATGAAAACTCAATCTCCCCAAACCGAGATTAAGCAGAGGAGTTCTTTCTCTCTCTTCTTCTTCTTTTTTTCGTTCCTTGTCATTGGTGGGGCTGGACTTTGGTGGACAATAATGCGGCAATTGTTGATGCTTTGTGACCCATAAAATTTGAGGGTGGCTATTCTGGCTTTGGTATGTAATTATGCAAAACACTTTGCATAAAGACTTGCCATCCGATCTAATGATAGAGCCTGCAGTCTCATTTCCAGAGAGGGAGGCACCAGCAAAGCCTGCACTCCGAGTGATGGAGGAAAAGCTGCCATAATACAAGCAAGACAAACTGCGCACAAGAACACATGCTATTGTTCAGGTAATTCTGTTGTGGTGTGGATATTTGTAATCTAACACAATGGAGAAGTGTATTTAAATGTAACTGCTACTTACAGTATGTATTTGTTTAGCAGATTATCTGTTTTGTACCATGTTATCACACAGTGATGTACATTTAGATATTCTTTTCCCATTCGTCATCCCTAACAGTGTTTCACTCCACGTGCTTTTGAGGGTAAGATCTTTTGGTTTTGACTCTGAAATCAAGAGAAGAAATGCAAACACGAGGAGGAAGTCAAATCCATTGTGCCTCATGTGTCTGCAGTGAGGAGCAGATAAGCCAGAGGACAGGTTCATGGGTGGCATTAAAGAAACATATTTCATGGATCATACTGGGTTTCTTGACTCCATGGCTCTGGAGGGAATGCAAACATAAATTGTGTACCTATGACAATATTTACTCACTTTTAGTTTAGCAAGAAGTAAGATTTCTGTGCAATAAATATAAGCAGCGTACATTACTGTGTCATATATGTTGTTTGTTAAAAGACTGCAAACTGCATGCCTTTGAGGTGTGCACTATGTGGGATATTCTGTGTATGCACATAATAAACACTTGTGCTGCCTGACAGAGGTGTGAATCTGAGAGCTTTTCTACCAAATGAAGTGCCAGCAGAGAGAGAAATAAAGAGATCTGCAGCTGTCAGGGGTCAGTCAGGCAGAGATTGCTTCTAGAGATCTTTTGAAAAAATCACACGTTTGAAGGCTTAGTGCTTTGCTGTCTTCGCATTTCAAGCTCAGATCAGTGGAATCAGAAAAAAAAGGGAGAACATGGGTTGGAGAATTGTGATGTTGGGATGGACATGGGACGAGTGCGTTTTGGAAGGCAGGAGACCAGTCTTTTTACCTGATCCTTTAGAGGAAGGAGGAGAGCCCAAGTTTTTGTTCTTACATTTAAACATCTATCACATAATTAAAGCAACAGTGTCTCTAATTTCTCTCTCTCTCTCTCTCTCTCTCTCTCTCTCTCTCTCTCTCTCTCTCTCTCTCTCTCTCTCTCTCTCTCTCTCTCTCTCTCTCTCTCTCTCTCTCTTGGTGTGTGTGTGTGTGTGTGTGTGTGTGTGTGTGTGTGTATGTGTGAGAGAGAGAGGATATGTACTCTACAAAACCTGCTACACTCCTCTAATTTGCTGTGTGTGTGTGTGTGTCGACAGAAAAGGAGTGAAGGAAAACAGCTCTGAAGTGTTTCATGACTCTCCAAAGGATTCAGTTTGTTGCTGTTGGACAACCTTTATAGTTAAAATGTGGAGCCCTCTTTTCAACATGGAACACTTTGGTACTGTTTAGGCACAAGGAAACATGAATACGGATTTAAAGAGGACTGTTATACACTTCATTATTAATGTTTTTCAGAATAAAACTCTCACTTTAGCTGTCACTTTGCTGTGGTTTTGTGTAATTCTTGTTCTCTTTCTGATGCCGGAGCCAAACAGGAGGTCTTGCTGCAGCTGGGTTGATATTTTGTGCTGATCAAGTGCTAAGTCTGGTTCTTATTTAAATTATCATACTGTTATATTTGTCTGATTCCATAGATTTTGAAGTTGCTTTATTACACTCCAGAACAAGTTTCAAGTGTTGAAGTTAAGCACTGAAGGAAAGAACATGAGTGGGCAAGTTATCACTCGGAGTACGTTGCATTTATTTATTGGGTGACTGAAGGGAATGGAGGAGGCAGTGTCTCATAATGACCAAACATTTAAACTATGAAGCCAAGACAATCTAATATCCACGATTTGATTTAAGGATAAAGTTAGATCAAGTTGCGTGTTGAAAATTATTATTATTATTTTTTTTTATTAATGAAGATTTAAACATAAAACAGTAAAAATGTATTTTCACGTTACAGTAGTTACTAGCACACACACACGCACACACACACACACACACACACACACACACACACACACACACACACACACACACACACACACACACACACACACACACACACACACACACAACAACAAGTCAGTTGTAGAAATGCATTGTTGAGTCAAGCTGTTTCAACCAATCACAGCTCAGGACAAAAAACAAGAGTGTGAAGTCTCTTTTCAGTTTGGATTTTTGCATCTTAAGGCTGTTGGGACATTTTAATATTGTTAAAGTAGGAGGACGCTGTTATTTTCTTCCCACATAAGCTTTGTCATTACAGTCCTGGAAAGTTCTCCTGGCTCTTTTAATTCGTGAAATTCCTGAACTAACACGATTCTTAGCAGTCTTTTAAGGTTTTATTGGCTTCTTCTTCTACCTTATATAACAGTAATGATATATATATTTATCACTACCATGATTCACATTAATGAATTGATAGATTTCAATTAATAACAACGTTTTCTTTCAACACAACCATATAGCAGGAGAGACAAGATGTGACACTTTGATTCCTAACTTGTCTGACAGTGGCCCCTCAGCATGGACTAACATTGTTTGACAGCCAAGGTTTCAGTGTATTTAGAGGCTCTTGAAGAGTTTTTAAATGGTGTAATAAAGTAAAGCTGTTGAAGTTGAAATAAGAGAGAAGCAAACTAAAGAGAAACTGTTATGCTCAAACAGATAAGGATCAAAGGTCAAATAAGCACATTATGACAGATTTGCTGATTGATAATTTTGACTTTGAGTCTTTCAGATACAAGACAAAAAGAAATCTGTTCTTCAAGAAGCTTTTACCTTGAAATCCTCACGTTTTCAATCACAAGTGAGTTCTGGAGAAACATATCCTTGTGAATGTGAACTCTAACTTCTGAGTGAGTGTTGTAACCGCTTCTTTTTTTTTTTCATATGCCATGTGATTTCTTTTGCCTGCTTCTTGCTGTGGAGACAAAATATGCAAATCCCATCAGATTTATAACACTCAGTGCCTTTCAGTTGTTCATGTGCTTCTGCTGTGGTGTATTATTATTTTCAAGGGTTCTCAGCAGGACATAAAAGGATCATAAGTTATTCTTCCACCTGACAAAAATATTTCATCCTCCCTCTGTTTCAAAGATGGACCCGAGTAAAAGTAATAATGACGTGATTTATTATCATCCGAATGGATGACGGTGAGCTGATTGCTTTCGACTGGGCTTCATGCAATGCTGCATATGAAACAAAATATAAATTGACAGGGAATGCTTTCGATGAAGTAAAAAATCTTTCATGTGACAGCATCACACGCTCATTAAATCATCCGCAAAACAGGTGATACAAACATTTTCATTCAAACGACCACAAAGGAAAACCACTGGACTTCATTCAACTGAAAGAGGAAATGAGAGCTGAATCCTGTCGGAGAGAAAAGCCCCTCAGTGAACTCTGAAGCTTTTGTTTTTGCTGTTAATAATATTCTTCAAAGTTTTTTTGACAACTTACTGAAACTTTGTCTTCCTAGTTATTTGCATTTGTTTATCGTTTTTATCTCATTGCATCAATTTCTTATATAACCTAGAATGGATGTGGCAGTTCAGACTCTTCCTGTCATGGACGAGTAATATTTTCCTTTCCTTGTTAAGATTTTAATTTTCTTATACGCATCCTGGCCTGTATTGGCTGCAGCAGCAGAAAGAGACCTCTGATAGGCCTGGTGTTAAAAAGCTCTGATCTGGGCCATGACAGCTTAGTCCAATCAGCCTGTTCAACATGCTGGTTTGACTGTCACTTTCAATTTTCACATGACCCCTTGGTCCTAGAATGGGGGATAAGTGGCAGAAAGTAGGACTGAAAGCTCATATTATTGGTCTGACAGCTTCACTCATCTGAAAGTAATGCAAAATGCAGTTTATATTTATACTCTGACCTTGTGCTCAAACAGGGAATCTACTGTATCTGCATGTTAGGTTTTGAGACAAAGGCCAAATTGGCGGATTCCTGCAGTATAATTTGTCAAAATGCATATTAGTTTATTTCTAATTATTCAGCAGATGTAACTGAAAGAAGCTGAAAGCAACTCCTTTATCAGTTGCTTTGCAACAAAAACACTGACTAAATGTTGTTTAGAGACAAAACAACATATGGAGCCTTTTCAGGTGTAGCATGTAAAAATTGTTTTGCTTCATGGATCAAGTGACCAGCAGATACAACATGTGGCTTCTTTCTCCATCTACCGCTATGAAAACACGAGAAAACACAGTCTGTGCTGCCACTCGTGCACAGCTGGTCATATTGTCAATATCCTTCCTATAATGTTTTATCTGAGCCGTATTTATGCTCATGTAGGTCATAAAAGAAGAGCGCTATCAGCGGTGGTGGATGTGGTCATTATCAGACATGGTGCTAGACAGGAGGGAGGGGTTCATTGTTCACTCTGCGCTGCCTGCCTGCCCAATGACTGAATAAGGTGTGTTCATTGTTCATTTCTCTCTGTGTGAAAGCCACAGTCTCCAGTTTTTCCGCCAGTGTTGTTACTAGCTCTCTAACGGCGCCATATATAATGTGGCGACTATTAAATTCTGTAATTTGTTTTAAGAAATTGCTGGATCCCCTGCTACCATAAAAAACATCCACAATATTACAGTAATTTACCAAAAGACTGTAAATGAATGACGGTGTTTGGTTTAAAAAAAAGAGAATAACATGTTCTCTCATCAAACTGATGGCGTTAAACATGTTAAACACCTCCCAACAGAACATGCAACATGGACATGATGGACATAAATTAAAGTAAAAACACTCTTGAAGGTTTCTTTTATCCTTTTATTTGGCAGTGTCTGCTTATCATAATTCCATGACATCTCTGTGTATTTGTCATAACTCCAACAGCAAACATGCAGAGTTGGGTGGTGGAGCAGCAAAGGTTGTTGCTGTGGTTTCATTTTCCTGTATAATCCACCACTTCTTGTCCCCTGCCTGCCCTCTTAATCCCTTGGCATGTGTTGGTGACATCACATGGCTACTGGCTCCAAGTTCTCGTCCCCCTGCAACTGTCATTAACTCCGTGAACAAATGAATAATGACTGGGAGACTCGCTGGCTCCCACCACTGACCTTGGGTAATTATTAGAGTGACCTCTCTTTGGCTTGACCAAAAACCTTTTTGATATCATTGCTGCTAGTACACTAGGAATGATGGCCTGTCTGCCGGCGGGGGGAAAGCCGAGCATTACACATGGGAAGAGGAGGGGTGGGGGGGGATGCCGTCCAACCAGTGTAAACCTATACTTTGCTCCCACTGCTGCTTCATGAATACTTAATTAGAGAACACAGCCTGAAATACACGACTCACAAGTTGCCTGACCTCTCTTTAACAACAATGCACAATATTTGGGTTTAGCCAGGCGACATGGTCAGATGACATGTTCCACTGTAAAGGAGAGCCATTTGGGAATCTTGTCGCAGTTAGCTGTGTGATATCATCTGTGCAGAGAAAGGAGAGGATCAGTCAGGTGTGGCTGTGGGAGGAAGCATCTCCATATGTCACAGAGATGGTTCTCATAAGAACATGCTGGAAAGCACATGCTGATATGATCACAGCCTGCAGACACAGGGGTGTGATTTATTGTCAGCTGCAGTGGTGGGAAGTAACTAAGTACATTTACCTCAAGTGCAATTTTGACGTACTTGTATATCATTATATGCTACTTAATTACACATTTATTTTAAATGTAAAGTTACTTGCAAATGTAGATTACACAACATATGATGATATAGATTAAACTACCCAACTGTGCTTTGCCTCAACCTACTACAACATAAAAATGTGGGAAAAATGAATCAGTAATCCAATAATATATCAATTGATATATACAGTAATGTAAGGGGCCATTTCTACATAATGAGTAATTTTGCTTTTGGTAATTTTTGTACAATTTGCTGATAATACTTCTGGACTTCAAGGATTTTGACCTGCAGTGGAGTATTCTTGTATTTATTGCTTGCTACATTTTATTTTAAGTTAAGGATCAGAATACTTAATGGTACACTGGTAAATTACTCTGGAAGTGTGTCAGTAGGAATCCATTTCTTGTATCTATGAAAACACCAGTGTAAACTGTAAATAGGTAGAAAGAAAAAATATTTAGATTTCACATAAACAAAGTTAGCATACAAACATGATGTAATGTGGTTTTATAGTGGAAAACTAAGTACTATGCAAAACTTGTACTTCTTTTCAGAGATATATATTGCACTTTTTATTTTTACTTCACTGCGTTTATTATATAGCTGTCGTAGTTACTTCACAGATTCAAATGTACATTAAAATGATCTTAAGAAATACGATGCAGCGTTATAGATAAAAACTAACAGTATATAAAATAATTTAAATTACACAACATGATACAAATACATTAATGCATCAGTAAAAATAATAAAATAATAATATAACATTAAAGGGTCTTTTCTAAACTATGAACACTTTTGATACTCTGTGTACATTCCACCAATAACATGTGAAAGTTTCAATACAGGCCTTTTACTTGTCTTTTTATACTGCAGCATTGCTACTTTAACTAAAGTAAGATCTGAATATTTCTTCCACCAGTGGCATGGACACATCATTTAGTAACGGGTGAGGAGGAGCCTCGTGCTCTTTAGAAAAAAAGGTTCTTGATAAACCTCTAATTACAAAGCTCCCCAGCAGCCAATAGGAAACGAGTGATGTATTTTAACTCATGCCGTAAACACCTGGACACATTTTAACCCCATATTTGCCGGTTTTCTAATTAAGCAATACAATCAATAAATTAATGAGTGGAATGGAAACAGTCAGATTGTTAATCTTACCGTCTGTAATGGAGAGTCCGTCCCTATGTGAGCAATGAGAGAGGTATAGAAGCTGTAGCTATTTGTGCACTGCGCACTGAACGAATACCTGAGAGGAAAGCTGGACGCAGAGACAGCCTGATGTAATCAGTGCTGCCACATCGAGGGCTCTCCATCATTACAATCTGTGGATTGCAATATAAGTTTCCAGAATTGCACTGAACAACCCAATCTAAACCAATAGACAATCACAGCCTCTGATCTCAGTCCCAATTGAGACACATCCCAGCTGAATGTCTCAGAAATTAGACCTACTTGGTGTGTTGGTGATCCCGAGATGGACAGATAGAGGCAGGTGCGCTCCCTCCACCTCTCTTTCTCTCGTGCATCAAGCAATAAGATTCACTAAAGGTTTTGTTATTCGGAGCAATTTATGTTTACATTTTTTACACAGCTTTGCAGGAGCCTGGGGGATCAAATTAAATCACAATTAAAGGGTAACAATTAGCCGTTTGGTTTGTTGAAGTCAGTAAAGCAGCCGCGCGACAGAACTGGACCTCTGGCAGCGAGGCAGCAGCAGAGAGGAGAAACCCTGCGTGTTCACTTGGGATGATGTCGGACACAGAGCGGCAGAGCATGTGTGGAGCACAGGGTGTGTACGAGTCCTGCGTCGGCATGGACGGTCTCTCAAATAAAATACACCAATTAATATGTTGAGACACTGGTTGAAGGAAATTCCGTCGATTTATCGCAGTGGATGATGAAATAATTAAAATATGAAGAAAATAATTTGAGCTACATGTCGGCAAAAACAAATACATTTGGATACCACTTCCTCATTTAGTTCCTATGGTTATAATCAAAGTCGGGAGGCGTCACAATGTGTGTGTATAACGCACGTGGCCACCATGCAACAGCCTAATCTGTAGCGAACCGTTTATTTATTTATTAGATTTTATCAAATGTATTTATTATAACAAAACAAAAAAAATCCCAATTAGAGCTCTGCAACCTGAATCCAACACACCTTAGCCTGACACAACCAATTTATATTTTACATAGTTTAATTAAAATACAAACATCATTTGATAATAATAATAAAATAAATAATTTAGATTGAAATACATTTGTCCAGTTTGTATTGTGACACGAGCCATTTACAAGGCGCGTGTGTATCTGGGTGCAACAGCAGGGAGAGCTGAACTCATTCCCAGTGCACAGACACACATTTCCTCAGGCAGAGTTCCTCACAGCCAGAATGTGCCTGAAATGAGCCGTGAAATGCGGAGCGCTTTAAAACAGAAAGCAGCAGGTTTAATGTCCGCCCAGCACCTGTCATGACTTGGATGTTGTTGACGAGCACGAAGAAGAAGAAGAAGAAGAAGAAGAAGAAGAAGAAGAAGAAGAAGAAGAAGAAGAAGAAGAAGAAGAAGAAGAAGAAGAAGAAGAAGAAGAAGAAGAAGAAGAAGAAGAAGAAGAAGAAGAAGAAGAAGAAGAAGAAGAAGAAGAAGAAGAAGAAGAAGAAGAAGAAGAAGAAGAAGAAGACGTGCGACGATAAAAGGACGAGGAGGATGTAAAGAAGTGGGCGATAAAGGTGTATGGATTTGACCTGTCACGGAAAGTTTAAATGTGCTGGGCAAAGACCACATGTGACCAAGGTGACCGAGATGATAGAAATCATCAGCAGAGCGATAATTACAGTATAGTTTATGGCTGGCTGCCTTTGCCAAAAAAACAAACAGTAATTGGAGCACATCTCTTCTTTTGAGCAGAGAAAGCGTTGAGCTTGGAGTACAGAGGCAGTTGTGAAAGCAGTGATGGATACTATTGTCCAAATGTTGACCCTCTATTAACATCTCTTGGCAGCATCTGGATGCAGTCACCATGGAAGAGGACAAAAGTCATTTTCTCAACATACCAAATCCCCTCTTTTTAAATGCCTCCCCCACCAATAAATGGGTGGAGGCCAGCTCAGAAGCCCAATCTCTTCCTTTATCGCTCTCCACACTACCACCTCACCATCCTCCCCTTTGTTTTGCAGGTGTCTCCAATTACCTGCTAATTTGCCTCTAATCTTGGCACAATTCTTAATAAACATGTTTATCCCCCCTAAAACCAAAGTCGCTGCACATGCACATAGCGGTGACATTCTCCTCTGCTGTGCCATTACACAATGTGCTGATTTATTAATTCCAGTGTAAAAGTATTGCAACCAAAGAGGGAAGTGAGGAGTGTCTCTCGGTGATAGATGCAGGTTGTCGGGTGGCATTTCATTATGATTTTTCTTGGTGAAAGACGAGTGCCAAGGACCAGTCAATTCAACACAGACACCAAGAGAGAAAGAGTGTTGCTAAGAGACAGCGATGCTGCACAACTTCCATCAGGAGCTTGACTCTGACCTTATGCAAATTAGCTTCTGCCAAATCTTTTGTGTGGAAGCAACCCGCGATGTGACTAATACCTGGCCTTAAAAAAAAAGCTTTAATATCTAGATTCCTCTCAGAATGAAAAAAAAAAGCACTTTGGAAATTGTAACAGTGCAACAAATCCAGACCCCAGAACACTTGTTAGGGTTTTAATTGAAATAAAGGAGCGACTGAATGTCTAAATTAAGTGTACAAATGAAGACTGGGGGTTGCTGCTACAAACCTTTAATTGATTTAGTCTGTTTGCCATGAAAGTGTTTTTATCCTAGAAAGAATGCTCTGAAAACTGTAATGATATTTAGGAGCTGACATGTTTTAAAAAGAAGTCCCTGTGTATGAAAATTCAACTCCTGCAACATATTCAATGCAGTCGTTACACTGCCATTGGCCTCTGTGCTAAAATGTACTTGATAAAGCAGAAGCATGACATTTTGCAGAGATGCATGGATTATTCACATGTGAGACATCAACACGGTGCCATTTCCTTGACCTGTATGTCATTTAACACAAGAATGATAATGATGGTTGGGGGTCAGAGGGGGTATGATGGCTGCAGAGGGCATGAGGTTGCGACCTGTGAAAGGGGCTGTATCAGGTTGTGGCAGGTTATCTGAAGTGGACGCTGATAATGGCCTTTTAGACATGCCAGGTTTGATCCTTTCACCGCGGAGGAGGGCGAGCTAATCAATAGTCTGAGTAGATCAGTGATATGAGGTTACTGTATGAGCAACTAGTAAGCAGGCAAACAACAACATCGGCACACTGGTTAATTGGTCGGACATTTGACAGGGTCAACATGAGAAAGAGAAGAGATACAGTTATCGATAGGAAAATGGTATGAGCACTATGAGCGTTAAAAAATCAAATCAGTTTGTATATTGATTCTACATTATGTTATTGGCTCTTTATGCAAAGAAGCATCTGGAAATTTAGATCACAGCGTGCCCTTCACAGATTAACTTGTGGGTGCAATAAACACAACTTCAAGGCATGGGCATAAAATAGCCATTTTAATCAAAGCTAAGTGAAATATAGATCCCTGTCCTCCCGTGGTTCTTCATATTAGAGAGAGAGGAGAAGAGAGAGAGGAGAAGAGAGCGAGCGAGAGAGAGAGCAGTACACTACCGTGTTCAAAGCCAACCTTGTCAATAGTACTCACAGTGGGCAAGGGGAGCGTAATAGCACTTCCCTGATTCTACATTGATATCATATAATCCAGTGTGCCCTGTTTCAGTATCATATTTATCTAACCTGCTGGGGGACAGGGTAAGGGGGACAGTGTCCCTGCTGCTAGGAGCAGACACATTACACAGTGCCTTGTGTATTCTTATTGATTACTCCCACCCCACAGCCCAGGGACCATAATTTAACTCAGCAGGCACTACAGATAATACTGGAATTCAAACATTCCATCCACACTTCAAGAGACAAAAACAATTGACACTTTAAAAATGTGCAGGGCCTCTCTAAATAGGATCTGAAGGGAGAGGAGCTCCATTTTCTGGTCTGAGCTTTTTTTTTTTTTTTTTTTACCTCAGTCTCCTTCTGCTTGTGCAGTTACAGTGTTGTTTCAGAGAAGAGCTGTGAATAAAGTGCTGGGAAATATGTTATAATGTGCTTAGGCATGTGATCATTTTAAGGACATAGAACGGTTTGTTTCAGTTAACTTCTCAATTATGTGGACGTAATACAAAAAACAACATTTTTCACTTTATTTATCGACTCAAATTTACACAGAGATTTTGGATCATCTAATGACAACATAAAGACAGCTTGATTGGAGCGGTGTAGGCATGAGTTGTCTTGCTCAAAAGCACTTTGGTAACAGAAGTGACAGGAAGGCAGATGTCTAGTTCATCTGCATTCTGACTTTTTGAAACGTACAGAAACACACTGAAAAGACTAATCACTGCTGTAAGATTCTACAAGGTGATACATTGATTCAACACAATTATATTGCGTTATTTTCTCTTTTCTTGAAAAATATCGGACAAGAAATACCTTCAACATCCCTAAACCTCTTGCAAGATTCTGTCTGTGCAAATATTGCTATTAGCTGGTTCAATAATGTCATCAGAGGCGCTTCAGATCAACTCATTATTATAACTTCAACCACCAAGCAGTCTGATCGTGGCGCTTGGGTCGGTTAAAGTGGCATCCACTGACATTCATAAAGCCATGTCAAGTGTGCTCACAGCAGGGGACATTCAAATAAGAAATGAAGCCGGTCAATATCAGTGGAATAGATGCTGGAGGAGCGTGACATGTACAAATGAATTATTAATATTACAGCATTATCTTGATATTGGCATGTCATGTTTGCTTACTAAAATATAAAACATAACTTTTTAAAGTTAAACTCTTCATCCCATTAATGTAAATGTAGTGATTTCCATAATTCTATGAAATATATATGTTCATAAGTTATATTTGGAATATGTGTAAGACTTTTAGTGTCTATATGATTACACTGCAAGACTATTAACTAGATTATTGAATTATTGACTGTCCCTAATTGAAACCAACCAACATTAATAAATACACATCAACATGTTCATAATGTCTACAGGTGAACTCTTACCTACAATTCAGT
Source organism: Myoxocephalus aenaeus (assembly GCA_038501785.1). Classification (NCBI taxonomy): domain Eukaryota; kingdom Metazoa; phylum Chordata; class Actinopteri; order Perciformes; family Cottidae; genus Myoxocephalus; species Myoxocephalus aenaeus. The sequence goes on along the minus strand of JBAMJR010000350.1, from coordinate 11,571,677 downwards.
TATTTTAATCGAAAGATTATGACAAACACTATCAAAATTTGTATATGTTGATTCAGAGAGTGATCAAACCATATTATTTTAATGACTAAATGTGAAGTCCACACTGTCATGCTATTTTTAAAGCTAAAATGAGCATCAGTGGGGATTAATATGCATTAATTAAATTGACTCTGTTTCCTTTAATGAGAAGGAAAGGATTTGATGTTAATGCTGTTGATCTCACGGAGGCTTCAATCCACCTAATTAACCAGTATTTCTGCAACACACTAAAATAATCAATACAAAAAGATATTCCATCACTGCTATGAGCTGTACACTCGAATGTTTAGATAATTAAAACACATCTCATGCTAGCTCACCTTAGCAATGACATAAAAGGGCTTTTCAGTTTGGAAACATGTTTCTTTTTTCATCGGAATAATTAAAACATGCCTGTTTTATCTCAGCTTTTAGTCATAGTGTGTCAGCACTCACTGTTGCATCTGTGTGCTGTGCAGAGATAGAGCGTCTGTGGAGGGTCAGGGAGCAGACTCCAGAGATCCATCCATCTCAATCTGAGGCTACAGCTGACACCTTACAAAGAGGTACAATTAATAAGGGCATTATCCAGCAGTAGGCAACAATAGAGTCCTAACGCAGAGACACCAACCTCGGGAGGCCCACATAGGAGAGAAAGGGAGTGTGTGTGTTTATGGGTGGGGGAAGGGTGAAGCAAAGTGCTTCAAAATGGGATGCATTACAACCAATGTCTTCAGAACAAGAATTACAATCTATTATATTTGAGCTTTATGACAGATGGTACCAGCTGCTATTTGTGCTAAATAGGCCACTTCCAGCAGCTCATCCTGCACTCTTTAGGTAATGAAACTTAACGCATCTAACATCTTACATTTTCATAATAAGATAGTAATTAAAATAACTCATATTTTTTAAACTACTTAAATTTCAGGTTTAAAGAGCTAAATGAAAGAAAGTTTAAAAAAAGAGTGTAGAAACAGCCCCTCATTGCTGTTTGTTTGGTGACAGTCGTACAGTTTACATCGGCATCGTTAGGAGGAAACCTGAGATATCAATTCAACATAAACTGATAATGGAGCTCTCATGAAAGTGTCCTATCAGTGCAGGTTGAGTGCAGCACTATGGTTCACAGGGGAGAGGGTGGAGACACCGCTGCACTGACATTTACAGCAATCCAGGAGTTGTTTGTGGTCACTGGACTGGAGACAAACACCGGACCCAAAGGTCAGAGGTCGGGGCTAAATTTCATCCACTGTGGAGGTCCCTCTGTTGGAGAAGACAAACAGAGAAAGCAGCCGAGGTGTGAAGTGTTCCTGCTGTCGGGGAAATCAATCAATCACAACCAAGACCAAAAGGAATACGGAGGACAAATGTTGGTGTAAAATTGTAAAAAAAAAAAAAAAGAACACTTACAGATACAAAATGAACTGACATGTGAGAAAATTGGCTGGAAACATATTCTTTAATAATGAACTCTAATCACTGCTAAATCTGTTCCAGTTTTATTCACGCTGTCAAGAGTGATCGTTTTATATTATACTGCTCATTCCGTGGGGAAAGGATGTGCTTGGTTATGGATTAACAGTGTGATCAATAACAAGATAGGAGTCCAGCTCTCTAAGCTGAGGAAAATTAATTTGAAATGCAGTCAAACTCTTATCGACCCAGAGCCAGGGGTTGCTTTCATTGCAGGTAGTTGATAATCCACCAATATTGTGATGAGCGGCTAATCTCTCATTTAAAATATGACCCCCACTGCCCATAATAAAAGTTAAAACTAGCCACCCATTTGTTGTAGTGTAAGGTCTCTGGTGGGTCTTTGTCAGCGGCGATTACTCTATTCCTCTGCTTTCAGTGGTAATCTTCTCTTCAGAGTTTGAGTCAATTAAATATCTTGATCAGTGGTGGATTTGAACGTATAGTCAAACCCTCCAAAACCCTTCAAACATATACAGTATTTGCTCTGCTTTACATACTTTAACACCATTATAAGGTGTGAAATCCTGATTTGGCATTTCTTAAATAAAAACATGTCATATAGAAACAACAGTGTAAAAGAAAATGTAATTTTGTGTACACTTTGCTATTACAAAAAGCAGTTTATGCAGCTACTGTAAGAACAATGGCAAGAACATCAGACACATTAAAGGTTTGTTAAACATTCAGGATCATCAGTTTGAAGTAACTTCCACCACTAAATGTAGGATCACTTCTTCAGCAACTGATTTAATCGACCTATCATAAAAGTATTTACATATTTGCATTCTTTGCCCTCATCATTTGCAAAGACAATGCAGTTGATACATGGTTGTAATAATTGAATTTGGCTAACACATCCTTTGCTTTTATTTCCACTTAATTAGAGTAGATAAGACCAAAATCAGCAACTAAGAACTTGAATTTCTTTCCTCTTATTTACACATTGCTTTACATAGTCTTGTATAATAGTATTCTCCACATCAGATTGTGGTCTTGATGATGCAGACTTCAAATGTTTTCATGTAAAAATTGCATTATTCATTATGTTTTGGGGCCAGTTAACACACAATCCATCGTCCTTTCCAATCAACCAATCAAAGGTTGTTCCTCAATAACACAATGCGGCACTTCCTCTTGGTCACCTCCAGAAAGACATCATGCACAAACCTTACAGTGGTATTAAATCAGAGGCCACACAGCGCAGGTTAATTGATGATCAGCACAGTGTGACTTTAATGAGACCCCGTTGCCCGCGGCCGGGCCCAGTTCAGGATGTACGGGACTTTCCCGTGAAGGCTCCGCTTTCTTTGATCTTGTTTGCGTTTTCCACTGCTGGGATTGTCATTGTTGGTTTTAATTACCTCACCACTAAATGGTACAGATGAAAGATAGGTGTCTGTAATTAATCACATTTCCATAAATTTGAATCACTAACCAGTCTCATTAGCTCATGCCTTTTGTCTTGACTGAAGTTCCCATGTCATCTTTTCCCAACACCAACTATACAGAATAATATTACTCGGGGCAGGAAATCACTTGATATGCTCCATATTTTCGGATAATCAACTTTCACTGTCGGTAATTAAATGCAGCATATACTGTAGTTCTACTCCAATGATTGAGGTCAACCTGAAGAAAACTCCAATTGTTGTATTAAATCATTATAAAAGTCATAATTCTATTCAATTAGTCGTTTCAGAGGAACACAGGCATGTGGATTTTATTCAAGCTCAAATATGTAATCAAACTGTTGAAGAACCCATCTTTGATCGTGTGTAATCAGGATCAGACCTGTGTGGTACATCCCTGGGCCACCAACTAAATGAGTTGCAATGCTGCTGGCACTTAACGGGTTGGATGGCAGTCAGCTTGGCAGTAAGAGAGCTGTGGTGTATTCACATGACAAGAAAAGGACAGTTACACAGAAGGGTACTTTGAGTAGAAAACACCTGTTGTTTTGATCACTTCAAATATGTATACGTTGGAAAGCTTGGACACTGGCTTAAATTCTAATCAGTTATACGCTTTGAATATGATACTGACTGTTGAAATTGTATTTATTCATCATTAAGGCAAACACAACAATCTCTCTGAACATCTGAAGTTTCCAGCAAAACTTTTTTTTCAGGCCCAAAACATTACAATAGGCCATTTTTATTCGGTAATTTAATCATATTAATAATTCATTGCGTTGCAGCGTAAATAAATCACTTCTTTAACTATGATAAAGACATTTTTTGTTTGTTTACCTACAGAGTAAAAATGAAGCTAGTCTCAATTATAGCAGACCAGGTCAGACATGGAAGCAAGTCTTTGTGACAGAGGTCTATAATCTTGTGGGGAACAGCCTATCATTACCAGGCTGTGTGGTAATAGACTGACATGGATGCTACGGGGAGCAATTGATTCCACACATCAATCAGTCGGGAAACTCATCTTAACGATTGCAAAGAAGGGGCTTGTTTGTCCTCAACATCACGATAAATGCTAACATGGAAGCAGAGCACAATACCTGCAGCTGAGTGAAGGGGTAGTTACCCAAGAAAGGCATTAGTCTACTCCTACTTTGTCTTCCCTCTGATAATTTCAGGCATGTTTAATACCTGCAAATGTCTACCGATGCTCTCCAGCTCAGATGAAATGGTGAAAAGTAATTGCCACTCAACAAACGAGTTCACAAGAGTGAACTCTGTTTTCCATTCAGACCATTAATCATATCCAGTATTCGTTGGATTTAGCTATCCTTGTTAATGAATGGTGCCACAGAGATTTTCATTAATGGGAACAATTTAAGTATCAAAGAGAATCATGTATATCCACAGTTTTCTGTATCGACGTCTTTTTCCTTAAAAAAGAAATAAAAACTGTACAGACCAGTGTCACTCTCTTCCATCACAATGTATCTGCTACGTCTTCATCTGTGCCAGTTAGTATAAAGGACGCAGCTAGATGCTGAGAATATACTATCCTCCACTCTAAAAGGGAAGGGTCCCACCTGATTAAGAAGGGCAGGGGAAAGACTTTGGCAGGCCAATGGGAAAGGTCAAGGATAGACCAGCGAGTTTCACTCCCCCACCACATCACTTTTGTATGACAGCACCACCCTAAGGTTGAAGTTCATCGAGACTTTTCATGAACAGAGCGCTTAACGTCAAACACAAGATTAAAGCGGGGGTGTCGCATCTTGGCAGGACCAAATGAAAATATCAACTGCTAAGCCCCCCTCTGAAAAGCCAGGGGACAGGTATCTAATATTAGAGAGTAAGCCTAGTTAGCAAAGGCGGCCTGCTGCTTTCCACTCTCTCAGTGCTGGTCAAAAGGCCAGGCTGGCTTTGGAATTGCTTTATTGGTGAAATATATTACAGTAGAGGCTGCAGAACTACCTTATTAAGAAGGCAGAGAAGAGATGCCCTCGTGACATACAGCAAGAACTGAGGACATTTCCATATCGCTGAATAAAATACAGATTTTTTTTTTTTGCTACTCAAAACTCAATCCAATAAAATGTTTGCTTTCACAAACATTTTCTTTGAATGTTCATAATTTCGAAATAATACATGAAAAGAAAGACAATTGCATTGTAATAAAATCAGTTTGAAGCATAACAATAAGTGAAAGTAAAAACGAAATATTGAAGACAAATTTAACCAAGTTAACTCTGTGAGTATTTAGTATTAGCAAATATTGTGTTGTTAAAAAACTCTGTCTTGAAACTGCTGTGAACCTCATTTTTAAACTACTTTTTAGCATCGATGCCAGAGCTCAAAGTATATTAAGGATTTGAGGGAACACAGTTTAGAAAGAAGCCATTTTGGCGTACACAAATGACTTGTTTTCTTCCCTCAGCGTGTAGCAACAGAAGCTGGTGCTTCAGCTCTTTAAGTGGCTTGGAAGCATAAAAGAGGCTTATCTGCCCCTCTCATTTCTTCAGCCACACAATCCGATGACCTGAGGAGAGCTAAAGAGAAACAAAGACCATCTATCTATCTATCTATCTATCTATCTATCTATCTATCTATCTATCTATCTATCTATCTATCTATCTATCTATCTATCTATCTATCTATCTATCTATCTATCTATCTATCTATCTATCCATCCATCTATCCATCTATCCATCTGTCTCTGTTGATTCCATGGTTTCATCATGCCAGAGAGTTACACTTTGAATTTGAAGAGAATTATTTCCTTAAATTAACAATAAGAAGAGGCATACACAGTAGTTTAACAACACAGTAACTATGTATGATGGTGGTAACATATAACTTATTTCTGCAGGATTATTTTTCATAGTTAAATGCTGCATTTATAAAATATGTTATTTTTTAAAATGTTTGCTGCTTTTTAAATGTATTTGAATAACGAAAATCATATTGTAAACAATCAACACTTGAGGAATTATGATTTAAAAATAATTAAATGTTTTTTTCAGAAAGTCACTCACACCACTTCTTTTTTAAGTTTGACATTGTAGGTAAATAAATGGCTTAAAGATATTTTTCCATATGATCCTTTGCCATGCATAATTTTTTTTCTGTAGCATAGCACAATTTATAATCAGAAACTCTAGTAAGACATGAAGCTGATCTCGAAGGCTTTCCTATAATCCCTCCCCTGGAAGTGGTCTTTACTGGAAGGCTAGTTTGTGATGGGCTCACCCAGTAGCACAATGTTGCGTTGGGATACAGCATTCAGCTTAAGCCAACTTATCAACTACATTCAAAGCACATCCATTGAGCTATGTGGGGAGACTTTTTGCAGATCTATTAAAAATACCCTTATCTGTATTTAGCATATGCTGTGTATGTCAGTGCTGGCAGCTTTAGTCGGATTTACACTCAAAACACCTCAAGCTATTCTTGAGCTGAAACTACTGATAACATTCTAAAACTTCTGCAGACAAGCAGGTTTTACAAATAGATAAATTCATTCAACATACTGTTATATCATTTGCTTCACGTGTTGTCATTTTTGTTGCACAGTTTTTAAATACCATTTTGCCCTTTTTCTTCAGCATTCGTTTCTTTTAGAATAATTTCCACCTGGACATAAATATAAGCTGATTTCAATATTTAGCAGAAAAAGTTTGTTTATTGCTTAGCAGCAGAGAATAAAAGGAGTCGCCCTCATCACACATACATTAAATAACATCTCACAATGTTGCCACAACATGGAAGATCTCTTTTGGTCACAATTGTACTGTTGAAGAGCGGAAATGATCATTTGTGACAATATTTTTCATTTCATTTTTATTTTGTTTCATTCAATTAATTTGAAAGAAAAAGTTTCCTGGATATAAAACAAACAAGAAGGTCAGTATAACAGATTTATTGTTGCTAGTTAACAAGAACTTTTGGAATCCAGCAGCAAATAATGTGGAAATAATCCACGCGTGAGGCTTTCAGGGCATTTCAGTGGGAAGTCCTTCAGAGGAAACGCTGGGGCTGCAGAAAGGCTCACAGTCTGTCTTTCTTTCAGTTGTCTTTCTTTGCAACAGACAAACCTTGTTTGTACTGCGGAGTAATTACGATTAGACCGAGGCAAGCTCATATTTACTTCAACTAAAATGTAATTAAGCAAAATTTGTAAAAAAAATTAAAACACACACATTTGTTTTTAGGGCTTTCTCTTGTTGCATGAGGCATTTTATAGAAGATTTAATTCTCATCAAAATAAATGTGTGGATCATGTATCTATTCACAATATTAGCATGACTTCCTGCTCTGCTACTTTTCCAGGATATTTTTTAATTAGTTTTGCTTGACACATTTATCTATTTATATTTTCTTCAATTGCAAGCAAACCTTTATTTAACTCTGCTCTCTGGGCTGTAGAGGTTTGGCCTTTGAAGCGATTGAGAAAGAGCACCGTTATTCATGCTGCATTCAATGCTTAGAACTGAGACTCCAAAAACAGCAGTATCCTCTCATACCTGTTGAGAACACTTTCATCCTTAATGGGCTCATTAGCCACATTGTTAATTGAGTGCTATTCAGGCCAACATCAAAGCTAATAATAATTGTTTACTTACTTCCTTACTTCGACAAAATAGACCCAACTGTGGCATAATGCTGCTCTCTTAGAAGGTATATGTTTATAAAGGGACCTATGATTCTGAATGGACTGAAACACAAACAAAAAACACTCTCATCACTAAAAGTCTCACTTCACCCTTCACCGTTCTGCTTTATTTGGTGGATGCACTGCTGCAATGTGGTTGGAAAAAAAAGCAAATTAAACTCTCCTTTCCCTAAAAACATCAGTGAATAATAATCCAATAAATTCAGAAATTGCAGCCTTTTGTGTTTAAAAATATGTACACTTTTAAAATAAATGTTCTATAATTAAAATATATTTTTTGTTACCTAATGATATGAAATTAATCCTGGCAAATGACACTGATGTTATCAAGATATTTTTAAAATACATGTGAAATATAGCGACACATTCTAATGCAAATACTACTACTAAATAATAATAACAACAACAATAATAATAATAATAATAATAATAATAATAATAATAACATCTAAATCCATTTATATTTATATGTAAAGACATACATCATATTTCCTGAGTTCTTGTCCTGTAAGTTTCTCCTCCCACACGCTGCTGCACATTAGTGGATAATGGGATCCGAAAATGGAAGCTAACTCATTGGAATTAAATTTATCAGCATGTGCTCCAAGGTAATAAGCTGTCAGTTATAAAATGAAGATTTGTATTTAGATATATGATAGGAAGAAAAATGAATAGGCAAAATAAATGAAGCTGCTTTACAACTAAATTACTTATTTGCAGCCAACAGACCTCGAAGAGAATCATGATGATGACAATGATTATTGCAGATAATATTTCCCCTATGGAGGTGAAGATAGCAAATATGAAATAATTATGTAACGTGGGCCCACAAAGAGTTAACAGGAGGGAATATTTGCAGAAATGTTTTGATAGAAGGGACCAAACCTTGAGGCATTATCACACATTATAATGTAGGAAATCTAATTAGGACTGAGGGGGGATGTTACCCCAAGATGCTCTGATCAAAACCTGCTAACTGACACATGGAGCAATAATGCTTGTATGTAGAAATATTATGATCCACAAATATCTCCACTCATTTTAACCATCATGACAATTAATGACTAATGATTTAAATTGTGTAAATCAAATCTACGGATAAAACGTTTTTGTTTGTAGCACTCGCAATTTAAATACAGTTGCAACACAGCGGAGAAGCTGAATATCCATTTCAAACTGAAAATTTCATCATAGCAGGATTTCTATTTTTAAAAGGGTTGAGCTGATGAAAGCTGGTCTAAGTTACAAGCTTGGGGCTAAAGCAGCTGAATTTCAATTGATTAGGTACCCATGCGTGATGAAAGTTTTTTTTTAAATGACACCATAGTCAAAACATTTCAAAGGAAGCAATCCCTGCTGTATGCCTTGGATACTGCAAATGTGCCAGAAACCACATGAGAGAAGTAGATGAGAGGAAAGTGAACACAACTGGGCAAAACAGAAGCAAATTCAAACACATACAATCTAACAATATTTGACAGCAACTGTCTTATTATTGCTTATTTTCTCCTGGTTCTCCAATAACTAATTTGTAGTTTGTGTAATATGTCACTTTATTATTTTCAAGTGACTTGATGTCTGTGAGTTGTTATTATTTACCTGTTTTACGTATTAATGAAACAATTACTGCAAGAACAAAGACTTTTGGAGCACCCTGAGTGAGATTTATGTGTACTGACGAAATAAAACATATATGATGGGCAAGATTTAAAACAATTCTTAATAAAAAATAATTTACTTGAAGTTATAGAATTTAAGCGTGCAATATTTTAACAACTGCAACATCTTTTTGTCTACAGCAACGGTGCACAATTGATCAAATCGGAGAGCTGCTGTAGGTTTTAATATATATATCACTTATTGAGAGAGAAAGAGATGATAGATATGTTCTTTCATCTGAGAAGGTTGGTGTAAACAAGCCAAGAAAAGTGTATTAAAAATGCTGTGTCTATAGGGCTCATGTCTGACGCCTGTCAAATCATTAAAAAAAGGAAAGGTACTGTTATCAAATGCTTGGGATCAGCAATAGCGGTGGCACATCGCTGAGATGAGGTATGTCTTCCATGGGGGCAACTTGAGGGCCTTTTGTGAATTTATAGAGTACGATAAAATCAGCTCCATATTTCTCCACGAAATCGGCTGATGAAAGCAGCCTGAGAGAGAATTACATGGCAAGAGTTTTGTCACCAGACCCATAGGCTTTCTAGGCTGGGAATTGAAAAGGTAATGAGAAAAGCCATGCTGCCGGTTGGCTGTGTTTAATAAGTCATCATGCCTCTATCTATTGTTAGTCGCACAGACCCCACCAAGATTGTGTTTTCACCATACTTAATACTCTGCAGCCAGCAGGCATTTCAATGGATATAATATATCCAGCACAGTGGAGCAGGCTAGCAGCTTATAGCACAGACACCATTACACAGAGTCGTGTGATAACAGTGAACAAAGAACAAAGTCTAAAAAATGAGACTGTTCTCCAGTTGACTCTCTTCTTGAAGTATATGTGATTGCAATTAAGATAGATGGCTTTACCAAAAAAAAAAAATAATAATTCTGGTACATGGTAATTATGTGCAGAACTTACAAGTAGAATTGTCCCTCCCTGCACATTGCAGACTACAAGTAATGTGTCTGTGCATGCGTGCAAATACCAGTATTCAGGCAGCAGTCGACAGCTAGATAAAGAGTGACGTAAACGCTGCGGTCCTCAGGACACAGAGGATGATACTTGGCAGTCGTATTGTTCTCCTTTTTAAAAAAAGAGGTTCATCTTATATCCCATCAAACAAATTCCCGCCATCCCGGTGATCTCTTTATTCTTCTCACCGATTTTCTGTCTGTGAGTAGACTCGGCACATAGGCAACAAAAAAAAGAAAGAAAAACACCCTGAAGGAAAATTTAAATGTGAGCTGATGATGAATGGTTGAACAGATTTTCTGGCAAGAAGTAAAGCTTTGTAACGACACTTGACACACATTTGATGAAAGGGAGAATAAAACAACAACAAAAAAATGGAAAGGACTGGTTTTTACAGTTTGTGTAATTACTGTATGACACATATAATGGGACATATCTTCTATTATGACAGCACAGTCCAGAGCTATCTTTTGTCTTCATGTCATTGCCTCTGGCTATGCATGAAAACAACACTATTACTACACTCAAACCTGGCCAGACTGTTTGTTGTACATTTGAAAACTTCCATCTACTAACAGGAGCAGAGCTGTTCTATAAGACAGGCTTGTCACACACTCTGATCAACAAGAGTCAGTCAGAGGGATTTCTGGATCGTGTGGAGTTTTTAACATGGAAATTGGCTTTGAACCCCATCTGCACAGGTCGGCACATCTTTGGGCAAAGCTCTGTTACTGCTGACAGGGAAAATGAACCATCAATTCCTTATAATGTGGCCTGATTATTATCCTACTTACCCCCCTCAAATTCAAAAGTTCTGCACCCTATGAAATGAGGGAAGGCCTAATATCTTTTTATTTCAAATGACAGTCACATAGAACCACCACCAACACAGCAATTCCAAAGTAAGTAAAAGCTATCAACACACCACTTATAGAGCAGAGGTTTTACCAACACATTTGAACACAACACACAATGTCTAATATATGAAGAACCATCATATCCATCTGTTAATAACGGTCTAAATCTTCTGTTGAACAAATATTTAGGAGTGTGAAAGTGACTAACAAATAATAAAGGATGACATTGACTAAAAGTTACATATAAAACTATAAAATCCTGGCACCATGAAATTATTTAAAAAATAAAATCTCCTACCTCTGTAGAAATGTTGACCCCAAAACAAATTAGGCAAAACAAAAAATAACAACAAAAAAATAAAGATGTATATGTTATACACTGACATGCAACTCTGACTGATACATGATACAAACCAGAGCAAAGTTTGAATGTGTGAAGTGTGTTCAGCAACTTCGGGAAGGGATCTGTCAACGTCCAATCTGGGATGTCTTTATTTGACACGATTGGTTTTGTTAGGTTTCTTGAGTCAGTCCAGCCCGCTGGTGTCCCTTTCACCCCTAAAAGCAGCTGGGCCCTGACCCTTGCAGCAGTGGTCCTCAAAGCTGAGCTCTTTTCAGCTCAGGCGTAGAGGGAACCTCCCTGTTCCCTCCCACCAGCAACATCCCATTCAGCTGCAGAGATAACTTTATTCATCTTGTGCATCATTGTATCCAGTTGAATGCAGCAACTATGCAGACACTCGAGTGAATTGAACTAGCGTGCGTGCATGTGTTAAAGACAGCAAAGAAGGGGAGGTGTTATGTCTTAATTTCTTAATTTTGACAGAACATGCATGTGTTTGAAAAAACGCCTTGAGCCTTTTTCATTTCAGCGTGTGCACTTGCACTTTACCTAAAAGTATGAAATTTGAGGAAAAGGTGTTATGATTACATTTTGAGGATTCAATTATTGTAATCGTGGCTGAGAAATTCAATATATTTTGACAATTACACCCATGTTTGCAGATAAATTCGGCACATTTCTGGTGTAAATTTACATAAAAGTACTAAACAGCTCTTTTAAAAAGAAAAATGGTAAATTCGCTGCTCTCCTTTTTCTGATTTAGCGATGGGCAGCTGGCAGGGACAGTTGAGCTTATTTTCACCTGCCTAACACCAAAACAGCACCAGGACCACCCTGCTTTTCTCTCATCATTCATATTCAAGCCAGGGCCTCTTGACAAGTCTGCTGATCTCACTCAATGTTTTGTGATTTGGACAATACGTTTTCACTGTGTGGGCAAAAATGCTGAGGCCATCACACTTCTTGAAGCCAGTCTTGTGAGGCTCAACTGAGGCAGAAGCTCTGAATTATTCCCTCTCCGTGAGAGTTATGCTTGTCAGTCGATCCTTCTGATCCCAGATAAGTCTGCAGTCAGAGTATGGGATCCTGTGTTTCTATACTCATATGACCAAAACATGATTTCATATACAACTCACACTGAAGCAGGAAAAGAAGTGTGAATGTATATGAAAGTTTTTTGTCATCCAACCGACACTTTTATTTTTCATTTATGATTTTGCTTTTTCACATTGATTAGACATTTAAATGAATTCTAAAGCTGTTTATTTTCATGTTGTTATGAATAGAATGCCGGCAATAATGTCAATAAATGGAAAGTTTACTATACAATGTACATCATAGTGTAAATTATATTGAATTTTGCTATGAAGTGTTGCAAAATTGGGCAGTAATGCTGCACATTTGTAACAAATATTGCAATGCATTGGTAGCAATGCTGGAATTGTAAACAACATTACATCTAGTGGATACATGACATAGTCCTTTAACTGTTTCATCACATATGTGATTTAATTTAATTTTTAAGTCAATAAACAAATATAGGACACATGCATCTAATAAAACATTTTAAAACTTCTCTCCCAAACACTAAAGTGCCATGTGATTTTCTGCTACACAGAGCGCAATAATTCACAAAAATAGGATTCTTCATAAAGAGTGTACATATTTGTGATGTGCCATTGGTAAAAAATCCTTTTTTCTGGATTTTGATATTTAAAAGAGAGAGGTTTATACATTAGCGCTGTAGTTGCAAAACACTGTTGATATTCAAATGATTATTGTGCAAAATCTGGGATAAGCTTCTGTGTGAGAGCTCTTCTAAGTGCCTACAACTATTGCTAATTCCCCTCACCATTGTGGGCCTAACAAAGGCCTTAATCCCATTTCACTTTTGCAGAAGGCTGGGGCTATTTTCCCTCTCATAAACCAACAACACTCCCCCTAGCCAGAGCTGAGAGGTTCTGAGAAAGGGGCCAGTGTGTGTATACTTCAAGGCTTTTTTGTCCAACTTGGCTAGTGCTCTGCATAAACTTTTAAGTGGTCCCAGTAGGCCTCAAACACCTTTTGGCAGAAAAAATAAGCTACCACAAACTGTAAAAAGGAAACCAAACACTCTCTTAACCTGGACAATACAAAAGAAAATATATGAAGTCTTTTATAACTCAGATTGGGTCTGGACTGCAAAGAGTTAACATGTTTTTTTCATGTACTAGTAAAGGAACTTTCATTATTCTGAAAGCAGCTCTCTTTCTCTGCATTGTAAATCCTTTAATACATTATTTATAACATGGTGGTCCACTATCAAAGCAAGTGAAGTAGGACAGGATTCAGTTTTTGTACTTTGTAGTTTAGCTTTAGCTTGCAGCAAAAAATAAAACCACTTCTCTGACTTTGACATAATATTTTGCTTTGTTATTCAACCCACTTCATTTCTACCTTTCAAATTTATAGTTTAATTAAAACAAGTAACAGTTTCAGGGATTTTGCCCATTCAATTATAATGACATCACAGAGTCCCAACTACAAATGTGAATCCCGTGAATACATGTTTTAGATGGAAAAAATAAAACAGGTAATTTAATTATAATGCACCAACCAACGATTATTACCTCTGCGTCTGATTGGATTGACTTTACAAGGAATTATATTAAGGATGAATGTTGAACATTCCATGCATAAAGATTTATTTTATATTAAATGTAATTCCGTAAAGAACAGTACGAGTAGGATATGTTATATTGAGAGTTCTTGAGTGTATACGGAAATGATGAGGTACCCTGAAACAGACAGCAACGCCACAAGCCCAGTTGTTCAGTGAGTAAGTGATGGCTTTATTCAGCTGCTGTGTCATGCGGTGCATGTGAACCAGCATGCAGAGCAGCATGTGGCCTGTGTTGGCTCATGTTAGGTGTGTAGTTAGAGGGTCTACTTGCACTTAAAAAGGAGGGGCACAGCAAAGACAAATCAGCCAGGAATTTTCTTCAACAGCCAGACAAACCATCCTCTTTTAATCTTAATCAATTAGACACCCATGAAGTGCAAACAAATCACAAACCTGTCAGTGTACACAATACAGTGTAAAGAATCTGCAAAATACATGCGGTGTGGACAAGCTGTACCCCTTCCTACAAAGCTGCTGGGTTGAATCCTTTAAACTGCTTCACATCACCCAGATCATATTTGTGCCATTGACTTACAGTGTAATAAAGAGGATCTCTTTTCTAAGATGCCCACTGGAATCTAGAATTGTTAGCTTAATATCCACCGGGATCCACTGAGGTGAGTGTAGCCTTTCACATACTATGCTCAGCCCTGGAAAAGTGATATGTCTTTGCTTGATGCTAATGGTTTGTAACATCCCCAGATAGCAACATTTATCTCTGGCAAACCTGGCCTAATGATATTTCCCTTCCTCAAAAAAAAAAACAATGTTAAAGTATTATTGAATCTTTACACATGCATACAGAGAGTCATGTATCAAATCCAAACTCTTGCTGTATCTGCACAGACGACCACCTGAGGCTTTTTAGGGGGGTGAGGTTGGGGAAGGGGTTTACTTGCTGTACCTGCTTTTCAGTGACTGGCTTCAAAATAAACATTAATGGAACTAAAAAGCTTTAAAATGAAAATAAAGAACAAAACATAGATTTGCTTGCTAACTGCAACTGCCAAAATTGTATGTCAAATATATTTTTCATATTAATGCCATACAACATAGAAACTTACATTGCAACGCTTACATTGCAAATTCTGCAACACGTTATTTATAAATAAAAGCAGTTTACAAGCAGCAGCTGTCAGATTGATATTTATTGTCATGCTTAAAACATAAAATCCCCCCCAAAATCGTATTCTACGAAGAAGAGAACGATTACATTTTGTTGATATGCGACTGCAACTAATCTGATTGAAATCTACAGTACATTTAGCTCCTCTCAATTGCAACACAATCCTATTTGCTGTATATGCGACACAGTGACGATACAGCATTAAAATCTGTCTGTTATTGCAAAAATCAAACCTAGCTAACCCATTCATCTGGCTTTGAATGTAGTGATCACATAACACACTAAGATACTGAGAAACACTGTACACTTTGACTTTTGGTAAAATTGTAGTGGACACATTTCTTTTGGTGGTTTGGGTTCTGCTTTGCAGTCAGCTACTTCTGATCCTCTTCTGGCTCCAGAACAGTAATGTTTCATATAGGAGTTTTGTGAGATTCAAAGTGCATTAATGGCACTTGTCTTTATAGTTAGAAATGACAAAATATAGTTTTTTTAGAGACGCTTTTTTTTTTTTTTACTGTGCTTTTTGTTTTGGTTCAAGACTGTTGTGATATCAGAAAACTTAAAACTGAGAAAAAATACAAACTGAAGGTGTGGCCGGTGATCGCTACATAACAATAACAATATAACAATATAGCTGCAAATTCATTGAACAACCAATTGATTAAGTCTTGCAATAGTTTCTTTGCTGTGTTTTGAAAAAAATGGTGAAAGGCAAAGTTGTAATCTGTTTTTGTTGAAATTCTCATTCCACCTTAACAGCAAATGCTCTGATAGAAAAAAAGAGAAAACAATTGAGTATATAGGGCTGTCCCAGGACTGTAATAAGCTTGTCCAATCATTTAAATTGGCCCCAATTTAATGATTGTAGCTTCTTGCCTGTCTTCCTACCTGACTGTGTGTATAAGCTAGCCTGCGCAGTTCACATGGTATTCTCCTACCCTAATGCTATCTCCGCTATCTATTTTGCACGGACACCATCACTGCCCCCTGTGTTTAGAATTGCCAAAAAACGATTTTGACTGATTTCAAGATACACAAACAAGGCAGAGCATTTGTTCCCCTTTACCAGAATAATAATGGGAAACAACAGCTTTTTCTATAGTGCTGACACAGCACTGTTGAGTGATTTACATGCTTAACGACACTAACGACTCACTTCAAGTGTCGCCCGGGGCACCAACACTAGACTCCTGGACAAGACTGCTGTGTTTGTTTGACCCATCCATCACCGCTTCCACCAACCTTAAGTAGACCCCCACACACTGTATACGACACTTGCTCGCGAGGGTTCATGTTGGAGTTAGTAGAAAGCCTGGTGCATGACATACAGTTGCTAAAGGAGGCATCTCTGTGTCGATATCAGATGTTGAGGGGCACTGACCAAGCGTAGGTATTTGATGAGTTGGGAGTGAGAATGGGTGCACTAACAAACAAACAAACAATTAAAAAAACTAGATGTTATGCTAGGGTTAGTCTGCTCTTACAATCATGTGCAGAAATAGTAATGTAAGTCATAAAACTATGAAGAAAAAGTCATAGTATAGTAGACCATACAAAATGTAATTGAAAAAGTTATAATATAGTATGCCAAAAAAAGTCGTAAGAATGTCCTGTATAGTCATAAAAGGTGATGTAAAAGATGCTATACAAATGTCCTAACATAGAATGCCATTAAAAATCATAGTACAATATGCAATACAAAACTATAGTATAATCTGCCATAAAAATGTCAAAGAAAATTCATAGCATAGTATGTTAGTATGTATAAATGTCATAAAAAGTCATTTTATAGAAAGCCGAGAAAAAGACAAAAAAGTATTAGTATAGTATGTTTAAAAAAGTAATACAAAAGTAGTGGACATGTAGTAAAGTACATTATTCAAAATAGTCATACTGTACATCAAAAAGTCCTATTATAGTATCATTGAAAAAGAAAAAATAATCAAAGGTCATAGTATAGTATATCATAAAGAATGTCAATTAGTCATACTTTAGTATGTGATAACAAAAAAATGAATAAAAGGCATAGTATTTTATGTTAATAATAATAATAATAATAATAATAATAATAATAATAAGTAATGAAAGTCATAAAAGGAAGGTGAAGTTCGTGGCTGCTGAGGCACTGACTCCTTCAGAGTCAGATTTACAAATATATGAAGCCAATAGAGTCGCTTAAATCACCATTCAACTGTAAGCTTGCACATTGACTACTGGTTGTTTTTCATATTTCATATCAGCATTCTTTACACACACATATGTTAGGTACATATTTGATTCCACCAATTTAAAGTGGCTCAGAGAGAGAGCACATTTCCTCTGCACCCTCCGTGTGCTTTTAGTTTGCCATCGCTATTCCACAATTCATACTCATTCAATACAAATAAAAATAGGCCATAAAGCCTACTGTAGTGTATGCATGCATGGTCTTACCTTTACTTGTAAATTAAGTCTATTCGTCTATCTTTCTGGACAAAAATCTCCACTACTATGTTGTAAAAGGCCTCCTTATCGTCTTTTAGTTTTAAAAGAAAAGCAACGGCAGAACAAGCATAAACCATTTTCAACTCAAGAAAAACATGCCAAACAAAAAAAAAAACAATCATCAAAGCATCAGCAGCAACAAAAACAATTCTCTGGGCAGATAACATGGCCGACATCTTCACATCAAAAACTCGACATCAGGGAAAAATTGCCCATCAACTGCTAACATATTTGAGCACCAGGCATCATTGATGTAAGTCCACCTCCTCTCATCCCACCGGAGTCCTGCACTCTGTCCTGCTGTTCCCCATCAAGTGCAGCTTGATCCAGGATTCCACAATGGAGCAAGGTCTCTGTACAGATATGGGCTCAAAAGCCACAGACCCCCTGTGTCTCTGTTCGCCTGTCTTATTTCATACATCTTATTTTTCTGTTACCAAACCTCAGACTGCCAGGAGTCGGCTGGGTAGTGGTGTAGCCTTAGGCTCTAGCTGGGTTATCTTAGCTTCCATCTCCCTCTCCTCCTTGTGTCAGTTTGGTAGCGTTTGGTCCAGCAGGTCTGGCTAGGTGGTTGGCCAAGGGTGGTGATCGCCTCAAGGACTGCTGCACCTTTTCCGATATTGAGTGTATTCTGTCATATGCCATAAGGGCGCCAGTAATAAACACCAAAAACATCAAATGAAGACAAATAATGTCATGAAATTCATAGGAGCTTCTGGCCTCAGCATGTACATGCACCACTGTTGCAAAACCTCTCTCAGGTGTGAGGGAAGACTTCCCCATTGTTTAATTCCTAAGCAACATACAGTATCTCCTTGAATAATATGACACTCCCCTCTAAACTTTGAGAATATCTGGTGTCTGGGACTTGCATGTGCATTTGGTGTCTGGGACTTGCATGTTCCATGTATGGAAGTCAATACATAGTAAGTCAATAATGAATAACTCATCTATAGAAGGTCATAGAAAATGGTTATATGGTTGCTACTTTTCCCAGGTTCTTGGTTTTCTGAAGGCATTTTTTTTAAGATTACATTTCATAAGAATTAAATGCATACACATAAACCTTTAATACCACTATTTCCATAACAATAGTGTGACATACAAAATTCCCTGAAAAGAAATATCACAATGTACTTTAAAAAACAGTTGTATTTGTTGTGTTGCATCATTAAAGTACAGTGAGAGCTCTCTTGTGTTGATGAGGAGTTGTGTGTCTGACAGATGCTGGTTCCAGTGTGCTTGGTTGACCATAGGCCGGTCTATTTAGCTTATGGGTTGTCAACACCGATGTGAGGGTTGATGCTGGCAGCAGAGCCTCATTCCTCCTTGCATCTCCAAACTTTGTGGAAAATTGTGAAAGATGTTTTAAAACGTTAAAAAAAGAAGTGAATTTAGAGAATCGTTGCTTGTTTAAGACTATTGTGAGCTTTGGCGTTAGTGCTGACATTTCCACTTGTTGTTTTAGTCAACGGTAAACTTGAGCATTAGAGTAAACCTTTTTTTGTTGTTTGTATAGTAACTCAGACAATATAGGGCACTCTCAGTAGGGGTGAATTGCCATGTTAGTTTAAACAGTAAAAATGTCCGACCAACATGTCCCCTGGAGAGGAGGCTTGGGGGAAGCCGCTAAGGTAGTCAAAAAGCTCCTTGGTGGCAAGGCACCGGGGTTGGATGAGATCCGCCCTGAGATGCTGAAGATGCTGGACATTGTTGGACATTGTTGGGCTGTCTTGGCTGACACGCCTTTTCAATGTCTCATGGGGGTCGGGAACAGTGTCCATGGACTAGCAGACTGGGTGGTGGTTCCCATTTTCAAAAAGGGGGACCGGAGAGTGTGCTCAAACTATCGGGGTATCACACTACTCAGCCTCCCGGGGAAAGCTTATGCCAGGGTGCTGGAAAGGAGGCTCCGACCGTTTGTCGAAACCTCAGATTCAAGAGGAACAATCGTGGAACAGTGGACCAGTGGACCAGTTCTTTACCCTTGCATGACTACTGGAGGGGTCCCGGAACTTTGCCCAACCAGTCTACATGTGCTTTGTGGACTTGGAGAATGCTTTCACCTGGGTCCCTCTGGGGTTTTTCTGGGGGGTACTGCGGGAGTATGGGGTGCCGGACCCGTTGCAACGGGCCATCCGGTCTCTGTACAACTGCAGTAGGAGCTGTGTTTGTATTCTCGGCATTAAGTCAGACACATTCCCGGTGGGTCCTGTTCATGACTGTCACGGGCAGGATATCGGCGTAGCCGGGGGGTGGAGAACGTCAGGGTCGGGGGTCTCTGGATCGCCGCTCTGCTGTATGCAGATGATGTGGTCCTCCAGCATGCACTGGGACGGTTTGCAGCTGAGTGTGAAGCGGTGGGGACGAAAGTTAGCACCTACAAATCTGAGGCCATGGTGCTCTGCCGGAAACCGGTAGATTGCTCCCTCCAGGTGGGGACGGAGTGCCTACCGCAAGCGAAGGAGTTCAAGTATCATGGGGTCTTGTTCACAAGCTCAATTTACCGGCCGGTCTACGTTCAGACCCTCACCTATGGTCACGAACTCTGGGTGGTGACCAAAAAAATTAGTTTCCTCCGTAGGGTGGCCGGGCTCAGCCTTAGAGATAGGGTAAGGAGCTCGGACATCAGGAGGGAACTTGGAGTTGAGGTGCTAGTCCTTCGTGTCGAAAGGAGTCAGCTGAGGTGGTTCGGGCATCTAATCAGGATGCCTTCTGGGCGCCTCCCATTAGAGGCTTTCCGGGCACGCCCAACTGGTAGGAGACCCCGTGGAAGACCCAGGACACGCTGGAGGGATTATATCTCCCAGTTGGCCAGAATGAGTAGGAAAATGTTGCGGGTGAGAGGGAAGCCTGGGTCAGCCTGCTGGGTCTGCTGACGCCGCGACCCGACCCCGGATAAGCGGATGAAAATGGATGGATGGATTTATGTCATAAAAATGTGATAAAAAAAGTATTAAATGTTAGATGTTTAGAGAATTATTCTGCCTCCACCTAGGCTCCGCTTACAAAAATACATCATCACGTTTACTAACAGAAAAGGGGTATATAGTACTGAGAAATGTGATTAAAAATGTAGAATAGTATAAACTAGAATTTCCGCCTTGCACTTCTATGTCTCCACCAACCAGTTAACCATGTTGCCGTTTAAATCCATATCTGTAAAAAATGTAATCACTTCATCATTTTATCTCATGACAGACAGAACATACTCATTGTGCAACTTTATATGCATATATGCATATATTTATCTATTTTTGTTAACATATGAGTCAGAGCAATTTTTTCTTTGCTGTGATAGATATCAATAATGGATAGTTGGAATGTAATATTACAGAGATTTTTGCCTTATTTTGCCTTCTGTGAAACAAAACAGGTATGCTCCATGATAAGGTAACATGGCCCATTAAAGACACTTTGAAACCACCCACATAGCATGGGGTGATGGTAGTCACTTTGGATTTATAGACATTAGGTAGCCGTTTATTGAGAATAATCAATCCTGTGCAATACACAGAAAATAGAATAACATGCACATGTGTATGTATACAGTGTATGTATTTGTGTCGCAATATGTTACACAAACTGTCAACAGAAAAGTCACATTTGATCTTTCAAGTAAAGTCACAGACAGTGAACACAAAATGTGCCACAAAATCACATACAGGCCAGAAAAATCCCTGATGAATGCAAAACCTGCAAAAACAAAAACAAATGATGAAATGTACGTAACCCCATGTCATAGATAATTATGGAATACACATTTAATGGATAATGTTGCATATGATGGCTCAACAATGAAAGAATGTTTAGAAGTTGTGAAGAACATTACAATTTCACTAATAATTAGGTATTAATAACTTCTTAAACTATATGGTAAACTCACCATGCTGAAATCGACAGTAGCTGGACTATTTACAAATCTACAGATATACAAATACATGCAGGAAGAAACTGTCGTACATCTTTGAGAATTTACAGATTACATATTATTGCAAAATATTGGCAGGACTACGAATCATTTGTATCATATATTGTTTGAGAATTACGGGAGAAGCAAAAAAAAGGATGAAAGAAATCATTTTAGCCTTTGTGGTATTGTCTAAATATGAACATGTCCAATAAATAGTGCAATACAATAGAATCACTTAGCCCAGTTGCGTGTTTGTCTTATTAAAGTCTTAACTGGTGTGAGAAATTGTAACATCCAGGTGGTCATTAAATACAATCTCTTATCAGGTGTTCGCTTGTGGAGAAATTAAGCAGTAGTTTGGTAAAGAACATTTTCACCTCAGAGTTTAATTAATATTAAAGAAGTGGCAAAACAATAGCCCCACTGCATTTGAAATCTTAACCCTAGGTGCCCTCATTTGGAGAGCCTGGCATATCTCCATGCTGCACCAGTCTAATCTATGGCGCGTCAACGTGACCAGGTGAAAAGTGGCGTTAATTCTATATTGGAGCTGGGCATGTGTTGAGAGCAGCAGAGACAGGTAGAGCATGTCAGGGGAGTAAGCGTGT
Organism: Myoxocephalus aenaeus; assembly: GCA_038501785.1. Classification (NCBI taxonomy): domain Eukaryota; kingdom Metazoa; phylum Chordata; class Actinopteri; order Perciformes; family Cottidae; genus Myoxocephalus; species Myoxocephalus aenaeus. The sequence continues at coordinate 11,549,465 of JBAMJR010000350.1, read as the reverse complement.
GACCTGACAGGGATTGGCAGGCAGGGTGTTAATTGGATAGGTGCGCCAGCCCATTTGTGTTGGCCATCCCATCACAGAAGACATTGTACCGAGTTCTTGACTCCCAAGACAAGCTGCTGTGCTCTTTGTAGACATGCTCTGAATATAGCCAGTGAAATTATTTGTTTCTCAACAGCCACGTGACTTTCCCCAGACACAAAGACAGGGGGATGGGAAAGACAATGTTTCACAACGTAGAGCCTCTCTCGGCTAAAATTGAGGTTATTTGAAATGGTAAGAATTCAGTGTGTTTGTAATACTGTATTACAACAAGAAAACATTTTACATGAAGTGAGTTGTAGAAGCAGGATTCAAGTTGGATTCAAAGTTAGGACACAAAGTCAAAGATGTTCCTAGGATACTGATTTGTGATTACTTTGATCTTAAGTTTATCAGCTATTATAGGAACAGTCTAAGTTACATAGCTGTTATGCCCTTTAGTTGTCTTGGTGACGTGAATTTTGTGAATTTGTTTGGTGTTTTAACCTACATTTTACAGTGTTAACTCGTACTGTGCTGAATATCTGTAGCCACAGTGCTGCTGAACGTCTTGGCAGAAGCTTTAAATGGTAATAAATTTACTTTGTCAAATGTGTCATATCTTGTGTCAGTAAACCGGTTCAGGAATATTGACACTGGCACTTTTCACAGTCATTTTTGATTGAAGTTGAAGTTGTGTTGCTGGTTATTTGACTAACTAGGTCCCTGATCCTGTTGGCTTTGCAACTACAAATGAATGATGTGAAAGAGTCCCAGACAAACTTGGTCTGACGATATCATTTTAATTCACATTTGTACATGTTTCTTGCAACAACCAGATGTCAAAACAATCTTTGTACAATCTTTGCACTCTTCTAAAGCATTATGTCAGTACTTTTTATTTTTATACTTGGAAGTCTTGTTTCTATGTAACTGAAAAAACTGACGGAAAATGTTTGATCCTCAATTGTGTTTCGCACACTGGCTACAAACACTCTCCATTCTGCTGTTTGATGGGCCAACATGTTTGAAATGATAAATGCTACTGAGTTATCACTGTCAGTGTTCACGGATTGCATTTGTTACCATGATTCATATTGATCCGTAATGTCATATCATTACTATGAAATACTATGTGTTGAAATTGATCTTTTTTTGGGTTTGAATCCAATTTAAGAGCTATAAGTATGCTGTACATATAATAAAGTACCAATTTAAAAACTAACAAGTCTTGATGATGTCAATGTTAAAGATATTATTGGTCCTTAAATTATTTGATCTCCTTTTCAACATGACACGTGGTGTCGATATGTTAGAAAAAATGTCTGCAGAATTATGAATTTTTCCCATCCCACGCTCTAAATACAAATCAAAAGGTTATCGTCCCTTTGCTGTTTTAGCCCCAACCCTCTAGAATCGTCTTCCCCATTCTAGCAGATGTGCTGAATCTTTGGACTATTTCAAGTAGCTTAGAAAAAAACATATTTATAGATTGCTGCAGGAATGCGTCCTAAAACCAGGAAATGAGTTCGCTTTTTTTAAACTTCCTATTCCCTCGTCTCAAAGTAAATGTTTTTTCTTATAATGGGGTTTTGGTTAGATGTCTGCAATAGGTTCTGTGGTTTCCACAAGTTTTAGATATTTTAACATTTACAAGATATAAAATATGTCAGTAAGTACTCCTCTTCATTTTGAAGCTTTTACATGTCTTAACATGCGGTTGCTAACAAGTGGCTATCTAAAAAAATAACATCATGCAGACTAGTCCGCCTTTACAGCCTTGTTGTGTATGTTTGCACTCATGCTACCCACCATGTCTTATGTTTTGGAACATTTTAATTTGGTCTGTCACCCATTGTGCTGTGTTTTGTATTGTAATTTATTTTTACTTTATTATATTTTTTGGGATATGTGTGAAGCACTTTGTAACTGTCTTTTAAAAAGTGCTGTAATAATAAAGCTTTATCTATTTAAATTACTAACACCATATTTTCCGCAGATACGTTTTTTTTCTCTATTTTAGTTTAGTAGTAGATATTAAAGTAGTGACTTATAAAGAAATGAAGTGCTTGGATAGGAGTAAATGATTGCTCCTTCAATGTTTAAGCGAATAGAAAATAAAAATGGGTAAAGAGGGTTGTTTATTTTTAATATAAAAAAAAACTGTAACTGCATTGCAGCTTTGCTTTGTGCGTACAAATGCACAATTGCACATTGCTATGCAATATAAACCAGGGTTTCCAGCTTTTATTTGAATATGAATGTTTTTCTAATACAGCAAAGGGTATGGACAACCTTCAATTTAACCTTAGCCATTGTGTTCGATGCAGACTAGCCTTTCTATTGTTAAAGATGCTGCATCTTATTTTTAATAAGCAAAAGGATTAAATTAAACCCCATGCAATCCAAATGAAATGTTTTTTTTTTTGGATGCATTCAAACCAAATGTGTCTGGAAAAGATAATTCCAGTTAATGGAGGCATTTAAAGAAGTTGGCTGATGCCTCTGCTACAACTTGGATTATACCATGTGTTTTCGTTCCCTTTCTGCCGTCAAGGGGAAAACTAAACATTAACATGAATGTTTTACCACAGCTTCTACATTCATTATTTAATTTTTGTGTGTGTGATGGGTGGGTGGGGGGTGACAGGAAGAGAGAGAGAGAGTGACAGGAGATGTGGGGCAATAGAGAAGGGGTATGACATTCAGCAAACAGGGCCTGGGAATCGAACCGTGCAGCAAACAGGGCCTGGGAATCGAACCGTGCAGCAAACAGGGCCCAGGAATTGAACCGTGGTCTCGATGCTCAGGGACTTTTTAAGCACATGTGGTATGGGCCACTAGGCTATCGGGTCATCCCATGATTTCACTACTTTGATAGACACAGTAAATAGTGAGGGTTTTCTTAATTCTATGAGGTATATGATGAGGCATATTAACTGCAAAGATTATTATTATTGTCATAATTACTTTCATAATAATAATAACATTATACTTTTTGTCATTTAATCTTATTTGGCTCTCTTTCCATTCCTGTTCCTGAGACTCTATAGATTTCCTTCAGTCTGAGGTTGGGGCTGGTGTGAGCTGTCAGATTTGCGGGTGATATCTCAATTAAGCAAAATAGGAAAATCTATTGTTTATGGGGGTGTGAAAGGCTATTTCCAAGCCGCAGGCTTTAAAATGGGAACAAGAATGTGTTCGGTCAGCCTGAACAGCGCAGGAGGATTTTGGGGAGGACTCCTCCTTTGTGACACATGCAGCATAGACATAATGAATTATATTATAATTACAAAGCACAGTCTGTAGAAGTGGACAATATAGATATTTGGCCAGGGGGTGGAGTGTGCTGCTCTATAGAGACTGGGCCACTCCAGACAGCATTTCTATTCAGATCACTCTAACTTAGACAAATCTCAATATGAATGAATGAGGCATTGTTCGGAAAATAAAAACGTTTGAACAAGGACGCATCATCTTCTCACATGCTAAGGGCACATACGCAATTTTACAAGTCTGAAACAGACATTTAGTTGTCAATGTTTTACTTTCTTGACAAAAAGTACTCACTATGTATTTATTTATAATAAATCCCCCAAAAATACAAACATGTACAATACTCATTCAATCAGTAAATGATTGTTGGCAGCAGTATGTCACACCAGATACCAGTGGTTTCTCTGGAAGAGGGTGATATGTGTGTGGTGATGGTGGAGGCAGTGTGTATTGTGGATAGATTGGGCAAAGCAGAGAAGCAGAGCGGAGTGAAGCTGGCAGTGACTGAGAAGATGAGGATTTGACGGCAAGGTGACAAAGAGTTCAAACAAAATGAGGCTTGTAGATTAGCAGCACTCCCCTCTGTGACAGGTGTCATCTCTTGGGGCAGTCTGTCACTCTGCCTGCTGCCACTCTTTATATAATATGAGCAGAGACACACAGAGAGATAGGAGGAGAAGCTGCACACACTTGCACCTCACAAGGCACGGCCGAGGCTTCTCTACCTGCCTGTCCAAGATTAAAGCCTAAGTGGCAGAGGGAGAGCGGGAGGAACACAAGTCGAGCAAATATTTATTTACCTTGCTGGTGATTTTGTTTTAACAATTTAATCAGAACCAAAAACTTCACAATGAAAGTCAATGCAAAATCACCTAGCAAGGGGCATTACATTATAATAGAGACACACCAAAGTCCATTATTACTCTTTGACATTGCAGTTTGAGGGTATGTCATTCAGTCAATTCAAATTGCTTTACATGTTTATGCCTTTATGTCTTTGTCACATGAATCAATCACTGTCTTATCCCTGGCCATTGTTGGAAATCAGTGACTAGGAATGTTTTGTGGTAGTATTTAATTTTTATATAGTTTTTGTATTAATGCAATGAAATGCCTTCATGACAAGGTATTTCATGGTATTTAATTAGCTGCATTTCCCCAAAACAGATTTTGCGATCTGATTTATTTATAGCCTTTAACCTCATATATATATATATATATATATATATATATATATATATATATATATACATATACATACTATATCACCAGTGAACATTTACTGCCATGCAGGAGAGTAAACCCAGGGAGAGAGACATACTTTTTTGTAAAGAGTCGCTCAGTTTTGCCCAGAACCTTAACAAGTCTGTGATACAGGACGGTATTAACTAAAGCTCGGAGGGAGCCAGCTCACATCAGCTCGCTGACATGCAGGCGGAGACCTGCTGCTCTCTGCCCAGGACTCCAGCCATCTGCTCCACAGATTGCACTGAAACACACACAGCAAGTGCTACTGCTACCCCTCTGGGTGAGAGAGTCACCAGAGGGTCAGCTACCTCTTCAGGACTTTCCCCCTTATGTGTTTTGACTGCTCTTACTTGCTTATGCTGACGAGGGTCACTAAGCAACCCGACTAATCATTTCGTAATCTGCTCTGAGTGACGAATTGAGGATCTACAGTATGTCTAATAGGCAGCGTGAGAGAGACTGCACAAAGAGAGGGAATGAGAAAAGAAGAAAATAGCAGGAGAAGTATTATGATGTTGGTATTTGACAGATGAGGGATGCCCCCTGTTGACTTTGACAGGGAAGCTAGAACCAGGGGTAGAGAGAATACAACCAGAGTGCAGCGCTGATTGCAAATTGTGAAGAAAAATAAGCAGAGTGACATATTTCTCCACAACCACAATGGTAGGAAAGGGGTCCCTGAGATTATATGGACATAGAAAAGACTCGGGCTAAAAATTCAGTTGGCCAACACACATTAAGGTTTTAAAATATTCATTGCACAGGTTGGAAGGGATGGAAGGTTATGTGAGTATTTGGCGTCCTCCTGAATGAAAAACTCTCTCTGAATAACAATCAGGTTGCATAGCATCAGACGTATAATGAAAACGAAGATGAGTGGTAGCTGGTTGTAGCTACATAGGGCAATTTTCTGTAGCCCGGAAAATAATAAAATATAAATGTATTGACCCAACAATTCTGTTAGAAACAAAATAAAGCATAACATTTAATTATTTTTGGATTCTCTTTAATTCAGAAATGTTTTTTCCTTAAATTAATTTCGTGATAGTACAATTTCACACACTTGCAGCACGACGGCATCTGTGCCCTGCGCATTGAAAAACAAGTCATATGCCTCGCAGTGCCTCTCTGGTCTGTGAACCAGTGTCCGTTGGGGAAATCAACCACCCTGGGCACAGTTGTGCTGGAGTGAGTAATGAGGCAGGCTTTCCACGATGGCTGATAGAGGCTCCCATTAACAGCCACGCTTCAGGGTATTCTCTGTCTCTGTGTTGTGGAATGGAAATGAGATCTGATAGAACCATGTATAATTTGTTGTCATATCAAAGTGACACTTATTAGCTTTATTTCCTTATCATTGTTACATCTACAGTACCTCTGGGTAAATATTTCAGTAGATCAGACTGCTGCTAGCATGCTTTTGTTATGTGCCTTTAAGTATAGAAGTAGTCAGTATAAGTTTCATTTACTGCAATTCTGTAACAACTGGTTAAAGAGACGTGTGTCTTCTGTTGACGTATTTTCAAATGGAATACAATGAAGTACTGTACCCCATAAATAGATTTTCTGAAAGCGCATATCCAACGTCTCTGTTGGTTCTAAAGGAATAGTTTGGGCATTTTTATCCAACATCACTGTCATTTTTCTTATTCCTTCGTGTGTCATTTCTTTTCATCACTAAGGTGGATCATCTTATTAGCAATATTATCCTGCAGTATGTAAAAGTTGTGTTGATGTATTGTATTCATAAGTCTGCATTCTCACACACATACATGTTTACCCGTGCAGAAAGACACACAAGCAAACACACACATTTTTTCCATTAATCTCGAAGCTTTCCTGAAGTGGATTATTTTGAATTTATCCAACAGCCCCCTTCATATCTTTGTGACTTTGAATTGGGATATTGGGGGATGGACCGCTATCAGAGCAGAATTATTTTCCCAACTCCAACAGAGGACTGAGCATTGGAGGGCTATATTTTACCATTGCATCTATAGATGTGCAGCATTATAACTCATGAGTGGCACCTCATTTCACACAGCCTAATGGCTTGACACCGAGATCACACTGGGGATCCAGGCAGGGGAGCTTCCCTTCATTTTTTTGGTCTAAGTTTTATGAGACACAAGGATTAGGGTTGATTGAAAGTCACAGAGAGCTGCTGCACAGCACTGCAGTATGTATACGATTTTGAACTTTCCTCATTGATAACTTAATTATATTAATGATACACAGGCTGCCAATGTTATATCACTTTGATTTGTGTATTTTTTTTTTTTACAAATTCTGCAGGCTCAATTTGCTGTGCTGAATAAAAACCTGACAAAAGTCAAAGATAAGTTCAGATGTTGGTCTTTATACTCCCCCCCCACCCCACCCCCCAAAAGAAATCACCCCAGACTGCAGCAGCTGTGTGATATTTAACTGATTTAGATAGAGCCAAGCCGTCTCTGAGGCACAGTCTACTCTTGAGTGAACTTATCGAACCCGCCTGGATGTGACAGACAGCGTGGCCCTCCAGCTTAGTTGTCATACAACGGCGACCAGTCAAAGCTCGTCAGGTTGCATGATTGTATAATTGTGTTATGACACCTTGAACCTGCCGGTGGTATATAGCCATGCTCATTTTCTGATAGCACACCGTGGGCCGTTGGAATCAGAGTTATGATGGATGTAATTTGTGCCTCCAACAGCAGAGTGAAAGGAGCGGGTCATCAGCAGGATAAATACAAATTAAAATTGATGCAGGTCTCATTTCTGCTTGACCAGTTTGTGTTGGGAAGCTGCAGAGAGCTAGGAATGGTGCACTTGCCATTTGTGCCATTTGGTCTTCCATTTCAATTCAGGGCCTGAAGGCAAAAACTCTGAATATAATGTACCTGCCCAAAGATGTGCTACAGTATCACAGGCTTGATAATACAGCTCGGCTACGGCTGCTTTTATAGCTCACAAACTCGAGTTATGCCTCCATGATCATATTACGTTTGTAACCTCTAAGTTCATCTCAAAGCGGTTCCCAAAAGTAAATAATAGAGGAAAACGGAAAATAAAAAAGTGCAGAGGTAGATTTTTGATATTTTTCCAATATCAGTATGAAGATTGGAAATTTGGACACTTTAAATGAAAAGTTAGTGATTTGTGAAACAACGTGTGAGTGACAGTTTCATTTTGATTTCTGTATTAGCTGTTTGTTGCCGTCTCCGGGTGTATGTGTGCCTGAGTGTGTTCTGGTATGTGTGTGTCGTACGTCCAGCTGAGCCAAAAAGGCATCCTTCTGAACTCCTGTCACAGCTTCTCTGACTGCGAGTTCAAGAGCTCTTCATTACAGCCTCCGCACATCTGAGGGAGAGAGAAACAATGCTTAGAGCTCAATGCACATAACCTTTCCATTCAATCAGCAGTTCAAACTGTCTCTCACTACTGAAAATCATTCTGTTTCTAGCTAGTCAAAGGCGCCACTGAGTCAAAAAGCCTCCAATCAAAAATGGATGAGAATATCTTTCACTGTATTGACCAACAGGCAGGAACCTAAATGGTCATTTCTGCAATACAGCTGCCATTTTTATGTGACCATAAGGCAATAATAAAATTCTGATTGAAAATGGTAATCACAACATTTTAACCGGCATGCCTATGCATTACCGATCACTGACTGTGAAATATGTATATTTATGAAAATAAATGGTAAATCTAGCCGGTGCAAAGCCGACGTCAGACAAAGGCTCTTCAGTGATATTTTATACAAATCCACTGATATAATAATTATACTATTCCCAGTCTTTAGTGGAGGTTGATTGTTCTTGCTGTGAGCTAACACACTTAATTGTAGTATGCAAATGAGAGCAATTACAAAGCTTTTAGGTGAAGAGATGACAGCTGAGGTTGGTTTTATTGGAGGCCTCACCCAAACAGTTGTCATGGAAACCACATAGAATAACGCAACTGTCAAGCCGGCTATAATCTCATGATATGTCCAGAAATTGCGTCTGCTCTACTTTTTGTTCAATGAAGTGATCCATATGAAAAAAAAGGAGATTCTTTGATTACTTAACAAATTGTCAATTTGTGTTGTGCAAAGGAAAAGAGGGTTCGTTTGACAAAAGGAAATGTTGGAATGGATTCAAATTTTCAAACCAAAGTCTTCATAAGAATTTATAATATGCTCGCACACAGTACAACATTCTTTGAGCTTTTTGTAGTGTCAAAATGTAGTCACATGTATCAAAAAGGACAATTATTTGAGGGAAAATATTTTTTATTGCACTCATTCAGCACACATATCTGTTTATATTCTGAAGTCTATGACTTAAACAAAGAGGTGTCCTTTTTATATTTGATTTATTAACACATTTTAACGCTAGTTTGGATGATCAACTGTGATTCAAAGAGACTTTTGCACAAAAACAGAACATTCATATTTTGGTGAGTGGTTATTGTCAGTGGCATTGCACACTAACCTTTTCAGACGGCTGATCACATGACAGTTCCAATAATGCCATTGATGATTGCTATTACCTTTCAAATTAAAATCATCATGGTCTTTTTCTTTAATGTATTATTTTTGTTGAAAAAAAAAAAACTACACCTTGCTTTTAATGGAGTTGCACAATTTTTTTATTATACACTTTTTAGTACATTTAAAAAAAACATTGGACTTCATCAGACCGACATGGGAAATTCACTGTTCCATCTTTGTTTATCCCAAATTATAGCAAATGACACAATCACTGACGTTGGCATGCAAAACTAAAAGCTGCGGTCTGAATTTGGTCAAATTTTCTACAACAATCTATATTACAATTACTCTAGTGCAGGCTTTCATGAATTAAATATGAGTTGTGCCTGAGAATGAGATGTTATAGAGGTAAATGACAAGAGGCAGCCTGTAATTGAGGTGATGACAACATGGGCCTACTGAACTAATCCCTGACTCGGTCATGTGACGGGCTGTTCACCAATGGCGGGAGCTCTTTTCACCACAAAGCCAGGGCAGCTGGGAAAATTGATTTCTCATCTGAGCTGTATTTGATAGCTTTTGAAATCAAAAATTGAAATTAACTAACCTACGCCCCATCATTACAAAAGAGCAAATTAAACCGTGCAGCAGCAGTTCCTCCGAGCCCTGGAAGCCTGTGAAGGAGAGAAAGATGCAAGCTCTCCCCGGCCCGTGACTCTCACACGTTCAGCCCAGTATAATATTAAAAGCAATACATACAATGTGGTCTGTTTTCTTCTTATAGTGTGTATTGTAAACTGTTTGACTACTGCTATTTATAAAATATAAATTACAGCATATTTAACAGCACAAGAATTTAATCCAAATAATACATTTTGTTTTGTGGTTTGCTTTGTGCATACCATCCTTTTTAAATTGTATTTTCTGGTAATTTAATTATTTGCAATTATTTAGTTTTAGAATGCAAAATAATATAATATTGAACATAAATATAATATGAACGATCAGCAGAAAAAGTAAATATTTTGAATGCACTAACTAAACTTTATAGGTTCAGTAGATTAGGAAGCTTCCCCAGATATACAGGCATGTGTTGGTAAATACAATTAATTGTTATAAAATATAGATTTTTGTTGAATACAATTTTAAGTTGTATTTAGTTGTACTGGGAAGTTAATATTTTTTCTCAAACGATACATTTTCCCACTATTTGCCAAGATGCAATAACTATGAGTGACTAATTTAAAAATGCTTATTAGAACAATGAAAACACCAATTTTGCAAGCACTTAGGAGTAAATTCTCTTCGTGGGAGTGAGTGAAAGTGGACAAGACGTGAAGCGAAACAAGGTAGCCGGCTGCGTTGACAAACGACATGCTGAAACAGATGTTCCTGCAGGTGGACATGAAGATCAATAGCCAGTGGAGAGCAGCGAGATAGTTACCTGAGCTGCTAGAACTTGTAGCAGATGTTAAACAGACTGATGCCCTGGAAGGCTGATCAATGGACAGGAGGCAGATGGAGGAGAACATGGAGGAGTGCTGGGAGGCACCGTTAGCAGAGAGAAACATAAAATAATGGGAGTCACATTTGATATGTAGATGGGCGCCTGTCCACAACGTTAACCCATCAACACAAAAATAATAAGCTTCAACTTTGGGGAAACTTCAACTTCAGCCAAAACTCTGCTCCCTTCATAGACTGCTATGTCATCCTAATTACTGGTGAGTATACATCGTCAAAGTCAGGATCCTGTAAAGCTGATTATTTGTCCTGTATCATAATTCCAAACAGGTAGGTTAGGGCAGCGTGATGACCATTATCAGGCATGAGAAACCAGAGATTCAGCAGTTTTTTTCTGGGCAAAAAACTTGCCTAATTAGCAGTGGTAAGAGGCAGTGTCAGGCTGCGATCTAACAGACTATCACCTTTACCTCCCATTAGTGAATTAAATACACACTGGAAATCCCAAAGCATCTCTTGGCCCTCACTACCAGGTATAACTAGTTCATTATCAATCTTACTCTACGAGCACATGACAAAAAGGGCTTATTTGCAATGTTTGTAGTGGAAGATATTTTTCAGGTATTTTGCAAAAAAACAATAACCAAGAAATCTAAATATATATATAAATATTAATTTGACAGCTTGAGCACACACATTACATTTACTGTACGACACTATGCTCATCAGGCAGTGAGAAATGAAATTGCAGTGCACAACATTTATAGTTAGAAGCAACGTCTCCCTCACATACCGTACACTTGCATGAGCACATACACAGACTCACAGAAACACACACACACACACACACACACACACACACACACACACACACACACACACACACACACACACACACACACACACACACACACACACACAAACACACGCAGATCTTCTGACATCCAGCGTCCCAGTGGCCTTGCTGTCCGAGAAGCAACTTGAACTAGGCGATAACCTGATAGACTTTATCTTGTCTTCCCTGGGTCTCAGTGAAGCCTGGAGAAGACACTTCAACTGCGCAGCATCCCCCCCAGAGTCCTAACCTTCCCCTCATCTCTCCTCGCCACCATCGGTGCCTGAAAGCTGTCAGCGGCCTGTTGCTTATTGATGTTTCTGCATGTTTTATGTCTCCCTGAGATATGACGGCCCTGACACAGTGCTGATTTCAATCAGCTTGCCACATACCGCAGAGAATTGACAGCTGGGTAGAGTAAGAAGGACAAAAAAAAAGAGGAAAGAATTGGTGGGGATGTCATTGGCTCAGATGAGCTCCGGCCTTGTCTCTGACCGGGGATTCTCCTCCCTTCTAATGAAAATGTTTCATTCACATCTCATGCCTCCCTCGCTGATGAATTCAATAGAAGAAAAAAGAGAAACGAATAGTGAGGGAAAGAAATTCAGCTTTTGTCGGATTGGAGAGGCAAGAAGAGAGGATGACCCCTGAGCCAAAGGTTTTGACACTGCATCAATCCCTTTAGAGGTGAGGCCTGCTGGACCAGCTCTGGCTGAAGATTACTTCAGCACATCTGAGGGATGGCTGCTCTATCTATTTCACACATTCTATGCAGAGGAGAGCCTTGTATGCTTTGGATCCTGAGCTGCCCAGTAAATTAGGTCTGAGATCATTCCATGGAATGAGGGGAGCTATCCGGGGCAATTCAACTCCAAACCATTGACAGAGAGCTTACCGAATCCCTGAAAAAAGGGGAGACACATCGTGTCCCCTTTTTCTCTTTATGATACCAACTAGAATGTACCGTGGTTAATCACAATAAGGCTCTTTACTTGCAAATTCAAGTATATGCACACATGTACCGATAAGACGCTCCCACGCAGCTTTCTCACATGCGTGTTATTGACAAGCATATCACATCTATTCAGGTCTCTGCGCTTTTGTCCCCATCTGAAGTAACATCTTTGACTTATTACGTGGCACGGAGCTAAATATGATGTGGAGATAATTGGAAATTCTCATCAACATTGCAGACTGCTGCGCGGGTTCTAAAGCGTTTCGGGGTCAGACAAACTGTACTGTTTTATGGTATATTGCCCAGAATATTTATATATATATTTTAAACATAATACAATATTTATTCTACATTTTTTCTAAATTATTCTATATGTTCACTAACAGTTTTATTGTTATAAGTGATTAATATTGAGGCTTTGTTGGGTTTTTCCTGCCTCTGTTTTCTCCAGCGTTATCTCAGACTTCAACTTAATCTAAATGGGGCATTAAAGTAAAAAATAAATCTCCAAGATCTCATAGTCTTTTCAAAATTGTGTTTGTCTGAATCTGATAAAGCAAAAATGTATTCATTATTTATCTTCTGTTTTCATTGAGAGATATCAAATTAATAGCTCTAGTCGGGGGACTTTACTTTGAGTGTGCAGTCATATTTCACTTTAATTTTTTTTTTTTATAGAACACAATTACTGCGGCCATAATGAGATTCAAAACAAAGACTAAATTAGCTGTCATTAAATTATTTCAATTTCCGTACCCTAATAGAAGATTGTGACAGGTGTCATAGTTGCCGTTATGTTTGGCTTCGCAACATGTTATAATGGATAATTGATCCATCAAAAAACATCAAGCCAAGGCAATAACTGGCTCGAGACTAGCGTACTGAACATGCAGAAAATCGAATTTAACCTCGTGTTGACTAAGACACTCCCTTGCTCTGTCGATCAAGCATGTCTCTCCTTGACAGCTCTGTTCGCATGTTGTTAAATAATCTAAAGGGAAAAAAGAAACATGAAAGAAAAAGCAGTCTCAGAGGAACTGTCACAGAGAAAGGAGAATGCCATGGGGGGCGAGGAATGCCTTCAGTCGCACCGCTTTTCACATTTTAATTTCAGTCTGCGGGACTGACTCATGGTAGCGCCTGAGTGAGTGGGTCCTGGGAGTCAGGGCTCGCGCTGACCCCTGAGCATAGACAAGCCCAGAGAGATGTCAGCTGAGAGCTCCTGAGGATCACCAGGCTGCCAGGCGCTTTGAAAGCTGCTGCCAATTCAGCCTAAGTTTCAGCTGAATGGTCGCCACAGAGAAGGGGAGCGACAGCAATAAAAACAGGTTGCAAAAGGAAGAGAATTTGCTTTCAAAATGTATTTGGCCTTTGACCTTGCATCCAACCCAGTGGCCTCTGTCTTTGAAGCTGAGCATATTTTTTGAGAGACATTGAAAGAGGGGAGGGTTTTAGGGGTGGACTTGGGGCCTGTCAGTATAAATATATTAATAATCTGACAGCTTCATCTGCTTTTGAGGGCTAGACTTGACAGCTTCACAATGGCCTGCGCTGTAGTCCTTCTCGTACACGTCTAGCTTTCCTGTCTGAACAACACAGAGAGTTTATTAAGACATCACACTCCTGTGAAGTATTGATTTTACACCAGTCTCTGTCACTTACTGTATCAGCCCAAGCAGGAGCTCCAAAATAAACTATGACAGCTGCATGTAACCTGCTGAATATGTTTGAGGGAACTGCTCAGTTCAGGTAAATGTGTTTTTTATTTTGTTGTACATCTTTAATCTAATATCGCCTGACCAAATTCCGTGATCAAACATAAATACACAACAGCAAAATGTTTTGATTTTTTTTCTCTTTCTTTTAAAGAGAAAATTCTATTTTTTTTTTGACAGTGACAAATAAAGGAGAAACACATTAGAGGGGAGGTTGTTGCAATTAAGTTCAGGAAAAAGAAGCGAATGCTATCTTGAACAAAGGAGGGGGATGTGCATCTGCCTGTGGAAACGTGCCCCGCCTCTCAGACAGTGCGTCTGTCCGTGGAGAGACAGAGGGAGAGAGGGGTCAGAGGGAGCACAGGTAATTGAGGTGTCCCCTCCCCTCCCTTTTTTCCAGGGCTTCTCACCCCATCCTTTCACCCCCCCACCCTATCCACACAGCGGGCACAATTACGCTCCCCATCACCCCACCAGCTGGCCCCCGTGATCCCACACTTCTTACTAAACGCGACTCCATCGGCCCTTTCCCTCTTAACCTCTCAGCACCCGCTCCCGGGGAATGGTAAGGCTGCACACAGAACTGGGGCAAAAGAACTCAGACAGTTCTACTTCTTTTAACACTTTGCAAAAAGAGAAAAATATAGAGAAGTTGAGTTAAATGCAGGTTGTGTATTGAGAATTAAACTGGCTTTGTGGTAGGTGTACTGAGGCATCTCTGAGCCATACAGCAGCTATGAAAATGTTAACTGTATGACTCTGTTGAATTCAAATGCAAATAGGAGGCTGTGGATTAGTGCGAGTAAAATAATGTCATAGACGCTGCTAAATGTGCTAATTATTTTTACACTTTAAATTAGAAGAAATTTGACATATTTAGGTACATTTAAAGAATACTTTCAATGAGGAATAGCTTATCCAACATCCAGTATACCAATAATTTAAATAACAATGTAATAGATATCAACATCTATGTTAATTGGGTGGCTTGAAATAGATTTCAACACCAGAGTGTCAGTCTGATCATATCTCTCGAAACACGCTCAGAGTGTCTCTTGATAGACAGTGTTTTCACTCCATCCCTTCACATTAATGAGTGGGAAGGCTCTCTTGTGCTTTAATACCTGCAATAATACCATATGGTAAAATGTAAACAACATCTGCATATTCATGTCATAACTTCATCTGTTTAATTAGTTCCAGCAAAGCAGTTTACCCTCTGAGGCCCTCCCTGTCAGAGCAGTGATGGCAGAGCCGTGCCCTGCTGTCGGTCCTGACAGTCCTCCATTGTGCAGTTGATGCTCCTGCCCTGTCTGTTTAATGCCAGGTGCATCTTTACAGGCCACGGATCAGGTGAAGTGAGTTAGGGAGCTTCTTTCACAATAATACCAAACCTGACATATCCCTCTTTAGCAAGGATACCTACCAATTATTTCTGGGTATTATATTATATGTAAACACAGCTTGGTTGAAAGCCAAACTTTCACTGAATAACACAATCTCTGACATGCATCATCAGCCACCGTAAGCATCAATATGTGTGGTGGAATGCATCGGTTTTTAACCTCGGCCAACATGTTGTATGTACAGTTCAGATCCATAACATGTTTAAACAATAATAGCCAGATAGTGTTTAATGTTTCTATTTAAATGCTGGCCAAGATTAAACTAATTCAACAGACTCTTTCCATGACATATAATTCATTCAGGAATATGTGCTCTTTGATATGTAACACTGCTTCACATTATTTGTAAGCGTGTTTCATTTGGCAATCAATATTCCTGTATGTTATGAAAACAATGCTCGCAGTGCCAGAAAGTTCACAATGCTTAAAAAAAAAGAAGAATAGTCTTCTTATTTTTCTGGACACTTGTCCTACAAACAAAGAGGAAATAAAGAAGAAACAGGGCAATGTGGTATGAGAAGCCTGAGTGGGCATTCTCTAATTAAATTCTCCTTCATCAGACGCTCGTTTGTGCACAAGCATTAATACTTTTGACCCCATGTAGCCTGAACACTAACATGCCTGAGGAAGGAAAAAGAGGAGTGAAATGAAAGAGAAAAACATGAAGGAATATCTTATTAGGGGAGTCAGGCATGTTTTGGCCCTCGTTTCTTGATGGCTGCTCTTGGTGTCGCGACCTACTGGCGTCTAGCTAATACGACAGTGTACGCCATGCCATTGTTCTCAATCAATAACTAATTATCAAAGTACTGGCTCCGACTTGTATTGTCCTCTTTGCTTGGAGCCCCTTGTTGTGGACTGAAAGACCGAAAGGGGGAAGAAAGGGGAAAGGAGGGTGGCTTTTGGCTGCACAGGGATGCTGCCGCCACAACATCCTCGCAAGCCTTTCAAGATACACTGTGCCGTCAGTTTGAATTACCATCGCCTACTAATTGATATGAATTAGAACAGAAGAATTATTGTTGCTGCTGAATGTCATAACGATATCCTCAAAGTAATCATGGGAGACAAAAAGAGAACAGCACAAAACACACAAGCAGACCAAATAAGAAAAGACAAATTAAGCCGACTCCTGCTAGGGACTTTGCAAACGAGGCTTTAAACAAAGGGGAAGGAAAATTAGACTGCTAACAATCTGCATGTTTCATTATTTCAATCTTGTTTGCAAGTATGAACCACAATTCTAACTAAACAAAGAGGATTCCTTCTCCAAAAAAACCCCAGCATAAAGTTGTTATATTTGTGAGCCATATCTTAATCATCAACAGATTCAAACGCAGCACTCTAATGCCTGACACAATGCCCTTTTATCACCTAGTCATTGTTCGTTGTTTTTTTACAAATGAGCTGACTGAAATAGAGGAACCCAGTAATTTGTAGTTGGCAACACAGGGTGGATTGTGTGCTGGTGCCTGCCTGTCTCTGTGCTTTCTAATGGAGTGGCGAGTCCTGTCATCCCACGTGGCAGCACAGTTCACTTCTCCGCAGTCCTGTTGGTGCCACTGCCACCAGGACTGGGGTCCAAAGCCCCCAGGAGGTGGCTGGTGCCCCAGTGGCAGGCAGGGGTCAGCCTAGTAAAAATGCAGCACTCAGGACAGGGAGTCTAATCCCACAGCAAGACCATGGCAGCTGGAGCGGCCCGTTCTGCTCAGCCTGCGTAATGATATCACTTGCACTGGATCTGATGTCTGACCTCATTACCAGAGTTTAATTGCGTTGCTAACAGACTTGCAGTTCTTCTTTACTCTGGCCTCTTTTTGTTTTTGATAGTACTCCAAAAGAATGTCTCTATTGCTCACAAAACTAAATTAATTTCAGTTTTGTCCCTTTTTATTATGTGGTCATTAAACTTAAAATGAATAATATTGAGTCTTGGCCAAACAGGTAAAATGTGATATTTATTTTCATTTTAAATCACTGTAAAATTAAATCCACACATTTGATGTATTTATTTATACATGGTGTGAAAGCTCCAGAAAAGTTCAAAACTATAGAGATTCTGAATATATTTCCCAAAAATAAACCCATCACTGAAAAAAGAAAATGTTACACATTTAGAGTTGGAAACAAATATTTAAAGAATTCCATAAAAAATGAAACTAAGCAAAAACTTAAACATGCATTGTTTTTTTCTAAAATGTATATATTATATATAATTATAATTATAATAATTTGAAGTAGAAAAGAGTAATAAACCAGCAGTTCATTAACACCTTGTAAATATACCTGGACCATATCACATTGTGTTTATTACAGATAAGTGTGAAAAAGCTTCACTACATATGTACATGATGGTGTTGTTCACACTATTAATTAGGTAGTCATTTTTTTTTTACTTCAATCCACAGTTATAAGCAAGGATTTGAAAGTGACAATAATCAGTTTTATATTGAGGTTTACGCTCATGTAAAGCCACATATTCTGGGTAACTACAGAGGATTGGGCATTACGTCTCAGGGGAAATGTTTCTTTTATATTTCTACAGGAAGTTTTGATGCTTTGAATCCAGAAAAGCCACCCTCCCGCCCCAACTTGTTGTGTGCCGTGCAGCCTGAGAGTTAGCTGTAACCTGCCCTCCGCCATCAAGGAAATAACTCTCTTTCATGCCATGATACCACATGAAATGTGAATAATGAAAACAGACAGTGTTGTGGTGTAAATAGGAAGCATGACTGGGGCTTGGTGCTGCAGATAGGGGTTCTGTTGCCTCGCTATTACTAGCTTTTTCCTCCCACACAGCTCAAGAGGTAGTGTCATCTTAGTTTCCTACTCGACACCCAAGCTACAGCCCTCCGTAACCCGCACAGCCTTAGGTAGCTACCACTGGGTCGTGGGGAATGGGCCACTACTGTTAATGGGGTTGCTCTTTGAAAACATCACAACACAAGTAAACAGGGCACTCCATTGTGTATTAAGCGCAGTGAAACTTGGAGTAAAGGTATCATGGTGGGTAAAGGTTACAGTCAAAAGATATCCGACTGCGTGTGTGTGTGTGTGTGTTTGTGCAAACAGCAGTCCGTGTACAGGTGCTGTGAAAAAGATGCTGTGCTGTATTGAGCATGCCTCATTACCACCCTACCCATTTTCTTGGGCTCATATAGTGTAACAATGTGCCCTTGAAAACAGACCCCAATTAATTCTATGCATTGTGCATGTGGATAGATTTTCCAATATTCTCATCATGAAAGAGCAATTATAATTCCATGATTCATATGCACACTCCATTTGAAGCAGCTATCCTCGCCCATTGTCAGTTGTCAGAGTAGAGGATAAACCATGAAAAGTCCTAATCCTGCTATGGGTAGCAGGCTTTAATGAGCAGCCTGTCTCAGGCAGTGCCATGTGATTCCCTGGCCGGGGCCAGACCAGTGCAACGTGGAGGTCAGCTTCTAATGGAGGGCTCCATGGCTTCCCCTCTGGAGAAGGGCGGAGCCCACTTACGTTGACCTGTTAAGTCAAGTTGCTCTCCTCTGACCCTCAAAAAGATGCCTGGATGTGGGAGATTGTCAGGAAAGCTACAGCACAAACAGCCGAGCTGCCTGCAGGCAATGAGACTCACTAGAAATGAAAGAAGGAAAAAAAAAGAAAACGCCAGTTTAGAACAAGAGACTGGAGCCTGTGAAAGATGTAAATTCAAAGCAAAAGCAGCAGAACTTTAACCTATAGGCTATTATGCAGCAAGTGAAACAGAGCTGCCGCTTGGAATTAGGGGACAATAGGGAGTTCAGGCCAGGGGCATTTAACCAATGGACATCTAGTGTATCAGATCCCAATCTTAATGACATCAGTGACCGAAGCTTTGCAGAAACTCTGATCTCTGGTGGCATAAAGAAAGGGTCACAGCCAGAGGGGATTAGTAAAATATATGGAAAAAAAAAAGAAAAATATGAAAAAAGAAAGGATAATGAAAAGAGGTTATGAGAAACCAGGGGGAATATTATTGCTGGACTTCACCAAGATGCAGAGAGGAGGAAAAAGCTGTGCAAATAGTCATGGGATTGCAAAGTCAATAATATGTGCAATCTTCACAGACAGAAAGCTATAATCAACAAAAATCCATATTGAGGGTGAATGCCAGAGTTTTTCAAAATGTCAGTGGAGTGTGTTTGCAGAAGGGCAGGAATGACAGATGAAGAGCAGGGAGGTGAGTGGCAGGGACACGAGGACAGGCGGACTCTGTGCTGATGAGGTCCTGGACACAGAGACCAGGCAAAGTGCAGCGCCGGGCCAGGAGAGTACTCTGCCTCAGCCTGCTCCCTACAGAAAAGCCAAGAGGAGTCAGCAGTGCTACTGCTATCTAATGGGAACAGTCCACTTAAAATGTACAGGTTAACAAGACAGTAGGCAGCCTGGATTGCAAAATGGTAGCAAGAGTGATTTTTTGAAGACACTTTAAATCAACAATTTCAGCAATGATAAAAATGACTTTTTCCTTCCTGGTACAGTCCTATAAAACACAACGCTTTGGACTGACAGGCAAAACAAAGTGACTGAAAACTGAGTGATTGTGAAGGAAGTGCAGTTTTTGTGAATATAGGGCACTTAAGTTGAGTCATTTTAGGGATATAGATATTTTCCATTTTCAACTCTGGCAAAAATGCAGTGAAATGGAGGGGCCATTTTTTTTTCTTCCGATATCTGTCTGGTAAATCCTTTTCAAACGCAATTCCTATTCTTCTTTTGAGGTCTTTTAAGTCATTATAAATGTTTTCTCTCTCCCCCTCTCTCTGTGTCTGTCTGTCTCTCTCCATAGCTTTGGTCTTCTTGAATAAAATAAGTGCAGATTTGCTGGAAATCAGTGGCTTTTGTGTGTGGCTGCAGGAGCATGGTGAAATGTTTGGACACTAATACCCATTCATTTCAGTAGCACCATAAATAAAAGCTGCCAGCTATGCGGCTGCCGTGAAGTGGTATTCTTTGGTGCCCAGCAGGATGTCCTGTTCACATTAGCGCAGCAGGGAAAACTGGCCGGAACAGCCAGACAACTAAATCAAGACATTGTCAACTTCTGACAAAATTGCTATTGGGATGAGAACGGGTTTTAAGAGTGGTGCATCATGTCTGGTTGTGTGCATGTTGCTGTGTGTGTGTTTAAGTGTGTTTAAGTGTGTGTGTGTGTTCGTAAGACACAGAGAGAGACAGCGAGGGAGAGCAAGAGAATGAGAGAACAAGAGAGGCATGGGGGAGATGAATCTTTTAAAAATGCAGTATATTCTGAAAAATAATTCCTCACAGAGTAACAACATGGGGCTGACATGAATGAGGAAGTGTTGCTAGAATGACTACAACAGTGCTTAGATCAGGAAATAATACCTAAGCCTCCACAGACACTCATCTCCTGTTGTGTTTTTTCCCTCAATCCATGCCAAAATGCTTCTAAAGATCAATTTCCCAATATGAATGTTGTGCAAGCTTTTACATTTTGATTCAATAGAAAAAAAAGCAGAAAGAAAAAAAAAAACACCTGCAATGTATTCTGAGTTTGTCATTGAGCTTCAATCCAGGCACTAGATTTGGATTTGTCTTTGGATGACAGGGCTCTGGCCTGCAGTAATTTGGGCCACCTAATTAACAGCTGAACATAAGTCTCCTGTCTGTACATATAAACTTTACTAATCCCCTGCAAAAAAAGGGGGAAAAAAGATCAGAGGTAGATCTTGGAGCATCTGTGCTAAACTTACACCAGGTCAGGGCAAACAGCACACATGTGACAGGATGTCATAAAGCATACTCATTTAAACACAGTCCAAGCCCTGGGCGAGATTTGCAGGTGGTCGATTGCCTGGTCTTTACAGAGGTTAGCTCTTAGGGAGTGCTAAAAGCTGAAGGTCTGAAAGGAGTCCTATCATCAGAGGAGGCCTTAGTGCCAACAAGACCCAGATAATGACAACTCTGACCTCAGTTAAGTACATAACACAGCAAGAGCTCTTGGATGTGCTGCCCAGAACAATGTACGGGGAGAAGGGAAATGCTGCGCCAGGGCCACAGCTGGGACATACCATGCCAGTGGGTTTGCCATTTTGATTAGGGTAAGTAAGCCTTTTAACTTAGTTAGATTGAAAAGAAAAAAAGACAGGGTGGAGTTTCTATTCATATCTTTTCGCCTTATAAAGCCTACTTGACAACACAGTGGTTCAACACTTCCCTACAATGGGGAAATGAACCATTACAGTGCATGTCAGAGGCCTAATGTGTACTGCAGATTATACATGGAGGAAAAGATTGAAATGAGGTTTGGCAGTGCCACCGTGAGGTTGTGGCTGGATTTCGTGTATCTCGAGGCATCCTGGAGCCCGTCCAGACGGCCCCTCTTTTGGAGTTCTGTGAACTGGAGATGAGAGGAGTGCTCCCTCTTTCTGCAGGCTCTAAGTTGGAGTCTTTGCTGTAGGGTTCAGTGGACCTTGAGAAAACACCAGTGAATCCGTCACCATCATCCCTCCTGGGACAAAGCTGGCTGGCCACTTCTGAAGCTCCAGTGACCCAAGGCTTGAACCCTGCTGCTCTCCATTCCCTGCCCTACGCAGCTACTGGGAATCTATGACCTCAAGTTCACCGGGAATCACACACTTGCATGGCAGCTTCAAACGCAATGACTGGCTTTGTCATGTTTTTAAACTGTGTTGTGCCCTCCACTGGCTCTGTGCAAATTACCAAAATATTAACAATAATTTATTTTCAACAAAGAAAAGACGTATCGTGAAAACAAAGCTTTATCTTTTTTTTTTTTTTTTACATTTGAGTCTCCACATCAAAAGCTTATCATGAAAATATGAAAACAGTTGTGATTTTGTAAGAGCTTTCTTACTGCATCCAAGCCCAGATGGCTCTTAATTGGTTGGCAAAGGGAGCAAGAGGTCTTTTTTTGAGGCGTGAGTGTGTGATTGTTGCTGCTGAATTGCTGCTGTGAAAGGCTGGCTGCGTGATGTGGAGATGGAACAGTGTGAGAACAGGTCACACAATGGAGCCACCAGCCCTGCACGCGGGGGGATGTTGGGGGTGAGTGGTGTGTGTCTGTTGGGGGGAAACGAAAGATAGCTTGAGAAGGAAAAGTGGAGGCATGTAAGGGAGGGTGGACATACAGAAAATCTACTAAGTCATCTTTTTTATCCATTGACGATTCTCTCATGTACTTTAATGCTGCTCATGCACAGGATTCATATTCAACACTTAATCTAAGAAAGAAAAGCATGAACTACAGTCGACGAACAACTTTTTATAACTTGAAATTTATTTGAACTGATACCCTGCCCTGGGCAACACTGATTTATTAACAAAAATACTGGTGGTAAAATGAATTTGTCTAATTACTACTTATGTGCATGAATGTCAAAACCAGTGTCCCCTTAATATCATTATTACCACTTCCTGACAATTATTTATATTATTGCCTGAAAATAAATAATCTGTATTATAGATATAACGATCCACGACAAATGATTACTATTGGGAGTGTGTAATTGTACACATCTTCATCATAAACACTTATAGTAAAGAAAAAAAATCCTGCCTATAATAATTAAAAGCACAATTAGTGTAAAAGAGTTCAACTGCAGTCTTCATCTTGTAGTATACAGAACATCATACAAAAGTTACACACAGAAAGGTTTGGCAGTGTGCCAGTTGTTGAATCTCACAGTAACCAATGCTAGTCAGAATAGCTTCCAGTATTAGCTTAAACTAGCTAGCATCATGGTGAAAAGCATGTAAACAGTTCCGGACAAGAAGCTGTGGATTGGAGGAAAACGTGTAATAATTGTGTGTGATTTCATACTTGTGTTCCCAGGAGTGGGAGTAACAAATAAAATATGTGTGTTACTGTAACAAAGTATTTTTTTGTATCTATAAGTATTTTTTTTGAAAGACATGATAAACCGTGTAAGACTAAAACATTTTCGCGACTTTCCATGACTTTCCAGATCGTATACAATTTTGTCTTAATCCAGTACATTTTTACACTAGTAACAGTACTTTTACTTTAGTGAAATAGTCAAGGAAGCTTTCCATTCCTGTATATTCTACACTCAAATAACTTCACCTTACTTTAACACACGGCTGCCTCCCCACCTGCATTATTACACATGTGCCTTGTGGGTAAAATATGTTTAACAAAGCGATCTTTGCTTAATAAAACACTGCAGGTCCTCAGGCTCTGAGATGGGAGATATAACCAGGAAAGAGGGAGACCTAACACTTGTGCAACACCATCTAACAGGATGTCTTCATGAGCAAGGGGCAAAATTAAGCTGTGTCAAAATGGCAGGCCATGGGAGAGGTTGCGGTAGACATCAAATCAACAGCAGTCCAATACAGGATCCCATTATCAATGACACTATATGGGTGCCCCCGGCCAAAAGTCCCCTGTACTGCAGAACTTAAGGTGTTGCTTGATTCATTAGTGCCTGTGTCTGAGCCGAGGTGATGGCTCCCTCATTGTCCTGAGAGGGGTGAGAACTGGAATGTCTTTTCTTCCTGTCAACACTATGTCACTTTAATTTCTTTTTCTGACGCCCAGTCTTGACACCTGGAAAGGTTTGACCGAGCATGGTAGCAAGGGATCATAGGAGAGTCCTATTTAAAGCGAGTGGTTGACACTGTTGACATTTCATTCTCCTCCTTCCTTGCAGCCTCACCTTTTCTTGTAAGAATAGAAAAATGCATCACATTAAAAGGTAGATAAATTCTTCATTGTTTGAAAGACCAGATAATGATCAGTCATAACTGAGATGTTCTCTAAAAATTTGGCAAGACACAGACACTATCATCTGCATGTTTGAAACTGATCACAGATGGCCAGGGGAGGGATTCTAGATATTACAATATCTTGCAGTAATTTAAATTAAAGATGCAATCTTACTCACAGTATTATTAACACGACTCAGGCAATTTCATTGATTAAAACCTACTGAACTCACAGCTAAACAAAAAATGTTAAAAGAATGATTGTATTACACATTATTGTCTAGTATTTATGTTGAAGCATTTACAGTATGAAGTCACCCATAATACACTGTTAGACTATAATAGCTGTCAATGGATGAATGCACAGTGCTAATAATGTAATGTGCCCCTCCCTAAGGGAGCTGATCTCCTCATCTGGGTCATGGCGAGTATTAAAAGGGTTAAGGGTGCACAGTAAATTTATTGTGGGTCTTCCCGCACCAATGGGACAGAGCACTAATGGATGACCTTGGGGTTTGGCTGTTCCAGACTTGAGGAGATCATGTCTCACCACCTCCCTACCACCAGGATGACCCTGGCCCTCTCTGCCCCTGGCCTCAACCTTTAACTCACTGATCTTTGACCAAATTATTAAGCAGACACCTGCTTTCCGGTGTATGGTCAGAGTGGGGGGAGGACTCGCTGTGGGTACTCTAATTTGATGTAGATGTGTGGTGCGACAGTATCCATCTCACTAAGGATAAACCCATCTGTTAGACTTCCCAGCAGTGTGACTTTCACTGATGCCTGCATGCAGTGTAATCATTTTACTGTTTACACTGGTGTAATATAACTTTAGAATTTAATTAGCCTTGATAATCTAATCTTATATTATTATTTTAAATCATACAAATACCATTGATTTATGGCCACATTATCATCACACTTCTGCATATTATTTATAAGAACAGGTCTCTGAGTGAGGAGGCAAGTATTTGTAGATGAACTTGGGCCCTGCGGCAGTTGGCTCGTAAAAACATCATGTTTCATATGACATTTGAACAATGTCCTATAACTTTGAGATACAGTTCTCCAGGGCAGTAACCTACAGCAATTACCAGTTTTTGATAACAAATGAGAAGCTCAATCCAACTTATTTTTTTCATTTATGTA
Organism: Myoxocephalus aenaeus; assembly: GCA_038501785.1. Taxonomy (NCBI): domain Eukaryota; kingdom Metazoa; phylum Chordata; class Actinopteri; order Perciformes; family Cottidae; genus Myoxocephalus; species Myoxocephalus aenaeus. Next base: position 11,524,198 of record JBAMJR010000350.1, on the reverse strand, counting down.
CCTCAAAACTCATTACTCAGAAGGTGCAACAGCCTCTTTGATATATCATTTGTACATTAAAAAAAAAAAAAAGTAAAAAAAAAAAGGATCTTTCTTTCGTTCATTTAAATTATTACAATGTCATTTTTCATCTTCATGCCACGCAAATGCACAGACTAACCCTGAAAGTGGAGGTGGGACAGAGAATGTAGCCATTATATCAACTGTAAAATATAGTCCTCCGTCAAGGGCACTAAGGTACAGGGACCTGCTCCAAAGACTGCTATGGACCTCGGGGATTGGTATGTGTCAAACTTGAGGAAAAAAAGGAGCGAGAGAAAAGAAATTGCTGCCATTAAGGTATAGCTTGGAAATGACACTGACCTAGGTCTGCCATCTTGCATTGTCCCACCATCTGCACAAATGTGAACTTTGCCTTTAAATCGTGGCTTCTCAATTAACATGTCCAGCTGGGTGGAGAATTTCGTCAGCTCACTAATATCATTACTGCCACACCAGGCTGCGATATAAATATTAAAAAAGTGCCCAAAGCTCTTTGCTGGGTATATGTGAGAGCTTCTGCTTCGTGGGTTATAATGAAGTGCACCTACATAACAGGGTAACGGTAGAAAACGTGTTCTTATTAGGGCTCCTGCAGACTGTAAGACAGAAAGGATAAATGTCTTGGGCCATGTTTCTTTGTAAGTTCTTATTGTCTTCTACTCGTGGTGGATCTTACACACGAGGCAGCACCTACATGGCAAAACAACACGTTCTCCAACGCTCCACGACGGCTCAAGCCTCTTGGAGATATTCTAGTGGTCTCGGACAAAGAGGGTTTAGAAAGCATCAAGTCTTCTTCCAAAATGCAAGCTGTGTGGTCTTTGTGATAGCCCCATTACAGCATGAATGACTCTTACTTTAGGCTGTATGTCTGTCTGTGTTTGCTTGTATGGATAACTGTACTTTCCAGAAAAATAGATCTTAAGAGGAAGTCTTTGAATGTAGGACATTGGCGCTGTAGCGGTTAATCTCCCCCCACGGCTTTACAGACGGCTGTGGATTTAGGAGTTGGCATCATAACTGACCAGTGCTGTTTGATTAGATAACAGGGGATCTACTGCAGGCATCAATGGTCCACCGTGCTGAAATGAAACAGTTTGCTCTCCGCCCATTCTGCTTAGAACACGATGGGGGTGATTCTTCAACAGTCTGATGCCACAAGCTGCCAAGCAGCGTCCACCGCAGCGATACCACGATCACGGCGATACTACGGACAGCACCAGCTTGTACCAGATGTTGGGAATTAGCGGTCCCTCTGGCTGTCGTGGGCTGTGGCCTGCAGCTCTCCTTGAGACTCACTGTGCAGGATTGCAGGTGTTGATGAGTTGCCAAAAAGGCCATGGAAACATACTTAGGTTTAAAAGAAATGGTTACTATAACACAACTAACAGTGAAGAAGAATAGCTCCTTATGCTTTGTGTACACACTGACCAGATGCATATCCTTTTGTCTACACTTGATACTAAGAGAAGTCAAACTCCACATGGCGGAAGACTGTGAGGGGACAGACTGAAGCTCCACATTTGCTGCCAACCCAAAAATCTAGTGTATATACTCGGCAACAGACAGGACCCATTATTTTCCACTTTCACAGCAATTATGTTGCAAATAAACCCCAAAGACTTAACGTTTCCGTTGTGTACTATATGTTCATTGGTTTACTCCGATTGCTATTGTTGATAAATTTGTTGTTGTAGATTACGACAAAGCCTCTTTCTTTGGCATAAGATTTCACTTCAATTTCAGTTGCTAAACAACATTGCATCCTGTTATTCTGACATGAACTACAATAAAAAAAAAGTTCAGATGGCATCTGTTTTATTTAGAAACAAGATCTCTTTCTCCTTTTCTATATTGTATGCATCATATGATAGTGGAATAATTTACATCATATTATATTTAATGTGAACATTTAACTCTTAACATCCTGTAAATGAAAGATTAATAAATGTTTTCACTATGTGAACCAATGTTTGATGCAAGTTCTCTGAGGGCTTGTATGGCAGCAGCAGGACTGACTGGTTAAGCTTGGCCCTCGCTGTACTGTGGTGGAGGGCCGTTGTCCCCTAAAACGAAAAATATACTCTGAGTGCATGGGGGTGGATGTCACTTCAGATACTGATGCATTTGGGGTCTGCATGGGGGGAAATAATGTGCGACAATGATATCTTTGATCATTGCTAGAACTCCCCAACACAGGAACTGTGTCGAGTGTGGTTATCATCAACCCATTTCTATTCCCCCAGCACAAATCATTTCATGGCTCCTTCATCCCATGTGCCAGGACTGGGTATCAAAAGCAATTTCAGCTGAAAAATAAGGTGCTTTTCTTCAATTTTCAAGCCATTTGTATCAGGGTTAGTGTTGTTTACCTAGCTAGTACACTGGTATTTACATACCTCTTTAAAGAAAAAAATGGCCTGGTATGATTTATGGACTGCAGCAAGAGCGCAATTTTCTATGTCGTACACCTAATCTGAGAGGGTATGGAGAAAGGTCACATTGACCATACAAATACCATGGCCCTTCCACAGAGAGTGGGTGGATATTTATTCTCTTTAAAAAAACTGTCAGTTAGGTTTGATTTATGATATGCAGAGCACACCAGGCTCGTCAACACCTTTGGTTTCAGACTAACGTCTCGGCCGATGTAGAGAGAATAAGATAAGAGAATAATTTGTCCTTAACTACTGCCTTTGATGACACCACGGAGATACATCACATCTAAGGTAACAATCATGTTATTATTTTTATTTTGTCTCGGTTTCTTGGTTTGTTTTATTTCACAATGAAAAGAAGAGTAACAAAAGCGCAAAATGACGTCTGTTATAATTACAAAGACCAAAAAGAGACAGCAAGAAACAGAGAGAGGGATGCTGTCAGGTGTTAGGATCAATGCCATGTTTCAGAGTTGTAACCTTTAGCCTCCCCCTTGACTCCAGTGTGATATGATACCATGAGACTGATAGAGAAGGAAAATACATTTTCACGTACTTAGCGAACACGATACGATACATTATGTGGCTTTCTTTCTTCCCCTTAATATCCCAAACACATCTTTCCTTTACTGGTTGTGTGCCATGAATTTGATCTCCACGACAGGAAAGAATAAACCATTTTATTTCCCTCTTATGATTTATTAAAATATCTTTGCTAACAAAGACGGCATCCTGCCTCGGGTGTTTATTGCCCACACAAAGTTAATTATCAATGAGAATCCTTTAATTTACTACCCATTAAAATCTGACATTGTCAGTGCATGTTCATTAATATTAATACCAACTCCATCTTCCATCGCATAGCCGTGGCAATGACGTTTTTTTTTCTGCAGGAGAGAATGAAGGTAATACTCGCAAAAAGGTCAGCCAATTCACAGAACTGCCGAAACACTAAGCAAAATAATAAAGGGCATCGCAATCAAGATATCATCCTGGGACAAACCAATGAGTTGAAATGACAGCACCCAAAACAATTGTGAGGCTAACACAATGTATGCTTTATTTTAGGTGTGGTAACATTTTAAGTGACTGTAATTACTCAATGAGAAAAGTGACAACAACTTGTGTGTGTGTGTTGTTGTTGTTGTTTTGTTAGATTTAACTATTCATATAAAAAAAGTTTCAAATGCAGGCTTCTTTTGTTTCAGAAACAATTGTTAAACCAAGAAACACTGTTTGCCTCACAAGTTACATTTGTGCTCTACATGTGTTTGAGGTTTTGTAGTTTGGCACCATGAACACATTTGACTGGAAACAAATGCATCTATGTAATATAAAAAGGAAAAGTTTCGAGTGTCAGTTTTGAGATTCAGTTTCATGTTCGGCATTATACGCTCATTATTTACAGTGTGCTCACTCCTTGCACGGACAGACCAATTTATGGGGAAGCAGGGGATCAAGTTCAGTCCTAATGACAACCCCTCACTGACCTCTCCAGAGAAAACAAATGGAGCCCCAAGGTGATGTTTCAATATCACTAACTACTTGGGTGTCCTAGGGAAAGGAACAGATGTAGCCCTGAGGATGAGGAAGGGGTGAGGTGCAGGTCAAGGTCACCATACGCCAAGGTTAGGGTCAGATAAGCACGGCTGGCTCGGGGTCTTCACATGCCCGCAGGCCATAAAAGGGAGGCGTGGAGAGAGACTCAAGAGCTATGGATCAAGTGTTATTCCACTGAGGGCCTGAGGGGCGGGTGAGGGCAGGGGCACTGAGGTTCACACTGTCATATGCCTGGGTTATACACTGGCTCCAAGTCTCACTGCCTGCTTTGGGCTGTTGCTAGGAGAACACTTTCTAAATTACTAATGTGTTTATCAGTGAAGAAAGTGTGGGATGAAAAAAATTTAATAACTATACAGCTCATTATAAAATGTGCTGTTACTTCAGCCTAAAATGCAGTTATAGGCAAAACAATTATATATGTGAGATAACATTTCTTTAAAAAAGCCCCAGTTCATAATTAAGACTGCTAGTAGGATTTCAAAAGAAAACACAACAAAAGTCTAACACCATCTGCTCAACTTGCAATGCAAATTTGTGTGTGTATATATACTATGTTACAGCCACAAGAAATGATCTCTAATTGGAACATTCTAAATGAATTACTTCAGGTTATTTGTTAAGACTATGAAATGTCAGACTATGCCATTAGTTGCAGTGGGGGATCCCATGGTATTTGGAGAGAATAAATTGGCTCTAGCACTTTATTTTGACTTAATTAATAAGATAACCTAAGTGATTTATTTGATTCCCTAGACTGCATGGCACAATAATAACCTACAGTACGAGGTAAATCAGCTAAATGTGTTCAACTAGAGAAGGACAACAGGAACAGAGTGAGACTGCAATTACTGTCATATTCATGGGGAGGAGGGTTCTAATGGGTAGATGTTCTTCTCCAGATCAAATCAAATGTAAATGTATCCTGGTGGGTTGTGCTTCCTTTAATTAGAAGGTGCAAGTAGTTTGATAAACTCTTAAAGATTGTGGTTCCTCTGGTTGTCATCTCATTACATGCATGATTATTATGCTGCAGCACTATGCAGCTTTTTCATACATTATACTGAGCACTGTGCAGTGTGTAGGTATCATAAGTGGAATAGCCTCTCACATAGAGAATATGAATGCATCTAATGTATTTATTCATCAATTATGACTCAAATAAGAATTCATAAGAGTTGAAGAGTTTTGAGCCTCTATTCATTTATTATTCATTTTCAGGTGAAAAACAAAGCCTGGCCTTTATTATAATGAGGAGATTAAAGAGAAGGACACAAAACGATCAATTACATTCTTCAAAAGCTTTTGGAAAAAATATATTTAGGACATCTTAGCTTGAACTGATGTTTGGAAAACAATTGCTCATGTCATTATGTATGCAAGGAAAACAACATCTTTTAAAACAATAAATTATGTTATTATTCATTAATATATGAAACTCGTCTCTTTCTTGATGCCCTATCTGCACTAGGAGTACATCAATAACACTAACTTGTATTGTATACAGCGTCTGAGAAACACTTTCACATTATGAGAAAAAGTTCTCTCATTATAACTAGAAATTATATCAAGTATAAAGTTGTCAAAGCAGGAAGCGCTGCTGACTTTAACAAGTAAGTTTCCTCAATATGATAAGATGCAATTTGGGGAGAATGTATCCATTGTTAAAAGAACAGAATTTCAGAAATTACACTGATGGCTGAAGGTTAGGCAGATGACAGAACATGCTGTCCATTGAGTAACAATGCAACATCCTGAATATCACAACCAAAAGGGTTCTAATGGATTAGATATCATGCACATTAGCATCTGTAGAGAAACATCACTCTTTTCTGTTACACATTATCAGTTCTAATGTTCTCACTCATCGATTTCTCTCGTTTTGTGGTGTAAGGCAACACAACGTGTACATTATTTTGCTATATCAATAAAACTATTACTATTGCGATTATGTTGTTTAAAATAAAACGTTTTTATAACAATGGTTGTTATGTGTATAGCACTATACAATGTGCACTTTGATATTTTAAAATGATTTATAGAAAATTCTAATGAATTACTGATAGCAAAAATGATGCCAAATTATTGCACATATAGCAAAATATTGTAAATATGAATTACTAAACACTGATACTCAATATTAGGCATATTAATCTATCACTTTATTTTGATCGCCTTTACTTATCAATGACTGGATGACAGCAATGCCATGGAACATGGATCCACTATATTACTAACATATCCCCATATACATTTAATACAAGTAAAGCTTGTTCCAAGTTCATTACTTATCATTGATGATGTGTTGCATTGTGTCATTGTTTGAGACACTTTCTTAATTATAGCTGTTGTTTTAATGAGATCTTAAGAAAAGCTGTTGACAGTGAGTATATTAACATTATTAACAGGATGCATGTCAAACTGACAGTTGTCATTAAATGTGATAAGCCAAGTTCTTCAACATATAGCTAGCTTAACAGTGAGAGGACCCAAATAAGACATAAGGAATAGATAAGACCATAGAGAGAGAGAGAGAGAGAGAGAGAGAGAGAGAGAGAGAGAGGAAGAGTAAACAGGGGATGGAGGAGTGAGAGAGAGATGACTCCAAGAAGGTCACTCCTTTTTTGTAGTCAATAATTGACATTTAAACACACGTTTCAAACGTCACTGATAAAATTACGCGAGATAATGGAGAGCGAGCTGCTTACACTGGCATGCAATTATAACCATAATGAGATGCAAAAATGCAAATGTCTTTGTGCATGTTCCAGCCTCCTTTTGTGGGGTGCCGCGGCGTCTGTGGTGGATGATAGATGCCACGCTGGTGGTGGTAGACAGAATGGTGACATGTGGGAGTGGGAGCAAGCAGAGAACAGAACTGGGGCAAATATGCCACACACTCTCACAAGTAAATCCCATAACTGCCGGAGTTAATGCTTCCCTGAATGCTCTCTAAATATATATAGTTAATTAATTACCAGAGATGAGTTTTTTTAAATTTTCTATTGGTAAATAAATGATTTACAGGCTGTTTATGACTGTTTTTGCATACAGGGATATTCCGATATATACTTTTTTTTAAACATATACTGTATATTCAATTAATTTTTGTCAGGATTCTTGGACATTTAACTTTTAAACAAAATTATTGTCCTGATGCAATGCATAAATTGAATATGCTACAAATTTAAATAATATCCTGTTTCTCCTATAAGACAACTTGTGGCAATGCAAATACCTTTTTTCTATTTCAGGTACACTATATAGACATTTACATCTGCAGTATATTTAGCAACATGTATGCATTACTTTCTCCAATGTCAGTTTGTTCTGTTCACCTGTATTGCTTTCCTGATGTCAGATGTAATGCTCCATTCAGATGCAACAACTCAGGACATTACATGCTCTACATGACACATTCCTATACAAATACCCTGCATTAAGCCTTTGCTGCCATCCATCCTTAAATAACATTCAAATAATGTAAGTACAAATTCCTGTAGCCCACTTCCCCCGTTTGTACGTTCACCCTTTCCAGACCGGTCGCCCACCCTTCTACCTCTGGAGGCTGATAAGAATGGGACACAAAACATGCTAGCAGTCATGCTGTTTGTTAGAAGCAATTAATTTCTCCGAGGCCTTCATTCCATTCAGGATAAGCTTTTGTGCTCTAAATCCCACTATTCTGAGCTTCTCTTGTGCCACGTAGGAGGGTATGAGAGAGTGGAGGATTGGAAAAGAGAGGGAGAGCCCGAGACAGAAGCTTTGGATGACAGATTATCTTGGGCCAGTTAAGCATGTAATTGCTCAAATGAGTTAAAATCCCTTCAAATATCTGTCTCTGCACCTCATCACACCACTTCATACACTCAAATATTTGACAATTGACAAAGATAAATCTAAAAGGGGTCTTCAATAGCCAGCTGCCAAGACAATTTTTTCAGCGAAAGGAATATCATTCACTAGATTTCTATACGTGTTTAAAACGTTCTTATCCCCCAACTTTTCTAAAACTTTAGTTGCCAGAACTACTCTGCTTACTCTTGCTTACCAAACTAGTGAAAGCACCTTTGAAGAGTTTCGATCATTTAAAGCTCAACATGGAGTTGTACCATCAATGATACATATCTGAACAATAATGCTAAAGTTCAAGTAGCAGAATGGATGTGTCTTACATGGTGAGACAGCGAGATTGTTTCTCAGAGTAACAGACACAGCAGTCCACAGATTCAGATCTGGAGAATGCCTGCCTTCCTCCTGCCAAGCCTTTTTTAGATAGCCACTGTTGCTCCAGACTAAGGCTGATGGATCCATGCCTTAGAGGGAGAAGTTGCTGCATGCCAGACTTCTAAGGGTCACTGAATGGACTGTTCTCTTGTGCTTTCATTCTTTTAATTTAATCAGTAGTCTAATTGCAGCTTTACACAGATTTTCCCAAATGCATCACATCAAAGACTTTGATATGAATTGTATTGTCTATGGCATGTATATGCAACTTGACCGTATAAAGATGCAATTGTTGCTTACTATAAGCATGATACAAATAAATGTGTTCCCTCTATGTCAAGTAACCGGCTTCGATTAAAGATGTTTCGGACAAAACAAAGACTGTTTTTGATTGCATGATGGAAAAACTAAATTTGATGAACATGATGAGATGGAGTAAGATAGAGGTTTTTGCCAGGTGTATTTGGCCCTTGCCAAATGCCACCCTCAGAGCAAAGAGGGTGTCCTGCATTGCTTCCCTGAATGAATGCTAATGAGGGCGTGTGTGTATGTCTGAATGTTATTCACACCACATCAAACTGGGCTTGCAAAGAGGTGCAAAACTGGGGCTGGCAGCCTCCCAAACCAAAACAACCTGGAAGAATGTCAGACATTACATGTGCCTGGGACACAGTACACGCATGGACTATTGTAAAGAAAACATTATTATAGAGCATATATTAACAGTAGTTCAGCTGCCACAAAAAGGTGGAGCTGACTCCTAGAAAACTGTTTTGTTTATGTTAGATAATGCTAAGCGCTTACATTTTCAAAGCCAAATATACCAAATTAAAACATAAAATCATAATAAGCAGGACCATGGCAATGATATCCAGTTAACACACGACGAGATATTTTTTGGATTCCTGTCAAAGAAAAATAGGGCTCACGTTTTTTAGTTGAAAGTAACTACATTCTTATTAACATAATTTGACATGAATTTATAGAAATTACACAATCAGAGGAGGTCCTGCTGTGATGGGTTTCCAGGATTAAAAGTACATCTTTGAATTCTGTTAAATTTAATGGGAGTCTTGAGTAAGATTTGCTCAAGCACATGAAAACATAACCTGGTGTGATAGAAATAGGATTAAAAAGGACAAGTATCACTGGAATTATAATGACTAGTGCTGTCAAGCGATTAAAATATTTAATCGCGATTAATCGCATTTATGTCATAGTTAACTCGCGATTAATCGCAATTAATCGCAATTTTTTTTTTGGTGCATTTTAATGCTCTTATCAACATGAAAAAGTGGATTGGCTTGCTTTATTTTATTGAAAAACAACTGCCAAACAGGGCGGTACAAAATAAAATCACTGCACATTTCAGGTAAACAAGGGTTTACAAAATAAAATGCACCAGGCATGAAAACGGGTCAGGGGTGAAAAAGGTGAGAAGGATATTACCCCTCTAGGGGGGTCCAGGGCCTCCCCCGTAAGAAAAATTTAAATATTCCATATTTTAAAGCATCAATCTGATGCATTTTGAGATGCTTTTTTTGCCAACCTGGGGAGAGCTGGAGAAACTTAACTTCAGCCATGAGTCAAACATTATTATGGCCTCCTTACTAAGTATTATGCAAGCCATTTCATGCCAGCCTGTCACTGGGTCTAACATTTACAGTATATGAGGCACAATGTGGTAAGGGAGAGCATGGCTGCCTTTGTTAGCATCATTTATATCTTTGATGCAGAGAAAGCATCTGGCGAATCCCTGCCTGTTGATTTTGGAGAATACATCTCCTAGATGAAAGGACACCTCTTGCCCTTTTATTGAGACCTTGCCTTCCAGTTTTAGCCACGACCAGTTCCAGCTGCATTTCAATCCAGCTGTTTAACAATGGCTGCATCCTTCTCCCCTAACACACTCATTCTGCAAAAATAATGTTTGTATTAGTGTTAACTTCTAGTTTAGCCTTATTCAGACCTGCCAACCTTGATATATAACCTATATATTGATAAGTCATTAAATACTCGTCATGCATTATATTGCATTGCATATAATGTGTGCTGGTCAATTAGTCTAAAATACTAATTTTTACCAGCGTACTTTGACGTCAAAATGCGTATCCGCTACACAAATTGCGTACAGGTTGGCAGGTCTGCTTATTGATAGAACGGTGGACCACTTTACCTTCTGCCTTGTCAGTCCCCTCTCCTAAAAATCTGCCTCCTCAAAAACAGTAGCGTTAGCTAATAATTTTCCACCGGAGCTTTAGCTAGCTGGCTAACGTTGCGTTCTCTCCTGCTGTGTTCAATGTGTTCACTCGCGCTCCCTTCTGGCACGCGCACCTGTTCGCAGTTCACTGAATATCATTCATTTTGCAGTATCGCGCTCACCATTCATTCATTTCAAACCGTAACGTTAGCCTAGCTTCCAAGCCCAAACGGCGTGCCTATTGTTTTGCTTCCGGTTGAGCTACATCCGGCGTGGTGCTTGCGGAAAAAAAATAATTGAAAAATTGAAATGCGTTAACGGCGTTAATAAAATTGACGGCGTTAAAATTGGTTTGCGTTAACGCCGTTAATAACGCGCTAATATGACAGCACTAATAATGACAAATGCATGCTTTAGATAAACATTCAAAGAGTTTAAGCTAAACTTTAACCAGATTTTACCATGCACAGCGCAGAACAACACACGATAGATTCACAAACCAATTACAATCATTTAGGGCAGTCTACTTTGCTAAGGTGAGACATTCTCTGGATTGGCTTCACATTGGCTGACAGCTGATGGGCAGACAAGGTCACTGGATGTACAAGCTCTCATTTAAAACATGGACATGAGAGCAGAACTGGGGTTAGTTGGGTCTATCAGAGCTGTCAATCAATTAATGACAATTATTGAGCAAGGACGCCCGTGGGTGGTGATAGAGGGAATGAGAATGACCATGGGGAACAACATGGGGAACGGGACGAATTATGGAGATTGGAAAATAATAACCAAAACTGAATAATATTACCAGCCCACACATGCAGATCACTTACTTCCCAGCATGTGTAAAGTGTGTCAATAGAGCACCATGACAGGGATTTGGGCCTTGTTTAACTAATCAAACCACAGAAGAAGAAGACATTCAATGACTTATTAGGATTCCCATAAAATAGCAATGAGTTTTATGAGCTTAACTACATTATGGGAGGTGTCAAATGAGCCGTAAATGATTTCATTAGGAAAGATATGGTTGTTGAACATGGGCATTCTCACCACACATATAGAAACTCACTCTAAAGAAGGAATGATTCAGAAGATACACCACGTTGTCCCACACTCAGAAGGTGCTACTGCTGTTCTCATCCAAATGAATACAGGACAGAGTCATGCTAAGTTTAAACTAGGAGAGAAGAGGGAGAGACAAAAAAGGAGGGAGGGAAAGCGTTTTGAAATTCTCCAGCTGGCAGGCTTTAATTTTCCACCATTCTAATTAAAATGCAAATTAAATTTATAATTAGCAACCACAGTATCCGAGAAACCACCTTGTGTGCAGCCCAAACATATGGGGCAACCAGCGGTGGGCAGCAGTGTCTCTAGAAGACAACAGAGGTGGGTGGCAGGACTGGGGAGTGTTTGTTGAAGACGGAGCTACTGATCACGGGCTGGTCTGGTGACATGGGAGCAGCACTGTGCTTTAACCTGCTCCGCTCAGCTGGGAGCCCTCTAAGCTCTCCAGGCACAGTGAGGCAGGGGAGCACGGCCCAGTTTACTCTGCTGTCACTGCCCGTGTCACAGGTCACTGCATGTGTCGCCTCAGCTATGCACAAGAGCGGCGACCAGCACTGCCGGGGTCAGCTCCTCCAGATCGAAAGGTTTCTGACCAAAATTAACCTTTGCTGACTCTCAGATAATAATTTTTTCATTGATGGCAATTCTTTGTAAACACAGCACCCCAACATTTCTTTAACCAGTAGCTGTCAGCCACTGCAACTTCCCATGGAGCAGGTGTTTTTGGAGCATTACAGGTGTCTTGCTATAATATTGGTGAACTGAAAAGCAACAAGCTGGATAACAAAAAAATAGAAGTTAAAGAAGAATGCAAAGAGTAAAGTGGATCTGGAAATGTAAAACAGCCACTGTTGCAGTTTGCACTGCTTTTGCTATTGGAAAAAAAATCAAAGTCTTCCTTGGACAATAATCAGGCAAGGGAAAGACGACAGGCACAAACTATAGGTGACCATCTTTTGCTGTCCAACACAAGTTAGAGCAGGTCACTGTGGGTCAGAGAAATGTTCTCCAAGGTGCCTGGCTTTCCCACTGATACTGCTGAAACAGCACCATCAATCATCCATCAGTTGTCACAGCTTGAAGCTGAGGTCAGAACAAATCCATGTCAAAAGACAAGGCCACATCTTACCATGCGCTTTCACTCAGCTGGACAGTCCGCTGATGACACTGTGTCAAGAGACTGCTATCCCACTCTATAGTCCTTCTCTGTGACTGACTTAGTCGATGAGAAGGTCTCATATGACCTCTTCAGCACCCACATCCCCTTGTCACCTGAGTTAGACCACCAACTTCCATTATGCAGTTAAGTGTCTCAACTACAAGACAGACTTATCGAGGGAGCTGTCAGGTGAGTTAACTCGCAAAGCTTTGGGTAGACAATTGGATGTGGCCCTGTGTCACGACTGACACTGTTTCCTCTTACATGCTGCTCTCCAAATGACACTCATCGCTGTGCAGAGTCAAGCATTAACACCGAGTCATCAGTAATCACATGCAGAAAGAGCCATTCACAGATACAGTACAGACGTCAACTGGAAAATGATTTCTGTGTGTTAAAGAAATACAATCTACATTCTTTTGCTGGATTTTTAGACTTCCCCTCTTCATATGCAAAGGCACAATTTGGATTGAATACCTGGTGAGTTGATAATCAGAACCCTGGATAAGCTTTTTACTTAACCACATTGTTGGGATGTGACATCTTCCTGCGAGTCTGACAAGTTAGACACAAAAGAAACCTCTATGTGAAGATATCCTAACTGCAGTGGTCGACAAAAAAGTCAAAATGATATATAGCTTAACCAAATTGATGGTCACTGTTGGACAAAACATGCTTTCTAAATATAATCCTCTATTGTTTTCTCCCCTCTAAGAAATGTTCTTGCTAGCTGTTTAGTTGTGCCACCTGTTGCCTTGTTAATCATGCTGAGAAGATACTCATAAATCATAACATTCTTCAATTAATCAAGCTGTCAGCTTCTAGGTGAGAGGTCATGCATGGAAGAGACAGAGGTCATCGGTCTGGTGTGAAAGGACCATGGTTGTGTGGCATCTCTTATTCTTGGGAAGTGTCAGTAGAGGAGCCAATGGAACAAAGGAGAAATCAAAGTCCAAGGGACATGAGAAAGAGGGGTGGGGGAGGTGGATGGGGCAGCCTCACTAGAGCTAGAGAAAGGAACCCGGGTGTAGAGCATAAAGCCAGTCAAATTGACCTGTCATTACATCAAGTGAGCTGTGCCAAGGCGCTACATTATCACACTCACCATACCCTTTTAGATGACAGAGTTCCAGCAACTTACCAGGTTCCTGCAGCACCCCATTTGCATAATTAACAAGTCATTCATGTGTCATTAATTTGACTTCTATTCATTTGAAAGAGACTTCAGATTAAATAGCACATACTGTATCTGGTAATTTCAACTAAGTGTCAAATGGTTATTACTCTAATAACACAAAAGTCTATGGATCTTCCCAAGACAAAGAATAAAGAAACATGCAATCATTTGCACAACACATTGCATTGTGGGCTCTCGCATGTCTGGCGTTTGCCTTTATAGCTTCAGGTTGACACAGATATGGGAATGCAGGTTTAACAATGTTGGCTTAACTGTAGCAGTCAGTAGATTTCCAACATGCCCACTGGCAGAACTGGCCCTTTCCTTGCTTTCGTGAAGTTGTTGGCTCGATATAGTACAGTACAGACAAAGACAATTTGTTGTACTGGTACTCAGGGTTGGAAGAGGTATTCAGATCATTTCTTAAGTATAAATATCCCAGTGTAAAAGTCTTACATTAAAAAAGTTATCGAAACGGAAGTCAGCAAAGTATACTTCAGTCATCAAAAACTAAAGTGCTCATTATGGATGCAGAATGGAACGTACATTGTATTTTTAAATATTTAACTATGCAAGTATTATTGCTGATGCAATAACACATGCAAACTATTTTAATGCTTTTGCAGGATGAAGTACAGCAATAAAAAAATAAATACTTGGGTTGTTTCATATAAAGTAATAAATCATAAACTCATTATATTTAAACGTTAATTAAAGTACACTATTTCCCTCTGAAATGTAGTGGAGTAGATGTACACAATAGCATACAATGGAAATTCTCAAGTAATCTACTACAAGTACCTCAAACTTGACTTACTTACAAATAAAAAAAGATTACTTAGTTACTTTCCACCACTGCAGGTGCTTTTACTGTGACATGATAGAGAGTCAATGATTGTTGTGAGCTGGATTCAAACTCTAAAATTGTGTGTGCATTATTTCCACCAGCGATTCAGCTTTTAGACTTTCCCCTAGGCAACTCTGGTATTTTACCTCTTTCACACTGTTGTTATACTTGAAGGTTATTATTGGAAAAGCTCAAGCTAGCCTCAAAGATGGGCCATAGCGCATTTAGTTATCTGTGTGTTATACTGTATATCGACATTGAAACAATGCTCCCATGTGAATGTATGTAGTAAATGTAAACTGATCATTTCCAACGATGAAAATAACAAGCACACTAAATGCACCCTCTTTCCAACTCTGTAGCTCATCATACATTTCTTCTGAATGTGGAAATTATTCTTAACATTATTTTCTCCCCCATTTGCCCCATGAATTTCAATAAAAGCATGCCATTTACACATACTCTGCAATCTTTTTTCATACGGCACATTTTAAAAGGAAAGTACAAGTACTTTAACCTGAAACCTTTTTGCACAAGGTCAGTCATTTCTGACAATTACAACATCTGTAATTTCCTATCTTAATGCGCTATACATCAAGGTTGAACTTTACCAAGCTTGACGTGTCAATCTACTCTGTGTATTTCCCTCTGCATTAGCGAATTTGAATGACATTTAAGTCTCACAAACGTTACCAGCCTGTCACTGCCCACTCATCTACCGCCTTGGAATTTCCAAGTGATTTAAGTCATTGATTACTCAGTGTTTGGAGGTCTAATGCAAGTGTATCTAACCATTATTATAACATCTTTAATGAGTACATGTTACCACTTAAGTCAATCACTGCTCTTTTGTTTAAATGGGAATTCATTGTGCTAAGATTTGAGAGTGTCTACATATGAGGGCAAACTAATTATGTAAAAAAGAGAAAAAACTGCTTTTTAACTATAACACATGGTCAGATACACATGGTTTTATTAATTTTTTTAAAGAAAAAACAATGGTTATGTAGCGTTTTGTACATTTAAACCATGCAGGGCATTTATGCATCATTGCCAATGGGGCTTTTTAACAGTTTGATTAAATGCTTTAATCAATCACAATCCCAGCCTGTTTATTAATCACTTTATCAAGCAGTTGATGCATTGCTGCTTTTAATGGACTCCATTTATTTTGATTTCTCCTCTCTTCATCTTATCGAAAAGGGCTCTCCCAATCTGGACAGATAAAAAGGGGGATGCGAGAATCGCTGGCTGTAGTGGCGAGAGCTCAGACAAGCCAGTCCCTTAACTTCATTACAATCACTCTTCTCAGACTTAACCAATTTATTAGTGGCAATATGTGCCCTGAGCGATGGTTAGGTAAACCACATAGCTTAGCTCAGATAAACAGGCGCCCATTCATTTGTCTCCTCACCAGACACCACGGTGATATATGATCCTAATAAGATTAATATCCCCTGGATTTATTCCATCTTAGTCCCCACAGGCATCATTTAATGGTACTCCTCAATGATCTAAGACGGCTTCTCAACTTCTATGTTGTAAGAATTGAGAGTAGAAATATAGCGGTTTAGATAAATATTTCAATCCAGACTGGATCTAACACTTCAGACATAAATGTGTTATTGCACACAAAGCAGCCAGTTCTTACACTTGAACTATGAATTAACATTCTTCCCTCCCATGGAGGGGCTGAAAACACATTTCTAAAACAGAAGCTTTTCTCACAATTGCATTTCAAGTTTCTGTTGTATTCAATAACGCATTAAAAGTAGTCATTGAACCTGTCATGTTCTGGTCAGAAATGACCACAATTAGCAAACAATCCATCTCCTTTTAGGCCCCCTCCCAGCAAACCACCGCCATCACCCAGTCACCACAGCCTCTGGTTTGGATTCACGCACAGACTTTCTGTCTCATCCATATTTCCCCCTGTCTGCCCTTCAGCTTCTCCTCTTCTGTCTATTGTACGCTAAAAAGCTATTGTCTGCATCATCTGAAACTCTGTTCGCCGTTACGAGGCAGCGGTGAAAAACATGAGAGTGCACAGGTTTGGAACGCTGAATAGAAAATTGTACTTAAGTGGTCTTCTCTTGCCCATCACCTTTACCCTCTACCCTCCTCCACATGAGAAGGGCTGCTGGGGTGGGCTGGAAGGGGAAGCCAGCAGGGCAATAGCAAACTTGAAAGCAACCAACATTTGCAGCACTCTTGAAAAACAAGCATTTCACACCTGAAGCCTTTCATGCAGGGCCTCGAGGCATCCCCTTCAAGGCATTTAATTGGCTATTGCTTCAGAGCTCGTTCAACGTGCCCATTATGGTGAGGCGACAAGCAGCCAAGTATGTCGAATGAAAAGGGTCCTTCTCCCAGATGGGCCTAGTGGTATTAAAAACTGCCCGATCACTTCTTGCTGTTGACTGGCAGAGGTAATTCAGATGTGCGCACATCTACAAATATTTAAAATGAAAAGAGTGAACTGGATAAGATTGAGAGAAAAAAAATACTGACCTTCACCATTTCTTTCAAACACAGCACTCAGTCACAAAGATTATAAGATGTAGCGATCTAGTGCGATACTGATGCACGTAGGATATAAAGCAAAGCACATACAGCAAAGCACTACCTTATTCTACAACAGATAGCTGCGGTAATAAATTACACTCAACTCTAGCTGTCCTGTTTATCAATGATGACATTTGAACAAGCTGTGAAACATTTCCTCGGTTACTGTCAACTGGTGAAAACATAAAAAATACCCTGCAGCATGCCTCCACACATCAGACACTTTGATCACTTACAGTTTTTGATATGAAGACATTTGTGGCTCCTCTAAACATATATTTCATGCTTTAATCTCAGCCCTGGGACGTAAGGCTCTAGGATATGATGTTCCACTTTTGTTTGGCAGTTCTACCTCAAAGATATGGTCCTTTTCCTTCCTTGTGCCATCTGCCATCTGAAGTTTCACCCATATCAGCCTGAGGCATTGGAGCCCTCATTGGCAATGTTTTTGAGGGCACCCTGACTCCCCATGGATGGACAGCCTTGGGGGAACCAGATAAAGTAGGTGTTTAGTCTCTGGGCTGCTGATGAGGAAGGGATTGGCTTTGAGCTGGGTTGGGACTCATGGGAAATCTGGCGTGCAAACTAATTACGTTGTGCTGCCAAACTGCCTGTGATTACAAAATGGAGAGGCGGCGAAGGTGGAGCTTAGACTTTATCAATTGCCCTACTATTTATTTTTTTAAAGAAAGCAACTGACGCTAATGAGATTATTTAACGAGATGTTCTTTTTGTAGAGTAAGTTGTTTTAATTTTATAGCAATTATAAGACACAAATGGATGGATAGATAGATGAACCAACATCAGAATCTTCCGATTTTAAAAGTTCTGTCACCTGAAAAATCTGAATTCTCCGGATGGTTCAATAACAGCAAATATCTAATTACTTCTGCCATGTTTCCCCACCTGCTTGTCACACTTTTGGAGAAAGCCACTTAAAAAACAGGTTAGTTCACAAATGATCTGCTATATTTGTATTAACGCCTCAGCTGGTGGCACAGACAGCCCCTGAAGATACGCACCAGGCAAATCATTAAAGGAACAATCGGCTACTAGTTCACTCCCCTCACCACAGACCAGATCACATTTCAGACTCAATATCTGAACAGTTGTATACTACTTGATACATACTTTTTGATGTGTTTTGATTGATTCATATTTACTTTAGATTCTAAAAATGTGTGTCTATTTCTGACAGCACTAATCATCTTATTTGAAAAGAATGACTTGCCCAGTTACAGATTTAATTCTAAATCTAAGTCAAAGTGCCACTTATAGTTGAAATATAGTCTAGGAGAAACCTTTTATTTTTTTATTTTTTTATACTAGTCATCAAAATCATTATGAAGAAAACAATGTTTTAAATGTTTTTAAGAGTAAAACGTGTGCAGCCCCTTCATGGTGTGAATAAGTTAAATAAAATAATATTACAGCATAGGAAAGCTCTCCAATTCAAAAAGTCTTGTGTTTTCAGGGCGCAGGTGGAAGGTTGCAATAAAGCAGAGCATGGCTGCTTATAATGGGAGATAAATCTTCTATGTTTCCTCCATTATTTTTATTACATTATGTGCCATTACATATGAATGTGCTTAGCAGATGTCTCAAAGCATTGCGACTTACATAACTTATATTCTAGCTCATAACCCATTTATACAGTGGGGCATGTCACTAACTCAGATGAGGAGCATTTGTCAAGAATGGAATGACAGCACACAATGAAGCAATATCAGCCTTTAAAATAACTTCACTTATTCTTTCCCCCTCACTCATTCACTCGCTCGCTCTTTTCTCTCTGATAGGGGACTCGGCGTCTTGTGGGTTAAAAGAAAGGAACTGATTTTATAAGGGAACTGTAGGCGCAGTCATGGATCTAATCATCACGGGGGGATGCAGGTAACATCAGTCAGTGACATGGAGCAACATGATATCAGACACGGAATAGATCACTGTCTGTGTGGTATACATAGCACCACTCTTGCTGAGACCTCATCCTTCTAAGGGGCAAACTGGTTGTGGTTAGGGAACTGAACTTGGTACAAGAGGGCTGCAGGTTCAATATCTCCAGTCAGACACTGAGCAAGATACTTAACCTGAGCTGCCTCAATGAACATCCCAACTAATAAATAGATGGCATATAAAATGTCAGCACAGCGCCGGCAGATAGTAGCGCCGCAATAATAATACAGTGCATATGCTAGGACTCTGCATATCATAACATACACAATCTAGATGTATATACAGCAGAACATGCTTCCTTATATACATGCTTAACATTCATTACTGGTACTGGCATTAACACAGATTTTCAAGGATTATTTATTATCTCATTTTGATATTTATGTTTCATCATTGATCTTAATAGGTTTTATTCCTCATTTGTTACTTAGACTTTTTAGTTATTATAAATTGGTTTAGCTTTTTAATTATATCTGTCTTATTTTACTCTTTGAATCACTTTATGTTATATAATTAAATTATAATATCATCTGTTATTGTTATTACCATGTGAATACCTGTCTGATCATGGTTAAACCCTTGAGTAAGGTATAGTTTCTTCCTGTACCTTGGTTCTCAAGTTTCTGTCCAATGTTTACTGAGCATGGGAAGAAAATCAATAAACCAACAGGACAACGAGTCTCAGAGGATTTCACTTTGGATTAAGAATAGAGAAAAAAGGACAGAATGCAATACAGAGATTGTATTATGACATTATTATAAAAATCCTCATTGATTACTGATGTGTAAAAATAAAAAGGTAATCCAACAAGTAGTAATTGAAACGAAATCCAGCAGCTCAGTGTTCGACTGGGAATGATAGCCAATGACATGACATTAAGCAACGTGAGACAAGGGGCAGTGGTTTAAGTGATCTGGCAGGCGGTACGATGCCCTCCTGTCAGGATCGATCAGTCCTGCTGAAATTTAGAGCAACACTCTAAATTGGTCTTAATGGTGTGTTTCATCCTCCAGTCTCCTCCACGCGTTGACAGGGAGCCAGTGTCCTTCATCACGCCAGGTTCCTGCCCTCCCTTTCAATCTGGGCATACCACTGATCCCTGCTCTCTGAGGAGAGGGAGAAAATCGGGCCGGGGGCACCTACGGCATCGAGTGGCTTACATCCCACCTCAGACAGTCAGGGAGGTTCCCCTATTAAAGGCGCTAAAATAGTGTGCAAAATAAGCAGTGATTTTCTGATCTGATTAGAAATCCACTTCTTGAGCATTTAAATTATCAAAAGGCACGAGAGAGTGCACAAAGAGTCACCAATATGAACTAATGGTGTATATGGCAGTGGCTTCTGTCTCAATCTTTAACAGGACAGACCCATAAGGAAGAAAAAGAAAGCCCTCCATGCCCCATTCCCACTCTGTTGGAAAGTAATCTGCTTACATCATTAGGCTAAGCTTGCTGAAACAAATTACCAGATGTTGTGTCCCTTTTTCTCTCGTCTTTTTGTCAGCATTTTAAAATACTCTCTGCCATTTTTCCTCACTAGCGCCCCCTCCTCTCCAACACCTCTACACAATAAGGCCATTTGCAAATAACAATTGGAAAAAGAAAAGTCCCTCCCGCTATTCACAACCCCTATCTGGTTCTGTTCGGTTCATTTTCGGGCAATCCAGTAATGTAGCGGCTAATAACCTGAACAGAGAAGAAGAAAATACCAGGAAAAAAGGAGAATGAACTGAAGCAATTGAGGTCCCCCACCCGCGGTTGCACTTGGTAGGGATTTTTGAGGGTCTAGTTTAGCTTATCACATTATAACCCATTTAGAGATAAAGACATGTCCCAGTGCTTATTATAACTCTGTAGCATGCTGAGCATGCAAACACATATTTCAACCCGCTTCCCTTTTTGATATTTTTAAGAGCAGATGTAACGTTAACACCAAAGTCAATACAGAAGTATTAGACAATGTGTGCTATGTCCTTGAAACACATTTAAATGATAATATTGATATTTACATTTGCAATTCTGAAATATTTCTTAGAATTATCAATAAATAAATAATATTGTTTTAGAAAATTATTTATAACATTTGGATTGAATTGAATATTCTGAATATTTAAAAAAAATCTAATAGTGCCAGGTTTTTCAAATAATCAATGAAAGATCAAAGTAGCCATCATTACTAAGATACTGCTTGAAATTATTCTATTTAAAAATATATATATATATACTGACAGAATTATTCACTAATTGTGTTATGGAAGTTATTATCATTATTATTATATTCTTACAATAATAACAATATTAATAATAATGTCTCTTTTATGGATATTATTACTAGCTGTGATATTCTGTTAATGATTTATTCTGTGTGGTATGCTGTATTGCTTTGTATTGTTTCAAGTCTTTCTTGTGGGTATAAAATAATTATTCTGCTTTAACACACTGTAAACATTTACAATTCTTAAAGTAAAGCTTGTCTTTTAGTCTAAACCTCTTCCTTTTCAGTGGCCATGGTGGCGAAATGGAGAATTAACTCTTCACAATACAACCTGGCCTTACACTGTTTGGGAATGAAAGAAAACGGTGTGCAACAAAGCCAAAATACTGTGCGCCTGGCCCTGACCTTATTTCTTGACACATAAAAGAATACATAAACAGATATATACTTTCATATCAAAATGCTTGTGTATTTACCTCTTATCAACCGCCTGGCAGCAATTGTGATTCATAGCAGTCATTTAAGTGATAATGCACTCATTCACCACACTAACAAACACATTCCTCCTGGTTATCAGTGCGTCGGCACCGATGCAATGCTAGTCGCCAAACAGGAGGCAGAAAACTCAAGATGGTGTTGATTGATAAATTGACAGGTTAATTTTCGGATGGATAATGAGAGTAAGACCCTGAAAGATGGTAGAGAGAAGTCTCTGGCCCTTTGCTCTACCTTGGATGCAGTGCCATCTATCTATTACTGGCAGAACCGCAACTCGGAGCAGGTACACTCAGGCCCTGCCAAATGTTTGTACCATCTAGGTTAAATGAGGTCTCAAGCTTCATATGTGTAAAGCCATGTTATATTCCTTCAGATGCAATAACCGCAGTTTCACAGAAATTAAGATTTTAAGACTTTATTCAATTTGCACCATGGCTCGCAGAGCCGATAAAAAAATATCTGTGGTGCATACTATTTCAGGAGACATTTTAAAATCTGATTCAGAATTTAAATAATAAAAAAACAATCCCAATTGTAACATTTTAAAAGACAAAATGTATTGTGAGTTTGACATTGTCTTAACCTGCATTCACAAAAAGTCTAACTTTTCCAATTTTTTTCACTTTTTTCTGACGTATGTTAGACAATACCATAGATTATATTTTGGACAGTACTGTCATTTTTCATGGTTGCAATTAGCAAAATTTCATGTGAACAGTAAAAAAAAAAATAGACAATCCAACTCTGGAGCTTAATTAGAGGGCAAACTGTTGAAATGGAAGAGAGGGTTTAACTAGAGGTTAGAAGGGTTTCTATATCTTATACACATTTCTACTGCTTGTCACTGCAATGTGCTACGTCTGCAAGCGCTCTAATTAAGCCTCCACCACCGTTACTCTACAGCCATTCTCCATGAATCAGCATACAATGTAATGCTAATCAAATGCCACTATTTTACTTTTAGACCTAATGCCCATTATTTCTATCTTTTGTCTACTTTAGCTATTCGTGCATTTGCGTGCATCTATATGTAATAAGGCAGAGATGTGTGGAAGTGATTTGGCATTGTAAATTCGTGAAAAATCCTTCACCAACATATCAGCATGACAAGGACAAGAGAACCAGAATTTAATTTTCTGAGTATAACCATGTCCCTCGTTGAATTTAAATAGAAGTGTATGAAAACTGCAAATCCTTGATAAAATTATAAAACCACTTCACTTCAGATAAATTGTTACTGCTGTGAGTGAATGCAACTATTTCTCTATATTGTAGTACAACAAGACAGCAAGATGACCCAATTTTTTTCTCCCATTGGCTCTTGTTTGTGAGGCTTCAAGAGACCCTGCTCTCTTTTGGAAATGCCTCGATTGAATTTCCTGGCAACTCATTCTCTTTGCTGCCTCCTAATAGTGAAGCAGTAGGAAGAAGAAGAAACATATTTTCAAATGTATCATCTATCTAATTTATCTAAAAATATAACTTGTTATACTGAATTTGATAAATGGCACATGTTCATGTAATTATTATCCAGTTTTAGGGCAGAGTATATTATATTACACAATTCAGGCTTTTCTTTCTGTCAGAACGTGATGTTTGTCTTCTTTTTTTTACCCAAATAAGTTTTATATTATCTCCAGTCCATGAGGCGTATACACAAGGAGGAACAATTTACATGCAGCACAATAACAAAGTCTCGCTCTCGGAGTATGTGCTTCAGTGAGGCAGCAGCGGCTCTGTTTAGTACAATGTTTGATGATATGACCACGGCCATGAAAGAGGACAACACTGGATGCGGAATGGATTTTTTATTTTTTTTTGCATAGAAATATATTTTCCTCTTGATATTAATAATATGAAGAAGGTAAATAATGTGTAATTCTAAATAGGGTCCGAACTCAATTACTCTGCAGACTAAAAACACACTTGTCCATTGTTTTAAAAAGTTTACAGCACTCTGTATTGATCTAATTTATAATGCAAAGACCGAATGCAAATCAAACCAAAATTAATTAAACACCAACAAAAGTATGAAAAGACCCCCAAAAACTGCAGAGCATTTTAAAATTCTGGTATGCACATCTACCGTGGAATACTTTTCCACAACCATTTTCTCAAAGCACATTTTGTGATGTATTGTTGAGATCGCATGTAATTGTGATGAGAAGAATTAGCTTCAGGTGTCATTGAACTGCTGCTGATTACCAATAACCACATGGTCACGACTAGGGGTGCCCCACTCCTCCAATTCATTTGAACAGTGCTCTGTGCTCTGACAGACACAGGAACGAAAGGAAGGGTGCAGAGGACAAATCTTGGGGGATTCACCCGATCTGAGACTCCAAAGCACCCAGCAGCTTGATCCTGTGTCACTCTGAGGACATGGCTTGGCTCTCCCTTGATTTGCCTTTGAAATCTAAACGTTTAATTGTGGTCAATGAAAAGGGTTCAAGCAAATGAATGGTTGAAGAATATGAGCGGAGGGAGGGGCTGTAAAATGAGTATACATAAAAAGCAGGCGGGAGAAAAAAAATCAAGAGGGAATAATGAAATTAGGGATGGGGCGAGAGAGAAAGAGAAACCAAGGGCTGGAGAACTTGAAGCACTGACCCCTATCGTCCATGGTGAAAAGCAAGAGATTAGAAAGTGTTTCATGCTAATTTCCATGGAGATTTCTGTAATTTCTCAAAAATTGCTTCTTCCCGCTTTGATTTGTCCATACTGCCTGGCCCCCTGCTAGTGTTGCGGGGTGGTCTGCTCTATCATGCTTCTGCTCTCGTGGGCCCCCCTATGGCCCCTCGCTGCGGCCAGCCGTCGTGAGATTACTGAAGCGGCGCTGACGTCTCTATCAGCTCGCGCCACCGCCATGCCCTCTCCCAACCCCCCACCATCACTCGATCCCTCTCCCTCGGCCTAGCTTCCTTTCTGCCCACCCACCACCAACCCGCCCTCAGTGCAAACCCTCACAGATCTGTCAGATGATGGCTTCATTGGTTCGCGCTGCTCCCTGCAAACTCATACCAGTCTTTTTTACACTCCCTCATCCCATCCTCTCATCCCTTGTAGAAAGCTGCACCACAAGAAAAATCTCTATCCCCCTCCCATTGTAGACTGTTTCACCTTTTGCTATCCCTCAGCCTTCTCTCTCTCTGCCTCATCCTAGTTTGTGCTTCTGCCTGCCACATCAAAGGAGAACCAGGGGTCACAGAGCCACAGGCATGGAATATAAATGCAGCCAACTGCGTGGCAGTATGGGAAATCAATCCTCTAAAGATAGCTCCATACACTTCATGAACCCATCATCAGTCTCTGATACATATAGTAACATATAGAATTGTGTGCAGCCTTTTGTGCATTGCAATGTATTCTGCACAGTATGTTTAGTCTCAAAACAAGTACTTTTTTTCTGGTCTATCTTTTCAACTTTTGTTTTCTTGACATGTTTGTATGTTTGAATTCTAAAATATATATTATTTAAAGATATCCATAAAGTGTTAAAAAAGTGTTGAAAAGGTGTTAAAAAACTGATGCTGAAACACAAACTTTAATTTCCTTTTCTACGGGCCGGTCCCTCTGTTGTGTGTGTGTGTGTGTGTGTGTGTGTGTGTGTGTGTGTGTGTGTGTGTGTGTGTGTGTGTGTGTGTGTGTGTGTGTGTGTGTGTGTGTGTGTCAAGACAAAAAAGGTCTGAGAATAACACTGCAACAGAAATATGTCAACTACTTTTGTTCATGACAGCATACGCAGGTGATGCTTCCTAAAATTTGTCATAATTTTAACCAACTTAGTCTGAACACCGGTGAAGCAGTTGGGCTGTCTCGTGGATGGTGGCAAGAAGTATGTGGCCGAATGATAAAAAGAAAGAAAGAGACATGACACGGAGCAGCAGCAACGGCATTGTTATTAATTCTATAAGTCTTGAGGGATGAATGGGAAAACTAGTGCGATTGCCAGACTCCGAGGTCTGCGGCAGGGTTTGATGGCTCCGTGTGGGGGCGACTGGCTCCGGTTGCTTAGCATTAGTATTAGATAAACACTCTGTCGGAAGATGTCAACGTCTCCATTAATGCCAGAGCTGCCACACAGGCTGTGCTTGAGTGACACAGGGTTTTGTGGAGTGTGACAGGGGTTGTAAATGCTAACACTCTCTGGCTGCATCTCCCGGTCCTGGTGAAGCCGAACCCCGGCAACACCTGGGAGCGCAGAGGCTCTAAACTCTGACACTCGGTGGAGATAGCACATGTTGTCCTCTCGTCCTCATCTCTGGGACAGCCCAGCATTTACTGTACAAAAGCAATTTAATTCATACTCATTAAAATCCATTAATTAAATGAGGATTTCAGTGTATAATTGCTGCTATTTTTTTTTCTAATTTAAAAGCCTCATCAGTATTGGGTTTATTTGAATTTAATAAATGAGTTTGAGACATATTATAAGGCATAAGTAGGGGACAAAAGGCTTAAAAATCTTCGCTCACTTATCACTCTGTACCAACCACAAGCAGATTAGCCTCAACTTGCTACCACAAAAGGCTTTTCCATAGTCTTTACAAACCACAATATGGAAGCTGTGTGTTCAGCACAAGTCTAATGCACTTAAAGCCTGCCACAAGTACACATATCCAACCACACAATGAGCAGGATATGGGTTTTTCCATGCTTTCACTAGTGGACAGAGGGGTTTTCCAGTCAGTAATTATGCAGACAAGGGTATTCCAGTCAAAAATATTTGAATATTTTATTATTACATTATATATATATATATATATATATATATATATATATATATATATATATATATGTATATATATATATATATAATTTATTTTTTACTTAAAAATGTACATGTCACAGATTATCTTCAGAAACAAACAATTGTTGAGAGAGCTATATGCTTATCAATATATAAAAAAAGTAATGTCCAAAACTACATAAACAGGAACCAAATGAACTCCGCCAGGGACCATTTCAAAAAGTATGTATTGTTTAAAGCTATAAGAAATGTCTGAAAGATCATGACTTCAACATAAATTGATGTGCGTCAAGAAAGAAAAGTGGTAGAAGAGCAATATAAACCAAACTCCAGTTGTACATAAAGTTCACAGTATATTTCATCTTTTTCTCCATTACATTTCACAGCCGGAAAGGTTGAAATTTTTATCAGTCTGTGAAAACAGCATGGAGAATTAAACTGCCTTGAGCTCAATAATACTGGCCATGTAGGAGCTGCTGAGTTGTTCTGCAGGCTGGAGGGCTGGACAGTGTAGTGTACTCTTCCCCCTAATGCCCTGTCCATTGATCTTTCCCGTAACTACAGCTCCCCACAGAAACCCACACAATCTGTGCAGAGGAGTGCTCCTAGGCACCCCCCACTTCAAAGGTGCATATTTACTCTTAGAAATTTAGAGAAAGTGCAGCTGTGGATGCATCCTCCAACCTCAATCAATGATAGGGCTGGTCCTCCTGACCCGCCCCCCTGCTGGCTAATAAAGTGCTTCTTAGGCTCGGTGGTTTCCCTGGAAGCCTTGTGGGGTTGGTTCAAACTAGCACTTAGGTTTGTTTCCATTGTCTCTTCTCGAAAATTGATTTTTAGAAAAAAACTTATCTTGTTGCCCAACAAAGTTCCACAATAAATTACTGTATAAAGTTTGTATTTTGTCCCAGATGTATGTATTTTTATTTTTTTATTTGTGACATTCCATAACTGAAATACACAAAAGAAATCACGAACCTCTGCAGAGCCCAAATATAAAGGAGGCTGAACCATGTGGTGCTCTTGAAGTAATTCACCCCAACAAATTATTAGCATCACACTTTTACCTTTGCTATAACCCCAAGCTAGGTCAATCAATACCTGAGTATTTTTAACCAACTTTCTGGCAGGGCGATTAAGAAATGAAAATGAACAATGATGGATTCAGATGATATTTTTAGTTTTTTTCTAATCCTCAATGTGTAAAAGCTGCAGTGCCCTGAAAACAATCTTAGAATGAAATAGCTTCCTTTTCAAATGCCCGAAAAATACAAAATAGACAGTAACAATGTCTTTAATTAGCATTTGTCAAAGAATCTACATATGCATTATGTCTACTTAACATGTCCTGTTTTCCTGTCTTTGACAAACATATTTCATGCTGGGACGCACATTATCATAATTGTCATTTCCAATCTTCAAAAACAAATGTGTATTAAGACAGTAGCTAAAACAGTCCTTCTGCTGAAAATCAGACAATCAAAATCATTTGTAATTAAGCACAGCGATATTCTAATTACAGATAATTCAAGCTACTCCATGCTGCTTTCTGTCCCCCCTCTGCAACAATTAGAAAAATATATGTCAGCTGTGATTTTTTTTCTCTCCTTTATTTCACTTTAAAGTGGCGCTGTGGGGGATTTATAAAAAAAAAAATGACATTTATAACTCTTCTCTGGAAGGACATTCATTCTCTCCTCAGCAGGAAAAGCCTAAGTTTTAAGTGGCTGGAGTAAAGGTCCGAAGCAATTTGCATATCTGCACAACACCATGAAAAGTTTCCCTTGACAATGTAACATTTACTGTGCACAACTTATAATTGTTACAGCATAAAAACTAAAACTGCTACTCAAGAAATCATTTATCTCACAGTCACATTAATGACTGCACATGGATACACATAATTGTGCATGATGAGCTACAGCTGGCCGAGAACTAGTCACCTTGTTACTACATTGTCTGACTTTTTTCATCTGATCGTTATTCTGTAGGTGAGTGCCTGCCTAATAGCTGCTTCCTTAAAGCGTTGACTACATTCTTCAAGTCTGTCACAATAGTGTTAGCTCTGAAAACAGTGGAACAAGAACTTGTTTCAATGTCATTAATCCTAACTTGTTTGGATTCCTCATGTTAGCTCTCCCACACATCTCTTTTTCTCCCTTTTTCCTCTCTCAACACATACTACTGCTCTCACTCTCTCTGCCTCGCTAACATGTCGACAGCAGTTTGTTAGTAGGTATCAGTTTTCAGTGAGCGGGCTGAGAGGGATGTGGTAATCATCTCTATCTCCGGCTGCTTGGCAGCGTTCCCCTCGGCATGCTGGCAGACACTTGCCATTGAGCAGCTGTCAGGCAGAAAGGGTGTGGGATGTGGGCTCCAGCTACACAGGTCACGGTCATTTCTTTCCAAAAGCCACTGAAGCTAAAACCTTAAGTGGCATTTGAGCTACCTGCACTGTCAGTTCTGACACTCACAACACTAACAAGGAGACCACCGGTAGAGAGTCAAACTCGATTATGCCTCCCTGGTGGATTTCCTTAATATAGCTTACCTACTGCCAGGCTTGTTTTTCCGTTCAACATTATGAGAGTGGTTCTGAAGATATGTGGAGTAAAATGTGCTGCTCTATCTAAAAAATGTGTAAACGAAACATATTTGACCCATTAATTAATATAATAACAAGTATATAATAATAATAATATAATTTATGAATTGTCAGCATCGTAGGTAGTTAATATAAAAAAAGGGGAGCTAATTATGCTGAAATGTCTTAACTGTTTACTGCCTGACTTTTAAAAAAACAGGCAAGAGGTGCAGGCTTGATCATTTAAGAGAAAGTTAGGCATTTATTTTTAGTCAAGATAATAAGTAAGAGTTGTTAAGCAGTAAATACATGTTGTTACATTTCTAATCATTATTTTTGTGTCGTGGTAATTCTGGCTAATTTGTTATTCATTGTGAGGCACAGTGGTGTGCTCATGCTACATAGTCCTGCAAAGCTTTCATTCATTTTCATCTCTGCCCTGTTATAAATACAACTGGATGTAACTTATTAAAGATAAAAGATGGTGTGCTGATTCATTGCAGGGTGAAAACAAAGAGTCAATTTAAAAAAATAAAAATAAATTACACTTCAAAAATCATTGTAATTTCTCAAAGATGTATTTTGTCTGCCACTTTCTTACATGCCCGAATAACATTAAAACAATACATCTGCATTACTTCAAGGCTGTCTTTAGTTCACAAACTACAACCCCTTAGTTTATGCTGAATTATTTGGAAACATAACTAATCAGCAAAAAAAAGCACCAAGTTCCACAGAAAGGTTACAACTTTAAACAAAACTGTATGGAAAAGTAGTCTGACGGCTGCTGCAAACGGAATTGTGCTTGATAAGTTGCAGGCTCTCACAACCTGGACCTGTGATCTTTACAGTGATACCCTCAAGTTCGTAGCAACAAATACACTCGATCACTGAGGGAGATCCTAAGTCTCTCTGTTGGCCAATTACTGTTTTTAAAAAGCCTCAGGCACCCAGGAAACTTTGACTCCTCGAAATAAAGACCAATCTCAGAGAGAAACATTGCAGCTATTAAAATCTTTATAATTCTGTAAATCACAAGTGATTTGTTTTGCCCCATGGCTTGTTTTGATACATCCTTGCTGCTATTGCAAAGGGCACGGGGTGACTGCAATTGAGGAGAGCAAGCTTATTTTTACAACTAAGCTTGGAAAAAAGAGAAGCCTTTTTTATTCTTCTGTTTGAGTGCAGAAGGCAAAGATCTCCTGTGTCATAATTGCCTGAAGTTAGAGAGTAAAGGCTCTGGACTCCTGATGTTAGTGTGGGCCTTTCATCAGGGGGGTTTGGAGTCAGAGCTGCTTTAAAAGATCAGGCCCCTCTGGAGGATCAGACTCTTTTTTAAATTTATGTAATAAAGGCATTTTAAATTCACCTATCTGCTGTTGCATTAGATTTTTTTCCCCTGACTGATGTTGTCATTGTTGAAGATTTACATTTCCTCAATTTTTTATTTTTTTTATCTTCAATATTAAGTATGCTATACTGATTAATTTTGAGGATGGATTCTGAAATTAGCATGCTTATTCAAATAAAGTGGAAGCCAAAAGTGGTAGAGAGGATCATGCAATTATGAGTAAAATCACTCCAATTAAACACTGGCGTGTTAACTTTTAGAGAGCACACACTCAACATAATATAATTACAAATTGGGATGAAAAATGGCACAAAAAAAACACCAACATTATAGAATGAAGCATTTACAGTTGATGGATTCTCAAAGAGCTCCTCTCTCCTCTGGTGCTCAGGGTTAAGAATGGCACTCTTCTGCTGTTGCAACGCTCTCCCTCCCAACCGCACCGCTCCCCATTCAGCAGCGCAAGGCCCTCTGGTACTAGACAAGAGCCCTGACTGAGGACGCTCTGATACTTCAGCCTCTGATCACCAGAGCATCCTTATACCACCAAGTTGATGGACGAATGGGTCAGAGAAGGGATGTCCAAACCATAAATCAGACTACAGGGGTGACAGCACACAAAATAGGTGAATTGTCCTCGGGTTCGCGGTGGTGGCGGCATCCCTTGTGTCCCAGAGTCACACCACCCTTTTTATTATTTGGGAGCGAGTCAAACGGATGCCCCACAAGCCATGCTGCCCTCCCCCTTGTGTGTTTCCCCTAGTCTTAGAGCCTAGACCCTGCTATGAACTGTTTCCAGAGTCAGTTACTGGTGTAATTGAAAGTGCTTTGTCATCGCTTTCAGCCAAACACTGATGGATGTGAAGTTGAATGAGGTTTGGGTTTTAGTTATACGAGTGAGCCTGTGTGAGATTTATCACCAGAGGCTTAAGAGGCTACAAGGGACCATTAAAGCACCACCGCCGTCTACATCACAGTGAACTGTTCATTATTATTCATTAAAACAGAATGCCTTTAATATGTCTAGTTTCCCCCCATGTGAAAAAAAATATGTACATACATGTTTTTGATGACGGTTGGAAAAACGGCTCTGTTGCCCAGTTTTTACAGTCTGGTGCAATTAAATTTGGATTTTAAAAAGTGTATGCAACACATAAAAAAGTAAGCTGGCCTATGAATTCATAAGAAAAGAAAAAATAGTTCAGCACTTTTAAAAGTTCCAGCAAAATCAAAAGCTCCAGAAAGCCTCTTTTTATACCTTCATGTGGATTGTATTAATCTTTGTCCTTTACGGCTTTGCACTTTCAAAACTCACTGCAGTGAACTGAATAATGCAGATTCTCTTAATTTAAAGTCTGTTATGTTAAATATACCCTTAATGTATATATACTCCAAACCCCCGATGAGTTACATCTTTTTATAATTAGTGTGGTCTATTGAAACCTATGAAACCATTTAATTTCAATTCTGAATCGACATCCACATGCAAAGCGTGGGAGGTGTGCTAGTTCTCATTGTCTCCCACTTATTATAGGCTGCCCTCAGCTGCCTGGGCTGTGAGGGCCTGGATCCTGGCTCACGTCCAGCTCAGCTCTGATCTGGGCCTCTTTGTGATTTGAGGAGTATAGAGCTTTGCCGGGCTGCTGTCCTAGAGCCATGTTGGAATGCAAGAGCAGTGGTGGAGGTGCAGAGGGAAGTGACCTCACTGTGTGATGCGAGCAAGAGTACGGGGTAAGAGTTACACACTGAGGTTGGTTGGATTATAAATAAAGTAGCGTGTAGTTTCTGTGCTGCAGCCGGGAAATAGGAAAAGGTGAATACCAGTGCTCACAGCGCAGCTGTAAATGGTGCCCTGTACTAACACTGGTTCAAGGCTGCCACGATAGCACAGCCAAATAAAGCAGATTTAACAGAAAAAAAATCCCAAAGTCTGCATGTTTTCAAAGATTTAGCTGTTCCATTCTGTATTTATGAGTTTTCCAAATATTCTATTGGCAGATTAATGATGATCGCTATTATCAATTTCTGCCATCTCATTAATTAAATAATGTACCTTATTTCTGGGGTTAGTTGAGTCATGAGCAAAGGGAAGTACAGTATATGCTTTATTTAATTTTTTTGAATGTTTGTGTTCTTTTGTTTCTGTCTGTTCCTTTATTCCATTTAGAAAAAACACATTTAAAAAAACTCATAAAAACAGATATACATATTTTAATATATCCAATCAGATGTAATATTAGTCTTTACTTCAAACACAAATAAACAATATTCATGGCAGCTTTTTTTGGATGATGGAATTTGTGAATGTTCTGACAAGAGTCTATACAAGAGTCAATCATGTGGAGTGCTGACTGCGTGTTGAGGGATGCTTGTGACTGACCTGTGATGCTTGTGTGCATGCCGGTCATCCCGTGTACCACGGGATGACCGGCATGTACCAGAGGAGGTGCAGGAGGAACAAAGGATCAAGACCCTGCCAGAGGCACAAACACCTGGGAGGCGAGACAAAGGCAACTTCACTTGAGCAGGAAACACAGTGTCCAGAATAAATAGTGCTCACCAACGTACATCAACAGTGTGTGAAACTTGATCTGACTTCCAGGACATCCCCCTGAAAGAATAAAAGTGCATCGGACCACAGTGTTGCTGCTCCTATGGGTTTGTTTTCCTTTCAGTAAAATACAGCACGGGCATAAGATTGCATTGCACAGATAAAACAGACTCCCACATCTTCAATGTAGGTAACATTTGATATTAAACATTTCATAATTCTAAGTATGGAAAACTCTCAAGAAAATAAGAAATAAATAGATATGCTGTTGCCTATGGGAAAATTAGCATGGTAAATGAGCATTAACTCGCAGATGGTTGGGTAAGGGGCATCGCTGTGGCTCCTTACAAACAATTGATTAACTTGTAAATTCCCATTGCCCAGCTGTTATTCAGGCTGTTTACCATAAATAAAAGAGAGGGACTAGAGAAAGGATCCAGATGCTTTGAGTGCTGCAGAAAGGCAATCTGTCATTGTTTTCAACTAACACTGATGGATGCTGCTTTGAATGGGCATTGGTTTTAGTTAACCATGACAAAGTGAGGGATGACACGCCATTGGTCACAAAGGTCTGGTCCAGCAACGCCTTAGCAGTTGCTTTTTTCAGCTGCCAATAAAGGGAAGAAGTTGTCGGGGCAGGCTTTCAGGTTTGTTTGTTTGTTTTGCTGTGTGTTCCTGTTGAAGTTGAGGAATGGGAAAATGAACAAAACTTCCATCCGGACTTTACCAAGATGGCAGCCAGCATGATTCAAGCATGATATACTTTCTTTCCACTCTCAAACAAGACTCATTTCTGAACATTAATAAGGAGTAGGATTCCACCGGGGTCAACATGGTTCACATTTGATTAATGAGAAATCCTCTTTATATCGGACTTGATGCTTACGTTAAAGTTGTTGAGTACAATGAGAGTATATCTCAGAACATATATTATATATTATACATCAGAATATCCCAATGCAACTACAGTATGTACATGAACTAGGAACACTGTTTACTTATTTGCTAAATTATTTAGCTATACAAATGGTGACCAATGCGTTTATGTAATGAACCATAAACCATGGCAGAAAACCAAACCAAAAGTTTTGACATCAGGTTAAAACATTAAATGCAGAGTCAGACCTCCAAGTTTGCTTATATAGCATGATATAAAAAGATTTAAAGGCATGATGCGTTTTGGGGATATAGCGGTCACTGGGCAAGAGCATGGGAAGAAAAATCCAGTTTCAAACAGACTTCAGTGTGATGTCATATTTTGAATGGTCCAGTTAACTCTGCTTCTCTTTGACCCCAAAATAACTAAGGGTGATGTAAAATGCATAAGGGCTGCTCTTCCAGCTGCAGCAGATCGCATACATGCTCTCAGTGATCGATGACATCAGAGATCTGGAAGGAACAAAATAAGCCCTCCTTTGGACGGAGACTTCGTGCTGCAGACCCCAGAAGAGAGCTAGTTTCCCAGATGTGACAGGGGAAATCTACAGAGCACCACTGAGGGACAGTTTAAGTTAAGACTTCTGCAAAACTCATCACTCATCGTCAAATAGAGTTGAAGTAAAAATCCACCCTAAAACATACATCCCTTTCATCTTCCACCATTGAAAGTTTACTTTTCCGCACATAAGACAACTATCCCATGAGCTTGCAAAAAGACGGGCAAGATTTCAACATTTCAGGGTTCTCGTTAAAACCAGTCAGGAGTCACCTCCTCTCTCTCTCACACACACACACACACACACACACACACACACACACACACACACACACAGTGTACAACACAGTGAAAACATATAGTCGCTACCCATTGAAAATGATGCATTTCCAAGTTTTGTGATTCACTTTAGTATTAAAAGTTTATTTATGAGTTTTTATAATGAACAATTATAAAAAACAATAGAAAATATGAAAGATACATGAACCATGTGGCTACGACTTTTCCAAAGCACCATCACAACATAATTATTGCCCCATTCAACCTGCACAAACTTTAGTCTCACTCAATTTGCATTCAATAATGCAACAACAATAACTCATGACGGCAATTTAATTCAATGACTGTTGCTGCACCAAATACAAGTCATATAATCATTGTATAATCACCCATTGTAAAGCATACATATATGATACAGAAATCGTGTCACCAAAAGGTACAGGTCGGCTCAGTGTTGGCCAATATCTATCTCTCTCATACATAATGCATATGATAATTGCATATGGACGCTAACACACACACACACACACACACACACACACACACACACACACACACACACACACACACACACACACACACACACACACACACACTACGTTGTGCCAATGGAGAACCTCCTTCTTCACAAGCATCAGTTGCCACTCACTCAGTCTGTCATGGCTATTTTCAGTGATATATACATACATATATACTAATTTATTTATATGCGTTTTTACACTCAGAGCATCCTGTTGCACGTACAGTAGCGCCTACATCACCTTTTTACAAAACACAAAGCAAACATCCATTTTTTTTGCTATCAGTTGCCGAGCAACGAAAACCAAACTAACTCACAAATGTCATAGCTACATCTCATGATGCATTCAGATTCAATAATTTCTATACATATCTCCCAAGACACACATACAGTATTAACCTTGAGATAAACTCCCCCCTTCTGAGAAGATGCACTATTTCACACAAAGACCATTTAATGAATGAGGTTGTTGTTAAGACCCTATGGAATAACATTAAACACAACATTCCATCACATGATGACTGAGTGATCAGGTTTACATGTTTGCATGTCTCAAACAACATCATGCAATGTCTGGAAAGACACCCTTCTGAGTTCTAACCATTTGGAAAAAGTCTGAGACAAACTGCTCAAAACGTAACAATTAAGTAGGGATGCATGATGAATAAGGTATCGTATGTGACGAACAACAGAAACAATACTGCCTATCAAAAGTAAAATCTCGATAATCATCGGCTGGACACTTTAAATAACTCATTGTGTGCAAGAGTGGAGTGAAACTGTAATGGAAGTTTTTCCTAGTAGATCTGTTAAGAAGGAATGATGTCTCTCTTAATCAAAGTTGTCTTAAGTCCGTTTATTCCTGCAGGAAGGAAAAGTCTGTCACCGGTCATAGCAGCCTGTGACACAAGATTCAAAGAAGCACCGTCATCAGGCCCCTTTTAACACAATCAGGTCTCCGCCCCCAAACCCATCATGGAGGAAAACAGGGTGGCTTAGTCTGTTCGAGACCCGTGAACACCCCCGCTTCCCGTAGCCAGAGCAGGAAAAGATCTCCCTTTGAACTGGGAAGTCAGCCTCTTTTACGACCCCCCCATATTCGAATGAAGGACAATCAACAGACCCTTGATCCCAGCCCCCATCAATTTGGTCTTCATCTCTGAGGGTCATTTAAGGTTCAATTTGGGCCCTCTCGTCCTTCAACAAGACAACACTATATTTTACCATTACAAAACTCCACGAATAAACTTACTATAGAGAAGTGATTATGGTCCCAATGCAGGTCTCACTCAACATTCTAATTGTGTTATATTGCTATTATATTGTAATAAATATACAAATTAGGCATTAGTCATTATGCCTCTGCATAATGCAAGCCAAATGTGCTCCAAAAGCATGGAGTTACTGTCAAGTCAGTATTATTCATATCACAAATCACACCTTTGCCTCATACAATCTGCACCACATACAACACCCCCTGTCCTAAGGGCCCTTGATTTGGATGAGGAAAACGCTCTATACTGTTTCACTTTGGGCAGGTCATTTGTAGTTGCCTTTTCCAGAATGGTTTTGTATGGGAGATAACCCATAGAGTAAATACAGACCAAACACTTGGCTAAGATGGCTCATCATACAGGGATCTATAAAGTTAGGTGATTATTTTCAGTGGGTTCAGCAGTACTAGTAACCTATTCACATTACACGTAGAGTTGATTTCATTTTAAACATATTTGAGCTTCACTTTGTTTGGAAAACATGAAAAAAACAAATAGGAAAGCTAGCTCACAAAATATAAGATGATTCACTGAAGACAGTGTCAATCCACAGATCGAGAGAAAAGATGATGTCATTTAAATTGCCTAAATTAAGAGTATGAATGTGCACTACATTCTGTGGACTACATGACGCTGTATTTTACATGATTTGGCATGACATTTTGATGGTGCTAGACAGAAGCTTACAGTGTCCAACATTTAAAAAAAAAAGGTTGTTATTCTATAGAAAGCCAAAAAAAATTGCAAAAACATCTAAATCGAATTGCAGATTGTGATGAAATGTACTTATTTATGAGTAAACATACCAAATGTTATGGCAATCCCACATGTTAAGATATCTGCTCTGGAACACGGTGCTGGATGGAACTTTGAACAAACAATGCATATCTTGATATCTCTTCTGAAGAGTATTTTACAGATCATTGTGTAATGATTGTTGTATATGCTGCACTTAAAGGATATTTGTATTGCATCTATGGGATATCTTAGGGAAGACAAAGAATGTAATGGTCTACCGCATGCATCCTCCATGTATGTATCTTGTGTTTATCTAAACATTCAAAATGTCACATGTTCATAAACTATGTCTAATACATGACCGAAGCAACACTAAAAACAGAACTCTATATTGTGCCAACCTTTCCGTCTGTACCAGACTGGGCATTTTAATTGTGGAGAACCAGTCGTATTCCAGTCTTGCGATTACAGTCGAGTCATGTTTTTGGTGATGTCGCTTTAAGTTTTCTAATGTGAGTCCATGCGGCCAGGCTGCTCACAGACTTGACCGCTGGCTGAAGCCAATTGTCTGAATTAGGCAGCAGAACACAAGACTCCCCGCTTGGAAAAAGGAGGAGAAAACAGTGGAGGAGTTTTAGTAGATAGCCCTCAGACAGGAAGACTCTAGAGGAAACACCAGAAAGCCATTAACTAACCACAGTATTATGGTGATCTATTTGCTGGAATGGGGTACAGACAGCTAATGAACAAGCCTTACCCCTTCCTCCCTCCCTCTCAAGCCACTACCCATCACACACGTACGTATTGCACATACACACACTGAGAAGCAACACACGCCGAGAAGCAATGCTGAAAGCTCTTGCTTGTACAAAACAGCGTGACAGATCAATGCCTGATTCCTAAATCAAGGGAAAAGGTTATTCTCTGTCTCACTGGCATTCCACTTACTATCCCCCTATATCTAAGACACTCCCATGCCCATTTAAACCAAACAAGTCCAACCCCCCCAAACAAAGCACCCACATCTCCTAATTAAGAATGAGGCGGTGGGGCTTTTTGTGTCTGTGGTTATGCTTGCAATGTTAGTGTCTGGAGTGTGAAAACAGATCTGATGGACTGGTGCCCTCAGCTCTCCCTGATCAGGCTCCAGCAGGTATCCCCCATGATTGACAGCTCACAGGTCATCCGCCCATCTCTCAGTCTGTTAGAGGGTGGGCGGTAAAGAGATTTGGATGCCTGGGACCCTGATTGCTTTATTGCTCGGCTGTCAGAACCATTGTACAGCTCCGTATTATTAGGGCTCGCCATCTCTCACCGTCTGGAAGGTGTCGCGTCTCAGCTCTGCATAAAGAATCACCACTCCATTCAAAATCCTCTTTCTTTTTGGCTGAAAGGAAGAAAGCACAGATTTTCCCACACAATCTTCTGTATTGGTTTGTCAGATAATGCAACACAAGTGTCTCCAGGGAATGGTTTGGATGGTGCTGCTTTACACTCCAACCTGAAGAATTGAGATCCTTTTGGCAATACTTTATCACAGTGATACCAACAATAGTCCATAGCATTGTAGAAAATTACTCTGATGTGCCCGATTATGTATCTAATCATGTTAGTTTTTTGCTACTGTGGTGTCCACACCCTTGAAACATAAGACAGCAAACTTCAGTATTTAGCTATTGTGATATTTGTTTTACTTTATAAGCCAAAACAAGCCTGTGATATTCAAGTGTAGCTGAAACTGAGGACCTGAAATGAGTAGTATAAGCACAATCAATGCATAACAATACACACATTTCAAATGATGGTGACTTAAGCATTACATGTTTTTTTTGTGAAATTCAAAAGACATACAACACTGATATTTAAAGTAGCATATGCTTGATGTGGTTAGCAATGTGAGATGATGGTGTCCTTGAGGGCTGAAATTTTTTTATCAGGAACTGTTTTTATAATTGCTTAATAATTGCAGAAAAAGTATGAATAAACGGATGTGGATCTTTTCCCGTTTTTTATTATATTATTTGGAATATTATTGTGTGAATTATTATGGTTTTTTTTTACCAAAGACAGATGAATCAAAAATGAAAACCATCAGTAGTTGTAGGCCAAGAAACACTCTTTTATTTTGACAATTTTTGCCCTCTAATTACTTAGCATTTCATGATGGGGAGCTATATTGTCTGTAAGCAAAACAGGTGCAATAGTTTTAAGTTCAACACATTTCTTAAAGAATGAAAATGATGTAGACTAAAGCGGTGAGTCGGGGCATGTCCAAACAGCGTTCTCCTTGTATTATCACTCGCTCCGCAGCCAGATGAGTAACCAATCAGAGAATAACAACGTACAAAACTACAGTATAGTCTAATATCCTCTATAATGTCTTGACATGAAAGGGTAAAACAGGCAAAGAAAAATGTTTGAATGTCAAGTCGGGTAATGTGGTGAAAAATAAGTCCCTCTATAGTTCCTTCCCACTGGAACAAAGAGCCTCCTTCAAAGACACAATGGCCCAGTAAACAAGGTCTCTACACAAATCCCTAGCTGATTTTTTTCTTGTTATTCCCCAAACCGAGATGACAGACTGGCAGGTTGTTGAAGGTCATCAGAGCAGTGGCTCCTGGTCCCCTGGAGCCCATGTGATGGCCTGGGCCACATCCCCAAGTGCTCTTGCTGCTCCAGGCCACGGCAGAGACAAGCCCACTGGGGTGCCACGTCGCCGTCTCCATGGAGATGAGGTGACAGGCTGGCCGCGGCACAGGCTCACACCTTTATGGTCAGCGACTCGGCGTCTCCGAGGAGACTTCCCTGCCTAACAGAAGTTGTGATCGCTCCCCACTCCCACCCCGAAACCATTCACCCTCTCTTTTTGTTGTTTCCTTTACAGCGAGAGCAAACGCAGCGCAGAGCGGCCCCCTGCCCCCTAACAGTCCAACCCTCCTTGCCCTGGCAGTGCTACCCCTTGTGAGGCCTGCTGGGAACAGTGGTGAGATGTTATATTAGACGTTCAAGTCTGGGCAGGACCTAAGAGGGGATACAACGCAAAGGGACTGCCCACTCCATCTATGGCTCATGCTCCATTATGGTTTTATCTGAGGGTGTGAAAGTAGCATTCCCAAATGCTGTTTCCTTCAAGATCTGCTCACAATTGGCTGCTGAAGAAAACTGTCTCGAATGGCTCAGTTCAGCGTCCCTGTTGATCTGTCATCATGTCTCATTAGACCGATGATGTTTGACGGATAGCTGAGTATCATATGCATACTTTCAAATGTATTCAACACGTTCATGTTAGCGATCATATTGATTCTTAAAGCGTTACTGTTCCTCATTGCGTATGTGTATCCTAATCTGAGAAATGAATGATAACCTCTTCATCACTCTACCCCCTGAGTGTTCTTACTGGAAGCCATATTGATTTTGTTAGTCTGCGAGTCCTTGCATTGCTTGGACTTTACCTCAGGGACAAATCTAATTGTTTATCTCTGGACAGACTTCTGCCTTTACTCCCTTCTGTCTCATTATGTGCCAAGATTTGTCAAGTCAAGTCTCTCCACACTCTCAAATCTCGCTTTACAACATGTCGTTCGGCAGAACACTACAGATGGCTTACTTATCAACAGACCCTCCCACATGGAATGTTACAAACATGACAGCACAACACACTTGCAAAAATATACACAAACTGACATACAATGTAATCACACTCTGGAGACACGATTACACACACTGTCACACAAAACATGAGTCACTTTTTTTTTAATATATATATATATATCTTTGTGCATGCTTTCTTGAAAAAAGAAAAAAAGACAAGGAATTATTGCTTGTTTAAATCTACAATGCACAGCTCACCAATAGTGTGACAACAGTTACTATTTCTTACTGCTTCATTAAAGACAGGGCTGTTATTTATTTCTTGTTTCTATTCAAATTTATCACAGATGGCCTGTAGGAGAATAATGAACGATAATCCTCACTAATTTAGTGGAATTTTAACCCATTGAGTCAAGTCAATGGACAGACTTTGATCACATCCCACTAGTTTGATATATCAAACGTTGCATGATTATAACACAGTAGATCAAGTGCATTATGTCAGGCTATCTCAATAGAGATATCTCAATAGAGATAGTCTGCAGTGCCATCCCAGAAGCCTTTGAGAAGCTCTCCCAAAATATACCAAAATAGTATAGTTGCATACACACTCACAACTAGATGAAATCTAAAAACATCAAAAACCAACATAACCATGTGGAAAAGATTTATATACCAAGTGCTGTAAAATGGTTTGGACTAAAATACATGTCGTTGTGAAATGTAGTAATTTATCTATTTACGAAGGGTTGAGTCCCAGTCATTCAATATTTTAAGGTTCTAACCAGTCTAGGTCTTACAACGGACTCCGAATCAGCAGGTTATTAACAGCTTAAGACCTCTAAAGCTGTAGGATACTGACTCAAATCAGATAAGGGTTAATACTCTAAGTTGAGCAACTATCTTATCTCATATTATTTTCTCGCTAAATTGCCTGCAGTAAAAACAAACAAAAAAAACTCATTCCATGTCCAGACCCTAACAAATTATATGTCTTCACATTTAATGAAGTTGACAGTTGACTAACTCAATATTACAATAAAATAATTTTCTTATTTTAGCGACTATGCTTTTTCTCTCATCACCTTTGCCTTCTCACCAGCTCTCCAAACTCTTTCAGGCCATTGGAAGCCCTTGGTCAGGTTTATCAGCGAGTTAACTCCAACGAAGTAGGCCAGATCGATAAGCACATTCTCAGAAAGGAGCCAGAGCAGAGAGAGTAAGAGGCGCGGGGGAGCGAAGGCGCGAGAGGCAGGGAGCAATCAGAGAGCTCTGGATGTGTGTGCCTTCAGGAGTGGATCGATGCTCTGACAGGAGTCCTGCTTTGTTCTCACACAGTGCTCAGATGTTAGGCGTGCT
Source organism: Myoxocephalus aenaeus (assembly GCA_038501785.1). NCBI lineage: Eukaryota > Metazoa > Chordata > Actinopteri > Perciformes > Cottidae > Myoxocephalus > Myoxocephalus aenaeus. The sequence goes on along the minus strand of JBAMJR010000350.1, from coordinate 11,481,814 downwards.
TAACATGATTGCTTAAAGGTTTTTGTTTGCCTACTTGTGTTTTTGTTTTTCGTTTTGCTCTACTTATAGTATATCCTGCTGTCCCTTTTGTTAAGTTAGATATGTGGTTAGCTTGGCTATCTTTATGTCATTGTTTCTAACAGTGATTTCTTTTTTTTGCAGCATTTTACGCTTTCGAAATCTGACAAATTTCTGGGCATGGATAATGACCAAGACTAAGGGCTACAAAGCTAAATGTTCGAAATAAACACTTTCTAAAGAATGATGATTGACAATAACCTAAAGCATGCTTTTGAACCTAGAAAAAAAAATCAAGTGTGGAATCAAGCATTAAGAAAGACTTTGGTGCCCTTGGTTCTTTAACTATGAGCACTGTTTGCTTTTGACAAATTGGTCTTTGACATCCCTTGTCATGTCTCTAGTTCCAAGGAATTTTTCATCATTACAAAGCTGCATTCTTTATCCTCACGCCACATGGCCACCCAAACCGAGTTAAGCACTTTGCCTCGCTAAATACTCTGCCAAGAACTACTTCTAACAAGAACGTGGGTGTGCCTGCTTCTTCACAGAAAGGTGTTGACCGCAAAGGACAAGTAAGTGTCAATAGATCTGCTCTCAGCCCCTATAGGACGTTGAGACGCATGAGCTCTTTTCCAAGGCCTAATAAGATAGCACAGATGCGCCCTTGTCTGAGCACAGCCCTGTGTCTCATTGTACTTTGGCCTCCCAACCCTGCCATTGCAAGACCTCTATTGCATCGGCTGCATGAGAGGGTCTCATTAGGACAGACAAACGAAAACCGGGGTCAAGGTATATAAAGGTAGCCACAGCTAAGGAGCATGCCTCTAAGATGAGTTGGGAGCTCCACCACGTCCTGGGGCCACCCCTGCAGACCTCTGGCCCTCCCCATCATGACCTCCAATATCTACCATTATTTGATGAAGCAGAGCTTGATAATTATTTTGCGTAGTTGAAGAAGGGGGCACAGTGTGAAAGGAGTGTCTCACTCTAAGGGAAAGGATAGTAGGGGATGACGAAAAAAAAAAAGAAGAAAAAAAACTAACAAAAAAAAAAGATCAAAAGCAGGCCTTTCGCTTTTCATGCCTCAGAGGCTCCAAAGAGGATAAGGAACAATTGGGCCCTGGGTATCCTGTCCTCTCTGGCAATTAGACTCAGCTGATGAAGTGAAAGGGATGAATGGCAGGGTTCAAGGCCTTCTCTAGGATTCACACAACAGGGTGTGTTTTTACCTTCTTCTCCTTTATCTTCATCTCCCTTTAGAGTGGCAGAAATGCAGCTGAAATATTTCCAGATGAAGACAATGTGATTCAAGGTACCAACTCTTATGCATGGGGGCTGATGAGATTGAGGAGGTGTGAGAGGGGCACAAACAGACTGCAATTACATGTGCACGCACACACACACACGCACGCACGCACACAAATACACACAAGACTATGTGCTCACAAGACATTATTATTTAAACTAGTCTAGAATGCGATAAGTTTAAATTCATCTGCATCGTCAACAACTATTAGACGTTGCGCTGCAGGTAATGAAAAGTGTTCAATAAGACGAAGCAGATGTGCCTGACATACGGATAATTGTTCATCCAGGTAGTGTTCAATGTGTTCACAAACATACGTGATTGGTCCGTCTTTTTAACGACTAACTAAACATTCTCTATGCAATGTACAACTATTTAGTTTCGACAAAGAGCACGATCAACATTAGAACAATAGAACATATGGCCATTTGAATAATTAAATAAAACAGTCAAAATTCAGCCTACTAATCACTTCAACTTTATATTTCTCTGTAAGATTTGTGCTTTTTTTCACATTCAACACCACTGCTATGGAGTGCTACTGCAACAAAAAAAAGGTGCCAACAACTACTATTACTGAAACAAAAAACATAATCTACTGACATACTGTGTCCTACATACATTTAGAAAGATTCAAGCAGCATCAACATAGTTGCATGTTTGCAAGCAAAGATTATGCAACAACTAGCACCAATCAGGTTCTGCAGACATTCCTTCATAATGCCATGAGCATGAGCTGTATCATCCTTTCAAAATTGATGCAGTCCATGCCAATTTCTTGACAGTAACAGAATAATATTTTATTAAACTGCAGCATTAAGTCAAGTTTACTGATGTGTAGGAGCAAGTTATAACCTGAGACATAAAGAAAATGATGTCGTCAGAGCTAAACAAGTGAAATGAAAATAAACAAATGCTGAAGCCCAACTGAGAAACATCACACTTCTCTAAAGTGCCATATCTTAATCTAAATTGTACCAAGCTTGGTATAACTAAAAAGTTACGTTAAATTTAAACAATTTCCCCTCTACAGTGAATCAGAATCAGAATCTGAATCAGCTTTATTGGCCACACATGGCCAATACATACATGGAATTTGACTCTGGTTACACATTGCTCTCGTCGTACATATATATATATATATATACAATAAACAAGATAAACATTTTAAAAATGACATTAAAGACAACAAAGTAGTCAGAGTAGTGCAAGTAGTTCAGATGGAGGTGTATGTTTAATTGTTCATCATGTAGCACTGCAAGTCAAAGTTGCTCTAATATGAAATGCATAAATTTACAAATCACCAATAATGCTGCCATTAAGTTATCATATATTTCACAGAAAATTGCTTAAAGAGCCCTTGCCAGTAAATGGGCCCCGAGGCTTGAGCGATACTGCCACACTGCACTAAAACCTTAAGATGATTAGTGATATTCTTAAAACCTAGCCCACTGATAATGTGTTTAAAGAAGCGATACGGCTTTTCCAAGCTTAGAGTTCAAAGTCTGAGAAGCATGGGGTCAGAATGCCAATGGGCTAAACAAAGAGTAGCCAAAATGGGCTTTGAGGGATTTGAAATTTAGGCCCCTGAACCCCTTTGATCAAAACAGAGCTACGGCCATAGAAATACTAAGTATCAAGTGCCTGGGACTGTGCCAAGGAATGGTGAGTTTGGCATGTAGGATGAGACACTAACAAATAATAGTATATTATAGTAGGAATCTATGAGGTATGAAAACACTACCTTATTATAATACTTTTCAAAACTGATTATCCCAATGGACCCAAATGGTCCTCAGCAATGACGGGCGCCAACAATAACCTTACCATTCCTAAACTATAATATGTGTGACATTTCTATATCAATTTGTATTGTATGAGCAGCACAGCCTAAGTACACAGAAGTACGTGATCTTAAGCTATAGTTACTTAGATGTTTCAATTTCCAATCACATTTTTAACTAATGACATATTAAGACTAAATGAGGTGGTACAAGGGTTTTTCTTCAACATCTCTTTTAAAGGATGTTATGTGGTAACTTATATTTAACTAGCTAATTAGTTCTTCTATGACTAAAACAGGACACTCGCTGAGAGTCAGTGTGCTTGATGAAACAAACAAGAACAAAAATGATTAAAACTCAAACGTGAACACATTTTCCCATCTTGAGCAGCCTTGAGCAATTAAGTGGGCATGTTTTCGTCTTATTCTAATAATATAGCCATACAGTCTAAGAGAACTCAGCCGTGTTCAAAGTCATTATTACCAGATTGGCAATAAGGCTAACAATATAACCTAAACAAAATGTACATTGTGATTAATATATATTTTTCCTTAATGTCAATATAGCTGAAGTATTCAAAGGAAAATGAGAAAATAATCTAAAATCATAATCAATCAAAAACTCAATTATGCATGTTTATTATCATCCTGTCAGTTATAGTGTAACACCTCTAGGAGCTACATCAACAACTGATTAGTGCTGGAGAACATACGATGGTGAAAACGATTAAATTGAGAGAATTTCAATTAGCCAATGTGAAGTCTTGAATATCTCTTCGTGGCACTGCTGCTCATACTTAAACCGTTATCCACATGTTTCCAGGTCAAATTCAAAAGTATTCAAAAGGGCGGAGGGCGAGTCATACAGTATGACTTGTGTATCGCAACAACTACAAAAACAACACACAATGTAGTCAAGTTGGACTGTCTGCAAGTACAACTAAAGGACATCAAAGAGTTGTATACGGCACAAGTGGAAAGCAGAATAACGTGCTTAGTTGTAATTCCATGAGTGTGTCATACTTGTGTTAAAGATAATATCACAATCTGAATCTTTGCCTTCTTATATTTCTATTAAGATTAGTTTGGTATCTGACATGGTACTACTTGGTATGTACCTGCATGCAGCACTAGACTTCTATAAATACTATTAGCTAGGGATGTCATTAATTTGGACACTTACCATCAATAACTTCTCTGGCTGTTCATATTTACTGCCTCTCCGATGATGAAACCATCAACCTGTAGAAAAAACAATTTATAGTTTGTTGCCGATAGGAGGGAAGACAAATAGGGATGCACATAATGATTATTTTCATAACTTTTGAGTTGGTTGGTCGACAAAACTAGAACTTAAGGTGATGTCATTAAATGCGTGTCCGACAAACAGAGTGATTCATTTTGTAAAGACAAGGAAAAGCAGCAAATTATCATATTTGAAAAGGTGAAACCATCAATGTTTTTGGCATGAAAATGGACTTTGATAATCAAAATTGTGCCGATTAATTTCTGTTGATCAATTATTTGACTTTTGCTGTCACTCTAGAGGCAAAATTAACTGTCATTCAATATTAATATTCATGACACAGATAGTACTTAAGCAAGTTTGGCATAAAGTATTTAACCTGATACTGTTTATATGGAAGACATTCTTCCTTAAAATCCGTAATTAACAACAACACATTCCATTATTTAGTCTATTACCACTGACGGATCCCTCCTGATGACACAAAGAGATGGGATGCACAAAATATAATGGCCATCTTGTTTTAATTGTGAAAATTTTCTCTCTCTTTTTAAGGTGACAGGGCCATTACTCCAAAGTCACCACTTATCAGCAGTATCACTGAGGATTAATGGTTTCACTTGTGCTAGTAAGAAATGTTTAAGTTGTCCTGATTATCAGTGCAAGAAAAAAGAATAATGGTTGTTTGTCATTGTGTTAAGCAGTGAGAGAGACTAATCTAACAAAACACTCAGTTACGAACGTGATTAACCCCGTCTGGCAGACTGGAAGAAACGTGTGCTGCACTGTACACAGCAGTCAAGCCACTGTCTGAAATGACTGCTGCTCTTCAGATAAATTGTGTTGAACTGATTCCTAGTTCAATTATCTATTAGTAGCTATACTACTGTGTATAAGGCAAAATTATGCTAAATGACAGTAGCCAATGCTACACATTTTTTATCTAGACTAACAAAAGGGGAAATCTAACAGAGCATATAGTTTCCATCTATTCTAAGCGCAATATACTATTCTCTCTGTTAGTTTGGTCCCAATTCAGACTGCAACTGGGTGAAATGACAGACCGACAAGCCAGTAGATGAAAAAGGTTTCCTCTTTACATACTACATTGCAACAAATGCTTACTACATGCTTACTACATTGCAAAAAACAGGAGAATCAAGGACCTAAAGCCAATCAATAATAAGTATGGAGTCAACGAAGAACCAAAATGAGAAAAGAAATTGGATCAAAATATTACACCAGAATAGCTAAACATTACTAAATATGACAATAAACGAAATACAAATATAGTACATTACAATGGCAAAATAACAATTTTGATTTTAAATTTAAATTGAGACTTATAGTATGTTTGCAACAACAGCAATTACCACCACCAATTGCTGTCATACTACCCATTTAACACATTTGTCTTGCGAAGGATTTTTTTCTTCCAGCGGTACAGTCCCTGAAGCTTTTGTAGTGGTTGTGCAGGCTTGTTGCTGCTCTAGTAATCTCCTACATTATTTTCCTTGTCTGTCACCTTTATAGTATCTATTAGCCACTCTCTACTATCTGTTTGTGGGGCATTTTCTCTTCCTTTTCCCCATGAATGTTTTATATATTGGAGGGAGAATGATTGTTCTTTGCAATGAGGCCAGCGCGTGGCTGCAGTAAGACAAATTGCTCCAGAACGTCTAAATGGCAGTCAATGATAACTCATTGTAAGGAGAGTAAGTGACTTCCAATGGAGTGGATAGGGGACAGAGAATAATGGCAGAGCACAGGTGAAAAATAGATGTTTGGCTCGGTGTAATTACTCCATTAGGGGGTTCTCTGTTAATCTACCAAACCACAGCAAGTGTTTTTACAACGATGAGGAGGTGACGGGCAAAAATGACTGCAACTGGACAGAGAGGAGCCCTGCTACCTCCCCAATCACAACACACACTATGAAGTGTTTACTAATGGACAAATGTACTCTCTGTCTGTGCTCTCTACAGCATCCCACGAGCTACTCCAGTTACAAGTAAGTGTGGTGATAGATGTATTGACGAAGTTCATCACTGAGCTGACATATTAATTACCTGCATTATTGTCCCATGCGTTCAGAGTGCTTTAACCTCCTCCGTCTCAAATGTGTACTGGGCGATGGATCAGTTGTGGACCTGTTAAACATGAAAATCTGGGTTAGAACAAAAAAAATAGGGACAAAGGAAAACCCACCCGCTGGAAATCAACACCCCCATTCTGCTGATTTCCAGACAAACATAATGATAAAATTTGTTTGACCATTTGGTGCTTCCGCCTGTGGCAATCTAGACAAAAGAAGCCTGGGAAAAAAAGGCCCAATATGGTCTTAAGAGTTTATTCTGACCACACAATCTGTTTTCTTAAGTCAACTTTTAAAACACTGCTATGAGCGATGCCCACAGCTTTATCACTGAAGCTCAGATTGACCTTGTGTTCACCCTCATACTATTTCCCATCTGTTTAGGTTCCACCCTAGAATCCATCCCAGTTGGCTGTAGGCCCACTTTGCATTGGGCTTTCTCGGTGGAACCCTGAACAAAACCCTGTAGGAGCAAAAGACTCTCTGTTCGGCCTATTTCAGAGACATTTCAGCTTGCATCCCTGCATTTCTTTCATTACTTGGACTTGTCAGGCCGTTTCTCCCATGTGTAACAAAAGGGAAGGAGATTTACCCTTCTTGTACTGCAGCTTTTCACTTGACTTGAATCAGTTCGGTCCTCCCGCATATTGTAGGGTTTACTAGATGGTTAGAATGATGTGGTCAATGCTGCAGTTAACATTGCGTTTAAAAAGGTAGGCCATGACTGCCATATAGTGAAGCTGCAAAGGAAAACACACACCAATATAAACACACGTGATTAAATAGTCAGAAAATAACTCCATTATTGTTTCTTTTAAATGTATCCCACCCTTACATTTAACTGAGAATAGCGTTACAAGTGAATTAAAGCTATAGCCTATACATTATCTACATCCTTGATTTTAGCCCTGCTGATACAAATCCTCACTGCGGCTCATTAGAGAGGAGAACTGACCTTCAACTAGCTTTAAAAAAAACGTTGAAAGCTATCAGCAGGCAGGTGTACATGGCTCAAAACATACAAAGGCATCAATATTGGAAAATACAAGGCTTCCAGCTGGACAATTTTCACTGCCCCAAAAGCTACAGGTTGCGGTAAGGGGGACTTCAAATGCTAAGGACAGTGAGAGGTGCCATTATCACTCAGAGCTGAAAACAAGCACGGTGACCCGATTAAAGCGAGAATTTCTGGGTCACGGTCTTGTTTTTCAATGCTTAATTTGTCTATCGATAGTGACACGGTCCGTGGCTTGCACCTACCTGTAATATTATCTTTCTAAAAGTCGTGGTTCAGACAGGGCCCTTGTCATTGTAACCCGACACGGAGTGAGTGAGCGGATTGGCCGGCAGCGTGCTGCAGGGAGGAAACGCCGGCCGGCGCTGCGGTGCAAGAAGCGGGCTGCGGCGCCGCTCAGTGGACGCTCCGGTTCCAGGCGCTGCTCCTTCTTCTGGTATCAGTCACGGCAGCCTTCCTTCCGGGCATGCATGAAATACTTAAACTCTCTTTTTTAAACACGAAACTTTTTTTTATAAACATATCTAGTTACTTATTATCATTGCTATTGCTATTATTATAATTATTCGCATTAAGCGTTTTGAGGTTTGATTGTGTGTTTGAGAGGGAAGAAAAATGTTTTTCTCTGTATGGCATAGTATTTATATGAAATGTTTCTAATTGTGCAGTATTTTGTCATTCACAATGCTTTAGATGCATATGATTTGATAGATAGATAGATAGATAGATAGATAGATAGATAGATAGATAGATAGATAGATAGATAGATAGATAGATAGATAGATAGATAGATAGATAGATAGATAGATAGATAGATAGATAGATAGATAGATAGATAGATAATCTACTCCTTTGTAAATATGATGGTAAGACATGTATGTTGATTTGCTTTGTTATATGAATAGATCATAGATATTTAAGCATATAAAGAGATGTCTCTGGGTGTCCTCTTCACTTGTAAAAGAGAGCCGATGAGAAGAGTTTGACATACCTTTGCACCCAAGCCCAAAACTCAATTGGATTTCCCTGCATGCACCATTTCTAGAAAACAAATCTAAATTTCTTTGGTACATCCAATTCAAGAACTTTAGTTTTGTCTTAAGTTGCACTTAGAGTACCAATGAATATGCAGGGGTACTATGGACTTACACAATTGTGTTTCACCTAGGCTGAAACCGTTGGCTTGTTTTGGTGGCCTTTGGTGTACAGCAACAAACAAGTTCATAGTATCTGTGGTCCAGCCTTCTCAGGGCTTCCTTTGCATCAGATGTGCTGCCCTTCATCTCATGCTAATGTAGTACAAAAAAAGATATCGAGCTTTAAAGACATGGCAGTCAGTTAAAAAAGGCTGTGCTTAGTGTTTGAAGCCATAAATGTGACAGAAGACTTCAAGCGGAAGACCCAAGACTGGCAGTCTAAAGATGAGTGAGAGGCGGACAGGCAACATGTTTTTTTTTCCCATCCAGAGGGATATTCTGTGGCCAAGCTTGATTATTAGAGATGAAGGACAGGCTGAGAGGATGTGGGATTGTTAAATCCTTGAATCCTTTCACCAAAGCCCCCTCTATAACATTCTTATGCACTCCTCTATGCATTTATGGTGCACCCTTGATTTTCCTCTCTTTTCTTTTTAAGACTGAATGAAATTCAGATTCCCTGATGATATGCAAAAAGCAGTGCAATATGGAAATATAATTTTGCACTCTACAGTATCCAACTTAGGTATTTAGATATAATACTGGGATATGAATTTGTATTAAATATGTCCAAACCAAATACACCTTGTACAGTATGACTGAATCAAGGTTGGCAAGAATTCACAGGCTCATCCCTCCAATAACTAATCACTACAATGTAGACAGCACTTCAACTGTCTGTGGTGTTATGTGAAACCCTGGCTATGGATTCAAAACCTCTGCTCCCCTTGCTTTGAGAGGCTGTGCTTCATTTGATGCCCTGTCCATTATTGCCAGCATATTTGAAAAGTGCTAAGCCTTGAAAGTAGTCCCATACTATTTCAGGCCGGACCGAATATTTCACGGCAGGAGGCAGAAAATGAGACCTTCCCTCAAGAGACTGCCTGCAGTGCATTCTACTTGGTGCAGCAATCGGAAGGTCTCATACTGTGCAAAACACACTTGAACAAACAATTATATATTTAACTGCCACAGATTTTTCTTTTTTTTATGTGTATAGTTGTATGGGAAAATGGAAAAGAAATACAAAATTGGAGGATATTGTAAATATGGAGAGTCCACTAGTTTTGTGCTTGCTAAGATTGGTTTCAGCACACACATCAGGGTACAGTGAGTAATCAGCGACCCATAAAATAAGGTGTTTTATCACCACCTTAGGAGCAGGAACACATTCCAGGGTAACTGGAGATCCCTTTGAGTTACACCCAGAGTATAACAGCAGCAGGCTAAAAACAGGAAGCTAACCAGATTGATTCTTGAATCACCCGTGCTTGCTTGAAATTGGATCCCGGTCTTGTGAGATTAGCCAACGACATTGTCTGTGTTCTGGTGCATGATTCCATAAATGTGTAACAGAGTAGACGGTGGACTCAGTTGTCTGGTAACAATGCTGTCTTTTGACTGATTCAGGAGCGTGCTTTGCAGAAGCTTCAGTGACAGCACAGCTCACAGGCGCAGTATTCATGGATCAGAGTGGCCCTACAAGGAAAGTTACCAAGAAAGATATCAACCTTATGCTAGAAAAAAATTACTTGTAGTAAGGAACATATGTGTGTGTTATAGTCACCCACTCAAACTGCCCTCTGCATAATTATACATTATCACTGTTTGAATCATTGTTGCAGCATTATTCTATATGGCAAGCAATAATAATATTAAAGAAATGCATTATGGTAAAAAAAAAAAAAAAGGTAATCTGGATTCCTTTATCTCACTTGTTTCCCCTCATTGACATTTTATTTTAAATATCTAATTTTAAATGATACTATTGTTATCCAACAGAAATGGCCAGCCATTACAATTTAAAGTTGACATATAAAATGTGGTCCAATTTTATTTTATAATATTGAACAAACTACTCAATTTGCATCTAAAAGTAGATTTTGCTAAAGGAAAAAAGTCAAACAACAAAGCTTTGCTTAATCATTGGAACTTCAGCTGGCATTGACCTTTGGGAAAGATCCATATCTCTGTTCCTGGAAGAAATGATGTGGATGGCAAGCAGTCGTGTCCTTTGTGTTTTGTGAAGATATTGAGTGTTTGAAGTGTTAACACTGACACTAAGCCTTGGGGGCGAGCAGGCACAGGAAACATGTCACACAATAGGATGGGACTTGGATCTTTGCTTCCCCTTTTCTGACCTTTGACCATTATTGGTTTTCAGGGTTGCTGCAGCCCCGACTCCTTAGAGGCAGTGCCATCACACTGTGGAGAAGTATTACTTAGCTAATAATTGGACTCTTGAATACACTATCCCAACTCAGTTTGTACAGTCTTATTCCTTTTGTTTGGAATGTTTACATATAAAAAAAATCCAAAGATGTTTTGTGATGTGAACCCTTATTCACTTATTCAATTATTTAATTTAAAAATTGTTATTTCAAATGACTTGCCTGAATCACATGTAAATAAGACGTTGTCAACAAAATCCTGCATGAATGCAATACAATTTACTGTACAAAGCTTTTGTGAGATTGTAAAATTACAATTACTGTCCTCATTGTAAGGGTCCTTTATCCAGCCTGCTTTTATCCTCATGGTGACTTCAAGAGCCTTGGCCATCTATTAGGCATTTGCTGTCATGGAGATGACCTTTGTTAATGAATCTTTGAATTTTGGTTGACAATGTTTTTGTGTGATCTCTTCATATTATATGCCTCCAGTAGCTTGGCTGACATAATCCATTGAGGCCACACATAAAACAGTGTGCCATCTGCACCTGGAGCATGGCTATCAGCTCTATTTCCCCCCACCCCCCCATCACACACTGCCTTTGCTTGAGCTTTCTCCTGCCTGTGTGTAGCCTGACCCTGCTCTTCCCGTTCCAGGCTACAGAAGCCAAACCAAAGGCTGCTTTCAAGGGGGACTGTCTGCTCAAATCAAGTCAGAGGCCTTTTAGAATCGGTTCAGGGATCATAGCAAGTAGAAGTCGGGGAAGAGGATGACCCTCTCCTCGAGGCTTGATCGGATCTTGGCCCAGTCAAACCCAGCAGGGTTCAGTCTCTGGACAGCTTCGTCTCTGCAGGGTTTGACTCTGTGATAGTGCAAATGAAAGAGGGCACCAAGAGAGCAGCAGTTCTGATGTGTCAGGCTCAATGTCCTGGCAGTCTCGTAGAGTAAAGTGGGCAAAGCAAAGGACACAGCCAGCAGGCACAGGGCCAGAACAAGACCCCTATATTGTGTGACATGTCATCTAATGGCTGTCCTTTTGTTTTAGATTTATACATCTGAGACAAGTTGGGGCCAATGACATAGGTCACAATACATAAGACAAATAGGCAAATGTAAGCATGCTCTTTAATGGCAGAAACGAACATAGGGTTTACAGTATTAGTTTGAATGTTTAAAATGATACATTAAATACCCTATTGTTAGCAGCTACACACATAATTGCCTATTAGTAACCATTAGCATCTGTTTATTTATCATAAATCTCTCTTATCTCCATCAGTAATTACTTAGTTTTTCCTTTTGTCCAACCTCCACATATGACAATGAATTCAACAACACTTTCTAACATAACAAAAGTCAGATTCTTTCTGAAGTCTTTTGCATATTTTGCGATACAAAAACAATGTCATATGTCAGAAAACTTTTGAATTCTGTTTACTGTAAACATGGCTACATATTGGGATAGAGAGCTAGTTGTGTCTTGTTGACACAGGATTATTCACCCTGTGTTTCTGACCCTTCTCTACTTGACTCGGTCTCCCCCCACTCCCACCTCCATAGATCTCAGCATTCATTAAGATTACGTATTTACTTTAAGCCCGCCGCCTCTTTGCATAATGGCAAGCAGGTTCCCCGGCTGGCACAGTGTGTTTCAAGTGCTCGGTGAGGATAGGACTGAATTTTAAACACGATGTGTCTTGCCTCGAAGTTGACCTTGCACAAAAAGCCCAGTGATCTCATTCTTCGCTTCAGTAGAAAGCTGCTGATTCTCTCTGTTAGAGTGTTACTCCTGTAAGAAAGGAGCCCTGTATGGCCTGCATATCACTGCAGGCTACTTCTACAGACTCCTTCTACGCTCTCTTTTCACCAGAACGGGAGGGCAGAGAAAATTGCTCAATTCATAATGCTTTGAAATGGAAATCTGAGGTTAATTTCTCTCAACAAAGGGAGTAATTTACCAACAGAGAATATAATACAGCTAAATGCAGTACAGGAAGCAAAATGCAACTTCAGCGTGGCTAGACTTATCTCCAGTTATTATTTAACGAAGATAGCGAACGTGATAAAGCTATCGCTTACATTTGGAGCCTGCTGATCATGTATCATGGTTAATATTGTATAGTGTTAGAAGTCACGGTTCCTTGTGTCAACCACATTTCCCACAAGGCGATGGCAGTAAGTAGATATCACCCAGCTCCCACTGGATGTAACTTTATCTCAGACTAATTTAAGACCAGTGAACTTTTAGGTCAGCAGAGTTCACAGAAATATCCTCTTTACATTGAGGCTGCATTGCTCTGTCCACTCAGGTAGATCATAACAATTAGATGAAATACCCTTGAGCCTTGGCATGGCCCTTGGCAGCTTTACTTGGCAAAACTATCTATTAGAGCACAAAGGGCAAGCACTGTATGAGACCAAAGTTAATCATTGTTTTAAAATATCCTCACAAAGAGTCGGAAGACTCCACACACAGTTGCCAAAAGCCTCAGTGTAAAGCATTTAGGATATGACTTTTATGAAGAGCTCTTCAAGTGCCTATCATCATGCTGGTACCATTTCATCCATGGCTTTATGTGACTGAAAGCATTTATAACAGTGACACCCAACAGTTACTTTGATACTGTGCCTGTCAGTCTTAGGCATCGCCAAGCTGTCCTATGCGACTCAGGGTTAAGAAGGTTAATACTGCCTAGTGCACAACATTCAAATGATGACAGGATGGGTTCATTGATGAATGACTGATAGTTGACCCCATATTTCACTTGTCATTTTGTCCACTAAAGCTTTCTCAGACAAGGTTTGTCAGAAGACATTTGCAGCTTAACCCTCAGTTGTCTCCGTCTCCCCTCACTGTCTGCACCACAGCTGATGATTCAGTCCCTCATCACGACTCATCGTCAAATCAGATTAAAACTGGTTTTGCTCTACAGTTTTAATGCGTCTTAATTTAGGACATATGTAAGTTTTTGGCTGTACACTTATATTTGTATGTGTAATGTTTAGAACATTACATATGTGTATGTGTATGTTTAGAACATAAAATGTCTCAAATGTAACTCAATAATGAGGCAAATACTGAATTGCAAAACCAACACTTTATTTTGTAAAGACTAAATGTAAGTAAAAAACAAAAAAAACATGAACATTAACACAACCAATCTATCTATTTTGAGGACACTTTTCACATACTACTATTTATGCAAATACAGGACTTTTTAACTATTGAAATATTTAAAGTAACTGTAAAGTGTCAACAACCAATACTCAAGCCTTCATATTTAAACCACAAATAAAAAGGACAGTTTCTTTATTTCATCAGGCAAAAATGCAAATGTATATTGGTTCTTTCAAGCAGTTATAACCAATACTTTTTTAACAACAATGGATGATTTGTATGTAAACGGACCGTCGGTAGTGCTGAGTCTATTAATTAACTGCCTGGTTCCCAAATATACATGATGCTCTAGTGTCTTACAGATCATCATTCTTCTGATCAGCACCAAACGACGTTTAGCAACATTTAAGCTTAGCGACTAACTGGTAAACATATTTCCGCATTTATCAGCTACTTGTTTAATGCATATTTCCCGCTTGTGGAGACCTAACAAAGAGCTAATAGAAGAGTGAATCAATATCATTGCTGCAAAATGAAATCATAATTAGTCAAATGATTAGATGTTTCAAAGAAGGTATAGGACTGTCCACTGGATTTCATGTATTTTATTTTTCCTCAATGATAAATTTGTTATTTGCTTTGAAAATAATTAAGAAATATATTATTAAGTACCCAAAAGAAATCCACATTTTAAAGGCAAGGCTATTTGCAAGATCTGTTGGTGTAATGTCTTGTCTCTTAATAATGACCTATGGAGAAAGACACTGAGGCTACAATGCATGCATTATACCGCCGCACTGTCACATGCTATATTGCCAGATGGCTTTCAAATAGTAACCTCATCTGCCGTGGTAGGCCCATGATATGCCGTTGCTTTGTTGAGGTCTTGACATCCACGTCTTGCCCTTGGGTTTTGCTCTTTCGGGATTTCAGCTGGAGGACACATTGGTGAAACCTTGCAGTGATAAGGGGAATATGTCAGCAGTCAGAGGGCCTTCAAGTCATGGCAAGGCTGGACACAAGTAATCAGTTGCATAAACTGTAGTTCAGTAGTCAAAGAGTCAAAGGACAAAGGGTCAAACATATGGTCTAATATGAAAAGGTCAACTGACTCAAATGTAATCTGATACAAGTGTGCACAGAAGTTTGGGGTCAGTATTAGTCATCTATAATAATGTAGCTTTGGGGAAATATGTAACTATAAATAATGTGTATGTAGAACCCTTGTTTTTACATTAACTCAAAATGATAAGTATTCTAAACTTAAATATCTCCATAATATCTGTATAGATATCAATCTGGTCACATATTGTTAGTACTGTTTGCTTGGCTTTATGTTCCCTTTAAGAGTAAAATTAATTTAGAAAATTACCATTTATGATTGATATCTGTAGATACTGTATTTATATACAAAATATGTATGCAACAGGACAATATTTTGGAATCTGAAGCATCTTGGTTTCCATTTGTAGTCTGAGTAGTATTGAGCAAGTAAACAGTCCGTGTGGAGTCCGTGTGGAAACAGTCCGTGTGGAGAACAAAAGAGTGCTAATGTATTGGCCAAAATGCAATCTCAGAATCCACCAGCTATAGTCTGATGATGATTTAGATATGTATTGGTTTAAAATGAGATTCAAACTGGATTATCGTGAAACCATCCGGCCGAACACGTCGTCTCTCAACTCCAACTCCAGTCTTACAGCTCAAGTTGCTAATCACACTGTAAACAATGAGCAGCACAAAAAGACGTCTTGGCCTGGGTATCTGCTGGCTACACCAGAACCCCAGAGGCTTACTGTTATCATATCTATAGCCAATGGGTCAGAGACTGACTTATGGTACACATTAAATTTGTCAAAGTACATTTTACTCAAATTGAAAAATGTACTCTTGCCGCAGAGTTAATCATTCAGAGTATTGTTTACTCTGTTCAGTGTTCATATTTACATGATGATAATTTACTATTATAATATAATTCTATATAGAATTGAATCTAATTCCATAGATAATTCTATATAGAATTGAATCTAATTCTTATATAGAATTGGATTCAATTCTAAATATAATTCTATATAGAATTGGATTCAACTCCCTTCAGCTCGCTTCCGTCCCATAAACTGTCAACTCATTCCAGCGAATTGAGAGGTTTCATGGCGGCGGAAACAGAATTTAAGAAACCGTAGTGGGCGTGGTCAGGCTGTTTTACTCCAATACATTTTATTCTGAATATTTGGTCCTACTCTACTGGCTACGGCTAGTAAGTACGCTCCAAAAATTATGAAATATTACTCCTTTAGAGGAAAATAACAGTAACTTCGGAAAATTACTCCCCCGTTTTTCGTGTAGTGAATATGGTATTGGTAATGTTTTACATGCGAAGACTCATTTAGCAAAACATTAATTGTATTCTGTAGCAGTGCTTCAGGATGCAAAGTATGTGTTTTTTTTTTCTTAATATTTTGCCATTATACAGCTTAGCTTCACCATCTTCTTTAGTGCTAATTTGTGGAAATGGAGACTGTACTATTGGTTGTTTCTCGTTGACTGACCCAACAAAAGTCCCATTTGTATTGATACTCTAGTCTAGATATACCCATCACACATAAAGTCTCCTGACTACAGCACACTGGCATTTATAATTTCAAGCAAAACATCCCTACTATCCCAACCTTCCCCTTTTCCTTCATTGGATGGGGCCTACTGGAGCAGGCAGGATGCCCCTGTTAGGTCTCCCTCCTGCCTAGCTGCGGCACTACTGCACCGTACAGCCATTAACCACCATTACCAGGCAGGGCCATTTCATGGTCAAAGAGCATTTTAGTGTTAGCTCTCCCTCGGGCGACGGAATCAGCCAAGTGAGTTTCAATCCTGCTCAACTACATATGCTATGTTTTACATTTTCCTTTTTTTTCAGCTTATTTTTAACATCTCCCTGTTGTGCA
Organism: Myoxocephalus aenaeus; assembly: GCA_038501785.1. Classification (NCBI taxonomy): domain Eukaryota; kingdom Metazoa; phylum Chordata; class Actinopteri; order Perciformes; family Cottidae; genus Myoxocephalus; species Myoxocephalus aenaeus. Next base: position 11,464,920 of record JBAMJR010000350.1, on the reverse strand, counting down.
CTTTGACTCGGCAAGTGTGACTCAGTGTAACTCAACTGTACATGATCGAAGGCATGTATGTCTGCAGTGAACTGTGAACTGTACAAACAAATAACTGTGCAACACATGCTTAATGCATTTACCGTAATACCATGACATAATGTTGAGAGCGGTCAGAGAATGAGCTTTACAACCTCACCACCACAGAAAGGATGGAAGAGATCACTTTATCTATAAGACATCTACAGACATTATGTGATGGCCAAATGTATTATTGAAAAACCAACAGTTTTCTATTCAAACTGTAGTTTTATGATTATTGGCTGAAACCACTAATGGGGCTCAATAGACTTACTCCTCTTTGTATCAGTGCATAATAACATTTTCATGCTATCAGGATGAACCTTTTCAACACTGTTCAACTCTTTAGCCACTAAGTATTCAACAATGATTGGAAAGGCAGAACAACTCATAAGGAGGCTGTGATTGTATGGAATATGGGAAATTAATAGGTAATCATCTACAGTTTTGTTCCGACTGTGAGGGTTCAGGTTCATCAGGTCTAACTTAAAATGATAACAAGTCATGCCGAAACCACAGGACGTCTTCTCTGTAAAGTCTCATGTGCAACGATATTGAGGCAAAGGCCCCTCAAACAGAGACTGGACAATCATAGCAAAGGATCAGCCAGTTCTGACCAGGGTCCTACAAAATCGTCTCTGCTTCTTAACCCTAGAACACTAACCATAAAAATAGTAACACCATCACTAACATCGAGTGTATTTTACCCGATATAATGTACTTGATAAAAAATACTTCTCATCAAAATATATAAAAATGCAACAATAAAAGCCAAATTGAAGTACTCTTCTTTTATTTTACCCTATAGAACTTCTCATAAAACGAAAATTAGGTATCATGGGGGGGACCCTAAATAAAGACACAAAATCGGGTGAAAAATTAGGGAATAGTCAATGAAACACGATTAAAAACATAAATAATGGAACTATGAACTTGTTCTTTGGTCCACTCGTTCCCGCTTTTCTCTAAAATCATTTATGTGCTTTAAAAAAATGAGATATTTATTCAGAGAGTGCAGTTAGTGACAGTGTGGGCTCCATGGTAGCTCTGACAGTTTGACGGAATAGCAGTGTGGGGGGGGGGGGCTTTGCAAAGTGTCAATTACTAAAGTAATGGCAGGATAGCTACGTAATGAGATGGGTGGCAGTTTGGCCCTGCTATTAATTGCCACTCTGGAGACAGTGGAGCACCCAAGAAATCTTCCTTGTCCCTAAGCTAGAAGGTGGTCATGCACCATAGCCAAACATTCCAGTCTCCTACTGTAAATAGACCCGTGGCAATTTGTTGATCCAACCTGTTACCGTACATATTCCTTAACAGCTGGCAGAGTCGTGGCCAAAATGGGTGAGCAAATGGATCCTTAACTTAAGGAATGTGCACCACAATTATTCTTTCCCTCTGAAAATATCTAAAAAATCATCAGAATCTGAATCAGAAGTGTGTATTGCCAGGTACGTTAAACATACGAGGAATTTGACTCAGCGAAAGGTGCATAACAATAAACATAGACATAGAATTAAACAATATAAATACAAAAAATATAATAAAAACAATAAACATAACAATATAATAAATATATGGTAAATAACAAACAGATAACAGTACTTTATAACAAGTATATATTCTAAAATAAAAGTGGCAAGTGTATTTTAAGAAAAGAAAAGATGTGCAAGGGTGTTCTGGGGATGTAAGAGTCAGGCTTTGTTGATGAGCCCAACTGCGGAAAATAAACTGTTCTTGTGGCAGGAGGCTGCAGTCCATCAAGACCAAGACCTCACGCCACAAGAACAGAGGGAAGGGACTCAAACAGTTTGTGTCCAGTGCGAGAGCAGTCGACTACAATCTTATTTGCCCGCTTCAGGGTCCTGGAAGCGAACAAGTCATGGAGGGAAGGCAGATTGCAGCTAATCACCCTCTCAGCAGAGTGAGTTATATGCTGCAGTCTTCCCTTGTCCTTGGCAGTGGCTGCAGCGTACCAGACACTGATGGAGGAGCAGAGGATGGACTCAATGATGGCAGTGTAGAAGTGCCCCATCATTGTCTTTGGCACGTTGAACTTCTTCAGCTGCCTCAGGAAGAACATCCTCTGCTGAGCCTTCTTGCTGATGGAGCTGATGTTCCGCTCCCATGTGAGGTCCTGGGTTATGGTGGAGCCCAGAAGGCAGAAGGACATGGGACAGGAGCCTTAACTTGAAGCAGGTCTGACCATCCGTGTTCTCTCATATTAAGAGGCAATGGTTGTGAAATGTTACACTGTATGCAGTTTATTGAGTCCCTCCAGAACATAATTTTACATGCACAGACTAACCAGTGGCAGACTAAATCATGTTCAAAGTCTTTTCTCGTCAAAAGAATAGGCCAGAATGACACTTTCTCAGCAGATTCTTATTATATAATAGATTATTATTGAATGTATGAAAACACATTCATCCTTATTGGCTAATCTTGTTTTTTGCTGCATGTCATATTGACGGCCATATTCAAATAATTATATTTCTGAAATATTCATCCATCAATCAAATAATTGATGGTGAATAATAAATGTCAAACTCAACTCATTGGAGGCCATTTTTTTTTCTCTGGATAAACTTAGGAAATATTATTATAATTAATTGATCAAATACACATCTTCAATCATCTTTCTAATGTTACCCTGAGTGCATATTTACTCTACCTTGCGACAGCACATGGGTCCAAATTCTGTCAGTGCAGGTACCGGCAATCCCCTCGAGTGAAGACTCAAACATCTGGAATTCTTCAGAAATTAAGTAATCAAAGTTGACATCAAGCTGGTCTATAAAGTTTGTTTCCAAGATTCAACAATCTGGCTCAACATCGGTATGGAGAGTAAACATTCTTATTAACAAATAGCAGTAACTTGTGGTATATAGTCATGTAGAGCAGTGGAACATAGCAGGCAGCTGTTGCTAGCAGACCCCACTTATAAGTGTTGTGCACGGACTGTCGCTGCCATCTGGCTATTACCAGTGAAGGTGAGGTGATCTAAAATTGAAACATTAAGGTTCAACCTTAGTGTTTAAACAAGTTAAGGATCAAACTGATTCTAACTACCAACTAACCTATCCTTGACACCGTGAGGTATTTTCTAGGACACAAAAACCTTGAATTCAATACAGATCAATGTCCAGTGACGTTTTTTGATCGTTTTACAGACGGTAAAGTGGGAGAAAGGGTTTAAGTACAGAAAGGCAGGTATAGCTTTATTCCCTTGTGCTTTAAAAGCACCCTGCTGATTGACGTTGGCAGAAGATGGCAATGCCACTGGGTGATTCCTGGGATGAGAGCGAGAGATACCACCCACTGTCAAGTTGTACAGCAGCTCAATAGTCCATCGAGCACTGACAGTCACCACAGCTGTACATTTTACGCTACCTGAAGCCCAATAATTAGCATTTCTTTTTGAGCAATAGAAAAAAGAAGAACAAAAAAGAACATGCACCCCCCCCCCCCCCCCCCCCCCCCCCCGCCCCCCTGACTTGCATAAGCAACTGCACACACACACAAGTACATCCACACAAATTACTGCATTCATCACATTCATACAATTCTGTGTTCATTTATTAGTTTTTTTGTAAACTGGAGCACAGGATGGAATTAATTGTGCAGGTTTTGTATTAATTTGTGTCAATGTTACACTTGTCAGCTTGAAGTTGACAAGAGGAGCCACATTCTTGCTGTACAGTAGGAATCCAAACATGCTGGTTCTGCCTCATGCTGCTGGCGGATGACACTCAGGGAGAGATCATTCCTGCTCAGTAGGAAGTTTCTTCTCAGTTGAACTAGCCAGCTGTTAGTTTATCAAAATGTGACTGTTTGACATATGTTGTATCCATGTTGTAGAAAATCAATAACAAATGTGTTTTTTCCAAACTGTATCTGTCTTTGGGATGTACGGTCTTTCGTTTGTACGTTAATGGATATTTTTTACCCATTAAAATGTGTGGTTATTATTATTTATATATTCCAGTTACAACTACTCTAGCGAACCACAGTTCATGTACATTTTCATCATTTTCCTGATTTAGAAAATGATATGATGTTGGGGTATTGAAGGAGGAAATGTCTGTCTGTGTTGTGTATTTTGTCCTAGAGGCAGACATAGCAGGACGAATCAGCAGGCCTCAGGACAAACCTCCCTGTCACCAGAGATGGAGAGCCTGGCCAACTGTGTTGACTGATTGTTAGCATTAGTGGCTGTGAGTGTGATTAATATGCCTGCCCCTCACATAGCACTCTAGAAAAAGAGAGGTGTAGCTTAAAACTGAACAGGGGTGGCCACATTTCACGCTTTTAAAGAAGATAATGCATAACCTGAGCGTGGCCGGCCGTATATGGCAGGATGGATGGCTCTAAGAGACCAGGTGCTGTTGCATTAATTCCTCCATCCTAAATCAGAGGGAGGATGTGCTGTCCTAATGAGCTTGTTGTGTGGGATGCTGTGAGTGCTGCTGAGACTCTGTGAGAACATACTGTGCTCCAGCTTAGTGAATTTGAGACAGCCATAATTGCTGCATTGTGATGGTGATTTTTACTCTTCCGCATCTAAAGCAGCCCCTTAGCATCTGCTTGTTTGCCTGGGCCTCCTGTCTGCGGCGGTCATAGCACTCCCTCCGCTTCCACACACTGGGCCTGTATCACTCACCAAACATTTGGGCTCTAATTTGAGAAGATTAGGTCCCCATGCTGATAAGTCAAACATTGCATCACAGCCTTTCTGCTGTGATATGAAAGGGTGTCACTATGCTCTGGCACTGCTGACAAAAGGATGTGCACATTTGCGCCATGAGTGCCAGCATGCAATCCTGCTTATTTTAAGAGTTGTTGCCTCAACAGAGAGGTTTCAATTAAATATATTTAAACATATATCTCGTTTACTGAGGCTAAAACAACCAGTGCCAACGTGTTGGACCGATGCCTTACGACAAGCTTTAACAGGCGCCCACATTCCTATCTTTCTATTATTACGGTTCCTAGTTTGCAATTAGCACGATATTGCTTAGAATACCAAACCAAATATATACAACGTCCAGCCAGTCTTGTATTCAGCGGTAGACATGACATGATAAAATGCCACCGTCAGTTTTTCATTTTTGTACGTGTGAGGGCCATAAGATGGCTAAGCGATTAACCGCGCTGCTCACTCAACATCTGTAAGAGGTTCATCTGTGCAGCAGAGATCCATGGCTCGGGCACTCCCTCTGTGCCCCTATGGAAAAAAAGGCCTGCCAGAATGAGGAATGATGGCTAAGGCCCTGATTATTAGGATTAATTGTCTTTTAGTTATGCAGTGGAGCAGGAGTGCCAGGATAAAGCAAGGTGGAAATAATGAGGGCCAGCCAGCAGTCATCATGTTTTCTTTACAAGCAGCCTTTACAAAACCGTTTGTACAAGGTGCTTTGCTCTATCAACGCAATTTAGATTAGGGATAAGAAGGAAGTCATAGTAACATGTGAGATGCTTTTTAATAGAGGTTTATTAATGCACTGACTTTTACTGGTTTCAAATTAAATACTGCATTGATAACAACACCGGTGTTGTGTGGCCTGTGAAAACACACCTGCCATGCTGCAAGGTGTCTTACATAATTACTATTCATTTTGGCCTCATAAATCCTGAGTTTTTTCATCATACATTTATCATACATTTGTGCTCAGTTTAAACCTCCGTCAAAGCAACTAAAACATTTAGACCAAAAAAAAGTCTTCCAAAGTGTATAAAAGTAGAGTAAAGTAGAGAAAAATTCTCAGAGTATCAAAACAGACAAACATTTTTTTTTCATGATTCGCTCTCTCGCCCATCTCCTTTGGATATCTTAGGGTTTTCTTAAGACTTGAGGTATAAAGCTACTGTACAGTAGTTCTTCCTGAAACAGATAGCAGAATAAAGTTTTCTAGACATCCTCAGCGTGAGCAAAAACTGGTTTCCAGGAAAGTTGCAAATAGATGCCTTTCTAGCAACAAAACGTCTAAACACCTGTCACTTCCCAGCCTATTCATTCATCATTATTAGATAATAAGTGGGGAATAGCCCCTCTATTACCTTTATGTACTCTGCAGTGTGCCACAGATAACAGATGAGGTTGGACTTCATGTAAAATTAAATTTTTCACATTGGGCACAATTAATGGGTTTTAGAAGCAGCGAAGCTCAGAGTATTTAGGGATGTGTCCTATCAACTCGTCCTGGGGATTAACCTATCTACTTTGCATTGGCCTCTGAGCGCATGCAAGCAATGCTAATCTGTGCACAACCAGACAAGCCCCCTTCAATAACTTTCAAAAACTTCTGCATTGATGATGGAATATCTGTCAGCTGGTTGTCATTAATTTTGTACATGATTAAGCGTGCATTTACGACACTTGTCAGGAGGAAGTTTTGAGCTGTCGCTGGTTTGAGCAGCATTTTTGATACAACTTTGTGGAGCGTCTGTCTTGTTTACCACCTTTTGTGGCAAAACTGAGGCTGGTTGTTAAAATTATTAAGTCAAAAATAGTAAATCCTTTACTGACTGCATGGTTTTTCACTGACAATCCTCACATAATGCATTATTTATTATTGTTTAACATTTCTGTTACTAGTTCATCTTATTTTCTGTCTGGTTTATATTGCAGATTCCTGCCTCTCGGCTCAGATTCTGTATGTCCCAGAGAGAGAGGTACACTTTCTGCTTTTACATAGTCAGAGTTGGTCTTGTGTTTGAAAGCACCGCTGGGTCACCACTAGCTTCCCTGTGGCCTTGACTGTGACAGCACAGCAACTGAATAAAAGTCATAGGAGAAATGCCTTTGATTGTAGAATACCCTTCCAAATCTTACATAGCCTTGGGTAAAAACATGGAACAACAACGCAGAGGTACAGTACTGCACAATGGAGGCACTCAACATGAACTAATCAGTGTTTTGGGAATATATAAGTCTCTTTGACTTTCAAAGCAGTCACGGGAGAGAAAGAGTTTCCAAGTTGTTTGTCATCTAAACAAATCTTCCCTGCAGCAATTCTTCATACTTCCAATAATAGTGACTGGTTCAAATGCCAAATTATGCTTTGCTCTGACATATTGCCCACATCATGTGGTGCATGTGTGTTTGTATATGTGCTTGTGTATACATCGCTGTATGTGTGCACCAGTATGTGTCATAATGAATGTCTGTGTTTCAGTATATGTGTGTGTGTGTGTGTGTGTGTGTGTGTGTGTGTGTGTGTGTGTGTGTGTGTGTGTGTGTGTGTGTGTGTGTGTGTGTGTGTGTGTGTGTGCCCGCTGTTTGTATGCATTACTGTACGTGTTGGTGGAGGTGGCTGGTGGCGGTGTACCAGCTAGTCACGGACCTGGAGGATTGGATTTACCATTTCAAAGATGCCTGTGTTTCTAAAGTTTACACACATACATGCAGACACACACACACTCATACAATCACCCACCCACACACTGCTTCCCCAGCTTGTCAACGTGCAACGTGGGCTGTGGAGGCTTGTGCGAACAGATGGGAGGAACCAGCATAAAATAAAGTTAAACTAGAACAGAATGACTATGCAAGTGGCGTGGCCGCCCTTTGTTTGCTAGGAAGGTGATCCTCAGCAGCTGGGGATGATGGAACGCATGATTAAAATTACCAGAGGGAATGATTAATATCTCCTTAAAGCACACACTTCCAGCATATCAATCATCTCATTACACTGGAAAAGTTAATTGTGTGAGGGGAGGGTTGGGGCCCCTGAACCATGAAAAAGTAGCCCACCCCTCGACATGTTTACTTACACAACAGAACAGACCCAATAAGTCTGTGTTGGGTACTGTGTTTGGAGAGTTTCAACTGTTTCCAATAAAACAGGCCCCACAGCAGGAGACACTGTACTTAACAGTAACTGTTTTTTTTTACTGACAGACAAAACTTTGTCTGTTGAGTAACAACTGAGAGAGTATGAGTGGTTACAAAGCTTATCAACAAATGGTGTTAAACAATACAAAATGCACTTTTACGGGAATATATACAAATTTGCATTTGGCTCTGCAGTACATCACCACATGCAGCTATGACCTCTGTGCACACTCATGATAATAACGCTCATGAAAATGATTAAACTCAATATATTAGTGTGATATTTCGTTATATCCCGGATGGCATAAACGACAAGGTTACAAACTGTGGGGCTGCATTGAGGGGAATTTCATGGTAGCCTTGATTTCCTGGAAGATTTGTATAATTAAAAGGACACAGCCTTCAACTTTCATGCGGAAACAAAGTGATGTCACTGAAGTCCTGCGTGTGTTTGTTCACAAACAGTACACAACCTTAGGTAATTGACTAGTAGCTGCAGATTATTTAAGTGCTAAACCATGACGAAAAAAGGAGGGGGATGTGAATAAAGCAGCAAACACAGGGAGATAAGGGGAGGTAGGGTTCCCTGTGCCTATGGTGGCCCGGATTGCCCTTGCCTTGCCTTCCTTTCCCCTAGCTGCCAGTGTGTCCTACTCTTTGCCCTCTCTGCTCCGCTGCGCTCGCTCCCGTCCCCCCTCCCACCTCTCCCTGCGTGCCTACGCTGCCTGAGCCAGCTGCTCCCACTTCATCTTCAGCAGCGTCACCAGGCGGGGTATTAATCATGTTTTTCGAGGGGGACACTCTGCTATTTATCTCTCTGACACTTCCAGCATTCAGAGGCCCGTTGCTGGGCACAGCCCATTGAGTAGTAAGATTACACATTACTTCGCTCCATTGCTTCTCCCTGCCCTCTCCATTGACTAGCTGTTCGACGGTGGCATCAAGCTTGCACGATCGGACATAATTTATGCCCTACATGTATAAAAAACACTATTCTAATTTTTCTGTTTTCACCCTCTATACTTCAATTTGGCTAATGTGCGGCGTGTATACATGCAATAGCAATCATCTATTGGTTTCCGTTAACAGCAAATACAGTATGTGATGCAATATCATGAGATAATAACACAACTACTGCAAAATCAATTGAATGTGATACACATTCTGACAGAAGTTTGAATGTTCCAATCAATCAATTCATTTTTTTGTTTAAAATATGACTACATGCAAATGATTCAGACTTTTTCCTGTTAACAGGACATGTTAACATTTTTATATTCATGATATTTTACTCACAGTCACTAGGAATAGTCCAGCATTTGCATTACTATGAGCGTAACTGTTATTTCAAGAAGGTGTCTACTTTCAGTCGGTGATGCACTCATACTATGTTCAGCTTTCAAAGAGAAAGCCAGTGGAAATGGTTGCATCTGTGAAATCCAATTACACGTGTTGACCTTTTATTTTTTCACTTATGATCCACATTGAGGCACTTTTACAACAACTCCAGTCCAGCTCGTGCTATAGCTTCAAATCTAAATCCAATCCATGTGCTTATAGGCGATGAATTGCAGGAATGAATGCACCACTATTCTCCTGATACTTGGTTCAGTTTCAGTTTGTTAAATTTATAAGAATCCTCAGGCTAAAGTGATCTACTAAAGCTCCCCGTTGGAAGTTTCTCAAACAACTGAATTATACTGAGGATGAAAAAGGTGTCTTAGAGAAACAGGAAGCAGTTATGTTGGCTGATGGCCAGTCTAATGGGCTGATGGAAATCCTGAATGAATGAGTGATTCTCCAGGGATCCCCTCAGCTTTTGGTGGAGTTCTGAATCAAGAGTGTCAACTAACTCCTCCTCTGCTGAAAATGGAGGGTAAAAGTGCATTGAAATCCTGCCAAATAGTAAATCAAATATGTGTTCAAAAAGGAAGTGAACATTTTTAGAACAATAGAGTTAAGTACACCCTCAACCCCCAACCCTGTCCTCTCTCTCTCTCTTTGCTTTTAGCGCTCCATTTTTCTGTCTCTACCATTTTCTCGTTCAATCATTGACACATTAATATCTTGCATATAAAAGGTATTAGTCATGTGTGTGTTGAGGACAATATGCAAATATAAGATATTAATAGCTGTTATTGCACAATTTGGGCTGGTTTCTCAAGGAATGTTGTATAATCTTCGCGTAATGTTTAGGGGTCAGCAGTGGGTTTCGAAGCAGCCCTTTGTCCATCCGTATAATGGTGGTATATATCTGTCCTCTGTAGGATGCAAACTTCATTGGAATCTATATTTGTCATGTTTAGAAGGGTTTGTTTTCAAGGGAGATAAAGACCTCTCTGAATTCAAACAGCAGAATTGTTCCGTCATCTTGTGAACTTGCTAATATTTTAAACTAACTTGTCATAGAGAGGTGGCTTTAAATTAATTTCAATAGAATCGCCAAGATGAAGTCTATTTGCATAGGGTTAAACTTTAACACAAATTCACACTGTTTACTAATCGCAGAGCATCTTGACAGCGCTTGTTTGATGGAATGGAGAGCCAGAGAGTCCAAAATAAAGAAAACGATATAGCAGCTGTGTGTCATCATCCAGTTTTTTTTTTTTTTACATAAACCTCCTCTGCAAGAGGAAAGAGAAATGGCATGGTTTGCAGTTGCATAAGGGTGGATGTTAACAAGCATTCGATTAGTATTCATTATTCACCAGAAGACATTTATTTAATTAAAGCATTAGAAAAATATTGAAGCTCAAATTCGGTTTCATTCTAAGATTGGTTGTAAGCTAAATATATTTAATTGTCTTAGATATTTGCTAAAACAATTAGTATATCAGATTGTTTGTATATCAGCTGTATTTCAGACTATTTTGCATTTTTAAATAGTGTTAAAAAAATGCTCTTTAATAAAAAACAATAACCCACTCCCACGTCCCAGATGTTTTTATACAAGTGGAACCGTCGCCCTCCTCAAGTCCCTGCTAATCAAAGTCCAAGCTTCTGCTAATGCGAGACAGGAAATGGCTGAAACAAGGCTTAATGGCTAATGTCTACCTACTCTGTCTGTAAAGTGGTTCTCTACAGAGCTACAAGGAGTGGATGTTAGTGCAGAGAGGAGAGGGGTGCTGTTGGTTGAGGTGCGCTGTAGGGGGCAGAAAGACTTAATAAAGTGATGATATACGACATCTAAAAGTTAAATAGCTACTGATGGAAGACCGGGGAAGTCACATTTGCATAGGTCTTAAAGTGTCTGTGAGTGTGCTTTCATGTGTTAATATAAGGGAAGGGTTTTGGAATGTTAACCATCAGTCAGTATGTCACTGGTTCTAAGACTGTTGGCTTCTGTGTAGACGATGGCTCTCAGATGAAAGCCCTGGACTCTCCTCAAAAACCTTGGAAATGGAGCAGGGTATATAGCTAGCAGTGATAACAAGAATTTGGCTTCAAACAGGGAGAACATCAAATACCTCGGTGTATGTGTGCACCAGTGTCCACTGGGTGTGTGTTTTCTTGCATGTAGGTGTGTGTGTGTGTGTGCATGTGTGTGTGTTTGTGTGTGTACTTGTCTCTCTATATACGTGCTGTACATTTTTGTGTATTATCCGCCATTATGATATGTTTGATACGTGTATGTGTGTTTGTACGTGTGTATTTTTGCAGCAAAACCCTCCCATTTCAGCTCTAATGACACAGTATGTTGTGGCTGAGGCCACAGGATTTCAACATATGTTCACCTTTCTTTTGATGAACAGAAATTGAGACCAGAAGAAAGGGGACAACATTTGGACCAGGGATTCACCAAAGGGAATAAGATGAAAAGGGACAGACTAGATGGCTAGTGGAACCCTGTCATGACCAGCAGAGTGGCCCATTCATCTGCTCTATTTCAGGGCATTAGTGCCTCACAGGATCAACATTGTCAAGGCTACAAACAAGAATTGTTATAGACTTCACTGCTGTAGATTCTTTCATGTGTCTCGCAGCATTCTTTTATGCAGTAGATTTCATAAGTGTGTGATAGTAGGGTCATTACACGGCATCAATGTGAAGTGCAACACTTTAAAGAAACACAACATAAAAAAATAGTTTAGTACAGACGACACTTTATTTTAATATTTGTTTTTCAAAATGCTGTGAATGTGTCCTGTGCACATAGGCTTTGACCTTAAGAGTAGTATGAGTAATAAACAAGTGTTAGCATGATTAATCACCCCATCTGCCACTGAATCTTGGAGGACTGCTGATATTCTATCTCCAAATTTTGTATTGATTCTGATCAGACTGTGTAAAGTTGTGGCATGACCTTTCTTTACAATTCCCTGCTTGGGTCTCTCTCAGCATCTGTGTCTCTCAGCACTAGAAAGGCTCATTAATGGTTTTGCAGGTGCCTTTATTGCTATGTCCCATCTTTGGACCTATGATTGATTGTTGGCATCGAGTGAAATTGGAAATGCTCTTTGCTGGGATTGTTTTGTTAAACACCTGCACAGTATTTATTACAAAGGTCAGATCACATTGGTTCCCTAATCTAAGAATATATGATCCCAATCTACTACACAAAACTGTTTCATTTATATATACCTTTATACTTCACTGCTTCTCTCGACAGAGTGTTCAACTGCAGCATTCAGCTTTACAAATGGTAATGCAGCTTTTTATTTTCTGCAGATATTAACGGTGGCGATATTCAGATGTCTGTCTCTATCATAGCTCAATGTCATTTCACTTTGTGATCAGCACACTTGTTTTAATTAAGCTGTCATATTTTGCATATTCTTTTTAATAGCTGCGCTGTTTGATTATTTGTCTTTTACAGCCACATCTGTATGTTTGAGATCAATAGCTGATTATCAGCGACGCAAATTGTGTGTCAAAGCTTATAAGCATCCAGCTGGAGCTTAAAACACACGGAGCTCTGTGAACAAATTACCTTTTCATTTCCAGTCAGACCTTCAGGCAAATATATAATGACAAAGTTGTGAACCAGAACACACAGATTTACAACATGAGTATGACTAGTGTCTTCAATCAGAAAATGGTATTTTCTGATTTTTTTAATAAAGATTGTATTTAGTATATTTTACTATCAAAATGTAACATAATATGCCTGACCTTACATTTATCCTATTTGTTCAGAATGATTTTATAAATACATTTCTATTCTCAAAATATCTTAGACTTGAATAAAAGTATGGAGTTAATACACTTTTGCACAAATATTATAGACGTATATTATATTACATCATAATGATAGGCGGTATCGTACAGTAGTTTGGTGATTTATTGACGCTGTCAAATGTTCTATTTCAGTATTGAATGCAAGCATTACAATACACAGGTTAAGTATACTACCTGAAGAAGTTAAGGTCTGCAGCAAATGAAAGTGTGCATACAAAACACTAATCCACATTAAACAAGGCATGTACGAGTTTAGTTCAGTTTAAGGTTGTATCATTCATGTTCAAATATGCAGCGAAGGTAAAACACCTGCCTCAGGTTTTGAAGAAAATTATGAAATTAGGTTTCAACCACGATCGTACACAAGTCTGTAATTAATTGAATTATCAAAAGTAAGTACATCTGCTGCAGTAATCAGTATAATTGAAGTGTTGTATGCTTAATGAGTTGCTCATTAAGGGCTCTGAAATAAAGTGCCCCACACCAGTTCCAATTTTGTATTTTTATATTTAGTTAGTGTCCATTTACCTTAATTATATTGAAATGAGATTAGAAATATGCGTAATATCTACTGGTATGTTTGCACCATTATATATTCATAATGTATTGATCAAACCAAGTAGAAGATTATCACAGTCAGTGTGATAGTCCTCTCGTCTCACGTTTGACTGCAGTAAATTATGTATTATTTTTAGGAATCACAGGACTTTCAAGGTTCAAAATAACACCACTGTGTTTTACAAGTGTTTTGCAATGACAAACCATCCTTGTTACACATCACAGGCCATTAATTTGAACTTCACAGTTGAAATAGGATTTCCAAGCCAGCATTGTGTATGCTGAAAAAGAGGAAAATCATTGATCCTTTAATGCTGTCCCAAAGGGTCCATTGGTGGGGTAAAATAAAGAAGCCCTTAAACTCTGCAATTGCCAATAATGAGCCATCATCACTCAAATTACAGCAAGCACTGATTGGGTTTAAAGTAATGAAGAAAACAACATGATCAATCATCATCAAGGCATGGTGTCGCCATGTCAGAGCCCGGGCCTTGTGCTGTAACTGGTGGGGCAGAGCGTCATCTAAGGGGCCACGACTGGGCCGCGTCCTTGGGGCATCAATCCATCCTCCAACATCAACATCTCAGAAACAGCAGCACCTGAAGCATTTTCTTTGATTTTACAGTAAAACAATGATATGACGAAGACCTAATGATCAACCAGATGACGGGACAGATGTACAAAAGTAATTGTACTGTAACAGTAATGTATAGGATTATATTAGTGTACACCAAATGCAGGCTTGTTATCCATGGGCACTGCTATCCAGATGCTGACTTTTGTCTGTCTTTTGGCAGTCATTTCCGCTGGAGTTGAAATTTGTAAAGAGCTGAATATAATAGTTATTTTTCATAAGCTCCACCATGGGAGGCTTGTCAAGCACCCACACACTCTATTATCATTTAAATACCCTGCTTGGACTTATTTCACCAGGATGCTGACAGAATGGTTTGCGAGTAAGTCGTCTTATGGAGAGGAAAATAATTTCCCCCTGGTTCATCACAGATAGCTCAATTAAGATAAGAAGGAACACATTTAAGTCACATTATGAGGAATATGGAAATGGAAAGAAAGCTTCAGGCAGCACGGAGGAGCATTATTTGCCTAATTAGGGTATTCTTATTATTGTTTTGCATGGTAATCTTATTGACACAATTAAATAGTGAGAATAGTCAACCCATTCAACATTTAGGCTAATAACCTTTTAGTAGGTCCACAGTATTGTATGCAGGTATTCTCATTCTTTATGTGCACTCTGTCAACTCATCTTCTCCCACTTATTTGTCATTTAACAGTTCAACCAGCCTGCCTGCCCTCAATCTCAAGCAGGAGATGCAGGAGGCACAAAACAAAGTTTTATTGCTGATCCAATCCCTGTTTAGATTCAACGTGCATGAAAGCTCCTAAAGTTGCCTACCATCAATAATGAGGTCTCATTTACACAAATTACTCTGAACGCTGATTAGGTATTATCTAACAGAAAGGGCCACCTCGATCAATCATCATCAGCCTGTGGAGCGTCAATGGACATCGAAAGGTTAACCCAGATCTTGGAGGCCCTGCCAGAGTCAGCAGAATCAGAGTGGGAGGTCTCTATGCTGTCGATTGAGCAGCCAGACAATTAGGTAATGATTAAAATAGCGGCACCTGGGACTCAATAAGAAAATGAGCCATCCCGGCATAATTTGAGAATGATTTGTTTACCAATCCATATAGCTGTAGACGAAAGTCACTGAAGTGCATTGTATTAAATGCACTAAGTCCTTTCTTTGCCACGACTAACTTTCTCAGTAGTGTCTGGACTAGTGTGCAGTTGGACACTGTAGGTACTGTTTGTCCTGGAGGAGTATATCTTCAGTACTTTCCATCCGCATTATGTGTCATCAACCATAGGCAAGTTGTAGCCTCAAACTTGGGCAAGCATCCTTTATCCTGACTGTCACCCTCAAATGCAAACCTGTCAGAGAACACTGAAAATCATCATGCAATGATAACGGAAGAAAAAATAATGAAGAGCAGAAATGCTACTCTTCAAAATATGCTTTTTTTTATGGACGACATTTTGACATGTCACAGTGAAAAAAGCACAGATGTAAATACAAAATGAATGGCTGCTTTAGTTTCATGGTTCTGGTATTGTGTATGCTGGCTAGGTGCGGGCAATACAAGTTTTCTTTAATATCATCAGTTGGAATTTTAATATTGCCCAACCCTAATGCTGGCTCAGTCAGAGCTCACTGGGACACTTTAGCACGGCAGAGAGATTGTGAATCTAACACCTGTGCTTTAATTATAAACACTGATAAAAGCCTATATAACTTTTGCATAATATCGAGTAATTACAGCACAAATCCACACAACTTTCCTACATTTCCCTAGATTCTTGAGTCGTTGTCATCATTAGTAAACCTGATATACCAAAACAGGGGGGGAAAGCTATCTTATAGCATTATACAATATAATTACATTTTGTCAATACTTTCAAACCATTGAAAATTGTATTATTATCAGTTGTACTTGTGACATGCTAACATATAATCTAGCACAAAAGAACAAGTAGGGAAGTAGTAGCAAAGCTAAACTTAACGAAACAGAAATGGGGCCATGGCTGCAACTCTTACATCACATCAAGTGATTAAAAAAATGTCACATTTAGTCTTTTTTGTATTACATCGGTTTGTATAAACTCAGTTTTTAGAGAACTAAATGAAGAAAATGAAGAATTAAAAATTCTGCCTTGACAGCAGGCACATGTGAGACGGGGACTAAAAAGTTGAAGAAAAGCTCTTTTGCTCTCAGACTATAAATATTGGATCAGAGAGTTTCAAAACAGTTGTGTTGAGATGGATATGTGGTTGACAGTAAAGGCTTATTTATGGTTCTCCGTCAGGTCGACGGCGTACCTACGGCGTAGCTACACCTTCGACGCAGACCCCTACGCCGTAGCCTGACGTGCACCTCCAAAAAATCCTAACTATGCGTCGCGTTGACGCGGACCGCAACGCTGTGATTGGTCCGGTCAGAACGTAATTTCCGGCGGTTGCTCTTTCCGGTTTGTCTTCCTACACCGCCATTTTTAAAGTTCTTGTAGACCGGTAGTAACAATTTGCAATATAAGCATTTGCTCTTCAATATTGATGAGCTCCAACTCCAGACACAGCCGCTTCAACCTGGTCGCCATTGTTTACTGTGACCGGAAGAAAAAGCAAGGATTCGGCTATAACCCCTGAAACCACACAGCCACACAGGCACACCCCCCTGGCGGCATGGCGGTTAATTGCAGAGCAACGCGGACCCTCGACGCAGAACTTCGAATGCTCAACGACGGCGTCACGTCGACGCCGTAGGTACGCCGTCGACCTGACGGAGAACCATAAATAAGCGTTAAGGATGGAGTTACTTGTGATCTAGGAATATGCATTAAGAATGTCAGTAACATTTCCAACACACGTAAATTAGCATTCAGCGCACCCAAGATTTTTCAGACACAAAATGGCCCATATACTGTACAGACCACAGGCATAAGGCCCGCTCATGTGTGGGCTTCAAAGCGTCAATGTATCCTCACAGGCCATTTAGACCTCATTGGTGTACTTTCAGCTGAGCAAAAGATACAGTATAACATTCAAAAGTTTGCCGGCAAGCAGTATCAGCTCTGTGGGAAGTTCTTTGCCACTCCATGTGAGAATAACAGCCTCAAGACACAAGTGAAGATGTAACCTAGTAGATACTGTGTGGACAAATGACATGCAGGGGGCAGACGTCATATCTGTGGCTGGTGTTCTAGATTATTGCACATAATTCCTAACATTTGCTCAAGCAATTCACACTTCTCTCTGTAAGACAGTTGGGTAAAACATGCTAGGCTAAGTCCCTCAGTTAGCAAGAAATATTAGAAAAGAGTTGTTTTGTATTTAGAGTCCATGGGAGCGTGCACCTAGTATTCTGATTACTCCTTAACAGCCATGTCGACAATGCTGCAGTCTTCTGGTTTGAATAATGAAATGAAATTCCACATCTATATCACTTTTCCCCCATTTGTTTGACTAGCATTTAGTCTGGGACAGGATATGATGACAATAATTTGAATAATTTGACCTCTAATTTTAGAAAGTATTTGTACTACATTACCAAGGAACAATTGGCCAATGAGAGTAAATTATGGAGCGAGTGGTACTTTGGTCAGCAAAAACATGATTAAACTCTGTATATATTATTTTAACGAAAGAATAATGAACAATGGTTAGTTCTGTCTTAAGCTGCAAATATTCAGGTTATTGGATTATAATGTTTGACATCTGGACAAGTAGGATTTGCCACCAGGAGTATCATGACACAAAGCCAAAATCTAATACCATACTCATTACATACTTTTTATTCAGCACCACTTGGAAGCTACCTCAATCCAAATATTTGCTCTTTGGAAAACCTTGTTACCCAAATCAGCTGGAGGCCCTCAGTATACATCCATCCCATAAGGAGCGAGTGCCAGAGCATGCTGTGTGCATCCACTAATACAAATGAACTTCTTCAGATAGGTCTGACACTTACAGCAGTGAACAAACAGTGCAGCCTCTTTATGTAATGGGTAGCAGTGGGGCACAGCAAAGAAATGATGAGACATGAAGGGCCATTGCCTCTGGTGCTATCGGGCCGCAAGGATTAAAACATGTCCCCCACAGCCAAGTCACATGCCTGCCCTGCTCTCCGCCAAACAAGTAGGGTTACAAGTGTTATTACTCTCACCTTTCAGAGGGGGTTTTGGATAGAGAGATCATTAAATTAACCGCAGGGCACTGCATTTGTGACCAGAAGTACATAAGCCACTCGAGGGTGGCGGCCTGCACCCTGTGTTCCTTGAGATTCACATATAGCTGTCCTCAGAGAGCTGGTATGACACTGAGGTGAGCCTAGGTCTGTAATAGGGTTAGCCTTTTGATCATTATGTGCTTAACACAGTAGATCTTCATTATCGAGGCTATTTTTCACTGAAGTCACTTAGTTGAACATTATTTTTCCGTGACCCAGTTCAATATCTAGTACTTCACGCTGACGTGACTGGGAGCTCTTTCCGCTTAGAGGATGGTGAAAGGTAATGAACGAGTGCCTCAAAGAATTTTTCAGCCATCAGTCTGCAGCCTTTCAAAGAGGAGGTGATTGACAACATCCCATCAGTGTAAGTGTGCAGTGTATTATCATAGTTGTCCATCCTGTCTAACAGGAGAGGATGTCCCTGTCTTCAGACGATGCTTTTCATGAAGTGGTTCTGCCCGATCGTTGTCAATAAATAAATCTGATAATTGTCAGTGCAGACAGCTGTTTGTGACAGCTTTGTTGTCTTGACTCACTGCATCCTGTCATTCTCAGAGAGGGAAAAGTGAGTTTTATATACTCTGACTGCCATCCGGGGAGCAGAGACATTTGCACATGAATCAATTGTCAGCATCACTGTACTCTGACAACTCTGTGACAGCTCGAATACACTGAGAATGGTGTTGTGCACATTTTTCTCAGCGGCATCCAAAGTTAGTGCAGATATTTTTTTACCAGTCATGTGATTCAAGGAATCTGGAATATCAAGGTTATATCTATCATTGTAAAAAAAAAGGAAGTGCAGAAATCTTCAGAATTATGGACTCGAGCAGAACAGGAGAGTAGATGAAACATCTTTTTTCCCTTTTTTTTTTCTTCTCTTTTTTTTAAAATATCTCCTCTTTCAACAGCTACTTGAAAGTGAGCCTCTCCGATTATGATTGTGGCTCTTGTTGCTCAAGATAACTGCTTGACATTTGCTAAATCAGTCAGTGTCAGTCTTGCATACTCAATTTCCCTCCACTTGAAAGCTCTCTCCAACTTTGGCATTTTGCAATGTTCTGTCACTCAAACAGAATTTGCTATGGGTATCGATAAACAAAAAGTCTGACAGCACAGCAAACAAAGAGCTGTTTTTTATTACAGAAATAACTCACAGTGCCTTCCATCAGAGCATCTGGACTTAAACTTGATAGGTGCAGTAAAAAGCAATGTGTTATATGAATCAACATATAGTATTTTAGATTCACCTTGCAATAGTGTGCATTTGACCGCGTTGATATCCTACGCCGTAAAAATAAATCCCACTTTAAGGATGGTCACTTTACTTTTTGAATTTAAATAACATTCTTATATTTACTGCCCTACAGTGAGTGAGCAGATAGGAGTTTGGGATCTTAATAAAGTATCAGAAGTCTGATTACACATAGGAAGTGCTTTAAGCTGCAGGGAGCTATCGGATGAACCTTCTTAAACAAGATGGATTATTGGAACACTTGAAGTTTACCTGGTTTCAGAAATAAAAGCAGTTCAATATTGTTTTCTTCACGTGTTTTGTAATGCCAACAGTAGGCATCACAAACCACAGGTTAATAAGTTGAGAAAAATGAAGATGACCTTCTGTCAACAACAAGCCACTTACCCGGGTAGGCCGTGGCATATTGATCTAGTGGTGAGAGGAACCCTCTCCAGTCTCACTTCATCCTGGACATCTCTTAAATGTTTTGCTAGTGTCAGTGCACTTTGAGTGCTCCCGGTGAAAAGATAATCACTGCGATCAGTGTTCTTTAAGGCTTGACCAGCCACAATAATCTGTTCACATCAACGATTGTGCACTCACTTGTGCCTAATGGTTCCCCCGCCCTACAACTCCCCTGCAGCCTGCAGCCTGCAGCATGCAGGCTGATCAATTAAAACGACTTGAACATTTAAAGGCCCATCAATAAACAGTCCCCTATGACTCAACACTACCCGTTGAAGTGTGTGTATTTGGCTCATGTGCCAGTCATAAACCTCAATGCCATAAACACAACTAATTATTAGCCAGTGTAAATAAACCAGAGTTGTACTGGTGTCAGATTAAGTTAGACATTTTCAATTCATTTCATATGTATATTTGTGAGAAATTATACTGAGATCATTTACATTTGAATGATTCAAAGTTTACAACCAAAAATAATATATAATTTTTAAATTTGTAGCCATATAACTGTTGTTGGAATATGTTATTGATTCTCCAATAATGCAGATAACAACCCAAAATAGAAATAAACTGCCGTGTTGTTGTCAACTCTGAGGATGATCTACTATAGATCAGTATGTAAAGGACTGTGCTTTCATTTGCTGTTGTTGTACTTACCCCTCTGTACACCAGTATCAATCCAAAATCATTAGTTAATCTCCTTCTACCCTTCTGCATTAATTTGTCCTCTTTTATAAAAGGACAGAAACCAAAACGTGTATTGGTGGGAAAACAGAACAAGACATCCATCCCTTCTTGTTTTCCATACATATGGTACAAAAGACTCATCACTACATTAATAGATTAAATTATGAAAAGCAGATAAATAACAGGTGCAATTACAGTTAAGAGGGGGAAAGAAGAAACCTTGCATTTGCATGAGGAGCCGAGCTGCAGTCACCTCTCTGTTGTTACAGATGAGATTGAAGTTGATGTTATAAATGGGCCGGGTAGCTCCCTTAAGGGAGCCTCGGTTGACATGTGTTACTAAATCTTATGGAGATGCCATCTGCCACTGTGCTAACTGTTGGGAAATGCTGACCTCTGCAGACACTGAAGTAATCCAAAACTGATCCGATCCTAAGAGGCAGACTCACGGTTGTAAACGGGTTGACAGTCCCTTCTTTTTTTAATTTTAGAAATATTAATTATTCTCTTGACACAAATGGAAAAGATGCCAGGTATAAAACATAGTACTACTGCATGACAGCACGTCTCGGTGTACGTATATATAGTATTTTCTTTTCTGTAGCTGAAGTTATCTGCAAGAAACATGAAGAAAAAATTAGCAATTTCCTTCCTCACGCTGCAAGTACATTTCACATGTTTACTTTGTTCAGTGGCCCAAAGTAGAAGAGTTGGATTGAGCATGGTGATCAAGTCCAGACTGTGTAACTGACACTATGGAGTTGGTTGTGGGTGGATACACTTGCCTGGAGCGTGGGGTCATGACATTGACGTACCAGGCTCTCTGTCCTTAGCAGTGAGTGACAGGAGGAGGCAGTTCGCTGATGCCTTTCACGTGGGAATCACAGCTTGCAGCAATATTGAAACAAAAACGTCTGCAAGACTTTGTGGGAAAATTCAATTGTGAGTTTTTTGGTCCCTTAATGTTTCTCTTAAAGTAAACTGCCGTCCAAAGTTTATTAGTTCAGATAACATTTTTGTCCAAAGAAATGAGCAGCTGTGTTTTCCGTCCTGCCCACAAGGTCACTCAATAGACACCGACTAAAAATAACTGCTTCTAAAATTCCTTGTTTCAGCAATTGTTTTGTTGATTTAGACGCAGGGACGGTGCTCGTTTCACGTATAGTTATTTGTTATCAAAGAAATCAGTCTTTAATTTCACCTCAACTAATTCATCTAATTTAATGAGTGGACTTTTAATCTATTCTGACAATTGGATGGGACAGAAACAACATATTAGCTGTGACATTTGGCTAAAAGGGAAGCTTCAAAGTATGTTCTCCTTAGCAGTGTTTGACAGTGAAGGTATCAGTTGTGTCAAAGTATCTGCTTTGCTGTCTTGAACCGTTGCGCAGCGCTAATCAGTTTGTGAGCATTTGGAACTTCTCCTGACTACTGAGCCATACAATCTGCACACCTCAAAGACACCTTTCCTATGGAACAGCAGGGGGCTGCTCGCTTTACAGTTTGTAAGTTCTTCACTGAGTCTTGTGTAGAAGTTTGCAGGCTTATTACTCAAGGGGGGGTCTTCACTGTTTTCCTTGCATGTCCCATGGGTGTCTTTCTCAGCTGTAATGAGGCCTCCTGGACCAGAAAGCTCTCTTTAAAACAGGGAGTAATGAGTCCTTGTTGGCAGAGAGAATGGGGATTTGCACTACTCAGTGGAAAGGGAAGGTCACTGAGAGAAGTATTATTTTGGGAAACTGTCTTGTTTCTGAACCAAACAAAGCTTAAAGGGAAACACTACAAAGCCCTAGTCCAGGGATTGACTATCATAATCTAAAGGCATTCGAAAGTTCCTACGACTTGACAGTTTATGTCCTATATCCTTGTCCTGATGGAGATATTTATTATAGTCAGCAATAGGATTTAGCAACATCATTTTCATTTTTTACCTATTGAAATGTATGCACTGGATGCATTTAGGTAGACTAATCAAAGCCAGAGCAAATGCATTCAATCAAACATGGAATAAAAGAAAACATTTCAGACATGTCAAATATGGTTTAATTTTTTGACCTTTTCAAGGTCTGGAATATGATGAGCGTTTCCAATGAGAATGTGCATGTAATTGCATTCTGAGCTAAATGGAAATGTATGCTTTTACAAACAATTTTTCAAATGCTTTTATTAACCAGCTGGGCTTTTTTTAATCTTGTCAAGAATGCCAGTTCTTTGTCCACATGGCCTTGCCTCAAAGGTAAAGACATAAAAGAAAAAGAAACAGCCATAGATAGATGGATCAAACACAATAATTCAATCAATAGCATGAAAAATAGGTGCAATTTTTACTTATTCAACTATTCATGCGAAGTGTATCCCGAAGATGGGATGGAGGAGTGGGGGCAGGTAGTTTGTGACTGCCTCACGTCATCCCACTGGACCAGTAATAGCAGTCACACAGCCTGCTGCCATGACACATCCAAGCATAATTGGCCCTGACAAGAGGGCGAATCATCAACACAGGCCTGATAAGCATTACAGCCAGATGACAGCATACAGAAGTGTATTAGCAGCAGTGTGACATATCACATTACCACTATGAATACAATAAAGGGGATACTAAACACTATGGCAGCTTCAATGACCATCCATTTCTTCTTTCTTCCACGATGCCATTATGCCCCATAATTTGTTGCACACTGACACCTTAGACAAAGTAGATGGATATGATACATACGGTATGGTGATAGTGTGGATATATGCAGTTAAATTATGGCAGGGTTTAACCTTTTTCCATTCCACCCCTCTTTACCATAGACCCTTTTTATGTATTTTTAAGGGGGACAGGGGATCTTCAGGGGAAGAATAGATAGTCAACAATAGATGCCATAGAGAGCTGGTATACTAGTCATAAATTAGAAACAAACCAATGAATCAATTATTGGTTAAAAAAAAAGTCTGAAAACGTAAAGCAAAAATTATGATGGCAGTATATGATCACTTATGTCTCATAAGTTGTAGACTTTGAGGAACACCACAGAAAAAAACCCTGGTGTGATTTGGTATCAAAACCTAAGCTGCTAAGATTTGAATTTTCTTTAACTCTAATTTGTGATTGTAAAGTTTCATGAGGATGCAATCAACCTATAGCTCACAACAGATCATGTTATACACTAAGGTCAAGTAAAACAAAAAAACAAAAAGTCTCACTATGAGGACTATAACAACGTCACACATCATACAATTGGCTCAAGCTTCTCAGCTGTCAAGTCATACCCAATTTATGTGATTCCAACACTGTTTACGAACACCAGTATGCGTTAATATTCAAAGGCATCATTTTAAAATAGGTGAAATCAGCACATTTATTTTACATGCAAAAAACTGCATTATTTTTTCCCCAAACTGCATGAGATTTGCACAAAACGGGAATGTCTGTAAAGGGGAGACTTGCGAACACCCACAGCACCATTCTGTCATTCTGATATCTTGAGGTGAGAGGTGAATAAGGCCATGCCAATTATTCACTTGCAGAACTGTAGCTTGAGAGTGCTAGTTAGCCTCCATCCCCACAAGCTAGCTTGACATTGTTGGTAAAATGGATTCATTAAGGTTTCCTATAATACCAGTACCATCACTATAGCTGTAAAAATGGAACTTTGAGCTTTTATGACAGACGTGGTTGTCTCATATTTGACATACAGACAGTGGAAAATCCATTTCCCTTAATTGTTTTACCACTTGTATTAAAGGCAGTGCCATGTGTAACAGGAGTCTTCAGATACTGGGACAGGTCTTGAACCTGATAACTTGTACATGTTTTATAGCTGTTACATTATAAATTATTTCCACAGACTGAGGCCTTGAGGGATCATATTCTCTCAGCTTCAGTTACTGGTAACATCTTTTAATGATATTAACAAATTTGCAGCTCTAGTGTTTCAGCTTTATCTGGGAAATCTTAAACGGCTCCATGGTAAATACTTGGTTATGATATTATCAGGCGCAGCCCATTGTGTGCTGGGTGGATCGTATGGCTATTAAAAGTGGGCCAGCAGTGGTAATAACTAAGCTCATAAAGGACTGTGTTGCTGCCTAACAGCCTGTCTGCATTTCCTGTTGTAACAGTGAGATACTGGCTGGAAAAGCAGGAAAGCACAACCATTTTAATGGTTGCAAAAATGGCTTTTTACAGTTTATTTTTCATGGCTCTATGGTGCTTTGTTAAACCTCTCATTAACCTTGTTTTAACTTCCCCTGCCATATTTGAAACAGTATTGTATTTCTGCTCAGCTTCAATAGTGCCATTACTAATGAGGCCCTCAGAAAAAAGCTTATGCCGAAATAAACTTGTTTTAGGGTTCACACTTTTCCAGCCTTTTGTAATGTTCAATTAGCCTGACACTGTTTGCACGTATGGATTCCTTTGGCACATTGAGTCCATTTGTTATTAGCAGTATATGTACCTCCATGTCTTCTTAATAGTTGTATGTGGGCTGTTATGTTCCAGAACAGTTGTCAAAAAACGGAGGTGTTACTATCAGAGAATAAACAGTGCAATATAATTTACTCTGGCATATGATTACAAATCATGTTGTTAAACGTATGCTGCACTAACAACTAGTTTTTTATTGATTAATTTATCCTCCTAAACGTAAAAAAATATTTCAATTAAGTTCATTTTAGTTTTGCAAACTGCCATTGTATAATGCAGCAAAAGAAATATA
This sequence comes from Myoxocephalus aenaeus, assembly GCA_038501785.1. Lineage (NCBI taxonomy): Eukaryota > Metazoa > Chordata > Actinopteri > Perciformes > Cottidae > Myoxocephalus > Myoxocephalus aenaeus. Next base: position 11,439,377 of record JBAMJR010000350.1, on the reverse strand, counting down.
CAAACAAAGGCTTGCATTTTTTTGTAAATTGTAGGTTATACTTTATATGTCATCAATATGAGAAACTACTAGCTTCTGCACATGCAAAAAATATGCTCCCCATATACACACACAGGTTTTTAATCTGAATCAATAGCCTCATAATTCTGGCCTCAACATAAACTTGGACTTTTGTTGGGTGACCGCCGATGCTGCGGCATGGAGGGAGATGGGTGTTGTTCATCTGCATGTAATGGCAACACTTCAGTGACATAGAGTCAGTTGAAAATGGGTGTCAATGTCATTGACCACTTGCGGAGCCTTTGCGCACCTGCCGTGATTACGTCATCTTCTGCCTTGCGCCGGCTTCCCTACGCCGAGTATAAACTAAGCTTTATCGCGACAGCCCTATGTCTATGTTTTCTTTCATAGAATAATACAATCTCAGCATTGGCCTTATCAAAAATATCACCATTTGTCATTTGAAGAGTGGAAGCAAAAAAAAGTAAAAATAAAGAATGGAAGATTGGAGAAAATCTATTTTAAAATGTATCATATTTAAGTTTTTATGACGTTTTAATCCAGATTTTTTATTTTTTTATTAGTTCATTCTTATCTCTTTTATATCTGATACCGATGGGAATGTGCATGAAATAATGAGCTGCCAGATAATATCCTAAAAAGCCATGAAAACCTCTGTGGCCACACAAGACATGACAACTTTTAATCTCAGCATGGAACTATGCCAAAGCCCATTTTATCCCAAAGACAGGGAGAGGGATTTGCCTCCACTAATGGAGTTCAAAGATTGCAGCATGTCAGATAAGGAGTCATGGGAAGTGAGTGACAGCACTAGGTATGAAGTAGGGAAGGGTATGTACATAGCTATGTGAGTGCTTGTGTGTTGTTTAAAAGGGTTTTTGCTCCATCACTCGTCACCCACTGTCAGTCGTTTTTTTTTTTTGCAGCAGTTCTGACTTTTAATAGACTAAACGTCGAGAATGTGGAAATGTTGCACCAAAGCTTCTCAGAATCAGAGTCAGAAGAGCACCGGCAGGATAAGACCAGACAGCTATTTATGAGAGATGACAGTTTGCAAATATCTCAATCTGGGAAAGGCTCTCGGGGTGACAATGAGGAGTGCCGTAAAATTGGAGGAGTCAGCAGCCAGCATTTATTTCATCAGGCTTTTTCCAATGAGGTGCAATTGCCTGACAGCATGAGGTTATTGGTGGATGTGTCAAAACACCCACAAACCCATTCTGCATGAATATGTTTCCAATGAAAATGTGTATTCCAGAAAGACAAAAGAATGGCTGGGATATAAGCTAATACTTTGAGGTAAAATCTACATGGAAGTTGTGGTGTGGCTCAAGGATAGTAGTTCACAATACCAAAATTATGACTTTGATATACGATACCTACCTAAAGTATCTCAATACCGATACCACAGCAAAAAGTAATGGAATAATAGATGACAAAGCATCAATGCAAGGTAGATGAAGTGAAAAGACGCCATAAAATATAAGTGAAGTTGGTTCCATACTATGTTCAGACATTTCAACAGCCAATCAGGACTGGAGAAACTCATAATTAGATCAGCAACAAATTCACATCTCTCCACCTTCATGTCACACGACTGTTTTTCTAAGAGATTAAATCCTTGCAGAGTAAAGTATAAACACTAATGTAAATTATATTGTGAAAATCTCCCACACAGACAATATACTATTTATGGTTAATAAGAGACCACTTGGATGTGGTGTCCAAACGGACAACATTGCTGCTGAGATCCGCGCTGCTGCTATTTTGGCTGGGAAAAAATAGATGTAACCTCTGAATCTCTAGATGAGCTGCCCGCGCTGCCTTTTCTCAACGAGCACAAGTCCAGGGTCCACAAAAGTTGTAGCACAACGCATGTAGCATGTTTGAGTTCATTTTTGCACATCCCGCAATGCTGACATAATATATTGTGTAGTCCTAATGTAGTTACTTTTTCAATGAGTAAGAGTTTAAGAAATGGATACTAGAATCGGGAGACAAATTATTTTCTGAATTGAACTAATTAGACTGTAAATTGCTATTAAAACATGTTGTATATTGCAGTTATTAGACATCAGTTCCTAAGAATGTCCTTAAGTGACTATTCTTCCAAAATTACATAACACATTGGTAATACAATTGTACTATATCAACCATCACGTTGACCACTGAGTGGCTACTGTGTATCCTCAGCCTACATCCACCACACAAACCCCATTCTACCCTCTGAATGGTGCACAATCAGTCCTACGTTTTGGATCAAAGTTGTGTCACAGCCAATGACTTCCATGAGATACTGAATTAGAGGAGACGGGAAACCAGTTTGCCAGCCGGTATATGCAGCGCAGTATTACAGCTGTATAAACATTATTAAACAAACTAGGGGAATATTTTCAAAAGGAAGCCAGTAATTCACCCAGAAATCAAGGGCAAGGTGGGGATGAAACAAGGACTGAATTGCTTGCAACTGAACCTCCACCAGGTGACCTACATAATTTCCAACATGCTCTCATAGCACCAAACTCAGCCATTTGGTACTTTGGACTGTACTCAAGTAACACTTTCAAAAGTAAATATGAACTAAAAGCCACGTTCAAAATGTAATTATGTTAAGTGCAGGCATATGTTGAATCACAGGCCTATGCTATGTATTGTCATTTTGGTCAACTCTGACCTTTAAATGAGGTCTGGAACCAACTGATTTCATCAGCAACAGCTGCACTTTTTCATGACTTCTAAAATACTCACATTCCTAAGAGGCTCATATTTCTGTGCACTTGCACCAGTCAAGACCTTTCTCGCTATTTTTAGTTTCAACTGGTATTATGTTGACCTGGATTTTATTGAGCATGACAGTGTGTCCAAAGCGCGCTGTTCAGACGTCTGATGTCATGGTGAGGTAAAGCGTTCAGGTTAGAAGACTTTCAGCTGTGATTGCAAAAAGTATGGATATCTCCACAAAATATGTGTCTGTGAATGTCACCTATTAAATATAGCCCATCGACATTCAAAGATGGTGTTCTCATGGGTCTGTTTTTCTAAATCCTTTGATCTTCACCTACATTATAACATAACTTTGATAGAGTGGTCGCTGGTGTGCACATCCAGCATAAATTGGGCTTTGGTTCAGGAACTAAAACACTACATGGATTGAGAGTACAAGGCTTTCCAACAATGCAAACATATTCCCTAAAACTGGGGTAAAGACATGTAGCTCACAATTCAATACAAACAAACAATACCACCAATTTAAAAATGTATTGAAAACATGTACCGGTATGGAGGTGAACACACAGGTTAGTACCATTAACTATATTAGAGTTTTAACAGTAAAACTGAATGTGAAGCCTTGATTTCAAATACACTCAAAATATCCCTACCAGCCTTAAAAACTTGGAGAATAAAAGTTCATACTGACCAATTATAGTTCTTGCTTTTTCCACATGATATAGACACTGTAACTTAGGCATGTAGTGCAGAAAATATAATGACCGAGTGTCTGTAACTAACTTTAAAGTGGGGATTAAATGAACATCCCCAGTAATATTGTGCACGTATTTGATAATAAATGCACAAAGAAAAAAAATAAGTCTCTGTATTTGTATATCAAAATCTGTATCAAAGGGTGTTCTTCCTGTAAAGTGAATTATGACGTGTGCTTACGTAAACCATGCAACTAATTTCAACCTGTAATTAAAAAAAAGTGAACAAGCTTCTAACTGTACACTGCTCAAATAATCAAATACAGTTTCACTGGGAAATAATAACAGTACAGAAGCTAAAGATGCTCTAACTTCCGTTTCATTGTCTATTAGCAAATAATCCAAATTTGGAAAATATTGAAATTGTAAAAGAAAAATTAGATTAGATTAGAAAAACTGCTGTGCTATTGCGGTTTCCTCACGCACAGTGAATGCACCACATTCCAATATGACATAAAATACAGCCAACAGCAACGTTCCTGTGATCTCCCTCCAGCCAGCTGCAACCTTATTTAGGTTTTCGTAGTGAAATGGAGAGTTATCGTAAAGATAATTTCAACTTCACAACTCAGTCATTCCTCGGTCATTGTGGGCTTTCAAAGTGAGCCATGGGCAAAACAAAATGGAAGCCGGGCGTCCTGTGAATTACTGCATCTCTAGCAGCCAGTTAGGACAAGGTGTCAGGGACATAATGTACAAAAATAGATATTTGATAAATTCAAACCTATGTGCTTTTTTGGACGGATATTAACATTTTGACAGCCCGATTTCACTGGGACTAAAATGATCGGTTGTTAGGGTGGTAGCTACCACAAAAGGTATACCTGATTTGGATGAAACGTATAATACCATTCAACTAAACAATGAAGAAATTGTCAAACTTAAAAGAGGATCTAATCAAGTTGCGTATGCTCTATTGTATACAATTGACTCTAAACAAGTATTTTGAATGAAAAGGAATAACAGTTTACTGACTGCTTTTTAAAATGTAGAAATAGCCTAATATGTACACATTAAGTTGAAAGAAAACACAAATTGAACTGTGTACATTGTGTATTACAATAGTAATCTTTAAAATAATATTAAACATAATTTCCTGCACTGAAATTAGCAGTTCAATTTAGTAACTGAAAACAATAAGCAAAATTAAATTGGCTTATCGCAAAATACCATGGCCTATTATTATGATGCTCTCAGGTTTCCCTGGTTCTCACCCCTTTAACCTCTACTTTCCTACTGCAAATTGAGCTAAAATACTTCATCTGACCCTGATGCCCTCAGTGGGTTTCGGGGGCTAACTCACAGTTCTGCGTCAGTGCTGAAGAAACTGTTATTTAGAAACTCTTCATTGTCCAGAAGATGAAACCAGGTGGCAGCGGAGATGAAGTCCTTGTCAAAAAAAGCTCATCAACTTTCCAACGTTAGCTTCACAGTTAGCACAGACACTCGCGCACAAACCCTTCGCCCGAACCAACTGAGATCAAAGAAAACGCGTGCATTATTTTCTACAGCTGTGTATTTCTTTTGTTTGATTGACGTTCGGCAGCTAATCTACCAAAGTGTTTCTCTTCTCTGTGTTTATTTATCTTTGCTCTTCCTGACTTACAACCAATAACCACAGGTGGCACTAACTGATACCTACAACAACCAATCAAACACAACACCTGAAACTGAAGGAACAATCTGTGTATTGTATTATTCGTTTAACCACTTTCCTTATTGTGAACTATTTATATCCTACATGGTTTATGACAACATTATCTTAATCACTCAGTTCATACGTTTTCCTTCTTTATTAAAGTAAATTACTTTCATCTTAATTGCTTCTCTGAAATACTTGATAACTTGTTTTAATTACCTATTTTGAGGAGCACATTTTTGAGGCCGCCGACTACAGATGTAGTACCTTAGATAAAGGGCAACCCACTTCTCTAAATGCATTTTTACTTTATTATTTGTTTGTATTGTTTTATCAATGTTTACATTTTACCTTAATTTGGCGTGCTTTTGTTTGGCCTCCCTGTTGGGCTTTCTGTTGTTAAATTGCCTTGTATCTTGCTTTTACTTTGCTTTTCTGTCAAAGCACTTAAATCTTTACTATTATACTTGTGTTTTCGAACTTTATACTGTAGGTTTTAAATTGGCAAGTTGCAAGCTAGGATAATGTTATCCTTTAATGAATCTAGTTCTATATTGGAAAATGTGTTTATTCCATGAAGAGTTGAAACCCACAGAGCCAATATTACAACTGTGAATGACAAGGCAATACACAAATAATGATTGTTTCAAAACACATTTTTGAGCTCCACACGTTTTCTATATGAAATCAATAAGCCTTTACTTTTAATCTATTCATGTCAGATATGCAGTTTAAAGTGAGGTCAAACATGTAACGCTGCACATGTTTACCAGAAAGTAGGAGAAAGGCTGATGTAAAACATACAATTTAGGAGGGGCTGTTTGTGAGGTGATACTTTTTAATTGCTTCAGACAAATTTGTTTTGAGACAAGCATCAAATTTAGAACATTAAAGTGGATTTCAGCGGATGAGCACGTAAAAGGCGTGTCCTTGGGGAGCACTGTGATGTGTTGGTAATGAGTGGAGGTAATGAAAGACTTCACATAGACAGATGTATCCATTTAAAATAGTAATAACTACAGTTAAGATGGCAAAGAGCAAATTACACACAACTTTCACTAAAGCACATGTTTATTCAGACTCCACAGGGACCTGTCATTTTTACTGAGTCCCTGGGAAGTTAAGGGAGCTCCTGACGACTCTCATTGCCCCTCAAACAAGGTCAAAACTGTGATAGAGCCAGCATGACAAGTGCTAGGCTTCTGGGTACTGTACCTCTGAGACCAAGCTTGGCTCATCCACGGTTGTGTACGGCAAATGTGTATCAATTAAAGTGCAAGATAAAATGCTTCCTCTAATATGAGCATCGTGGTGTATCTTCTACACGTCTCTGTGCATGATTTAACTTGATTTTAACACCAACCCATCACAAGGTAAAGTCAGTTTGAAGTATCGTATGCATAATTTCTTCATTGAACCCATTTACACAGGCCATGTACTGTGTAAAGATGTTGCAAGATGATGATAGACAAGAGATATCCATCACCTTGCACCTCAAATGTTCATTTGCTAGTCCGTCTGCAGGCAGAGCATGTGTGACCTAGAGAGGATGCATGTCCATCCATATGGATGGCGTATCTGCCAGTTGACAAGGTAAATGACACTTTATAGAGCGGTGTCACTCATCAGGCTGCGTGATGTATGCTGGTGCGTAGGTTAGGCCCAAACCCTTCACCTCTTGTCTGTTGTTTCAGGTACAGCCTACCGGTGAATCGCCAGAGGTCAATAGACTCAAATGACAGAGCTGAGCACTTCTTCATTCTGCTCTGATGGAGAGCGGAGAGCAAGTTAAAGACAAGACTGTTGTTCGACAGCAACCCGCTCCCTACCTGAGCAATCATTTGTGCCATGTAATCTTCCTGGCACTGTGTCACAGAGATATTTGCCAGACAGCCATGTGGTTTTCAGGGCCTTTGTTGGGGAGTCACATAAAGTGATGGATAGTGCACCATTGAATGAAGATGAACCTCTTCCTGTGCGTGAGACGGTGTCTGCACTATGTGTGTTTGTGCACTCAGCAGTGCTGCCTCCTTCTTGTCTTCCCTTGGAGGGTCCGGCCATTTATCCTGATTTAGTCTGGAGTGGTAACATCAGTACTTCCCCTTTGTGCTGGACAGAGACTGATATTGAGCCTCATGCGGCGTTAGTGGCTTCTGCAGCAAATCTGTGGTGTAAAACTCGGAAGAATGGCATTTGTTTAACTCTCTGAAGAATGCCGTAGTGTTTGTGTGTTTTCCTTGTGTGTGCATTTGTGTGAGACAGAGAGAGAGGAGAAAAGGAAGAAACAGTGAGTACATGAGTGTCTTTGTTTGTGAAAACTGTTGCCTCTCACAGTCAGCATGCACAGAGCTCGCCTGTGCCAAAGCAGTGCTTCCCACACAGCTAATGGCGGGGATGTGGAAATGAGTGGCTGGCCGGGGCGGTGGAGGCAGGGGATGTGTTAATTGAAAGTTAGGATCACTTTGTGGCCATTACAAGGAAACCTGAGACGTGTTAACGCAACAGAGTTAGGCAGCACCTGCTGTCACTAGCTAATTGTGTTGGGTTTGGTCATGTCTGTCAGGAGCGGGTTCCCATCACGCTCTGCCTCCAGTTACAGCTGTATTACTGCCAGAGTTGACATTACAGCAGCAGCCACAGGGGAGTTGAAGCCAACCTGCGACCTCACTGCATGGCTCAGGCTGATGGATCCTCAAAAGCCAATATAAATCTCCGTCATGTCATTATTGTGCCATTTGGAGGTTTTCTCTGATTTTGATTGCATTTTATTAATCTTCATTAGATACCGGTTATATTGTGTATACAGCATACACGCATTGTGCCATTTTTTTAACACATTATCTTAGATTCCTCTGAAAGTATTGCATTGACTGACAGAAGGAGCCGCGGGCAGGATAAGAAGAAATAAGCTGTGTGTTTCCAATTCATCCTCACTTACATATGCATCAGTCACAAACCAGGGTGCTGTGCAGATGACTCACTGAGGAGGCATACTGTGCTTTTGAGGACCTGCTAGGGGCAGCAATGTATAATCTGATTTAGACTAGAGCAACCTCCTATTTATTTTTAATTGTCCCACTTTAGCATTTAAGAGCTATTGATCCCCGGAAAAGCATTAAGTGACAGAATCACTATTACTGTTTGTGCTCCCTGCTTGGGAAGGCACATCAAAGGACATTTTAATGTCACTGACTTTCTGAGGGAATTTGAAGCCTGGTTTTGAACGGGCCAGCCTATGAACGGAAAGGACACACAATAGACAAACGCAGAAACAAATGTGAGGGCAATTTGCACCTAATCAAAGAATAGCTGGGAATCGATTTTCATTTTTCTGAGTGAGTGTTTGTAGCGCAAGGTTTTCATAAAACAACATCATTTTAAAAGTCATGTTGATTTCTTGTTAAATCCCAAGCGTTGATGGTCACACTTTATCACGAAAATGTGGCAGAAACATGAAGAGAAATATTGGCCCTATAATGCTGCATCTTTTCTTTGAGATTATAAAAATATTCAAATCCTTGTTGCTTTATTTGAGCACTATTTGTTTGCAGATATCACACCTGTAATCTACCCAGGGCTCTTTGTTGAACAGTTGCCTTGAATTGACTCCACTCACAAAATGCGTCCCTTTCAAGTGAGACCTCCCCCCCCCCGCCCCCTCTTCTGCCACCATCCCCAGATGTTTTGATTAGCAGCAACTCGTATGCTGGTCAGATCCCGGGATTAATGATGGATAATTTGCCTAAGGTTGGCACAGCACACCGCCACGCTGCCAGCCTTTGGATGCCATATGGGCAGAAGCAGCTGTTTTCATTACTCTCCCTTGCCCAGATGTGTCAAACAGGATGCCGACTTCAATCCACAGTCTTGCTGGCACTTGGTGGGGGGTGCTTTCTACTAGCTTGGCAGCTAATTACTTTAATGTAGCAGAGTATGGAGGCCCTGCTTGTTTTTTAAAGGCCTTTTACAAACAGCTGAATGCCAGCTGTCACCTCTGTGCACAATGAGGGAAGATGGATAGGTAGTAGCTGAGTGTCTGATGAGGTTGGCCGCGGGCACAGACCCAGCCCAGACCAGGGCCAGGCCAGCCTCTGCTCACGAACAATGGGAAGGTCATCCCAAATACATGCTGGCGAGCCACGTGGCCGCAGCACCACAGTGAAATCTCTCACTTTTCTAAAATCTGCACTTTTAGATCCGACCTTGCCCATGTCGTCCATGTTGCTACGTTTGCCCTCTCTCCACCCTAAAAGCTATACTGCAGGGCTCGTTGGATGAAACAAATGTGAATGTGGTAATCTGAGCTGCGGAGGTACAGTGCCAAGTCACAGCAAAGACCACACACAGGATAAGCTGGCACGAGAGCAGAGAACGGCGAGTGAAAACAGAAAGGAGGATGCTGCCAGAATGTCAGCTGGGTCTTTACATGAGATTGCACACACCATGGAACATGTGTTCAATGTGTCCCATTTCCTGCTGAGCAGCTCTGCTTTATTGTTCAGTGATAAATCCTGAGATTTGTCCCAACTGCCACATTTTTCATTGTTCAGACATATGCCACTGCCATCTTCAAAGTATGTAATGTGCTTTAAAGTGATTGAGATCAGTCAGATAAAACCTTCCCTTTTATTCTGAGACATTGACACATGTCAAACGCTCTGAATAATACAAATAATAGCTCGGTGCATTCAGTCAATTTCATCATTACAGCCGCACAGGGCATCAATACGTTTTCATTATGTTGAGATGCCATGTCTATATTATCACTTAAACAGTGCCCAGCAGCAAGGGTTGAGCGTTGACATCATGAAAGGGTCAACAGCGCCTGTCTGTGGCTTTGATATTTCCATCAATAAGACTTCATGTTTCCACACCTGTATGTCCTTTCGCCTGTAATGATCAACAAGGGGTTGCTCTCAGTCAATACAGTATGATAGTTTCTTCCCAGGGCAGGAGATGATGAAAGCATTGTCTTCATCCTGCGCCTGCAGTCATCAAGGTGCTGTAACGTGTCCAACGACCTGATGTTTTTACTGTAATGTGTTTTGTTTTTTATAACCAGAGAGAGGTTGAATTCAAACATTTGGAATTTGAGGCCTTGCTCGTTTTATTGACAGGCCTAAGAACACAGGCGACGTGGGGATAGTAACAGCAGTAGCGCTCCTTTGCAGCTCGATCCAACAAAGTCACAGGGGTGTTGTTTTGCTGCTGTTGTTTTTGTTAAGTATTGATCTTAATGTTGCACTTCATGTTCGGCCTCCATTGGGGAAAAGATGAGTATAGAGAGCATTTAGCAAATCAAAAAAAATCTTCTTTTAACCAAGGGGACCACATGCTTTCTTCTCTTTTTTTCCTTTCTTTGTATTTTGAGTGACATTTTGTTCAAATTACTGACAGTGCCTTAGGGAAGGTGATGCCGAGCCTTTTAACTTGTACATACAAGTGCTGCTTTATTTCCTCGATGTAGTTCATAATTAAAAATGGTGTTTGCTCAGAATAACTTTTCCATGTAGTGTGCATCCCCTCCACAGCACTTTTACAGTCATGCTCACTTTTGGGCCTGAGCCTCTTCTCCCTTAGGAACCTATTATCCTCCTTAACATATGCAAAAGCTTGCTGGATTGTGCATCATACTCACTTAGGGACTTGACACACTCGTATTATGAGGCCCGTGCTTGTGTGCGAGCTGCTCAGCATTATTGTAGGGGTGCTTCTCATTTAGAAAGCTCTCCTCGTTCTGAGGGCTTTCACAAAGAAAGTCATTGTAAGTTGTGATTGAACATGAAGGGGCATACATCAGAGAGAAGACATTAATATGTCTTGGTAAGAGGTTAATGACAATATAGGAGACTGGACATTATTAATTATATTCAGTGTGTATCCATTTTTCTAGTTCAAAGATGTAAGGTATAACCTTGTATTATTTCTTTCTAGTACTGGAAACGTGTTTTTGATATTGTATTCACCTACAGACCATTGCATCCTTTTTGAAGAAGCAAAATGTTTTAAATATTTTTAATTAGATTTGAGGACGGCAAAACAAGCAGTTTTTCTCATCATCACGCCTGTTCTGAAAGCATAGAGATGGGGGCACCTCAGCAACGCTTTGATTTCAGCTATGAAATTTTTATTTGAAAAAAGAAAGGAGGGAACATATTGCGCTCATTCAAATCTAACTTTGTTCCCTCAAACTGGAAGATTGGATTTTCTTAATTAAATTATCCCCCTTGTTCACATACTCAAGGGGGCCATTGGCTCAAGGCAGTGAGAAAAATGTGTCTGGGTTTTTGGATGCACGGCTGGCATAATGCTGGTTTGTGAAGAGAATGAAATGTTTTGTTCTGGTTAGACTCCTTTTTTCCATTCCATTTGGACTCCTTTTTTTAACTGGCCGTCCCTGCTTTCTTCTGTGCTCCTCTGTGTTGTGCCAGCATCAGCCCTGAGCCTCTCACCGAGAGAACGCTTTGATGTGTCCCCACTGTGCCGCCGCCCCCCTGTGCCCTGATTGGTGGATAGCAGGCGGGGCTGGCGGGGCAATGTGGGAGTGGATGGGGGATGAAAGCGAGCGGGGCAGCAAGGGGGCACCTGCACACAGAGCCTTGCCTGTGTGTCTGCTTCATCTTCAACTGCTTCCCTTGACCGCAGGCTGAACTCTTGTGTCAGCGACCATCACACGGTCGCTGTGACCTCCCTCTCCCTCGCTCTCCCCCTCTCTCAATTTATTTCCTTTCTCTCTCCCTCCATATCCTCCTCTTTTCTTTCGCTCCCTTTTGTCTGTCTCTCTATTAATGTGGTATGAGAGAGTAGCAGATGACAGGTGAATCTCTCACTGTGTGGAGCATTAAGCAGAATATGAATCAAATCAAATTCCTTCTTTATTCAGACTGATTTACCAAAGCACAGAAATAAATTATTATTCTAGGAACCATAAGGTATAACTTTAGAACAACAGTCTTGTGTTATTAATGATAGTCACTGAAGAATTGTATAAATATAAGGCAGAAGAACAATACCGACTACATCTGTCTCTTCTGATTCTCTGCTCTGTGGGAATTTGATTAATCATAAAACGTTGCATTATGTCATTCCTATTTATGCGATTTAGAGCTGCCAGAAGGTCAGACCGAAAGGACCCCTTTTTTTTACTTTTATTGAGATGTCTCAGCAATAAGGGCACTGTTTCCACACAGCTGTATATCAAGAGAGGCCAATCAGCGACAATGAATGTCTCTGTGCCATCACATCAGACTTTCCTGTGTTCAGAGGAAAAGGGGGTTTCCTTCATTGCTGAAGTACGGTTAGCTCATGTTACTGACGAAATAGATTTACATTTAATTTTGCAAAATTGTTTCATATTGTGCAGATCAATATTTACATTTGATTTGGCAGTAGTGTCAGTTTTTCTTTCAAACCTACACGGATAAAAACAATATTTATATTTGTTTATATGAAGATCTGTGTTTGAGAAATTGTGTGTGTGTGTGTATATAAAGCTGGCTTCACTCTGAATGTTGTAAAATAAATATATGAATATGTGACATCATATAAATGATAAATGTGTGTCTATATATATGTGCATCATTTCTTCCAATGCGAGGCTCAGATGTGACTCTTTTCACTTATGTTGCTGATGTGCATTCGTGTCTCCACTCTACACTATATGATTAAGATATGTCTGCTTTTAGAGCTTTTTGGTGTGCAGAGATCTTAGCTGACCCTGTGCAAATGCAGTTGTTGCAGAGGTGACCTGCTTGTAAATGAGGGTCATGGTTCAGGTGTTAGAGGTCACAGGAGTTGGCCCTCTCCGTGCACGAGGGCACCTTAGTGGCTGCCACTGCTTCGACCCCCAAATGCTGAACGTGCATTTGATTGTGTTAAGGTCAATAACGTATGGAGCTGCGAGGCAACAGAGAGGTCACGTCTGGGCCCATTGAGATGTGAAAGGTGACAGGCAGCAGGATCTAAGCCAATAGAACTCAAAGAGTATCTGTCAGATGTCTTTGACAGGAGTGTTTGCTCAGCAATCAGACAGCATTCTTTTAAAGACACACACATACTTTGTGGATGGAAAGATATTCTTTATAATCAACAAAACTGTTATTTCATACTGTGTGATAGCTAAAAGACTGTTTATTGAGAGGGACATTTTTCAAACTAATGAAATAGCTGTTAAAAAGAGTATATCCTCTAATCAATCTTTTGTTTACACTCACTGAGATGTTTGTGAGAAACTGGAAGGGAATGTTAAAAAAGTGTAAAAGACTTCCATGACTCTCTGTGCTTGAGAATTTTAGAGCAAAGCATCACAACTCACAGCACTTAGGCCAAATCCCAAAGGCCGTGACTGGCGCAGCGTGTCCCACATTAGCTCAACCACAGCTCACTGAAATGGACTCGCCTGAGTGGAATGAAGCCCATAAGGCACCATGCACACCACGCCAGCGGCTTTATCAGACAAAGATCAATGGACGGCAGCATTCACTATGTGCACCCAAGCTGCAAGGACAAATACAGTATCTTGGGGGGTTGTGAGAGTCATTGATAGGCTCAGGCTGTGTATGTGTACGTCTCGCCTCCTTTAATCAGGTTTCCCAACAGCAAACACTGGGCGTCAAGTGATGCGTTTCAGGCAGTGAGGCCTTTCAGGCAGGACAAAAGGTGGAAGAAGCTGTGGGACTCAGGGCTCGGGCCTTTTCCTTCGGTGAATGTTTCTCAGTTTTCCAGTGGAGCTCAAAAGGCCTTTGCCCTTCCAGCTGTAAAATTGGCAGACGGGGAGCCTCTAAAATCCCTTTCTACTGTGAGTCCGCACAAATCTGCAACATTTACTCCGAGGGAGCTGACCGTGTTTTAGCATAGCCCATATCAGACCGTGGTAGGGACTGAAAACAACATATTTTCCATACTTTGATTGAGAGTGAAAGTAGCAGCACAGGTATGTATACACAATCGTTTGGGAAATGTATTGTGTTTTAAATAGTGAATAAGATTATTGTTACAAGTATGACAATTTGAATAAAGATGGCAACATCCATATTGCATCCACTTTGGTTACCTTTTATAATGGATAGATTGGTATACATGATCTGAAAGAGGATTATTGTTAAAACTATGTGAGGTGTGATCAATGAAAACAGGTATTTCTATACAGAGTTTAGAATTTACTCTTTCACTTTGTGTTTTGAAGTAATTTTCAAACACTGTTGTTTGAGTAAATGGATTTGCTAGGAATAGAAAGTTATAGCAGTGCGTAGAGTTGAATAAATATATATATAATTTACATAAGATATTAGTTATTTTTTTCACAACTGTTTAATCTTGTTTAGCTCTAGGAAAAAGAAGACTCAAATTATTCAATCGGTAATTGAGTCATTACTAAAATAAAGAAAAAAACAATTAGTACAATAGTTTTGGTTGAATCAACCTGATATACATAATTATTCCAGTACCATACATCACATCACGACACACCATTAATCTTCAATCAGAGAAAGAAATGGTTTTAGATGTTTGATATGATGACCCAATACATTTAAAACACAAGCCTTTATTTTTGTTACAGATTGTGTCTATGCACCATTTGCTATATAGTGATCCTCATACTGTAAGTGTCTTTACATTAAAGCACTAAGTGAAAGGGCTGGAGGTCTGCATTCATCATTATTGCATCACAAGCCAGTGAACTGAACTAAACTGGAGCCACAAGCCCCTCAGTGGATAATATCATTTATTTATGAAGTGGCCCGTGACTTAAGAGGATCATGGATTTTAGGAGGGATTAGCAGTACACACTGTATCATAAAACAGCCAATGTGCATTTAAACAAAGTAACAGGTCATCATTACAAAGCTGTTTATTGTAGCATCAAAGATCCTTAAGGTCCCATGAACTAATGTGATAGTAAGTAACATTCACTTTAACATCAGACTCCTGTGGTGCTCACGCCACTACTTTGTTTAAACGTTATTTGACACTTGAACATGTCTCTAAAATAGAGCTGACAAAAGCTATAAGCAATAATGCTCATGCCACGCTAATGCTACTTACATAAATACTAATTTGGGGTGTTTTAATGTTCTTAAAAAACCCTGATGGTTAGGTAGTTAGATTTTCCATGTGTAATGTAAACCCACTTTTATTGTCACACATTGTGTTGTACACAGCACACTGTGCATTTAATAGTGATGCACTTATAGTGATGCAGGGATGATTTATTTTTGCAGGCCAACCCCGGAAGTTAGCATTGCAATGGTTCCCTCAACAAAAAGCACACCATTGGAGATTATTGCAGAAAATAAACTCTGTGGCAAACTCACTTACACGTTTTGTTCAGTTAGATAATCTTCACAAATGATCAACACTTTAATGATTTTTAAAAGCGTGAATGCAATCGGCAGACGTAAAAAGGTAGCGTGAGGCTTTAAACGAACTACACCGCGGTCACATGATCATAAGTATTCTCAACGAAGCTGTGAAGGCGGACTAATCGGCTTGATGTAGTTTTGTTAGCAACCATCTTTTTTAAGACACATACAAGTTTCAAAATTCAGCTTGCGTCAAAGACCTTATTTCAGACATCTAACCAAAAACACGTTTAAAAAAAACATTGACTTTGAGTGTGAATGTGAACTCATTTTCATGTTTTATGTCTCTTTCCTGCTGCTATTTATTAGGAGCAGTGGGTCTGGAGCTTGCTCAAGGGCGCCTCGGCAGTGCCAGGAGACTCCAGCTACCAGTCAACACTCCAGACTTGGTCCTTATGGGGACTTGACCGGGTGACCCTCCTGTTCCCGCCTCAATTTTTTGTACACAAACAAAATGTGAGGACAGTATGATTGTGTATTGAAAAAGGTAAATTACATCAAGTATTTGACAGTTCAATGGTTGTTTATGTTTGTTTCAGCTCTGGTTCTTTGATTCTGTTCTCAAGCTGAATATCTTATAGGCTCAAATCACCTATGGTAATAGTCACCTATTGCTATAAAGCATCATATTACTCTGAGAAAACACGCTGTAAATGTTTGTTCATCTCTTTTACTACTCCTATATCCATGTTGGAGAAAACTGACAGCATGAAGAGAAAATACAGCGAATAGACTACTAATTAGAACACTTGGTGGTCTTCTCTGACCTTCTGCAAATTTATGAAATTGGGTAACGACAAGGTTACGACATAGGCACCAGGACACTTTGAAGGAAGACAGTGCAAGAGATGTGCAGTTGACACAGAGCACATCAGTCAGGGCCTGGCTATGTTGTTTACATGATTCACAGGACTTGCTGCGCATCACGGCCTGTGGCACTCTGTCAGGAAAAGAGAGGAAGGATTGTAACTTTGGCCCTTTTGTTTAACAGCTCCCAAAGACGGAGGACACAGAAATTATTCTGAAGAGCAGGAGGCACACGGTGGAAAATGACCTTTAACTGCACTTCCTTAGCTGAATCTCATCCAATTAGAGCACTGTATATTTTCCCTAATAGCAGCTGATGAGGCAGGGCGTATGAGCGAGCACGCCCGACCGGCGTTGCTATGCAGCGAGATGGCTGCTTAGCACCGGAGGAGCGCTAGGGAATAAGTGAGCAGAGAGCTTTAATTTGATAGGGTTAGAATCCTGCAGGCTCCAGGGTCGTGGGTCACCAGGAGCTTGTCTCACACTGAATATGAAGAAATCAGAAGTAAATTGCTTACATCTGCTGCCAGTGGCTGTGAAGGCTGTGATTGGCTCCCAGAGGTGTGCACTATCTAACGCAGGCAGCGGAAGGGGGCCTTGGTGCAAAGAAGGCTTGTAATTGGAGTAATTCTGCATTAATAGATGTTAAAATCCTCCAAGCAGCTGGTTTGAAAAGCAGTGCCTTCATGAAATACAGCAGGATCACGGGGGCATTTTTCCTTTTTTTTTTCTTCTCTTTCTTCTTCTTCTCGTTCTTCCTCTTTAAATGACTGCACTACATTGCAATCACAGCAGCCGGCTGTAAATGCTCTGTCTCCCTGATGAAGGCAATAATGGTTATGTCAGACACCACGGAAGATAAATATGGTAAACAAAAGTGACATGTGAAAATTGTATCAAGAATGTCCACAGTCTGGGATGAGAGGAAATAGCTTGTAATATTACTGCCAATGAATAATGTTATATCGGGTCAAAGTTTGAGGTGCTCCATATTGCATCCTCCATGTTTCCATGTATAGATTCCATACCGGCTATCTGGTTTGTTTGTCTTGTACTCATTGTGAAGACTCCTGAGCTATTTCATCATGCTACAAATACTGTGCATTTTCTCTTGTCAGTGTGACACTGTCGAGTGGATCATGTTTCTCATCACAGCGCCTACTTTGGGACTGTGTCCAACAGAAAATGGGACAGGCTGTGAATTATCACAAATGCTTTGGCAAATGACACTTCATTGGAAGGTCTTTGTCACCAATTATGTGTCTATTAAGAAACAGTCAATCAGTCAATGTGCAAATAGCTAACCCTCCAAGGGCTCAGCTATTGACAGGATGCTGTCAATAGTCCATCTGATATGATTTAGCTGTGGAAGAACTATGTGCTCACCGCAGGAGCTTGACAATCCTGCTGGCCATTTGGACGCTAATTTCTACTCCCGTTAGATTATTGACCAACAATTATTTTAATGAGCC
The DNA here is from genome assembly GCA_038501785.1 of Myoxocephalus aenaeus. NCBI lineage: Eukaryota > Metazoa > Chordata > Actinopteri > Perciformes > Cottidae > Myoxocephalus > Myoxocephalus aenaeus. The sequence continues at coordinate 11,421,595 of JBAMJR010000350.1, read as the reverse complement.
TTTTATTCATATCGGATATGCTGAGCAGCCCGCCGTGTGAGAACCTTTTGATTACAAGGTCCTCAGCACATGAAGTGAAGGTAATCATTTTGCTTTGCAAAATAAAAGTTTCTATTTCCCATCAAGAGCATTGCATTTGTGTTATGTAACACAAATTAGCCACTTTCCTCTCGTCTAGTGGCCTCCAGCATATCATGCAGCAGCTACATTTGACTAAACCAAAACGCAAATTGGATGTCTGGCAGACTAATTTGATTTCCCAAAAACCCTGAAACTGAAACCCTGTTAGTTACCTCAAATGATGGACACTAATATTGTGTTTTCAGCATGGAACTGCAGCTCGGCAGACTATCCCATCCCAATCAAAACAGTCACTTCCCAAATGTTATTACATTATGTTGCCATTTTCAGATAAATGACTGTAAAACGGCTCTGCCTCACATTTACTGGCTTACTCTGGTTTCATAGAGTCCCGCTGTCTCATTTAAGTAACTTATATACTTGAGATAATGTGCCACAGTACCATCACTGTGGGTTTAAAAAAAACATCTCTTAACTATACAGCAATGGCATGGAAGCAGACAATGCAGAATCCATTAATCCCTCTCCGACTACAGGAAAAAATAAGTAGCTTTTCTATGTTGGCTCTTGCTTTCACACAATATTCCTGGCAAAGACTGAATTGGGTTGTCAGTAAGCGAATTATAAAATGAATGACGCTTCCGTGAGGTTGCATTTGCCTTTACCAGTCGGCTGGTTACAGTGGCACTCACTCACATTCTGACACAGCCTGATGGATAATCAAACACAGCCGTTGAATATGGCCACAGGGCACATGCTGATACTATACCTCAAATACAGTTATTCCTTGCCATAAAATGCATGTGATTTTCCTCAGCTATTGCCATTAGGTAGATAAGTGCATCTTTTCAATTTCCCTCAAGCTCACAGGAGACTCTTTATGCTCAGGATAGATCAGACTGGCAGTGAGCGACCTGAGGACCTGATAGTCCTCAACTATCCACCATAATTACCATGACAGACTCACTTAAGCTTCTCCTCCATCTAGCAGTATTACTGACATGGATGGATCTCTGGATTCTTGTTGTGCATAATGGTCATACACCGCCGGAAAAAGCAGAGAGGTTACGGCGTCTACAGTTTAGACCTTGTTCTTGTAATGAAAGGTGTCAGAGGAACGTAGGTGGACTGAATATATTCCACCGGGATGCCGTTTAAAGACTGACAGGGATTAGATTAATTAGTCATAGGGAGACAAGTATATTGACATCTCTTGTTTACCGACTTCCTGGACATAAAAACATACTAATTTAAAAATAGAAATTAACCAAATGAGGAATTAACTTCAAAATAAACTTTTTTTAAATACCCCCCTCCCAGAGGGCATTTCAAAATAAATTCTCTATTCTTGCATCTTATTTTTACACTTCAGCATTTTCTTAACAAGCAGAAGACTCCAATACTGTGATTCCTTTGATTCCTTTTTGTGTTGACACATTTGAATAATATTTCCTGTTTCCTTGTTTCTGATATGATTTGTGCGGAGGAAAATAAACAGATAATCATTAAAAGCAGAGTAGTCTCCAGCTCATAAATCAGTGGTGGGTGTTCCAGCTGAGGTAGCTCAATAAGCCTTCCCTTAAACATTGGCCCATGGTAATGGGAATATCTGAGGGTCAATCGGGGTTAGGCAGTCTTCCTCAACAGGAAATGAGCTTTTGGTGGGCTGTGTTCCCAAGGTAATGAGCAATGTGTGTATGTGTGTTTAATCTTAGCTAATATTGTTATAATAACTGGATAAATTATTAAAAACAAGGAAATGGTAACATTCTAAAGACCACCAGTGCAACTTGAATTTGTTGCATTATTTTACTTTAACAGTGGAGGTTCCTTTACTGTGAGCCTTGTGTGGGGGGTTAGATTTATATAATATATAACCTCTGATTTCTTGGGTTAAAGGTCATTGCTACATTATTTACACAAACTCCTGCTCCTCTAGTAAACTTCCTCATCACATCCATGTTTTTTTCCCTCCTGTAATTCTTTGCAAATACTGCATTTACTTTGTCCGCACAAGTGAGCCGTCAAATCTTTGTTCTTTTCATCTGTTGTAAGGTCGTTATTGCCTCAAATCTGCCGTGGAGCAGCACTGGTGAAGGGGGAATAAAATGCTTGTCCTAATATGCAAATTAATTCATGAATGCTTCATATTGTATAACCGCATGCATCTGGCATGATTGGGCAGTGTGGGACAAATTGTCCTCAGCCAAGGCATTTTGCTACTCAGCAAAAGCTAATGTTGAGAAGTGGAACCGTGTTCACAATTACCATGATAAAGGTGAGGCAGGGGAGGAAAATGGGAACGTCTGTGTGCAGAGAGAGTCACCTAAATAAATACAATACTTAGTAGTGAAATCACAGAACAAATGCATCAAATAAATACTATGTGAAGCTAATTTCACCCCGCCATTTTGATCACGTCATTCCCTCTGGAAAATTGCAATTAAGTTTGGAGAGATAAAACATGCCAACTACTCTGCATTTCAAGGCTTGATTGGCCTATCAGCTAGTCAGTATGCCGCCATGGTTTTCATCACTGTTAATTGATCCTTTCTTTAATTAATCTGGAAAGGAAAGCCCATATCTCTATCCTGTCTGATCGTCCCCTCTGTCTGTCATAACACAATAAAGGCCCTATCCTACTGCTGGTAACTCTGCCTTAGCCGCTCCCTCTGGCTCTCGGCCAAATGGACTATTTATGGTGCACCTATAACGACAAGCCCGCTGCATGGAGTTCAATGACGGGGTTCATTAACAGTGCTTTACCCAGCTACCTCTAATTTGCATGCAGTGACACCTTGCTTTTAATATGGATGTGAAGGGTAGTGCTCGGCCAAGATACTTTCTAAACTACCATTGCTCTAAATATTGTCCTTTCAGCTCCATGTCCCCCCACTGTCACTAACGCTGTCTCACTTTCCCTTATTCAATTACACCACCTCTTTTTTTTTCATGCTTTGTTCCTCTGCTGGCATTCGTCATGTATGTTAGCATACATGATGTTTGCAAACCACGCTGCCACATGGAATAAAGGTTTGATTCACATGAAGGGAGACTGATTGATTTCTTTGATTGTAAGTAATGTGTTCGCCAGAGCCTTGAAGCAAACAGCTCCTAAAATGTAATGATCATACAACCCAATAGTTGAAATATATGTTTTTGAAAATGTATATGAAGTGAAATAAGATTGTCTCGTTTCTTGATATCATTATAACTTCAAGAATTATGAGTATTTCTTTCTTTTTGAATAAATACTGTGGGTGTGGTCTTCAGCCAAGAGGACACCTCAAAACTTTTTCAAAAATACTTTTGTTATCAATAAAAAAAAGTCCCTGCCCTCTCTTTTGTGTATCTTACCAGTTGGCCCGTGATTCTGAAAGCTTTACCTGCTTTAATGGTTGCCTCAAGGAGGTGTGAAACAAGGCCTTAACACTTGGCTTTTCATGAGAATGTGTGGTTCTTTCTGTGCTCACAGTTAAAGTTACAATTGGACCATAAAGCGTTTTTCCCCAACAGACTGTAAAGAAATGGATGGGAGGCAGCTGAGAAATGAACATGTGAGTATCTGTTTCTGTCTAATTAAATCCGCAGAACAGCCTCAAGCCTTCCTCTGCCAAGACTGGATTCAGACAACTTGCAGATACTGTGACCGCCTTCTGTGGTAGCACACTGCCACCTATTGTTCAAGGTCCTCACGTCTTCCTCTGAAACCTTTGTCTGCCTTCTCTCTTGATTGCTGAAAAGACAAGTTAGCTGGTAACAGATAACTGATGATGGTGACATCAGTCATCTGCCGGGATAAAACACTCTTTTAAGATCACATATCTCTTTTGAAGCCTTCTTTATTACTATTTGTACAACACATAGGCTACCTCTAATGGCACAAATCATCTGAGCAGGAGAGTAATGTAACCCCAGCTCTTATGTGTTATCAACGTGAAATGTGTTTTCTTAGTGTGGGATTCTGCAAAGGCCCATTTGTTGTTGTTGCTCTTGAGAACAAAGCAAAAGAAGAAGTGGCAGCTGGAGGAGCAATTTTTGTCCATCAAGGGCTATTGAGGGTTCAATTATTTATCTTGTGAAGTGTTCCAAGGATGTGGTCAGCTCATCAGGGTTATAATGCATGTAGTGAGAGGACATGTGGATGGAGCACAGGGAGGAGGATGTTGTTGTAGTCTGAAAAAAGTCAGCTAAAGCTTGTTTCCAGATACTAGCACTCCCACGCTCTCTGCAGCTGATGAGGAAGTCTTTAGAAACGGACATTGTTCATATATCTGCTGGTGAGGAGGACAACACTGTGAATACTCAACATTCAACAAATTTAAACTGACAATAACAAGCAGAGTCTGGAGAGAACAATTCCATTCTTCTTTTACAAATATTGATTTGCTGCAAGTATAAAAATTGAAACTCAAGGTCAATCCTGCTGGCCACTCACACGCTGCTAACACACAGTTTGTCCTTCAGAAAAATTCTGTGGGACTCTTAATGGCATTACACAGTTTATAAAGTGTAAGGAGCTGATGTTTGAATGAAAGAGAATAAACAAGCTTAACATGAATAACACAATTATATTTTAAGATTTTAAATGGATTTTATGACAAAAGAGAGAGAAATTGTGTATTGTATTAATAGTTAATAGTTATATTAGATCTTATAGATAGTGGACACCCCAGACAATGTCTTACAAAGTTTATTCATGCCAGTATTTATCAATTTTTAGCCCTACTGAGGATGTTTTTACTTTTCTGAATTGATTGTGAAGTCCTCTGAGACAAATTTGTTAATTGGGAGTTGGTGCGATATAAATAAAACTAGTAAACAGTAATGGACATACTGTAGCCTAACATCATGCACTAATGACAGCCCCGCAGTCCTGTAGTGTGACAAGTACAAAGTAACAAAATAAACTGTAAATTGTTTGTTACTGTTTTTTAAAATAATTTTGACAATTTAAACATTACGTAGTTTATAGGGGATTACTGAATCAGCAGCAAAAGATACAAATCCCTGCACTCCTCAGAGACCATTTTCCTTACACACACCTTAAACATTCCCAACATGTTTAAAACCAACCAACAAATGTTTAAATTCTTTGACATACTGAATCTGACCAGCCGGACCAAAGCGAATATATTTATATCCTTAGGTTGCAACTACTGTGTGCCAAATCTTCATTCAAACATTGGTTGAGTGGCGGAGGAAATGCTGAACTCATCACAGGAGAATTTATCGTATGCGCTTAGAGCCAAGGACCTTTCGGCCATATTTTTTCTAGCAAAGATACATAACAACAGTTAATGGAGAAAGGTTGGCAGGGGGAAACAGAAAATGCATTATGTCCATAAAGAATGTCAAACTCCTGTATGACATCATTGACTGTTTTTGGACGATTTGGAGCAATACCTAAAGAATAGCATAACAAGTATAGCATCGATCATGAATATAATATTTTTTATTGTTTCCATGTGGCTTATGTCCAATCGTGGTGAAAATGCTGCCACTATACTACACGTCCATCTTTCACAGAGAGACCTTCACACTGAGTTTTGATTTACCAAACAGTCTCTCACAAAGCTTACAATGTACCAACATTTCAAATGAAAGGAGTTCTAATGTCCATTGGCCAGACTCATCGATGCACCGGACCTTCTGGCCCTTCACATCTTGAAAGACAAAGGCAGCTTCGACCCGTTGAGCCCAACCCCCTCCCGCTATATTCTTTTTCAACGTATCGAAACTTGCATAAATACTTAAAAAGTGTACAAATCTGATGTTACCACAATGCATTTGAAGTAAGACATAGTAGAAGTGAGATCCAGTGAATTTCAAGCGACTGTTAAAACAGCACCTGAGGTAAAATCCATCACTAGTTTATCCTCCCAAAAATGGATCACTTTCTGAATTCCTGCTAATGTCCATCCATTTCTCCCAGTCAAATGGACTCTGGAGAAGTGACTGATTTTACACTGAACTCAATAATCCAAAGCCTGTGCAGCGTAAGTCATGGAGCTCCACTGTGCGTATGTTAACACCATTAAATCACCTCAAATGTCTACATGATTCAATCTTTTTCACAGTGGACGACAACTGAATTGAATTTCCCCAAAGTGGCTGTCCATTTCCTGTCTGTGTGTGACGAGTGGCTATCGTTGCTGGGGAATTCAGAAACACTCTCCCATTCACTTAACTTCCATATCACATTTAGCACAAAGCAAGAGGCTGACCATTTCAACAACAAAAAAATGGAAGAAAAAAAAACACATTACATGAGAATCTAACAAAATGTACAAGTTAAACATTTCCTGGTTTTCTTTCTTTTATTAAACATTTATTTATTTTCAACAGTGAGTAAATATTCGGGATGGATTAGGATTCTGTTTTATTTCAGCAAGGATATCTTTTCTAAGTCTCAACAGTGGACCATATTCAGTGCCTAAATTCTGGCATTGCAGCCAGATGAGGCCCTGGCCTTGTACAAGCCTGTCAGTGGGACTCTATAGCACAGCGGCTCTTAGTGGCCGTGACTCCATGACCTGCTTTCCCGCTTCGTTGTGAATAGCTGCTGGCACCTCTCTCCAGCCTGTCTACTAGAGGAGGAGTAAGTTTAAAGAGATACAGCATTTTTTCTTCACAACCATTACTTTTTTGCCTTGATTATGTTATTAAACTATATGCTATGTCTGAACAGTTCTGCACAGTTTGACAATGCCCTCCAGGTCAGGTATGAATATAACAAAAAAGGAAACTCCTTCTGTGTTCCTCAACGAAACTTTGCATAGTTATACTACTCTCCATGCAAATGCTGAGCAGGAATTAAGAAATACAAAGAAAATGTAGGGACAGTGTTTGGCATTAGAACCTAACTTAACAACCATTGTAGTGGGCAAACATACTACAAATTTAATTTAAAAAATGAATTGTACTGCTGTATATTCCTAGTAGCTTTTATCAAGACGTTTTGCACTGTTTTCATTTCAGTGTAATAATTGCATTTCTCTATTTTGATAGATTTTTATTAATTGAGCTCTAATCAATTGTAAGATAAAACCTTCCACCATGAGTGCCGCTGCAGACGGGCTGAGAAAGACAATGTACTCGTATGCTGGGGAACACTGATTCCCTCAGACTGACTAGGCCTGTTTGCTACCTGCTTAATCCCCAGCATTTTAAAACTGTGTTTGGAATAAACGGGCTAAAGGGAATAGAGCACCTAAGAGCTCAAGAAATGGAGAGCTCTGCCGGCTTGATTGGCAGGTCTTGTCAGTAAGACTCTTCCAGTAAGAGGCACCTGCCTCAGCCCTAGTGGGATCCCCGCTCCAAAGTGAAGCGCAAAAGCATTGTCTTAATTATCCCCCCACACCCCACCACCACATCTCCAGAAGAAGAAGAGGAAGAAAAAAACACAATTAACGGTAAGCGTTTAGGGGAGAGAGATTATTTACTGGGGCCCATCCAGTGGAGACAGACGCTCAGTGGTCCTGAGAGACAGGCATGTCCATCAGCTTGGGGAAGCCAAGCAATCCAATTAAAGTAGAGATCTTTCAGGCGGTCAGCGCAAACCACTAGTGTTCATCATCCAATAATATCTTTTCATTCCAGTCCTTTTGAATCTTTTAAGGGTAGTAACACTGTCAAATATGCAAGATCATCAGTTGTTTGTATCAAGAACATCCTTAAAATGGCCCAAACCACTTTGATTACTCTTGTTAATTCATTAGACGGTATAGAAGAAAAGCGGTGGTGATGTTACAGTATGCATGTAGCCAACAGACTGGACTCCAAACCAGTTGGTAGGGCTGACCACTCCGTGATGAACAAGGGGATTCTTACTAGGACAACAGATGACATGCGAGGATGTGACAGTATGAAGATTCTAGTACTTACTATAGTATGCAGGCTTCACTATACCCTCTAGGCTGGGCAAAAAAGAAAAGAAAAGATTGCTGTAATTCAAAGAAGAGGACTTTACTTTGAGAAATGAGAGTCTAGGCCTCGGGTCCATGGGTCAGCTAGCAGGTGGGAATGAGATGAAGCAAAGCAGGGGGGAAAAAAAACAGGATGGCAGAGTGGGGACGTCACATCTGGGCTGAATTAGGAAAGTAATACAGCGGGCCCAGAAAAGTGTTTGAGGATCTGGGAGGCAGATCTCCTTTCCTTAGGAACAGCAGGTTAGTATGTCAGCAGGGAGTCCAGATGTGAATGATTAGAGCTGGCCTTTGAGGAGCAGGTGCCTCTTCTACCTCTGCTGCTTATAGCACTGAATGGGCCGTCATTAATCTTACATTGTCATAAGGCATTTAAGCAGATGATACTTTATGAGCTTGTCAAATTCCACCTTGTATGTGGTTTGTTTCAAATGGAGAATTTTCTGCATGTGGGCCATTATGGAGCAGCGCTTCATTGCGGTCAACAAGCCTTGAAGTTAAAACTGGAATCTGCTGGTAATGGAAGAAAAAAGAAAACGGGGCCTCTTAATCATTGTAAGTGGATTACCTCACCTTTACATTACAGCATGGTGGAATTTGTGAACACGTTATTTGATAATATCACAAAATAAAGTCATGTGGCCAGCAAATTTAACACCGCCTGACCAGTTGCTGCCAACTATTAAACTGAAGATACATCCACTGACAAAATCCCGTGAGAAGCCGAGAGTAACAACAGTGTCTTAGCCTCGTAATTTCCCCCATGGCTCTATCATACTCACTGTCTCTCCTTGCTCCCCAAACCCGCCTGCTCTGTATAGCGGGGACAGACACATTTGAGAATTGATTCAGCGCTACATTAAGTAATCTAGTAATCATTTACACCAACTGTTTTTTTTGGGAGAAACAGAAGCATATTAAACAGGCATTAATGTCACTATGAGGAGAACGGAGTGGTTTGGGTGTGATGCGAGTGCTATATGACTTGGACGGCCCACGTTGGGGTTTCGCTCTCAGTTACCTCCTCGAGCGGCACAATGAAGTGGAAGAGCTCCTTTTTCACGCCACCGTTTCCACCCCATTTCTTTGGATTTCATTGTTATCCCTATCTCCAAAACAATTCAGTCAGTCATGAGACCCAAAAGAGCGAAGGATGCATCTGCTCGCAGGCGAGTGGGAAGAGCAGCTGTGGATACAGACCGCTGCATGAGAACTACAGTGTAGGTGTTTGTCAACATAAAAGGCTCTAGACAGACAGAGATGCACTTTTACAATTTTAGATCCACGGTGGAGCACTCTTTTGTCATTTATTCCCCCGCATGATTGTATGCATTTCCAGTACATTCAGCTCCACTTAAGCATTGTTATACTGATACGGGTAGTGATGTAGGGGGCATAGATTATGGGCCTTTTTTTAGTTTGACGAGTTCTCCATGAAATATTTTTTGTTCAATTCTTTCAAAATAATATTTTCAAACACACCTTTCTGTGTTATCTATAAAAGCTGGAGTGCTTTAATAAAACTTGTATGGTCTGTAGCTGTGAGCTATATCTTAAACCTTAAACCTTGGACAAAGACAAGAAGATGGAAAAGAAATCTGAGCCAAAGGCAGTCTAGTTTGAACAGCTTTGTAGACTCGCCTCAAGTGCGTTGTGCAGATTTTGGGGTGCAAAAGAAGGAAAATGGTTATTCTCACCTGACAATGTTTTTTGCTTAAAACAAAAAAAAAGGGTTGTGTTTTTGTAGAATGCTTCGAGTAAAAGAGATTTGAGATGGTTGTTTTTAAGAAAAGAAGTGAATGTGAAAGTGATGTCTGAGGAGACGGAATATCAACTATTGAATGTTACAAGGTTCAAAAAATCTTTGCATGATTTGCAAACATGAATAAAGCGAACATAAAAAAGATGAATATGTACACCGAAATAATACATTTACTAATACACCATAGCCATCATAAAGTTGACCACACATTTGTTCTTTTTTTTGTCGTTTTGGTTCGAAGTAGAAATACACTTTGAAACTATATTCATCTGCTTCAGCTGCTCACAACTTTGCCCTGAGTGAAGTGCAGTCTCATCCTCTCGCCTCGGTTTAGGATGTAGGTGTGGGTGACTGCAGATCAGTTATGATTTAAATAATAAGTAGAGGAATGAACAAATCAATAAATCAGTAGATCTCAGGATATTTCTGAGGCAACTTATTTTCTTTATTTATCTGGGTGTTTTATTTGTTTTCAGCTCTGCAAGGCAGGAGCAGGAATCCCAAATTATCCAGGGGGTTAGGGGGCGAAGTGCCCCTGAGCCCTGAGCCCCATAGCGGAGGTAACGTATTCAATGGCCTGGGGCGAGTGGAGGAGAAGAGCGGCCCTGCTGCATACTGATGGCAGGGAGAGAAGCCAGTAATTGGAGCTGCAGAGGAGAGGGGAGAGGAGGGCAAGCACTGGGAGATGATGGCTTTGTTTTCTCTCTTCCTGTCTGTACCGCTCAAACTCCTCCCCCCAGACCTTGCTCTCCCTCACACTCACTAAGTAGAGATATGGAGAAATTGAATAGAGATACTTGCTAATTGGTCTCTTGCTGCTTGCTTAAAGGACCATAGACATTCTTTTACATTTGCCTATTGAAACTAATAAACTGTCTGTCTGTGTTTGTGTGTGTGAGTGTGTGTATAGTAATTCAAGGATTACATGAAGCACTGTGTACTTCTAATGAAGAAAAGAAGAAGGTGTGAAGGACTGCTATGACAGTGGCTTTAAGAACAGTTGTTATTGTTATCAAGACTGAAAAAAGAAGCTGCTTGCTAAAATGAGCATGTCCTCTAAAAGAGAGTATTTATAATACCATATCAAAGCTTGACTAGATCATTTACTGCTTTATTTCTCTCTCTTGTGGTAAAACATATGCATTACGTCCATGGAAGCCAATATATACCCAGTGCTGCCTGATATGATGTAAATTGGTAAATACTATTTTAATCAGAGCACATCAAAGTTAATTAAGAAAATGACTTTGACAAACAGTTTGAAGCTGGTGTAGGAGCTCAAGCCAACATTGCAATCAGGCTCATTCCTTATGGTGGTGCTCCCTCATGTGGGTAAGGAACGCTGAAAAGGCTGTTACATACATTACAGAGCATCACTATCAAATCAGCCAGGAGAAAGTGGCGTGGAAGTGAATCTGTCCTAAATACTTCCAAAGCTGGCACATTATCCCTGGCGTACTCTGTTGACGCCGTTTAAATGGTATGAAATATGGCAAGTGGCTTGAAAGGAGGAGGGAGGTTGTGGTGGCATGTTTGAGCCAGCGCTGTTGGCCAGTCTGCCCTTCACAGGTTGAAGCCCACGGGTCACTCAAAGGACATAAGCAAGTGCAGCTTTCATTTCCTGTCAAAGAGGAGCAGCGAGATGGTTTTCTAAGGCATCAGTCGCCGGCTAATTGGGCCCCGGTGGGTGACACTGCAGCAGCATAAATAAAACAAACACAGTTGTGGTGTTTCTGCCACTGGACTCTTTAAACCTTCATCATAGAGCAAGCGGTTCCGATGAAACACCCAGCCTAATTACTCTGGTACGGGGCTGTTATCTATTCTGCCTCGCTGTAATTGATCCTCTTTTTTCTGCATGCATTTATGTTTTTAATCAGAAATGAGAGCATGCATTGCCTGGGAGCTTGAAGACCTTGTAGGAGCCGATAATTAGCCGCTCTGGTTAATGGGCCTAACTGTGCTCGTGTGCTACATGACTCTCTTGTGTCGTAATGTGGCAGAGCTTGGAGGAGACGGTGCTCAGGGGTGAAACACATGTGATTAGTCTCCTCACTTCACCACAGCCCTCTTCACACCTTAGCTTTGCAGTCAGCACCGCAAACCTCTGGTGTAGAAAATGACATATCCTAAACCACACTCACTAATCAGATCAGCTCTTCGTGAACCTCTGACTGATCCATGACCGGTGTTAAGGGTTTAATCGTTTTTTTTCTTCCTTTTTCGTTCTCTTAAAAGGAACAGAGACGCTGGAACACACAAATAGTGTCAATGTGTTTTCCAAGTATGAGGAGTAATACTTCAAGTGTACCAGATGAAAGAAATGTGGCCTCTTTATGTGCTGCATTTGTCTGTTTGTATAGCGCCATGTATGCTAATTTGGATAAATATACAACTTGCCCTTGGCCGTGAATTATAATAATAATAATACACATAAGAGTCTCTTGCTTCTTTTAAATTCACATTGGATCAAAATACCTCGATTGTCATGTTGTGCATTCTTCATTCTGCTGGAGATTTCACTTTGTTATTCAGCCAGTGGCTCCTTCCTTGGGAGCATATATCCATATTCATTCAGAACCTATAGAATGTGTCAAATAGAGGTGTCCTAATTGTGTCCTTGATGAAAGGCTATTAATATTGAACACTTTCACATTCACACATGTGCCAGCACAGAGGAAATGTGTTTTCCTCTTCTTTCAGCGAGACAAAAAGCAGATCCGTTCATATCTCTAATGATACCTGATTCCCCAGGGGTTAGTGGCGAGACTAGCTGTGGCTTTAGCAGATTCATCAAACAAAATACGGTGCTCTTTCCTCAGGAGGCTGAGAGTCACATTGCGTTATATCACTGTTAATTAGAATGAAATATGCAGTTCAATTATTCTTTGTATTGTTTCCTGACACATGCGCTTGTGCTAACTATAGAGCACTGATGTAACACCAAATGTTAGAAAGCTTAACACTTTATTGCTTCTCCTTTCTTCAAAGCCTCGGTGCAGTTCTTTTTTTCAACAGTTTATCCGTTTTTCAACACAACTAAGTAAGCTCTTACCATACAGTGGCTATACAAAATAAAGCATTTATTGGAAGGTTCTTGTAGTTCTCATAAGCAGTACTGTCATGATTGTGGCAGTAGCTGGCCTGATTGGCTGGGTGTCCGGGTGTCTGTGCCCATGTGACATTGTTTTTCAGGCAGGCAGTAGCTGTCCTGTGGCCGGTGTCAGTACCCGACAACCTCTGATCCAAGAACAGCAACTGTCAGACCTGCACCTGTAACACTGAGACCTTCTGTCCCCCCCCCCCCAGTCCACAATGCAGGGTTGAGCTCAGACATGCTTTGCATCTCACAGGCACTCATTGGCCCAAGCAATACTTACGAGACTGGGCATGATCCCAGCTGTTGTCTTCATTTTAATGCACTCTGAATAATATTAAAGCAGAATCAGTTGAATTTATTAATGCAGCTTGGCCCTTAGAGAGATGCTTTTAAAGGCCAATGATTTAATTTCAGCTCTTAAAGGCCATCGTCTATTCTTGATGCTATAAAGAATTATGGCTTTTGCCATGTCTTAACACCAGTGTGTACTGTGGGCCACAAAATGAATTATTAGTAAACCGGAGCTACTGAAAACAGCTGCCATTAGCGAACATTTTTCTCTCTGTTGTTATCTCAGTCATATTCCCTCCCTTATTCCCAGAGACAACATCAATCCTGGTTACCATGATTTATACATTATATCATCGGGAGAGACTAAAGCAATGTGCCGAATGGTTAAGTTACAATCTGGAACAAACAGCAGATGCAGGCAACCGCATCATTTTAAAAGCTCCCCATGCAGCCTCCTCAGGTAGACGTGCTCATATAGGCAGAACAATCTAACTGTAGCGAGCCCAGTCTGTTCTGTTTGGATTTGGATTGTGCTTCCACTGAGTTGATGCCCTGGCAGATTCTGCTCTTTATTGGTGTCAGGGTTCTGTCTGGAGGCAGTCCGTAACCTCTGCACCTTTAATTTGGGCCAGTTGGGACTTGGAGCGCAGCCACTGATCTCCATGACCTGCTTCTCAGGTGGTACAAGCAGACCAAATAACATGCACAAGAGCTTTAACACGTGTAAGTCAACGATGAGTCGTGCTTTTCTTACTTTGTCCTACTGTGCACATGATGTCTCTTAGAGAGGAGGTCAGAGCACCTTAACAGCATTGCACATGTAACAATTACTAAGGAGGTGCTGAGAATAGTGGCTTATTCAAATGAGGAGTTTTTTTTTTTGCTATGCATCTCCTTGTAAAGCAGCGCAGAACTGCGACAGAGAGAAAGGGTGCAGTGTTCTTTCTCTCTGCACTTGGTAGTTTGACGCCCGCTCCGGGGCTGAACATCAGAGGAGCGGCTGCTGAAAAAACAGGTTGTATGGGTCCTTGCACACAGCCAGCCTGTGGTGCTGCCTGAAGGACTGCCATGGAAACAAGGAGTGTGACAGGCTCTGGGGGGATCTGCCACAGCTGCAGGCACTTCCTTTTTGACAGCCTGATGAAGACATCACTGCCACACCATGCACAACAACAACAACTAGTTGGAAAAAAAATGTGATCAGACAATGTTAACTGCTGTGTGGCTCAAATGTTCATTAGCAAGCTTGTAGAACATCCAGGGATTTTCCCCACTGCATTCGGGGACCATATTGCACAGTGACTTCCTCTGCTGAGATATGTACCCTTCCCAGGAGAAAAGACATTGACGAATAATTCCTTAAATATGATAACACCTCTTTGAAGAGGAGCTTATGTGCGCACCATATGTGTGTATGAGTATGTAGCATGAGTGTGCATTGGTGCATGCCGAGCCGAATCAACAATTGTTGTAACCCTGTCACACTCTTCTGTATGATCCATTGAATATGAATTATACAGGAAACATCCAAGTCCATGACCTCAGTGCCACAGATCCAAAGATTTGACAGCTTAGAGGCAGGCAACCGTACTCCCATACGACCTCTTGTAATGTCACTGGCAGCATTTGCCTCAATGATATATCTGCCACATCCGACACACTATTATTTCCAACTTAAAAATTGCTTTTCATTAAAGTCAGTAATATATTTAGTTAAATTTGTCTCTATGTGCCCAGTAACTCTCAGGTTCTTATTTTTATGGGTTCTGTCGGAGATTTAGATGTCCCGGTGCTGCAATTTAAATGTTTGCTGAAATGTCGATTACAAACACCCTGGGAATATGGCTTAATTGGTTTCACCTCTTGGGGACACTTCATCGGGTCTTCCCGGTGATCTCCTTGTACACGCCACACCTCCCTCCCCGGCTCTGCCCTCCTCCCAGCAGTCAAAACCAGCCCCCCAGCCCCAATGGAGCCAAGAATGTAGGAGGGTTTCAGCCAGTGTGTGGGATTTAGCTCGTCAGAAGCTCAGGGTCACCTCCACACCCTCTCACTTTGAAATGGACCCCTGGTGGCAGATCCTGGGAGAGCCCAGTGATGTCTCTATCAGCCTGTCAAAAGAGATAGCCCGGGGCTCCACCAGGTCCCTCTGAGCCAATCAAACTCTCCACAAAGCACAGATGGATGCTCTTTCACCAGTGTGCTACTGCTGAGGAGGGGGGAACCTGGCCGCGATGCTCAGTCCCCCAATCAGTTGGAACAAACTCCCACTGGTGGGGTCCAAGCTCAGTCCAGCCCAACTTTGGTTCTTGCAACAAATACTTTAAAAGAGAGTGTTTGCCATTTGTCTACTATCAGAGAGACAGAAAGAAGGTAAAGGAGGAAACACGTAGTAGCATGGTGAACTGCCTTTTATGTAGACTACGACAGCTAATATAATATGTGTGTATTTATATATATATATATATATGCTCTCTCAGTAGAGCATCAAAATTGTCTTAGCTGTTTTTCAAAAATCTAAAATATCCAGTAGTGTCTCTAATTTATATTATATTTTTATTTAAACTAATTATGTATGAGAAAATTGATAGAGGATATACTACACCCTCTTCTTGGAAAACGTATTGTGGGGAGACAGATCGGAAAAAAACAGAGTATATGTGTGTGTAACCATTAGATAGGCCAGGTGATTTTAGTGGAAATGTAAAGCACTAAGTGCTGAGGATGGAGAGAGTACTCTCTGTGAGATGAGCTCTTTCTCTCTCATCTGGACCCTGTTATTGTGAGAAGGCAACAAAGCAATGCATTAGGAAGCACACTGGAGCTACACAGCTTTGATGTGAGCTCGGTAACCAAGGCACAGCGGTGGCCGGTGTGTGAGCTCTGTTCCAATGGCTGTGTTGTGTAATCAGATGTGTTTACTGTGTATTCAAGTAAAGAAGTGGTGTAATCCATCCTCACTAGAGTGCAGTCATTGAAAAATCACGGGCAAAAACAAGAGCTCAAACTGATCAAGATTGTTTACTCAGGATTCCTGCAAATTCTCCATTTGATGAAACAAACAAGATACTGAGTAAAAATAAAACTCAAATTAATCAGTCTAACATACAGTAACATAAAAAGTCAGCTGGAAATAAAACACATGCAGTACATAAATACATATTTGTTGCTGACATAAAATTAAGAAAGCAGACAGAATTATATTATATACATTCAATCTTTACCACAAAAAGAATAGCATTCAGTACTCTGTCCTAATATGTTAAATGTGCGAGAAAACATATATTTTTTTATTATAAATCAACTGCGATATATATGACATTTTGATCTTTAATTATATAAACACATGAATAAAGAAAAACATTTCCATGGTTTGTTTTCCATAAACTGTTATGGTTGTATTAACTTAACCATAAAGGCAAATTTCTCAGTTTGAAAGTTGTAAAAAAAAAATTAAGAAGCAAAAACATCGAGGTCTAAGTTAAGTCAAACCCGGCAATTTTCATTCCTTTTCTAAATGATATCCAAAGATGAAGGCTGAGCTTTGCAGCGCTCTCTTTTCTTTACCTCCAGGCTTGTGATTGACAGCGCCATGTGCTGCCCTTCTAGCTGCTGCAGTTCACAGCCTCTGTCAGGGGGGTGGCAAACACACAAGCCAGAGAGCGGCTGGCTGCCCCTCAGCAGCAGGGGGCAGAGTTAGGATGGTATGGTGGGGTGCACATGGGTCACGGGCTCTGCTGGCACTGACGCATTGTTGTCAGGTGGACTGCGTCGTAGCGTATTCAAAAGGAGACCAGCCTTTCATCCAGCAAAGCCTACCTTTTCTTCCGTGGCTGGTTCTGGCTGGTGGGCGCTCTCAGCGCGCTGTGCTGCACCTGTAAAAACAAACAGGAGTTTGGTCAGAGGCAGGTAATCCGAGCTCAGTGGAGCGCACGGTAATGGCTCCCCTGAGGAGAGCTGGTGCAGGGGAAAGCGAGGCGGGCTCGCCTGTAATGAATCATTTTTTAAACACAGCAGCAGAGGGGATTAATCACAGGGAGGAAGGATTTGAAGAGTCAAGGGTTCTGTACCAGTGTACGCCCCCCCTCATTCTGCACCACAATCACAATATTAGAAACAGAAATCAACTGTTGGGATGACCTGCCAGGCCAGTGAGGGAGTTGCAAACTGCATAATCATTCACCATAAGTTATTTCCCCTGAAGAAAACTTTGTTCATGCCTGAGAATAGTACTGTATAAAGCGAGTGGAAGCAACCAACATCAGCAACTTTCTTTGTGGCTTTAAAAGACCCTTGGCGAGACTTTGATTTCTTCAGAGAAAAACAAGACCTGAAATGTGAAATTTGAACTCACAACCTTGTTTTTTCCTCTGCTCGTTACATGTGTGGAATTAAGCTCAAGATAGATTCCCTAATGTTTCAGTATTTCTTTTTCCATGTTCAAATGGACTTACAAAATAAATGTATGTTGTAGGATCATGTTCTCTTTGACATTAAACAATTTCAATTGTCCATTGTTTTTCAAAACTGCCACCCTAATCCAAACAGGACTTAGGTTAAACTGAAAAGGAGAAGAGCTGGAATTTGAAAACTTGCTTTTGAAGCATGCTTGCTGAGCTCCAACAATACGGTGAATCTGTTGAATAAAAGGTAAGAACTATATGCTAATTAGCTGGTCGCCATTATTAGAATGGGAGATGGGATGTAGGAACAAAGTGACTTCCTCCTGCATCAGAACATGAAACTGTCCTCAGAACTGACAGATGCTTCTTATTTCAGGACAGACACAGCGTTGTCAGAAGTCCCCGTTTGAGGCAGACTTTGTAGATGTGCACAGGCACTAATTGCCAAGTCACATTTGCAAGAAAGACAGGAGTCAATTTTCAGCCTTTGTGGTGTTTTTGTGTCCACGCCTATCTGAGGATTGAAGTTCTAAGTCAACGAAAACAAAATATGTGGTCTATTGTTTTGGGTCTCCTGTGTATATGATGTTAAGGTTATTTTTCACAGGACATAATGAAACGTACTCATGATGAATCTTAAGGGTGTTTTGTTTTTTTATGATTGGAGCTATTTTCAAGATGTAGTTTCTCCTTTAAACCAGGCTAAAAAGTATTGTTTCCATGAGATTTGAAAGTGAATCATTTTCAAAGCTCAAACATTGTATCCCAATGGGGGAGAAGACATACAAAGGATTCTGAATCAAAATGTATTCACCACCTTGTTTTGCCAACTCAGTCAGCCAAATCTCAAACAACACAGGCTCCCTCCAACATCACAGAGAAGTCAGCAATGGCTTGCTGCAGGAGGACATCAAGGGTGCAGCAGAGAAACAGACTGGGGTGAGAGTGTCTTTCCAGATCCAGACTGTCAGGATTTCTCGCTGAATTCAGTCTGGCGAGTTACCTGGGAGATGAAGGCACTGTGTGGCACTTCATTTCCTGTCTGAGCAGAGAACGGCGAGCACCCAGCACCACTTACAACACCCTGACAGCTCTCCTCAGCTCTGTGATGTAAATGCAAATGACATATCAGCCATGGCTAATATGTAATCACATATGGCACCCAGCAAGACGACTGGGGCTCACGACTACATTAATTGACTCTACCACCCTGAAGTGACTGAGGCCACATCAGAGTTTCTGCGCTGACACAACAGTCAGCGACGTCAGGAGCCCTCCACCAGCCCTCGGCCAACCACCGACTTTAATGTCACAGCGCTTCAATCAGACAGACAAAATTGTTAATAACGGACGAGGCTGCAGCAATATGGCTGAGGACAGATCTGAGCATCTCCTCACTCAGGCAAATACGGCAACTACATGGAACTGCACTGAGGAATAATTGGGCCAGGGCTGCTTTAAAGGCGAGAGACCATTAATAATCAAACAAAGCAGCCAGAGGATATATTTCCGCAACACTTGGGAATTCTGGTACAGCAAATAATGCAGACATCTTCAGGGAATTCCTTCCCTATCTGTATGTAAAATTGGACCCTTACCTTTTGAACATCAGAAGGCACCCTCTTGAGGAAATCCAGTATTTCATTATGGTCAATAGTATATTGGTTGCGCAGCTTCTTGGTAAATTTGTTAACGCCTGTGAAAACAAGAACACATTAATAAATAAAGATGTCATAACCAAGCAGCATTTGTTTTTTTTACAGTGTGAAAAATATAACAATAAAAAGTGTTGTGTAACCCTATCTATATTCTCTAGAGTATAGAGTTCCCACCGGTGTATTAGTAAGTGCATTATATGATGCTGTTTCAATTGATCCCTTGTAGACTAACTGAATTCAAGCCAAACCAAAACAATGGAGACAAGTTAAAGCAATACGTAATAAATTAAAGCAGACGAATAATGATAACTATGGTTTGAAAATAAGACGCACACATTTATGAAAACTTTTCCTCACTTTTGTTTGCTTCAGCCTGATCATTTCTAGCATATCTATATTTACTTTGCACATGGCTGCATACCACAGAGAAGAAAAAAACAATATCTCTGGGGTCCTGTAATGGGACCATTATATTCTCAGCTTGGTACTGCCTGTACCTCAACATGCAGACAAAGAACCTAAGGACTTAAATATGTGCAAGCAACTTGAAAGGCTTGCCTTGCAACCACACAGATGGGGGTTAACTGGGGAGGCAGAGGAGTGTCTCAGACTGTGTGTTTTTTGTTTGATATGATGGTTTTTTGGTATTGATTGTGTTGAAGGCAGTGTGGAAGTACAGTGGTTGTGGGCTTTCAGCTGGAGGAGGAGAGCCTGTTAAGGGCAGCATATCTCCCTGACCACTGAGATGACGGTCTATTCTGTATGACTACAACAGATAATGAGAGGCTAGACCAGGAGCCTACAGACTGCCCAAGGACATCATGTATTATATACAGCTTGCTACTCTATCTCTGCTTTGTTTTCACACAAACCTTAGGCCTCGCCTCTGCTTTGCTCTGCTACATCAGCCCACACTGAGCGGAGCAAACCTCTGCAGCTGTCTGATCTCTGTGCATCTGCAGAGGTGTAGGCATGGCAGAGTTCTTAAATTACTGTACTTTATTAAATCATGGATTTGCAGTTAAGTTGTGTTTTACAACAATGGCATGGGCATTGATTTGCATGCTTGTCAGTATGTTTTGGTCACAGTAATGACAGATCTAAATAGTGGGAGTGTGTCAGCTATAGAAGAATACAGTTGTAATAGCTCAAACGTTTTTTGAACATTTTATGAATTTGAACTGTTTTTTAAGAAGTAGAACTTACCCCATATCAGCACAATGTATCGCAGTGGGATGAAATACAACAGCGCTGTTGCTACAAACAGCACCAAGCAGGCCAGGCATGACAAGAATGGGACAGACCAGTTGAATATGCTATAAAATAATAATTGTGTTAGATTATTGGAAGTTCAATAAAAAAGAATTAATTAATTAATAAAAAAAATTATATATTTTGTAGGATAAATATAAAATGGTCAAATTACTTCTTGATTCGCTCTCCGATGTTTGCGATTTCCTCCAAAACGTTCTGGACAGCCAGCACTACTTCCTGCACCATATGTATCTTATCCATCAAACCTTTTTTCCCGGATTCCTAAAAAGGAAAAAAATAAAATGCACAGACACTGATGAGGTACACTGTATGTCAATTGTTGGGCAGGGTAGACAAAGAGCAGTTTATCTCTGCTGTGCTATTATGTGTGATTTATCTATTGAATGGTCCATAATGAGAAAACACTGTACATCTTCAGACTATGCTTTAGAAGATGAGACAGATTCAGGGCTCTGAAGCTCTTATGTGGATGGCTGAGAGATTTCAGCTTTTGTCCGCCACACACACACACAATAGAGCTGTTGCACAAGTGCAGCACAATCAAGACTCTCTGGTAGATGAAAAGTACACAAAATGGCCATCCGCAATCAGCCAGACTAGACAACAAGCAGTGCAGGGGCCTCACAATTTAGGAAAGATTCCTTTCCAGCAGCCTGCACGGGACAAGTTTGAACATGTTTTTACAAATCCATCCATCGGGCTTCGTAACCTATCCTAACACTTTCTCTGCGTGAGAAAAACACTTCACCCCGCTTAGAACACCAGTTGGATGCGTTCGCTCTTTACACTTCTTGTCCATTGTCTACGTGTCAACTAACACTACACATAAAGTATTATTTACTTTTAATGCACTGATATAATAACAATGACTGAGCCTGGCAAATAAATAAATCAACATGCAAGGGAGTTGCAGGGGTCTCAAAGTAAAAAATAAATGATCCCATCAAGGCTAGAAATAACAACGGGTGTGAAGCCTTCCAGAGGCAGAGGAGTGACTAGAGATAACACACGTAACACAAGCTAAAAAGAGCTGAGAAGCCTCACATCAAAAGGAGGAAATAATGACAGGAATGATGACAGAGGGCGGGAGAGGAAATAAGAGGAATGGGAGTGTTGGGGGAGGGCGCTCTGATAGACCCTAGCAGGAGGCTCGGGGATGTCTATATGTTTATGTTACAAGTCAGCCGCAGCCGCAGCCTGTGTGCATTGACAGGGTCCAGACAGAATGCCTTTATCAGAGCTTCATGAGGCAGCCCCTGGGAACACACGGTCTGCCAGCACATAGAGACTCCCCACTGTCAGGCCCACTCTTCTCCACGAAAGGCGCAGGAAGAGAGCAATTCCCACACTAGCAGAGCCTCCCCCACGAGGCTTGGGTCTGGACAGACACTGGAGGCTCAGCATTGTCCAAAAAAGGAAAAACTATCACAAATATGCTTTCTTTGAGATTAACATCTCACGGTCTCATCATGGGGAAAGAGGACTATCTGTGTTTATGTGTCATCTTACTCCCCTCCACTGCATTGGGGGGAGAGCAAACATTCATGCATGTCCTTTACTCCACATCAGGTGTTAATTGAGCTCTCGGTTTATTTTGAAAGCGGGGAGCACTGGTAGACTCCGCTAAAAGCCATTGCAATCTGTGCCGCGAGCACCTGATTGACGCAGAAAGCTTCGCATTGAGAAATGATAGCTCTCTAGACATGAAGCCTCATCAGTTAGGCTCACATTGCTTTTCATTTAAACTTGTTTAAGCGACCTAATTATATAATTTAGAATTCAAACCTAATAAGAGATACGAGGCATTATTTAACTGCAATGGAGACACTTACAAGTTAAATTCAGCCAGAAATACAACTCCGGCAAGAAAAAAAAGAGACACCATATTGGCTTTCATTTCTTAAAGGAAAAACAGACAAATAGATGTCCTCTGAAGTATGCATCGACAGGCAAAGCTCTCGTGATTATCATTATTCATGTGTTTTTAAGATTCTTGAAGTCCTCCATCTCCTTAGCGACCAAAACTGAAGTCCTTCCTACATTAATCATTTGATAATATTCTTTATCTTTGTTTGTTCATTTTTCTTTCAGCATGTACATGAGTGCAGAGAAAACAAAAATTAGTAAAAGATCTCTTTCTGAAATGGAAAAGGATGGGTAAACTGGGGATGGACTAAATGAATCCTAAATGGCTACTGATTAGAAAACCTGTGTGAAATCATATTCTCATTTCAGATAAAATTGTAAAAGCTTGCTTTTAAGGTGCGGTAATGGAGAACCAATTTGATCTCCTGCACAAAGGTAAACATCCTCTCACAGACATGTGGGGTATTATCAAAGGCTGGAAAAAGCTAATTTAGCATCATTCTAATTAGAATAAACTGTGCCAAATTTGAATTCTTAGACTGAATATCTTTCGAGTGACTTTTTTTCGACAAAGATAAGAAGTGCATCTAAATGAAAAACACCTGTGTTCCAGGAAAATTATCTCACATTGAGATGAAATAAGCTAACAAACAATTTGCTGGGATAAAACACAAAAAAGCTCTCAGGGGCTTTAATGTGTTGGTGGGTCCGTGTGCGGTAGCTCTCGCAATGCACGCCACAGATCATGACACCCGCAGTCTGTCTGACTGGTGTGCTCAAGGAGACCCAGCGGTGACTGTGGACTATTGGGTGAGAGATGGAGTAACCCCCTAGCCCAGTCTAGCGCCCCCACAATCACCCCCTCCCCCTCCCCCCAAACTCCCCTGGGCAAGACACTGGGAGCAAGTCAAACCCCAGACCAGCACTGCCAGCCGGGGGGCAATAAAAGGGCTGTTTTATCTTCCCTTTTCATTTCTATTGGAGATCTATGGACTTGTTTTGCCTCTCTGTTTCTTTATGTTATGATTAAATATTGTCTATCTGCACAATTGATACCTAAGGCCAAAGGGAAGTCACTTTGCCCACACATAATTTGTAAGCTGTCTCTTTCCCTGAGGACAGATTTGTTCACAGTCAGAATCTGTTCTGTATTATCCTGCTGTAACACTGCCTTGCCTTTCGTCTCTCTTTAACGTCATGCCTTCACATTCTTGCTGCTCTGTCTGAGGTTTAAATATTTCCTTCCTCAAGGGGGAAAAAGGGGGATAAAAAACATATTTGAGTGGTAATCATAACCTTCTCCGAGGGAAAGCCTTTATTCGTATGTTAGAGGAAAGACTAGGGGGGAAAGCAAAGGCTTTGAAGTCATCAAATTTAACACTGATCACTCTTTAACCCCAAATATTTTTAAAGAATACTTTGATAGGAGGTGTAAAGCTACACTGCTTGATCTAACTGCATGATATCACATTCAAGTGACAGCAAGACCATAACAAGACTTTCAAAAAAGCCACTTTAAATTAAAGCTGACAGCTTAAAACAAACATGGGTGACTGCTTAATTAGTAAATGAAAGGAGATATTTCATTTCCTCTGAGTGTGAAAGGGCTTAGGGAGGCTCATGGAAAACCTTTCAAAAAGCTTTAAGAGTCCGCAAACACATGCAGCTTATTGAGAGAATCCTAAACCTTTCTAAAGACACTGCTTTTTTAGTAAAATAAATGGTAAACATTCCTCTGTTATATATTGAGGTTTCAAGGTAAAGATAAATGTAATAATCATTCTATATAGCAATGATATTAAATTCAGTGCGTAACGGTAATCCTGTCTGATTCAATATTCATAAATACACAGAATTTTCGGTGTCACTGCTGTTTGTTTAAGCACCAGTTTGCCTGTTCCTAGCAATGAAAGCAAGTGCGGCTTCCCACTTTGTGTGTGCAGACATATCATGCGAGTTTCATCTGGGAATTAGCCCATCCTTTCAGACAGGATTTGGTGGATGTGCCTGTGTTTTTAAAAGAAGCTGGCTTTTTTCATAGCCTCAGGTCATCACAGCAGAATATATTGAGCGCATTATGGATATGAATCCTGGGCCTAGACACGCAGCACAAGGGTCATTGCTTGGAGGCTTTGCGTTAGCTCCACACTTCATTGCCATAAAGCAATAATACACATCCCTGTTAACTCTTCCTTCTTTACAGAAAACAGTGGGATGAGTGTAATTGAATATTATGTGCTGTGGGGAAGTATAATTTTCAGGCTACTTAAAGATTTCCTGTTGTTTTGTTTTTCAAGAGACACTAGAGAGACGCATTAATAAAAAATATCATTTATGATTTCTCACAAACGAACAAGTGAAAAAGACTTATAACCTTGAGGGCAAAGAAAAGTTTACTGCTAGGTTATTTTACTTTGTTCATTTGTTCTGGTAGTAAAAGGTCATTCTTAACACAACTAACCTATTTAGTAAATGATGGTACCAAAGAAATAAATAAATCAACTGACTTAACCCTGACAGCTGTGCAAAATGCATTGATGGAGTTGTTTAAATTTGATTTATAGATTTTCAAAGGGTTGCAGTATCTCAGCGGAGTATATTTGTAGAGTGACACTGAATTACCAGAGGAAGAGAATAAAGATCTATATGCTACAACTGTTTCATAGATGTTGCCCTCATTTGGGATGCATGAAAATAGTTCTATTCTTAGTTAGAAAAGAGCTTCTGAGAAGAAACTGTCAGTGTAACTACGCTAAAATACAAAGTAGAACCTGTATGGCTCTTTGGTTAAATATTATCAATTTTCTCAGAAGCAAGTGTACATTTGTGTAAGAATAACATCTATTTGCTGTATCGGAGATTTGAACCCAGCCGAGGCAATGCAGATATTGTTCTGTGTTTGATTTAACCTTGGTTATTCAGGGAGAAATATTAGCAGGGTTCACGCTTCTGATGAGTTCGAAAATTATTTTTACACATGTCACTGTGAAATGTTAAAACAGTTTGTTTTTATGGTTCATCATAAAAGATATATTTATGTTTATTGTGAAAACTGAGAAGCGATAACATTCCACCAAAACATATTATCCGGTAAAATGTTAGAAAGAGACAAGATAAAATACCTTCTCGTCTTCCTCTTCGTCTTCACCCATGCTCATGTTCACCTAAGAGAAAATAAAGGGTAGAGGGTGATTTCAAACGAACGGGACATGTGGGCACTGGAGCATTTTTAACAAACACCTAGTAATGAAATTTTCTTTGAGTACATTCACCCCTATTGGGAGAGGCTTGTTTCCATAGAGACTGCATCACAGGGGTGACCTCACACAAAAGGAGAGGTGAAAGAGGGCCTTCCTCACAAGAGCACTGTCACACCAAAGCAATCTCATTTCTCCACAACATAAGCACACAGAAAAACAGAAAGAGAAAAATAAATAAAAAAACACATTTAATTTGGATGCTGTTGCCTAGATCACTTTATATCAAGTCATCCCTGACCCCAATGTGTTGCACACTATGACATTGCCTGGGAACAGAGCTGTGTCATTGCCGGCCAGAGGGTCACAGAGGGGTGGCAGTGTCTCAACACTGGATATGAGGGTGAGCCTGGGCTTTAACATTGCCCAGGGACGGAATCTTTGCCAGCAGCCATAAACACAATCACCGGGCCGGGGATGTTGCTTTGGGGAGGGTGTGTGAGCAGGCCAGGCCCTTGGCTGGCCGGTGAGAAGGCTTACAACACAGTGAAATTGGGGGGCAGTCAGAAGTGTGAACAGCATTAACCTTCACAGACATGTGTAGGGCAAACATAATTTCCATAACAGTAGAAAGAGAGGAGATAGTGACATGATGTGGAAAGAACTATAGTCCTGCATTTACAGATGTGACCATACTAAATCAACAGACTACAGGCAATACACACATTTACTGTAATTTGATTTTAGTGGCTTCTTTCTGCTTGTTGTTTCATTGGGCATCTTGAGAAAATGTAGACTCTAGTTTAACAAGCTATAAAACGTGGAATGCTGCTACAACTGGCTGTACTGAGATTTACATTTTATTGACCATCTCTTGTAATATACAGTGTATAAGTGCAAGAGTTGTTAATTGACATTACTTTAAAACTACAAGTTGCCCGATGTGTGCCAAAAGGATTTAACTCCAGCAGGGTTTGAGCAGAGTTGACATGCATCTACAGATGTGTATGCATGAATGCTGAAAGGTTCGGAGTCCTCGTCACTCACCAGGTCCTGGTTGGAGCTGGCCTTCCCTGCAGTGAGCTGGAAGTAGTGCCATCCAATGAGCAGAAGCAGGAAGAGGGGCAGCATGAAGAGCTCCCAGTGCCACACCGTCACGAGGAAGATCTGAGAAGACAGGACATGACAGTATAACGCAAAGCCCATCACACTATAGCTGGGACCTAGCTTCTCAGCAAGCCTGTTCCCAAAACAAAATATATAATGGGTTTAACCACGTCCTAAATCTCATGAAAAGCACTACAGACTGTAAAGCCTCTGAGATTTACAGCCGATGGCAACAGATTTTACTCTTAGTGGTTTGAAAGTAACAGACATTCAGGGACAACTTTTAATATCTTGAAATCCTATTTATATACACCAATAACACTGTGCTGGCAGAGTGCCTTACTGCGGAAAAGAAAGTATGACATGGATAGGCATGGTATGCTGTCTTTTAACTAGCACATCAAATCCTCTTAGATTCAGAAGCAGCGAGGCTCTCTGTCGAGGCGCATATGGCAACTGGAGAAGCATTTGCAACATTTACCCCCTCCATGGCGATGATACTGAGAAAAGCCAAGACCCCTGGTAGAAATAAGATGGATCACACTGAATGAGTAATCCCTCATAATTCTGTAAAGGAGTGATGCTAAGCACGTTGCACAACACCCACTGCATTTCACAGCAGAGCACTAATTGGACGGCTGCATTTAAACCCATTTAGTGACAGCCTAATTAGTCTGTCTCCAACTGAAATTATCAGGAATGTGTGAGGAGGATCACACCAGCCGGTTGACAGGGATGAAATAAAAATGTCCCCCACAGCAAGCGGAATCTTAAAATCTATTATAGTTTGATTATGTGCCAATACATCCAACATATGGTCCACTGTTATTTACCGCAGACATCTTTCACAATGTACATCTTTTTCTCATGTTTTGAATACAACGTGTTCTATAATTAATGCATCCTTTTGCACAGTTACATTCCTTCTACTCTATTAAGTTTATTTTTTACAAAGTTTATTTCAAAACATGAAGTATAACTGCTAAACTGAACCCACACATTGATAGCACTGAGCAGTCTAGGCTCAAAGTGCTTGAGGCTGCTACTATGAACAATATGTTCGAGTTAAGGCCGAGACAGGATGTGAACCACTGGGGCCTTCAGGCCTCAATAGCAGGTCTGTAAACAGCAGACTGTTCCTGTCATAGCAACCACACAGAGTCTGTGTATGGTGCTCTGGGGGCCAGTCTACCTACTGCCACACCAGGCCTAGGTTCAAACAGCCACCAGGGAAACCTGAACCATGAGTAATGCAGACAACACTGTGGCCCAACTGCCCTAGGCTTTACCACTGTACTGCTTATTATCCCTCAATACAACCTGGGAGATAGTGGGTGAGTTGAAGCATAATGCAGAAACACAGCAGGGTGGCCAAGGTTTAAAAAAAATGAACATTAGAAACAATATCTCATTCTTGTTTTTTTACAAGAGCTTATTTGAATTACGTATGCAGCAACAAACTAGAGCTGGTGGGGGATAAAAAAAAAGTAAACAATGAATATGCATGATGTGCAGAGGTAGCTGCAGTACATCTCATCTCTGTTATGAATAACCTACGTCATGTGTTGTCACCTCAGTTCCCATGAGGCGGCTCTAAAGCGACGCTACCCTCACCCCAGAGGATTTCAGCTGGCTGGTGGACAGGTAGCTTGTCATATTCCCAGTATTCTCATAAAAAAGGAAAAAGAAAAGGAGGAGAAATGTGCCTGGAAACTGACATGAGCCCAGCAGGAATGTTGAACCTCCTTGCCCTCGCTGCAAAAGCTGCTACATTAACCACTAAAGTCTAATTGCTTGGTCTCTGTCTTCCTGTGCAAGTCAACAGAGGGAGCCAATTCATTTCCGCCCAGGGAGTCGGCAGAGAGAATCTGTCACAGGTATTCATAATCGCCCACTAATGCAAATTTCTGCTCACCGCGTTCTGGCTCAGTGGACAAGATAAAAGCCTACAGAAATACAATGCTTTGTGTCTAAACTGAGTGCTTAAATTAGGGTATAAACCCAAACTGTCAGAAATATCTTCTCAATTCCTCCCTCATGGTATGTCAGCCCATGTGTTCAGGATGTACATGCTTTTTTAACACTAATAAAAAAGATGGAGAGAAACATCTGGGAAAACCTCTCAGATTCCTTCACTCAGGTGCACAGACTGAGACTTTGCCGTCAGACATCCCACAGTAATGAGCAGCGGCAGGACTAAACCTTTCCCTTGTCTCCCCACATTCTCCAGAGTTTCTGTGAAATGGAGACAGAACTAATTCCCCACTAAGTGGTTTATGTTTTATTAGCACGCAGCTGAGTGATTAAAGGACATGTTGGACAAAGTGCAACCTCTCAGGCGTAAGTGTAAATTTGTATAAAAAAGAATCCACATTTTAATTGCCATCAAAGAGGCTCCATTTCAGTCTTAAGGGCCTGACTGCGTATTTTTTCATCCGTCAACAAATTACGCATGACAAGTAAAACCTTGAACTTTTTAAACACGACAGTGCTAATATGTTGCAGTATGAGCGGTAAAAACTTAATTTATTTCACCAAAAAGGCCATAAAGCAACAAACAAAAGCGAGGGAGGTAATAATTAATGATACACCTGAGCATTTAGGTTTACACACGGCAGAATTGGATAACAAACGACTTGCAATTGAACAAGTGTTAGTATGTATGTCTGGGAGAAGTGTCTCTAATGTAGGAAAACTCCCTTGACAAACACCATTTAGCTGAAAAATGTCTGTATGATTATGCACAGGGTGCCTAGGGAGAGGAAAAAAACAATGAATTAATAAAACTATTAGCACACGGTGGAGTAGATGATGGAGATGCACTCTCCTTAGCCACCTGTAAGCGCTTGGAGAAGGGGGCAACCCTGGGCAGAGCCATTCTGCCAGCAGGGTTAAGAACAGCCTGACAGATTTGTTTTATAGTGCCATTAATATGATTCCCCTAAATGCATTCTGCGCCTTCTCATGCAGATCCCCTGGCCAGCAGAATCCAGTACCTAATAATAAAGCACTCAGCGATTAAAAGTGTGAATAAAATAACTTAAAGCTGAGCAAGCATGGCAGCTCCCACCACCCACACTCTCCCAAGAGAGGGAGAAGAGATCGTAGCAGGAACAAAGGGACAAAGACACCCTCTATAAGAGTTTCTACCATCCTGTAAATTGATTAACAGAGGAGGGGGTTGCCCAGTCTACCAACCCAAACTACTGACTGGCAGACGTACCACCAGACTGCAAGGCTGCCAAATGCTCTCCTTATACACTACCGCAGATAACCGGCTATAAATATAGGCGTCACATCAGTGTAACACACGGAATACTGTTGATAAGCCAATTTAGTGTAGTGTCACAGCATGAGGCCATACAATATCATTACAAAACAGCTCACTAAAAACAACTGTTTGTTTAACGTGGTACATTTCAAAATACCCTGTATATCCTAGACTATGTACGATCCAAACACACGGAAGGTTTAATCTAGGCTGTATCTTCATTACTCTTTTCGGTTTCACTCCACTTGGAAAGCTAAACAAAGCGAGGAGAGCGCCAGCCAGCATTATGAGGGTCAGTCATGGGGGTTGTGGACGGCTGCCAAATAGCGTGAACATATACTGAAAGAGTTTAACAAGACTGACTAACAAGCTGCAGGGTTTGTGTATTTATGTGTATGGTTGTCTCTGCATTGTTTTGTGTGTCTAATGGACAGAAAAAAATTCAGGATAGGTGTGTGTGACAAAGTGAAAATATGGGCTATAGAAATATGGGATATATAGAAAATGTATTACAATGATTATGATGAAAATAAAAATAATATTAATAAATAGGAACCTCTAAAAAAAAAAAGTCTTTACTCTGACCGAGATGGGGTTTTTTCTGGGTGAAATCAAGGGCAGTGAAATTAATCTGCATTACTTCCTCAATTAAAATACCCAAAAAAAGGAGATTAATAATGAATCAAAGGCACAAGTAGCAGCTCAGCTCACGCAGGTCTTTTTTTCCCAGCCCAGCTGAAACAGAGTCTGGCTGAGGGCTTATGTTGGGGACAGGAGCGGCAGGCTTTAAAGTAGCTGTAAACGCAGAGCAATGAGACATGTAATTTGTGTTGAGCTCGGGCCAGTGTGGGGACAGGCTTTCAGGGGGTGTCGGAGGCAGAGGAAGCACAGATAAGATTTCTCTTCGGGGCAGGTAGAGTGTGTGGGCAGCCATGGTGCTCTGAGCTAACGCTGAATAAATATTTCACATACGCTCAGCTCAAGTCTTATCGACTGGGAAGAGAGAGAGAGGAGGGGGGGCTGCATACGAGTAAGAGCAATAAAATGGGGAATCTCATGTCCCTCTTCAGCGGGCTGAAATTGTCTCTAACAGTCGTGAAGAGTATTGCAATTCATCATTAAATTTGTATATAAAATATTATATCAAATATAGTAATATTCAGATTTACTGTAATTACATACTAAAAGCTTAACAAAAAAAGCAACATCATATTTTTTTGTAATAAAACCATAGTTAAATAAAAGAAAAACAATTCCTTATCCTAAAAGTTGATTGTGTCTATTTTCACTTGATTCCGTATATATTTTTACAATTTGTTAACAAAAGTCAAGCTAATGACAAAAAAAAATGCCACAGCTTGTAAGGACGCATGCACAGTGCAGAGCGAAAGTGATAGCAGCTCTTTATCAAAGCACTGAGGAAGAGCAGCCGTGCGAGGCAAAGCATTAGCATTTGCTCACAGGGCCAGCCCTGGCCGTTGTCTCCCCGCCTGTCTGACACATGCCAGGGCCAGAGTAGCGCCAGTACGGGGCTGGAGCAGGGCAGTCAGCGGGGGCCCCGTGGTGCCTGTCAGTGGTGGCTACACTGACCCTGCACTCCAGCACTGGCCACTAGTGTTTAATCCGTGTCGGGAGCGTTAACACTGAGCGACCTCCTGGGTGACAGATCTGCCATGCGAGCCTTTCCCCCTGAGGAGGTGGGGAGGGAGTGGCATTGACTCTCTCTCCCTGTCAGCTCAGCTCACACGGACGTTAACGCGTCGGGGCCAAGACCGGCCCCGAAACACCCACACTCAGGGGCGGACAGGTCGCCGCCTCAGCTGCCTGGGGAGAGGTGTCCTCTGTGACTAGGAAGGTGGCGAGTGAAGGCAGTCAAATAATATATGGCCACACAATGGGGTTAAACACAAAGCATACATACAAATGCCATCATATAAAGCAACTAAGTACAACGGATGCACAGAGAAGACCTCTACCTGTTGTATTCAGTGCAGCCAGCACTATAAATCTAATTATAAATCATTATAAGCATTATAAATCTGAGCACTACTTGTTTGTACTTAAAAAAGTTACTGTCTGATGATACAAAATAATAATGAAGAATTCAGTCAGTTTAAACTGAATCAAATGTGTTCGTAAAACTGAAATCCATGTCTTAAAACATGTGAAAATAGGAACAATTTCACAGCCCTAATGAAGTGAATGTTACTGGAGAAAGCGTATTAATCCCACTAATAAGGGGACATGTTTCAAGGTTATACGCGGCATTCAGCCACCCTTTAGAGCTGTCAACTGACACACAGCCATTCAGGGCAGCTAAATAACAACACTGTGGTAAATCGGGAGGCACTGCTGAGCAGTTTGCCAGTAGTCCTATCATTTAATAATTAATAGATCTCAGACTCAAAACCATGAATACACACCATCGCCATCACTGTCATCTTTTTTTTCTCGACTAGACACATTCCCACTACAGTCTGTGAGAACTCCCACAGCCTTGGAGATGGAGAGCATAACCCCATGAGACTGAAGAAACCCACTCCTGAAAGGCCTCCAACTTTTTCAAACAGAGAGAAAACAGATGCAGAGCAGAAACAAGGAGACAATTCACAGGCGTGCACAGTCTTGCTGTTCTCACAAAAGCTCGGCCACACTGCAATGCAGTAAACCACAAATAGGCAGATCCAAGACTCACGGAGCATCTCATTTTCAGGGACAGTGTTAACAAGAACAATTATGAAAACTCTGATTACGGCTTTGATCTTAAACAGGCTGGTGTTCTGGTTAATGGCCCGACTGCTGTGGCTCTGCACAGGTGGTCTCCCGGGACCTCTGGAGCCAGATCTGACCCTGTCCTGCCCTCATCTGGGTAGACGATGATTCTATCAGCCCCCAAAAAGTGCCCGTTGCAGCTGCCAAGTGTGTTTACAGCTGCATCGCATCAAACGTTCATCAAATACCATCTTTACAGTGTGTGATGTGAAGCAATCAGCATTTCACAGGCTGTCAAATGATGTCTAAAGCGGTTGCTACCTGGCAATGACAAAAAGGAAATGGTTCAAATACTCACATAAGGTATACAGGTTTCTTTCTAGTCTAACTGCTGACAGATGAGGTACCTCATATGTTAAAATATTAATTCTACTTAAATACTTAAAGCGATCTAATGACAGCAAAGCTCAAAATCAGCTTTCAAATGTAAATTATCGTTTTTTTTTATACTTTCATCCATTTCATCTAAATCAAAATTGTTCTCAACTTTAAACTTCTGAAACAGATTAATTTGGCTGTCTAATACACGCTCATTTAGCACCCTTTTTTCTTCTTTTTTTGTGGAGGAAACTTGTGTCTCTTGGTGTAATGCACAGAATGGAGGATTTCACTCGAAGTTGTTCCCACGAATGTTGAGAAAAGTAACTGATCTCCTCAGTGCCTCCATTCACGTTTCCAGCAGTGCTGTAGCTCCATCTACAGGTCCTATTCTTGTGTGCAGCCAAGAACTCTGGGTGACCCCTCTGCAGTCACTGCTGATGTATAGCACATTCATCTCGCTCAGTCTTAGTGAAAAGCACATCTAAAGGCAGTTATTTTATGAAGATTTTAGCTGTCACATTTCCTCTCTCTCAGAGAAAGGAACATGCTGTTGTCAAACTCTTGAAAAGCGCAGATCCTAGGCTCATTACTGTAGCATAAACAAGAAGAGGAAAAAAATTCAAAATTCTCTTGTTTGTATTTCCTTTCACTGATGAAAATGTTTATGAGGATTTGCCAGAACTTTGTTGAAATACGTTTTTCTTTTCTTTTCTTGTTTTCTTTTTTTTTTTGATACATTACCTAATTAGAGAGATTCTATTTTAAAACCGCAACACATTGGTGGGAAATCGAAGGCGACTTCAAACAGTATGGACTCTGCTGATGAGATTGCACAATCAAAACAAGTAACCTCCTGCTCTCGCAAACAGTGACAATACTGCAAGTATTTCCATTCCTCACACAATAACACTCAATAACGCATAAAACTAAAACTATCAATCTGCTACATGTACATGTATATGTTCCTGAATGTGCAGCTTTCTGCCACTCATGAGAGAAAAGTTGTCTTGATATCAACAAAGAAGACGTCTCCCCCACCCACCAAAAAACGAACTTCACATTCCCGTTCACTTAGTTAACATGAACCAGAGCAGTGATCCCTCGTGCAAAATTTGAATACTACCAACAACCACCTCATAATGCATACATGAATCTACATAAACAGGATACAAATGTAGACGGCATGCTGTGAGGAGGTCAGAAAATTGGCCTGTGGGACTGAGTGATATAATGGCTGAGTATTCCTGGTAAAGCACTACGCGAGCATCCCGCAGTCCCAGTAGAAACCACATCAGCGGTAATGCATTACAGGATGTATATGGTGTAAAAGGGTAGGACCGGTCTGCCTGCTTGATAAATAATGTATTATAATGTATATTAAAGCTAGACCCACCACTGCAGCGTTTCCTACCAGCATACCCTGAGAAGCCCTGCACAGCCTGCCACTGTGGAAAAGAGCAGACACTAGTGGTATAATTATGCACATCGGAAAGGCAAGCAGAGGCCATCTGTCAATGTCTGAATCAGTTACCTTATTACCACTGCCTAAAGATATAAAGATAGGAGTGGGAGCTGCTTTCATTAAGGCACATGGTGGCATGCTGCTTTAGACAGCTCCCAACACTAACTTAATTGCAAATGATGACTTGGAGGAGGAGGAGGAGGAGTGGCTGTACAGTGGCTACCCTTGGAGTGGGCAGAGGCACTTGTGTGGATAGCGGCATGGGACGAGGCTTGTAATGACAGTCAGTCAAGACCTTGTTGTTTCTCTCACTGTTCCGAATTTTTTACCCGGTTACTATCAATTGCATGCAATATTTACATGTCATTTGAATGTTTCACTGTACTTGTTATTTGATGAGAAATATATATATATATATATATTTTTTTTTCAACAAATAACAAGTACAGTATATATATATACATATATATATATATATATTACTGCAAAAAAAATACTTTTCACTCGTTGAACTCTCAGTCTGCTGATGAGTGAAGTTGTTGAACTGAGTTCTTCCAGGCATCCAATAATTGACACACGCTATCAGTGGGTGATGAAAACAGTGGCAGATTCACTGTTTGAGCAATTCTTGCCAAGCACCCTTCGACACTTATAATTTTGTAAAGCACACCTAATCGCAGACGAAGGCGTATTGACTACAATTTCACTGTCTGCTTTTACAAATATCATGTCTTGGAGTCTTAAAAGAGCAATTGTCTCAAATAAAAAAAGGACAAAGCAGCGAGAGTCAATGTCACAAGAATTACCATCCTCACTGACAGGGAGCAGATGACACAACCGACAAAAATTAGATTGGGAAGCACTATGCTACAATAGCAATGACGGTCCTGATGAAAGTAGTGAGCGTGCAAGTCTTTTTCCTTCATTCTAAGAGCTCTATTTGTGTGCTGCACTCCTAAACAGCAGGTGGAGTAGAAGTGGAAATGAAAGATTAGAGTGTGGCACCACACACTCCCATCGCCTGCGGAGGATCTAATTATAGGTGGAAGAAGATGGCCCCATCCCGCTGACCTGTCACCTGTCAGCCTGCCTATCCTCCTGCTCTCCTGCCCATATCCCTGCCTCCAAGTCTCTCGCTATCTGCCTTCGTAGACCGCACCCTTACCCGACTGTCTTCCTCTTTCTGTTCTCCAACTTTCTTTCCCAGATAGTAGCCTGCCTCCCACTCGATCCTTATACAATCGCCTGCATTGTTCTCTGTCTTCCTGTCTGTGTGTCCGCCTGCCTGTCTGTGTGCCTTGCTGTTCTAAAGGCTGTGATACATTGAGCCTGGCCATTGCCTGGGGGGATTTGCACCTCAGGATCAGTGAGAAGGGCTTACAGAATACACCAGGTATGAATTGCATGTCATTCTGAGACAGAGCAGACAGAAGAAAGGCGGTGAAAGGAGAGTTCTTCACACACCCTGTCTGTGACCGCTTCCTCACCCTGACACGGCGCTGGCAGGGCTTTCATAGCAAGTGTACACTCTTAATCATGACATTACATGTGCTGTACTGAGGGGGATTCACCGGGTGATTTAAGATTATTTAAGCTTAGGACCTTAGATCATATACCCTCATTAAAAACAGCTAAACAGAGACATTTAAACAAGGTTCAAATCTTGGAGGCAGACTGTCACTCCTCCACCCAAGGAAGCTGAGACTGTGATCCTCCTTACACCGTCCCCCGGGCTAGAAGGCTTTGCAAAGAAGTCAGATGTACAAACGCACAAACCCCACCCCTTTAAATACACTCTAATGTCATCAGAACTGAAGGAAAGCCAAGTGGAGTTTGATTTAAAGGATAGAGCACATCCATCACATACGCATGGGATAAAAACAGAAGGCAGCCATTGTTTTTCATGGGAACAAGACTAGTGAGAGAAAATGACTAAACCAAGGATTCTCCTCAACATCTAATTCACATAAAATGAAAGAGTTAAAACTGGGCTGCAGTGAAATGGGACAAAACTTGTTCGCCCCAAGGCTTAAAGAGAGTTCATTAACGTGAGGCAATGACTTACCAGAAAGGCTATTAGACTCCGTTGCGTGCTCTCCCATTGAAAACAGCTTTTAATGTACTGTAACGTGTACAGAACTGCTGTGCTGATTTTTCGAACCCGACATATATTCCGGGCAAGAACCTAATGGGAAATAATTGGAACAAAACACCAGTTAGTATCAATTGAAACTGGACATAATGTTTATGACTTTGCAATGAGGTTCAATGAGCTTTACAATCCCTTATTTGCTACGTGTGAAGTTAGATGTTTAAAGCCAATTAAACAAATTAGTTTGACTATGTCCGATCCAAACTGCGACCGTGTGTGTAGCTTTGTTGTGGATAATTCACTATTGGGATGTGAGGAGGACATATTGGCAAGCCTTTTTGTTCCATCTGCTAAATTCTGCTAAAAACATCAATAGAGATGACCTTTTTGGAGAACTTCTGGTTTTCCTCATTTAAGAGTGTCTCCTTTGGTTGGAAGGTTCTGATACCAGCTCTGACCTGGGACAAAAGAAGGAAACAATAAACACTACCGTGTAACACACGTCACACTATATGATATGAAATAGTATCACCTTTCTAACAAGCTTGAACATATTCAGTTTGATTCTTACTTTGTTGTAGATCACTTCCAGCACCAGTGTGATGGTTCCTTTTGATGCATTTCCCAAGTCTTCTTTCTTCAAGAACAGGCATATCTGGTGCCCATTCTCAACCTTTTAGAATAAAAATTAAATGTAAGTTTATATGATTAACATGTAAGACCAATTAAATCCTGTCACAGTGGTAATGTGGTAGCTGATCATAAACAAACTTACAGTCAGTAATGGAATGGCCACTTTTCCTAAAAAGTTTGGGGCTTTGTCTCCATTTTCATCAAGGAGAGTGAACTCTATCACATCATGAATGTCCTTTATTGGGCTGTAACATAAGAGTTAAGAAACACTTTATTCACATTAAAGTATACCACATAAATTAAGATGATGTGTTTTTTCCCAGATGTCCTACTAACAGTGTAAAGGCTTTGTTCCACTCCGGATTGGGGCTCTTGTAGATTGTGTGAGTTTGAAGTTTGCTGTTACCGACCTCTAATACACAAAAAGCGTTGATTTTTCCTGCAAATGACAAAGAAGTGTTATTATTTGTGGTTTAATTATTATTTTTTTAAATCACGACCATGATGATAGAAAACAAAAGTGAGTAGTTCTAACAATTACCATTGAGATCTGTGGCAGGAAGATCATTTGCCTTTACAACTTTGACCTGAAGAAAGCCAACCTCTCCCAGAGACTTGTGTGAGTTCTTTAAGCTCTGAAAAAAAAAAAAAAGGAATAAAAACGTGTTATTCTAAACTCTTTTATGAGCAAGATTAAAAAGGTTACCACATACCATTTCCCTCTTAGCAGAATTATATTAATGTTAATGAACCACAAGCATTTTATAAAAACCCATATCAGATATTTGTATTTCTCACTGAATAAGCTGACATTAATAACCTCCAAATGGGACAAGGAGTATATACCAATACTTCGCATTAAAAATTCAAAAGAACTTACAAATTTCTCCAATACCGCGTCTCTCTCATCAGGCTTCTCCCAGGCAGCCGTTTCAATGTTAGAGATGGAGACTCCCCAGCAAGGTCTAAGAGTGACCAGTACCACCAGCCTGCCCTTTCCTGGGTCCAGCACTTGAGTGTAGAGCTGCCTCTCATTAAGTGGAAGTCTCAATAGGTCAATCTCAAACCTGAGACACAAAAGGAATATAGTTCCATTGAAACACATGAGGCAAACTGGTTCTGTGGACGAGCAAATGTGAGCTAAATTTGCACGAGCCACCAGGAAATACTCACATCCCCCATGACTCCTCACTCTTCCTCCCTCTCTTGGAGTACACCTCCACCTGCAGAGGTTCCTGGTTATCTTCAAACTGATTGAAGTCAAACTGCTCTCTCCACTGTGGATTGGCCTGAACGCAAATGTTCTGGGGGCAGTTAAGACACAAATTCAGCAACGTGGAAACAAATACACACAAACACACTGACACCACATCAGGTGTAATGCATTATCAGACCGAGCAGCTCCTGCATGACAGGTGGATTAAGTCTTCATTCAGTCCAACCAGAACAAGGCAGGAGAGGAGAAAGAGAGGTGTGTTGTGTGTATGTGTCTCTATTTGTGTGTGCTTGTATGTGTACACCTCAGCAGCCACTCTGGGATTGTAAACACTGACAGCTTCCAATTAGAATCAGCTTTGTCCAACAAACAAACAAGCAGAGAGGAAAGGAGAGAGGTTTACAAAGAAATGACACGACAACACAAGACAAGTGCACCATAGAATCATCAGGGGGGAGGCCAACAAGTACAGGTAGATGAACAGGGCATGCTGGGTATGCAAATGAAGGCAATGAAGCCCAGCACCCGAGGCACAGGGAGAAGTGAGTGGCAGCATTGCCCAGTCTAATGAGCTGCCTCTGCCATGGCCCAGTGAGCCAAGGTGGAGGTGAGTCACTGACAGGCACCTGCTGAGAGCGAGAAGCGGGGAAGTAAGAGATAGGGGCTGGGAAGAAAGACTTGAAGTAGAAAGAGCAGACATTAAAAAGAAACAGGAGCATGAGAACAGGGAGTGTAGGAGAAGTAGAAAAAGAGAAAGACTTTTGAGAAACAAGTCCAACCTTGCTCTTGTACTTCTGATCACCGAGGCGGAAGCGGACGTAAATGTCTCCATGGCCATGCTGCGGCAAGTCCTGTCCCTCCACCAAGGTGATACCAAGCACCCCAGTCCACATCTGGTTCTTCAGCGGATTTCTCGGCCCCTCAGCTGGTCGCGAGGACGTGGGGGCCTGGTTCTGCTGCAGGCCAAAAGGTACACAGAGGAAACGTTTTTTTTTTAAAGCTCAATGTGTGTGGAAGCTCTGCGCTCCCCTCTCTGTTTACCTGCTCCTGCCTCAGCCTGGCACCTCATCATGTTCACAGAGTGCATGAAAGTAGGACAAAGGTCCACACTATACAGCACATCTCTGTTGGAGCACATTACCACATCTCTACTGACAGGTAAGCCACACCATGGAGGCTCCTGGAGAGCGAGGAAGAGAGGAACGTCAGTGAGCAGCCAGATGTCCCTGGCTGTGACAGTCCCACTCATCACTGGCTCCCAGACTGAGTGTGGGGAGGCAGGACACTTGGCATACTGCACAAGAGACAGCAGGCAGCAGTGAGTAATGATGCAAACCGCACAGCTCTCTCATCAGCAAATTATGCATACATGCAGTATGTATGGCCAGCATCAGAGTTTAGGGCGTGTTGGCAAATCCATCCAATATTTATTTAACCAGCAAAATAACAAATAGTTTCAACTAAATCCGTCTTGAATCTACAAAATTAAAAAAGATGATGTGCATTTGAGGACTCTTTGGAAATCAAGGACAAGCCCAGCAAATAATTCACTTCTCCTGCCGTGTGTCACAGAGGGAGTGAGAAAGAGAGGCCTTGATATGTTTCCATGTTAGAGTTCCCGTGAGGCCATGCGGTGATAGGCCAGGGCTGTAAAAACAAACAGCAGAGAGGTTGTGTCGGGCTGACTGTAATTAAAGAGCAGGACCGTAATCTGCTCAGGCCTCTTTGATTGCCCGGCTCCTTCGACTGCCCCAGCGACGCCGCTTCAAACAGCCCCACTACAACTCCCCTGCCACTCAGGCCCCTCCTCCTCACTACGGGGTCACAACCCACATTGCCACCCAATCCGGAGGGGATCAAAGCACATCTCAGGGACCTGAATTAACATGGAATACCACAGGCACAGCCCTATAAATATCAGCCCCTTCAAAAGAAGAGGAACAGAGGGAGTGGAGGAGCGATATAAAACAGGCCTCAGCCAAGTCATCCCAAGTGTTTATCTTGGACACATTTCTATCTCAGCGGCCAATAAAACAATTCCACTTAACTGTAAGTGGCCCCTAAAGAGAATCTATTCCTGGTCCTAAAAGGGCTGTGCGATTGCTTCCATATGGTGGGACAGCATGGGGACAAGCACGATGAGCTCAGACCCAGGTCCATTTGGCTAGTACCTCAGCACTGTCCATCCACAGCTGTGATATTACATCCTAACATCTGGGTTATTGCCCGCTATGCCTGGGAATTATCAGCAGTGCCGATCTTAGGCATCCCACACTGGCAACATGCCTCGAACAGCAGAGTCCCCCTCCCACTTCTCCCATACGCCCCCCTCCTGTTTGAAACACTATCACACAGCAGAGTTTTACTTAGGCACTTGCCATTCCCTGTCTCTGTGGTGGTAACACAGAGGGAGAAAACGATGTTCTGAAAGAGGGGGAGTGGAGCTGTAAGAGCTGGTGGGTATTCAGCACTTCCAGGATAGGTGTTAAATGCAATAAGATATTGAACATTTGTCAAAAATGAAATGGGAAAAAAAATGGCATTGTTACATTGTTAAATTAGCACTGTGATTTAGGCAGCCGAACATTGTGAAGAGTCCCATCACACATTGCTGTCTCCCTTTGAGTATCTTTAACCATCTGTAGTGGATAACCTACAATGTGTATGAAAATGGCTTCATTCCTTTGTCATCTAATTTCAAATTGAGATTGTCTACTGGACCATCGAGACTGAACAGTGGCAGATGTAGTGACTACATAGGTGTGAATATAAACCCACTCGCTGCAGTGTGAGTCCCAAACAGCAATCCTCCTATCTCACTCTGAATCTAATTACAGCTGCAATATATTGAAAACCACTTGAGAGGATATGGAACTTTGTTTACTACAAAACCAAATACTGCTCTATAATATTCATCAAAGGGCTCTTTCATGACAACATATTCAGTCAATATTATTATTTTGGTTTTGATCAGAATGTAATATTGTACCACTTTTTTTCACAGCAAATGATACCACTGAAAATAATATGCATTGCAAAAAAGCTTCACTATAAAAACAACAAAAGAAATGGGCTTTGCAGAAACCAAGGTTACACACAAAAGCCTGAGTCCTGAGCATACAACTCATTCTTTGTTGCACCATAGTACAGTGAGCTACTGCCCCCTAGTGCTTCAGATCAGGGTAACCGTCAGCACGGCCATGTAAATTACAACATTGAAATCGTGGTGGCATTCCGGATACAATTTGGAAATGATTAAGTTAATATGAAAAGTAATGATATACAAATCCATACCTTAATCTTCTTTGGTGGCCATCTCTATGCGAAAGAAATACATGAATCAGTACAAACAATTCAGGTAAGACCGGAGACAGAGAACTGCATCAACAAATACTGTTTATATCAGAAATACTCTTACAGGGCTTCTTTTGATGGTGGCATCTCGAAACATTAAGCAGACGTCGACAACGATGACGCCCATGTCATCTTCTTTACTTTTTGGGTCATCAAGCTGCAACTCCATTTCATAGGTTCTGTGAAGAGACAGGAAGGACGTGAAGATTAAAACTGATGACCACTTATGGATATCCTTACGATTATATATTCCTTAAAATATAATATTAGGATATATTCCTCACTTGTACAATTCAAGATTGTTCAGAATTATATTGCTGGAACCCATGAACTCATCAGCGGTCCGCTTTTTATTGTAGATCTGCAACAATATTACGAACATCGTTAATAAATACAAAATAAATTGTATGCTCCAGAACAAAACCACTCATGAATTGTAAGATAATGTACTTCTATTCAAACAAACAAACAACGCCTACCCGAACTTCCACGGCATGCTCTCTGTCTCGAAGAGGATGGGAGAAGGACTCGTTCCACCGTGGATTCAGGGTTTTATAAACCACTTTGCTTTTGTAGAACTGTTTTCCTTCAAGTTTGAACTTCACATAAGGATCACTGGTCCCTAAAATTAAACACACAAAAAAATTAGCCAGATAATGTTGTGAGACACAAGTGGCAATTACCTTAACCACAGTGTATAAACAGGGATTTACATAGAAATATATGGCAACAGTGAATTATTAAAAGCAAACTATTTTTACTTTGTGTGGAACATATTGTCACTTAAAAAATGTACACTGTATATGAAAACACACACCCACACCACGTACACACCCTTCCCCCATGCTGGTTGTGAGAGACTGAAATATGTGAGGAGGGGGTGCACCCCACACATGGCAAAAGCATAGGGATGTAACTGTTTAATTGTGAAAGAGTAGAAACACTCGCCAGCATGAGGCAACCAGAAACCAAAATCTAGAAGCAACCAGTGTTAATCTCCCAAGCCTGTTAAGAAAGTCTGTCTGCGAGTGGGGTGGGGGTATGGGACTTCTTTGTTTCTGCAATTGCATGCAGATTGGCCAAAAAATGAAAGCCAGTCCCATGCCTTCATTTGTATAGGGGAATAAAGGGGGTGCTTGAGAGAGCCTGCAGGGAGGCTTGAATCACATGACAAAGGCCCTGTGGGGATGGGCTGTCAGGCCTGTCAGCTCCCCACTCCAAATGAACATCTCGCAAAGGCAGGCAGGACCCACAGCAGCTCCACCCTGCCAGCCTGTGACAGGGAAACCTCCAGGCAACTTGACAGGAGGAGAATGTGGCAGCTAGCAAGGAGAAAAGCTCTGGCATGACTGAGAACGGTGACGATGGAAATTAATGGGAAAAAAGGGGAGAACAAAAACCAAAGAGTGGGGGCTGGTGGCGTGGGTCCTTTCAGAATATGTAATGACAATGTATGCCACTGGTGAGCCTTTGGCACGCTGTTGATTGTTGGGCAAACAGTGAAGAGACAGGGGGCGTGTGGGGATTGCATCATCATGGTGCCATCTTGTCAGGGAAAGTAAGGTCTCAACTAGCAGGGAGTAGGGCACTGAGCTTGGAGG
Organism: Myoxocephalus aenaeus; assembly: GCA_038501785.1. NCBI lineage: Eukaryota > Metazoa > Chordata > Actinopteri > Perciformes > Cottidae > Myoxocephalus > Myoxocephalus aenaeus. Next base: position 11,378,205 of record JBAMJR010000350.1, on the reverse strand, counting down.
GTCTTCTGCCACCAAGCAGGAAAAAAAAACGTTAAGCGGCATTCCAAGTCCTTTCACTGTTTGGCTGTAGAGTGATATCTTAAAACTACAGGAGCTACAGAATATTTAATATATTGGGTTAAAATGACAAATTAGCAGAAGGATTTAGATTTCCAATAACGTAAGAGTGGTGTAGCTTTGAACTACTGACATATCACAGCTTTGTAAACTGTAATGCATCCATCAATATAAAATGAGTTTTAACTATTATTTTTACATGTAGTAAAACTAATTATGTAACGTTTCAGAAATTGCTGGTAAATAGCCACACTTACAGTTTGAAAACCAACCATGACATCTCACAACACCATTCTCAGCGCTAAACCTTACTTTACTCCATTTTGCTCTTTAATAACCTGCACATGATCAATTTGCACATCATTATTGTCCAATGCTACCTCATTTAATTCAATTTCAAACAAAAAACTGCAACAAATGTGCACACTTATGTCTAATGTATATAGTATGTTATCCTATGTTTATAATTCATTATTGTTGTTGTAGTTTGACGTATTTATTGAGTATTCTAATATATATTCTATATATAGTGTTTTCTATAGATGTATTTCTCTCATGTTGCTATGTATATTTACGGTGTATTTAATGCTGTTGTGGATAACCTGCTACTGTAATAGAATAATTTCCTAATTTGGAAATAATAAAGTACATCTCTATCCATCTATGAATTTTCTCCGGTTGTCGTTCCACTTTTGGCCACCTGAGGTCGCTGCTTTCCCAAAGCAAACTCTGCTGAGCCTCAGAAGATTAGGTCAGTCAGTCAGTCAGTCAGTCAGTCAGTCAGTCAGTCAGTCAGTCAGTCAGTCAGTCAGTCAGTCAGTCAGTCAGTCAGTCAGTCAGTCAGTCAGTCAGTCAGTCAGTCTCTCTCTCTCTCTCTCTCTCTCTCTCTCTCTCTCTCTCTCTCTCTCTCTCTCTCTCTCTCTCTCTCTCTCTCTCTCTCTCTCTCTCTCTCTCTCTCCCTCTCTCCCTCTCTCCCTCTCTCCCTCTCTCTCTCCCTCTCTCCCTCTCTCTCTCCCTCTCTCCCTCTCTCCCTCTCTCCCTCTCTCTCTCCCTCTCTCCCTCTCTCTCTCCCTCTCTCTCTCCCTCTCTCTCTCTCTCCCTCTCTCTCCCTCTCTCTCTCTCTCCCTCTCTCTCCCTCTCTCTCCCTCTCCCTCTCTCTCTCTCTCTCCCTCTCTCTCCCTCTCCCTCCCTCTCTCTCCCTCCCTCCCTCCCTCTCTCTCTCCCTCTCCCTCTCCCTCTCCCTCCCTCCCTCTCCCTCTCCCTCTCTCTCTCCCTCCCTCCCTCTCCCTCTCCCTCTCTCTCTCCCTCTCCCTCTCTCTCTCTCTCCCTCCCTCTCTCTCTCCCTCCCTCTCTCTCTCTCCCTCTCCCTCTCCCTCTCCCTCTCCCTCTCTCTCTCCCTCTCTCCCTCTCTCCCTCTCTCCCTCTCTCTCTCCCTCTCTCCCTCTCCTTCCCTCTTCCTGATCAAAATCATTGTAAATGGATAATCAATTATCAACAAATCATCCAGTTATTGAAATCAACTCAATCATGTGTTAAAATCTAGACTCATCTTTAAAAGTTCATGCTTGATTCATATCTGGATATGACTAATAATAATTGAAACCAAACAAAATGACAGATACTTTAAGATGAATAAGTATTTAAAATACTTGCTCATTTGTGATTTGTTACATGACAACTCTTCTTCTTTCTTTTTTTTTAATCTATGAGACTTTGTTTTGAGAAAGCCCTTCAGCTAGGAAGCAAGATGTATGACCATTTGATTTCCAATTAAATCTAGCAAATAATCCAATACAATTACACCTGAAATACTATTCAAAATCCCAGCGGTTTAAATAAGTTGCAATAGCAGTGGATCCATGTACAGATCATGAGACAGCGTGACTGCTATAGCCCAGTCTGCCTTTTGTCATACTGGTCTGACTGCATTCTTATCTGGTGTTTAGTTGTTTTTCCTTTGTACATACACCATGTGAGAAGTTGTCCTCATAAATGAAAACATGAGTTCATCTTCTTAAGACGCAACAACACATTTCCCACATACAACTGTCCACCGTCCTATTGGCTCACAAACACAAGATTAACAAGGTGTCTGAACTTGTGGCGTTTCCTCTAATGCTCCCTCTTTAGCTGGAGCCACAAGCCAACCAACACATAACTGCTCTCCTCTTGGAAGTAAAATACATCTGATCTGGTATCTCTTGATCTGTAATGACGCGTTTCCCCACATTTAAAAGAACATTTTGATGTTAGCTTATAAAGAGTTAGTAATTATCTGTTCATGATCTAAGCGAGGCAGCTTCTTAAAGACCAGGACTTATGGACCACCTGCAGGTTCCTGACCTACCGGAGCGCTTGTCTCGGATGACCAGGTTCCTTCCCTGCTTCAGGTTGATGCTCAGGAGGTATCTCTGATACGGGTCAGGTGTTTGGACATCAGGCCCTGATGACGTAACCTGCATTGGAGAACAATTCACACTTATACACTTTCTTATACTAGATGCTTGGCGTACTTCAATGGGCAGTCCAGGGAGTACTCACAAGGTTGTCCAGAGGATCTTGATTTTCATCAAAGAAATCACACGGTTCACTGGACATCTACACGGAAAAAGGACGTAATTACATTGTTATGAATCATCAGAATGCACACACTTATTAAAAGTAGTCAAGCTGAGATGTTTAAAATAGGTGTCTTAAACAGCTTTAATCTTAAAAGGGGAGTTAATCCATTTCAAAACAGACTAAGTATTTGTCATGACTGTGGATAATGTATTTTAAGAAGAAAACCAATGTGACTACAGAATGTAAATATTGCCAACAGCAGTACAAAGTAAGATATTATCAGACCCTTTGGGTACTTTTTGGAGAGCACCTCCCAGCCCATTGTCTCTCTAACTAGTAATACAGGTTTTCAGCTGGTATCTAAGAGGCATCTAGACAAAAGACGACACACGTCTGAGTTTCAGCTCTACCCAATGGCTGCATAAAGCCAGATCCCATGTGGTCACTTCACCTTTAACACCAACCATCTGTGGAGGTGTTTGACATGTTGCACCAGCAAACTGAATAGTTACTGTCACAACAGGTTTACAAACTATGTATCTATGTCAGTGCTACAGGGATAAAGTGTAATAAACCCACAAGCCTAAACTTAGGTTTAGAAAAGGAATGTCGATTTCATGCCATTTGCCGTATTAGAGGCTGAGGCAAACCACACTATTTGAAAGTGAAATAAATGTGTGCCGGTATAACCAATGTGAAAATACATCACATGCTATTGACTAGAGCACTAGAGCTTGCATACTTTTATCTAATTCCTGTGAGACTATCACTTCCACTTACATTTATACAACAGTAGGGGCTGTAAAAGTTAGTGTATGCACAGGACTGGATTAGTTTGGATTTTTATTCATTTGATTTATCACTGTGAAAGGAAATCACAAAGTTGACATCTGAATAAATGTAGTCTAAATTTAAATAACGGTCTACATTACATGCAGACTTCATCTGAGATTATGCTACATGCAATGCAAATACACTTGTAATAAAACTGACCTCTGTTGTTTCTTCCAGGGCCTCCTCAGCCTGGGCTTCTTCTAGCAGAGCCTCATCGGCAGTAAAGTCTCTCATAAAAAAAGGAGAGCAGAGTTCTCGGTCCTGTTCCTCAGAGTCCGTCGTCCAGGGCATGTTGACTTGCTCCTCAGTGAGACTGCCACCGGCAGAGTCCAACGAGGTAACATCTGCACTCTCCACAGGAGCGCACAGGTTATCTGATATCAGAGACGTGGCTGCAGAAGCGTTTACTCTGATCGCTGGCGGAGTTCCCTTTTCAGAAGATGGCTTTCTATACTCAAATGATGTGGTACTCTTTTCTGTGTAAGGGTTACTTTGGTCTCCCATTGAGCTTGCTCTGGCCAATACTGCATCAACAGCACCTGAACGCACTCTGTCTCCTGGGGTGTCACCAGAGAGACTCCGTCTCTCTACAAGGTCTGGTATTGGTGGACGTTTGTTGGTAAAAACAGCTCTTGGTGCAGGAATAGGGTCAAAATTAAATCTAGTTGCATTCACCTTGGGTCTTTTATCTACTTGTGCATACATGCCTTCTGGAATAAAGTTTACCTTCTCTGAGCGCAAATGTATCATACCATCAATTTCCTCATACAAGTTCGATCCCACCGGTGCACTCATTCTATTCAAAGCAGCACCTACGGGACCTGTGGGAACTTTGAGTCTACCTTCTGAGACTGAATCGTATGTTTTTTCTGTGTAAAGTGGTCCATCAGCAATCGAGCCACTTGCAACAGAATCACTATCACTCAGACCAGCGGCGTTACCAAAGGAGCTGGTATCATAGGGAGTAGACACCAAGGTGCTGTCAGCAGCAAAGGCTTCACCTGGCACGAACCTTAGGTCTGGGACAGAAATACTGCGCCGATGGGCCAGCTTCCTTCCCTGCTTGGCAAGGGGCTTCTTCCCTGGCTTCTTCAGGTTGGCCAACTTAGTTTTCAGCCGAAAGTGATCCAAGAAGGTCTTTTTCTTGATATCCATTTTGAATGAGAACTTTCGGATGAAAAAAAAAACAACACAGTGAGATCAATATCACTTGTTTTACACGTATACAGGCCTAAGAAAATGCAGCAAAGTGTCCTATGAGCTGTAGACTCAGTAAAAGTGATATTTGTCCCAACAGCCAAATGTACTAGAGGGGACCACTAATTACGGTTATAAACACATCTTCAAAAATACATGTTCCTATTGTGTCCCGCTTTATATTTCCTGCCTGATTCATTACAAATGATTGTATAAAAGGCCCTCCATTAATGTACATGGTGTACAGCGGTTCAAGAAGTAGCAACACAGTGACAAGGGCTTGTCCCCACACAGACAATAGTCAAGACATCTCTGTAGTTTGTCTGCCGTCTGAATAGTTTTCTTTTTCCAATTTTCTGCCTTTACCCATTGTAATAAAACACAAACAATGCCTACCCATAACTTCATTAACTCAGTGAAACCAAAAGTAGGTTGCAGGCTACATTATCATATAATAATCTTCCCATTAGCAGGATAGGCTATATCTAATCTCACAAACATTTCTGAATGAACTACCACTAACAAAAGATACGATACCTGTCAAGTCGACCTCTGCCGAACAGCTCGACAAAGCCCCACACTGAATCAGTCTCCAACGAGAGCGCCAGTAAATTTCTGGAGAGGCTGCTCAAACATCCTAACTAGGAAATAAAAGAAAAGGTGTCTGAGGCAGCACAATATACAGTTAGTGCCCTTTCCTGCTTCATGACAACTTTGAAGGCAGGTGATTGGAGGCGAGGCAAAACTGGGTGAAACTGGCCATTCCAGTCTCACAGGGTGAGTTTCAACGACTCAGAGAATGCCACAGTCATGTGTTGAGTCCTACCCATTATTTTTTTATGATGGATTGAGCAACATACAGTCCGACTTTCATTGTGATTGTGACGACAAATATGTATTATATAAAGACACAGTTGCTGGAGATTAAATGCACAGCGAAGCACCAACACCAGGAGGAAATTGTTCCGCTCACAGTTTCCTTACTGCCAGTCTGTTTATTGTTGATTTGAATATTTATTTGCATTTGTGAGGCTATTTGTCTGTTTTAAGACTTGCATGCATTACACTTCCTCTAATATGTGTTCTCCAATAGCTGCAAGTATTTGAGAAAAAGACTTAATTCCATAATCTACCCTAATTCTACAATACAACTGTCCTTCTTATCTGTCCAAAACGGTCCCAAAATTCGACTGACGGGATTCTACAACAAGGCTGAGGCATATGAAATGTTGGCTATCTGTTCCGTCTTATCTCATCTCTGATCTTCAGCACGAATCTGGCAGTCGGTGCTTGCCTTGTCGTACCAAACTCCATTTCTTTCACACAGCCCCATATTTGTTTACAGAGGAACATGGTTTAGCCTAAGCTCGTCAAAACTGAGCATTGGTGTTTGCAAAGTATAAACTATAGCTTTCTGTCCACACATCGAAGCTAATGCAACAGACCCACTGGCGGTCGCTCTCGCTCTCCTTGTCTGTGCCTAACAGTGGAGACTATATGACAACAGATGTGTTTGAGTCTGGACGGAGTCTTGTTCAATATTTGCTGATGTCTTAAGGAGATCAGGCCCACATGAAAGAGCCCCAACTTGGCTCCCAGTTGAAAGGCAGGGCTGGGGATCTGAACAGGGCAAGCCCCTATGGCAGGTGGCCTGTCACCCTCCTTCTCACCCAACTCAAACAGACCAAAACCCTCCTTGGTTACTCTAAACATGCACACTGGACCTGGTCCAGACTGCAGCACAGCTGGTTTGATGGACAGGAAGCCAAATACATGCACTCGGGGACACGTCTACTGAGTGACGCACATACAAGGCCCGCCCACTGAAAACAACCGGGAAGGACTGAGCACGTCAATTACACCCGTTTGTCTCTAAGCGTTTTTATACTCAATTTATGTTTTACTTAAAATTATTATTTACAGGCCACATAAAAGGAGCAATATACCACAACGGAGAAAAATGGCAATTAAGTCAAGCACAAGTAGTGAAATATACTTCTTTTTTTTTTTACTCAAAAGTGCTTTAACTGCTTTGGTTGACTTTAACTCGCAAAGTTACATTTACTGTTTCCAGTTAGCAAAGCATTATATTTCATGAGCGTTCACGACGTTATTCACCTTTGAAGACCAACTTGCAACAGACGGACAGGTGAGCTCGTGACCTGCTACCTACAGCTGTGGCTCGTGCTCCAACATCTCCAGCTGTCGTAGCGTTGACTGTTAACCTTTATTTAGTTAGTGGTTTACGAACTTACCTTTAACTCAGCGAGCAAGACGCATCACCGGGCCAGCAACCCCCAGCTCTGTGTCATGCATTGTGCGACAGTGCCTCCTACTGGCGATACTGTGGAAATACACGAGGTCGTCTTGCTAAAACTGTTCTAAAATGAAATATCACCAGATTGTCAGCTGCAAAACCACTTTGCTCTCAACTGTATGTTTCTTGCATTTGCTCTGTATACGTATCTGTATTATGTGCAGTACAAAAAGAAGCTAAACAAACAAATACGTTCAAATTCCACTAACTTCAAATTAACAAAGAATTTGTAACTTTGAAGTTTGTGAAATTAGCTTTTTTTCATCTTTAGACGAGTGGTGAAAAGTAACTACGGACATTTATTCAAACACTGCAGTTAAGTACAATTTGAAGGTATTCGAGAATTTTTTTTTCTAGTATTTTTTCCATTTTATGGTATTACTATTTAACACATCTGAAACTACCCATCCATATAGGCTCATGTATAAATCAATTAAAATGAGCTATATCATATCCAGCTTAGACATCAACACGCTGCTTACCTATGAATGCCATCCAATAATATAATTTAGATGACAATATATTACTCACATAATGAGAACTCCTTATTTCTTACATTTCGATGATACAATTTTACCTAAGATTTTGAATGTAAGACTTTTGCTTGTAATACAATATGAAACACTGTGGTGCATTGTAGTGTACTGCATGGAGCTATTAATCCATGTGTGAAATACTTATAGTAAATCTAAAGAGTATGTTAAAGGATGTTCTCACAATAAGTCAGTGAGTTGAAGATCTTCACCAATGGCAGTGGCCTCAGGGCACTAGCTGATGCAACAATAAACAGAAATGTGATTTCTAGGCTAAATTCAAAGAGGAACAGACATCGAGTTCAGACTGAGCATACACTGAGGTGTTTAATAAAGTTGACAGTTTCTACTGTTTGGGACTTCACAGGAGAACAAATTCTATGCAAGAGTTGTTTACTTCATTTTATACAGAATAAGAGAGATAACCTAAATTACACATTAAAAGCCAATTTTGTGAAGAATACAAATTTTGTACAACAATATCTAGCATAGTATCTTAATTGTTTAATAAAAAGTTCACTTGAATATTTATTGTATGATGAAAATAAAATAACACATTCAAGGGAAATAAAATGTTAACTTAAAATTTCTTTCAATTTTGAAACAAATAATTTCAATATTGGCAACAAAGTCCAGCTTGTGCCGCCAAACGGTCTGAGCAATCAAACCGAAAACAGCTTCTTTAGTTAAGTGAACTATCAACTACAAACACTTACCAAACACATAGTTCTGTATATAAAAGCCAAGAAGCAAAGCAGTGTCCTTTTACACAGCAAAGTGAAGAAAGTCCTCTCCAGGTTCATTGATTACCTTTTCCTTTCACATTCATCAGTTGTGCACAATTTGGACGTCGACCAAAACAGCAAAGAGAACTGTATCGCCATGCATTCACCGGACATTTTCTTATGTGGGTCTTTTCTGAGAAGAGGCAGGTCTGGTTACGTTTGAGTGATATCTGCATTGTCCTTTTTTTTTTTTTTTTATAAACAAGAGAAAATTAAATACAAATGGTAAATATAATTTTTCTTTGGGATAAGGCATTTCCTAACTGTGCATATAGATCGACAAACTACAAAACTCCCTGATATGTTATCAAGTGCTAAAGTATGTGCTCAACTACGAGGTGGTGCTGCCAAAACAGGCAGACTATTTTTGTTGTAGTCATTTATTATTGCTATTTTCACCTGCTTTGTTAAACTGGATTACATTATGGATTACTACATATTATGTAAAGTATGTCTACCAATGTATATGAACATGAAGAGATTGCCCCGGGGTATCCAAATCAATCATTTAATCAAATGTATTATATGTAACTTGTAGTCCAGCAACCTCCAGATGTGGCACTTCAGGAAAAGAGGCTAACAGTCAATCCTCAGATGCTCTCCTTCCTGATGCTTTGTGGACTAAATGTGACCTGTAAATTATGACATCATTTTCTGCATATGTGCTGTGAATTGGGGTTAGAACTGCATAGATCCTTCCAGTCGTATATTGAGAACTACCATGGAGCTGATGATGAGGTGGAGAAACCTCAGAAGCCATCATGAGATAATGTCACGGTGAATGCAGAGAGCGATACCTTTCACGTACAGCAAACTTCTCATATAAATGTGTGCAATCCAGCGGTGAGATTGGGCTCAATGACATTGTTTTTCTAATTTAGAACTAATTCTGAATTATTTGCTCCTGTGATGATGAAGAAGAAAACAAGCCACAGCCCCTTCCCCCCCCCCCCCTCCCTGTCTCTGCACGGGGTGATAAAACTGTCGCAACACCTTCTTCAACGCCTTCAGATTTTCACTTTTCCGGCTCCTAAGGCCTACAGTAGTCTTTCTAGTACTAGGGCATTGATATAAGATACAATTTCTGGGGCCAATTAAGGAAACACATGAGTATTTTGTACATAATGATGACCGACTGCGATATTTACAACCACATATGTGAATTAGCACAGGCATGATCAGTTTTGCGTGAAGGTCAGCAGCCACTTCTGCCACGTTTTGTCTTCTGCTTTAATTCAGTGAAGCAATAACAGGATAGTGGAAATAACTTGAGAGATGACAGTTGAGCTACATGCAAGAACAATGGATTATTCTTCAGTGTGGGCTGGGACCTTGGGTTTGAATGTTGGCAGTGCATTCAGCAGCTGCTGGTATACGACTACAATAGGAGGGAAGAAACCCTATTTCCCCTAGCCTTGTGATCATCCTTCACAAGTTAGAAAATAGTGGAACTTCAACCTCACAGCGTTGCTATTACAATGCATTCAGGACAAGCAGTCATCACAAATAAAGAGAGAGAAAAAAACTAATTGACCATCTGGAACTAAAACACATCGGAGGTTCTGTTGATAAATCAATTTAGAAGAGATTACAGTAAAATTGACAGAATAGCAAATATTGACCAGTGAATGATCTACTTTTTAAGGTATACTCTTGTAATCTTGGCTGAAATCCACAAAAATATACTTTTCTTGAAAACGGTGTTGGTACAGTACTTTCAGTATGTACTCACACCCTGGTGATATATATTAAAGTCGCTATATACACAACAAAAGAAAATGTTTGGCTCAAATTATCAATTATACAAACAGAACAGCAAATGTTCATGGCTTTAGATATCGATTCAAGATCTGGTTTATACGACTTTACACTGTTTGCAATAAAGCACAATACAAAATAAAACTGATGACAGAAATGGTGCTTTGAGTGACCGTAGCAACTGTACAAAACCACACAAAAGAACAGCTTTGGCTTATATTACTGATGAACTGTCACACAAATGTGAACATGTTGATTTTCTCACCAGCTCAACTGGACAGCTTCGTATTATCTTAATTGCACATTTATATATCCTACTCTTTTAAATTATAAAATGAATAGTATGTCATTATTGCAATAAATTCGGTTGCTATTTAGCTTTTTACCTCCAGTAAAAAACTGTATTTTTTCATTTGTTCATTAAAGTAGTCTCAACTGTTATTATTTACTGTGTGATCCAATTTCCTGTGTAGTCTTAATTAACTCGGTGTTCTCTGTCTCTCCTGAATCAATAACTTACGAGAGGCCACTTGAGATAAAGGTCTTGTGTGGTTACAGCATGATTTTAAAGATAGTTCTTGCAGTGAACATCATATGTAAGGGTCCTCACTCAGCCTGAAAGCAACACAACTTTCTCTGATTGTTTGCAACTTGCGAGCACAACAGCAATACAGCAACTACATGTAAGTGTCTGACTAGACCAGTGACTACAATAATCTACCGCCTATTGTTTAACAACTTCCATTGAACATCTCTCTTCAGCGAATGTTATCTGAATTGCACCAAGTACCTGATACCACCTGCTTGTGCATATAATTCAGTCCAGCTAACTGAGATTTTTTTTTAAATCTTACTGTATCAGTTTGAGAATTTACTTTAGATATGTCCTGACACGTCTTATAACATTTGCCACTCAGTCATCTTACAAATTGAAATGGAGTTGAATAATAGTATCATAATGATAGCTTTAAGGACCCTTGCTCTCTTTTATCTCCATGTCTAACCCCTCCCCCTCTCCGACTGGCTGGTGACTGGAGGCTTCAGCGGGCCTTTTTATGTCACCCATGTGTCCATGCGCAAGCGCTTGACTGAGGGGCTCTCCCTGTCCTCGGAGCCAGCAGGGGGCCTGCCCAGCCCCAGCGGGGAGTGGAAGTCTGGCCGGTGGTCCTCGCGATCGCTGCCGTCGTAAGAGCTACAGGAGGAGCTGAGGCTGTCAGCAGGTGACCGTCCCAGGACTTCCTGTCGGCCGGACCCTTGCTGCTGCGGGTGCTGATGGGGGAAGCCAGATGGGGTGACGCGCTCCCGTGGCGGCGAAATGGGCTCGGACTTGATGTTTATGCTCTGGCTGGTGTTGGTGGAGAGGTTGGAGCCCTGAGGTAGGTGACCTCCACCACTGCAGAGAAGATAAGCATGACAATTTGAGCTCGGTCTGAAAATGAGAAGATCAAATGTGAAGTGCGGCAACGCGAGAAGCCAGGAATATGTAGATGTGTGATTCAGCATGATATCACAGAGCACAGTGGGTGTTGCATTTATGTGAGGGCGTCTAGAGAGTGTGCCTTTGTTTGGAAGTGTGTTACTCACACCAAAGAACTAAGAGCTGCCTGGCCCAGTTGATGTTGTTGCCATGCCGACATGGAGCCCAGTGAGAGCCCAGGAGAGCTGAAGCCCTGTAGGGAGGAGATCTCTGCACTGCTCAGGGAGAACTCTGCAAAAACAAAAACACCCAAACGCAGTGAGAACTTATTTCAGCTACAACACCAATGTGTCACTGAGAAAAGAACAAGAAACAAGAGTGCGTAGTACGGTTGAGGCGGTTCCTTTCAGTCTGAGGGGAGAGGAAGGCCAGACTCACCAGCTGGGTTGTAGGAGGAGGGCATGCCGGAGTAGACCAGGCCCTGTGGGTTTAAGCTGGGGGTGGTGACAGACACTACTGGAGTGGCCAGTTGCTGGTTGGATTGGGAGCTGCTTATCCTCTGGGTGTTCTGCAAAACACAATAAAACAACAAAGAAAATGCATAAACACAAAATATAACATGAAAAAAAACTCTAACACACTCTAATACTAAGCAATGGATACATTGTCTTATCATTTAGGACATTTAATTTAGAGGCAAGTTTTAAATTGGCATATACTATCCACGATACGTATGTTGTGGTAATCCGAGTTATCAGTGCTATAATAAAGGCTGCCACTAGGTGGTGGTGTAGCTTCATGGAAGTCAATATTCTGATCGCTGTGTTAGTGTTTTTACAACAATGTCAAAAGGAGGATAACAACGCTGGAAGAGACATTAAATAACTAATGTGATTTTTATGGGATTGTATGATATCATCCAGATATATTTCACTCAATATATGTGTATGTATAAAACAAACTGAATTTATCCCAAAAATAATTACTACAAGGTTTAAAAGATTTAAAAGATATCAGTAATCATATTAAATATATATTTGAAATAGACAACAGACAGAAGTAGTCGTCACAAGAACCGACATGCAGCAACAGTCACAACAGGTTATGAATCAGATTTCCTACAATCTGTTTAGTGAGTTTTACTTTGTTAGACGTAAAAAATAATGCTGTTATAGGGATAGTGTGGGTGAGGAACACCTGTGATGGGCAAGCCCCATGCAACAGCATCTATTGCCGACTCAGTCAGAGATCACAGTGAGTCTAGTGATCAGTGTTACAATCAAATCAACAACTGTTAACCGAGAGGGTGCAACAGGATAATCCCAGAGTGACGTAGAGTGAAGCTCCTGCGGTTTTTAGTGCAGAGGCCGGCATGCAGGCCACACAAATGCACACCTACACAACACGGTGTGGTCATGCTGCAAACTGCGACGTGAGCTACAAATGCACACACTCCAACTCCACTAATCAAATACAGTCATAGTTTAAAACAATACTGTAAGAAATCGTCAGAATACAATGTAATAAACACATGTGCAGCTGCCAGCGGTTACATTTGAAGCAGCGTTGCATCATGAGCTAGTTGATGGCTTCCTTGCATTGTTCTCCAGCCAGATGACTTCACCAAACCCCAAGTATCTCACAGCATGATGTCATTTAGAATGATGTCATATTATCTTCTTAAGAAAACTATGAATCATTTAGATTTTTACCCAACACTTTTTTTATTTTTAAACTTTCCAGATTGTGAAAAAATTAAATTAGCACGTCCGTCTCTCTCTCTGTGTGTGTGTGTGTGTGTGTGTGTGTGTGTGTGTGTGTGTGTGTGTGTGTGTGTGTGTGTGGTATATGACTAACGTCGACGTGTTGGGAACGGAGGAGCCAATTTAACAGGCTGAGGCAATTTTCACAGGCCAAACCCAAAACATGCAGTGACAAAACATTTTTTTTATTTATTATTGCTGGCAGTTCTAAGAGCCAATCTCCGGATTGAGCACTGCCTTCGGTCTTGCATGTGTGATTACCGGAAACATGTTCACATTTCAGCCAATTGCCCAGGCATTTATCAAAACTCACCAAATCCATTTCCTCCTCCTCCGACTGCCCTCAACAGAAGAGAAGAAGAGAGGCAGAGTTACAGAAAAGAAGCAGAGCGACTGTAAATCGCTCTGAAAAATTGTGCCAGCTATCTAGATTTTACAGCAAAAGAGGCATTAAGGAATATAAAAGTGTGGATGACTTCTCCAGTCATTGTGAAATCACACATTTTATGTCTATAGTCTGTTGTTATTCGTGAACATTCTTTTCCAAAGCATAGGCACCCGATTAACTTGTCTTTATCATGTAAATGAAGAAGAAGAAGAAGAAGAAGAAGAAGAAGAAGAAGAAGAAGAAGAAGAAGAAGAAGAAGAAGAAGAAGAAGCAGTCATATCCTGGACAAATGCCAGTGAGAATAGGAAATAGTATAGATTTGTTCTGGATATTGATAACACTAATCTGATCCGGAATGTGAGACTGCAATCATCTCCTAACCAGAAATTATATATGAAGCTTCTTCGCTGGTGCCAACGATGGCCGCAGAGTACTTAGTAGAGGAGAGTATTTCAAATCCTCCCAGTGCTGAAAGAGGAGCCACAGCCCATCTTCCATCTTTTCTGTGCTGTGGGACACACTGCGACCAGGCCAGGGCTGTCTTAATACCCACACTCAATCAATAGCGGCAGGAAGACACGACAAGGGCGACAAGATATTATCTGGCTCACACCCTGGGCCCCTGATTAAGTCTTCATCTACACTCTGTCACACTGAGATGTGATTAATTTAATACCATTATGGCCTAATGACAGGCTGTCTGCAGACCTGCCACAGCCAGCACCCTCCACAGCCTCTACCACTCCAAAAGTAGCGACAGTAACTCTCTGCCTAACCTGTTTCCGACCTCTTACAATACAACCTATCCAGCTCTACAGATTCCATGCCGACATGGTAACACACAATGTTTAGAAACGGCTCCAGGCTACTTGAAGCTCTGCAAAGGAGGAGCACCCACAGTAACCCAACGTTTATTTACCAAACACAATCATTTTCCTGGAGTGGCTCCTGTTGCTGACAACACCAGGAACACGCAAAGTTGGAAATAGTATATTTCCTGGCCGGCTGTCTGAAAATCCCACACTTACAGTTTTTTTCCGAATGTTGATTTATAACCAGGAGGGTCTAGTTTAGCCTCAGGTGTTCACTGTGGTCAGAGGACTCTGCATCTTCATTATTATAGTTGGAGAAAGCCTCTCATTTAAATGTGAATGAGTGAGTGTGACTTATGGCACCTGGGATGCAGATCCTTGGATCCTATGTTAAAGAAGAAGAATGCAGCACAAGAAGAACGCTGCTCAGGTGTGGCCTGCACACCCTGTGAGTGAGTCCCACTTGGCAGATAAACAGTCCTTCGCATGCTACGTCCATGTGATATTATCAAAAACGGTTGTGGCAAAATGTTGCAAAACATTCTGCTATGAAAGTCGAGATGATACTAAACAAAGCTCTGATCCGCCCTGCAGCAGAGGTACTTAAAGGTCCTTTAGCTGGGGATACTTGTGTGCAGTGGTGTGCTCCGTACTCACCAGTGGGGGCATCATCCCTTTGCTAGATGGAGGGATAACAACCCGTAGGTCTGGCTTGCGGCCTCCCATTCCCATGTTCCCTCCAGGTGGTGGTGGAGACTTGGTGGGCATGACTTTACCCAGGCCATTGCCGCTGGGTGTGCTGAGGACGCCTGGAGAGCCTCTGGCGTTAACAAACCCGTTGCCTGCAGATGTACACAGCGACAGAAACACATCATCAAACCATGGACTGTGACTGACAACACTCACAGTCATCAAGCAAACCTCTCACACAGCATTGTTTTCCAGCTTGCTGCAGCACGCAGCGTTAAGTGTTTCCAACCCTCTGGGAAGTTTTAATAGACTTGGATAATTATCCTGCACATTTACAAAAATAAAATGTCCATTTCAAAATTGATGAGCCTTTTATTTTTATTGTGAATGATTACATCAAAGTCAATTCTTTGCATCTTGGGACGAGGAGCAGTTCACTGACAAATGTACTGTGACTGCTTAAAAGAAATAGCTGCCATTACAGTTGAATAAAAAGACAATAAAAGATCTCTTGGTGTTGTTTTTACACCGTGCACACAAACAATAGCAAAGTGCAAGACACTCCTTACACATTCACACTGTGATGCTCATGTCATCCTCATTAGTCATTTCCTTTCTTAGCAAAGAGATTAGTCCCCTCTAATGTATTTTAGGAACTCCCACCCACCTCACTCCCACTCTATTGCTGGACAACTGTCCCATGCAAAGGGTGAATATTATCAGTGGGTGTGGACGGAGAATCATTTTCTTTGAGACATATTCAAGTAATATGAAGTCATTTTCACAGTGAAACATATCGGTGTTAGAGTCTGTAACAATTACAGTACATGTCTGCATAGATTCATGGCACAGTTTTAAGATACTGTTCCATATTGTATCAAATATTGTGGTATGTTAGGTACCCTAAAATAATTAATATAAATATTATACCAGCATCAAGAAATGCAAGTGCACCTATATTTATGGGTGGTCCCTTACAGATTGTTAGATCAGGGAAAAGTCAGGAAAAGATAAATTTTTCAGTTGTTTTTTTTCAATTGCAAGATACTGTGTCTGAACAAGGCGGGATGCTGTGGATTCCACACAAATCCACTCTAATAAAAATGGAGCTGTGAATTGTAAAAAATAAAAAAAGGCATTATTTCAAGTGCGCATGAATTTCAAATTGAATTCAAGTTGTGTAGGTCGAAGTAAAAAATATACTTTTACAATATATACATGTTTAAATCTTGAAAACAAAGGGAAGAAAGAATGAATGGCGTCTAGCGCAGCATCAACAGATCAGTAACACTTCAACAAGTGGCTGACTTCTCCATTGTGTTCAGTGTATCCCAGTGAAACACAAAGTGTGTGCACCATGAGCAGGCTCTTGCTATGGAACATAATGGAACAATAGCCCTTCTGACTACAGATAACGACAGCAACAATTCACGGTCAAATAAACAGTTATGAAGCCGACAATAGTATCTCACAGCTGAATCAACAGTATATACAAGCAGCAATCGCCGCCAGTTCTGGCTTTGATCATATAAGACTTGGCTGCTGCAAGAAAACAATGTTTATAGAATTAGCAGAGTAAATGTCCAAGGCCCTAAAAATAGCAAACCTGATTAAAAGCAGTGAAGATGTCATTCAGTGGGAATTACATGTTAGTGCAAATTGACTGTCATGTAAAGGAATTGGTCGAAGCTTGAGGCTTTCTGATAACAATCAGTGAGCGCTGATGTTGTACTTTAACAGAGACTCGGCTTCACTGAGAAACAAAGTAACAGCTTCACAAGCAGTGATCAACAGCTGCGTTAGAGACTCCTGGGCTCTGGTTGTTTTCCTTTGGCACTGGGGAATCTTGCAAATGCCATTAGGAGCACTAAGAGGAGGCAGAGGAACCATATTTTCTTTTCACAGATTATCTGTTTTATGCACTACTGTCAGGATAAAAAGTTACCAACTGAACCTTTAACGGGTAACGTTGGTATTTTCCAATCCTTGACCCTGGTTTCCCCTGTTTTTGTGTCAAAGTGACTAATGGGGACAACAATCTTTGAGACTGGTCCAGTATTGAGCCAGAGTGCTGCAGACAGCAGCCACAAAACGGGTGCAATATAATTGCTCGGGTTAACTGCTCCCCGTCATTTTATGTCCACTTGGCCACAGACTGGCTCATATTGTCCATATAAATCTCTGACAACACTATGGAAAAGACCCTACAGAGAAATAAAAACGTTTTTCTTACCCTTCGCTTTCTGTTTGTTAATGTGTCATGTGATTTGTGACCAGAAGACAATGGTGAAAACGTGAGTGAGAGTTTGAGAGATGTGTGTTGGTGTTGGGAGGTTGTTGTGTTGGAGTACAGAAAGAATAGCTTTGCGTTATCTAAAATATTTTCAATATTATGTCTGAATAGTTAGCTGATTTTGACAATAATGTGGATGCTACGTTCAGAATGAGACTAAGAAAGCAAAGAAAACATGTTATTTTCTGTCCTTTACATAATGTTGTCAGACAGTAATAATAATAATAACAACCTGAGTCTCGTCAGTGGCACAAACAAGCACTTTTAGTGGACGTTCACTGACAGTGAGGAAATGCCCCGAGTGATTATATTGCAGCCTGTCTAGCGGCTGCCACCTGCAGTGCTCTGGCTCAATACAGTACCAATTAAAAAAATGCTGTCCCCATTAGTCACTTAGACACTAGTTGAAGCATGAAAAATACCAAAGTCACCCTTTGGTTAGTTTATATTTCTGTGTCTTTCTGAGTCAGTCTGTGTCAAGACAAGACATCAAACATGTTTATCAAACGTCAAAAACACAACACCTTCTGGTAACACATAGATGATTACATTATATGTACCTTCATTTAACATACTGTATACATTTGAATGCAAAATGTAATGCATTGTCACCTACAAAGAAATAATATCTACAGGCCTGAAGTTTATCCTGAAAAATAGCTTTTTCTTTCTTTATGTTTTTGAGCACCATTTACACAATCTTCTGACTGGCTATTTACTTATTCTATCAAATACACCGGTGTCTGTACCCTATCTGCATTGTCCACTATCCTTTATAGTGTTGTTTCTTTTGAGAAAATGTAACTTTAACAGAGCCGAGAACAATAAACATCTTCTGTGCCCAGCCACAGTGCATGTCTAAATCTTACACTTCATTAATCCACTGAATAAAAAATAAAAAAAGCTGTCGCTGTAACTGTAATGTTATTTAAGACAATTGTCATTTTTTTACGACGTATAACATGACTGAAAAGAGAATGTGCTTACACTGTTTCTAGAAACATTTCAGTAATCTTCCATGTTCACTCCAAAACCACCATACGTTGGGCTGATAACCAGTGCCAGTGGGTCACAGGGTAAAGACAGACAGAAATCAGTGCTGTATTCACTAATTTAGACTTGGATTAACCCACCTGACTCACATATTTTTGCAATCTGCAATCTGATTATGTCTTCAGATGTCTGATGATACTTAAATCCCACTTCTTTCAAATACTTGCCAAGAAGGGAACACATGTCTGAACAAATACTCGGACCACAAAGTTAATTTTGAGCCAAGGTAACAGCCACAAGTTAAGACCCAGCCTTTCAGCGGGAACATTTCACTGGGCTTTTCTGATGTCTGCCCCTCATTCCATATTCAGACTTCACTAACGGCTCCGTAGTGCCAATAAATCCTCTCTGACTGAAACCAGCGCGTGTTGAAAGCTGTTTGGTTTCTGTTCATTGTCCTGAATTATTAACACGGTCGGGGAAGGGGCATTACATAAGGGTTGTGTTTACAACTGAAACATTCAGTTTTCATTTTAAGTTCGGGGAAAGAATATCCCACATGCGTCATGTTCAGGCAAAAGAGAAAATGTCTTGATGAATGATAAGAAATAATAGAGGCCTCCAAAACAGTTTTCTAAAATAGATGCCATGCACAGTCCTATTGTTGTGTCTCAGAAAACTACGACCGCATACAGGATTGTGCAGAAGGTGATTTGTTAGGACCAAAGGCCCATGGCAACAAGGTTAATAATTGTTCTGGTTGTTTTTTTATTCAGCAAGGGTATAATCACCACCATCATCACCTTCCAACTTTGAATACATTTCACATTCAATCCACATACCATAAAAGATTTAAAAAAATTCTGTATTCACAAACTTGCAACAACTATATTCCATGACCTGATCTGCAGAACATACTGTACAGACATGCTTTGTGTTTCAAAAGCTTAAAATGCTCAAATATTGTTGAAAGGATGTATACAGCTTGCAGATGTATTTCAAAAGAGAGATCACACTCTTAAATCCTACCGGTTCACCACAACTTTCATTCTAAATGCTCACCAGTCAAGGACCAGCATGTAATTAGGTGTAATTGTATGAGCTATTGAAAGAAAATATCTATTAAAGAACTGCACACCAGAGTAACAGTATAAAATTAGACACAAAGAGATTGTTTTTGTTGAAGGTGTAGTAGCTGTAGCGCTCTAGACTCGACAAGAACAACAGATGGCTTATTTAAAAAAAGGACTGTCTGAAATTTGTTTGCATGGAAAACCTTGCCAGTAATGTTCACTGTGACATGAACATGAATTGCAATTCAGGCAATTTTCTAAATCAGCTAATAAGTAAATCCCACAATTAAAACAGCTGCCCATCATCAACAGGGACCCAACAGTTGTGTGGAAAAATAATCCACTTCTTCTATTTGCTGTTTAAAGTAAATATATATATATATATATATATATATATATATATATATATATATATATATATATATATATAGTGGTATAACTTGGTGACACCATCGAACAGGAGTTAAGATCTCACACTTCCATCTGGCCACTTTGAAAGGCTTCTGCTGGGTCAAAGCGGAGACTTGTGAAAAATCAGAGCTATGTCAGGAATGGTCATCTGACAGCAGGGCTGGAGAGGTTCCTCCACTCTCGCTGCTGTTCTACACACTTGGTACAAACAACAGCTGCAGCATGCTCTCACTGAGCCAAATGCTGACACCCCTGGCAGAGGATCCTAACTGTACCCCGACCCGGCACCACACCCTAAACTTAAAACGTACCCAGCACTCTCTTTAAATGTTGTAAACCGATCCGAGGTGCTCTTCTTTCTAATACCTAACCAAATATCTCATTGTACGCCTACATTCTTGTGGTTGTCCACAAGCTACGAACATTAAATATCGTACCATTTTGTAACACCAAACTGCATTTTGTCAGAAATGCAGTATGGAGTACAGCGGGCTAAGTGACAAGGAAAGAGTTAAACTCCACCTGCCTTCGCCTCTCACACAGCACATTGCAGCCATGACAGGCTGTCCGGTCATTGTGTACTGAGGACTTAGTGGGATGTCATGGCCCGAATACCTAAAGGGTTATGCTGGTCTAGGCATCTTACAGACCTTCTCCAGCCTTATAAGGCCTGCCAGAGCAGTGGGGGGAAACAGATGCACCTGTCAATAGAGGGAAGGAAACAGGATGAGGGAGGGCTACATAGAGGTGACAAGTATAAAGGAAATGCCGCGTTTATTTACCTGTCAAACTCAGTTGGACAGCTAATTGCCACGCCTGGTAATACTCGTGTTGGTTTCAAGCACAAACACCACACTGTGAATGCTGCTGCGCCATTTCCCATCTCTCAAACATGCATTTAACAAGCATATCATATGTTTCCTCTATAGAGAGGAGCAACACTTGTAATCCCCTTTGCATGCAGTGAAAATATAGTCATGCAAAGGCACCATTAGTCAATGATAGTGACAACTGTCTTGGACCAATCACAGAAGGATACGCAACTATCCAGCTCGCGTGCTAAGCAGGAGGCCTATTGGGCAGAGCTACAGAGAGCTAATAAATCTCTCCGGGAGGACTTACCCACTGGGCTTGAGCCCACACCACTTGGCACTGAAAGGTCTGTGGTATCCAGCATGCCACCTAATGAGATGCACAGAGTGATATGATTAACCATCTGCATCCTTCTGCAAGCTAGCAGAGCATGTGATGGAGATGCCGGACAAGACATGAAAATGTCATGTAGATCTAACTTCACAGCGCACGAAAGGGAGGCATGTGCCCTCGCCAGTGTCCTCATGATGGGAACATTTTCAATATACTGCATGACTAAAGAGAGCGACATCAAGCTTGCAGAATGGTGTTTTGTTAGGTTTATAAAGTCGGAGATGTGACTGCAGAATTCCACTATGAGGACGCACCAGCAACATGCAATTATTCTTCTCTTAGAAACCATCTACTGTCTACTCTCCTAACAGTCAAATGAAAACTCTACCAAGTAGACGCTTTCAAGAGATACACTTAAATCAAGCAGAATGCAAATTTGCCACATGAGCCCAGACATGTTGTTAGCTTTAGCAATATGCTGATTCAATAAGAATCAATACAGATAAAGCAGTGAGAGAGGCGTTATTGTGAAAAACAGCCATTAAGTAAACCCCTGCATTTGGGGAGGTGTTACACAATGTTTTATATGTGGTTCATTTTGAATGAAGCATTTCACAACCGGTTGCCTGTACTTCTATCGTATGCAGTGTAGCTGAATCCTCCAAAGCCATCTGGTCAGAACACTCATACAAGTACATAGACTGACATTGTTTTTCCACAATGCAGATACAGTAAACAGTGTGATGATGAGCATTGTAGAGGGTATGAAAAAAATATATCACACAAACATGAGCTCAAGTGTGTTATGACATGACTGCTTGACCTGAGGCCGAAAAATATAATAAAACTCTATATGCATCAGAGACAACCAAAAAAGGAATAATTTCACACATATGCTTATTTACTTTCTTGCAGAGAGTTAGATGATGAGATTTATATCAAACCCATGTGTACGCGCAAAGTATGAAGCTAGAGCCAAGAAATAATTAGCCTAACAAATAAAGAATGTAAGCTTTAGGAAACAGCAGAAAAATCGTCCGAGCAACACTGCTAAAGCATTGTGGTTCTATGAGGGTGATGTGCCATAACCATATCTCGATTGGATGGAGTAAGCGGTTTTAACGTCAAGCCACCAGCATAGAGTCTGAGACAAATGCTATGAAAAAACGCATTTTTGAAGTTCATCCAAAAAATAGTTAACTTTAGTACAGCTTGTAACTCCATATAAACCACACATTATTCAGTTATGTTATTAAACAGACAATATACGTATAATGTGTTATTGAGCGTTCAAACAACGTACGTTGTTTTAAACATTAGCGAGAACTAGGCTAGCTTTCCCCCTAACGTCTTCCTGGATGACAACCATCAGTTCTCACCAGAATTGTCAAATTGTTCCACAAACAAAACATTTATGCTATCATTAGAAAGATGATATAATCACAAAGGGTGTTTAATCAATGAAATAAATCCCACTGAGTGGTCTGGATCATCCTCTGTACACCACGTTAAATAACAGGGGTTGTTGTCTGCTAACCTGCACTGGTGGGCCTCTGTGGTCCTCCACTTGAGCCCACATGCCTGTGCAGGGAGGCCTGTGGAGGGGACAGCATCCCACTGTCACTCAGGGAGGCCGCGGCTGCTGCCAGGGCCTGGCTGCCCAGAGTCCCTCCTGGCTGGTACATGGCATTAGGATTGGATACAGGCACTGCCACATGCATGGAGAAGTTCTGCTGAGGCAACGCTGTGGGCTACAAAAGGGAGACAAACACACACAGAAGTTTACACACAAACACACTCAAAACCCAAGGTCTAATGATGAATCTGTTGGGTCAGTGGTTGTCATGGCATCATTAACAGAGAGCTTCCCTTGAGGGTTTGCTTTAATAAACAAGGACATACTGCACTGCACATTTTAAACGTGGCTGTTGCTTTATAACAAAACATTTCAAGACACATTTCTGCCTGACATGAGGGCTGTTGAGTGACACCATAAAACCTTCAAAAAAAGTTTATTTTCATGAACATCATACACAAAGATTACACACAAATCTTCAGTGCGACCGCAACACACAGAACACTAAAACACATGCATTCAGGTGATCACTTTGGCATTGCAGCAGTCAGCACTACATGTGTACTTTTTGCCTTTTGAAACACCATTGTGTTTCTGAGAGCAGCACAGAGGGGGAGGCGGGCTTTCACAACTAGAATCGTGACTCACTTGCATTTACCTACAAAGTACTGACTGTGCAAAGCGTAAGTGAGAATGACAGGTGGCAGGTGGCAGTGAGAACGTTTCATCATAGCATTATCTTGTGAGCCAGTCAGGTGTTATCATTAGTTTGTTAATGGCAAAGTGATGCTCTTCATGTCAGGAACATAGAGAAAACGACTGCTTAGTAAGCACTACGTTCTTGCAAAATTCTAATATTGTCACGCATGATAAGATCACAAAAGATTTGTGGTATTTTAGAGGGTGAGCCATTGTGGTACTTGATGAAGGAGAGGGAAGATGCTAAATGATAGTGTAGTGTTAGTGTGCTCTGGGAACACTTTAATGCTGGAGTTGTTCAGGAGTAAGAGATATTTTATGCTAGAATGCATTGAGAGAGAGGTAAAAGAAAGATTCAAAAGGATAAATTGTCAATTTTACATGACCAAGGAACTGTGTTTTCTTATGTTTAAAAAAAATAAAAATAACAGAACCTGCAGATATTTATGAACTATCAGGTTCTTACTAGTACGTATTTACTGTACATTCCTGATGTGTTTAAATAGCGACTGCTGTTTGATTTATGATAACATGACCATGATACTAGGGTGTAATCTTTCCAGCAGAAGCATGCAACATTTCACCTGTTCACATGAAATGTAATCTTATCAGGGTGTGCCAAAATATCAGTTGCAGAACAAATCAACATAAGAAACAAATGCACACCCAATGAAGGGAGCATTAATCTTAAGCTAGAGTAGCTCTGAAAGAAGTTGACAGAGGTTCTGGGGGGGTAACAAAAAGAGGAAAAAGTTAAATGAAAAAAAGAGTGAAAATCCTTTGTGCCACAAAGCCAAGCAAAAATGTTGCATTGACAGTACTTACGATTTTATGATTTCTCATCATATTATCAAACTCCTCATTAATTTTTTTATACTTTTCTTCTGTGTGAGGAGTGAGGACATATGAGGCATCGGGGTCCGGGCTATCACAACCTCTGTGTTCTTTCTTGTTTAGCGCCTGTAGTGAACATCAACATAAAGACAGGAATCAACACAAAACAGTAGGAGACAAAGGAAGTACTTACACCACAGCGCTTGTACATTAAATCACTCTCTTCGTTTAGTTTGCCGAAATGGTCGTCCATGAGGGGGCTGTGCCCAAAACAGTCTTCAGGATCAGGACTAGCACAGTCATTATGGCCTTTGTTTCTCAATTTCTGAAAGGAAATTGCACAATTGAAGAGAAACAATATAGCAGTTGTGTTTTTGTTACGCAATATATCAAATATAAATCAAACATGTACAAACATCAGTATCTGTCCTCCAATGTCTATATTTTGTTACAGTACAACACAAACAGCTGCTACACCAATGCTAGGCTGAACTGTAGTTCAATACAAGGCTCTGCAGCAACTGAAATGTCCCTTTATATCCTTTTACCCTTCAGAAGTGTCCAGAGAAAATAAATATTGTCCTCTTGCCTTTTCCTCTTTTCCTCTCTCCTTCTCCACCCTCCCCAACTTCATCCCTTTCTGTTCTTCCTTCTCTTGCTGCAAGTGTGTCTTTGCATTTTTCATTATGTTTCAGTTATCATAAACCAACCAGCTGGAAGAAACCCCTGCATATGAACATCCTACAGTAGAGCACTTTAAGACAGTCCCAGTGTGTAATTCAGGATAGTTGTCACTTGTCAAATCATCAATGTTAATGGGGAATAAAATGGATAATCAAATGTGGTGAAAGATGTTTATTTGAGCATGAAATTGAGCAATTATTGTAAAAGCAAAGCACTCATAAGTACATACAGTAGTGTGGCGTAATAAATAGCCTATTCTAACTTCAAAAAAGAAAAGATGTCATATAACTTAAATGCAACACAGTGCTTTTTTGCTCACTTTCTTACAGGCTGTTCTCTGCTCCTCATTACAGCTCTGAATAGCGGTGTTAACAAGACTTGCTGACAGCATGTGACAGCATGTGATATCAAGGCAGTGTACATCAAAACATGATTTATGTGTGGCTCTCAAGGTTCCTCTATCAGACTACTGCAGGTCCACAGCAGCGCCCTGCCCTGTCTGTGGGCTGCCTCGGAGGCCTCGTGTCTACAGGAAGGTCATTGACTCCTGTGGATGCAGGGGTCAGAGTGTGAGCCAGAAGAGAGGAACCTACACACACTAATGAGACCGCACTCGCTGTTTCTGGTCTTCATCACCCAAGAAAGTGGAAAATGTGTGTATGTATGTGTGTGTGTGTGTGTGTGAAAGAGGGAGAAAGAGAAACTATATGAGTAGGAGTGTGTGTTGCACATATGAGCAGAGCAGTGTGTGTGTGTGTGTGTGTGTGTGTGTGTGTGTGTGTGTGTGTGTGTGTGTGTGTGTGTGTGTGTGTGTGTGTGTGTGAGCGGCAAGTGTTGCGGGGGGGTATTTCTACAGCTGCTACATCCTCTGACAGCGATGTGACAGTACGTTTAGGTCTGTGCAGACAATGCGGCTAACCCAGCAATGCTCACCACAACCTCAGTTACATTTCCTAAAACCTTTGCCATGGCTTTATGAGAGTCGCGCATAATATCATTGCTCATTAAAACCAGATGATTCTACATCCCTCGCTGCCCATGCATTCACATGCAGACATTTTATCAGCGATGTACGTTTCGGGGCACAAGAATGTTAATACATAGAAACATGACGCTGTGCACAGAAATACAGAAGTTCAGTTCAGTCAGACACCCACGTCTCTTCAACCATATGAAGTGTTGACAATGCCCAGAGACAGAGAGAGAGAGAGAGAGAGAGAGAGAGAGAGAGAGAAAAGTCCTCTAGATAATGAATGGCCAGCATTGTAACACTGACGCATTACTGTTTGGTGCTGTACAGAGCAATCGCATTCTTTTCATTCTAAGAAAACGCCTTGCTGGTTCATTTCCTGTTTACTGAATGAACCCTCTTTAGTTAGGGACCTGAAAGGTCTGTGTTTACTGTGGTTAAACTATGCACTTTCTCCACCAGTGAGCCAAAGATCTGATCTCAACCTGCAAATGTAGGTTCCAACCTGCTCATTATGGCAATATCTTGGTCGGACTGGTCGGGCACGGCTGCGTGAGATGGGCAGGGCTACTCTACTTTCACAACAAGCCTGGCCAGCCTTCAGTACGCCGCACCCACCAGCCCAAGCCATTTAGGGAGGGGTTGCAGCACCACAGTGGGTGAGCGGGAACCAGATAGCGGCAGACAAGGGCAGGCAGCAATCATGAATCACTAATACATATTATCTTCACAAAGATGCATTGAAGGTGATGTGTATGGACAACATTCGGTGTGCAAGAGTTAATTGTCGCTGTGGCGTTCTGATACATAAAACATTGAAGGCCTGGGAAAGCATGGCCGTAATTCTTTGTTAAATGACTTGGCATGTTTTGAGTGTCCCACAGACACTGCCCACAGCTCCCAGTAAATGGATCATTGGATCAGCACATGGCCAAACAGGTGTCCCTTTTCCAAACACCTGTCAAGATCTGGCTCCCCAAGCTGGCCAATCAGAGGCAGCGGCGCAGAGCTATGGCCGTAGAAGGTACCACATGAAGCCCTGAAGGCCACCCGACCCCCGATCAACTTTGCTCTTACATGTCAATGCTGCAGACTGCTCCAGACACGACAGTGTTCTGACCTAAAATAGAGGAAAACTTACTGGACAATTACATAACTTATTTTTGCATTATGAATCATTTGATAAAAGCTGTTTCAAAATGCCTCTCAAATGTTGAATCAAGTTGCCGGGTTTTAGCTTTGGAAAGTAAAGTTGGCTGGATGTGAATACAGCTGAGGTTGGGATTTTCAGTTGCATTTCTAATGAAAGATATGGGCTGTTTGTTGCGGGAGGGGGGCTTGAGAGAGTATGGACAAGGGAACTTGTGTAATCTATTCACAAGGTCCTGAGAGGCTCACAAAGATGAGTGGGAACAAGGCCAGCTGCTATTTTCTCACAGCAGTCCAAACCTGTATTGATATAAATTTGGCTCTTAAAATAAAAATGAGACTGAGTGGCTGACGTCAAACCAACTGGGCACCATTGTCTGCACATGTATGTCTGTATGTCCATCAGTTTTCTTGTGTGATAATTGAACTTCTCTTAAAAAACTAACATTTTCCATTGCAGGAGGCCTTGAGGATTTCTTATCCTGAAGAAAACATTGATTCATCATCTCCACCTGAACCCTGACTATTAACCTACAGTAGCTGTAACCATGGGGAGCATTCAGCACAGTAAATGCCTCTCCAGATTTGCAGTATATGTTTAATACATAAGTCCAACCAGAAGTCCAACCTTGCACGGCATTTTTTTTTTTGGCCTAATGAGTACCTTAAGAACTGCTCTGAAGATATATATCTATATACATACACATTTCTTACACAGCTCAATTCAGGACCTTAGATTTACTTTTAAGCCTTGTATTCACATTTTTTTATGGCAAAATTGAAGCAAACACTATTCCATGGATTAAAAATAAAACTCAAACCATTGCATAAGCCACCTACATCACCTGTTTCTTGAGGAGTACTCACAGTGAAATGGGCCAGAGCAACGTCCAATGCTGCTGTGAGTCTTGGAAAACAATTTCAGCCTAATGTTCTCCCTCTCTTGTGTCAAGAGAGCTTTCAGCATTTCACTTATTCATGTACTGTACAAACTGTACGTGAACAGAAGGCAGGGTGAAAGGAGAAAGATAGTGGTTTGGTATAAAAACTGAACTTCAAAATGGTGGGGGAGATGGCTGAAAGGACGGCATGAAGAGGCTGTTTCTTCCATTGTGGCTGAATCACATCAGTGTTCACTTACAGTAGCTTTCACTATTGGTAGAGCACCACCTG
This sequence comes from Myoxocephalus aenaeus, assembly GCA_038501785.1. NCBI lineage: Eukaryota > Metazoa > Chordata > Actinopteri > Perciformes > Cottidae > Myoxocephalus > Myoxocephalus aenaeus. The sequence continues at coordinate 11,350,091 of JBAMJR010000350.1, read as the reverse complement.
GCCTATGGCTGGTGCACCACTGCTCTGATTACAGGCCCCTCAACAGCAAGATGGCAAAACAGCTGGAAATGACCAGAATGTTCCAAAAGTGGAGTGCCACAAGAATGTTTAATGCATTGTTCCAGCCTTGCCTAAAGTACATAAAAGCTATATTTTAACTGATTGTTGGGCTGCGGCCTCCCCTTCACCTCATTTCAGCCGGGTCTCCTCGCCCTGCAGTTGCTGTGAATTAGCCCTTGTGCCCACTGCTACACTAAGCGAGGTAGCGTGCTAATCCTCATGACATCACCATTGTGTCCAGGCCGTTCCATCTAATGTGCTTATCAAAAGGCTTCTTTGAGTGTGAACGTACTAGGAAATCAGCGTGGGGAGGCGGCTGATAGGAAAGCTTTTATCTGCTAAGGAATATTTGCTCTTATATAACATCTTAAGAGACTTTCACTACCATCATGTTCTCTTTCCCCTGTGGTGCTGTAGTCTTCACTTGAGGGGGATAAAAGCCTCTTTTGGTTGGTCTTTGGTGGGCACTGTATACCATGGCTTAGCTCTAAGTTACTGTAGGATGCCTTCCTCGTCTCTCTCTCTCTCCATTTTCCCACCACATAATGTCAGTTGAAAAGTGAGGGGCAATTAGATAAGGAGACCCTCCGTAATTCCCAGACATATCTTTTTTAATCTCATGAAACATTACACATTACTGACTGATATGAGGATATGAGGCTGGATTCATGTCCTTCCTGTGGCTCGCTCTATTGTCTCGTTACACAGTGGACAGGAAGAGCAGCAGGAGGGGGCAACTCGACCGTCTGCATTTTATTTTGATATTATTTTCTTTTCCCACCTGACAGAATGACAATGGACAGACCACAATGAACTGTGAGCTCAAAGTCGGATTGTATTGAGATATTAATCCAAAATGAGTCATGCTCACAAAATCTAAACCAGCGATAGATACATACATAAACAAACTAATCATATTCTATATTGTATACTGCAAAGGATTACCTGCATTTGACCAACTAAATTGGCAATTAAAAATAGCCCATCCATCTTACTGAATAAGAGGAAATTGCTGTGCAGTGAGCAGTCCCTTCAGAGCGTTCTGCTCTGAGACTGTGGTGAATGACTGATGTGACAAAGCTATTAGCCGCCACAGTCAGAGGGAACAGTCTCAATCAGCGGACTGCATATTTTCAGTATAGACAAGAGGGAATTCAACTACAAATTGAGGATAAAGGCAAACCAATGTCATCATTATCTACAGATTAAAAAGAATGAGAACACACTCTCTGTTCCCACTCCACATAAAGAAAAGGTGGCACACATTAAAAACTGATCAGACTGAATTACACTCCAGCTAAAAATATTAACATACAGATCTCTCTCTCTCTCTCTCTCTCTCTCTCTCTCTCTCTCTCTCTCTCTCTCTCTCTCTCTCTCTCTCTTCTCTCTCTCTCTCTCTCTCTCTCTCTCTCTCTCTCTCTCTCTCTCTCTCTCTCTCTCTCTCTCTCTCTCTCTGTCTCTCTCTCTGTCTCTCTCTGTCTCTCTCTCTCTCTCTCGAGTGGATCATTAGCTGTCAGGGCCCTTGAAACCATACCCCCCAACCCTGAACTCCCATTCCTGCTCGCCTCTAAAATATTCATAAGGACAATTAGGAGTTCCGATAAGGCGAGTACGGAGGGCTGGGGGGCGTGCGGCAGAGACGGCAGGATGTGCCAGCAGGACGTCTGTTCTGCAACACTCTATACCCAGACCACAGACCTGTCCTCATCAATCTGAGACACAGCAGCCTCCCTCTTTGCCCCCAGTCAGGCCAGGCAGTCAGAGGAAGGTGGCACAGTGCCAGCTAACCCCCATTCTCCTCCCCCACCCCAATCCCAGCAGGCTTTGCTCTGTCCTCGCCCCTGGGCAGGAGGGGTTGGCCGCACAGCACGCAGAGAGGGAGGAGGGGGGCACAAGGGCAAGCTGATTGTTGCACAGGCTAACTCACAGAAGCCGCTGTGCACGAAAGCAAGGTCTCATTTCAGACGCTCAGCCCACAAGGTCATTGAAGAACGCAGAGGGTGGACTCACGGCTTGTGGGTTTAATGATCTCTAACATAGCGAGCATCACTGTTGCTCTGTAACTAGATCAAACCAAATTAGGCAAGCTCAATGTCTGACCTATTTCATGTTCATCATACCACAGTTTATGACAGGTAAGTGGTTTGAGCTCAGTTTGAGAAACTAATGCATTGTAACACATTGTTACTGCAGAAGGGTAACACATCAAGCTACCCTTACTTTTCTTAATAGCAATAAGTTAATTAGCAGTTACAGTGGATTTATTTTGTGCACCCTGCACTGCTAAGTCTATAATATAAATACTGTTGAGTAAACCTAAGCCAACAATATGCCATAAAGTATTTCAACACTGATCAGCAAAAATCTAACTAGATAGTGTAAAATTAGATTGCACTAGCTTAAAATGTCAAAACAAAGAAAATATATCAACAACAATTGGACAACACAGAAGAATAAGCATGTCTGATTTATTTAAAAGTCAATATAAAATGAATGCCAACATTATTAGCTGGCAAACTATTAACTACAAAATACTGAAAAGAAGCTTTAATCTGTTCTTAATGTTAATATAACAACTGCAGACAAGTCATGCATCCAACATTAATTTTATGTGGAAGCTGAAATAAAGGAGAAGAAGTCCATTCTGAATTACCTGTACCTCCAGAAGCAGATATTTCTTGGAGCATTAAAAACAGATACAATAATAACTTTGAGAACAGAATAAAACTCTGCCCAACTTAATTTGGAAATTCAGTTTGGGAAAACATAGGTGAGAAACATAATGTCCTCCATGTTGAAAATGTATATATATATATATTTATTTATTTTTAATCTGAAGTGTCTGGAATAATATATAGTTTGGTCATGCCTGTCTGAAGTCATTTTCGGATGAACAGATAATATATTTACAGAAAGGTCAAAATATGTTAACTTGCTTTCACGCTCAGTAAAAGGCAATGGTCCAGACAAATCAGCTAAAAAGTCTTCCTTTAACTTTCTGTGTTAGAAATTTGTCAAGCAAACCAACTGACTAGCAAGCACTGGTTCCAAGTTTCATATTTCACAAAGACCTTCAAATAAGAGACCAGTAACATTTCTGAATAAGAATTGGGGGAAAAAACAGTAAAAGAAAAATTAAATGAAATCAGGTTAAAAAATAACTTGTACATCTTGTTTCTCTTTGGTGAATAAACTGTACTGTTGTTAAATTCCAGATTTTGAGAGAGCATAGCACATTTTTGACCTTCAAGTATTAACGCATTAGCATCAATGTAAACTAATATTCAGAAGAAAGCAGCATGGCTTGTGGTCTTTTGTTGTTTTGTCTCCTTTTATTATACGCTCTGACGTCAGTGAAGTAACACGTGCTAAAAGCTAAAATATCTTTGCTGTAACCTGGTAACAAGCATCACACACCGGAGACAAGAGTGAGATGTAATACATGATGGGTTTAAAATGCACAGGAAACCATTCAGCAATTCAAAGGATAACTGTTGAATATGGGACACAATCCAAGAGCAGGAATAGTGCTGATTAAGGAAAATTTAATTCCAATAATCAAGCTACATAAAAAAAAAAAAATCAAAAGGCCATTACTCTGCCATCAGGTGGCAATTACTGTGCATCTGTTCCAGCAGAGGACACCTTTTACAGAACAGCATGTGATATACTCACATGAACATTACCACAACTGTTTCATTACACTCAGAACACTACAAAAGAGGACTGGTGACCCTTTTTCACTGAAAGCCCAGAGGAAAAGGAGTCCTTGTCCTACAAAAAGGGGCACTTTGAAACCCAGCGTGTTGCTCGAAACAGAACCATTAATACTGCTCCACTCACTGTGGCAAGAGAAGACTTTTCAAGGCAAGTCTCACCAGAGTCAGATTACTCCAGAAGTGATATGAAAGTAGATGCAATGCTGTTCATCAAGAGGGGCGTGAGAATAAATTAAATTTACACCACGTTCCTAACTTTATAAAAGAGGAAGTAATAAAGTATTACATATACAGAATGTATAAAACCCAGAGGGTGCATTTTGAATTGAAATTTAAACTACATACTACAACTGTAAGTAACAAGATCAGAGGTATTCTTGGGGCCAACAAAGATAACCCTTCTCTGTTTTCTTGATAATATTTGAGAGATATGTATTTTTAACTTGTCCTACTGCACTAGTCTGAAAATAGACGCTGGTGTTGTATGGACAAGTGTGTTTGTTTTGACTAGCAACACAAGTTAACTCTGGAGCTGAACACTGGCCCAAAGGCGAAATGACTGTTCTCAAATAGGAAGTCGCTTATGTGTTTTTATGGGCCCAAAATGACGAAGCCGGAAATAGAATTTCAGAAATACTCGTTAATGACGGCCCATGCTGTTACTTTACCATCTCCTCCAGAGACAACACATTGACTGGCAGGTTTAGTATTTATGTGGCAACATACAGAAGATAAAAACCTCTTTGAATGTACATATCCATTTATTAAAATGAAATACCCATACTTAAGGTACAGTAATACCATCATACTTAATATAATCTGCAATACTGTGTGTGGCCTACAGTCAAAATAAAAATATAGAAAATAATTTTAATATCACTCCAATAGATCACCGGAGACCAAAAGTGTGCATACTTTTTTTTCTGTAATATTAAAAATGGGCTGGCAGAAAATTTCACATATATTGAAAAGCCCTGAAAAATCAACATCGACCCAATAAGACTATGTCAACAGCAATGACATTTGATTTAGCTTGAAAAGGATTTCTCATCAGTGCTGCTGTGGGCTCGAAGGTGAAATATCAAAAAGAGGAATCAAGTAATATGGTGATGGCATAGTGGTGACAAAGGAATGAAGTAGATAAATAATGGACAAGAGCTAGATATTAAGTGTAATCGAGACTTAAATCATTGAACAATACATTTAATTGATGAAACTTCTGTCTGTCTGTTCTTTGTATATCTTCATCTGCTCTACTTCACACTTGGTGTATTGCTGGAAACCAGGACTTGCAGTGGGCAGACTTGATGCTAACTTAACTAGCCAGCAAAATAACTCTGATTAAATCCCTGCTTATTTATAACCTACGTGGTTTCAATAGCAAAGTAAAAGAAAAGGTACTGCATTCAAATTTTTACTTCAAGTATAGTATGGTATCGGCACAATGTACAAACAGCCATTCAAGGTGGAGCTTTCAATTCTGAAAATATGATGCTGGATTATTTAATGAATAATAATGCATTACATATTAATTGTTATATTTTGTGAGCCAAATCTGAATTAGAAATGTAACCAGTAACATTTCTCTGTCAGGTAAATGTGGTACTACAATATTTTCCTCCAAAATTAGAAGTACGCATTTAGTAGTTTACGGTTGAGTTGCGTATTTTTGAAAGTTTTTTGGGGGCGGAACGTTATTTCACGGTACAATAAATTATATTATTAACATAATTTCATAATTGTCATATCTCAACATTAAATACATCTATAGCTGGCCTGGGGGGCCCCAACTAAAAGGCCCCCAAGCCAAGCTTGCCTAGCTTGTGCCAGGGTCAAATCTGGCTGGACCTGGTACTTTTTTCCGTGAATCAGAGTGTATTTCATCTGTTTTTTCTGACCGGGAGTCAGGAACTTGAGTGTGGTGTGGCAGGTGGACTGCTCCAAGGAAGGAGGATTCAAGGAAGTTGAGTGTGAAGTTGTTTGTATGAGTGTTTCTCGAGAAACAGGCATGTTTTCAACCGACATTGCACTAGTTTGATCCCACAAAGAATACAAAAAGATCTAAATTCAGACTTGTTATTTCAATAAAACAGCTGCTTTTGCTTTCTGTGCTACTGTAAATAGACCGGCAAATGATAGATAATGATGCCGAAAATTATATGCAAAGAATGAGCACTTTGACCAGTCAGACAATAGGAAATTAGGGGGGTTTTCAACAAGAATAACAGCTTGTCACAAGTCCAATCTTCTCAAGATATAACATTTTTAATTAACTTGCTATTCTATTTTTGTTTTGTAAATGGTAGCTCACAAGCTTATTGAGAAAAAAAAAGAAATAAAACACTGAGAACACAAGGCATGTTTCTCTGAGGACCTGAAACACTAACCAGAAACTAAAAGAGAACTAGTTAGTTGGTTTGGAAAAAAAATATATATAATTATCTGAATATGTTTTACTTTTTGTGGGGGGGAAAAAAGCCGTTTTTGTAGGAAAAAAAAAAAATACCTAAAATCAGTTGCCGTATTTCTCTAAACCTTTTTATAATGTTATTCTCTTGGATAAAACAATGATGTGCTTTAGACCATCAACTACATATTACTGTATGTATACGATTGCTAACCATTTTCCAAAGAATGCTGAAGGATTTTAGCAACATTTTGTGTGCTTTGCTATTTTTAATTTTTTTAAGATCAATCTTTAAAACAGATAAATGAGCCACCTATATAAGTTGAATAATACATTTGATGTAGAACTGAGTCCCATTTTGAATAAGCACTGGCAGTTTTTTTTGGGTTCAACAATGCTTCAGTCTACTAGTCTGACAAAAATGGAAAGAAGATCCGCAGATGCATTGAGGCAGAATGTATTCTTTTGTAAACTTGTAGTGATACCAGATCATGTTCTTCTTTGTGTGTGTCCTTGGCAGGTTTACTAGTACGGAACTGGACGTAGTATGTGCATTTACATTGTTGTTTGGAGTTGACTGAATAATGTATTATCTTCAGTTATTATGTCATGTTACCACCAGCTTTAACATAAGATGTGTTAATCCTTACGACTCTGCGACCGCAGACAATGTTTATTGTATGTGTGTGTATATATATATATATATATATATATATATATATATATATATATATACACACACCTTTTACTAGTTGACTTACATGTCCAAATCAATTTTGGCACATATTTTATTATTTATATACCATAATTGTTCTACAAAAAGACCAATCATTATACGATCAATGTGTTCTACTGCCTTCACAGTATATGCGAGCTATACCGTTGCTCCTGTAATACTCTCTGTTGCATTAGAGAACATGGTGGTAGTGACAGTTTCCCTGCATGCCAGCAAGAGCCTCATTTGACCGTCCTTTTATGTTTCTGTGCCACAATTATAAATACACACTGAGGACAGTCTGCCTCTGCTCCTCAGATAAGTCTCACCAGTGTGCTTTGATATTCAAGTATTTATGCTTACTGTTAAAACAAACACAAACAAGCTGGCACCACACTATCCTCGACAGACTTCAGAGTTGAAAGAGTACTGATCTACTGAATATGTGCATGGCTGAAGCTCATTTCTCACAGGAATATTTGATCAGAAAATCTGCTGATGGAGAATCAGACGCATTATTTAAAATGCAAATTTAGTTTTTGTTCATGTAAAGTTGATGTATCACAATGGAAATGCAAAAAGTCACGATTATACATTCAGAGACACATGACCTATTAAAAACTTTGTTGCAATAATACACTGTATGTATTTCTTTGTTTAAAATCTGAGGAATATAACCTTCTGATTTCTTGCCTAGCCTTTTATGAGCCAACACAAAAGTAAAAAAAACAAGGCTAAAATGACATCTTTTTCAATTTTGCTCATCTCCGTCTAATTTCAAGAACGGTGTGTTAAAGAGAGGGCTCTTTGAGTAAAATTAAATTCTATTATTCTTGACTCTAATCAAATAAAGCATCTGATTTATTCAATTTTGGACAGTTTTCTGTTCATTTTTTCTTCTCATGCTCTTTTATCTCTCTTCCCACCCCCACCTCTCTCGTTCCCCAGCCTCCATTTCCAGTGAGCCACCAGCAGGAGGATAATTGATCAATCATGCTAATTGAAGAGTCTGGACAGCTAGCCCACCATAGCAGATGTGCCAATTTGCATTCATTAAGATAGAAATGAGTCTTAATCACTGCTCAGCCTTTGATTGACAACATAAACATCCCCTGTCTGAAACTCATGGTGCACATTCAACCCAAAGCACTATAAAGGGGTTCATTCCATAACTGGCAATAAAATCTTTTTTTCCCGACTGTACATCGCTGAAGATGCACTTTTGAAGCACAGCGGAATAATGCATTGATTGTCTCCAGTGGTCAAAATAAATCAAATACAGAATATGGCACATGATGACAAAATGAACCCTTAGTTGTGATGATTGTGTTGCTTCAGTCAATGTCAAATCGCCAAAGGGTAGTCATGAAATTCACAAACAAAAAAAGATTCAGATGAAAACACAGGGCTTGACATTCAGTAATGGTCAAAATGTACATATCTTACGGAATGATTAATACAGCTCCCTTCATAACAACAGTTGATAGAGATCATGAGATAAAACCTAATGGAAATTACCTCTCACTGTAGTGGTCTTGTGAGAGGGGGCGTTCCTTCATAAATAGAGAGGCAATTGTCTCTTTTTCCCAAGTCACATTAACAATGGCTGCCCCTCTTTATTATGAAGAAGATAAGCAGAATTTCCCTATGAATGTTGTTTACTCTCACAAATCATCAGGGTAAAAGACAGTGAAAAGTTAATGCCTTGCATACGGTGCTGCCCAGTTATTTACAATTATGAGGCATTGGTATTTGACTAAAATGGCATTCTCAAATTGGGTAAAAGCCTATTCACAGCCCTGATGTTATAAGATTACAATTAAGTGTTGACTTAATGCCTGCAAACCAGATTAATATATGCCATTGCCATATACACCTTAATTGTGCTCAATTGCTCAAAGAGAGGACAGATAAATGCCAAACGATGCCTGTGAAGTTACTATCTGATTTCAAGGATCCTTCTGCAGACAGTGATCGCTCTGTGTGCTGAAGAACGGTGTGAGGTTATGGCGGAGCATGAGCAAAATCTCATTAGCTCCACTAGCAGAGAGGGGAGGAAGAGTAAATATTATTAGATTAATCTAATGACTAACGGCAGCAGTTGGATTTGTGGCATACACAGAATTCAATAAGAAACACAATAGGAACAACACCTTAAAACCGTGTGTCATCAATAGCCGACTCTGCTTGGTTCACAACACAAGCATAAATACCACATGTATTTCCAGAGAACTGACTGCATGTTGATAAGTATGATCTTGAGACAGGAGAGCGTTGCACTTCTGCATTACAAAAAAATAGAGATTCAGCAATGAGTTCTTTTACAAAGTAAATTAGAACATCTATTGGTGTTATACCTTGTCTGTACATGTGTGCGTCTATGTGTGTTTAGGGGTTTGTATGTACTGTGCAATATGATGAAAAGACAACGAATACAGTCACAAAATTCCAAACAATAATATTTCACCTTCATACTGTTAAGAATTGTCAAAAAATAATACGAAAGTGAATGCATATGAGGAGAAATGTCATACAACGGTTCACCTGTCGCCTGGAGTGTTGGTAAGGTTAACACTATCAACACATGCAGACGCACACAAACGCACACACCAACATACACATAGAAGAAAAACCCGAGCCTACTGCTCTGCTTTGGACTATGAGCCAAGATTGAGACAAAGTCCATAGCCCTCCACTGAGTTATCAAACTGTGGCCCAGGCATGCATCCATCTGTGGAAAACATGGAGACTGTTCTCCCACACTGCACAGCTCAGCCTTTATCTACAGATGGTACTACTGAGCAGGAATGTGACCTTTGATTTAGTTTCTCACACCGAACGAGCTTCCCAATGAAAAGCGGGAGAGGTTTTTTCTGGCCTCTCATACCGGACAAATGAGCACATGATTGTTTGCATGGCATAAGATGGGTTTAACACAATTACAAAATTTAGATAAGTGTCCAGTGTAAGTGTCCTCATGTGAGACCCATTTCACTAGATAAATGGAGGAGGGGGTGGATTCTTGCCATCAATAAGGCATCAGCTCCTCCATGTAGTGCACACGGATCTGTGCAGCTGGAGAGAAGCACAAAGACTGAAAAAAGTCTTTGCCAAAAGAGGCAGTCAGGAAAACAGTTCAGATTAGAATTTATCTTAAATTATGATACAATTTCACAGATTATGAGCCACCACTGACAACGGCTGAGTAGTGGGGCTGTGTGACGATGCTGTGAATTGGACTAGGTTGGTTACTTCTGCTCTGCTTCCTCACTTCTGAACCTTGACCACGTAGCCGGCAGGCAGAGGGACATTTGTGCATATGTACAAAGATGCTGGCCGAGTGAGCGGGGACAACGGCGGCTTGTTCTCGCCTTTTGTGCAACGGGGAAGCTTCCTTGAGAGTAGCCAGAAGGGCTAAGTGGGAGATCAGCATGGGACTGCTGGTACTACATTATGCACAATGTACATTCCAATTACACAACGCTGTCAACATCATCATACATTGGTAGACCATAGATTTATGGTATATATATATATATATATATATATATATATATATGAAATAAGGGGAATAACCCAACTGATGGGCAGTGAAAACCCGAGTACAAGATGTTGTTGCGTTTGCTTGTTTAAAGTAAGACATCTTTCAGAGTCACAGCAAAAATAAATGTGTGGTCACTGTTACGCAAGTAAGGAATGTATCCATGTATATTTTATGCAGGTGAGCCCCTGCTCTGCTCCGAGGGCCCCTGATGGAGGAGTGACTGCATGAGTCTACTGGATGCCAGAGCACTCTTCTGCAGCTCTGCCAAGCAGGTAATTCACAAGCAGCAGCAGCATGAATAAAAGATAATGGGCCACAGCTGACTCCTTTATGCTGCATGTAATTTCACTAATTCCTCCAACTGAAAGTCTTTTCCAAAGCTAGGATTCTTGAAATGTTTCAATCTCACCCATCTCAATCCCTTAATGTCTCTTAATTAAGTATCCGTGAAAAATATGTATGTTTAGGTGGCAGTAAAGACACAAGACAATTGCGATGCAGCAGTCTGCATTGTCTAATAAAAAAGTATCTTAGTGCAGAAAAGGCTAATCTTATTTCAAATAAATGAAATACAAATGAATGGGCAACTATATATGAGCTGTAGCAGGATTTTATCAATAGGCATTAGCATACATTGTATATGCTTTCATGTAGTCAGAATGAAGACACCAGCCTCTTAAAGCACATCTTGAATAAGCAGAGAAACCACACAAGTGTGTGCCAATGAAAGATGTTTGGAACAGGATGCATCCCTAATCATTCTCATTTACTTTGGCTTCTACACTTTTGGCTGACAGTTTTGTATGCTGGCATAACAAGTGGTTTACTCTTCCGCTAGTCGCCGGGCATGCAAGAGCTGCCAGGAAACCCAAGTGCTTGTTGAGTTTTATAGAGCAGTATGGAATGTACAAAACACTGTATTTTGACTGCAGCTACAGCCAAGCTGATGGTCTGTGATGAGGAGTAGCCAGAGAACTGAGCCCTACAGGTACAATATCTATGGGAAACAGGGCCCGAAATGGTGGTCAGCAGCTACTGTGGCATGCGTGTGCAGAGATAGGTTTTCCAAGGCAGTTGATGGGCACAAGAGAAGCTGAACTTATCAGAGACTGCAGACCTCCTGTGCCCTATCTGAATGGTGACTAGAAGGAAACAGTTACTTGTCCCTCACTCTTGTTTGTCTCAAACATAACACCCGTGGAGCATTTACAGAGCTGTACAGTCACAGAATAAATATCTCTTATAGTCTGAATCCAGTACAAAAATAATTTATTTAGTCTAATTCTGTTAAATTTGGATGTAAGTTTTGTGTAAAATATAAAATAGGAAAAGGAAAAATGATGTGAAAGAAGTGTTTCCCGACAAAGTAAGAAGGCGGCGCTCACTCACCTCTACAATGTCAGAGTTGGTTCTGCTCTCATGGGGCTCGTTGTACTCTGTGTATTTCAGCAACACTTTGTCCATGTCTGTGCTGGCATACTGGAACAGTTTGTTAGAGCTGTTGAAAATGATGAGGGCTATCTCACAGTCACATAGTACGCTCAGCTCATAGGCCTTTTTCATCAGGCCAAACTTCCTCTTTGTGAAGGTAACCTGAGGAGCACACAGAAGAAGAAAAAAACATCCATTACAGAGGGAAACTGGTTCTCTCAATTAAAAAGGAGCTCAAAGTCAAATAAACCATACATACATTAGTACACGCTATTTTCACAAGTGTAAATGAAAATGTAGGATTCTTATTGTAACAGAAGGTAGTTTATTGCACAATTATCATTAGTGGAAGTGGAAATATGCACTATGGCAATACCATGAAGTAAAAATACTCTATTAAAAGTAAAGTTAATAAAAAATGTAATACTTCACTCAAAGTTAGTGGAGTAGAAGTAACACATAGTATACAATGGAAATACTCAAATAACAGGTACCTACAAATTATACTTAGTAATGTACATCAACCACTGAGCCTTGTGGTGGCAACTTGCTCCACGTAATACTGGAGAACTGCTTTAGGCTGAAATGTTTTTGTTTTTTTAATTAGTATAAAATCTCTAAGTTAAGAGAACTGCCGGGAAAATAACAGTATTAACAGTGTCATTATACTACAACAATGTTACGGTCACCAAGGTGACAGATAACAAGATCGTTCCTCCTTTAGGAATGATTGCAATGACATCGTACAAGTCTGAAATGTCTAGTTATCAGAACAGAGGTCAGGGTTAGAGGCACGAGTCAGCGAGCTGAGTCAGAGCTTTGGCAACAACAGGGGTCCATACATTACTGTAGCCCCTGACTCCATATACGGAAAGCTATCTCTGTAGTGCAGCATAAGCCTTGTAACATGAGCCCTCAGATGGGACTTTGGGTCATACATCACTCCAGTGGTAACGCAACCCTCTCTGCAAAGTGACTTTATGTCCTGTATCTCTGCAGCTCTGTCTCTGCGGTCGCTTCAGCCCCGCACACACATGTCATTACGTGACACCACCTCTTTACAGTATGCTACAGCCATTTATTTCTCAAGCTAAAAACACAGTTAACAAGGAGGGAGGATGGAACGGCAGCTGTTTTCTCTTTTGGTTTGGTAATGGTTGTTTTGCAGAAAATAGTTTTAAAATGTGTATATTTTAAATCATTGCTTCAGGTTTATGTTTTTCTTTAGTACATGTGTCTTGTCAAATGTGCATTATACAATGTGGCTTGTGAATGTTGAAAGCTGTGCTTGGAGCCACAGAGGAGTGCATGTGTCTGTATTCTCCATCAGTTTCACTGACCTACTAAGAGAGGAGTTGAGCAGATGAGCTGGCTTTGTTCAACTTTAATTGGACACAGCTTGCAGCTATACCCTCATTTTAACTGGTATAATGCAGTATAATCCTATGTGTTGCATAGTGTCTATGTAACGCTCAGGCAGTGGGGTCACTCCAACTGTGATAAATGAATTTCAAATCTTCCACACTACAGGTAATTACACAGGACTATTATTTCCGCTCTAGACATGGAGGAGCCTGTCCTCGTGTCATTTTCTATTCAATGCACCGATGTTAGTCGAGCTCTCTGACAAACCAAATTCTAAAATGACATTTTGTAAAATGACAAGGTTTAAATACAAGCTCAATCAAATGACATGTTTCCTTGCAAATGGCAGACACATAAAGCCTTTGAGTGAGTTTGGTGGACCAGAAAAAACATGGGAGGGTTTTGTCTTTCTGATCATTTTCTCAAGGTGAATCACTCCATGGAGGTAGATACGGGGATATGATTTGACCAGAATCAGGACCGTTTCTACCCACCTAGAGCACCTGCAGTTCTAACCAGCTGATACTACTTTCCTCTGACTAAACACCAGTGCTGCCCACCCGCTCATTTGCCTATTTGTTTTGTTCGCCTAACCAACTGGAAAGTAGGGACTGTCATGTGGGAAAATGATTAACAAATTGTATGCTCTTTAGTAGATGAATGTGGCTGTTAAGCCATGGAGATGTCACCTTTCAGCAGGAAGCCCAGGATGAGACGCTGAGCGAGGACTTTGTTCCACCTGGATGCATGGCAGAGTGCTGAGTGCAGAGCTGCTGACCCAGGCACCGCTTCATTTCAACCTCAGCAGCAGCATGGAGACTAGGTCCTTGCCCCAGCCCCAAACACAGTACTCCTATAAAAGCCAGCTGCTTCTCCTGCTGCCATTAAAGGTGGCGCATTACTCTTATGTACTCATACAGTTACCTTTAACAGTGAAAGAAGGAGGCTATTTTAAACTGTTTTGCCCTATTTTTCTTCCTTTTGTTACAGTATGGCCAGCTCAATTTGACAAGTCGTGACACAAAACAGCTCTAAACATAAAGAGCAACATACACAAATATAACCTCCATCCACCCACATCTTCTCTGGGGTGACTGGTAAGACAGTGGAAAACCACAGACATCCTTGAGGTCAAGTGGGAGGTTCACTGGCGGAGCTTTCCTATGGTTCACCAAGTCAAAGACACCCACAAAGATACTCAATGTGGTTTTTAAAATTTGCGTCGCTCCTATAGTAAGACGTGGTCCCCATGCAGCCTAGCTCCTTGACCAGTGGTGTATAAAGTACCCAAAAGCCGTACTTGAGTAAAAGTAAAGATACCTTACTGGAAAATTACTCCAGTAAAAGTAAAAGTCACCTATTAAAATACTACTTGAGTAAAAGTCTTAAAGTATCTGATATTTTCTGTACTTAAGTATCAAAAGTATTTTTCTGATATAAAATGTACTTAAGTATTGAAAGTAAAAGTACAAGTACATGCTTTTAATAAAAAAGCAAAGGGTCAGAATTTTGAGAATTATGAAGTTTATTCTTTTAAGTGCTGTGGCCACCGTGACCAAGGACAAGGAGTTGTGTTGATAAAATAACTGGGTTGGCTGTGATCCATCCATATATATTATGTTCAACATAATATATTGTACCTAAGTATACTTTTGCATCTACTATGAACTTATCATCATAATTCTCCAAAAAGCAATATGACACTATGAAGGACTTGTAACAGTGTGGTTATAAGTATGCTCATTCCGCCCGCCGTGGGTCTCTTGGTACCGGTCTGTGGGTCTCTTGGTACCGGTCTGTGGGTCTCTTGGTACCGGGCCACAGAAAGAATGAATGAAACATTTCAATTAAATAAATAAAAAATCAAGGCCGGAAAGATGTTTTATTGTGAAAAATGACCGCATACATCCGTCTGTGGTAACCTCAGACGGAATCTCTTGACACATGTCAAGATGTTACGTTACCCTAAAAATGAAACGTAAGTCTGTTACAACTCTGTCGGTGATCTGGAAACCAAGGCAAAGTATCCTGAGATCGCCAAAAAAGCATGAAAACCTGCTTTCATTTCAACATCCTGTCTTTGTGCAGCGCGTTATAAGTTAAGCAGTAGACTGGACTAAAGGTTTAGTTAGGAGTAGACTGGACATAACGAACACACGTTGGGTGTCGTTGTCTCCCGTCTTTCCGAGGTCGGACCCGGTCTGTGAAAATATTGTCTTCACGTAACCGGTCCGTGACGCATAAAGGTTTGGGAGCGCTGGACTAGAGGATGTAGAGGGAAAATGCAAAACATTGTGATTCGCAAAACCTGCTTGGTGGAGTCTGTGTTCCACCACAGTCCCTGATGTTTTTTTTTCTTTTTCTAAAGATAGATTTGATTTTGTAGCGAGTAACGAAGGTTTCAGGAGAAATGTATCGGAGTAAAAGTATCATTTTTCTTTGCAAAATGTAGTGAAGTAAAAGTAAAAGTAAACAGAAATATAAATAGTAAAGTAGAGTACAGATATCCCCAAAAACTACTTAAGTACAGTAACGAAGTATTTCTACTTCGTTACTATACACCACTGTCCTTGACTAATTTATGTAATTCACAATGACAGGATTAGCCTGAGTGTTGTAAAGCTGTGTTGTAGCACTGTACCAGTGCATCTTACACATGTTCTGATAAATCAAATGTCAAGGCAAAAGAGAAGGGAGGCCACATTTAAACTTCCAATAAACTAAAGCGATTCCAACTTTCTCCACTTTTGATAAGGTCATTACAACAGCTCACACAATACCAGACAGATCAGTGACTATACTAGCATTTCATTTAGACTGTGCAAGGCTGAAAGCCCTGACCTTTAAGAAGCTCTCACAATGTCAAGATGAGGTGGTAATTCTGCTCTCAATTCACACTTTCTGCATTTCCAACTTCTTCCCAAGTGTCCTATCACCATGACCTCTTTTACTGAGCTTTAATTGAGCTTGGTAATTAATTTCTCGTATATTTTATATACTTTGGGTACAAGTATTTTAAAAAGGTGCACTATGCAAATGTTTGTGTAGAAATTCTACACTCATATCAGTAAAAAACACAGAGTGGTGCTGTAGCAGAGAAAAACATGCTATAAGAGACTCACCCTATTTGCCTAAATACAAGTTTGGAATGTTTGCTGATGGAAATCTTACTGTGATTCACAGGAACGGACTAAATGAAACTCAAGGGGAAAGTACAAAAAAGAAATTA
The DNA here is from genome assembly GCA_038501785.1 of Myoxocephalus aenaeus. NCBI lineage: Eukaryota > Metazoa > Chordata > Actinopteri > Perciformes > Cottidae > Myoxocephalus > Myoxocephalus aenaeus. The sequence goes on along the minus strand of JBAMJR010000350.1, from coordinate 11,333,618 downwards.
GATAAACAGCAACAAGCAAATTTGCCTTCAGGAGAGACTGTGCTCACTAGTTTTAGTCGCTTTTTAAAATAAAATCATCACAAAATAACAGTTGTTTTTTTACAACAGCTGGGCATGCCAAATTCAACCAGCTATCTCTGTGTAATATTCTTGAGACAAATGCATCTCAAATCTAAAGCACGAGCATTTGTACCTGTCACATGTGCTTTTACTGCCACAGAAAACGGTATAGTATATAAGAACATATGCTACAACAAACCCCAACACACACCTCCATACACATTTGATGTGTCAATCAAAAGGTCTATCAATGTCTGTCCTCAGGCAGAGGTGCCAAGATGACAAACAAGACATCTGGGACTCAGAGTGCAGCTGTGACTGGGGTATGGCAGGAGATGTCTGAGTCACTAACACCTTCAGAGGGGTGACGAGCTAGCGGCCTTATAAGAACCTCATGTCACCTCTGACGGCCCCCATGGCAGACATGAGAGCGGGCTTGAGAGTCAGAGAGGTCTGGCACCAGCTGGCAGAGTGACCCAGGCCCTGTGGCTGCTGCCCTGGCTTCGCGGTGCCAGAGTGTGCGGGCCTGGGAGACAGGCCAGGGCCACCACGACTGTCTGCATGGATCAGCTCTGTCTGGGAAAGAGGACAGCCCCAGGATCCCCATGTGGACAACTGAGACCGCAAAGACCTCGTCTACTGGGTGGGACTGACCTTGAAACCTAGAGTAGCCGTGACTGATCATGTTTAGTGGAGAGGATGACATGCTGGTTAACTAAACGTAAGTAGAGTAGGTTTCTTAGAAATAGCATAATCGATAACCAGAATGATCCAGTTTAAAGACTATTGGCCTGTTTAATTTACTGAAAACTGCAATTGTAATAAGACGCCATGAGGTGTTTTGAAGAAAGTGTAAATAATTCAGCATCATCTGTGAACATTTTAGTGATACAAGGTGCACCCTCGGCAGTAAAATTACAATCACCTGACTTCATGTTTTGCTGCATCAGCGCAGTTTTATGGAAACTACATATCATCTTGAACAATGATAATATATGCGCTGGCTGTCACATTTAACAGTGTTCCTCTGTTCTGTCCATGGTCTATTAACAAGCTCTTTACCTGTCAAAATAATAATGATGAGCGCTCAGAACCACAGGAATGGGTGAAGGCTGAAAAGTGGGAGGTTTGCGCTGTGTTGCTCCCTGGGGAGAAAGTGAGAGCGATAGAGCTGCTCTGCGCCTACAGGCATCTGAAGTGCCAGAGCACAATCCAAAATGAGCCACAGCAAGGGCAGGCAACCCTCCACCCAGCAGCAAAATCATCAAACTTTTAATGACTTGGGCAATTACCCCCAGTGAGCCTGCTTAATGACATCCATAGGACGTCACTAGACACTGCTCACACCAGCCTCTTCCCTCCACTAACTTTCAAGACTAATGTGTGCCCTCCCTTCTCCACCATCGTCCCCCTTGCAGATCCAGGGGAAGTAGGTGAGAGATCCCAAAAATGCTCTTTGAGTGCCACGGCCTCTGCTGTTGTTAAGTTCTCAAGTCAAAACACAATACATACTTTTCTCTTTTTGAGGGGCCACAATTCACTGATACATATTATTCCACTTTAAGGCATTGTATGTGTTGGAGTGATAGTAAGAAAGAGAGAGAGAGAGAGAGATGATGAAAACGTGAATGTTAGATAATAGTGTATACAAAATGTGTGAGTCTGTGACTCAAACTGTAATAATTGCTGTGAATACTGTAAATGGGGAGAATCAACCAGGGCGGTGCTGTTGAATGGTTGATATCTAGCATTCATTTGCAATCAGCGTGTCAGTCTGGCTGATGACTGCGTCGCTGTGTTGTAGGACTGTCACTTATGAAGGAAACGGCTCAGTATTTATGTCTTTACCATCCTATGCTATGCATGAAAGGACCTCTGCTGCCTTCATGTTTCATGTTGTTCACCTCTGCAGGGCTACACAGCAGTGTGTGAACAAAAAGCTGCACAGAAAGGTCTCACTTCCACACGACGAATGCAACGACTGTACGAAATGTAATTATCTTATCTTACTTGTCATTTGTGCACAATACACTTCATTACTCTGAATTATGAAAACGTGTTGTCATTATACACCGAAGGTAATGACTTGACGCAAAATATCAGCTAAGTTCACTGCCTGTCTCAACTCTGCACTCACAATTCCTGATAGATTGTGCAATTACAGACCTTCTCAGCCTTTGCCACAGTCCGTGTTATAAATCCTGAAAGGTTAACAGCCCTCCTAAAGCACTTGCAGTGATAATGCAAGGGAGCCCCCGTTGTCCCCACACAACATCCTGCGTATAGCAATACTATCTAATTAGCCCACTTAGGGACTTCTTTCATTTTAATGCTAAGAGTAAGGATTGCTAGCAGCAGAGCGGCGTAGATAAAGATTCAAATTGTCTCACGACAATGGGGACCGTATGCTAATGGTTATTCCCCCTTGTTTAGGAGCATGCCCCAGGGAGATGGCAGTGTACGCTTCATGGCCCATGGGGGGGGGAAAAAAGAGAGAAAGACACACGCATACATCACTTTATACTGAAGCTCTATTTCGCAGGGCCGCCTATTGTCACAGCAATTTCTCTGCTGAGCCAGCTAAAACCAACTAAATGCAAGCTGAAATGCCTGCGTTCTGCTGATAAACTTTCTCACAAATTGTACAGTGAGACATTTAAAATCTGATGCAAACACTTGACTTTGGGGGACACTTTAATAATAGGTAACGTCCCTCTCTGCAGGTCTATATCTCAGCGAAACAATACAGCTAAATGTCTTCCCTCACTCCCTTCATACATGCATTAAAAAGAAAGGACCGCCTGCTCACCTAGCGAACATTTGACAACCGGTTTTCATGTAATTTCCTCTCTTTTTTCCCCCCTGATGTCACAGGTCATTGCATACAGTGTAGATACCAGAATCCTTCCAACTGTCCTGCTTGGATCCAACCCAGAGCCAGGTGTTATACTGATAATTGGCCCGCAGTGTAGATTTTTGTTTTGCACTTGGCTGAACTGCTAGTCTCACAGTAACAGACACAGACACGGTCAGGGTACCGATTGGCTAGTACCGTATCATGTTACTGTAATACCCTCAGGAGAGGAAGCACCACTGTAGCTCTGTTATATTTCTGTGTGCGCAGCAAAATAGTTGCTCCACCTGTGAAGAATACAAATTATATGTTGAGGGGGGTGTTAACAAGATCTGTTCTATTTGGCTATGGGAAACCTACGCATCTTCATTAATTGGTGTAATTTGTCAAAAACTGCACTCACGCTTTCTCAACTTAGCTCTTAAATCAAAGAGAGCGTAGCTAAAAAAGAAATAGACCCAGCCTTCCTGCTATAGATATCCAAGCCTGTTATTCTTGTTTCAAACAGGCCACGGCTGTTTTGTACAGTGTTTTGCTGTTTAGGAGTTTATATTTAACATGAGCAGACAGCGTGAATTCCAGCTCTCCCCCTCTCTGCGGCTAGCTGGGACCAGTGTAGCCAAGGCAGAGAAGGGTGCTGTGTGTCCTGCTGACCCACCCTGCAAATGAGAGGGTGCTGTGGTGCAGTGGCTGCTCCTAATTACTACCAAACAGCTGCAAACACATAGTGCTACAGCGAAGGGGCCCAGCCATACTGCCAGGCCAGGGTACAAGCCCTACAGTGTGGGAAGGCCACAGGCGGCCCGCTGTGCTCCTCACTACCCTCAGTTTACTCCCACGCTATAAGGCCCCCGCTGCAGCCCAGCGCTCCTGCTGCCTCATCAACTTCTCGGGCCTGAAATTGCAGGGTGGCAGGGGAATCATGTCTGTAAATATGACCACACTGACAAAGAAATGTCGTGGTCCCTGTTCAGCTGGCTGGGACTTTGGGGGAGGGAGGCATGTCTTTTTAGATCCATGCACACCATGACAGCTGCTGAACTCTGGTCCAAGACAGAAAGGAAAATAGAAGAAGACTGTAACCTTCCAACAGGTACAACGCAGACTGTCTTCTGAGACACAAAAGGAGGATGTGGTGGCATCTTGTAAAATAAGCTTAGAAATAAGTTATAAAGATTAAAATATTTATAATATTGTAGGTAAACTGTATTTGAACCTTTAAAAAAGTGCTCCAGATAAGATTAAGATATATATATATATATATATATATATATATATATATATTGTAGATAGATTGATGGATGGATTGATGTAGATAGAAAACTCTGACACTCACCTGCCTGTTCCTCTCATCCATGATCCTGGTGATCTGTATCTTCTTCCGCCCCATGGCTGCGTCCTTTCTGGTCTCTCTGACACCTCAACAATATCAGAAAAACAACACGATTTCTTCCCGCACTCTCCTAGCACATTGTGCAACAGTCTCTCTTCTCGTATATATGCTTTCTTCTTCGCAATGTGCTCTTCAACACCACAATCTGCAAGAGGACAGAAAGAGAAAGAGGGGGGGCAGAAAGTTAACTTGACACTCAACAATGTCTCCTTAAGCACTTCAAAGCACTGAAGGGCTCTGCTTTCTGTTCTCAAGCACATTCAGAAAGGATGAGACCCACATGGTGTACCCTTATCTCCTCTGTTGCTGCACTTGAACTGCAGCTGAAGTCACTGAAAGACGACTTCACACTGACAGGGCAGCAGCTACACGAGACTCACTGAACAGGTGCTTTGCACTGTCAGATGAAAATATTGATACTACTCTCATATCTGTCAGTTAAATACAAGGTATAGAGAGCAGCAAGTTAGCCGAGCATCAATACTGGAAACCGAGAACAGCTGGCGTGGCTATCTCTAACAGTAACAAAATATGTTTTCCTTTTGTTTCCTGTCTTTGAGCTAAGATAAACAGACTGCTGGCTCTAGCTTCATTTTTTACCATAGAGATGTTTAGCTTTAAGCACTTCATCTAGATTAACGTCTATATGTTTTGTGAACATTTTACAAAGCGATGTTCACCTTAATAGAAAGAATGTGTCTACATTTCCCTTCCAGCAGAAAAAGAACCGCAACATTTCATTGCTCTTCTCGAGTGGACCCACCCTGATGCCAGCTTTGCTCTTAAAATGATTAAGAGAGCACCCAGTCTGGGTTTGACAGTAGTTGAAATCTCCTGGGCTGAAAGAAAAGCTAGTAGGGGTGAGGAGAGTGGGGGTTATATTCCCACATGAGCTTGTAACCTGGCCAGTGGTTCAGATCGCACTGTTCCCCAGGGAACATCTTACTCTGTCCTGTCTCTGCTTCTCTGCTAGAAGAGATATAGTCCCCTCCCTGGAGGCGCATCCATCACTTACACCCAGCAAATAAAAAATGTCTAAACAACTACATTTCCCATATGAGTACAAATGTAGAAAGGTTAACAACTCAGGCCATTAGATGCAGTCAGCAGTTGTGAGGCGAGGACGCCAGGGGCCGAATTGGCAGTGAAAACGAAAATGACCGGTTCCAGTGGCACACAGTCATTATGGGTTACAGATGGACTGGCATTATGGTGTCTGGCTGTCTGAATTGGGGCTCCACTGGAGGCAAACTTGACTGAGATCACCTCGCTAACTACCCACGCATGGCTGTCTGCGCCAGGAAAGTAACCGCCTGAACCCTCACAAAGAATTTCCCCAAACCACATCAAAACAGGCCAGGGAGAATGACGACGTTCTTGTTCATTCACCATTTCACACACTCACTGACACACACTCACTGACACACACTCACTGACACACTGACACACACACACACACACACACACACACACACACACACACACACACACACACACACACACACACACAGTGTTCGAAGAAGAGGGAAATCGGGGGTGTTCAGCTCCCCCAAAGAGATACCTGAGCCACCCTGAGTTGCAAAAAGTGATAAGTTCATAACGTTCGATGGTGTTTGTATAACATTGAAACCCTCAGGGGATTTACTGGAATGGCAGAAACAAAAATGTCTTGCATTTTGGGTAACGGAGATTCATTACTTCCGATCACATGACATGGTGTCGAAACAGAATTTGTTCACTGCTTTTTGCCGAGCAGCAAGCGGTGAACTTGACAGCCAGCTGACCACTGTGGTGTTTTTTATCGGCATAGAGGTAAGGAGATAATCTCTTTCTCCGTTTGTGTGAGCTGTAGTAATTATGAGGGTTTATACTGTTTTCTTTTAATAGGTGGTTGTAAATAAAGTTGTATTTATTGCCTTTGAATTTTGATGCACTCCTTGACAGCATTCTACAGTTGTGTCCTTGCGCCTATGTGTGAACTTGGGTTACTCAGGTTAGAGGAGCTTATCTGAGGTGGACTAATCAGTAATCATCTGCTGAGACTGGTCTGAATTACCTTCAGCAAGTCCTGTTTGTGAATGTGTTCATCAATGTATCCTGAGCATGAAACTGTACATCAGAAAGAATCAAGACACTCTCGCACATCCGTTCCTCTCTTTATGCAGACGAGCCGTCACAGCAGGACAGTTCAAGTCTACAGGCATAATAGACTGTGTCATGACATTTCTCTTACACAGATACGAAATGACAAGCTGTGAGAGGCCCTTCAGACTGCAGGTGTGCCGCACTCTTAGTGTTGTGACTTAGTGTTAGTTGCAAGCTGAGAAAACCTGATTTTCAGGATTTTAATTATCACTCTATCTAATGCTGCCTTTGATCATATCACAACATTCTTCATATTACTTCAAATAACTCAATTTCGATCTCCAGAACTAAGTGGGAGATTTTCAGCTGGCCCCACTACACAGATAGACATGCCAGAAGATGGTTAGATTACAAAAGAGAACAATGTCTGCACTGTAGCAGAGTACATGTTTGTGTGTGACACTCTGACTCCTCTTGAGTGTCAGGAGGGGACAGAGTATCTGTTTGTGGCCTCAATCATGTGCTCTGTGTGTGTGTGTGTGTGTGTGTGTGTGTGTGTGTGTGTGTGTGTGTGTGTGTGTGTGTGTGTGTGTGTGTGTGTGTGTGTGTGTGTGTGTGTGTGAGAATCAGTGACAAGAACCAGCTTCATATGTGGATATAAAAGGCTCATTCTGAGGGAACAAAAAAGAAACTTAGCTTCAGGTCATACCAATGAAAACCTAGTTATGAATATCACAATCATTTTTTTGCCAATAAATCTGGCTAAATCCTATACACTGTACCTTTTAGTGTATTTTTTTGGCAAATTGAAAGTTATCACTATATTAACATTGATAATTCCAGTGAATAATTTCCAGAGAGAACCATGGCGTCTTCACTCAGGGGACTGATAGAGAGCATCATCACATGTGCAACGACAATCACCTGAAGCTCAATATCAGCGAAACCAATCGAGCTACCAAAGGAACAGGAGGCCTTTTCTGTAAAACTAGAAGAAACTAACCTTTGAAAATAATTATTCCACATTTTGTTGGGAGGTTGTTTTGGATGATATACTTTTTTCACGTGTTTAACAAAACTTGAATAGCTCAAGAAACATGGACTGATGTTACAGCTTTAGAAACTGGAATTAAAAAAACACTAACAGATGAGCTACATTGTCTAACAGGTCAGTTTTAGTCTGGAAAAACAGACGAAGCACCATGTAATTATACTAAGGGGGCCCTTTCCATGTGGACACAGCGAGGACAGCAAGTGCAGCATCAGATCTGAACATCACAGCAGCTCAGAGCTATTTGTAAGAGTTGTGTCTGTACCAACACCAGTCATCTTAAAGCAAACTGTGTGTATAACATCTATAGACAAAACTGGATGGTCCGTCTGTTGTTTTGAGGTTGTTAAATTGTACGTGGATCCCATCACATACTCTTTTAAAAGCCCTTGATATGATACACCGGGTCCACTTGTCTTTGATAAACTAGTCCAGCACTTCTGAAAGTTGCTTATCAAACATTTCTAAGTAACACATATATCGATGTGCAGAGAATATGTTGCCATAGGAATGACCACATCCGCTTGACAGAAAGTCAATATGACATGTCGACCAGAACGAGTCCATGCCTTACTGTACCTTCTGTTAAATACACTTACACGCTGTATCCATGGAAGTAACTAAGCATTACAATCATTTCTGACCAGAGCCCATTTGATTCTCCATGACGAGGTGTGAGACTGGTCAAGTGACAGGTGGGTCAGTCTACCTCCTCCTCCCTTAAGACAGGCCACGGAGAGACTGGGAGGCTTGGTGACAGGCCTGGCCCTTTCACAATCAATAAAACATGCTGAATTCCCAGTGTAATTACTGGATCCGGCACATCCTCCTCCCTCTCTGCGTTTAGGTCAGTGCTCACTCCACACAAAGTTGAGGCTTTTCTCCCTCAACTGTTGTCCTATATAAAAAGGTAACATACAATTACAGTAGATTTATGTCTTCCTAACGAACAAAAAAAGGCCGGTGTTATTCTGTACGTTTGTAACGAAACCGTATCAACTACTACACCACTATAATCTTTTCCAGTCTACTCATCTCATATGGGTATATTAATGAATTATATCTGACTTGTGTCAAAGAAGCTACCACTATGTGTTGCAAGCATGTCTTCACTTCTTTGAAGGTGATGGACAGCAGCCAAAGTCTTGAGCAGAGCCGTGACAGTTGCGCTTCCTGTGCAAGGCACTGTTAGCCTCAGTATCCTACCACGGCAGACAAGACTCAACTTCCTGCCCCTCCATTTCCTGTTATTCACGACCCTTTTACTCACCCCTCTGCAGGGGAGTCAGGGGGAGCCGGTAGGAGATGGAGAGGCGGAAGAAAGGGAGGGACCACCTTTGGGACACCCTTCCCCTCTGATCCTTCCCCTTATTATCGTCCTCACTGAGTCTGAGACTAAACAACAACAGAGGCTCATCTCCTGTGGCTTCGCTCTGTGTGCTTATTATGTTTACTGGAAGGATCATTACGCAGGCTGGACGACATGCACACACTGCTCTCAGCCACTCACTTTACAATTAGTAGGCAGAGACCTTTCCTTGTTATTCAAACACTCAACTGGTTACATAAGAATGAATCACAGCTTTCACAATACTAGTAAATATGCATTGAAACAACACGATTATAAGAGAAGTACATTTCTGATAGGATGCAACAGCCTCACGCAGTAATCTGATGTGCATTGAAATGTGGATTCTGTGAAATAATCCATGAAAACGTTCTGAAGTGTATCAAACTCAAAGTGTCAACACTGTGGCTCAGTTCTGATTAGCTTCTGGCAGACTGGAGACATAAAGCGAAGCAGCCTAAATCCACAGTTTTACCGATTTGTTTCAATGGAGCCTTGACACCAGCGCAGTCGGAAATGAACATCCCCCTCTTTGTTCTCGCTTTCATCAGGAGGTGCTGTACCTGTAAATGGGGCTGTTGGCCTGAGGGGAGTGGAGGCAAGCCAGCCCTCTCACGCTTTTCTCTCTTTTCCCTTTTGTGAGAGCGCGCTTATCTCCCTCTCCAGCAGTGAAAGGCAGGATTGTGGCCCCAGCAGCATCACTAGTGTTAATGTCTCCTGATGCTAATCTGACACATGGCTGATCCCTCAACAACCACTTTCTCCATCCCCTTTTTTTCAACCCTCCCCCTTCTTTCTTTTTCTTTCTTTCCTGCGTTTTCTCATGATTTCTGGCTTTCTTTTTCTTTGAACTCATGTTATACATTCCCTCACCTCAGTTTCCAAGGCAACTAATGAGATATAATTAATAAGAGCTATCGCAAGGGCATGCGAACAAAAAAAAAAAGTGAAAAGGGGCTTTGAGAAATGTAAAGAGCGAGGTGGGGCAGTCTGCAAAACATGGACTTGCAGCACTTCCCCTTCCTATGTCAAGCATTGCTTGAGGTGACATTTCTCGCACGGGAAAATTATTTTAAAAACATTTAAAGGGGAGGCTAAATGTCTATGATATGAATACCTTGAAAGTGGTTTGCACAAAAGATCAACCTGCAGACCAAAATGTTGAGACTGTAAAATGTAGACAAATTCATGAATTGCTTTCAGATTTAAAGTCAGACCATGTCAGAAGGAATATGAAACAAGTCTGAACCTTATTCAATCGAGTAAGATGTACAAATGCATTGTTCAGAAGGAGACAGTGACCTGCACAGGAGGGACAGTGACAAAGACAGCAGTGAGAGCCTTCACTGAAATGGCAGCCAAGCAGACAGCGAGTGGTTAATCTGTCCTGATGACTGGTAGCTCAGTCCAACTCTCCAATGACCCAGCTGTAATCCCACATTGGATCGATGCAAGTTCAAACAATCCTCCATGCTGCTAGCACCTTGCTTGGGCTGGGGGATGGTGCTGTAAGACAGGGACCCGCAGACGGAAAGCTACTTATCACCTCCAAAATGACATCAAAAGGAAAGAAAACCCCACAGGATGAACCTGCTCTCACTGAGAAAATGTTTCACTGTGGGCCACATTACACAGCCAACTGAATGGAAATGATGTCACTCTTCAGATGACTACCAGACATGTGTCCAATCTAAAAAATCGGAATGGCGACGAGTGGATATAACAACCAATACTAAAGGGCATCATGTGCTGACAGCATTACCAGACAGACATCCTCCATCTCATCTCACTCTCACTGTACTGTCAGGAGGACTATGCAAGGTGACTTTGACTAAGTGCCTTGGGGTTTCATGAGAAAACGCCATTGACATTACATTAATTTCATGTCTCTTTTTTAACTGACTTAGTGCCACAGACGCCTGGATACCATAACAAAAATGAAACAGACATTTTTGCCTCAGCTGCAAGGCACAGGCACCCAAAATCTAGAGGCCAGTGACAAAGAGGTGACATGATCAGCGACCAACTTTTTCCTTACTTGAAGAGTCGTTTAACAGGGAGGAGACATTTGCTCAACAGAGCAGGATAAACGTTAGTCAGAAACTTTCCACTGCACTTCATGTGTGTGTTTGGGTTTGATAGCAGGTGTGTGTATGGAAAAGAGACAGACAGAAAACAAGAGAGGAAGGGAGGGAGCGACCAGTATGACTGTGTTAACTATGTGGAAAGATGCAAGGGAAACAAGACTAAAAGAAGCACCCCGCGCCCATCCCATCCCACCTCAGTGGTAGTGTGCGGCAGCGGCGTTGTAACATAATTACTGCTGGGACACTTCTATTCCCACTGATCCATTTGCGTCAGTCAGGTTCTCGTGCCCAGCCAATGAATGGATTCTCAGTTTCTCAAGGATAAAGAGATGACCCTCTCCGAACAGTTATATCCATTTCATGTTGAAAAGCTACTCTCCTCCTCAAGGTAAATCCCTTGATGCATATTTCAGTCAAACTTTTTTTAACAAAGACAATGATAATAACTACCTTCATGCAAGAATAGGGGGATGAATTAGGTCTAATAAAAAAGGGAATGTGCTTGATAACAGAGATCATAAACATTAAGGTACAGTTGCTATAATGTCTGACTAGCCTTAGTTTATGCTTCTATCTAACATTAACGTTTGAGTCACAGAGCTAAGCAGCCACGTTTGGAAAGAATAACTGTGCAGAAAAACCAAAAGATTGTTGAACAACACTTAATGACGTTCTGAAAGCATTGCCACAATTCTTAAAGACAAACCAACTGGATGAAAAGATATTCCATCCAGCCCATGGCAAAATACTTATAAAACCTGTTTCATCTCTTTTTTTTCTAATCCAAGCAAAGGTGGTTGCTGGAAATGGCATGTTTCCTAGCTCAAATCAAAGTTGTAATGTATAATGGGACAGTATATACTAGAGATGTTCCGATACTATTTTTTCCCTACCCATATCTATTCCGATAACTGACCTTGCCTATCGGCCTATACCCATCACCAATCCAATACCAATAGGTTAAAAGCAAAAAAAAAACATTATTATTATTCTAACATTGCTTTCATAGTTGTATGGCCTGGCTCAGATTAAATTTCCTTTGTAAAACATGAACAAATAAATACAAACACTCTCTCATCTCTGTTGAGAGCGGGACGTGCGCGTACCGATCAGGCGGGATGTATGGATCAGCTAGAAAGTGACATGTGTTGTTGTCCTTCCTATGTAAAGGAAATGAGCTGTTGAATTATAATGTGATATCGGATCAGTGTACAGACTCGCCAATACTTGTTCCAGCATTTTAGGCACTGCCGATCATTTTTAAAATCAGCCAATCTACAGTATGATACATATATGTAAAATGCAATTGACAGAATAATAACTAACTACTCACTTCATATTAATGCCATCGGTTAAACAAACTATGTCTCTGAGGAAAAGCCCTCCATCACCAACATTCCTTATGACAGTATGTCAGTTTAACAAGCCAATGTCTTGACATGGCACGGCATCATTCAGCACTCTTTAAGGATGAGCACTTCCTGTGGCACACGGCGCTTGTTAGACGTCTGAATCTCACAGTCCACTATTTCATTACTAGTGGAGCAAATATCTCAAGAAAGTTCTGTTTTTCTAACACTCGCACACAGACACACAAACACGCATTGGATAAATAAAATGAATGCATGCATGGTCCTCGAGGTTTATAAATTTGCGTAGCATTACAGTGTGGTGCTGTGGTCTGATGGCATGTGTCCATTTGCATGGTTGTCTATCATCAGATGGACTTCTCACCAGGGAACAATAGTAATGCCAGCACCATAGGGAGCTTCAGTCCCCCACCCTCCAAGGATCCCTGCAAGCTGCGTTAAGTGCCATGGCAGCCTTTTGATGTTGCACAGGCCGCAACTCAGAAATGGTAAACAGAAAAGATGAACCGAGATCTTCCTCCAGGGGGAATCCACACTGTAAGGATATTAGGGACGTCATGCATAATGTGTCTCAGCAGCAGCGCATTTACTCGATCGCAACACATCTTTGGAACCACTGTGGATCCAGATTAGACACTGAGATTCCAGATATTCAACTCTCCCCCAGTGTTTGATGATCAGCAGGCAGATTTAACTAAACAAATATTGAGCGCTGTAGAAAGACAACAGTTTTTGGTACACATAGATGTAGTCCATATGTTTAGGATTATATTTACTATCTGCCTGCAGAGAATGTCTGCTGTTAATAGAGAAAAAAAATTAAAAAGCTCAGAATAAATATTTGATTTTCTCTCCACATTTTTATCTTTCACTCGATGTCTCTTTCCCACAGTGTTCCATTACATAAAAGGTTTATGCAATCTGAGCAGTGAGGATGACCATGAGTCATAACAGAGAAAGAGGCTAGCTGAAGTAGCATTGATTTTTGTCTTCTTACAATTCCATGTTATAGAATTAGGCTGTTAATGATCTCACACAGGCCTGTTATTCACACATTCTATTTCATGTAAAAAATTATCAATAAAGCAACTACTCATCCATTTCTACAAAAAACAGTGTGACACATTCAGGCTGAATATGTAAAAATTGTAGAAAATGCATTTGTAAATGTGTGTCTTTACTATGTTTGTGTACGGTCACACTAAGAGACGGTTTTCAGTTTTTAAATGAGTCTTTGAGTGTTTAACAGTAAACAGCAGTTTCAATGAACAGAGTATCCCTGAAAGCTCTATTTCACAAGGCAGATGGGACAAATTATATACAAGACATATCGTAATTTCTTCATCACTGACACAAGTTGGAAAACTGACTTTAATCTGAACGATTTGTATCTCTATTGACATCAATAAGTGGCATTCACTGAGCAAAATAACAATTTCTGCAGCTACAGCCTACGGTTTCTCCCAAATCAGATGATGTGTGCTAGCTGTCACATGAACACTGTGTGAAAACAGTGTGATAGAGAGAGAGGGAGTCAGACAGAGGAAGGGAAAGAGAGGGAGAGACCCCACAGGGCCTGCTGCTGCTCGCCTCTCCAGGAATCTTTTCAGTCAAACTGTTTGCTGATAGCCTCTGGTCCTGAACTCAGTTCTGAACACCTCTGTTTGTTGGAGATGTTGAGGGGCGGAGGGAAAGGAAATCAAGAACAACACAGTCTGACATGAATACAGACTGGCAACAGCTCACTGGTGGAAACACTACGCCGTTTTCAACCAGATTTGCAGCCCACCGCACGCAGATGGAAAGTGGACTGGGAGAAAGGGAGAGACAGACGGGCAGACGCACAAACAGCGGGCAGACTCAACACCTCACTCGCAATCGCAGTCACACCACAGAGAGATGGGATCTAGAGACTGGAGATGCAATGACAATACTTTTTGAATTGGCCTTGATTTTAAAAGTCTAACTCATACTGAAAGATTTTTGAAATTGTGTCCACTTCAAGAGTGAAGAGGAGTAATGTTCACTCTTTAGGATGCCGTCTTAACTGCACAAGCCATGGCTTGAAAAAGTGATACTTGACCAGGTTTACACTTCCCCTAAAGTGGATGCGGTGTTATCACCCAGAATCAACACACAACATAAACACAACAAACTGTACCTCGGTCAAATGTTTAACAGCAAAAAGACTGAAAAAGAGCATGCATGAAGCGTTGCAGTGTTCCCACTCGAGCTAAGCCCCAACAGCAGAGAGGAAGACAACTTTGAACTGCAAGTCAGAGCCCTGTGGTGGGCTGGGGCAGCTTCCAGAGAGCGGCGGGTGCTGGGTCACTTCCCCTCACTGTTCATATGGCTGGTGTGCTGCAGAATAATGGGAGGAATCACATCCCCCCCAGCTGTCCGGGTTCAGGCTTCTCAGACAAAAAGAAAAACAACGATATCGCAGGCCAGACCTCCTTCCTGCGGCTCGGGAGGCCATAGGGCCGGTCAAGCTGCGGGAGATTCAACTCTTCCTTCCAGCAGCTACTGGACATTTTTAGTCATTGTGCGGCGATGTGACACCAAGCTCTCACAGCTGTATTTACTACACCAGCCACTGGTGAACGCTTCTCCGTGGACTCTTTTTGCTATATTGCGTAACATAATAGGAGGCTCAATTAAATGTTTCAAATCATCTTATTTTAGCTCTTTATAACAACAGTGTAAACATCTTCATCTCACAGAGCTTACCAGACTTTGAAGAAAGTTTACTTTGCACATAATTCAATTGTTTGTTCCTGATTCTTCTACTTTGGCTCTATTCAAAGTTAGAGAAAATAAATCTCCAGTGAGAGATGCTTTTTAAGATCTACAGTAGAACATCAGGAATTCAATACAGTGGGGTATATTAGCAATCATGGGAGATCTTTTGATCTAGTAAATTAGATTATAATATATTCCTTTGATTTATGTTTTTTTTTTTCCAGAGTCTCATTAAAATTCACTTAAAATGCAACTCAGCAAAGAGATGTCTTTCTTAACTTCCTTTTCAACTATCGGTTTTGCTCTATCCATGATTCAACTTAACATCACCAGAGTATTAAGTCGCAACACAGTCACTCTGCGGTTGTTACATCTCCAGGACGGCAAGTGTCTGTAAACAACAATAGGAAAACAAGCTAAAATAAACAATGACTAACCAAACCACAGGACACACACGTTTGGTGTGTAAGCCCTGTAAATGTGACCAACTCACTTTTGAGATGAGGCAGTGTGAAACTGTGGTTTTTCTTGCACTCCAGAGAGCAAAATGAGGATGAGGCATCTTAAAAGGGTGCTGAATGACTTGACTTCTCAAAGTCATCACCGTTTGCTCCACTGCACGCTTTCACAGTCTACCCTCCCAAACCACATCGTGTGCATGTGCTATTCTTTCTGCTCATTAGAGAGCGTGGCCTGTCAAAACTCAACACAGTCGCCAGCAACTGACGGAACTCAAAATAAATGGTATGGTGCTTTACAAATAGACCCGCAGAAAGTAACTACGGTGTTATTTTAGGACGCTACTCTTGCTACAGTGTATGTATCCACCATGCGTGTACGTGTATTCAGAGTCACAGTCGGTGTCCAGTATGGATTTGGAGTGAGAGACAGACGAGGGTTAGAGTGGCGAAAGCAGATCACCAGCAGATTCAGAGCGCGGCCCTGCTTGAGGATCTTCCTGCTGTTTCTCCTGTGTGGTCCAGGTTGAAGAGGTGAAGAAACCTCCAGTTAGCCTCGTTTGGAAGAGTAGGGGCGACAGGAAAAGACGGTGCGGCCTTAAGCTGCTCTGCCCTGCTCAGCAGCACATGTGCTGAGTGAGCCAAACAGGGTGGCTTACCACCAGAGGTCTCAGTCAAGGGCAGGACAGTTGAAAGGTCACTGCTAGCAGTCTTGCTATACAAACAGTGCCTCAGCGAGTAATACATTCACCCTCAGAGCTTACCTCAGGCTATTAGACGGCTTAAACAATAGAGTTTCTGACAGCCACTGATATTTACTTATTTAATGTTTAAAGTTAAATGTTTTTATTGCAGTATCAATTTCATTTATTTAGAGAGATATTTAGAAAGTAAAAAACACTTTGTCTGACACCCAGTGCTCGTTCTCACCCAGACCCACGGCTCATGATCCCAGCATATGCAGATGTTGTTTAACACAGGCAGCACATGCAAACACAGGAACTAAACCCAGGACCTCTTGGCAGTGAGGTACTAGCGCTAACCAAGGGCCACAGTGACCTATATAACATTAACCAAGCACAGAGAGAAAAATATTATGTAGAAATGTGTCTCTTGAGTTGAAAATTATCTGAAGTTTTCTGCTTTAAATTTACAGTTACGATCTGATTATTGGTTTTCTGTACACCAACCTCCAGCTATCTGTTTACAAAAGTATTTTCTCTTTAGTCTACAGGGGACAGTCTACAGTTAACTGCGGTCAAAAACATTATCTGCCAGGCTCAAGATTCTGCATCCAACCTCCAGGTCTCACAGGAAAACGCTGGAATCTCCATATTGATGATAGAGCTCCAATAAACAATGAATCATGCTACAAAGATGCTGAGTGATCTTAATTTTCTTTTCTTTTCTTTTTTAGAAAACAGTTTTTTTTAACTGCACAAAGAAAAAGGAAAGACCATTATGAATTTAAGAGAACGAAAGTGTCTCCAAACACCTTAGTATATTTGCCTTTGAACCTATGCAACCTTTCTGGCATTCAAGTTTCTAAAAAGAGCCACATCAACCAAGAAACTGTATTTAATGTTCACATTCTTCACCAGGAATTTCAAAAGCACCTAATGCTCACTTCAAGACAACAATCCATGTTATTTAAATAAAGCCAAAAGATTTAAATAGATTCACAATAATTTTAAAATTTTAACGAAAGCATTTCTAAAACAACGGTATTATCCATAATCGCTGTAATGTTCGAGCACATTTTGCAGGATAAAAGAACATCTTGGCTAACCACACAATGAAAGAAACACTATCCTCTTTATTGGACCAAGAATGTTCGGCTTCTATCTCTTATTTTTCACTTGATACATCCTTGGCTTTCAGCTTTCTGGTGTTTTTGTCCTCCTTGGAAAAATGTCCTGGGAGGAGGAGAGTGGAGGAGATAGACTTCCACTCAGTGATTCAGAGGCATCGTGTAAACGCCAGCATTCTCTTTCTGACAACCAGCGTTAATTGCAGATCCGACTCGCCCACACACTCCACATTTCTCCTGGAAGGAGAAGCTGAGACACTGAGATTGAAGTGGGATGAGGAGTGCAGTAAAAGATGCTGCAGCTGCCCGTTCCTCACACCGTCACCACCTCTCATTTCTCCCTTTCCACTGAGAACTTGTGCTAAGACGCTAACACGCACTTACTCACATTTACAGAGACATGCAGGGGCACACAAACATAGCATGTAACAAGGCCAAAGCATTTAATAAACAGTGGTAGTCATCGTGTAAAATCCTCCATCCATTTAACTTCATCACCATGCTGCTGATTAAATGATAGGGTGGAATCTAATAGGTATTTTTATCAAACCTCTGTGTGTGTTTTCGTAATGGCAAAGGTAGAACATTTGGGGTCTCTGAGGTTAGAGCAACAGTTCACTGCATGCACGAGAGATACATTTGTGATGGCTCTCTCTGCGCCTGCCTTCACATGCATCATATTCATTCCTTTGACTAATACACAACATAAATTGTTCAAATGATATTCATTTCAACAGCGCTGAAAGAATCCCTCATCCACACATTAGACATAAGAGCTCACGTGATGTGGATCATGAGCAACAAGGCCCATTACTGGCGAGGCCAGGGGCCGTACAGAAGCTAATGACTGCAGATTGAAGGGTGTTTTACTGCTTTGCTTTAGAAATCAAAGGCAACCAGCTGGTATGGTAATGTACATGCCGTCAGAGCAGCGGTAACGTTAAATGGACAGTGAAAAATACAAGCATGCTTTAATACTGATGCAACAACTCATGTCCCTGAAGAATTATTTTAACAATAAATGGTGTCACTGGTTCGCCCTGATAACTGAGGGATATACTTTAAGTAGTAAATAATTTACTACTGGGGGAAGGCAAAGAAATCATTTTTAAATACATGTTAGTAAACAACACACCGAAAACACAGCTTCTATGGATGCTGATCCAGTTTGGCTTTACCGATCTACAAAATATACTGTATTTGATCTGTACAGTAACACAAAACACACTTTATGAGTTGCCACATGTCAGACAACCGAACAATTTCCCAAAGAAAGAATTAACTTGTAAAAGAGAAGTAAATAGAGCACAATTTTAGGTTATGGCTCTATTTTCTGCCACAACTGAATATAACCGACTCCTTCGTTACAATATTAATGAGACGTGCATAGTGTAAGCATACACTAGAAAACATTTGAGAAGGTCAGGTTACTGATGGCCACAGCCCACTCTGGCGAGAGGTTAAGGTCACAAGAGTCCCACAGATTCAAAGAACCACCAGACAGCAAAGATCCTCTCTCATACGCTGATACCAAACTGACCTTACAGCGTTCCCGAAATTGACTGCGCACAGTCCCATAGTCTGTCACTTCAAAAAATAAAAAGATGGAAATCTATCAATACAATAATTAGCTCCAAACTATGTCACATTTATTCACCCTAGTAGGAATATTTCAGCTGATCTTATCTCAGTTTTGAAACAGCAGTAAACCCTCCCCCATCATCTCTTAAATAAACTAATTACTTTATAACCAGGAATATGTACTATCAGGTTTAAGGGCCTGATTCACTGTATATTCACTCTATATCGTGTTAAAGTGCCAAAATTAAATTAACTTAGGCTCGATGTCATGCAGCTACTTGTGCTTGGCAACTCCTCTTGTTATTGAGTTTGTTGCAGACATACAGACACCACCGGTAACAACATGTATGGCAATAAGCAAGTGTAGCGATGTCACCCTGGACAGGCTGACCCGCACCGTCTAGATCTCAGCACAAACCATGTCAAGCAATTATCAAAACTGACGAGCGCCAAAATGCTCAAACTCTAGCTATAATAGAAAAAAAATGTTGACTGTATTTTAAGCATAAGTGTGTTTAAATGTTTTTAGAAGTTGTGATAATGTGCATACATCCACTTTGCTGTGAACTCAATACAGACTTCAACTTCTAGTACTGTGAACTGTAGCCTGCTCTTGTTGTGATGGATCAACGGTGTTATTATAAACACATTGATTTCTATTTTACTCAAACGATGCGCCCGCTTAACAAAGTCACAGTTTGACAACCCGCACTTTCGATCCCAAGATTACATGTGAGGGGGTTGTAACTCACAAATGGACTATCTTTAAGAATCTACAGCGAGGCTTGTCACCGGCGTATTACTGTTGACGATGATTCCCGTAAAAGTTTCTCGCAATTGGACTGATATCAACAGCGCGCGCGCGTCTGACTGCACCCTTTACACAGACACACTTGGACGTTTTACGTGTGACCTAACTGATAATTCAACATGACTGATGTTGAGTGCCACGGAATTGCAATCTGTGTCCTGTCTCATATTCACCTCGTACCCCGGAGAAGACAGATAAATAGAGAGATAGATAACGTCTCCGTCTCCCAAATCCTCTCTACGTCTCCCTCTTGCGCTACTCTCACTCACTGGAGCTTCAGACCCGCTGCCACACACACTCCGCAACATTGTTTCTATTTCCGTTACTCACCTTTACTCCAAAGTCAGTCGCCGTGTATAGACACTCTATATCGGTGGCTCCAGTGGATAAACGTAATTTCAGTTCACATTTACACGCTGACTGCTATTTTAGGGGGAGCTGACAAACTCAGAAAAAGCCAGTCTCCCTCTTGTCAGCCAGAGACTCCTCCCCTTATCTGACGAACTGCCCCTCTCCCTCCCTCCCTCCCTCTCTCTCTCTCTCCTTCTCTCCCTCTCTCACACGCACACACACAAACCACCGTCAAAACATTAGAATAAGTAGTACAAATGTAAATAAAAACGTAAAAAAACCCGCAAATAAAGTGAAAATGACTGAGCCATGTACGTCGAGCCAATAGTGTACTGTTCATAGCTTTTTTTATTTATGCTACATTATAGTTTGTAATGTATTGCTGTTGTTTGACTCGTGTCATAATCATTATAACAACAACTTTGTTCCAGACAGCCCTGAGGATGAGTCAGTGACAGCATATAACAGACTAAACTTTGGCAAAGAGAACTAACAAAAAGACAAATACAATCTAAATCAAAGACGATAATTACAGAAGTACAATGTGTTTTTCAAGACTGACTTAACATTAAGACAACTACTTTCCCAAATGGCTTGGCTTGGCCTCATCACATTAGACACATTTGACGTCACATCTCTAAGACAACAGCAATGGAATTTGGTTTAAAGAGCACTTCCCGCAGCCAATACGAATCTTCAGCGTCTGTTGAGCAGCCAATTAGAAGAGTGGGGCGGGACCTGGATGACTCGCACATGAGCATGTCACGTGTACGTGCAGGATCAGAGGAAGTGGGTTGCTTGGCTCATTGGACTGTTTACACTGGCGTTTGGAAGCAGGTGCGATAGAAATTGAGCACAATTATCATCCTCTGTTTCAGTTATGTATTTAATATGAATGGGAGGCACGTGTGGCCAGGTTTAGATAGAGTCACTACATGCCACATTTTATAAAGAAATTTGGAATTTCATGTCAAGTCAATAGGTCTACCTGTTTCACATAAAGCGTGAATACAGTGTTAAAAAAGTAGCAAGGTACATTTATTACACTATAAACTAATATTAGTAATTTCCTGCTACTTTACACTTCTACTCCACTCAATTGTATAAGTCAATTTTGTACTTTTATCCGACGCCTGGAGTTACTGGAGTTTAAGATTGTATAAATGTTTATAAAATCGTAATAAGTTTTGTACAAATCTACTCATGATCTAATGATATAACAAACACAACTGTGGTAATTTTGTCTGCATAATGAGTGCTTCTATATCATATGACTTCATCATTTAGGTTACAGGACTTTAAAGACACCTTACTGATTACTGCAAGTGGCATTTAAAATGTTTAAATACTAAGAGTCACCTGACTAACTCGCTTACTTTTTTAATATACCCACATCTCTTTCTATTTTAGAAATAGCAGCCAAAGCGAACATAATCAGGGACTTGATGCCACCATTGCACCGGCTGAAGAGTACAACAGTGCTTGATTATTTTGGCATCCTCTTATAATGGCATCCTGTTATATTACACTGCATGCTCACTAATGAAGGGAAGGAGTTTTCACAAAGCATGGCTCCTGCTGTATGTAGCTAATTTGTATTAGTCTAGTATAGCCTGGTCCCTGGTGTATTGTGCTACCTTTTTCACCAGTTAGTCCCAGTCCCAAAGGAAAAGTCTTCCTCATCCTCCTCAGGGCTCTAGGCCAAGGTGTCACAACTGCCCTTAATGGATTGTAATACCCGTTCAACAGAGTTCCTGTATTACTTACCACCACCACCACCCCACACACACACACACACACACACACACACACAGTTTTTAACAGGACTGTGGAGATATGAGTCCATTACAATCTCTGCCAGTTGAGGATAATGGCATATTACATGTAATGCTTGATTAGTAGTACTCCCTACTGCTTCTCACACCCACATCAGCCCTTTATATTAAGCCATAAGATTGCAGCTACATTGTAGGACAAAACACTACTTTTTATTTGTTTGTTTATTTTGTTGAAATTCCCATCACATCCTGACAGCATTTAATGAACCAAATGCTCTTTTGCAGGACTCGTACAATCATTCAATTTGACCCAAATGTAATGATTGGATGGACGTTCTGCCCGTCTACATACTGTACCTGCCTTCCTTCCTGTACGTATTTGGCTGTGTACTCATTGCTCTTCAGTCGAGTCTTCAACAGCTGTGAGTACTAATAATAGCCATGTTCGTTTGTTTATGTTCATAATGATAATTGTGGGGCAGTGTCTTTCAAGGGAAGACGGAATGGACGGGCTGTCAATGTTGCTGACTTGATGACTTGCTTGCTAGATTTTGCTACTTTTGGAGCTAGGGGCTGCTAGCTACTTTCTTGAGAAAAGAGTTGGCAACGCTGAATGCATTTCAGATGCATCATCTCATATCCCTGAAGCATGATGTATTGGTTCAACTAAAATCTGAAATGGCCAACAGATCACAATGGTATTTAAGTTTGAACAACGGAAAAGTCCTGAGGCGCCTGCGCAAAGTCGACAAATCAATAACAATACCACATTACCTAAAGACACAACTGTCTCCCAATGTCTCAAACCCAAACTAATATACAACTGGATTACTCCAAACAGGTGGGACATGAAACCAAGCTCTCAAGTAAATGAGAGCTTGCTGTAGGATGGTGAGGTATCTTGTTAATTCTGGCATGGACAGCCTCCTTTAATGACAATGTTAGCAGTTCGATCCTCTGCTCTTACGTATGTCAAAGTGTCCTTAAGTGAGACACTGAACCCCAATGTGCTCCCTGGATGCTTTACAGCAGCCCACTGCTCCTAAAATGCTAAGGATGGGATAAATTCAGAGGTCAAATTGAATGTGTACCTGTATGTATGGGATGATTGAAAGTTTAGGTTCAGAAAAACCAAAGCAGATTTTTTCCAATGAAAACCTTTCTCAGAATGAATAGTTAATAATTGCATGAATTCAGAAAAACAGAGCAGACATTTTTCCCATGAGAAGCACAATATTTTTCCTTAAAAAACCTTTCTCGGAATTACAGAGATAATTATCTCTTTATAACAGAAAAACTGGGCAAATATCTTTTATTTTTCTCAAGTGATATTGTGCGTCCAGAACTACCAAATGAAAGTTTTAGCAAGTTTACCTTAAGAATATGGAGCCAAATCGGTGATACAATTATGACAAATGTTTTTCCTTTATTATGTAGATGTCTAAAATTGCATTTCATGGGACACAAAAGCACTGATTTCAAAATGGAACAACCTGGAGGGATATTGGCAGCCTGAAGGAGTAACAGGACACCAGCTCTGATCACTTCTCTTCACACCGATGTCCCTGCCCAAGCCCTCATGCTTAGTTACATTCATCTAAATGTCCCTTCTCAAAACGCCATTCAAACTGCTGCAACATCATGTGAGAGTAGCATTCTATTAAGTAAGCTATTTTAATTTTTTTTGTTAAATCTGTAAATCCGTAAATCCATCTGTAAATTGTTTTGAAATTGAAAGCCTATTTGCAATATTGCATTATTTAAGAACATTCAATATTTTTTTATAAAAACAATTGACAGCAGTTGCTCACACTTTATCGTCTCACACATGCATGGAATTCTTCACTTTCCTCTGCATTGTGAGTAACGATAGTCACAACAACAAAGAATTAGACAGAAGCCGTCCACAGCTGTTTTCTTGGAGTGTTTTCAATCAGTAAAGTTTCTGCTGTGCGGTGGTTCTCAGCGATTTCATGCTGATGCCAACTGACAGTGTGGATCCAAATTGCTCTCAGCATCTCCTTTAGCAGCAATCTTATGTCGACATACACCCCTGCCTCCCATCTTCCCAAAATGATGCCAGCAACAAAACAGTGATGTGAACAAAAAAATACAAACAACACTACGGTAGTGATTTGCATGATCAGCTCATTAAGTTTCACCTCAACGCGACGCTTACAGTAGATGTGCTGGGATAATTTCTCAAATCCACACAATCACTCAAAAGACACAATCTTGAACTACATTCACAAAAAAATAGTAAATCTTTAAATGGCAATAGTGATAATTGGCATCACAGTTCCATCATGTGCAAGGAGTCAAGACCTGTCCTGACACCTGTGTCTCACCTGTTTGTCGTTGTTGTTCACAGAACCTGCTGTTTCAATCTCTATTACTCCCCCCTACACGTTTCTTTCTCTCTTCCTTTCTTTCTGTCTACAACACTTCCTCTTCTTTCGTCTGCCTTTGTTTCACTGTGTCCATTGATTTACCTCAAAGCCAGACCAGCTGGCTTTGGATGCTTCCCTCAGAGCCCGAAGAGGCCCGTCTTCACACGCTGTTCCTCCGCTTGTCCCTTGGTCTCTCTGCAGGCAGAGAGCAAGGGGGGCAGGGGTTTGAAAGGTAGGACCCCAGATGGACATAGACATGCCGGGCATGCGTTATGTGACGGGGCTTGGCTCAGCGCTCTCTGGACATAGCCACAGCTGTCAGTCATAACCCCAGAAAGTGTTGAAGATTTTTCCTTCCTCCCACAGAAGGCTGGGAGGAAAAGGAATTTGTTTTGGTTTATGGTCAAATAGATCTTCATATTAATTCAAATTATCATGTAGATTACATTGTTTTTAAACTTTACTTCAAATCAAATCAAATGTCCCTGTGAGGTAGATTGTCGGGTTTTTTTTTTTTATTATTGGTGAAAAATGTATTTTGTATGACATAGTAAGTAATGCATTTCAACAAGTTGCATGCCAAATAACAGTTTGTTCCAGCAGGGCTTTGATGCGCGACAGCTGGCATTTCCAACATTGCACCAGACCACAAATAGACCCAGACACTCTTTCTCTCCAATTAAAAAAGGGACTAAAACAGTCGTCTCATGCAGAGAGCTTTATTAGGCTATATAAGTCAAGTTTGATCTACAATACGATAGCGGGGAAAGAAATAGATGTTTATTTTGTAAATGAGAAAAGCACAAACAGATCACTGAGTCACACAACTTTCTGAGACAGCAGTCTGACCACCAAGCTCTGAAATAACATTTCATTATCTGAAGCTCATTAAAACAGCCTTTCTGAAAAGCCCTCAACACGTCTCACCAATCCCTGGTCCTCCGCTCGCGGCACACTACACATTCAGTCTTGCGACAAACACTGCCAACAAATGCCATCCTGCGGTCTCAGTGACTTTTGAGATAACGACTTTGATATATAAAGTTACTCATTACATACTCTGCAGTGTTCCTTCCATAAGCACCAGATTATTAATCACATCTGCAAGTAGTGGTTAAAATAAATGAATACAAAAGTATTCAACATCTAGAAGGGTTATTACAATTAAGTACTTAAAAATGTGTTCAATAATTTGTTGGATGGTTTTTAAAGTGCTAAAAACTCTCAATCCACAGTGATTTTAATCATATTAATGGTACAAAACTTTTCCAACAAAGTCATATCTGAGGAGAACACAGCAATATGTTGGATATTCAAGATGAAGATCTAAAAATACTCCATGTCTCACAGTTTGGATCTCTTCTCTCTTTACCCACTTTAATTAAAAGTAACCAATAGCATAGAATAGCATTCAACTGTTAATGTGAGCAAATGACACTTGAAATGAAAACCCTCATGATGTGAGTTCGCTGAGGAAAGTGGAGCAGATAACACCGAGCTATGAGATCTGCGGTGAATGTGGGTCAGAAGAGAGGTGTCTAGTTAGCTTTGGTGGTCAACTGCAGTCAAATGTTCTTTGCAAACCAAGGCAATGCCATTTCAGTGTATTTGTTATTCAGGTTTAATGACAGCCACAACTTCTCAAATGTTCTGTGATGTTTTTCCATCTTGTTTATACCTCACTTCTGTACAACTTTGACGCGCTGCAGTAGGTTTTGTTGAGCGTCTGTGCTCTTCCTGAGGCAGAGAACGACAGCACAAAGGTCCTTATGATGAGTTGATGATCTCTCCTGAGAGTAGTGTCTCTTGGGTTTCTTAAAGTATTTTTCTCTCTGTTTATCACACTGCTGAATGCTTATCAACTGCAGGTTGGAGTAGTTTGCTTGATGAGCCCCCTTTTTCTCCTGCAGATGTACAGAGATCTGCTCTTTAATTATCTCCAATATTCACATGAGCATATAGCTCCATTTATAAAATGTAGTCTCCGCCGTACTGAGCTCATTAAAAATTTAACAAGGTCAGGAATGAATCTGCTCTTACCATTATTCATTTTGTCCCTAATTTCAAGTATTATTTAATTAATCACCTGAAATGACTCAAATAATTCACAATGTCATAAATTGCTGGGAGATATTAGCGGATTTCATACTTACAAATACACATTTCTTTTGTGAGCAAAATGGAACAAGACACTTTCTGTAATTTCTTCTTCTTCTTTTTTTTAAAAGTAAGAGCCATCTGTACATGTCTGAGATTACACGTATTAAAAAAAAGAACATTCCTGATGCCTTTTCTGGCTTTTAGGGGATAAAACGTTGATGTTTCTGTGAGGCATAAGGATCATTATGCATTTCACTGTTGGCTAATTTCACAGATTTTCTGACGATGATTGCATCATAGGCAAAAACCTTGTTGTGTGTGTGTGTGATTTTCCGACATCTCAAAAGCCAGTCAGCAGGTGCCATCACTTCTCATTCCCACCATTTACAGTGTAAAGACATGTTGA
This sequence comes from Myoxocephalus aenaeus, assembly GCA_038501785.1. Taxonomy (NCBI): domain Eukaryota; kingdom Metazoa; phylum Chordata; class Actinopteri; order Perciformes; family Cottidae; genus Myoxocephalus; species Myoxocephalus aenaeus. Next base: position 11,306,943 of record JBAMJR010000350.1, on the reverse strand, counting down.
GGACGCGCAGGATCAAGGGAGACTGCCAAAGGGAATGTGTGGGAGAGACCACTCTGTAATTTCTGCCTTTCAGCCAGTTCTTCTTGGCATTTTAGCAACGATTCCACATCAAGCTAATGCTAATGTAATTCAGTTTGTCAGACTATATAGTGCAAAAGCTAAAGATATCTGAATATACCGTCACTGTTCACCTGTAGGCAGCCTTTAGAAAAAACAATCCGTTCTTCACTCTAATCCAAATGATTCTTTTCTTCTTTCTTTCTTTACCGTATACCCTTTTTAACTGATAGGTGGCACACTAATGAGGCCTATTAGAAAGTACAATAGTTCAAATTTGTCCTCATCCTAACTTTTGTTTTTTTCTGTCATATTCTCTAAATTGCTTCTATACGGCTACCTTTGAAGCACAATATTAAATGCATATTCCATCACAATGCTCTATGACTGCCCGGTTGATTTCTAAAAACCTACCATATCACACAATTGTAGGTAGGTGCCCAGTTCTCGCTAAGCATTATGACTCATACCAGCGCATAGAGCAGCTATCCAACTCTAATCCACAAGAGATAATTTGGTATTCATGTTTTACAAATGTGCTTGAGAAAAATCCCTAAATCTTTTTGGCAAGTGCAGTCGAGAAAGTCGTGCAAGCATGTCATCCGCCATGAAAAGGCAGTGGGATGGTTGAGTAAAGCGGGGCTTTGTCTCCTGACTTCAGCCTGAAAGACACTGCCATCATCAGCTTTCTTTGTAGCAGACTTTGTCTTTCCAGTATTTCACTGGTTTCTCAAAGGTAAATAGAGGCTTGACTCAGTGGGGCAACATGCAGTTTTCCTACAACAGGTAATAAATTTGCGTGTCAGGCCTGCGCGTCACAGATTAAACATGCTTTGTTTGGGATGATTTATGAGTGCGATGTCGTGCTGGCTGCACTTGGCTGTGAGGAGCTGAGGGTTTGATGGTGGTGAGGGGGTAGAAGGTGGGGCGGTGGGTTGGTGAGTGTCAGATTTGACTTACAGGAAGACTGATCTGTAGCTGCTCCGAGGGTGCCCAGTGCAACACACACCTCTGTCATTAATCACACAGCGACTCCGAGTACAGAGTGCTTTGTCTTCTCCTCCTCTCACACCAATGCTACAAGCTGTCACCATCCTGAGAAAAGCTCCAGAACAACTATCAAGAAGTGAGAGAAACTGCCTCTCTGAAACTACAGGGTATATATGTATGTATTCCCACAGAGAAGTTGCAACACAAAAACAGGACGCCTTACTCATTTTCCTCTATGGTAGCTGTGGCATGCCAGAATCTCTGCAGTCGCTGGAGGAAAAGACCAAAAGATCCTAAACGTATAAGCAGTTGCACAAATATGTTGTGGTCTTTATCTAGACATTGTCTGACTATAATGTCGACGCTATTCTTGTACTCTTCCTCCTTCAGAGAAGGTTACCTGGATATACAGGATTAGGATCATTCACTATCCTTACTAAGAAAGGCTGATTCAGCAAGAAGCGCAGCTAAAAGCATGTTGACTTATAATCCAAATACAGCTGACCGCTGATGCCCCACTTTCTACTGATCTCACACACACTGCTTCTAGCTTTAGTTTGAGGTAATTAATCACAGCAGTAGTATTAAATTAGAGATTGTATTTCAGTGTGATTAGGTGACTTTTGACTTATAGCTGAACTTCAACAAACTAGAATTACCAACTCATGGTTGTTAGCCTCCGCCAACCCGTCAAGTTGCAGTTTACATCCATGACTGTCTGAAATGTTATCACTTTATCACATTAGTCATTTGTGTGAAATTGTGATAATCAATGGCCAAAAATGTGTCATAAGTGAGCGTGAGCATGACCTTTGACCTTAAGCCAGCATCAATCTAATCAGAATCTAATCAGTTCACCGTTAAATCCAGATGGAAGTGTGTGCCAAATAAAAAAAATGAGCTCAAGGCGTTCTTGATATTGTGTAAACTATACTATGTTGAGCCTTGTAGAGGCTCGAAAACAAGAACGGACGGACAGATAACTCGAAAACATAATGGTCGCCGGCAAAGAGGCATCAAAACATTATTGACATTACATTGCACACATTCAGCTGATGCTTTTGCCCAAAGAAACCTTACAATATGTGCGTTTAACTTACGTAAGTGCAGCCCTTTCAAACAAAGAACAAAATGTTTGTCTCTCCATGATACTCAGAGATTGTTGTCTTATTGCAAAAGTCTATCAAGTCCTTGTCCAACACAAAAACATTCCTAGTTTGTATGGATTTTAATAGGAATAACTAGCAATACTGTGGCAGGAAGAACCTTTTTCATGAGACCAGAGAGGTCAAATAAAGGTAATACACAAAGCAGATCAAACCTGTTATTGTGGACAGTAATGACGAGGGCATAGAAAGAGCACAAATAGTCGAGGCAAAAAAACATCCATTAAGGAGGAGTCCATTCTTGAGTCTGTGGCTCTAAAGTCCTATTAAAATAAATATTCAGAAAAGAGGCAAAGCAGAAAGCACAGCAAAGCATTCAACAACAACCAACAGTTATGCAGTACATAATCTGATCGAAAGCGTCTGCATGAACCTCTTTTTTCTGTGCATTTCAATGTATCCTCTGCTCCCTGAAGCTGTGAAATGTTCACGTCAAAATATATATTTCCCTCCCACTGAAATATGGGCTAAAATGTGCCATCTACCCATGGCATCTCATAAACAGTTCATTTCTAAATGTAAACCTAGGTGGTCAGGAAGGGGAATAACGATCTGTCAAAATAGAGCTCAGGTCCACAAAGCGTGCTTTCAGTGTGGAGGGCCAGATATGTGAAGTATATAATTGCATGCACTGTTTAACATTTATTACATTCAGTACACCATTGCGGTTTGTTTATCGTAACATACCAGGCAAACAGAGTTAATGTGTGCCTAAGCAAATATTTGCAGCACTATATCAAATTCAGCTACCAAATTAAGGATATCAGAGAGGCCAAATAGGGTCGTGTTTGAAATAACAGAGTTGTTAGGCCATCCGCTGTTCCATACACAGATTGCCCTATCACACGAGTTGCTGAAGTGTTTGCACACAGAGCTTTGCCGCCTGCGGGCTTATATATCACACTGTGCCTTATTAAGAGCTTTAACAAAATCTGGCTTTCACTAGCCCCCCTTAGTCACCACTCTGAGGGCAGCCGTCTTCAGGACCTCGATTTGTACACAGCCCCGTCTAAAGGCCTAGTCCCCCTAAACACTTTGGGGCAGTGTACATGTGCTCGACAGATAAAAGGCGAGAATGGAGATATTATGGCGGCGCTGTATAAACTCATAGGAGAATTGGTCTAAAGTGATATGCTTTTTCCTGTAACTGGTGTAGGAGATCAGACACACTCGGCGTTATTGGATGTCATGCCTTGACATGATTCAATTTTATCTTTCAACATATTGCACTGCCTATTTAGATGTGCGCCACAAAAACCTTCACATTGTTCCAAATGAAATGTAGAAAGCATTCAAAACGTTTTTTTTCCTTCACTGAAAATGTCATTTACAACCACATATTACATTAACAAGTTCTGATAACCATGAAGAGAGCATGGCTATGGTCTCATGGTACAAGTTCAGCTGTCAGACAGACAAGCCATTTACTTTTATGCAAAAGTAATGAGCAATGGTCCACGAGAGTGAACCACTGACCTCTGAATTGATTATCTCCAGCTGCATGCTGACCCGCTGAAATGACTTCACTGTAATCGTTGAATGTTATGATGTATTCTGGGTGTAGCCTAACTGTGTCCTATTCCTACAGTCACCGAAATAGAGGACTCCATTTTATTATAGCATGCTGGGAATTCCCCTCCATTTCCTCAAGCTCTTGACCTCCCTCTCTCTATTGTATGTCCGAAGAGAGGGTCTGGGGCCGGCGTAGCCGATGCAGCTCTACCAGGCTGACAGATCGGCTCGTCGTGCCCTCTGCTGCTCCGTCTGCACTGCGGCTCCATTGTTCTGCCCTCTCAGGCCGAGCCGTGGGGCAACTCCTCACCATTGTGTCTGACAGACCTGCAACCTGATACCATGGCAGCAGGCGCCTGTCTCCGTCCCTTTGGGACACTAATGCAGAATGTATATGTGCACACGGGTGTGTGTGTGTGTGTGTGAGAGAATACAAGTCCAAGTTTTAATCGAATTTACTCAGACAGCATTTGTGGTTATAACATAACCACAAAAGAAGTGTAAATAGCGTAAATATGTTCATCAATCAGAACCATACAAGTAGTTCACTATCACACAAGAGAAAAATAACATGACCCAGGCGCCACAGGCAGAGGCGCAAACCTGGGACTACACTGGAGTAGGACGTATGCTTAAAAAGGCCCAATGCTCCCATTTAGTAGCAAACTATACACTCTCAGTCACATCTTTAGTGCAACAAGAGGAAGACTGACATCTTATCTCACCTCCACAGAGAAATGGAAAAACTGAGCCTGAAGAAGCCTATAGCACAGACACAACACAACAGCCTATGCACATCAAAGCAAGCCCCAACCAAGCTGAGCATGCCGTTGTGTGTCACTGAGGAATAGTCCTCTTTTTATGTAACACACAGATGATTAAAGAGTTCAACACAGCAAGCAGACTAATGACTCCACTGGGTTGCAGGGGAACTCAGGAGAGGAGAAGCTAGGGCCTCTGGAGAATACTTGCTGAAACAGGGATAGGTTCTAAAATATACAAATTTATTCATCAGAAAGGAGTCTTTTTATGTCATCGATGTGTGCCTATGCGAGTGTGTGCAGGTGGCAGAGAGTGAATGTGAGCGAGGAAGGCGGAGGGGGGGAGAGAGAGATGAGAGGGAAAAAGAGAGAGGAAGTCTGATAGTATCAGCCCTCTTTGAGCTCAAAAATATCAAGCAACCGGTAACAACTACCATGAAAAGGAAACTGCAAACACTGCCATAATGTTAGCTTCACTTTTGGCATTTTCTCTAATAGTATAATGGATATTTTAAATATCATTAATAAGTTATCTTGAACCATTTTAACAGGTCTCTGTGGAGTTTCTTCCTTAGTTTATCATACATGGACATGGATGCTGGTATACATTTTTTTATTCCACTGGATAAATGGACACCATTGAGTCCCTTGTGAGAGGTGACAACGTGATGAATGGTTGTGCTGTCTCTGGGACAAAGTGCAGGAATTATTGTCAGTCACTAGAGGAGGAGGAATTAATGACCACTACCTCGTGGCAAAGGGTAATCATAGGAGATTAAGAAAAAAATACATCTTCAGGCATAGAAGGTGCAACGTTTGACCCTGTAATCAGGAGCATGAAGATAAAACTGCATCAGCAGCCATTCTGTTGGGCTTATGTGCCAATAAAACACTGATAAAATAGGGTTTCATTACACTGCATATTCATTTAGGAAACAGCCATTAACATTTTGTTTAGTTTAAGTCTATTTTATTTTGCACAATTAAAAACAATACAAAAACAGAGAAATAATATCACAGTGCATGAAGAGGCAGAAAGCCCACTGGGCTTATTTGAAGCCTCCACCTATCGAATATTAAAATGTCACAATATTATAGAGAACATAAAATTAATATGCATAAGATATGACTACATAATATTATTGACAATATATGATATAACAACATTATTGTTGAAACAACAACAAAATAAATGGGATTTTGTCGATGTGAAAAGTCAAAACTCAAGTGTACTCTTTGAAAGTATAGCCTACTTTTTCCATAATGTCTGTTAAAATAAATATGCTCAATACTATTTATATTCACAGACAGTATCATATAGGTATATTAATTATCAGGATTAAAACTACTGACAAACTATACAACAACATTTTCTATATTGTCAATGCAAAATATGCTATATTATTAAAGTTGAAGCCACAACAATTTTGTTGTGAAGGAATACATCTTTTTTGTACGAGATCACAAACTGGCACTGGTCTACCAACAAGGTCCATGCGTTGATTCCTCTAAGCCCAGAGGTCCTGTGTTCATCTGGGTTAACATGGTTTCCTCCCACTCTCCACAGATCATAGCCAGTCAATTGTTTGAAGTGGCAAATAGTACCATTGGGATCATTGTCATATATAGTATTGATACAGCTGAATGCAGATCGGCGTCCTGAGAACATCAACATCTAAAGTTAAATGTGTATCTCTATACTGCACCAATAGCTCTGTTTATATACATTTATCTGTATTGTTTTTCATCCCACAAACACCAAAAATGGTAGCCAACATAACCTCAAGGAAACATTTTGGATTTGTAAATTGTGTGACTGTTGTGATTCTCTGTCTGTGTCTCTCTCTCTGTCACCCATCCATTTTCTACACCTGCTTATCAGAGTGGGAGGTTGAAGACTCACCCACACATTGAACGAATTGAGAGAGTAATTGTTACTTTGTTTGATTTATAGGATGTTCTTATCATTCCCTCTATGCAGTCAATACATATTTGTCTTTGTTACATTACTGTAGTCACGTACGTAAGTACAAATGTTTGTTTTAAACAACAGTGAACTTTGAATTTGAGGAATCATGTTGACGTAATTCTGAGGCTGTTGCAAACCATTGTGCTCTGAGAGGAAACATATTCCATCCTAAAGTTGAGGTGCTGTTTCAACAGGTAACCAACAGACTTGTATGAAGATTCAGAGTGATACGTTAAATAAGACTGTACTTGAACACAAAACAAACTATTTAGAAAAATGTCACCAATTACATCAAGTAAAACAAGGTCACGGAGATGAATATCGTATATCAAGACATGGCAAGTTATAGAACAAACCTCTGATATTGTAAACTGGAATCACAACATAGTACAAAACACTGTACAAGTATAATGGCTTTAATTCTACTTCTAAGTCAAATTAATTACATATGAGCATGTATTAAAGACACAATAGACAGAATTTGAGCTATGACCACTATTAAAAGCAAATATTTTTACTGTTTGAGATTTCATCCCATCTGATTCCATTAAAATAATTCAATTCAATCCAGAGATTGATTCATTTCAGTTTCATATCCACAAGAGCTTTGCTCCCCCTTCTCTGGAGTTCAAGGCCTCTTTTAGAAATAGAACATAATACCCTGAACATACATCCTTTTAGAGGAAGAGATCCTCATCCCTGGATATGGCATTGAAATAGTAAATGCAAATCCACTCAAGCGGTTACTCCTCATGAGTGCGATCCAGCAGGGATGACAACATAAACAATGGTGCAGATAGTTGTTCAAACCAGCTGCACATTGCTATTGTTAGGATTAGCATGGTAATCTCAGGGCCGGAAAAGCTCACTGTAGAGACACCTGATCAGACAGGGAGGATAAGTATTTGTTCCTTTTTCATTTCAGACAATTATTACACAATTGCACCTCCATATTATGATGGACATGTAGGTTGATATTGCATGACGTTGGAAATAGAGAACAAAATAGAGAAGTGCAAGATACAAATTGTGAGGGAGACAATGTAGAGGAGGATTATAAATCAAGCAAAGAGACAGAGGAAAGAAAGTATAAGGGAAGAGAAAAGAAAGCAAAATGAGAGCTTGTGTTCGTCTGGATGGGCAGAAGGCCTGCAGAACTTGGCAGGAGTCCTGCTTCTGACAGCAGCTGTGGCCTCAGTTTTATATCTTAAGGTGGTGCCTTGACTCCGCACCAGCCTTTCTATCTCAAGCTCTCATGTTTTCAATCAGAGGGGACCATAAATTATTGTCAGCAGTAATCACAGCTGTCCAATGCGGGCCTGCTGAGGGGTTCCAACCTGTCCTGGTGCATCAAGTCACACTGGATCATGGCACCTCTGATATGGGCAGTGGGAAAGCCCTGCAGCGGGCTAAGACACAACACAAAAGTTGAAAAGAGGTTATGTTTATCTAAGAACCTGAAGCAAATGAAAATGATCTGCTGGATGAGACGATTGAAGTCTGACTTAAAGGAATAGTTCACTTGGAAATGACAATTCAGTTATGATACATCAATATCAGTTTCTATGGGATGCTAGTTTATAGTTCTGCCATCAGCCCTCACCTTTTTTTCAGCTCCATAAAACATCCCAAAAATCATAAACCTTGTCAATAGACAAATGTAAAGTACATATTGGACTTTTGACTCCTTGGTCTCTTCAATAGTTTAGGAGAAAGCTCATTTGTGTTCTAACTTCGGTGGAGTTTTGATGATCAGGGGGCGAGTTAACTACTGAATATTACATTTGAGTGAACAATTCATTTTATTCTGTAAGGTTGGAAAGCAACACAAAATGACAGATTGTACATCTGTGATTAAACAAAATCATTCATTGTTGCATTTGTTAAAAAAAAGAGAAAAAAAAGATGTGGTTTCATTTCATTCTAACCCTGAATGAAATGGGAGATTTTGCACTAAGTGCTGGCACAGCTCTCCTCCCTGAAGTCGCAAAGCAGACAAAGTGGGTTTCCCCTCTTTCTTCTGTCCGCAAATTCATCTGGCTCCTTTGGCAAGCTGCCCGGGTAATCGTGGCACGGTCTGTGTTTTTCACGACAGCACTGTTATTTTGCTGTGAAAACTCTCAGCATGGGGTGGCACACCCACCTCTGGCAAGACACTGCTGTCAGAGCTGATCAGCAGAGAGCAGCCTTCCCTTTCAATTAGCCTTGTCTGTCCAACAACAGGGCCAGGAGCACCAGCACAGCCACACAGGCACCCAGTGAAGGAACAGCAAGGAGAGCAGGTGGGCGGAGAGGGGAGAGCTGGAGAAGTAAGCCCCAAAACTCCAAACGGGGACTGAAATACCCTCCACTGCTGTGTTCTAAGTCCCTCTGTACCAGAAAAGGCTCTGCCATGGCACGTCACAGTAAACATAGGCAGACTCCATGGAAACACGGCCATTTGGCAATAAAGCACGGGATGAGATATGGCACCAATGAGGCAGATAATTCCCTGAATAACTATATCTTCCCCCTCATGTGCTATCACAGTGATGAAGAGCGTGCATGTGTGTGAAAGAGAGAGAACAAGAGAGCATGCGGTGAAACAGCCATGTCACACGTTAGAGTTACTTGGGAAACAACACACCGCAATTTATATGGCACTAATCAAGACACAAATTAGAGGTCGTTTGGGGAGCTTATGAACAGTGATGAAGGGGCTTGAGGAGGAGCGCCAGGGCCCGGGAGTGAAAAGAGAAAGGGTGGCAGCCATGCCCCTAGGTTGTTTGTCACAAATGCCACATCCAGGTGGGATTTGCAGAGTTGCACCCCAGCCAGCGTCTTTCTCTCAGTGGAAAGAGCCTGAGGTGGAGAATGGTAAACATGGACAGCTGTAACACAAGCACAAATGTCCCCGTGGGCTCGGCTGGGGATTTTCAATGGAGAAACTGCTAGGAGGAAGCACTGTATTGATAACCTTATCAAGTCTGTGGACATTCTTAGTATTCAGATTACTTCTTGCAGATTCAGTTCTGCAAATTTCAAAACCACCACTACCAATGCAGCAGTGCAGGCAAAGTAGATCCGACCTCTGACTGGATGGAAACTTACTTCAAAAGCCTGGCTCTGGTTAAAACCGAACGCAATCTCAACACCTTGAGCCTTTTTCTCCCTGTTCTAGTGTTTAGTTCACCAAAGCCAAGTGTTTTGAATAAAAGCAGGACGTCACAGAGAAGAGAAGGACTGTGTGATACGGTGCTCCAATTTTCCAAGCTTCATTTTTCCGTAACAGTTGAAGAGATGCTCTACTTCAATGAGTATCATGTGTTTAAAGCTGTTTTAGAGGGGCCATTGTACCTGTAAAACCAGCAGCTCTGTCACCAGCTAACCGGAATCTGGAAAATCCATCACTGACTACAACTTGTAAAACATCAATGAGAGTACAATGAAGTACTTGTTACATGTCTGTCATTATTGTTCATGCCACCCATCATTATATAACACAAATTAGAGCAACATCTTGTTGTTGACAAAATACTCTCACAAGGGCAAGATCCATTTAGTTGTTTAGGACCTGATAATTTGAATGCATGATCTTTATCAGCAGATTGAGTTTGCCCAGTTGTCATGGAATAATTACATTTTTCATTTTGTCTGAGAAATTTTAAGCTAATCCTGACAAGTGCTCACCAAAAAAAAAAGAGAGAACAGATCATCTATAGACGAAAAATTATCTGCAGATAAAGATGATAAAGAGGATAAAAAGCTTCACAGCGGCTATTTTGTCAACTGCTTTTCCGAGGGCAATAAGGAGCCTTTGAGTCATCTCAAACATCTTGGTTGAATGACAAATAGTTCTAAATGAGACATGCACCGTAACAAATCCAGGCTTAAACCATCCGTTTCAGTGTTTAAATATTGCTACGCATGCTTGTACATGTTTGTATTTGATATCAGAGCTACTGCAGGGAACAAGACAATGCATTGTTGTGTTGTGCTATTGATGAGGATGGGAGACACTTCAGTGAATGTAATGCTATTAGCAGTCTGAATGTAATTCTATTAGTAGTGCAATGTAATACCAAGATCAAATGTAAGACAGTTAGTACCAATATCACTGCATTTTCTTTTTTATTATGGGCCGGACACTGTATCTCAGTACACTTTCAAGCAATGCCAAACTCTAAAACCCAGCTGGTTTCTCATATCTCTTGTTCCATATGCATCCTGTTCAATCCATAACTGAGGATATGACTCCATCTCTTTGTTCTTTTGCCGTCAATACAACATTTGGGGGATATTTATTTCGTCCCTGTTTGGACAAAGTTTCATGATGATATGGTCTGACTTATACTGTTGGAGATGAAAAGAAGTAGTCATTCACTTGTTGAATATTTAGAATACAGAACAAACATTTAATCTATGTGTAAATAGAGCAGTTTATGGACATCACCCATCTGTTGTGCAGATACCAAATTGTGTCATGAGAGCTAAGATTTTGATAGAAGCTCCAGATTGAAGCTATGTTGATTAGATCCTTTGTTTTCTTCATAAAACAACTTATGTCATGAATACCACGTTATATGCATTTATGTTTGACATTTTGCTGTTGTAGCTATACATGTCATACTGTCAGTAAATAAAGGGATATTGAGAGAAGAGGCACAGCTAAAAAGACAATATAAATATGTTGTAAAGGGAGAGCAGTTGGACTCTAAGTAGAGAATGAAGGACACCATCTTTTCTCGCCTTTCCAGCTGATGTGTGGGATGGGGGCCCCTTTGGTGAGCGCCGTTGTCAGCCGAGACAAACTGCAGCTCCTGGGAGTGCCCCAGATCTGACAGAAACCTCCCCCTCCATCAGTCACGTCATCTGAGTCAGTGAAGGAGTCTGCGCCCTGCTCGCGGTCACACTAACCAGGAGACACAAGCTGTTCCTCTCCAGGTGCTCATTAATGCACTTGTCCTTGATACCTCCACTATACAACAACACAAAGACAAACACATGCCTGCCGTGTTCTAATTACACTTGTGCGCACACACTTGCAGGGATGTGCATCACACATTTTACTAAGAGACTTGTAAATGTCAAACTACGGCGGACGCCCCTTTACTTCCCCCTCCTGTTGTTGCTGCGCTTGTCTTTTTAAAAAATTTGGAAGGCGGGGTACACACTGATGGGGACTGTTGTTGTGAAGCAGAAAGACACAGAGTGAAAGTAGTGCTATGTAAAGATGGTTTGAGCCTTTGAAGTGGGGGACGTTGGGGACGGCTGATAAGAGAGAGCCAGCCCAGGAGTGGAGAGCCGGGCTGAAGGAATTCATCAAGCTTCCTCAACAATTAGCATATGGGCCTAATTATCATATGAAACCAATCCTCCATAACCAGTCGACAATATGACTTCCTTCCTATCCCTCTACATTACCACCCATCCCACTGAAAAATGGTGAGCATGGATGACCCCAGTATTGTCTTATACTTCTCCTCTCCAAGGCCTGCTTGAATAACTACCATACCTCCAATGTTCCTTTTTTTCCATTATGCAGTTAAGCCAGACAGTTAATTATCCAGGAGCAGGGAGGCCGGGTCTCTTTGCTGGCTGCGATAACGATATGCTTTGCTGGGCAGAGAATGAAGAGGGCCAGCCCACAGGGACCCGTGCTGATGTCAGGCAATCTTTCAAAAAAGGCCCAGGCAATTAGATGCACCAGTGCTACCAGGGATGACTAGTGTTATTGAGGATACTGGCTAGCTTCTCTAATGGGGGTATTTAGGGCAATTATGATAAAGATGTCAGGGCGACCTCCCCACGACTGCTGCTTTTACAAGGGGTGCCTCTAAGTGCAAGATCACAGAGCAGAAATAAGAAGTGACTAAAGATGTGGCCAGTCCCGTGTGGAAGTCTTACCACCAGCAGAACTGCACTTAAGACTCGTCTCATGTGGAAAATGCTGTCTAGAGGTGCTAAATGGGCTAATCTGCCCTCACAGTTGAGTTTTATGGGAATTTTGGAGTCTATTATGACAGTCTCAAGAAAATAAACACTCCAGTGCTCAATTAAAGAGTAAAGCCTGGCTGATTTGTTTCCATTTAGCATCATAGATTCAGCACATCTGGCCCGGGGAGAGTTCGGAACACGGTTATTATTTAATGGACGAGGGAAGCTGACCATCTGTAAGGTAGCAGAGCCCCACAAAGGGGCCTTTCATGTGGCTACTGTTGTATACTGCTTGCGTCTGAATTGTTTCCATGCACACGTTTACCTCAGTCATCAACCTTTTACCCACTGGCATCCACACCTCACATCAAAGTTACACTTCAGGGACATAACCAAGAGCTACTGGTCACCGCACACACCTTTAACCAGCCAGCCCAATTGCAATGTTAGCATATGCCATCCACATGGCTGGCATGACACTAAGCACACACTGACTAATGTTTGAAGTAAGTTCAAAGCAGAGGAAAAGTGCAACGTGGAAGCAGCATGTATCCTCTTTCCTCCTTAAAAACAGCCAAACAGCTGGCCATGTTCTCACAAAGTGCCCAGTACATTTCCATGATTGTTTTTATACCATGTCTGTGGATAATGCACCGTGATATCCCTCTCTCTGTAATAACCTCTCTGGATAGATATTAGATAGTCAGGAAACAGCAATCCCACTATCCAGATGGAGAAAAGCTCTTCAGTGAAGCACATTCCAGAAGTAAGTGTTTCTTTCTGTTGTAGTTCATGGAACAGAGCCATACACTATTTAGAAGAGACTGGAGAGATTAGAGATGAAGTTAAATGCATGAGCCTCATTATAATACTGTAATGGAGGAGTGCTGTAAGAGCAAAATTAAGGAGACAAAAAGGAAAGCTTAATAAACCGAAAAACATGTTTTTTAGCCATGCTAGCGGCATGGCTCTCAGGATGGAAATGTTGGCTGGTTGGTCCACCACTTTGGGCCAGACTGAAGTATCTTAACAACTATCACATGGACTGCCATGTGATAGTTGTTATCATCATCAGTCATGTTCCCCAGAGGATGAATCGTACTGACTTTGGTGACCAGCAGGTTGACTTTTGTGGTTTTAGTGAATCATCTCAACAACTATTGGCTGGACATTCGTGTTTCTTCAGAAAAATTGAATTAACTTTGATACCTCGATAACTTTTCATCTTGCACCATTATCAGGTCAAAATTTAAATTGGATTTGTTTTTAGCGCTAATTATCCAAACTCCGATGGTGAGCATGGTAAACATTAAAGAGCATCATGTTGTGATTGTGCACGTTAGGATGCTAAAGTCAGAACAGTCGAAGTACAGCCTCACAGAGCTGCTAGCGTGACGTTTAATAATGTCCTTCACTTTCTCCAGATATAGATATGTGCATTGTATAATATTTTTAAATAGTAGATAGTATTGCCCCCTCTGTATAAGTATAACATGAATTTACCATGTGAAAGTGCCCAAACTATTTATTTTTTAAATTGGCTGAATTTACCCATGCAATGTCTCTGACATCCTACAGCCTTAAACAATATCATTATGATCTTCTCTCATGGCTGAATTCTCCCTTTTTGCTAATACACACCCAATAATTTTACATTTTACTGGACATTTGCTGCGTGTGTCATGTGTCTTTACTCCTCCTACAAAATGCTACCAAAGCATTCCAGCATCATAAGCAAATGGGCATGGGGCCTCTGAAATACTAGCCAATCAATCAGGCCAGGTTTGCCCTTCTGGAGCAACAAGCCCCCATCCTACCCAGCCATCAGTCATGCCCCACCTCTGGCTGTCCTCCTGCCTATTTTCACACCATCTTTTTCACTTCACACAGCTAACACAATGACTTATTATGTTTTCCAACTTGATTCCCCTTGATGTTTGCTCTCCAACTCTCGCTGCCTGTGAGTTACAATCCCGCCTGTCGATTTTCCATCATGATAGCTGGAGTATTAACTCCAAATGCTTGGCAAAAGCAAGCAGAGGAAAAGAGATTGCTTTGAATTTTGATCGTAATTTTGTTCTGCTTATTCACCATCATTTATATTTATTGTGAAAATGAATACATGTTCTTATTTAATACCTCCAGAGAGGTTTCTGATGAGGGCATAATGTTGTGCAATCACTACATTATCTGCACTTTCCATGCACTATTCTCCACAAGGTCAGTTAAAATAAAGAGAGGATGTTAAAAAGCTCTATGACAAATTGCCACTTGTGCAAATAACATGTATAATGCCAGTAATGTGTGGAGGTGTATTGTCTTCTTGCGAGTAAGGCTTCACCCCAGTGTAATAAAAATGAAACAAAAGTCAAATATTTTCAGGGTGAAATATATGCCTGTACTGTAGAAGGTCACCTTTAAGGCTACTAGTGTTTACACAGCTCAGAGGTAGATTTAGCTAAACATCAATTAACAGTGTTTTTTTCTATCATAAGCTGTATATTGTAGATCGTTGAGGTGAGTTTGCGGTGAGAGCTTCTTTACCCTTCACATATTGTCACAGGTGTCGAGAGATGAGATTGTCTAGGTCTAATAGAATTGTGAAAAATATCAACCTAAAAATTGTTGGAAAAGTTAATAAATCAAAGCCTTGCAAATGGCAATTCCGTCAAAGCATAACCTTGCAAATTGCAGCGTATGAGTCATTTAGTTCCATTAGAGAGGGGTGTTTCTCTTAATGCAAATGGCTAATCAAGAGCTCTGCATCCGGTCTGGACAGAGGACCAGCAAGACCTGCTGTGTGTACATAAACCACAGCTGGAGTGATGGATGGCTGGCTTGACAGAGTGTTGTTCTGTGATGTAGTGGAAAAAGGATCCCACTGTGACTCCCATCCACCATCACGCACATGGACCTCTCAAAACACCACATGTATCATTGTCTGCAGATGCAGAAATGAGGATGTGTCACAAATGGAATACTGTATGTTTGAAAGAGGAGGTGTAACGAAAGGGTAAAAAGTTGCATGTGCTTGGATGTCTGTGCGTGCGTTATTGGAATTGCATAATCGGGAACACGTAACAGCTCACTTCACAGACACGACAGGAGTGAAAATCTCTCACCTTTGCTACACAAGCGCCATTTCTCTGTCTTCTACTCCATCTGTGGTCAACAAAAGAAAAAGCAGAGAAAGAGAGTGAGAACAAGACCAACCATCCTTCCAGGAAGGATCCGGAAGGGTTTGGAGCCCTGAAAAATAAGGCTAATTTGAAGGTCATTTAAAGAGCGCCAGGCGGTGCAGCTCAGGAGGGGGGCCTCTGAACAAGTGCAGGGGGAGCGGCTTGGGTTGCAACGCTGTGAGGTAGGCGCTCCCGACGCTCTCCCTGGTGCTCTTCATCAATCTCTCCCATCCACCGAGAGCCTCCTCTGACCCACATAGCAGCCAGAGGGAGGGGGTTGCCTTTCTTCCATTATTAATACCACTGCATCACACAACCTGCACTTACCTGAACCAAGTCAGCAGAGGAGCCACAAAGGTCAAAGAACCACAGGCAGACATTTTGCCTCTCATTCACATTCATAGCCAAAGGTAAATGACACCACCCCCCTTTTGATATTCGTATTCCCATTGTTTCCATTCATTTTTTAAGTATAGTCATCGGGGTAGGGGTTAAATGTGCGGTTTGGCCACGACTTAAGTGTGAGGGATTCATTTCAGCTTTAAGCAGAAGGCATACTTTTTCTGCCTTCACCAAGTTTTCTCATCATGATATCAGAAAAAGTCCTTTGAAATATTACTGGTTGACTCATTGGGACATTAAATGTGTATCACAGATTATATGTTACATAAAGTGAGATGAAAAAAACAACCGAATGTTCATACAACTGCAAAAGCTCTTTTGGAAGGAGTGGTTTTCGGTTTCTCTTTTTTCCTGGACAGAAACCATACATATTACACATGTGGAAGGTGCTTACGCTGGACTCCTCTGTAGCACAATTAATTGTGAATTGCAGTACTATGAGTGAGCGAATGGGCAACTTGCAGACTTTTCCCCTTCAGGTCTCCAACAAGGGGCTACGAGGCTGGACTACAGTGTACAGAGACAAGGAGCAGCACCATCCCCTCATCATTTGGAAGGATGTCCTTGGCAGTGCTATCTTTGTGTTTGATTGTTTGAGGGGCCAGAGTTACAGTCAAACCCCTCTACATCATTTTGAAAATGTCTGGCAAACAGTTTCTGATCCATGTTTTAGCAGCTAAAGCGTGATTGCAGGGCCATTGGAAGAAGATGAAACTCCCCCATACACATATCTCCCTGTCACAGTGCTGCTAAAACTGCAATTATGAAGGGACGTACACGCTGTCAGCACACAAAACACAGTTATTGGTTTAGTGTGCTATTGTCTAAACAAAGAATGGCAATATATCACCTCCAAAGCTCTCCGTAATCTTTGATTTTGACATTGAATAGAAAGGAGAGAAGAAGATTTAGTGGTGAAACAATAGTAGATTTGTTTTCTGCATATGCTTCAAATTAGGCCACGGTTTGGGTAAGGATAAACACAAGTTTAAGCCATTCTAAGTCTCTGCCATAGCAGAGAACAATTCACATTTGAATTCAAAACTATTGTTAAACAAAGCACTGGCATGGAGCGATGCTGCTGCATGGAAAGAGAGCTTATCTCATCGCACTGTGACTATCATGTCTTTGCTGTGGACAGCTTCAGTCAGTTCAAAGGAAGGGGTGCCTAGCTTAAGTGCCTGGCTTTGTTTCTTCTTCTTTACAGCGGCATTACTTGCACAAATACTTTGATTACGGTACTGAAACACATTTCTTATTCTTTGTGCAAATAACATGCTTTATCTGAAGTGCAGCAGCTGGGAAGACATTGGCATAGTAGCGCGAGTCAGACTAGGATAACTTTGGTAAAGTGATAGAGAATTGTGTGTGTTTTCACCAAATTTTGAATTTGATTTGAAAATGCATGCACTGTGTTGAACTCAAAGATAAAACAGGAATATAAAAAGAGTCATACAGGTAGTGGCATACTTTATGAACTCCAGAATTCCTACAATACCTGGGATAAAGAGCAATTTAATTATAATTGTTTTAATTAACAAAGAGACTACAAAAATATGTCACATAAAAAAACGGTCTGCTCTGTCAGTTCCTACTCTAAACACTATTTGTTATGGCAGGGGCTGATGTTCATTGCTGAGTGGTGGGTGTCTGCGGGATAACTAGCACAGGAAGTGGGGACAGCTGTACAAAAAGGTAGGTGGTACTTTGTGGTACTAACAAATAACTGTGACATATCTGACGAGCACAACCTTCTCCAAATAGGGCAGAGTTTGTGTGTTTATCTGAGAAGTGGAGCCATAAATTTCTTGTTTAGAGGTAAAGCACTTAGCTGTGTAGAGTTGTTCATCAAGACATTATGATAACTGGTCTCAATTGCCTTGTTAGCTCATTACTACGTGGGAACAATCAAACAACACATTATGTCTTTATAAAACTGATACAATAGCTCCAAAAAGAGTTTTGCAAACGTATGATTTATCCTTTTGTCATATTGAGACTAAAACATTATGAAACACACATTTTATGGCTTCAAACCCATAATGATGCATGACTATTACATCAAGGAATAAAAACGTGAATTGTGCTGCATGTCGATAACACTGTTCCTGTACAAGCTGAGGGCAGTGTGGTTGATACCTAGCCCTTCTGTGACCACAGTTATGTGGTAAAAGTTCAGCGCACAGCTTGAGGGAATTCACCCAAACTCGCTGTGCAATTAGTTTGTAAGACACAGTTTCTGACTAATCATGTTATTATTATTTTTTATTAAAATCGAGCAGCTGTTATTCTTCCTGTAAATTTAGAGCCTCTGCTGGTACTGCCTTCCAACAGACAAGGAGGTTTTCTGTTTTCATCAAAAGCTTTGGTTTTACAAGTGAAGTTGACACGGTTGCCATGAGCCTCTTAAACTGTGAACAGGAAGGGCAAGTGATAAAGTGCTCAAGGGCAGATTTCTATGGTCGAGTGTCTTGACAGATGAAAATGGAGTAATTGCGAGCACGGATTCAGGCAGTGGGCGCTCTAAGCTCACAAACAAAGAATTAAAAGCTCATTTTACCATCACATTGTAATATGTTTTTAAGAGCCAACACTTCAATGTAATTTCAAAGCAGGCCTGTCATTTTAATATATATCTTTTTTTTTCAGAATAAAACATTCAGAGCCATTAAATGACTATAAAAAAAGTTTACTGGAACCACTTCTCTTGTGTCTTTCACTGAAAATGCTTCAATAAAGTTATTCACCGTTAATGTTTGTTGGAACAGGTCCATGGAAAATGGAGAACTTTGAAAGTCTGAGGTGAATAGGGTAAACATACATTAAAAACATGTTTTTCTTCCGCTGCCTGCATGGTCTATAGCTAAACCTACAGTGTACATAGAGTTGAATCAGGAAGCTCTGTAGCTCACATGTAAAAGGGTTTCCTTACAGATTCAGTAAGCCCTCACAGACGCTGAACAGAACAGAAATAATTTGCAGTGAGCAATACGTCAGCTCAAAACCATATGAACAAAACTCAAACTGTTCACTAGGTGTCATTGCTTATAGGTGTCATAGTTTTTAAGTTATACCTTATGGTCTGGACTGTCTGAAGCTCTTCTCCAGAAAGTAAGTGGCAGGGGAGTCATCAATTGGAGAGGCCATCCTGATTAATTAAAATGAGATAAAATGATTTTTGTTTTTTTTTAAATGTATGTGTCCCAATGTATGTCTGCTTACTCTACATATTGTTAAAATGTTCAAAGATGTAACAACCCAGCAACCCAAACGTTATTCTACAAATCACATTTTACTTATCTATAAAGTATTGGCTCATCACCCTTTTACAAAGTATGCATTATTATAAAACGGTTTCAAAAGTAAGAGTGACTGCAGTTCTGTAGAGAGGATATTTAAAAACAGAGCGTGCGTGCGACATAAGTTAGTGTGAACAACTGCTGCTGCTTTTGCACTTTAATGTTTCATCGAGAGAACGCAACATTTTGAGCTTAAAATAACCAAAAACACCACGTTACATGATACGCTATGGTGCCAAAATTTCAACTTGAAAAGCAAGATGCTAGCCTCCCGAAGCCAGACTCTAAACCATGCAGACAGTGTGTAAAACACCATTAGACAGTAACTTGAAAATGCACCCCTTTCAATGAAATCTCCATTTGCACTGTATACTATAAGTTTACCTTGCAGCCTCACAGTGTTGTTGGAATATAACAGAAGAATGATTAGAAGTGTTTGGCAAGGGTGGGAAATTTTAAGTGCTCACCCTCCACCTCTCATCATCCACCCCCACACGCTCCCTTGAATGTCTACACATACACGCAAACACACAGATGTCAGCGAGGTCTGAGTGACTCTACCCCTGTCACTGGGTGCCTGCTGCGCGCTAGCACACACACACACACACACACACACACACACACACACACACACACACACACACACACACACACACACCCCCCCCCTCTGGACGCCAGCCTGACATACCAGACCTTGTTCGTTAGCACATATTTTTACCCACCGTTACTAAATTAGGAAGCCAGAGGGAGCAAATGGAGTGTGGCTGCCAAGGTAGAAGAAGAAGGGTCTGATCAGGCCTGCGTTTGCTGAGGGCCCATGCCAACCCTACGAGCTTCATTAAGAGCCACTTGGGTTTCAGAAATAGAAGCCCAACAGGGACCGGGGCCAAACAGAGACCTGAACGGCCAGCCAAAAACTCACGGGACAAACAAACAAATAAACGGGTTGTCTCATGGCCTGCCAGAATCAACCGGCAGCAGCCATCCCAAGGAGCCATAAGAAGTTATCTTAGGCAGTCTTGCACACAAAATGTGCCCTGCCCCGAGTTTAAAAGTGGTGACAGTAAACATACTGCCAGCCCGATACAGAATAAATTAACCTAGAAAGCTCTCTCCAGAGACCAATTTCTCAAAGCAGCCACAGAGACGTTACTTCTTGTTTATTTGGCATGGATTCTGAGCGCTGATGTAAGAAAGGATATTTTCACGAGGAAATGTACATTTCCTCTTCTTGCTAAATTGGCATATAGCATTTAGGTCTATGAAAATACAGAATGATGTGGAACAAGTATTCCTTATCTATATTTTTTGTAAACAATATTTTGTTTCAATCCTGAAAAGTCTTACATTTCCTCATCTCCATCTATACAGTTTAGATCTATACTCAATTACTAAATTGAATGCACATTATAAAATGAATTAACATTGTGCAGCACTGAAATAAATTATAACCATATTGTTATATAATACACAATTAAAGAGAGGGGATAGCATGTTGCTATGTAGAAGATTTAATCTGTTTTATTTGAAGCAGATTTGGATAAATGACTGTTACCAAATAACTTATTTTTGTGTAGTTTCAGGAAACCACAACCAATTAGAAAGCACTGTAGGAACATTTGCTGTTTTACTAAAGGTTACAAATATACTTCAGGTTCATTGTTTACCATTTTGTCTGAGTGGCACCTCTAAACCTGTGCACTACCAAGACTTCAGTCCAATCAGCACACACCCATTAAAACTAATGAGCTATTAGCAGCCAACTCTGAACAACTGGTCATTCTTACAGTCA
Source organism: Myoxocephalus aenaeus (assembly GCA_038501785.1). Taxonomy (NCBI): domain Eukaryota; kingdom Metazoa; phylum Chordata; class Actinopteri; order Perciformes; family Cottidae; genus Myoxocephalus; species Myoxocephalus aenaeus. The sequence continues at coordinate 11,285,900 of JBAMJR010000350.1, read as the reverse complement.
TCTATGGTTTTGATTGACTGGCAACATTGCATGTTTTTCTATTCATGATGATGCTTTTGATATGGCATCCTAACAATTTTTACAAGAAAAATGACATAACATTTTAATTATTTTGTAGACTGCTGGCATGAGTAGGTGACAAAAGGAAGGTCTGAGAAAACATTAACTAAACGGTCCGATAAGTACTGAGTTTGGATAACACAGAGAGAAAAAAAGAACAACGGCCCTGGGGTTTTCATATTACCAGTTGAAACACTTTGAAGTGTGCATGCCCTTAGGAGAGGACAACATCCCAGCCATCCCTTCTTAAAGAGCAAAACAATATTATAATCCCTCAAAATGTAAAACTCCCTTGAGCACAACATTAAAAGCTACAGTATATCTGGGACTGGGACTCTTGTATTACTCTACTGACATCTTGTGGACATATTAGAATACTACAATGATATGTACAAAACATGTGAAGAGTTCTCACATGAATTTGAACAATACGATGAAAAAGCCTGTCTTAATAAGAGTTGTATTTGTTTTAAAGACTTTAGATTGCATGGCATTTCAGTAAAGCTGAAAGTCAACCAGTTTGGAGGCCCTGGGGCAACATTATAATGATAAGCCACTTTTAACCCACCATTAACCCCCCACTCTGTGCCTTATGAACCGTATGTTCTATGCTGGAGTACCACCTGGCCCCAGGTATTGGTTTACTGTGTAGTAATTCGATTAATCCACATTCATTAAGGAATTTGCTAAATATGTCAACAAAACTTGAAACAAAACTAAAAAAAATGAAGCTCTTGAAACTAGATTCTGACACAGGGACCGACCTAAATATCAGGCATTAGTGCCTTTCGATGAGGCCCTTATCGTGCCATTTGTTGTGCTTTACTGCTGCATAGTCACTTAAAAGCTCCTGCCCGCACGTGTTTCAAATTACTCTGATTAGTTAGACTCGGAGTTACACTGGAAATCACTCCATGTCACTATATGAACTATTAAAAAGATGAAGGTGTAAAAAAACAAAGTTGAAATTAAATTGTCAAGCTTTTAATAGGTGCTAGCCAGCTAACACCGCTGTCAATTAAACTGAGCAAGAAGTAAAGCGGCAAACGTTACATGTAAAACACTTACGTTTTACCTACCTAAAAAGTAAGCTTTTGTCTCGGTGTCATTAGAAACTGTGGTAATAATTATCAATCACACTGTTCAGACATATAATTGTATTTTTTTTAAGAACATCGCGGGTCTTGAATGCACCCCACTTTCTTCTTTACACCGTGTTGATGCACGTTACCTTGAGGAACGGCGTTTCTGGTGATGGAAACTCTTCCGCAACGATATCACAGTCCACAACAGCGTCTAAGAGGCTAGCTCCTGTTGGTGAAATACTTTGAGTCGCATTTAGGAACCATAACTTAAGGTCAGGTAGTATTTTCGGTGAAACAGACGAGAGTAGCTAACAGTTAGCGTTCGTGTGTAGTCACGTGAATTACGCTCCGTTTACGGTAGCTGGAGGAGAAAGCGACGTGTAACCACGGAAACAAAAACAGAGAGAACACACATGACATGTGTTGTCTGTAAGAATGGCTGATGTCCGCGCGATGACCAAAACACGACCCAGTTTCTCCGAGCGTACGACCGAGTGAGTGATTTCTTCTTTCTAACATGTTGTTGAACCCAGTGCAGGCAGCTGTTGATGGTATTCACCCACTGAACAGAAGATGAAAAGACAAAAAGAAGAGTATAACTGTGTCGCGATCTGTATCTATCTTTGTAGGTTTTCAGGGGTTTCGTTTCACAAATACTAAAAAGGGGTTTTCCTCAATACGTCCAACTTTTCACTGACCTACCTTGTTTGACCAAACTTGTAGATCCCCTGAAAGCATGGGAAGCACCAACAGGGGCCTGACTGCATCTCCTCCCTGCTACTCGGATGTGTTGAGTTCCCCTCAGACAGGATATGCTCAGAAGGAATTTATTATGATGGCACCTGAAGAAAAGCTCAAATACTTTGACAGCCGAGCTGTGGCACGTGAGGACAACCAAGAGGTGGGTACAGTAACAAATTAATAGTATATTAATTGTTAGCGTTTTCTTCTTTTTTTTTTAGACGAAGCTGAATGCACTAGCTACAGCTAATAATAATAATCACTGACCAGGTTTACACATTAGCATCCTGGTTTGAGTCTTATCCTGTTTTGGTCATATCCGGGATATGACATTTACATGGAACACAAGAAATGTGATTATTCATATCCCTGGATACATGATCATAGTATCCAGGTGTTTCTGACCATCTGTGTGTTTTGATTGAGCAACATCCCAGCCACTAATGTATTTACCAGCAGAGAATGACCTGAAAGGTGGATAAGGAGTTAACATGCCACCGTATCTTTGTTTCTACTACAGGTAGCATATCCAAGCTTCTCAAAACAGGGATAAGGACTTGCAGTATCCAGGTTTCTTAAGACAGGATAAGATGTTTTCATTAGCAAAAAGTGGCATTAGTCAAACAATATTTCTCCAGGTAACTTGTTTTGTCTGACCGACATGCCAAAACCCAAATATATTCAAATTACAATGATATAAAACATGGAAAAACAGTAAATTCCTCAAATCCAAGAAGCTGGAACATGTGATTGCTGGCTATTTCTGCATGATAATTGACTTAAATAATCAAATTGATAGGCAATTCATTTTCCGTTATTCAACTAACAAACAATAAATTGACTTCTCATGTTTTCGAATGTAACGTTTTCACGGAGGTCGACACCCAGTTAGATGAAGGATTGTCATTAGTTTATAAATGCTAATTTAAACTGTCACACATAAGTATTATTGATATGGGTTTTGATGCATGGTTCAGTGGGCTATCAAGACAAGTGATCCTGACAGTTATTTACTGTATCTGCTCAGTTTGACACCTGCATTCAGGACCTGGTGCGTTGTGTGGCTCTGTGTAGGCTGGTATATGGGGATGGACATCTGAAACTAGCCCAAGCCCATGTCAGACTTGCGAAAGCATATTTCCAGTTCAAAGGTAATGTTAAGAAGATAATACTGTGAGCACTTTGCACATTTTAACTGCATATTATGAAATTCAGGAACCTGTTCTATCTAAGACAGATGTGTTTACAAAAAAAACGGACACACTTCATTCAGCTCAGTATGATCAGTCCATGTAGCTGTAGTATGTGTTATAGAGATTAAGCTTCTACACTTGTAATTTTACTTCACTAAACCTTATGAAAAGATTGTTAATTTTGGTGAGACTGTGATGCAGTTTAATTTACATTCAATGATGGTTCTTTTGTTCCCTGAGGCTGGGGACTGCAGGCCCAGGAGCACTCGGCTCTGGCCAGAGAGCTGCTGCCTTTCTGCCCCTCCATCTCCTCCTCCAGAGGTGAAAAGCTTGAAGTTCTTATGTGTCTCCTGAATGTACACCTCACACAGGGAGGCGCTTCACTGCTCACAGTCAAATATCCTTGACATGTTATGGTTTACATTAATGTGTGCGATTTGAATAGAAGCATTAGCTCAAATAACAAAGCTGAAACATTCCTTGACTCTTTTCTACTTTTGAGGAGGCAGAATCCTCTTTTCTGGAGGCAGAACAAGTTCTTGAGGAGCTTCATCAACTGAGTGGCATCAACCAGGAAGAGAAGATGAAGACTGAGCTGGAAATCTCCACTGGTCTATTCAGGTTCAGTTGGGGGAAAACATACATTCCTAGGAATTTCTTAGTAGCAGAACACAGCAGATATGTTGCCAAAATAAGGCTTTAATGCAGCATTTGCAGCCACACTTGGTGCTTTTACCAATTAAAAGGTAATAAGACTGCTCTTTTCAGAGGGGAGTACAGCTTGGAACTTTGAGTATTACATTTGTTTTGAAATTGTTAACATAACTGATTTGTTTTTCTCAAATCCTTCCAATTTCAAATACAGTGCCTTACATTTAAGTTTGGCCACAAGATGGTGATATATTCATGTGAATTGGCATGAAATCAACCTTTCACATGTTTTATTTGCTAACTTTATGCCAGTAAAATACCAGTACTTTGTGTTCTCTTACAAACAATAACTTAACAAATCAGGATTTCCCCCTATTGTTGTCCAGTCCACCCAGCAGAGTTGTAATGATGCTTACAGACCTGCTGGGTTTGATTCCTTTCTGCATGTGCACTCACCCACTCACTGCTCAAGCAGAGGCACAGATGTAAGAGAGGTATTTTTGCTCGTATTATTGATTTGTGTCTACCATTTTACAATATGCATTTGTAACCTGGGGGTGTTATTGACAACAGAGGCCCCAAGTGCAGTATTACATGCTCAGGAAAAGATTAAAGACTATGTGGATCATGGTGGAGACATCAAGCACTTCCCTTAACAGAGTCTCTAGGAGAGACTGATAGTCTGTTAAGGGAACTGCTTGGCCTGGCAACATACAAATAGCAGCTACTTGTCATAGTTTAGATCACTGTGGGTGAAATTAGCAGTATAACCAGTAAATAAAGTATACTCTTACCTGGGTTGAGATCAGCGTGCTAATGTCTAAAAGTATAATTTTCACATGAGTGCATTGTATAACCCATCAAAGGAAAAACAGGACAGTAGTAGGTGACAGTATATTCACAGGAGACCCCATCTTACAGGCGAGCTTATGTATTAAACAATGTTTTGAAAATCCTCTTGCCAGGTAAATTGAAGCAATAATCCTGCAGCGTCTACAGTGAATGAGCATTATCAGGGCCTTAAGCTTATGAGGTTAGCTACACTGATAGGAATTTGTAAATGATGCCAATCTTGGTCTGTTTCAGAGAGTCAGAATTTGTTGACATGATGTGTATAATTGAAAAAATTTGCAGACTCTGGCTGGTGTGTAAGCTTGCTAAATCTCTTTTGTGATGTGATGACTACGAATTTGGTGTGCTTCTAAAGCTCAGTCAGTCAACACTGTTGTGATGGAGGGTAATGTTCCCATAAAGCCTGCAACAATAAAGTATGCTCAGCTCTCCATTAGATCCTGGTCTAAACATTCTGCTCGGCTTTAGATTCACACTCAAGGTATGCACTTATGATCAGCCATATTGGATGTGTATTGTGAGGTTTACATTTGTGTGTTCTCATATTCTCAGAATTGGCCATGGCTGCTAAGATCATTTTATTTTCTTCACTTCTTCATAACAGCTGACATAAATCTACATCTTAGTCAACATCATTTATTTACAAAAACATTTTTAGAATGATACATTTATTAAACATTTCCCATATCCTCTCCACCCTTAATCATCATGTTCATCACATTGATTGAATTGCACTCTATGTTCACCAACCTTGTGCAAATAGTCTCACATTTGTGCTGTTGTTGTAATCAGATGCCCTGCTCCCCTTTCCTTGTGTATATGTATGCTATTGACTTGATCCACTGACATAGTATAAACACACAGCATAGCTACTGTTTGCCAAACTCCAGAGGTATTCTTATGGTTAGGATCCAGCATCTGCCTGTATTTCTTCCAGAAAGGTAGCTCACATTCTAGATGTAAAATTGTCTCTTATTAGTTGGGTGAAATAAAACCGGCAGGGTTTCGGTTGTAAATGGCCTTGATGGAGAGTCACTACCTCGGACTGATGAGGTCGTTCAGTGTTTTTCTCCATTGTCTTTTACCAATATCTTCCTGAGGCACTCAATAAAAAGCCACATCAATCAGAATACCATCAGTTTAAAGCGCCGTACACATTTGCTGGAGAAGGCTGTTGTGTTTCGGTCCCTCTGTTTTCACTTTGGTTTGGCCTACTGTATCATTTTCCGAGTGAAAGCCCAGAGCAAACTTACGTCAACTATGTTCTGGAAACGTTTACAAAAGAGGGCTGTGTGGCTTGCCTGGCAACACATCTACAAATCCTTAATTCTATTAATTCCCTGCCCTGTGGACTCTTGGTAGATTTTTTGTGGGATGTGGCACATTACGGTCCTGCAGGAAGCGCGTAAGGATGCAGAGTGAATGAGAGGATAGAGGGGTATTGTCTCTGTTTGTCCATGCAGGCAGACTGGCAGGACTCGAGCTATGCTGGAATGTAGCTCTGCTTCAGCCATCACTGCTGCCCTAAAAGGTCCTGAAGTGCCTGCCTCATGAACACTTATGGGCGGGGCACTCCTTCTATCCATCACAGTGTGTTAGGATAATCTTGGACACATGGGAAAAGTCAAAGTAATCAAAGTGTTTTTGTAACCTGTGCTGCTGGCATTTCCGCAGAGCCATGAATATCCAAATCCATGTGGCCCTGGGATGTGATCATGACATAATACTGTCAAGCTTAGACTTTAGGTTCCCACACAGGCTGCCCCTGCTAAAACGTACTGTATGTACTCATGATACTGGAAGGCACATTGGATAAAACCTTAAATCAAATGCCATGCTGATTGACCTCGGTCTGTATTCTGTAAGTGAATTGTTGTTCAGATAACACATGTGCTCAGTGTGGATGTGGGAGACTGTGAGAAGGGGTTTCCTGTGACAACAATGTAGTTAGAGATTGCATAGTAGTGAGTGGTGCATCCTCTGAAAAAGTCCCCCCCCCCCCCCCCGACTGGAGAGCTGAATTACATTTAGAGTCCATTAGATGGTTTAAAGCTGTTAGTAGAGAAGCCTGATGGGATCCAGAGTCCATGCAGTGGTTTTGCAGTCATCTTCTCATCCTCTCTCCCCCACACACTCACCCTGTTGCTCTGTAGAGGCCCAAGCAACCCCATAGTACAGTATGAAAGGAAGTGACTGTCTTTTAAAAGAGCAATATATTTTTGCTACGTTTCCGCCTAGCGTTCACACTACTCCGGAGTTTTAAAACTTCCAAAAAATGGGGTTGCGTTGTCGTGTGGATGGGCAGAAACATTGACCTTTTGAAACGATGGCGTGAACACACGCGTCCGCTACTTGATTGGGTCTGAACAGTCGCGACGTGTCCTTCCCTGATTCGTCACGCCACCAGAAGAAAACAAACAACAGCCTTGATTATTGATCGACTACCAGTGGTTAATTCAACATGGATAATGGATTACTGGCGTTGTTGACCTTGTTTTCTATACTAGCAGCTGTTGTGCAGTTACATTTTGCATTATATAATGTTACTACTGCCTACATGTAGAGGAAGAACACTATTGTTGGAGTGATTAGCGAGCTGTGTGTCCAGTGGCATCAGCAAAACAAAGTGGACGTTTGAAGGCACTGTTTGCGTGTTTGAGATGGTGATGGACACAAAATGGAGGAAATGTTCCTGTCGATGCTGATTTTGTTCTGCACAACTATTGTGTAGTGCACAAATAACTGTAAACAAACAAAAGGATAAATGCTCTCCAGTGCGACAGGGACTTTCAGCCACGAGAGCTACGAGTGTGAGAACAGACAACAACAAGAGAGAGAGAGAGAGAGAGAGAGAGAGAGAGAGAGAGAGAGAGGAGAGAGAGAGAGAGAGAGAGAGAGAGAGAGAGAGAGAGAGAGAGAGAGAGAGAGAGAGAGAGAGAGAGAGAGAGAGAGAGAGAGAGAGAGAGAGAGAGAGAGAGAGAGAGAGAGAGAGAGAGAGCGCGACCGACCGACCGACCGACCGACCGACCGACCGACCGACCGACCGACCGACCGACCGACCGACCGACCGACCGACCGACCGACCGACCGACCGACCGACCTGTAACTATTTTGAAAAATAGGCTTTTATTATAAAATGGAAAATTATTTCTGAAATGGTGCTGGAACACCTGTGATTGTATTGTGTGGATGTAGCCTTAGAATGAGTTTAAACACAATGATGTTTAAACACACTGCATAGGTTATTTGTCAGAATCTGAGAGGCTGAAGTTAATGTGAAGTTGTTGCAGTGTAACTTTCAGTCCCAGAGGAGACAGTTAGAGACTTGTGAAAGGATGCAACCGTTTTAAAGCATTTATAAAGGGCAATGTGCAAGCTTTCCCTAATATAGTCTGCATTACACCAGGCCTCAACAGCAGCCATCAGCCAAAACCCTTCACCACTCTGCTGGATCTGGCTGGAAACCAAGCAGTTACTTCTGTATTGTACAACAGGCTCATGGTAATGTCAAGTGATACTATAAATAAAGGGTGTTATTAGATATAATTTTTTTTAAACTGTAATGGTTATAGTGTATTGATCAAGGACACTTTGGCAGATAACCTGTTTTTAAACACAGGGATGCAGACAATCAACTTGAAGTGGACAGTTTCTCATCATTACTGTTACCTCCTATAGTGGGCTAACCTGGACACTTTATTGTTGTCTTTTTTCTGACCGTCTCCCCCATTTGTATGTTCCTTCTCTATAGGCTCTATAGGAGACAGAACAGACCAGAGGAGGCCTTAAGCCAGTGTGAGAAGTCTCTACAATGGCTGAAGGACTGTGGTAAACCAGGGAAGACATGTTCGGTCTATAGGGACATGGCCGCCATTGAACAGGACAACGGTAATTTGGACCGAGCCATCGAGCATCTCACCAAGGTAAGGGACATATCAATCACACAGCCCAACATACTGTATACAAACACACAAGGGCTCCTTAACATGGTGCCAGGCTTTGTTATTAGGTAACGTTCCCACACCTCTTATTTGGTGATATGTGATCTGCCGTATTTCATGTGGGTGTTTTCTGTTAGGCCCATGCCATTGCTATGAGTCACAGCCCAGAGGAGCTAGAGGGGGCTCAGATCTCCCACAGCCTGGCCCTTATCCTCTCTGCTGCAGCAGAGCCACATCACAATGGTGAGTTTATTATCAGACACAGAACAGGCCTTAGCGATATGCATCAAGGGGTTATTTAGGATTTGTCTTCCTATATGTGAAATGTTAAAAGATGGCGTTATGGAAACCAGACTTATAATAGTCTCATTGAAGACATGTTGAAGTTCAGTCGTGTCTGTATGATTCACCCATGTCAACTTTCTCAAGGAAAATATATGCTTCATGGTAGCTATGAAAAACCTGGAAACTAACTAAATTTCAAAATCATATTGCCATTTATATTATACTTATTATTATTATTATTATTATTATTATTGCCGGAATTCAAGTTAACCTGCATATTTTGTGTATTTCTCCCGTACTGGGTTAGACTCTGCAGGTTCCTACTTTGAGGAGAGCCTCAGTGCATATAAAAATTCTGCAGGTCCACAGAATCCAGCCTTTCTCGCAGCCGAGGATGATTTCTGTCGTTTTCTCCTCCTCGGTGGCCAGCAAGAGGTTAAACACACACAAACACATGCACTTACAGACAATGCCACTCCAGTCATTTCCTCCAAGCAAAAAGTTGCATATACACACCTGCTTAACGGGATTTGGCTCCCGTTACCAGGCCGCCCCTGATGGAGAGAGATGATTTATCTCTTTTCAATGTACCATTTCAGAGATGCGTGGGGATCCAGAAAGCTTCTCTCGCTACAAAGAGATCCACTTTTGGTGACTTGAGTGCTGAGGTAGCCGACACCCTTCAGCTTATCGGGAGTGTGGAGATGAGTGAGGGCAGACTGAAGCCGGCCCACAGGACCATGAGAAAGGTATCACAAGCTACAGAACACAAACGGCACAACTAATGTCTGTCTTGGCTATAACCTGTAGATACATATTAGAAATGATGGCCATGACACATTGTCCCTGCCAAAGTGCTGCATTTGGGAGGGTTTAATAAAAGGGCAGGAGTCAGCGGGTCAACTACACCAGTGAGAGGCCAGTTCAAAATAAACACACAAAGAGTGCCAGTAAGATTGAGGTGAGCTATTTCAACCGGCCTCCCTAAAGCTCAGTGCTATCAGAGTCGCCTGCTAATCTTGGACGGGTGCCGTGTGCAGAGCCGCCTTCCCCGGTGTAAGATATCACACACAGTGACTTTGTGTTTCCTCAGTCTGGATGGAGCCGGACAGATGGACAACAACACTGTGGAAGCAGAACTGCAGTCAATTTAAGGGACACTGACTCCAATTAGTGAGGCATGCCATTATGTCCTTTGAAACAAAAGTGACATTCCTATGTATTTCAGCACACATCCATTGATTGAACAGCAACCGTTTAGTTAATTTGACAATTGTTTCTCTTCTCTTCTGTTACTGTTTTACTTTATTCCTTATGTAATGTGTTTTCTTCCACATACAGTGGGACTGCACATATTTGGTGTATGAGCTCAGTTCTGCAGCCCATCACACATACTAAAATACACCAGTGAATGGGGGTTTCTTCATACAAGTAAAGGCATGCCTGTAAGTAAAGGAGCCCGGTTGCTATGTTGTTTTGTTATGACATTTAAGGACAGAGAGGGTCCCACTGACAGGGTGCATCAGGGCTCACTCTCTCCACACGTCTGACAGAGCATGTCAGGACAAATCTGTTTCCTGTCACCATGACACCATCTGCAAAATTACAAAATAACTTTTGTTTTTCTAAAGGAAACCTGGCTCATACAGAAGATACAGAACTTCAGATGTACAAAAAGAAAACATTAGAGAACAATGGCACACACACAGCCATACACTTGACTTTTTCCCCTTTCTCTGTAGTGCTGCTGAAAAAAAGGCCTTCCATTACATCAACCTTAGCAACAGTGAAAACATCCAGGAGGCCAAATGGATCTGTTCCAGATTACCGAATGTTTTACTTTCTTTCCCTAGTGAGGAGGGAAACTTTTCACTCCCTTTTTCCCTACTTTTAACAAAGTTCTCTTCACATCTTGTTATTGATGACGTTTGCGTAAATGACTGGCTTTTATCATGTCTGTTGCGCAACTGTATATGTGCGCACACTGTGTTATCATTTACATGTGTTTGTTATAAAGTTATCTGGATTCTGTTAAATTAGGTAATATTTTCTTGTGTCAAAGAGGAAAGTAATTTGCTCATTCCTCTCATGTGATAGGACCAAACTAAATGTAGAGTGGAAAATGACTCAGATTTCTGAGTTGTTGATTTTGAGTCCTCGTAATAAATCTAGCAGATCCCCCTTGTTGATCTGACACCCCCGAGTGGTCAGCACAGGTGTTTTCTAAACCTTGGTCTGCAACAAAGGTTATTTTGGGATGTTTAGTGCCTTCACGTGTTGCTAGGAAGTGTTTATTCCCCTCTGAGTATGAGTTGCACCTCTCATCTTTCACTGACCACTCACTCTACTGTCATTATTTGTTTATATTTTAAGATAATAATATTTGTATTTTAGTGCCTGGAGATCCAGACTCTGTTGTACGGTCCTCAGCACAAGAAGACAAAAACGACACAAAAAGCAGTGGACATGCTGGCGCGGTAAATCTGCTCAACTAATTCAACTGTACTTCACATTATATCAATACATTTGATTTTCCTGGTCATACATTCGCAATCAACTGATTGTATTTACGGTAGTAGAATGATTTGAAATGACAGAAAAGTGCAGTAATGTAACCATGTCATGTATGTTTTATAGGGCACCAGAGGTGGCTGAGAGACAACACAGGAAAGGTAGAAGGAAAACAAAACGTCACACACCTTCAGTTGAACCCTGCAGTGGCAATGATGGAAACTCAATGTCTGACTCGTGAAATGTTCTTTTTTATTTTGCCAGTACAATATAAGTTTTGACCAATAATTACTGGCATTCATTTTTTTTATGTAATAGTAAGAGTTTGTCTGTCTGTTAGATAAAAACATATATATATATATATATATATATATATATATATATATTCATTTGCACTCATTTTACTTGATCTTGTGTCATTTTGTACATTTGGTAAAATAAGTCGGCTCTAAAAAAATACTCATACTCTCGTACTCATAGTAGAAAACATGTGTTTTAATTGTTGTTTTAAGATATTAATAAATTTCCAAAGCAATAATGCCATGTGTTCAATAGAAACCATTATGTTAATAAAAGCAATGTCGTTGGACTATCCATGGTGACCAATATTTATTGAACCTTTGACTCTTTACATATTCTTTACACGTTTTCTGGATGCTGCACATTTTTATGCTGTGAAATTGCACGTTATCTAGATTACACTCTGTACATACATATACAGTAAGTAAGATTTGTTATTAAGCCACAATTGAAATGCACTAATAATAGTGTTGTTTGTTTAAATTACTGCAGTTTGCAGAGACTATACTGTGTTTATGCTGTATCTGGGCACTTAAATGAAATGTCATTTTAATTGATGTTTCATTTTGTAGATTTATCATAGTTAACACATTTCTAAAAGAATAGCATGCATGCTAAACATTACATTTCTGCACATTTCATTAACAGTGCCAAGTGAATACACGACTCAATAGTTACAGTGTACATGTGGCTGCCACTTAGACTTAATGTGCAAGACATGTCACCACACTGTAATCATAGTGGACCATTTTTGCCTCTGCAACTAGTGCACAACACAACAAACCCTAAAGGACAGTCAATGCCACTAAGCTGATGATCCAAAAATAGTCACGGTCATGGACACTTGTACGTTCCAACAAAGGTGAACACTTCAATACCTCATGTCGACAAGCAAAAGGACATCCAGAACATCAAAACCAGGTGTGACATATATTTTCTTTAACAACACAATCATTGAATCCTTTTAATTCCTTAATATTACACTACTGCTGTTCACTCTTTCATCTTACTCTTGTCTTTTCTAATTTAAAAACCTTTGTTGGTGTTCTAAATGGTATAATTCACAATGTTCAATTCCCAGCCCCCAATCTAAAATTCAAAACAAAAATGTTAGCCGTCATAACAATTTGAAATGTATGGTATTGACCCTTTAAAGATACATATTTTTACACACATTGATTACATTGATCATGTAACCCAGTAATTTAACAACCACTCTTAAGTGGCACATTTACTGCACTTTGATTTAAAACTTGCAATGTTTTTTAAGACAACTTATCATTTTGCCACCCCACCATACTGACCTCAGCTACAAGCTTCACTATATTCTGTACACTTCACTGACTACGGTTTCAAATAAACTGCTGCTTCAGGATACAGTATATGCTCAAACTATTTTTATTTGGCAGCAGTGCCCGAGTCAAAAGAAAAATTGAAACCCCGATCTGGAACAGTTCACAGCACATCATAACTCCAACTGTCATATGTTGGCTTGTAACAGATTCCACAACATGGCAGACACGGGGGTGTGATGGGATGTTGTAAACGGCAGAATGGGCTGTTTAAGATGCACAGCACAGGTTAGTACAAAAATAGATAAATCTAGATAGAATAAACAAACCTCTTTTAAGATAAACAGCAAGCTGTAAAAAGGTTACACACACATTCCAGCGCAATCCTAACTTAAACTAGCCCATTTTAGTTTACACTCAGTATTTTAATAGCAGTACTGCCACAATTAATACCACAACAAAGTGTTAATCATCATGTTAACAGAATAACTGAATTTAGCTTGCCTCGTGTTAGGTACACCATGTTTTAGGTTACACACGTGAAGTAGGTTCAGCAAAAGAGCGCACCAAAATCAATTAGATATATAACATTTTGCTGCTTACAGTGTCTGCAAACAGCATTACAGCCATGTGGGTGTGTAGACTCAACAACTTATGTAATGTGAACTTTAACAAGTAACATTGGCAAGCACTTGGCCATGAACATATTTCTGACCGAATTCTTTCTTCAGTCATCTGTTGGACTTTCAAGGTAAACTGTTGCAACTCTTTTCTCTTGAGAAATCTTCATTTGGGTTCCAAAGGTGTGAGGTTGCAGCTCTTGCTCTGAGGGCTCATCATGGCTGCCATGTAGGTCCTTCTTAAAGGTGAAGGACTTCTCTGATGGCCCCAGTTGTATGTGCCTCTCAGTGATTTCAGATACAGACCCTTCTTCTTCAGTAAAGCCTTCAAACTCTTCACCTTGCACAACATCCTCTTCTTTGGAGACTCTGAAGCTGTATCCTCCTCCTGCCCCGCCCTGGAAGGCTTTCTCAAGCCCTCGGTTAGAAGATCTGAGCGCTGACATGATCTGCTCTTCAGATAGGTCATCTCCTGACTCCAGCAGCCCTGAGTCTTCCAGACTTTGAGAGACGTTCAGCTCTGCAACTATCGTCATGGTGCCGTTGTCGCTCGACTGTTGCACTTTTTTAAAATCAACAGTCTGTGAACCATCACTACTCACTTTTGTGAGGAAGGCCAACTCCTCCCTCAGTGGACCCGACACTGAGCTTTGTAGCTTCTCTAGAGCTCCCTTCAGTTGCTCTTTGGGCTCCAAAGAGTCCTCTCTCAGGAACTCAAGCATTGACTCCTGCACTACAGGGGAGACGCAAACCTCTTCTTCAATGATGCACTCTGGGAAACTCTCCTTGACAAACGAGTGATCACTTGACTTGTATTCGTCACTTTCCTCTACAATCACCCTTTTCGAGAGAAGACGTTCATCTTGATAATACCGCTCATCTGACAGGTCATCGACGATGCCGTAATGGCCATATGAGGTGATGCCACCACCCTCCTCGGTTTCAGAAAGATTATCATCTGGTGTGGAGACGAAATACTCGTCAGGCTCTTGGTTATGGGAGAAATATGAAGATTCACTCTCTCTAGAAACTTCTTGGACTCCTACAGATCCACCCTTGCGATGGTCTGTATCTGTCATGGAGGTTTTCATGGCATCACCATCACTCCTCTGAACTTGAGCACCATGAGGGATATTTTCTAGCTCCTCGATTTGGAAATATGTTGAGGAGGGCTCATAAAAACTGGATCTGGATTTCTGCTCAAACTCAAACTCCTCCTCACTGTAAGACTCCACCGGTTCCTCAATGATTTCCACATTGACAGACTTGTTTTCCAAGTACTCACTTCCCTGCAGGCCACTTAGCAGGTTCTTGATCATGCTTCCTGTTGCTGTGTACTTGATGTCTTCCAGTGACACCTTCTTAACCCCATGGCTCAGTAGTTCTTCCAGTGCAGAGTCCTCAGAAAAATCCAGTTCTTCCTCCATTTTGGACTCCAACACGATCTGCGTCTTAGTCATTCCGTCCTCTTGCTCAGTTCTCTCCACATGATACCTTATCTTTGATTCTCCCGAGGGGCAAACCATAGCTTCCAAACCTGCTGGTCTCATCGCTTTCTCGACGATCTCCTCTACAGACTTTCTCTCACTTGTGCCCATCGTAGGCTCCGTTTTCCCTTCATCTTTGAACTCCTCACCATAAACATCATCTTTCTCTTGTTCATCTGACACTTGCCTTTTGCTTTCGGTCTCCTGTTTCCTGCTCAGGCTCATCATTGGTGGTGACACCACTTTCACTGATTTGGTCTCAGTAGCGGATGGCTTGATGGGACTGGCTTGGTTCTCTACCTGAGAGACCTGTTCGATTTTGACAGTTTTCTCCTCTGCTGCTGTTTTCTGTACATGTTGTCTGGTTTGGTATTCACTCTGGCCTGTTTGTTTGTCTTTGGCGGTGGTGGTAGCAGGGGCAGAGGTGGCAGCCCGAGCTTTGGTGAATGAGACCATGTCCCTTCTGGATGCAGGACTCTGATTCCGAGCTCTGCTTGCAACTGAAATAGGAATGATCCTAGAGGGACTCATGGACCCAGAAGGAGGCACAGGGGATCTTCTCAGGTGTGAAGCTGGTGGCGTGTACCTGACATCCGTATGTGGTCTGCTGGTGAAGCTGGAAGCTCTTGGAGTGTAAGGCTTGGCAGGCATCCTTATATCTGAGACAGATAATTCATTATTAAGCAGATACTTCAATTAATAGTTTGACATTTTGGAAAATGCGCTTATTCGCTTTCTTGGCAAGATATAAAAAAATCATATCGATCTTCTCATCTGACTATCTGCAGGAAGGAAAATTTGCATATTTGCCTAAATATCAAGCTGTAAAACTAGGTTTTATAATTTACACTTACAGTATAATTTCAAATACAGTACCTATTATTCTTTCTCTTTGATGTTGAGTCACCCTCCTATGAGCATCTTGCATATCCACTCTCTCACCTTCCAGGAGAGTCCTAAACAAACAAGAGACAAGACAAAATATATTTGAAGACTATTATAAAATCACTGGTTATTTTTTTACCATTTATAGAAAAAAAAGATCAAAGACAAATACCTCACAAGACGATGTACGTCATTCAGCTCTGCCATCTCAACCCCCTCAAACTAAACGCAACAGGCTTAGAAGATGTTATGAACCGAGCACCTGTCCATATAAGCTGGTAATCATCTAAAACATAACATAACCAGCCTCTCATGTAGGCTCATTAATAATTAGCTTTAACAGCTCACCTTTCCCTGGCAATGCTTCAACAAACATACAACAGCTAACCAGCGTGCCTGAAAAAGAAACAACCTCTCCGGAGACTGCCTTCCCAAAGACTGACCTAAAAATAACAGTTACAACGCAGTGCTGTCCACGCTTCCCTACGAATCCCAAAGCAAAAGCTGACTCGTGACACCCACAAAAACACATGCCGCTGCCATGTCTCCGCGTAAATATTTTGTCTATTCCAAAAATTCAAAACACACCAGAAGTGCCAGCGGAGAATCGACCATATAGAGGCAGACTGGAGAAAATAGTCTTCTCAAGAACTTCCTGGGAATTGGCGTCCTACTAATACATGTTTTTATCCCTCAAAAATAATAACATTTTGTGATACGAGGTAAAAAGTTATGATGTAACAAGGATAGCTTAAAAAAACTGGAGTGTACCTTCAAACATAAAAATAGTTTTAGTAAAAATAGTCTGTTAGTATGTGACCCTGTGTGATCTGGCTATGTAAGGAGACATGCCATGTTATTACAGGATATGAAATGGCAGATATAATTACCCCCTATAAACACTTAAAATAAACCACAGCAAAAGTTTAAACTTTGTTAAAAATGCATGTGTCGTACATGTGGTGTTCATCAGATGGTACATGAGAGCTGACACTTTGAGTTTATCCAAGTGAAGTTTAGATGAGTTTGTGCCAACAGGAAGGAAGCAGCTGATTTCTTCTGTGTTTAATTAAATCACTAATTAAGCTAAGAGTAGCTTCAGGCAGTGGAGGGGGCTAGATTTATCCAGTAATCTCTTCTTGAAAGCATTAAAATATCACTGAAAAGAGAGGATGTACCTATTTTAGCTGACTTTCCTCATTCACAAAAAAAGCTGTACTTTGCTGTACTTTGTTGTGAATTCAAACAAAAACACTTACTTATGTTTAGGCAACACAACTGCTGATTTAGGTGTAGACAAATACCATGGTTGTGCTTAAAATAACTACGTAAACGTAATAATCAATCATCACAAAAATCACTTCTAAATAGTAGTCTCAAACACAAGTCTCCTGGTTGAAAGTCCTGTTTGTTTGACCCATCCACCTCCACTTCCTCCCACTGTGTGGAGTTTTTTCGTCTTTATACTACGTCGTCACACTTCCGTGGCATTTTCTCTGAGCGTCTAATAATGATGCAAATATGTTTACATTGTTATACTTACTTGAATGCCCGGGGCGTCCCATACGGACCCTAAAGGTGTGCGTCTGTATCAGACGTCGAGGGGCTTGACAAAGCGTCGGTATTTGACGCCCTGGGTATGAGAACTGGCTGGTATTTTCATGTGTATATTTCATCACCAGTTTGAGAAGGTCATACTTCTCAAACCAGAGTAAAAGCACTTTTACAAAAAGTTGTTGGCATAAATCTCTGCTCCGTAACAGGTGTAAATAATAAAATGAAAGAGGGATGAATTCCATTCCATG
Organism: Myoxocephalus aenaeus; assembly: GCA_038501785.1. Lineage (NCBI taxonomy): Eukaryota > Metazoa > Chordata > Actinopteri > Perciformes > Cottidae > Myoxocephalus > Myoxocephalus aenaeus. The sequence continues at coordinate 11,268,192 of JBAMJR010000350.1, read as the reverse complement.
TCTTACTGGGACACTTGAATGGAATGCAGCAAATGTTATTAGTAACACTTAATAGTCAAAACATCTATTTTTATTGAAAGTGACAATATCAAAATAATTTGTTTTGATTGGACAACTGACAAAATAAATAAGTTAATCACCTGTAGGCAGCCACCTCCATGCCCAGATCCATCTTAACCTGGAGAAGGTGCTGATGTTCTCGCATCTTTTCTGCAATAGCATCAGACATCATATTCCTCTCGTGCTCCAGCTGCTCAATAATCATCTGGAGGGAAGAAAGGAAAATAAAAACAATGTGTATTCACTCTGCACATTGATAGTTTCACATAGACACGGCACAAGCTTGTGGTGTGTACATTTGGTGTATATACTTTTTTCACCCTGCAATTTCACTGAAAATGCTATAATAACCCTGCTGCCTTATTAACTACCCAAGTGTGTGACCACATGTTATTTTACTGCAGCCCACAGTTTTGTTAACTTTGAAAATCTGTTATCTCTGTTTTAAATCCCCAGATCTTATTTTTGTGTACTACTAATGCAGAAAGGCTGAACACTTCTAGTCAAAATCAAGTCTGATCCCACTAACAGACTGCACTTATCATTTGGACCACTTAATGACCTAATCCAGGGTCTGCTTCTGTACTTTGTGCATTTTCCAATAACATGTGATATTCTTAGACAGATATCATGCTCACTTATATTTTACCACATGGGGTTAACTCTACCTGTGTGAAATGTGTTTGTTGTTCCAATATTAAAGCCATCCCTAGCGTGCAGTCATTTGTAATTGACTGACCTGCTAAGGGCTCCATCTTGGGGAGGCTAATAAGGATTTGTCAGTCTGACAGCTAATTGGTTTAAGTGGCTGGTGTAATCTAACAGCTACAGTACTGGGGAGTAGAGCGTCGTCAATCCTTTTATACTGAGGTCAAATGTGGCACGCAAACTTGTCACGCACCACTCCATGTTGGTAATGTCATTATGTATTGAGGTGGGGAGAGTTGCATTAATTTCAGAGCCAACATCTTCTGCATGTGTATGGTTTTAGAAAAGGGCTGAAACCGGAGTCATAGTCTTCCCTGATATAAATGTCATCTTAGATTGTGAATGACTATTGTTTATCCCTAACAATCAGCGTCTGGCAGCTGCAGCTGCATAAGAGCCTTTAACCCTTCAGGGTCTTAGCCTTTTTCTAGATTTTACATAATTTCTTAAAGTCTCCTTTTAAGCAAAGTGGGTGTGGCAGAGACCAGAGGAAGTACCCTCCCCCTCCCGCAAGGCTCAGTGTGATAAAGGGTATATTATTCTGCCTGCATATTTTTAAAGGTGTTTCATATTTATCTTTATATGTTGGGACTTTAAAATATAAATACATATCCTAATATCTGGCTTACTTCAATCCCTCTGAAATATACATCTGAGCTCACCTACTCTTGTTAGCCTATAATGGACTGCTCCTCACCTGATATTCACTGAAGTCCACCCGGAATCTCTCCTGCATGTGCATCACTTCTTCTTCGAGACAGAATTGAATCTGACCTTGTTTTTCCGCCTCTGTGCGTAATTTGTCCAACTCTGAAGCATACCGCATCTTCTCCCTCTGCAGATCACTCAGCTTCGCCTGGTCTGCTTTAATCGACTGCTCCATGTCTTCCACATTCAGCTGGTACATTTCAACGGTCTCCATCCACCCATCGGACAGTCCGCGGGCATACTCTTGCATCTCTTCCATGGAGGCCGCCGGTGGCCCGCGATAAGTTTGCGTAATGATGGGTACCACCCGGGACTCCACCTGACGCCGCAGATGATCTTTCTCTCGTCTGTGCACATCCTCCAGGCATTTATACTCGTTCTCTAATTGACATACACGCTTCTGGAGTTCACCGTTGGTCTTGTGAGCGTGCTGAAGCTCCTTCTCGTAGCCTTTCAGCTCGCCACTGATGTCCTTGCACACCCCAGTCTGCTCGCTGCACATAGACTGGACCATCTGCAACTCCCGCCATAGCTTCCCCCTCTCCATCTCGGCCTGGGACTTCTCAAACGACAGCAGCCCCACCATTCTCCTCAGATCCCGCACCTCGCCCTTGTACTTCGGCTCCCATTCCGCCGTCTTCCCTTGCCTAAGTTTATTTATTTCAGTGATAAGAATCGTATTTTCCTGCTCCAGCTGCTTCGTTCTGGAAAGATACTGGCCAAGTCTGCCGTTGAGCTCCTGCAGATGATGTTTATCGCTCTCAAAAGTTCTTTTGAAATGCAACATTGTGGCATCTAATTAGAAAAAGTGAGTTTAAATTTTTTTACAATTTGGAGCCCAATACTCTAGCAGACAGGTTGTCCCGGTATCATTTGCGTGTGCGTCTGTGGGCACGACTGTGATGTAATTTGCGATCAGTGCCCTTTGACAAGTGCAGGAGGAGGAGGGCGTGTCCTGCCTCACAGGATCGCCCCAAGCGCGTCCGTGTCCCTGGCAGATGTTGTGTTGCGTTTAAGGGCTGTCTGAAATATTAGCCCTCTAATCTCAAAGCAGCAGCTAAGGATGTGGAGAAAACAAATGTGCGATTGAAACAAAAAAACGTGATGCTAAACACATAGTAAAAATTAAATTTAGCGATGAGAAAACGGAAAAGGACATCGGTCTAAACGATTGTCCTGTAGGCTGTAGTTTCTGTTTCCTGAAATTTCATATAAAGATGTGTTATGTGCATATAAGATGTTACAGTGTAGCCTAATGGGTTCTCAACCTTTTTTGAGTGATGTACCCCCTGTGAAATAGTTTTTCAGCTAATAATACACAGCACTGTCATCAGAGTCTGATTTAATATAGAATATATATATAATTCAGTTTATGAACTTGCACTTATATTTTATTGAAGGATTTTTGAATGGATGCTAATTTTAAATATATATTAATCTTGCGTACACCCTGTAGTGCCTCCACGTACCCCCAGGGGTACACGTACCCCCATTGGAGAACCACTAAATTATACCTTCAGCTAAAACATAAGACACATTAAAGATGTTTTAGTAATTGTAGCCTAATCATTTATCATAAAATGTATGAAGTAAATATGAGTGATTTTGTGTTTTATGGCGTGAAAAAGAAGCGTCGGTTCAGTCTTCAGGCTAATGAAATGTGTGACTTGTGTTCGACCTGTCATTTGAATGTCAGAATTCACCTGAATACATCGCTTCCACATGGGCTTCTCGTCCTTTATTGGCCGGGGAACAGCGTCCCTAAGCGGATAGAAACAGAGCTGCGGGAGCTAAAATAAGCCTTGTTGTTTTCGTTTTCTAGTCTCCTGATATGAAGTGCGTAGCAACTATCTGTCCTTGCTGCGTTATGAATGGAAAATCAAAAGTGGTGGTTACAGGTAAAGCAGTAAGTGTTCACTCATGAATACACGAACTCTTCAAACTCTTCATTTTATTCCCGTCTATTAGGTTTTGGACCTTTTCGACAGTTCGTTCGTATTGAACCCCAGTTGGAAAGCTGCCCATATTGTTTGTAAAAAATAATAATATTAATAACTTATTAAATGTCGATTGAGAGATTTAAATGTAGAATATGTTTTTATTCGAGGGCTTGAAGTTGGTCGGATTGGGAGAGCAGGCGGTGCCAGTGAGTTATGTTAAGACTCTGCAAAGGTAAAGGTAAAACTATAACCTTCATGTCAAGACCAGGTCATTTGATTCCAAGAAATACTGTGGTAGTTCCTCTCATCCAGAGCCGAATCCAACTAATTAAGTGTGGAACTCTTTATTCTTTTTATGTTATTTGGATTTAAAAACCTATTATTAATTTTGTTCAATTAATTTAAATTATATATGCTTATATTTCTTCTTATTTGTACCCCTTTATATCCCCTACATATTAACCTAAAATAAGCCTAATTTAGATATAATTTGTCCCAAAATAAACTCAAACTGTGTTGACTGGTGGTTCCCTTAACTGTCAGCTGTTAGCCAAACAAGCTGTCCAATAAATCAATGAAAGTGAGCCACAGGCCTAGAGGTACTCAGCAGTGTGTTTACTGCTAGTTCTGTTAGCTGTTAGCCAAACACACATCCAACTGTTTTCCCCAAATGTGTCTCTGGGTGCAAAGCAGCGTCCGAGTGGTCGTCAACTCAACAGTGTGCAGGTCGGAGATGCCCTCAGCAGCGTTATCGTTAGCGGTTTTCATTTGTAAACAGTTGGTAAAAAATTCCCTCGCAATTTCCCAGAAAAACTACAGAGGTCATGACCTCAGCGTCCTGAATGTTGGCTACAGCCCTGGTGGAGATACTAACGGTTATAATGCATAATTACACCCAGCTTATGGAATGAGAAGGTGAATATCTCAAATCACCCTCTGTGTTTGTGTGGTCAGTTTGTTGTACATCTGGGCATAGCCAGACGTTCCTGTGTCGTCCTTTTGGAGCGAACGGGGAAGAACAGTGGATACAGAGAAAGATGTATGCGGCTTCTGTCCTGAAAGTCACTGCTGTGTGGAAGGAGGACCACAGAAACTGGACTTGGTTGTTAACATGAGAGCTGTCGCAAAAGAGTTCCAACAAGCGGCGACGGATATAATTTTTTCCAGAGATGCTGGCAGGTAGGCATCTGCTCCGGCACAGTGATGACAGACACTCAACAATATGAGATAACGCTGTCCGCCCTCCTCTGAGGTACCTGTGTGATTTTGCTTATTACTGCTCACTGTATCACGGTCAGAGGAGAACAGCACTCATCCACGTGCCCTCATCTGGCAGCCTGACCTCAGCTGACAGATCATACCTCTGCTGCAGACCCTCATTCACACTATGCTGTCCCAGCTGGAGGACCCTTTAGAACCAGCATGAGAGGATGACAGCGGACTTCCTCGAGCCAGCGGTCAAAGCGAGGTAGATCTCCTAATGAAGACTTTTCACACAACACAGACTTATCACTGATGAATGAAGTGGATTGGCAACCGTGGCCTGAGGGAATTAAATGGAACAAACAGTAAATGTTCTCATTCATTTATTTATTCAAAATTTCAGAAAAAAAGAAAATACAAGAAATTCTCAGGTACACATTTGGAGATGGCATGTCAAAAACACCCCATCTCAGTTATAGGTGTGAAAAAACTGTCTAGTGAAGCTTTTGGATTATTTCTTTCCCCAATCAGGTAATGAACACATAGATTTTGTGAAAGTATTGTAATAAAATAATAGCAGTAAATCAAGGCTCCCTCAGTAGGTATAGGAATGCAAATCATACAAACAGAGGCATGATAATGATAAACCTCAAACTTATTATTGCAGTTTGAATGCACTGATGCATCCTCCATAAACCTGAGGTTTGCATTCAGAAGAATAAAAATGATACAGAGGACTAAGTTGAACGTTCTTTAAGTTAGTTACTGTGCGTTTCCACTTAAATATGGTAATGCAAAAAAGCAACTAGTGTGAAGCTGTAAACCTAGACCTATCATCTTTTTCTAATCATGTTGTTTACTCTTAACCATGACAACCCGTAATCTACGCAGCATCCCTGTCCTATACATGTCCACATGTTTATTTAAATGCTGTATCTATGACAGGTTTGTGATCTAATGGTAACCAGTAATTCCACAGTAATTCACCTCACAACAGGTCAATGTAAATGTCTACTCCCAGAACTGAAACTTTGTATTTTATCATTACATACATCCAAATGGAAAAACATAAATGCACAGATATGTAAAGTAACTACACAAGCTGTTTGCTTGTCAGTGGTGATTTCTGTACTAATGTGATATTCAGCAGCAATCAGACTGTTTTTCAACCACATTTTCACTCTTTGATTATCTTAAAATCATGCACAGATAAAATGCGTAAGAAGAACCTAAATTCAGGACCCAGATATCACATGAGGCTATCTATAATTCCATTTTTCTTTTATTGCTTCTGGATATTAATTTCAACAGGACTTTTCTAATTACCCTATGCCTCTAGCCCAGAAGCCCTTGCACTAAGACAGCACTCTCCAAGTTGCCGCTGTGAGTAGAAGTGAAGTTTTTATGAGAAGTTTTGAGATGTAAAAGCTTCTTTGCCACCTTCACACTTAACATTTTTGATGACAATATAAGATCTACTGAGGTGACTGTTTTAACCAGCAGCATTAGTGTAAGGAGCAGTAGAAATAGGCCAGAAAGGCATCGTAATGATCAAAAACCCAGAAAATTGTAGAAATGCCTAGAGCTCTACTCCATGGCAGTCAGCACAGAAAATAGACTTGGACAGGGGAAGTGATGGTGTGTACTTAAAAACAAGGAGTTTACAAGGTAACAAAAAGGGTATAATGTAATCCAACATTGACCTACAAATGATTGAACTTGTCCATTTTCTCTGAAGATAGAAACATGTCGGTGGAGTTGCTGCTATCTCTACGCTCCTTGTTACATTCACAGCACTGATCCATATACATAACAGAATATCATTTTTGGGAGTGCGAATGACATCTGGATGTTTGAGTTGTGCTGTTGTTACCTTGCAGTCAACACGTTTTTTTTTCCTTGGAGGTCAATAATAAACAATTTTCCCTTTTTAAATATTCCCCAGAATAACCGTTCAGATTTCTATACGAATGCATTTTAGATGAGAAAATTAACGTTTCTGTTTTCTGAGGATTTAAGGTTGTGAGAATATGTTGGTAGTCAGTGGAGATGGGATACTTGATGTTGATGCTGTGCCCTGGTCTCTTAAACTGCACCTGCGCTCAGACTTCTTACACTGTATCCAGTCAAATGCAAGTGTAGGTTGATATAATTATGTCATATACCTGACACCAATTTAAACTGATTCTGCAGAGAACTAAAGCACACTGTACTGAAGTCCTCTCCTCTACATTATCAGAGATATAAACATACTTGTGTAAACCACTGGGCCTGAAATCGGTGGACTGAACTCCCAACACAGATATTCCATCTCCTGTCCAAGTTGGCTTTGTGAGGTTCATCTAGATCCCCGTGGGTTTTATCCAGATAAGGTTTCTATACAAACTGATGAAAGTGAGATGTACTTGTTTGACATACACGTTCATTTAAAAAGAGTGAGGTAGATATATACTTGAAGGAAAAAGAAAAACTTTGAAGTCCCCCAGTCATGACACCAAAGGAAATACATACAAAAAAATCCAACTTTATACTGAATCATGGGGCATTTTTACAGTGATTTAAACTGATATCACAAAAGGAAAATAAAAATAATTAATAAATAACACTCCTACAGAGAAAACAAAACTTCAAAAGAGAGGGGAAAAAAGAAAAGAAAAAAATCACAAGGCAACATTTCCAAAAAGACTAGGAGAAATCCTTCAAAACACTTTCACTATTCAGCCTCCATTTAAGAACCTTTTCCATTCATGACAGTGAAATGTGTTCCCTTCCCTGGACTTTAACCCATCCTGTATTTGGTTTTCAGAAGCAGTGATCATGAAGACAAACAATAAAATTGGTTTTCACTTTGATGAAGTAGCATTAGCAGAAGTGGCGTTATATTGTGCATGAGAGTGTTGAAGTAATTTAAAAAAAAGGGAGAAAAGAAATCTGATTTTGAGAGATGGTTGGCATAATTAAGGCAAATAAGATAACCCAATTAGCCCTATTGATTCAAAGGGCAGCAAGAAATGGATGGGTTAAAATACCAGATCTGGTGTAAATATCTCGTGCACCGACTTCAAAAAGGAGGCACCGGGTGGAGAGACAGAGGACGCTACTGGACTCAACAAAAAATGATGGTAGGGGAGGAAAGGGGGAGGTACAACTGGAGACAAGTAGAGGACGATCATGAGAATGTGTGGAGAAAGCAAAGCCTTTACTTTGACCTGAGATTGAGTTGCACCTAGAGGGCAATGCTAGGCGCAGTGCTAGACAAGTACAAAAAGGGTGCAGAAAGTACACACTCACACATCGAGCTAAGGTGTCCATTCCAAATAATAATAATATTAATAATAATATAGACATCCATGAAACAAATACAGGAGGAACGATTTCATAAAAATAAAAAGGCAATGAACAAAATAGTGTTCCAGAAAAACCTTTGGGGTAACCAAAAAAAAAAAAAAAAATGCTTTTATATCTAAATGTATCTTATTTTTGTTGTTTTCTGATTTTTTAAACAGTTTGAAGATATAAGAAATGGACTGTAGTGGAGACCATGAAATACCAAACCTGAAGGATTTCTTTTATATATATATATATATATATATATATATATATATATATCCAAAAGAGAAAAAAGAATAAAATAGCAGCTTTGTTCTGTACAGACATAGAGGCAAACATTTTGAACTGTAAAAAGGTTTAAAAAAGTGACAAAACCAATGATGTGTATAAAAATGATCCTGCAGTCTAAAATACAACCGTAAGACCTTTATATGTGTTTGAAACGTAGAGAAACTAATGACTATTCTAAAAGAGACCAGCTGAGATTTAAAAGTCGTCTCTAGGCTACTAAAATCTGATCCAACGCCTTCTCGTTGTCTGTCTCCGGTCTTCGACTCTGTTTGTCGTGGAGTGCCTTTAATTTGAACAGCAGTATCAGAGAAAACAATCACCTCCCACATGAAACACACAGTTCAAAAGATGTCAGATAAGGTTTGAATATATGTCCCTTGATTATGATGTTCTTTTTTTCTTTTTTACTAAAACAAAGACAGACTGAGGCTGTGATTCAGAGTTGGCTGATTCAAGTCATGCGAGCAAATCCTTACACGCAAGAAGCTGGAGAACCAATGAAGTTTGTTTATAAAAGTGACCGAATTAGTTGCAGATTATGCGTCAATTTAATCAAAATAAAATGCCATTTCAAAGTTCTTTAATAAAATTCCTGTTGGGATTAAATAATGATTTTAAAATGAATTTTGACCAATACTGTGTCAATTGAATTGAAAAACGTGAATTTTAAAATTTGATTAAAAGAGGCCTTTGCTTACATTTCAAATCCTAAATCAAAACAGCCCTGCTTTTGTGTGTTGTTCTCTCTTTATGCAATTCAATTAGAGGAGAGACGTGATAAGAAAAAGTATCTTAAGGCTTGCTAGATATATTCCACCCCCAATGCAGATGCTGCACATATTGAGAACCTCGACTGCAGGAGGGATTGCAGCCTCTTTCAACAGTAACACTGTATTCTGTCCTGTGATAACCGACACTCACAGCTGGTCCAGGAGCAGCTCGTACTCAAGATAAGCAAGAAGTCTGAAGCTATTGTTTACCAGACCGTCTCAACTCTGAATCACCGCCTGAAACAAGAAGGTAGACCTGTATGAAACTGAAGAAAAAGCTTGATTTGGCAATAGTTTGGCAGATACACAATAGGCCCTCCTCTTCCACTTTGACGAGATCATAGAAATATCAACAGGAAAAAGAAACAATGATCTTAGTCCAAACTTTCTAACTGAGGCACCCTCACATGAGATGAGCTTGTGCAAACAAAGTCATTTTGATGGAGAGTCTTTTAGAAATGGAGCCATATTATAGAGAGAATCACGTGTTTTGTATAAATACACACTCAGATATCCACAACAGGCTCTCTGAAATCGTCAGGAAAAAAAGTGCTCTTCTGTTGGATTTGCTGGCCGATATGCTAAAAAAGATTTTCATTAATTTGATGTCTAAATCTGTATGTCAGGATACATGCCTGCATTGTTCTCCTTCTCGAAGAACTTTTGAACAATGACTGAAACCCAGGCGGCACAGGAAGGAGATCCCCAGTGTCGAGTCCGAGCCACAAAACTCCTAAATGCTTTATCGGGTTTCTCTACTTTTTCTCAGTTTTTAGAGTTTATGTTTGACCGTAAAGGAGTGGAGAGACCATCTACTGGCACACAGTAGAAGAGAGTCCGTTCTTACCTCATCCATCCCTCCTTGGAGATGGAGGAGAGGTTTGTGTTACCCTGTGTAAGAGGAGGAGGAGGAGGGGCTGGTTTGATATCAGCAGGCCGACGACTGGGGCAGTGGTAACGCCCGTTCGTTCTTTCTGCCCCCATTCATGTGTGCATAGGGCTGCAACTCGTCAAAGTTGGGCCGTAGTACAACCACAGGCCCGTTGGCCGAAACGTGTCCCGAGTGCTTGTCCAAGGCTTGGCCTGGAGACGCCAAGGCTGAGGCCACTGGGCCCGGGGAGGAGGGAGACATGGGTCCCAATAATGGAGCGCTCGGGCCTTGCATGGGGGATAACTGCTGGGTAGCAGGGGGCGGCGTGCCTCCTGTGCACCCCGACGAAGGTGCGGCGGCGGCGGCGGCGGCAGCAGCGGAGGCGGCAGCAGCAGCAGCAGCAGCAGCAGCAGAAGCAGCAGCGGGCTGCCTGTTGGTTGCAGGGTCCAGTGGAATGTTCTTCATGTTTTCTACCTCCATGTCCAGCTCCTCGGTGTCCGGCGGCTTGTTCTCCTCGCTGTAGAAGAAGCTCATTTCCCTGAAGGGAGGATCCAGTTCATCTGTGATGCTGCTGATGATCTCCAGGAAGGACGGACGCATTTTGGGATTATACTGCCAGCACATCCTCATCAGCTCAAACCTACAAGTGATGCACAAAAGATGAAGAGGGTCAGTAATGTACAGTAGATCTTTGGTGATTTTTGTCATTAAAAGAAAAGGTTCAGTTTTTTTTAAAGATACAATACGATGCATATATTTTGCATTATGAACTTCAGGAAATTTCTTTCTAAAAAGACATTTTGGAAGACACCAACTTAAATTAACTCACTTTGACTGCTGCGTCATTTTAGCCTCATATAAGCTTTGTCTGCACAAAATGAGAACTGTGGATAATCTCAGAATGTAATTGTGCTACCTCACAGACTACAGCAACTCTTCCAATGTACATGGGCATGCGGGTGTTGTGTTAAGACAGACTTGGGAAAAACATGAACCTATATAACTTTAGAGTAGGAATACTTCACATTTCTCACCAGCAGGTGGCAGGAGACACTGAAGTTAGAGCTCAGTTCACTATATTGAGCTTGAAAAACAAACTTTGTAGACAGTACAATATATCATACTGTAAACTAGACGAATACACTGTACTGCTACTCACTGGATTACTACTACAGTAAATGTCTGATATAACTTTTTCTGTGCCTTACAAAACAGTAAAACAGACAAAATAATACTTAAAAAAGTGTTACATCCACATAAAAAAAATTGTGTTTCAAATTGTATATAATATTCCTATATACAGTAAGTGGCTGTGAATGTACCTTTAGCCTGATGGAAACAGCTCATATATACTAAAAGGCCTTTATCTCTTGGACTTGCTGATCAATTTCCTACAGGTCCGTTGTTGAAAGGTACTCTTAGTGAGCATGCCAGTTCAAATTAGATATAAAAAATGTGGATGACATTACAACACATACAGTAATATACATACAGTAACAGATCAGTAATGCCGCATGTACTCAGTAGCACAGTAAATTATACGTAAGGTTACTGTGCCAGGCCAGCAGCCGAGCTTTGGGAATGTCAAAACATCATAAAAGAGAGAATTATTACAGTTTTGTGTGGTGCTACACCGCACACCACAACTTCAATTATACACAAACAAGCTAAGAATACTCTCCAAGGCCTGCTGACAAACACCTCAGTCATCTCTCCTCTGCTCTTGCTGTTCCTTCTCTTCCAGCAGCCTCTTTGCACTCTACAACAGTCTCTGCAGTCGGGTGCCAGTTCCCCTCCGCACAGAGGAATTATGGGAAGAACCTTTCCCGAGCACGAGCCTCGCCTCACACTCTGAAGCAGCAGGGGGTGCGACTCTGGCTTGTTTTTTAGCACTGCAGCAAGTGTCTTAAAGCTGACGCTAAGTATCCAAACCCAGGCAGCAAAGACCTCCCATGAAAAGACGTGTAATGCATGGAGCCGGGCCGGCACTCTTCCTCCACCATCTGTTGCTGCGCACGAGGCATGTTGATGCAAATTTAGAAAACAAACGCTGCAGTAAATTTGGACTTCTTGTCAGCATCCTGCCAATCCTGGCACACACAGACACATGCTATTGCCATGAAGATAAATGCACTCAGTGTATTTGACCAGTCAACAGTGACGTTAGCAACAAGATCACAGTGGTGCATGAGCTGTGTAAATACTTGTTCTTCTGCTGGCATGAAATAACTAGTCAAGGTCAAACAACATCTATTTGTTTGTGTATTGTCAGCTGTTTTTTTTGTTTTTACATCACTTGTTTACCTGTTCATTCAATTCAATACATTCAATTATATTTTAATAATCAAAATGTGTGTTACTGACTGCCTGTTTTGTGCTCTCTAATACGGTTTCTGTTTTTCTGTATTTGTTCCATTTATATTGAGATTACTTCTGTCTATGTATCGCCCTGTTAATGTGTCTGCTGCACATATATATATATATATATATATATATATATATATATATATATATAAATATAGCTCAGCCATGTATGCGTCTGAACATTTGTGTCACATATATAAATGGCTATTTTAAGGAAATAACTTGTGAAGAAAATGTGCTTTCAAAATTTAATTTGGCAGCAGTCGGGCTTTTATAAAAAGAATGTGCAGCAGTCTAGACATAGAAGAAATTTCACCAGCCTAAAAAAAATGGAACACTTGTAACACTCAAATAAAATCTGAAACAGACATACTTTCAGGCCAAGTGGAGTACAGAATGGTCTCCAAACATCTACGGTAAATGTTTAATAATCACTTGCAACAGAACTGCAAAACTTCAGAAATGCAACATCCCCATGTGGTGAAACCTTGATGTATCATAGGACTGTGAACGATACTACACATTCCACAATAAATCATGTTGTTTAATATCATCACGGAGTCTGAATTTCATTTTGGCCCAACCCTGCGAGAGAGAATGCACTTTTGTCCAGAGGAAACTCTAGACAGAAACCTGGGAAATCCAATCAGTGACCCACAGCTACCTGACCATGGGAAAGACCGTACAAGGAGGCGACATTCAAGGCTCTCCAAACATGATTCATCTCGTCTGTTATCCTGTCCGCTTTCTCCTCTTGTTTCTTTATATTCAGTCTTTGTATGGACTTCTGGCTTCACCACACTTCAGCAGTCTTCTGGAACTCTACATTGAAGGTGACCAGCGGCAAAAGGCCTGAAATCCCTGTGTGTTGCTCACAGAACAGGAGGCTAACTCCGTCACCACCACCACCTTTGTAACACAATCCACACACTCCTGCAATCAGGACAAAACAGTCAGGCTGCCATAGAAACGAGAGGTTTGTGTCTGCACAACATTCGGCCCTATTTTTTTCTACTCGCACTCTCTTTCTAAGGTGAGGTCAGCCATGGAGAGTGGGAGGGGAGAAAGCTGAATGCCTTCTTATTGAGGTCAGAGTGGGAGAGGGGAGAAATGCATATATGCAGCGCTGCCTGCTGACAACCAGGCTGTGCTGTGATTTCTCTTACAGCCAAGATGATTCATTAATGAATTATTTCTCTGTCGCTCCCACTCCCTTTGCTGACAGACAGACATCATCTCCCTGCCCATGCCACCCACGAGTCGCGGCGTCCCTTCTATGGGCCGAGGCTGACGGGTGAGGAGGCTTCTTACTGCCAGCTGACCACCGGGACCATGTTGTCAACAGACCACATTTAACCTGTGACGTTAATGTCAGGCCTCATCTTGGCTCTACCTAAGCATACACACCACATGATATCTTACACACTTCAAAACCACAACTTAAAATAGACACTGTACAAAATACTAATGGGACAGAAGGCTGTGCGAGGCCCTTCAAGGGTGTTGAAACATAAACCTCCCACAGTTATTGATCACAGATACAAGGAGACTTACAGCATGTCAGGGCAGTTGTCCGGTTTGTCCAAGAGTCCTCCCTCCATGACGAAGCGCAGCACTTGTTCATTGGACATGCCCTGGTAAGGCTGTTCTGCTAAGGTGGCGATCTCCCACAGCACGACACCAAATGACCTGCGGTAAGAATTTAAACAAGAATTGGAAAATGTGTATTTACATTTGTGCCTCTTATCTGATGCTAATTAAGAGCTGCTTACATTGGGTGCAACAGCAGACCACGTTAAAGGCTGCTGAAGTTAAGACCACTAAGCGAAGAGTTTTTTTTTTTTTTTTATTACTATAATTCTTCCATTTAAAAAAGAAGGAAAAAAAAGGACCAAACTAGTGTTTTCCCCTTTTCCAAAATATGTCTGTAACAATGCATTTATTGCACAGAAATGAGTCTTATTGACAGGTATGTGGATCAATAACTCTTCCCTGTAAAGACACAGATCATGCACATTGTACTCACTTTATCAAAGAATGTTTAGGCAAATGGTCTGAGAACCAAAACATAATCAATTAAGTAAATACAAGTAGTCGACTGTGTGCTGAATTCTGTGGTTTCTTCACTTTCACTTTTAATACAGAGCATGTAGTTACCTTCCATTAGTGCAAACCATCTTTCAAAGCATGCTTTTCAACTGGGTTTTTCCCACTTTTCAGGAAACCAATGGATTATTTTTTTTCCCCACAAAGAAAGCTTTGGTAATCCATTACACTGAATACAGTCTGCTTTTATTGATTTAATTTATATGTTATGGTTGAAGCAACTTTAAGTGGTGACTAAATTTGTAGTGTGGGATTTTCAGTTTATTAACTAACAAAAAGAAAATTAAACACTGGTATGAACCTTTAAAGTTGCCCTAATCAATATTTTCATATTCACACTGGGTCAAATGAGTGTGTATTGCGAGAGGTGACACTTCTAGCAAAGAACCCACAGAGAATCATTTGACTGCCGTTCCCCACAGTTGTCAATTTTCTGAAGTGATAATATGTCAGTGTTGTGTTTACAGTTTGCTCCCCCGCCCCAAAGTAGCCCCCAAAAACTATTAATTCAGATTCAAGATACTTCTGATGTAAATAGTATCATTAACTGGTACTGAATTTAAATTTATTATGAAAAATTATGTGTTATGCTCAGCATTTTGTGGATTTCTGCCCCTAAGTGGCCAAGAAAAATGACAAATGCTGCTTTAAATACTGCAACTCTAAATCCCTACATTATCTGGAGTATAAGTAACCTGTTAACTAAAATATAATGGTCAGAGCAAGAGTAAGCTGGCAACATTTACTGAGCAGAAGATGTTGGAGAACGATATGAGAGAAGCTGCACACAGCAGACACCTTTCCTTATGTTATCTACATCATGTTAAACCCAAAACCTGGCAGCCCTTAAGTCTTGAGGGTAATGCAAGCTGTGTATCAACGTACCAGTCAATGAATCAAAAGGATGTCATTACCTCAGTTTAACCTCAAGCTACCTTGCAATTATATTACTATGAAACTATTCATGAAAAAAACTCCTCAACTTGACTAACAAAAAGCAAAATATGTTTTCCACTCCTGCTAGTCATAATTTCACAACTGGCATGAGTTCAGTTTACGTTCAACAGTCTTTTATTACAACACTGCATATAAGTGGCTGAAACAGTCTTGTGCTGATAGACAAAGCCACATTCTTTTCTCGAATCAACAAAATAAAAGTCACCTTCTCGTGGATTCCTAAGGAGCCCATAATGGGTTGGTCTTACGCTAAACTTCATCTGCACAACATCAAAGAAGAAGATAGAGAACGAAAATGTTTAGGTGGGTTTTTGCTGGCACTGCAACCTATCATTTGAGAACATCTGGAGCAGTTTAAGCCCACTCTTAGGGACTGACCCACGGGACATTTTGAGTTGGGAAACAAAAAATTGCAAGGGAGCTAGTAAACACTTGTATTTTTGTACAACAATATTGCTTCAGATAGAAAAATGTGGCAGGACTGTAAACTGAGATTTCACTGCAAGCTGGCATACAAAAGGTGTGAGTAAAATTATATAGATGTATCTTGTTCTACACTCCTCTGGAGCCAGCTGGAAACCAAAAGATTGTGATGGTTTTGGAGGTTTTGCTCTCATAGCATCCACAGAGAGGATAGGGCAAGAAATGTACATTTGCACACACACACACACATGTGCATGACATATTTGAGTGATTCCACACAGAAATTTGTAGACATTTCTGGAATATTCTGCCGGCCATCTGGATTAGGGCAGGTTTATTCATGCACATCGCAGGCTTGTGAGTGTGTGTAAGAGAGTGATGTGTTCTCATACCAAACATCAGACATTGTAGTGAACACGCCATCTTTCAGCGACTCTGGAGACATCCAGCGGACAGGCAGCAGGCCCTTCCCTCCTTTTCGGTAGTAATCCGTCTCATAAATATCTCTGGTCATGCCAAAATCTGATGAAAAAAAGAAGCCATTAATTCTCAGTCATTCTGTGTGAAAGAGGGAGCTCCTGAGAGCTCATCCATTCCCTCACCTCCTCCCTCCCTCTGTCCATCTACATTAAGACTCCACTGCCCCAGGCACTCACTGAAATCCAAGCACTTATTTCCGAGGCCAGTTCAGCATTGAGCAACCAGGGGAGGCTGAAGGCCTAGTATTAACTTGACTTACCTCCAATCTTCACAGTGTAGTCCTCAGTTACCATGCAGTTCCTGGCAGCCAGATCTCTGTGGACAAATTTGTTGGCATTTAGGTACGACATGCCGTCGGCAATTTCCCCTGTCATCTGGATCATCTTTTTGAGCGGGGGTAGGACCTGGCTGGTGGAGTTCTGGGGATGAGAGGTGAGAAAGTGAGGAGTGAAAAAACACCGTACAGTTAGCCACAACACCGGACACTGGTTACAGCTCCACATTATAAAGTATGGGATGGATGCTATGTGAGGAAATGTGCACGTGTGTGTGGGGGAAAAAAAAGGGGGACAGGATGTGTGTATGTAACAATTCACACCATCACCTATTTATGTAAGATCTCTGACAGAGATGAAATGTGTGTGTGAATGTGTGTGCAAAGAAAAGCTGCTTACTTCTTTGCGCAGAGAGCGCAGGTGGCTCTTGAGATCTCCACGGGTCATCAGCTCCATAATCACCAAGGTCGGTTGTCCCTGAGAGACCACGCCCAGCAGCCGCACCTTTACCAATCACAATACAACACAGGTCAGGTATGATGAGTCAAAAGTCTCAAATCCATACGACACATTATATCTAAGGCAGGTTTTGAATATGTACAAGTGCGGGAAAAGATAAAGTATACCCAAAACAGTCAGTAATCAAACACAAAAGACTTCATTTTTTTGTTGATGGACACAATTCTCCCGCAATGCACAAAAGAAATGCAGGCGATGCTCACAGCTGGGATATATTTAACTTCAGATGGTGGTGAAACCGCTCCAGGACTACCTCAGAAAATAACTAAAATCACTATTACAATTTTTGGAACAACGTTTATTGGAAAATTAATTAATTAAATAAAAAAAAGGTTGCAACAGCAGTTTTCCAAAGGGAAAATCATTAAAACACCCATTTAACATAGTTAATGAGGCTGTGATCACGCTGATGAGAATCTGCACAATCTCCAGGAGGCTAAACCCTGCCTGAGCCTGGAGCTGCACGAGTAAAGTAAAGCACAGTGTACTCAGTGCTTGTGACCTGCCGACACCTTTCTCTCTGCATCTATGCAGAGTAATTAGGAAATGATAACCAAGAGCACTTTCTTGCATTTGGGTTCAATAAATCAATGTGTTGGTTTATTTCGAGCCACACTCTGACGATTCATCTGCATTTATTTCAGGCTTTTCTCACTCAGTTCAGGCCGTGTCGCTCTTACCACATGGTGACAGTTGAATTCCTTCATGACAGAGGCTTCGTTCAAAAACTCAATGCGCTCCCTCATGCTGGCCGACTCATTGACCGTCTTGATGGCCACTCGTGTGTCCGGCTCGTCCTTGACAACTCCCTTGGCGATGCCTTCGTACACCATGCCGAAGGAGCCCTGGCCCAGCTCCTTGTGCATTGTGATCTTCTCTCTGGCCACCTCCCACTCATCTGGGACGTACACTGGCACAACACAGAGGACAGCAGGTCAACAACACGCATTCACAGCGAAATTTAGAGAAAAAAAGATATTGCACATCCTTACTTTCAGCAGCACTGAAGTACTCAGGGTTGACGGAGGCATAAAGGACTCCATTCCCCAATCTGTCGCTATTCCTATTAACACAAAGACAGCTAAGTTAGTCAGCAGGCAGCTCTGATTGTGGATGTGACGTGTAATTCTCTTTAGGAACTCTACTCTTTGCCACAGGGGAATGTTAATGAAAGCAATACCTGTTAACTCTAATTGACATTACACTGGCCATTAAGTTTCATGAGCATAGCGAGGTAGAACAACATCATCAGGAGACTTTGTCCGGCAATGTGGAAAGCATGTTCATGAAGATACTTGCCTCTTTTTGTTCACATAGAAGACAATTGTGGTGAGGCTGGCAATGAAAAGTGTCACTATAATGGGAATTATGATGACCAAGTAGAACGTAACACCGTCGTCTCCTGTCAGACAGAACACAAAACAAAACGTGATCAGCACTGGCTAAAAGTGTCATTTCTTATCTACTTTTTTTTTCTTCTCTCTCTCTCCAATAAACAGTATTTAATGTGCGAGAAATGTTGTTTTACGTTTGGGTGGAGGCACGTAGAAGAACACGCCCTCTGTCCAGGAGCCGTTGCCTGCTAGTGAAGTGGCGCGCACACGAGCAGAGTAATTTCCTGAGCCCAGGTTGGTCAGCCGGGCTCCTTGGTGCTCGCGGTACTGCTGCCGTGACACACACTCATGTTTCTCAAGCTGAAATGAAAAAGATAATAATAATCACACATGGTGGTTACTGTGAACGATCAGGTAGATACAACGTTGCATTGTGCACTTGCAGATCCATCTTTTCCATTACCCTTTCACATAGACCTACAGTACACTTGTTTATAGTACTGTTATCTGTTTGTCTGTGCACTTTATTTTATATTCAATTGTAAATTGAATATGTTTCTATTTCTTGCACTGTGTTGATTGTTGTTGTTTGTCTAATGTATGCACCACCCGCCAAGACAAATTCCTCGTATGTGTAACATACCTGGCAAATAAATGGTTCTGATTCTGATCACTTTAAAAGTCTCGCTCCGCTCAAAAATGTCTGCTGTCACTTCATTGGCTGTTTGAGCGTCACTGTGCAGAATGATGTCTGTGCAGAGTTTGGCACTAGAATCTGCTGACGCTGGACAGTATCTTTGGGTTCATGTGCTGGGATCTTTTGCATTGTGAAACGTCTGGAAACATGTCTGAGGGGATCTTTAGCTGTACACAGCCTTGCTCACCTCTGTCCCCAGACGGAACTTGATTTCATACATCAGGATGAGACCGTTGGGCATGATGGGCTCTGGCCAGTGCAGCAGCACACAACCTTCAACTTTGTCACTCCTCTCATAGATCACCTTTCCAGGGATGTCATCTGCTTTGACTGGGAAACACACAAGCACAACACGCATGTGTCTTCAATGCACTGTAGGAGAAGGTGTTCCAGCACACTGTGCCACATTTCTATAATAGATTGTATCCAGGTCACTTTCTCACCTGCCGGTTTGGTCCTGGAGAAGACGAAGGCTCCAGCGCTACATTGCCACACCTCCTCGTTACATGCATGGATGTCAATGCGGTAGACAGTGAAAGGTCGCAGGTTGGGGATCTCTAAATATTCTGCTGTTGTCTTGTCCTCTGAGAAGGGGTACTCCCTGATGGGAGGAATGCCATCTGTACTGTTATCCCCTGGACCGAGGGTGATGTTCCCCCTTCCAACACCGTCATAGAGCAGTGTGTTGTTAGCCAAACCAAAAACATCTCTACGTCGACGATCTGGGGGTCTGAAATAGAGAGGATTAAACAGCTTTAAGTATAGTGAGCACTGTTTAAAAAAAAAAAAAAAAAAAAAGTATATTGTTTGTCCTGGAAATCCTTTCAAAATAAATATTTTTATATTCATAACTCCAAAAGAATTTTACACAAAGTCGAAGCATCTTGCTGAATGCGTGTATGTGTCCACCATGTGTACGGATACTGAATAACACTCCCTGTGGAGCTGTGTCGTAGAATGAGGTCTGAGAGATCATAGCGAGGTGGACACCGAGAAAAAGACAAAGACACAGACACACAGAGATTGTTCCACAGTAACTTTTCATCTCTTTCTCACGAATCCCAGTCAACATTAAAACAAGTCTAAAAAGGGAAAAAAGCTCACATGACAGAAAATATGGCTTATATCTTTGTGACATTCTGAACCAAACTGTTCAATCATAATGACCAATTTTCAGGGCCGTGGAGCCGACGGGAGCTGGACATCGTCTCCATTATTGAGGGCAAGCAGGCGCTGACAGCTGTGACTGCAGCAGCAGCAGCAGCAGCAGCAGCACAACAGACGCCACAGGGCACCGAACCTACTGTAGTTACCTATGAAACCTACAGGGTAGTTAGTGGAGACAGACGGACAAAGGAAAGGAGTGAGTTGGAAAATGAAAGCTGTATCGACAGCAGGTGACAACAGGTATATGGGGCCTTTACAGAGCTAAATAGATGTTCAGGGGTTGTTTGGAAATGTAATGAGGACAGCATGAACAGGTGGCTAGGTTTTGTATACCAGCATATGAAACAGCTCAGACATGATTCAAACTGTATACTGGGAATTAGGACTGCAACCAACAATTATTTTAAGGATTCATCCATCTGACGATTTGTCCACAATTAATTGATTTATTATTTAGTCCATAAAAGTGTGACTAATTCCCAAGGTGATATCTAAAAAGGGGCTTGTATTGTCCAACCAACACTTCAGAACTCCCAAAATATTCAATTTACTATCAAACCAGACAAAGAAAAGCTGCAAATAATCACAATTAGGAAGCTTAAAGATAAGAATCTTTTACATTTTTGCTTAAAAAAATGCTTAAAGTAACAATTTGCTCATTAAAAATAGCTGCTGATAATTTTTCTGTTGACATATCGTTTCAGCTTTAGCACAAGTAATAAAGTGAGGGGTGTAAACTCAGAGACCTAACTGAGCAAAGCTACAGTGAAGCATCTTTTGTGTCAGACATACACCTACACGAGGAGTGGACAGACACAGACAGATCCGTGGGAATACCAGTCGCACTGACATGTCAACATTCCTCTCTGACAGTTATATGTGATATGCAAAGTCCAGCACTCAAAATCTGCTACTGTTACTATTGAAAAGTACATTAAAATATATATGAAAACTGACGAGAGAGTTCTGGAAGTAAATCTTAAACTATTCTGGAACAGAAGTGATTGAACAAGAGAACAGAGAGACGGACATACCACACTGAGAGGCCAGATGAAAGAAAACTTATGGGATCCAATTTCTACATATGCAATGAGAGTGTTAAGTGAAGCAGGTCAGTCTGAACACTGCTCAGCTGACTGAAGCATGGCTGTATACTAGAGTTACTACAGCAAGAGTCCTGACCTCGCCCGCTAAAAAAAAGATTTACCTTCACGCAAGCAATGAAATCCAGCGAGTAAAGCATTGACTACAGATCAATCCTTTAGCCAGTAAGGTACATACTGCAAGCTCAGAATCTCTGGATCTGACAAAAGAATAGATAACTTTCATCATTACTTTCAACAGGAAGCGATTACAGTAAATTAATGCTCCAGTCAGGTTTTGGATCGTACCACAAGGTCTCCTAAACAGACACTGGCAGCTATCCTTTTTGTGCAGCAATCCTCCCTCTCCTCCACTAAATCAGTCTGACTTCCTTTACTTTCTATTTGTCTAGCGCTGATGGGGCTCTTCCCTAATTCATTTAAATTCCAGATGGATTCACTGTACATTTCCTGGCAGCTGTCTCACTCCAGAAAGAAAAAAGAGAGAGAGAGAGAGAGAAAAAAACAAGTTCCTGACAAAGAGAGTGTGCAAGGGGAGGAGGAGAGTGGAGTGCCGGGTGGAGGACAGAATGGAAAACATTTCCTCTTCTTTCTGTTCCTGTTTTCAGCCATCCTCTTTCTCCTCACCCTGGGTCTAAACCCTGAACCTTTGAAAAAAAAACTCCACAATGTTCTAGCCCTTTCTCTGGAGTAGTTTGATATACTGCTGGCTCTGTTACAGTGGAGAGTCTTTGCATACACAGCTTGAGTCCTTCGCTGGAGGCCCGGGACCTGCCGTCCGCTTGTTTCCTAGACAGCTATACTATAACAAATCAACACAGCCAGAGAGAGAAGGGAGGGGGGCAGATATGAGTTCAATTACAACAGAAAGCTGTTTTATTATTCCTCCAAAGACATCGATCCAATTCCGCAAGAGCGTTGCAAAGGAAAAGAGAAGGGCACCGTAACGCTGTTTGAATGAATGAACTTCGGAGGCTCAGAGGCATCGTTTAAAGCTGCAGTATGGATTTATAAGATACCTGCTGAGTGTTCTTGGTGGGAAGCAACACGTTTATTAAAAGGTCTCCATATTTTACTGTGATAGATGTTGGAGATGCAGTGTTACGGCACCAATTCACAAACGCATAGATTGTCTGTGACTGTGTATATGAGAATAAAGGAGTGTGGGAGGAGAGCGGGAGTCTTTGAAACAGTGAAACATCCTCCGCCACGAGCGAAGTTAAATGATAACACAACACAGATGTCAGTCCCTATTGTGAAGAACAAAAGCATAAGCAGCCACGGGTGTGCAGCCAAACTAGGCCCTTCAGACTCCTTAATCACATCTCTCTCCTGGGTTTGTTTGTGTTGCCTAAATTGCTGCCGACTTGGGTCCTAACATCCCCCGTGCCACTGTTGCTATAGCAATATAAAGCCACAAGAACGCTAAGAAGGCTTTGGATCCTACTCAGCATGCCTCCTCATCTGCACCGCCTGACAAAAGGGCTGAGCCCAGCAGGCCGGCTCAACACCCGTCAGGTCCATCTACCCCCATGCTCGGATCCTGTCGGCTCCACTGAGGAGCCATAACGCCCGGGCCGCCACCTCATTCCTCATTTTGACCCATCAAGTCAAACAAGCTCAGCTCTTTGATTGCCACCTCCACAGAATGAAAGAAGGCCCAGAGCCTTCTACCGAGCCACTTTGTTGACTACTTTACAAAAAAGATAGAAGACATACGCTCCTCATTTAACAATCCGTCTTCCATAACCTCACCTCCATTAACTTAATCTTCTTCCCCTCTGCTTTCCTCTTTCACCCCCGACTCCCAATCAAGTTCTTACCTTGGTAACCTCTGCCCGCCCAACCACCTGCCCCCTTGACCCCATCCCATCTCACATTTTCCAGTCTATTGCTCCTGATCTTCTTCCCTTTCTCACCCAGCTTATCAACACCTCCCTCTCAACTGGCTGCTTCCCTAACTCTCTGAAGGAGGCAAGAGTTAACCCTCTCCTAAAGAAACCCACTCTCAACCCGTCGGAAGTCAACAACTACAGACCGGTCTCTCTCCTTCCCTTTCTTTCCAAAACTCTGGAGCGAGCTATCTTTAACCAAGTCTCCTCCTTTCTCCACCAGAACAACCTTCTGGACCCTCACCAGTCTGGTTTCAAGGCAGGCCACTCAACAGAGACTGCCCTCCTTGCTGTCTCTGAGCAGCTCCACACCGCAAGAGCAGCCTCTCTCTCCTCTGTCCTTATCCTTCTAGACCTTTCTGCCGCCTTTGACACAGTGAACCATCAGATCCTCATTTCTTCCCTCCAGGACCTGGGTATCTCAGGCACTGTGCTCTCCCTCTTCTCGTCCTACCTCAAGGACCGCACCTACCGGGTAACCTGGAGAGGATCTGTGTCTGAGCCTTGTCCTCTCACTACTGGGGTCCCTCAAGGCTCCGTCCTGGGTCCTCTTCTCTTTTCTCTGTACACCAACTCTCTCGGCTCTGTCATTCGCGCCCATGGCTTTTCCTACCATAGCTACGCTGATGACACCCAACTGATCCTCTCGTTTCCCCAGTCAGAAACACAGGTAGCGGCACGAATCTCTGCCTGTCTGACTGACATCTCTCAGTGGATGTCCGCGCACCACCTGAAAATCAACCCTGACAAGACGGAACTACTTTTCCTTCCAGGAAAGGGCTCTCCCACCCACGACCTGACTATCACCTTCAACAACTCAGTGTTGACCCCGACCCCGACTGCCAGGAACCTCGGTGTGACACTTGACAGTCAACTCTCCCTGACTGCCAACATTACCGCAACAACGCGTTCCTGTAGGTACATGTTGTACAACATCAGGAGGATACGTCCCCTTCTCACCCAGAAGGCGACACAGGTTCTGGTCCAGGCTCTGATCATCTCGCGACTTGACTACTGTAACTCCCTCCTGGCAGGTCTACCCGCTAACGCCATTCGACCTTTACAGCTCATCCAGAATGCAGCAGCTCGACTGGTCTTCAACCTCCCGAAATTCACCCACACTACCCCGCTCCTCCGCACACTCCACTGGCTACCGGTGGTCGCCCGCATCCGCTTCAAAACATTGGTACTTACGTATCGTGCCACGAACAGATCGGGTCCTATCTATATACAGGACATGGTAACACCGTACACCCCAGCTCGGGCACTCCGCTCGGCTTCTGCTAAACGACTTGTAGCTCCGTCACTACGAGCTAAACACTCAACAAAGTCACGACTGTTTGCTGTCCTGGCTCCTCAATGGTGGAATGAGCTCCCCATTGACATCAGGACAGCAGAAAGTCTCTACATCTTCCGCCGAAAACTAAAAACGCATCTCTTTCGACTACACCTTGAATAAGGAAAGTAGCACTGTACTAGCACTCTAGTAGCACTTGATGTCTCTTATTTATAGCACTTTGTAATTTTCTGTAATTTTCGAAATTTAACTCTAGTGAAGAAACTGCACTTTATTGATTATTGATTATTGATTGTTGTTTTTCTGAGTTTGTACTCATGATTGAATGCACTATTGTAAGTCGCTTTGGATAAAAGCGTCAGCTAAATGACATGTAATGTAATGTAATGTAAACTGTTTAAGGAGATGACTGTATGGCTGAGATTATAATCTTCAATATATCTGTGGTTTATTTTACCTGGGCAGAAAGATGGCATTGTGAAGGAAGTTCTCGAAAATCTTAAAAAAGACCCGGTCATCCTTCTCCCTGTCTTTCTCCTCTGGCGTCTTCTGGCAGGCACAGCATGGGCCCTTCTCTGTCCCTGCCAAGTCTGAATTGGTGGGCTTGGTGTTGTCCTCCATGTCTGTGAACCCTGTGGCTGGGATACGGATCGGGATCTTCAGCTCTGTTTTAGGAGAAAACAAGAGTATTTAGCAATGGGAAGCCTTCTGCATCATCAAAGCAGCTGCTGATCGTATTCTTTGATACATTTCCTGCACAGATTTATGTGTCAATATTAACGGAATAGTTTAACATTTTAGGAAATACAAATTCAGTTTTTTGCTGAGAGATGAGAAGATTGATTACTCTCATGTCTGTACGTAAATATGAAGCTACAGTATAGCCAGCAGATAGTTAGCTTAGCTCACTGTTTAACTTTCTATCTTGTTTTTGTGTAAAAAAACAACCTTTCCCTCCCTTTCCAGTCTTTATGATAAGATAAGCTAACTAGCTGTTGGCTGTAGCTGCATATTTAACATACAGACATTAGTGGTATCAATCCTCTTAATTGACCGTGGGCAAGAAAGAAATTAAACTTATTTCCCAAAAAGTCTGGGTAATTTTGTAGATGACAACAACGAACCGAACAGTAGGATGCTCAGACAATAAAAATATGGCTATTGTTTTGTAGAATGAGTATTGCACACCTTTGGAGCAGTAGTTATGTTGGTAGAGCTCCCTGTCCTCAGGCTGCTGCTGCCAGCGGACCCGGTAGAACGTGAGATTGCCGTTGGGAAAGGCCGGAGGTGACCACTTCACCATGAGCCTGGTTGAGGAGTTGGCATATGCGCGGGCGTCTTTGGGCATGGACGGCACTGCAATAGGGCCAAAGTCACTCTGCTACATTAAAAATGTTTTACAGTAATTACTGAGAAGGTTGCATTCAAATCACTAATAATTTACAAACAGCATTAGATATAATCAACAACTACAGTATTGGAGTCAACAGGCTGATGGTCAGACTTACGAGATGCGCGTGTGCGAATGTAGATTATATCACTCTTTGCTCCAGTAATGTGTTTGTCCTCGACCTGCAGGGTAATGGACTTCACAAAAATAGCATACTGGGTCCAGGGCTTGAGTTGTTGAAGACTGACTTTCGGGTCATTGCTTTTTTCCTGAGGGAAATCCACATCCACCATGTGCCAGCTGTTTGAGCCACAGCCGTCCTGCCCGTCAAACTCTGTGATGTTCTTGAACGGGCTGGCAAAGTCACAAAACATAGTTGTACATTGACAAAACGGAATTCATCTAAAAATGACGTGTTCACCATTTACAAAAAAATGTCATCTACTATCAAAATTGATTGTTGGCATGAACATCAAACACATTACTATCAGATATGATTCATCTTTGCCAATGGTTTTGCATATTTCCTCCAACAATTTTACAAATACATGTATTGCTTATCTACCTTGAGTTCAATTAGAAAATCTGGTGGTATTCAAACCCAGATCTCACACAATAAGCAGACATGGATATTGTAATTATGGTGAATTTGATTGTTTGTATTGCAATAGAATAATTATTCTGCTGGTCATCTGTAATCAGTGGTTGTCAGTAATGTGAAGTTAGTAGTGATTTCGGGCAAAATATGCAAAACCAGACAGATGTGATCATTTAAGATTTAGTTTTACATAAAATAGCTCTGATTTGGTGTTTGAAAGATTAAGTTCTGACTTGATGGCCAAAGAAGAATATGTCCACACTTCATTCATACACACTCTCAATGTAAAACACATTTTATATGATAATGTGTTATGAAGGATAACAAGTCGAGTACTCACGACTCCTTGTAGTAGACTATGAAGCTGATAAGGTCTCTGTAGTCCGGCGGCCGGTAGCGCTCCCATGTCAGTTTAATCGTATGGCTTAATGTGATGTTAGACTTGAACTTCAAGATATGACTTTCACCTGTTGCGACAGAGCAGGATGCACAAGGAGACACATACAATATTAAGACAACCTATCATCGCCTTTTTATCGTCCCTACACACTGGATGACACAGATTGTCTTTTTTTTTTTTACATCCCTAACAACAAAAATGTAGACCAATAGTTGTAGTAGTCAAAGTCCATGTGAATATACTCACAGCTGGCTCGTTCACCGTTGTTATTGAAATCTCCCGCCATTGGCTTCACAGCAATGCCTGTCTTCTCCCACATCTTGTGAATCTCAGACATGCAGAGTTTGGGGTTCTGACGGAAGAAGAGACGTCCTTTCCCAATCGTCAGGTTGTGTTGACTCCAGTCCCACAGGGACTGCAGGTGCTGGTTGTCGATGACGGAGAACGAATACATGCTGATAGTGGAAGGAGATCAAGAGGAGGTTACAGCCAGCCCATATAGATCAACAACAAAAAAAGTATGTCCGGAAATGTGTTTCATGGAAGCTAAAGTTGTCAGAAATGTGGTTAAAAGGACCTTTTTTTGCCACCTTGTGGCAGCATTAAGCACTTGAAAAGGTGTCAGGTTTGTGTGTCTGTTTGACAGCCGGGGTTCATACAGAGGAGGACAGAAACAGTGTCATGCTAACACTCTGAGCTCAAGTACGTCAGTAACACAGCTGAACACCTCCAGAGCGAAAGGAATGTCTGCTATCCTCAACAGCATTCCTCTGAGTGAAACCTTACCCTGGGAGAAACGACAACAAGAAGGGCGACAGGATTTCCCATGACCCCTTTGGCCAAAAAAGCCTTCCCTCATATCTAAGACTACTGCTGACACCACAGTTTCATGGACCAGCGACTATGCATTTAGCTTTGTGGCCACACTCTTGTATCTGGCCAGTCAGCATGACTCATTTTAAAAATGATTCTACAATACACTAGACTGTTATCTGTGCATTAATGTACATCCACCTTCCAGGGCCAACACTCATTCAACAAGAAGTCACTTCAATGATATGTTGTTGACAACCTCCCCGCTGGGCTGCGGTCCGCTCATGTTCTCTAATCCACCGCACACAATCACAGATAAAATAGTGCAGACAAAACAGCGCAGACATACTCGTCCATGAGTTGCTGCCCATTGATGTAACGCAGGCTCTTGAGGAAGGACAGCGAGCCAAGTGCGTGGGAGTGACGAATCTTCACATAGCCCGTCACTTTCTGAATCAATCCCATGAAGCTCTCCAGCTCAGATGCTATGTTATCTGGGGACAGGGGATGAACACACACACACACAAAGATACAAAACAGCACATTAAAAAATGTCACACAGATCGTGGGTGCTGCTGCTATGCCACCCATACTAGCTCTTAACGCAAATATCCTAATGAACACTACTTTAAGTTGTATATGTGTTATCAAATGTAGAGATTAGATTGTGTGGCTCCCTGTCAACTGAGCAAATACATGCGTTATAGCATAGTGTGATAATTGGATTAGAGTGCAGGAAGCAGATGTAATGTTGATTTTGTGGCCCTCACTGTGAATTCCAGCAGCTCAGACCACCAGGCCCTTTAACTTTATCTGTCTCTGTAATCATAATATTTGCTGGGCAGTCAAGTGCAACATAGTGTAGTGAAGTCAGTATAATGCAGTCAGTAAATGATTTCTATAGCTTATTGTATGACAGATTGATGGCAAATTAAATATTTATTGTGATGTTGGCTAGTGTAGCGTAGCATAGCATACAAAGCTCAGTTACACTGCAACATTACAGATCATGTGGTGTTAAAAGCACTGTGCTTCCATGTAGCTGCACTCACTTCCACGGCGGATGTTGATGTTCAGGTTGCCTTCGATGATGGTGCAGTCCTTCAGGGACTGAGCCGCATCCACAGAGTCGATGACAGGCGATGTGCACGGCTTATCACACGGGCCATTGCAGGCATTGCATAACATGCTGTTTACAGCAGCAGCAGAGGAAAGGAGAGGATGAGAAGAAAGAGAATGAACAAAATTTGAAGTGAACTTTTCTACCTCACCCTGAAATCATCCGTCCACTCCCTGTCTCCCAAGCATTCCAACGGAGTCGGGCAAATACATTCCCTCCATGATACAAGGTCACCTCTCACACGGAGAGTTTAATCTTTTATGGGCCCTCGTCAGAATTTTGTGAGAGAGTGACTCACTGTTTGACCTCAGAGATAAAACAGCAGTGGTATCGCCAAATAATACAGCAGCACAGAGTCGGCATGGAAAGTTTGGGAATTGACGAAACAGGGCGGAAAGTTACATACAAAAGTTTTCTTGTTTAAGGTGAATGTCAAACAAAGGAAATGTCAAGTGGATATTTCAAGTGGACTCTCCTTAAAACCATTCAGTATTCATCTGTAAAATCTACTAGTGGTGAGTGTAGACAACAAGGCACTCTGTTGAGCACCTTTCTAAACAGTCTGGAAAGTCTAAACTTGAATCATGAATAGTCAGACATGCTCTTAACCTTTAGCACTTCCAGCTTTGAGTCCTACTTTAAGAAAGGAACCTGTGAAGAGCCAGGCGAAGTTTAGCTCAAGGATATCTTATGCAAATTAAT
Organism: Myoxocephalus aenaeus; assembly: GCA_038501785.1. NCBI lineage: Eukaryota > Metazoa > Chordata > Actinopteri > Perciformes > Cottidae > Myoxocephalus > Myoxocephalus aenaeus. Next base: position 11,238,674 of record JBAMJR010000350.1, on the reverse strand, counting down.
AAATTATGCAAAAGTACACAGTGAACACACAAGGACCCTTTTAGTGTCTGTGAATAATGAAGAGAAATCACACCGCTTCACAGAAACATTAGCAAGGAAGAAATACTAAGACCTCTGGCTCTCTCTGGGAAAAACTTCAGATACAGAACATTAAACAAGAATACTTGAGAAATTGCAAACTGTTTGAAGCTCTTCCTATTATGTTGTACATTCAGTATGTCAACTGGCATTACATTTCCCAATCATCAAGACCGTAACTAGAATTGAAGGGTACGTCTTTACCGGTTTGTCTCATTGCGTGTGAAGCCAGAGGGGCAGTCGGGCATACACTCTCCCCCGTGGATGACAAAGAGAATATCGCCAAGCAGGTGCACATGGGAGCACAGGTCCATGGTGATGCAGCGCCAGCCCTCAAACTTGTAAGTGTCTGGGGGACAGTCCGGCACACAGTGGCCCTCGTGGTAGTAGTGGAGGCAGCCGGCGCAGGCCATGTCGTTGTTGGGTTCAGTACAGCTGCCCAGGCACTGGCTGTGACAACACTCCCCCTGGTCTGTGCAGGAAAGCTTGCAATGTTGGGGGCACACTGGAGGAAACAGAGAAAGATGGGGAAAAGGTCAGTTTTGATTGGGTGGAAACAGTCTGCACTGCTGGGCACTGTTACATAACTAAAGCACAGATTGATGTGTTATTGTTATTATCTGCATGGTATGGTCAGAAAGCCAATAAATAGGTTTAAAAGGATTAAGGACACAATATGTGCAACGCAATACGCGTTTATATACACACTATACAGATGCCATTAGGGACATGTAGCTAAAACTAATGCAGTCTTATACAATAGACCGGCAATAAAACTACCTTCATGAAGGTGATAATTTTCTTTGAAAACGTTTTTTAAAAAGGTGTTGATTTAATAAAATGTACCTAATAAATAAATATATATATACACAGAGGACAGAGAGAGAGGAGGAGGAGGAGGACACTTCGTCGCGGGGGGGGGGGGTAGTGTGTAGCATGCCGTGAACTTACATTTACGTTGAGATCGGTCGACCAATGACAGTTCTCTCTACAGTCAGAGCTTGCGCAAGAAGGTGGAACGTGAGGGAGATACCATTTCCAAAACTTGTAAGGGGGTAATAACTATTTTCCCGGACGTAGCAAAATCCCGGACGTTTTTGGAATCCCTGCCGGACGCTTTTTTTAGGTCTCGAAAAGAGGACATGTCCGGGGAAAAGAGGACGTCTGGTCACCGTAGTTTTAAATTAACTTGAGCAACATGAATGATAGAAGCTCATTACTGAGCATCACTGAGAAACCAAAACCCATAACAATGTGTTACCAATAACATGCTGCATTTTCCCATTGCTTGAGACAGACATGTGAGAGTCATTATAAATTGAAAGATTTATTGAACAGAGCTTACAAAAGGACCATTAATATATCATCCCTTTTCACTAAAAAATGTGTCTTTCAAAATCCAAACTTTGATACAGAAAGGATAAAAGTTACAAATTCAGGCAATAAGGCAAAAAATGAAGCCAGTGGTTGTTAGAAGATTTACAAAGCACTCATGATAATCTGATCAGCTTTACACATAAATGACTCAAGAATAGCAACGATGAAAATGGCAAATGGAAGGTTTGCTTTCAATGCTGTAACCTATTTATAAAGTAGCACTTCTGGAAAAGCAGATGCAGGGCTAGAAAGCAGATGATTCCCAATGCTAACTAATCTTGATCACTGCAGGCGGAGTTGTCCTAGTTTCAGACGAGTCCACTAAAGAAAGAGCACCTGGATGTGTGTGTGAATGTTTGTAAAAGAACTGTTGACAAGGTCTGCTAATGATTGTTTCTCTGTCTGCAGAAAGAGCGGCTCTGGGAGAGACTGAGTCAAAGGTTCAGGTTTCTTTGGGGAAATGTGTAACATAAGAAATCTATGATAATTTGCCTTTTTTTGCATATTGTGCAGGCAGCAAAGTCCTGGTTCCTAAGCAACCACCTCCTGGTGCAAAGCCATGGCTGCAAGGAAATGCGCGCAGTCATACACGCTCAGACAAAAGTACACTAAAACACACATTTCACCACTCTTTTATGTGAGTTATTATGTGACACTACACATATTACTTTGCCATGAGAGTCCTTATTTCATCCATCCCCAAAACAGATACTTTTACAGGAGTACACATAATGAAGAATGAGTGTGCATGTGTGTGTGTGACATGTGTGCATGTGCCAGAGAGCGAAGAGGAAAAGCAGCTCCACTTGTTTATTTGCTTTTAAATTAAACGCGGGTGTCGGAGCATCAGTGGTTCGTTTTGTGAATCAGTCAAGAAAATGAAGCCGGCTGCTGAGCTAATCCTCTCTTGATGAATATTTCATGTTGCTTTACAAAAACATCTGTAGATGAAGAACGTGATGGTGCACTACAGTAATGCTGCGGAGCAAACACATTCTCCCAAAGTGCCAACTCCAGTTTGGCTTCACAAGGGAAGGGGAATGATCATTCTCACTCCTGACAGTTACTCAAATACTTGCCATTCATACTCACATTCAGTCAAATCTAATAGTGCCGAGGACAAATGGTCTGTTTGGAAAATGCTATGATGAAAGAAAGAAAAACACTATTTCCTAAAAAAAAAAAAATATGTATTGTTCAATACACAGCAGACCACAGACATTTCCAGTAAATGTCTCCTGATAAGACAGATGAAAATAAAATGGTGGTAAAAATGAGAGGTTGCAACTTTGGGTTCCAGGGGACAACATTCATTAATATATAATTGTTATAGTAGGTTCAATATGGAGGATGATGATTTATGTCTGATTTATGTTCGCGTTTTCTGTCCTTGTCTGATTGTTCGTATAGTTGGTTGTTATGTATTATATTATTTTTTTATTTTATTTTTTGTCTAGTTTGAGGTAATGTGTAACTTGTATAAACCTAAAATAAAATGATTGAAAGAAAGAAATTGAAACCACACAGCAGTAAGAATATTATCATGATGAATTGAGTGATTTACCTGGCCTTCCCTGTGCTATGTATAGCTTCCCACTCGCACTATGTACAGTATATGCTCCGTCACACCAGGTGATGACTGGCTCTGTGATACCTCATGAATAGCGTATCTAACTGTTCTGGCTCTGGTCCAAGACAAACGGCAAAGATCTTCTTTAAAACTACGGCATCAAGATTTGACATGACAGCCGTGATTTGAGTGGAAATATGATGCTGACAGTGTTGAACATTTGCAGAGTGAGAAACATCAAAGAGGGCTTATTTTCTTGGAATCCGACCAAAAGGGGGCAGCCAAGGCAAACTCTAATGAGCCTCATTGGAGGAGGTTCCCTCCCGCTCTGCATCATTTTAACAGATTCCTCAATGAAGAGAAATTCCAAACATGCATACCTTCCCCCAGAAGAAAGCTGGGGAGGGGGAGCTGCGGCCTTAAATCCATATAAGTCAACCCGGTTTCACTGTGTGACCAAACAACCCGTGGTATCAAGGATACCACCTCCATTTATAGATGCTCCTAATGTGGCACTATTTCCACACTGCCCCTCTCAACACATAGCTATGCAGGGCATTGTGGGTTTCCACTACTTCAAAGGAAAGGGACTAACCTAACAAGGGGCTCCTCTTATCATTCTTGTAGCCCCCTGTATTAGATAAAGCAACTGTTGCAGAGAACAAACTGCAGACACAAAAACTTTGAAAATGATCTGCGGCTGCAGAGTAAAATAAGTCACACTGCCGGGAGTAGGGGTAGGAAGGTTTATGACGTTGTTCCTCTCATACAGTAGTTACCCAACCACCCCCTTCCCCTCCTGCTCATTCCCTGATCAGTCAGCTCAGACACCATAGCCAACCACCAGCCACTGCGACACGTGGAGAGGCCAGGTCCATTTCATCAATAGTAAACGAGGCAACACGAGTCAGCAATGAGGAGTCTCCTTTTGAGCTGCTCATGCAGCCTTACAACCGCCATTAAATACAGCAGCAGTGTGAGGAAGAGGCATCACCGATAGTACTGTGCACTGTTTGTGTTTTTTGTTCTGAAGGTATCCTCCAGTCGCTAGACTATGTGAAGAATCTGCAGAATGTTTCAGGCCAAAAGGGATTTAAGGGGGATAATGTTGTTCTTGTTTCGGTGCAACGTCCCAATAACAACACGAGGAATTTCTACGGAAACCTCAGACAGGGAGGCAATTTTGGCAGCAAACATGATAACGGGGTCTTAATGTGACATAAGAGAAGAGGAAAATATAGCTGAAGATTTTAAATAAATAAATAAAATAGAAATAAAAAACATGCAAGGACGTAAGTACCCAAAAAAGATATGGGACTGCATTAGCGCAAGAGGCGGCAAGCATCAGATTCATTCCTCCATCAGGCTGGTCTTGTCTTCTTAAAGCACAGCATGAAAGGAGGGTTCAGGAACCCAAAACTCATCAACCAAACCCATCCTCCTTCCCCAGTCTGCATCGGCAGAAGAAAAAAAAAAACGGCGTCAATCTGATAACAAGATGGCTAGATTTCAACACTGTCTGTCTGGGGAAGGGTGTGTGTGTGTGTGTGTGTGTGTGTGTGTGTGTGTGTGTGTGTGTGTGTGTGTGTGTGTGTGTGTGTGTGTGTGTGTGTGTGTGTGTGTGTGTGTGTGCGTGCGCGCGTTAAAGTTAAAAGTTAGATTCTCACATAAATGCATTACTTTACTGAATAAGGACGTTAGTGCTTGAGAGGGAGAGGATTTCGGTGCAGCAACTCTCATGTGAATGCAAGTCATGTCCCATATGCCAGAGAGCACGCTGTGCAAGTGACTACTACACTGTTTACATTGGGAGGCTGGTGACACGTTTACTGCCAGCAGGACGCTGCCCCCTCTGACGATGAAGTATCGTGTGAAAATAAAAAGGAGTTTGTTAAACTGTTATAATTTCCCCAAAGGTGTCAGCAAGTGAAACATAAAAATTATCCAATGAAAGATGAAATAGTTACTTCTCCGTAACATATCAAAGCATAGTATGCTTTCCCTGCGTCATTGAAGACAAGTAGGAAGCGTGGCAGACAGTTGGGAAATCATTCATTATTCACAGTGGGGCTCGAGGGGAGGGACGACAAGGAGGAGGGTGTCTGGGAAGAGGAAGGTGGGGGTTAAACTGGGAGCTCTCTGCTGGACCAATAGCAGGTGGGCAGGGGAGGTTCTAATCCTGATGACTGACATGTTATTGAGTCTGGAGCAGAGATGGTAAACAAGTCCTCTCTTGAGCAGTCATTCAGAGGGGGAGTCGTAACCATAGTGATTAAGCATGGCTTTTCTACAATTTCGGTGAATCATAAGTTAAAGGAAAACCTGAACAGACGTAGCTTACTCAACAACAAGCCTTAGTCCAATTATTCCTGTAAATAGTGCCGACCCATAACCGGAATTTCAGCTGAAAAACAAAACGTGACTCGGGGGCTAGGATGAAAAAGAAATGTATTCTCCAGGAAATAATAAATTTCTACTGGGTGTGATTTTTTATAAATATGGTTGAGATAAAATTGTGTGTTTTTTTTTTTTTTAAGTCACACGTTTTGCTTTGACAGGATGATTTTGATGGTGGTTACTGTAGTACATTAAGTGTCACTCACAATGTTCTTGCTCCATAATGTAAACAGGACCACAGCTCAATTAGGACATAATTAAACGTATCTCTACATTGTCTCAATTTGCCAAAGTATTCACTCTACTGCGCACTACAGCAATCCACTGCACTGTGGGGACGCAAAGCCTCCCACTCTGCAGTCAGGGCCGGTGAGCTCAGGTTACCAGAGCTGAGAGGAGTAGCAGACAGTAAGGTAGCAGAACAGGCGCACAGTAGCACACGGAAGGCCCATCAGGGGTGCTGCAGTCCAGATCGCAGGCCGACCCCCCCAGCTCCCTGAGCTCCATCAGGCCACATCCTCATCCGGCAACCCGATCCTCCCTGGGAGCCCCCGATGGATCACTACAGATACTTGTTTAAACCACATCAGCCAAGACGGCCAGAGGGAGGATGCTTACTCTACTCCCAGCCAAAGGCAAACCGCATCAGAGATTCCGGCGCCGTCTTACCGCGACAGCAATAGAGTCTCCAGTGCCGGGATGGATCTAATCTAAAGTGGTGTTTTTCACCTTTTCAAAACAGAGTGTGTCTGGCTGTGCATGTTGGGCAAAAGTGACCTTTCTGCTGATCAGAGGGTGTTTTTCGGAAAGGGGAACACTGCACAGCGTCATGATGATGTCCTCATGCAGACAGCTGGCTCAGGAAAGCTTGGCTAAATCTCTGTTCAGTCCTGTGCACAAAAGGTGTGTGTGAGCCCATTCCTCTCCGGTCCCAGTGTTTCTGGGTCTCTTCCACTCCCATGCCCACTAAAGACCATCAATGTGTTTTTCACACAACTATGTGCTGGGCTGTGTGTTCAGGCATGCGTGGCATTTCCCCCTCAATCGCATCCAGTCACAACACACACACACACACACACACACACACACACACACACACACACACACACACACACACACACACACTCTTTCCTTCTACCCTCAGGCCTCGGCCAACTCTGCAGCTGCTGCTGTTGTTGTTGCTTTGTTGGTTGACACAGGTATGCAGCAACGTCACATGTGAAACCACTTTGTTTTTATTACTGAAGAGGCAGAGAATGGTCTAAAAGCTATTAAAGAAACTTTAAAACATTTACCAAAACAATGACGACTACAATGTATAGGAATATTGTCACATTATGTGACAATATTGATTGCAAGTATAAAGTATTAATCAATCTAAAGCTCACACTGTAGATGCGTCAGTAGTGTGGTAATATTAAACATCATATCCTATTAACTCACTCGTAATTCTTGAAGCAATTGTAATCAAAGCCTAAATGATTGGCGGATTGTTTGATAGATGATTGACAGAAAACAAATGAAATACTATTTTAATATATTATGTGATTTGTCTGGCAAAAATGTTAAATATAAACTAAATAAACACATTTGAGAACCTTTAAAAAGGAGCTACATCACAGGGATTACAAGTGTTCATGTGTAGAGCTGATCAATGGGATCGAACCCTATAACTAAGCCCAGGCCCAAGCTGAACTTCTGGATCCCTGGATGGATTTCTAGTAATCCCAAAATCACAGAATCTCAGTTCATGCCTCGACAGAAGCTCCCTCAGATTTATATTTGTAGCATAAAGAATGGCCTTTGCGGCAATCTTGCTCAATAAAACAGACAACTCTCTTTTTTTTTTCAAACTTGCCCACTATGTCATCATACACATTTACATCAGAGTCATTTCAGCTCCACTTTGAGCAACACGTCTAAATAAAATATTGTTACAGAGATGCCTGCTCTGTGACTCTTATTACCCAATGAAGTAGATACATCATGCCGATTTGGTCATTTGAAGAACAAAAGTAACCTGCAAGTTTAATGTTTTTGTTGTACGCAGTAATGCCATTAACAGAAATATGTTGCAGTCAGTTGCAGGCACCGAAGGTGACAAGCTGCATAGCTAAATAAGATGCTAAGATAGGCATTATTATGGGAAAGGCAAGGTAATGCTCAGGTAATGCTTTTTTTTCTTTTTCCTCGCAGATTCTGAGGTGTTTCCTCTCACTAAAAGTGGCTTCTAAAAATACCGGACTTCCCAGATCTGCTTCATTAAATACAGTGTGATTCCTGGCAGTGCTGCCTGGCTGGCGAGATGCGTTGGCTGGCTGTTTTGCTAGCTGGGTGACTGGTTGGGGTTAGTGAGAGCGTGTAAAGCCATCACATCATTTCAGCCTCGTACACATCACACTCTAATCCCTCTTGTGAATGTAGCTGAGACACCCATGAAGACAATTACAGAAGACTAATGCTTGGTTACGGGTAGAAACCAGGGATTGGCAACCTTTTTGATATTATGTGCCGTTCTAAAAAAGGTTAATATTACATTTCATTATAACAACACATCAAAATATATACCTCTAACGGATCTGTTCATTTTTTTCCCATCCATAGAAACATGTAAAAAATAAAAATTGACTCCCATAATCATATTATATTATATATGAAAGGAATATTCAAGACATGATGATGAAAACATCCACATCTAAGTTGAAGTCATTAATCTACCAACCATAAATAAACATAACAAATTCTGCAAGGAGGGCAACGAGTAATAGCCAATCAGAGACAGAGAAGAGGAGGTCTTCTCAGAATGTGGGTGGGGGAAAGAAAATCAAATTACCATTAATAATAGGTTAAGCAACTACAAACGGCTGAGAAAGAGGTCATTTGGCATGCAGATGAGAGAATACTTTTCAAAGAAACTCTTTGACAATGGTGGCACTCTTGCCTACAGTTGCTTATCCCTGGTATGAACTGTACATGGTATTCATCCCACATACACTTTACAACACAACACTGGTGAGAAACATAAACTGTACACATAAAATGAACACGTTACTGCTTCATTTGGCTCAGGCGCAGGATGTTTGCAGGCACAGTCCAACACCTGGCTGTGTACCCACCTGACCCCAGACCGGCAGCTGCCCAGTGAGAACCTCCAGCCATATGGACCAATGTTGAATCTCAACACAATTTAACAACACGGCACTTCAATAAATGCCTATTCTTTATATGACTCTGAAATGTTGCAAGCAACCACAGTACTTTGTTTCACATTTTTACTACTTCGACTTCAGAATGGGCTGATTGCTTGGTTCCCAGAGTGCCAATGTTTTCCCCCTCCTATGACGACATTGGGATGGTTAGGTTTAAGCATGGGGAGATTGGTTGGAGTTAGGGTAAGCCAATCAGAGGCAGAATAGAGCAAGTCATGTCTTTGCCATAGAATGAAAAATAAAACATTGCTTCTGGGATTGCTGCTAGCGGTGTCGTTTGGGGGCGTGCCTGTTTCGGCACACATGACCGTTTCCAAGCAGGCCAACTGCTTCGCCCCCAGAAGTGTTGCTTGCAGCGCTCTCAAGAACCGCATCACTTGTTAAACACAGAGAAATGAACAATTGTTCAGTAAAATTAGTACATCCAGCATCAAAGTAAAAGTCAATGAGCAGTGGCCTTTAAACGCCCGCTACTAACAACATGCTTGACTCCTGCCACCCCCCCTGTACACAGTGCACTGTTCATTTGATTATTCAAAGTTTATTCATATTGAACGTGTCCATATTGTACCAACTGTGTGACGTTCTTGGGTCCCAAACAATACAGCCGCCAAGTGTGAAGTGGATCGGTTCTCGAGATATGCGAAGGGCATACCCACATGCGGACCGCGACACAGACAGTCAGAGATTCCTCGCGTTATAGTTAGGTACCAAAACTTGGTTCAGCCTATCATCATCACAGCATCAGAATAGTAGTGGTGCTGATGCCAAGGCCTATTTCTGCAGATGACCATCTGCAGCTTTGCAGCACACGGTGCCCAGACTTCATCCTGGCACGGCGTCCGGCATACATTCTCCCTGCTGGCACGATGTCTGGATTCAAAATGACACATCTTAAATTTCACATCGACTTCAAGGAGGCCCTAATCCTGATTAAGCATAGCAACATTTGCCTTGAGCTAAAGAGCTGATGGGGATAAAAGTTTGTGTTCATTGCGAGCATTCCTACCAGGTTAAAATGGAGTGCGTCACAAACATGCGTTGTGACGCCACAAACAACAAAAGGCCATTAGTCGATTATTGAGCTGATAGCCAGTGGAATGTAAATCCTGAAATTACAGATCAGTTTGGTTACATCTTTAAGTGTATGTGTGTGTGAGTGTGTGTAAGGATTGGTATTTGTTTGCACATGCGTGTGTGTACATAGGGGGGGGGTCATATTTAGGATCATGTAACCAAAATGTATACATAGCTTACATTGCAGTCTCTGTCTGTATGTCTGACTGTAGTCTTGTCTTTCAGATGACAGTGGGTGGTTGTTGGCTCACTCAGACAGACTGCGGTGAAATGCTGTTGCTCAGCCCATTTCTCCAGTACATCTCCCTCTCCTCTTTGGGATATACGCCTCAGTGTCTGCCACCTCAGTGGAGCCTGACGTTCTGTACAGTCTTATTAGCCACTTTAAATATGACATCTGGATTTAGGGTTTCCTTTTTCCTCAACTTAATTTAATTTTCACAGTGAGTTTCTTGAGGGTACTCACAGTATCCTGTTTGTGAGGCTGCACTTGCTCTTTAAAAAAGGACAAGCTGCGGGTTCAGCAGGGACAGTTGTGCCCAGAGTTAACATCTGTTACGATGGGGACACTGAGACTATTCTCTCCAACTGGATAGCCTGTGCTGAGACTTTAGGCTTGTCCTTTCAAGTGTAATGGTCTGATAAGATACAACAGTCCCAGATGGTATCACAGTAAAACGGTATTGTATTGATCCAGTATCTGCCGTATACAAAGCTTCATTTCACATGAAATAGACCTTTCAGGGGTTACCTTTTCATTATAAACCTCATGCTTGTTTTGCCAATTTCCTATCTGCACAGGGAGTTAAAAGCTTGCAGCTACTTCATAAACAGCTCAACAACATAGAAGAATAAAAGGCACTTACTGCAGACTTTATGTCATGTTTGCACACTGATAAGACCAAAGAGGGCCATTGATGGGAAATGTTTGAGCCCATTGTATTTAACAATGGGCTGGTTTTCACTTGATCCTTTTACATCAAAGAGGTTGCCTGTAAACCAAAAGTAGGGGCTTTATTTCCTTAAACATCTCCTTTATTCCAAGTTATTGTAGGTGACAATCAAACAGCCGGTGTGGCTTACCATGTAAATGTAAAAAGGCACCAATTACACAAAAAAGCCATCACAGTTCAGTAAACAGTAACAACAGCACCAAATATGGCAGTTGCACAAAGCCCATGCAGTAAAAAAAAAAAACATCACCGTTTACAAGTCTCTGAACTAATTGGGGGTTACGTCCCCTTCAGTAAGTTTAACTCACAGGCTCAGCACAGATACAGGCCCGGGTTTCAACTTAAGTTTCTGCGTTTATCAGATTTTATCATGCCACAAGTCTAACATTCACTTGTGATCTAAACACAAGCAACAGCCACGATGCAGTGGAAACCATGGGATTGACAGACTGCAGACTCTTATCTAATCTCGACCATGTTTAGTTTAGGATTTACCCTGTTTAGGAACAGGGTAAATCCGCAACAGTATAAACTGCAGAGAGTTGGGCTCAAGAACATGAGGGACGGGAAGTAGCACGTTTGGCTATATGGGCCTAGGACAACCACGTGGGTCAAAGGTCAGAGGCTCGAGGCCAAAGGCCTTAGAGGGGCAGACTACGGATAAAGCCGTGCCTAGCCTTATTGTTCCAACAACAGAAGTGGGCAGCCGATGTGGATGGAGCAGGACAGCTGACAACTGCCTTAAACAGTCTCTAGCCCTCACTTCCTATTGGCTGCCTGTGACATCATGGTTCTATCCCCATGTTTCACCTCCTCTTTTCAGGGTGGGGGGAGAGTTCAGTTCTTCCTCCTACTCCTCGCCACATAACCAGGTCGTATCTCTCTCTCTCTTTCCCTCTCTTACACACATGCACACACACACACACACTCAGATTCATGTGCCCCTTTTAGGGACCTCATCAGCTTACATGGCCACTCTTGTACAGGAGGGAAGAGAGAGGGAAGGAAGTAGCAAGAAAACAAACGAAGAACAAAATAACTATTAGAAAGCCATACACTCACACATAGACACACTCGCACATACATATAAACACACTGCACATATGCTGTCATATTCTTCAGGCAGGCCTTTCTTAATTAACACAAGAAAAATATGGAGTTTTGGTTGGCACATCATGCTATTATTGTGAAAGTCTAGGTTTGACATTTTCACAAGCAGACAGCTCACTAAATTACTAGCTGGGCTGCACTGTGTCTCCAGTAATGAAACAAAAGGATGCTCACGGGGAAGGAGAGAAAGATATACAGAGAGAAAAAAAGACCCTAGGAGGCACATTGAGAAAGAATTGCTTAATATATAAAAGATGTGCTGAAAGAAAAACTGAAATCCCACATCGTTAACCAGTGTATTGAAAAAGACTTGTAGCGAAGGGATGTGGCTGTTTGGGGAGGTCTTAATCACTGAGATCGATACCTGTGTCAGACAGGTGTACCATGTCTGATGTCTAATTAGGGTGGAGGTGAAGGATGGAGGAAGGGGGTAAAAAACTGTCTCTAAGTCAGCCAGTCAGCTGACCTTCCTCTTCTCTGCCACGAACGGACGCAGTGTTCAGTCCAGGATCACATCCCTCCACGAGAGTTTAGCTCTTAGTCGGATTAAAGAGGAGCCAGTGCACATAGGAAAGGTGAAATGTCATCACAGCACCGCAGGCAGAATCAATGGGGCTGCAGCGGGGAGTATGGATGGAGCGGAGAGGTTTGCTGGCACTGAGGCAGAAGGATCTGCTCGACTCTGCGTGGACTCTACAAAGATTAGACATTAAACCACCTTCAGCCTAGGCCAGCAGCTCAGTAGCTTTTAAACTACCTTCCATCTAGTGTGTCCTACAAGGAAGATGATCCAAAATTGCAGCCTCATCATTAAAAAAGATAAAAAATAGTGTGAATATACAGTACATTTGAATATTAAAAGATGGCACAGAGAGCAGAGAGGACAGATGCCAGGAGAGGCAGGGAAAATGGCACAGAGAACAAGCCTGCCTCCAACCACAGGAAGTGTTGCGCCCCCACGGTGTCAAACATTAGACTTCAAGAAATGATTGAAAAAAAATAAAATACCCACGCTTTCTCCCCGAAACAAATAATGGCCTCCATTGTGAAATGCTGTGGCAACACTCACAGTCAGGAGAGACATGAAGACAGTTTGAAAACAGTGGGCCTTATCCCTCCCCTCCCTATCTCGTCTCTGCTCTCAAGGCCACAGACAACTTTCTCCTTCAGTTGGGACATAGACGGGGGCCACGCAACACTGTAGCCCACTTTGGAGTCCCCTGCTCAGAAAAATATGTCTTTGTCTTTTTGTCGTTACAGACCTCCCACAGCTCAACTGACTGGGCTGCAACAGTATTAGAGCACCAACCAGGGGGCCTAAGCCATGAGAAAGACACACTGCTGCAGACATGTTACACACATCCACTGAGAATGTCAGTCTACAAGTCCTGGAAGCCTTTTCTTTTTCCTTTGTTGTGACCCCAAATGTATGGTTTATCATAAACTGTTAATGAATAACCAATGTGAGCAAAGTTAGTCTTGATGAGTGAGATTGAGTACAACAATACATCTTTCCTCACAGCCGCATCTTTTGCTCATAAAAATATTTCAGACTTGTTGTCATTCCTCCAGCTCAGTTTTATTGAGCCTGAGGGTTTTCCCGAACAAATTACTTTACACCTGTTTTATGCCATCCTGAAGAGATCAATCTGTTCCTCCAACATACGTGTGGGGACCTGCAAAAAAAGGACACTGAGGAGGACCAAATTGCACATCATAAACTGTAACAAATGGAAGACCTAAGGCCATATTTACTGTTCCACACTGCAGCTCTCTCAGCAACAGAGGATACTGGCGATTCAAGTATTTTACTATAACGAAAGCCATAAAGATGATGATACAAAGACTTCTTTGTAGCATTTAAATTCTTAATACATTGTTATCTTTACTACATGACATACATTGCTGTTACATATTAACTGAGCCTGACAGTGCTCTGAGTTACACATTATCTAGTCCTTACTTTTGAACAATGAGTCCCTGCAAAGTGGCCAGAGTGAGAGGAGGCTCCACACCTGCTAGATCAGTGATTTCCTCCAGAATGACAAACATGAATGTGCACACACACACTCGCATACTTTTGAACAGCCGATGCTGTGCCGGCTGGCTTCAGACAACAAGGGGACGGATAGCTGGCTGAGAGAGGGAATGGGAGCACGCTGCTCAATCAATGAGTCATCAATCACACACACACACACACACGGAGACCTTATCCTTTAGCTACCATTCAAAAGAAAGCCATCAAAGTGCTGGCTCTGGCTCCAGGCCCTTTGCCAGGGTCAAACTTCCAAGCATTACTTTGTCTTGTGGTGGTTTGATTAGCGCTACTATTACTCTACCCTGGCCCCTCTCAGAGGAGTTGTGTGTGTGTGTGTGTGTGTGTGTGTGTGTGTGTGTTATACAGTCTGTTGTTATCCTAACTAGCCCACTGCTGCAGGGCCTCACTGTACTCTGCTGAGCTCTCAGACAACAAGGGGTTGTGAGAAGGCTGCCAAGCAAGCAGCAGCAATCATGTACACCTCTGTTGTCTATATTTGGTACCTGAAGGAAGGATGGGGAGAGCGAGCAAGTGAACACAATACATTGAAGAGATCCAACGAGTGATTATTAGCATTACTGAGTAATCTGTTGATTCTTTGGGGTTACCACTTTTGACAATAATTTTGCAACAACTTTAAAAATGTTTTCTGGTCAGGGCTATAATTGGTACAAATTATAGGGGAAATATAGACAATGTTCAATGGTACACTTCCAAGCAATTACTTCCAATTCATTACTAATATAACCAAGAGTGTTTTAGACAGAGCACAAGAGTTCAGATGAACATGAAAAATGTAATCTCTCTACAGGCAAGCCTACATTTTAAAAGTTCCCAATAGCAAATAAATAATAAATAAATGCTATGTTGAATACATTTATATTTCCTTACAATCAATATTACACATTTCTTTCCAGATTGCTTTCTATGAAATTATTAAGAAATAAAATGCAACAAATAAAGAGTTAATTGATTTAACATTTGGCTTCCAAAAGTTCAAGGAATTAAAAATGTCACTCACAAGTTCTAAGAGATGACAAAACCCAAACATATTGAATTTAAAATAATATTCAAAATATTTTCTTATTTATTCATGAATTACTGAAATGATTAATGGAAACTAATTGGCAAATTGTTTCAAAACTACATTAGAGAGTCAGTGGCAAAACCAGACCACCCACCAGATGAAAGGCACATTCCAATATTTCTTCCCAGCCCCATTGTGCCTGCAGGAGCACATTCCTGCTACATGAAGGCAACACCAGGCACACCTGAAGCATGTTATTACTGCATCGCCTGTACCCAAAGGGCAAAAACACACATTAACAGAGTTGTCTTGAGACCAAATGAGCACACCGTGTTCCCAATCTGACTTAGACGCAGAACACACACACAACATAAGCTTTATAGTAGCGCAAAGACTGAGATCTGAAACAAGAACAGTGACAAGCGGACTCAAGCGCAGCAGCTCTGGAGGCAGGCAGGGATCAGCAGAATTCATATACAGAGTGAGGAGTAAACAACACCAGAGGACGTCCTCGTGCCCCTGAGCGGCAGTGACAGCATGTCCTCCTGTCTGCACTGTCACTCTGTGTCAGCTCTCATTACCGACAGCGCCACACGACCAGCGCTGACCGACTGAGTGACTGACTGGCTAATGGCACCTGCTACCTTCTGCTGTACGGAGGAAGTTTCACTATCAATGACCTCATTCACGTAGCCTCACTGGCGCTTATAAAGATAGACAATAGATTATTAATTGATAATACATAAGTAACCAATTTATGTCTTGTTCTTGATGTGTTAAATATAAATATGTTATAGTTTATAGAGCAGAAATAAGGGGATATACTTGAATAGCCTCCAAGCAAAAAAAACTAAACTAAATTACTGCCATCAAGGAAACAAGTTGAACCAAACTTTCATCCCCTTCCACAGCCGGTCTCCCAGTGGCAATTATTGTCCGCCTCTCTGCCTTCACAAAGGTCCTGTCGGCTTATTCACCCACGGCCATAAGTTATTTGGATAGCACTACGGTGCTAGGGGAAATACAAATGAAAGGGTGGAGCAGGCCTGAATGTTCAACCCCTCTCCCTCGACACAAGACCCCCCCCCCCCCCGGTCCCATCATGCATCAAACAGAGCTGCACGGCCCTAACTCCCTGCAGAGACCCGAGGAAGGTCGCCGCAGCATTGTGCTGCCGGTTTAAGGGTAGACATAAGTCGGCTAGCGATGTGAGTGAGGGATCAATACATCTTGGCAGCTCAACGCCTCATGTCATGAGCGGCTATACTATGTAATATACTGCTTCAGAAAAGGAGAAAACTCTCTTTGACAATGGAGAAATAAAAAAAAAATCATAAAGGGATCTGTGCTGGCTTGGCTACAGTATCCTTGAAGGTTTTTGAAAAATAGTGAAATAGAAAACAGAGAGCGAGAGACCAAAAGGAAATAGAATACAGTTTCTGCTACCAATAAAAAAAAGAAGATCTCACAAACAGTTTTTAAAATAAACATGAATAAATGTGTATACCACCCTCCAAGGGAAGGAAACAACCTGGAAGAGAAACATGGTTGCTTGTATTTACTGGAAGACTTAACTGAAATAATAGTGCAAATAAACTAGTGTGCACTTGCCTGGTGAGCCCCTGGGAAAACCCCAGGGGGGATAGATTTCATGGTGTGACTGGGACAACAGGGGGAGCATAACAAATTATGTTTACAGACAATTCACACCACACGGATAAACAAATGCAACTCAAACGCAGGAAGACTTTATGAAAGTGTTGAGGTGTGCCTGTTATTCTTCATTGTGATGACTGATCTGCTGTAGCTGCTAAGCGAGCAGCCTCAGGCGGAAGCAAAGCCCAAATTGGGCCTTTGTTCCAGACTGCACAGTGTCTCAGCAGAGGCATGAACAAAACACAAAAACACAAAGTCTGTGAAGAGGCAAGAGTGTATGTGTGTGGGCCTACCCCAGGCTCCTCCTCAGCCTGGTCACACACACACCCACACAACTCCACCACAAGCGCCTCCGAGCCGCGTCTCACCCACTCACACACATACACAACACACAACCTGACCCGCCTCCCCTCTCGCTCTCTCTTCTTCCTTATTCCTCTCGGTCTCTTGCTCTCTCCTTCCCACCCTCATTCATAAAATGGCCGCTTCACAACTCCAGCTGCTGGCACGGAATTTAAGGATGAGGGGTCAGGGGCAGTAACGGGCCAGTCGGAACTTGTTTGTTCTATTTTTTCCCCTCCCTACCTTCTCTTTATGCACCCTTCTCTGTCTGGCTAACCGTTTCCACCCCGCACCAGCGAGGAGATTTGTCCGCCTAATTCTCCTCCTCACATATGCCAGCCTTCCTCATCCCTGTCCCCTTCCTCCTGCCCCCTCCCCTCCAAAACAAACCTGATACCCTCATGGCTTGGGAGGGAAACTGAAGCTATGCGTCTGGCAGGGAAAGGCAGGCGCAGAGCAGGGGCAGGAGCGAGCGCTGGTGGCTCCTCCTCAGAGGCCAGCGAGAGGGGAACGGGGACATTCTCAAGTTCCATCTCTGGAACACATCCTCCATGTTTCTGCAGTTTTACCACATCACACGCACACACATGCGTATCGAGGCTTTCAAAGCAACATGAGATTCATTGCTATAGCGTTTGCTTTTTTTTTTCCTCTCCCCGCTCTTGTCTCTCTTTGTAGTCCAGAAATAGGGGGAGATTTGTCCTAAACCTCTTGCAAGGTGGTATTTGTGCAGGACAGGCAATCTATGTTAAAGGCGACAAAAGAGACAAAATGCGGAAGAGCAAACAGATTGTGTCCCCCTGAGCAGCTCATACCAGTCTGCCACAGAGTTTTATAAACTGATCAATCAGACATTGACTGCACACCAGGCTTTGGTTCGAAGGAGAAAACAAAGACTTCAGTGCCAGAACCATTCAGACAACACCACAGGGTACAATAGTGTGTGTGTGTGTGTGTGTGTGTGTGTGTGTGTGTGTGTGTGTGTGTGTGTGTGTGTGTGTGTGTGTGTGTGTGTGTGTGTGTGTGCGCTCTCCTGTGGAGGAGGTGTGTGTATCCAGTCTGAGGTGAATGAGTGCATCATGCATCTGTTCCCCCCACTATGCCGCTTTGCAGCGTCTTCTGCTGTAAGCACACAAATTAAAACTCACTCAAGCAAGAGCTTTAGCTGCCCCCCTTCTCCATCCTCTCCTCTCCTCTCGCAGCCCCAAGCAGACAAGAAAGGAAGGAAAGGCTGCAGTGAAGAAGCCGAACAGACCCACCTCTTGCTGGAATAAGTTTTAATTTGGGAGGGTGGGGCTGGGCTTCTGTGGTAGGACATGCGCCACACAAAAGGGGCATGTGTTTAGTCAATGGCGCGCGCGCGCGCACACACACACACACACACACACACACACACACACACACACACACACACACACACACACACACACACACACACACACGGGTCAGTCTCGGGATAAGAGAGAAAGAGTCAACCACATAGTTTACTCTTTGCTGCATACAGCTCCTCTCAAATGACATGTCTCTTGTTTCTACATCATACATCTAAATGAGGACGCCAGACTTAACTATATATACACATATGTAAAGGAAAAGGTATGATCTGGTTATATAATCTCTATACTAGTAATGGAACTGTTACTGTGCCTTTACATCTCATAAAAGCGGCACATTTAGTTGTTCAGCTGTAACCAGGATATTCCATTTCCCCTCCTCAGCCCACAGGCTTTAGCCCACGCAGGCCACCTTCAGCCCACCCACCCACCCACCCTCTGCCTGCCTGTGTTTCAATCCTGGCCCCACTCCACTCAAACTTTCCACAGATGGACATGGAGCTGTGTGGACGTGTGTTAAGCACTCAGTGTACGTGCGTCAGCCACACCACAGCCCAGGGATCGGAGGATCAGAGGTGGAGTTGAGGGACACGGGGGTGGGATACTTGCAGGGGAATGGCGACATCATACGCCATATCTGAGCTGGCAGTGCAAAAGAGGGACAGCGGCAAACGAATGAACCAACATCCAGGCTGTGCTGCATAGTGTGGTTACGGCTGCCTGGCTATTTATACGTGTCCCTCCTTCAGAGAAGGAAGCCGCTTCTATTGGATCCAGATGTGAGAGCAGGGACAGACAGCAGACCGACAAAGGTGGCAGCCTGGACCCGGCGAAGGTTCTGCTGCTGCAGAGCTACTACGCTGTCATTTAGGAGACAGCTACTTTAGTCTACTATGACAAGGACAAGAACAAATGCACATTCGCCTTTGAAATGGATGGTCATAATAGAGTGAATTGTTGTGATGAAAAGCAAATTCAACTGAATTATTATTTTGTTTCTTTAGATGTACTGAGAACACAACAACAAAAACACAGCAACCATGTGTCGACAAATGCACATAATGGAACGCAAATCTAGGTCAGATAAAATAACTGTGGTTACTGAATCTGTCTCTGGAACTATCTTTGGACTTACATATTTCATTGACCCAGGTCAAGCTGCGATGGTAAAGAGGTTCAGGTAGACAGCATTCTTCTGACGGGCTAAGGTCGCAGCCCCATCAGAGGCTTCAAAGATTAAATCATGCAGCTCTCAGCCAGCCAACTAACATAACTTAACACTGCTCTCCTCCTACCCCTGCTTGACCATGGCACTTGAATGACAATGAGTGCTTGTGAGACAGGGCTAAATGTGTTGTGACCCCTGATGATGGATTGCCAGTGGCAGGCCCCCAGTGGGCCACGAGCCCATTGATCTACTAGAGGATTCAATGACACGTCATCAATCCCTAGGCTGAGCTCTCACAGATGTAAAGGTGGCGACTAGGCGAAGGAAGATAGGGGAGAAGGCCCTCAATATTTTTCCGTAGAGTAAGTTAAAATGACGGGGAAACGTGTACGTCTGTCCATTACTTTACAGCCTCTTTGCTTCTTTCACTATGACTGCTTGTTGTCCTTCTCTCTTAGTCAGGCTCTTACCGCCTCTGGACATGACGCAAGAGACAATAGAGGCTGTGGACAGCTGCTAATCTAGCCACATCTGGCCCTATCGTGCGACAGCCATACCTCTTCCACAGTGAATGGATACAGAGTATTGTCAGAGATGACAAACTGATCCGCTGTTGCATTAGATACGAGGCATGAGGAAGGTGTGAGAAAACACACTTTGCGGTAGTGGGACGTGAGGTCTTAACAGGAGCCATTGTGGACAGCTACCAGGCAGCCACACTGACTGGGGCCCATTCGCCGCTCTGATATGGCTCGAGTCTAAACACCGACGTCAGCCCACAAGCAGCCCGAGTGATGTCAACATGCTTTGACCAGGTGCCTAAATAAGTCTGTTTCACACAGAGGGGGGAGGAGAGGATGGGGGAGGAAGGAGAGCACGATCCAGACCCCAGAAACAGAAATTGGAATCAGCTTTGATTAGAGCAAGCAACATTAAACACCAGTAATTCACAGCAAACCTCACTGTCAGTGTATTGGTATAATTATGTGCCTTCTCTCAAATAACTTTGAGGCATTCCTGGTGCCCACAGTAGGGCCAGTGTTCAAATAAAATAGCACTATCTGGCTGACCAATGGCTGCTGGCTTGTATTTAAGAGAAGTGATACAGGAGCAAAGGAGACAGCAATACGAGTAAATCATTTCACCAGTTAGGGGTACATCAGTGTCATATCAGAATGAATAAACAGGTTTCTTGGAATAAAATCAGACCTTTGGGTAAGTCAATAATCTCCTCTGTTCCTTGTGTAATAAAATGTTCCCGTTTTCCGTTTTCTCTGTGGAGAGCAGAGTAACAAAGCCAGCCATGCTGTATAATTTAGCGTAGGGCTAGACGATATGGCCAAAATCTTCGAGCGCAATACAAGTAATTTCATCACTCGATAAGGATATAGATATATTGATATAGCATGCTGTCTGATGATTCAATAAATATATGAAATAACCTCCCTTTTTCTAGTTAAATATGAATTAAAAGTAAGAACTTCCTAAATGAACATAATAGTTTCAAGTATAGTCAATAGTTTAATTTACCTACACTTGGGTATTCCTATCAGCAGAACTTTTATCGATTCAGATTTTCTCAGTGTGCTCGTTATCAATTTAGACGACAAAATTGTCTTTCACGATATCTTGATATATGATTCCACTAAAAGGCATGACATATCTGACTGAATTATTACCCAGCTCTACGTTAGCTAATAGAGGAGATCCTGATGCTGAGCCGAGTTGTCGGTTTGGCTAAACAAAAAAGTGCATGGAGGAATGTCTCAAAAGGTTTTTAAAAAAAAGTAGGTTTGGCTATAAAATTAAATAGTTCTCTTTTGGTCTCACAAACAGACGCACAAATCCAGAGCACATTCCATTGATTCCTGTGTCGCCCCTGCACCCTCCTGGTACCCGTTCTGCTGGCTCCGCCCGCCAAGAGAGAAGCAGTAGATTGGTCCGGCATTCCATAAGCGTACGTGCTACACGACACTACAGAGGGGCAGGCCGAGTGGGCCCCTACCCTCACAGCACACACCATCACACTCAATCCCAACAAAACACACACGCAGACTCCAAAACACTTTGGCAGAACATGAAAACGGGAATGCTTTCTGATCTCTTTGGAGTATCGGGTTTCCTTCATGCATCACAAAGATTTCGGTCCACCATTTGGACAAATGAACGTGGAACCTGGCACCCCCGACACAATAATATCAAAACAGTTTTGAACTTGGGCTGTTGACCAATGAGAAGTAAAGAGGGCCTAATGTGCTTAAGTCAGAGCACAGACTGCCCACTGCTCTCCTAAGCCTGTTTGACCAGCTGTCTGTCTGCCTAAAGACAGACTAGAGAGCACCTTGTGCACACACTCACACACTTAAGGGAGGGAGCAGTAAATGCACTCCAACCTCCAGTCACCCCTCCCATCTGTTGCACCAACCGCCAAAATTAAATCACAACAACAGCAAATAACCTGTGCTTGGCTGCCTCCATTAAAACCTCAGGGGATCAAAACACACACATTCATCCTCATCAGACATCTATGCTGCAAGTGCCCTAAGCTAGAAAGGTTCCTGGGTCATTCATTAGTTTGTTATTGTTGTATTTTGATATGGATACTAGTTTTTTGTTCAATTTCATGTTATGTGTTTTTGTCAAGAAATAAGTGGTTTAATTTTGACATGCTTGTAGATCCTTAAATAAAATCAAAACCGAAAAGCACTTGCTAAACTTTAAAACTTGATCCTAGTATTATATAGAGTATGTTCCTACAATGCAGCACTGAGGTGCGAGTGCATCCCATAGTGTGTGTGCGTTTGTGTCTCCGTATTAGCAAAGAAAAGGTTTACTCAGTGGGATAGTTTGTTAGACCTCCCTCATCAGTGTACTACACCCCCCCCACCCCTCCTCCCCCGCCGTACATTTTCTCCGGTGTTAACCATCTCGTTCTGCGAGATGAATGACTACATTAATTGTCTTTGATAGCTCAGGGATCTGCCTTGTGCACAGGAGAGAACAGTGTGTGCTAGGCAGGGTCATTTTGTACAACTGTGTAAGTGTATGTACCTGTGTGTCAATGTGTGTGCATGCACGTTTACAGAAACAACTAAAAAGTTTGGACCACGCTTGATAGGCGACTTGTCCCGGTGCTCCCACTGTCTCCTGCTCTAAATTAAGCTCCTAATGGAACATGGCCACTTTGTCAGATGGACACATGGCAGCGCCTGGTCTCGTGCTCGCCCCTCTCCTCAGAGGTGAGCCCCCATGTTAGGCAACCACAACTCTACCTCGAGCTCTCAGATTGCTGCAGCTGTCAGGGAAGGCCCAAAGGACTCTGAGCTCAGTGAAGAGACACACACCTCGCTGTCTTTCTCACTCCCCTCTCTGTCACAAACACACATTTCTCCCTCAGTCTTCTTCTCTCTGTGGGGGGGTAAGGCTGTGGAGTGGTCACACTACGAGTTAAAAACACACAGCAGGAGTGCATTGCAATGAACACTTGTGTCAAAGCAGCCACAGGTGTCCAGCCGTGATACATGGCCTTACCCAGACATCTGGGAGATCCGCTGCTACAACATCAGCATGCAGACGGTGTGGGAGAGCTGTGCAGGCAGGGTTTGTCAGCATGTGTTGCTGTGCAGCAGTGCTGTATCATAATGGCACCTTTCTCCAGAGGGTACCTCTAATCCAGTTACAGATTTAAACAAGGCAAATGGTTCCAAGGCATCCATCCCACTTATCCTCGGATCACACGGAGAACAGAAAAGCTTCCCGCCAACCCAGCAGAGACTTCAAAGGGTTCAACAGTCCAAACATTTGTGGAAATTTGTGGAATGATTATTTGCACCTGACCCACAAGTGGACTTGAATTCCAGCCCATTACTCATATCCTTTGATGAAACAGACACAACAATTAAACCTGGAGTGTGAGGCATGCGAGTGATAGAGAAATCCTAATCCTATCTATTCATTCTTATTTACACTGGAGGAAACAGCAGAAAGGCAGGAAACCTGGCACTGACACAGAGAGTCAGTAAGTAGCCCAGAAGAAGATGCCGTAGTGGCATGACATCCAAAGAACATGATCATATATCTCTGGGGTTATGGAAGAATGTAGGTGACCATGCCAAGAGTAACAACGGCATTACAGCTGGACCATTCCCACTGCACAACGTCATATAGAAATCATCAGCGGCCCATACAGCTCTAAGCCAAGCCCACACACCCTGCGCCTGATGTGCTGAATTGGACCCAGTCCAAACTTGGGGCAATGCGACGTCAGCAGTGAATATGAGAAAAGACAACATTTAATTTAAAGGAAAAGTGACACCACTGAGCAGCATGCCTATGCAGATGCCTGCGTGGCAACCCGAACACGTCCTTTTACTATACAGCTCAATACTGCTACTTATGTCGGGGGGGGAAAAAACAGACGTGTCGTCACTGACTAATCACTATTAAGAGGAATAAGAAGGAGTGGAATTTTCTAAAAATACCCTGATTTGTTGGGGTCTTAGAGGCTAAACTCTGCATTCTGAAGAAGCTGAGTGCAAGTGACGTTTCAGCTGCTCACTTAACGTCATACATTCTTTATTTGAGCTGTGTGACTCCTTATTGCCCGAGGTAACCTCACAAAAACATGCTGAAGAATATGGGCTTGAAGTGGTGCAACACCTGAACAAAAGCTGGTACCTTACATTCTCACAAGTCTGGTCCATGGTGGTAAATTCCAGACATCCGCTGTTACAAAGCCTCACAAAGCGCTGGTGTCTATAATGAAAACGCAACATGATAACCTTTGAGGGCTCATCCATGCTTTCCACTTGATAGAAAAATGACTCAAGGAAAAAGAAATGAGTCACCCAGTAGGCACACTGGCTTACATTGTTTAACTATACTGATCCAGTGGATGAGGGTTACATGGAGGAAAGCTAGGCAGTTGAGCTGCCACAGGCCTGAACAAGCTGAGAGGTGGTGTTACAGACAGAAAGAGGACAACCTATGTCCCTCATTTCTCAATCCATTACATAAAAGGCCCCGGTGTTATCCTTTTGTAACTGTGGAAATGAACTGTACTGACAGCAAAGACTATTGTCTTGTATGTATTCACTGTCCAGAGCAAGGCTTTTTTTGTATCCTGAATAAGCAGGCCAACAGTGCCCACAGGCTGAGAGGAGGGGTGAGTTGGTGATGGAGTGTTGACAGCTTACATATAGTTTATCAGACAAAACAAGTGATGAGGAAACAATAGGCATTCTTACAGTTCTCCCCGAGAGGGTCAGACCACCCCCCCACATGCTGTGCCCTACAAAAGCAGAGCACTGTCTGTGTGTTACACAAGCGTCAACTAAGGCGTACACGGGGCATTAAGAACAACAGACAATTTCATGAGGCAGACATTACATCACCGGCACTGTGACAATATGTAAGACGCAGTAAGCCTAAGTATATAACAATTAGCTCATTTAACACAATCTGCACATTGTCTGTCCTCTTTGGCATCCCCCGTCCCTTATTACGGTTTCTCGTCTCCTTATCTCTCTCTCATAGACAGAGGAATCTTCGGTATGTAACAAGAATGCCACCAAGGAGACCGAACTTAAGTGACCCCAACTGAGGGGGTAAAACTGAGGGGCAGACAAAAACATAGATATGGTGAAGCTTAAGAATCCTCCTGCCAAAATGTTATTTCATACACAATACGTAGATTTTTCTTTGTTTGTAATTCTGTAAAAGAATATGAGTATCAGAAATCAGAGCTCCTGCTAAGGTCATAGATTGCAGGGCACCAGAAGCCACTAGTGACCAGGCAAGACTGAAAGACTATAAAGACAATGACATCAAAGGAGAGGCATTTCTTTTCAAAAACATCCACGTGCTCTTGTTTATTCCTGGTCCAGAGATTTTCTTCCATGGATTTAATGGAGCCACACACATTAGAAAAACTCAATTAGCAGATTTATTGTCCTTCTGCCCATGATCACAAGCATACGGAAGAGCGAGGAGCAGTTAACAACAAGTAAAGGCTGCCCAGATGAGCAGTGAAAAGGCGCTAGATCCAATAATACGGGGGCCATGCACCTATTACCTCGAAAGGATCAATTCAGAAGTGATGGCAGCAATGATAACCGATACTCAGATTAAATAAAACACTACTGTGCCAAAATTCTAACACAGAAATCGAATTACTTTCTCAATGTAACCGCAATTCCTGTCAATTCAGAAAACAATGAGGAGCTATCTTGGCTTTAGTGCTAGTCGGAATAGCCCCATGTCAGATGCTCAGTGTCCTATGTTAACTGTAAGTGCAATGACTCTAGAATCACTGCATTGCCTAATAGAGTCTATGATTTAACAGACTTAGATAAAGAGTCCAAACTAAACTAACAGACCATAAATGGACATTTGTAAGAGGCTAATTCATCTCTGCTGAGTAGCGCAGTTTAGTTAGACAGAACAATGGCACCGGGCTCTGATGAGGGTATGAGGCCACACTTAACATGATCTTCGCATGTCTCAAACCTCCTTCCGCCATGACTTTGAACTGAGGGGGAACACTGAACGGTAGAGGAACTTGAAACAATGAAGCACATGTACTGCTGTTGTCTGAGACCAGCAATGCACTGCTCCATTTGAAATGATGACAACATCAGCCTCAGTATTGTAATTCCAATCAGAAAGCCTCGACTCTCTGAGGATGCCCAGGACAGAGCTAAGATGGGGAAGGATGCCAAGCAATTAACTGGAAAACTCAATGGTTCAACAGTCACGGTCTGGAAGCATTTTAATAAGCTGGAAACTATTTCCAAAATGGTTGACGGTTCCGATGCCGACAAGAGACAAAGGCCTGCATTGTAAAAGGCAGAGTGTGTATTTTTCTTCGTTGATCAAGTTTACTGCCAAGAGGCATGGAACAGGCGACAGACCCAAGAGCAGTCGCCGTTGTTTCTTTAGGCCCCTCCTCCTCCCCCCACTTCCTCACACACACACACACACACACACACACACACACACACACACACACACACACACACACTTCTCCGCCAACATGCGAGACCTCCTCTATGTCAGAGAAAGAAATGCCACGCTGCAGACCATCCCCACAGTGGCCTGCCGCCAATATCCTGAATCAATCTGCAGTACGATAATTTGGGCCAATCAGAGGTTAAGTATTTACATGAGAAAGTTGAAGGCAGTAAAACCCCCAGAGATTCCTGGAATGGGTGTGTCACTTAGATGACAGAAAAAGCAAAAGGAAAATGAAAGAAATAATGTCACAGACAAACACACTTCCCAGCACAATGCCTCTGTTGCAGTTACAGACACACAACAGAGACTGAGATGCTTTTCATTGGCGTCTCTATGAGTCACCCTCACACAAAAGCCCTATTCCACAGTTCAGTCAGTCAACCACAAAAATACACACACACACACACACACACACACACACAAATAACGCTGACACATTTACACACAAAAACTAACAAAGCCAACAGATGGACAGATTTCTCTCTCACTTTTTCAGAACTTTAATGTGTGATTAATGTTGTGTGTTATGTATTTTTAGTGTGTTATTTCTATGATCATTTAACTTCAGTTAAAGTGTCTCCGAGTACCCTGAAAAGAACTCTTTACATAAAATGTGTAAATATTATCTTCTCGCCGGTATTTAGATTTTATATTTACGTTCCTTCTCCGCTCACTGTTTCAGCGGCCTTGGCTGGTGTTGATTAGTTGAAGGAAAGCTTTATCATTGAGCATATAGATCAGAGCTATGGGGGTATTTCCGGCACCATGGGGTTGACAGACTTGTTTGATCTTGTGTCAATGTGGATGTGACCTCACTGTTGGGTGGGGATATGAGAACCTCCACTTGTTTCTCTTTTAGTCTCAATCCTTTTTCACTCTTTCGGTAGCCGGCCTCTCTGGCAGGACATGACCTGCCCAGCTCATACTCACTCCATAAATCAGGGGCTGTGTCTCCGTCACTGCACTTAAAAAAAAAAAAAAAAGAGGCAGCGATGCTGCTTTACTTTGCTGTGCCCCAAGAGGCCGCTTCCTCCCACTGTACCACAGCCAAGAGTTTAAACACATGCTCATGTGCAGCAATTTCTGACACCCGCAGGCACAAAGTGACACGCCGAATACAGAGGTGTCTGTCTCCACGGCAGCACCAAAGAGCAAGTAGGGCAGAGCACATATTTACATACTAGAAGGTAACAATTTACATCTGATATTTACATCTACTACTCTGATGAAAAATCACAAAAGGCTAGTGTGTGCTGCTACGTCGATTGAACGGAAATAAATAAATACTGTGGTCTGAAAGTATTTCCTTCCCTTAGGCCATTGTGTAATTACTCCAGCCACTTCAGGCTTTAACATGTATTACAATATTGGCCAGTATACTAAAAGGTGTAAAAACTTCCAGGTTTGTGATTCTATATGGTATCTCAGCCCAGGGAGCAGCTAGGTTGTTTAATAAGCAGACGGTAACCAGACGCACAAAATGCTAATACCACTGTTCAAGGTCCAGTACATCTAATGTTCCTCTATGTGCCATTCCTGCCACTCGTGCCATCCCAGTAGCCCACAATCGGACTCATCCACACAGCCCGTCGACCCAGGACTGTCCTTCTCGAGGACAGAGGAAGTTGAGTTTATTAGCGGTAATGCTCAGTTAACAGCTAAGCTGGGGTTTGAAGTTTTGAGTAACGGGCACATATTTGAAGTCTCCCATGCAGCTGGAACTGTTCCGAGCGTGTAGGAAATCCGGCCTCTGACATCACATGAATCTGCCAGCCACAGTGCACATTTTTGTCCACAACCCATAATGATCCAAATAAGTCACCCCCATTGAACCCACCGCTCACATCGCTGTACTTCTTCTATTGTTCTCATGCACATACAAAGTCATGGCGTGTCAGAGAAGCCGGCTACGGCCAGTTGAGGTTCAATTGATAGAGTAAACCTGGCAATATGCTCCAAGTGAGAGCTAATTTGGCGTGATGTCACAGACGAAATGGCAGAATTGAGACCAAAAACAGAGGTTTGGCTTCATTCGCTACATTGTAGACAAGATGTCAGACCTGTCAAAATATTTTTGAAAGTTTTGCACAAGCCATTGCGTAACCTGACACTTGTCAACAGTGTCAAGTAAGTGGCTTAAGGTGGTGCATTCATGTAAGCTTAATTTTATATTACTTAATTTTTACTTGCACCTGCTCTCAGTGTGACTGCAGGGGAATGCATGGATGCCGCAAAATGAACACAACTGAAGGTGCAATGAGTTATTAAAAAGTAGTAGAAAGTACATACTGTAATATCCAGTTACATGATACTACTCTCTAAAATCAATTACGAACAGAATCTACAGAACAAAGAGATAAAAACAGGTCAAGGACTATAAATGGTATTACATTAGCACAATGTAGCAAATGTGCAATATGCCATGTGATCTTTAAATGTTTGGGCAGGCCAGGACACCACTAAGAGAGGAAATATCAGGTTTTTGGTTGTCTCTGTTTAACCTTAATCTAAACCCTCTGTCTACTTAACTGCCACTGGCTCACCCTCCATCAACGTTAAACATGTTAGAAACTTGCACACATATCCATAACTCTTAAACATTGTTATGTAGACAGGTCAATTGTGTTTATATGTCTGTTTCAATATAAGTAAGCACAGAATTAGCACAGAATTAGTGTACGAGCACGCACTTACCAAAAGAAATAATGAAATGGGTAAAAATGGAGGGCTTGTTACATGTTTAATCTAATGATAACCATTTGTTACAATTGTTCATTTGTGTGGCACAATGCAGATGGTCTTTGGGCTTGGATCACTGGCAAGCTGATCGCACTCCCTAATGACTCTGATGTAAACAAAATTAGCCACTCATTTGTAAAATGGCACAGAACAGAAGAAAGGGGAAAAAAAGGTTTCGACATGTATACTCTGTGCGGATGAATGACTTGCATACACAGAGCAAAAACAATGCTACAGTTCCTTGAACAAAAGCTACTTTGTGCGTGTGCCGGCTGTAGACACATACATGCAGGACGTACAGTGCATGGCATACGCATGCTGGAGGGCAGCGACACACATCCCCTCTCACACACCTCCCTGCCCCTCATTCATTTTCAGGATGACAAACATCTCCAGTTGGGTTTTAAATGTAAATAAATGTGATCTTAGAAAAGTTGATGTGACAACATGGAGAAAACCGTTCTTTTGTGTGTCAGCTCTCAAACTGAGTTATGACCTCCAATCCGATTTGGATAAAGCCTTATAAACAAAAGAATGTCAAAAGCATGTCTGGAATGTAGAGGTTTCACAACAACATTCAGATTCAGCTATTCTATTATTTCTAAAACAGAAACCTAAGTACATTGCTGCATTGATAAGGAGACAGAGAAGAAATCAAATAAATAGCACTAAACCCTGTACAGTTAATAAAACATACAAAGTGTTGCCGTCATATGCCACATTTCTACTGCATGGTGCGGCAGGTCTCTACTCAAGTGAACTTCCTCTTTTTTAATGTTTTCCAATAGCAGTAGTTGTAGATAGGACTTGATACTTTCTTTGGTACTACTTCAGTCGAGGGTCAAAGCGGACTGAGTTGATACTCAAAGGTGGAGTTAAAACACTGCAGACAACTAACTGGCCATAAAGAGTCGTCCCTAGCGCTACACGGGACATGCACAAACCCCCCAATTTTAGTTATTTTTTTCAAACCCAGTTAAAAAAAAATAATAATGTAAAAGCCAGCCAGCAAGACTACACCATACAATTGACAGAGTGCAGACGTTGCTCTGTTCCGTTTAGTCGTTTGGAGTGTTGCGTTGAAGAGATCAAGGTACTTTCCCGCAGTTTCGCTATGGCAATGGTGAAAATCTCACCGACACTGAGGAGGTACTATTTGCAGTGAAAACTGAAAGAGAGAAAAGGACCTGGTACCAAAAGGGAGTAGAGTCCAGTCCAGTCAAGCCAAACCATGCAGTGGTAATGACGCAATAGAAGCATCAGGAACAAAAGACGTGTTAGTTTTGCTCACTGTCAGAAAACAGAGACAGGCTTAAACTAATGTAGCATTCGGCTCTCCTCTTTTTACTTATGGCTATTTCTATGTACAGAAAGAACGACACACTCATGTTTTTAAATTGAACCATGCATCTTTTTTTCTTTTTCTGCCTACTCTACCACACTATTGAATCATTCCTTTTCATTGAAATCTGATATTTTGTATACCCATACTGTAGCTACAAGCGTAAACAGCAGATAAACAAAAATGTTGTGGTCCCTCCATTACCGGCTGGGAAAACAACAGAGAAAGTCAAAGCAGGATGAAGGTCGGGGGGTTTTCCTAAATAGGAGCATCTGTGTCATTACCCCACACACCGGCGGAGGAAGGGAGAAGGAAAGAAAAGGGTTGGAAGATAATACCATATATTATGCAGGGAGGTAGATGGAATGCAAAAACAAGCTTTTCACGAGCAAGTACATGTCTGGTCTGGAAAAGTGCTCACAACATTACATATGGGACCAAACAGTGTCTCACTGCTGGGAAGGGCCGACACAAGGACCACAACACAGAAAATACATGAGTGTATTTTGTACCGCATCATGGTGGGATGGTGGATTTTGACTGACTCATCAGCAGCAAGTCATGGCATTTCCAAACCACATCACAGTTAAACAGATATGTGCAACAGAACAAAAGCCAAAGCAAGCTAGCGGCCATTAGCGAGGAAAGGCTACGCTAAGTAAATGAGTAATAATATGTGAATGAGAATGGGTGGTGTTTACATGCAAGTCTGTCATGTTTATTAGGCAGCCACACTCAGAGAGAGAGAGAGAGAGAGAGAGACAGAGACAGAGACAGAGAGAGAGAGAATTCCTGTCGCACACTCAAGTGCAAACAAGCCTTGCCTCTGTAATTGATGCACTAATGGGAGTGGGTGGAGGGGACGAGTCCAGACTGGGACTTCAAAAGGACTGCTGGACGCTTATCAACAAATGTGTTCTCAGACACAAGAGGACGGAACAGATGAAAGGAGTGCTAATGCACCTCCACCTCCATCAAGCATCCACTCTGCTCTATCAGCAGCAGACCTGAGGAGCCAGGCTGCCATAGGAGGATGCTTAGTATCCCCACACACACACACACACACACACACACACACACACACACACACACACACACACACAGAGAGAGAGAGAGAGTGGGGGTCAATGAGTTCGTTAAATCGGTAAGCAAACAGAAGATCCTCACGCTTACATCCAGCAGGTTTAAATGAGGTCTAAAATAATAAGGAGATATTCAGAGCATCAATAAAGCATAAAACAGCTATTTGCAATGGAAATATATAGTGTATTGTCCAGCTCAGCAGAATATGAAGTCACTCTCCCTCTGTGTGTGTGTGTGTGTGTGTGTGTGTGTGTGTGTGTGTGTGTGTGTGTGTGTGTGTGTGTGTGTGTGTGTGTGTGTGTGTGTGTGTGTGTGTGTGTGTGTGTGTGTGTATCAGACTTTATTATTGGATTATGTTATTATTTTCTAAGAGAATTGTAGTTACAGGGTTGATTAAACCAAATAACAAGTCCCAAACCAGTTATCTAAGTCCACTTGTCTTTTTCTAGCTGATGAAGACAATGTAATATGGTTGAAAGCCTCACAAAAAACACAATCGCAGCATTTTGTTTGTGGTACATTATTTCATATGGTATTGTGCATACAGTTGCTATATTGCTTTATAATCAGCATATTGGAAACGTCGTTGTCATGTTATTTATTCTCACTACATCCCCAGCCCTGGCCTACATGACAAATTTCTCTGATGATCTCATTATAGGTCGGCACTGTGTTGTCATGCAGGTGTCCTGTTGGGTTACAGGAAAAGAGTGACAAAATTGTCACCTTACTTAGTCCTGCGCGTCTAAAGCCAATTTAGCGAGGATGAATGAGGATAGTGGCCGTTCCCAGGTGACGCGGCCTTTCCTCCCCCCCAAGCAGCAGGCAGAGATAGAGCTACAGTGGGGCGCTCCAGAGACCTCTATATTTATCTGACACAGTAACAAGCCGCTGTCTGACTGCTGCGTAGTGCAGTACAGCTGTACAGTTTCTCCTCAACCGAACCCCCCGCTCTCCCTATCGCTTCTCGGATTATGCTCCGCTGTGGCCAGTGATGAGGGAACCAGGGATGACCCAGCAGCATGTCATCACTTTGAGAGTCAACTTGAATAAAATTGCGTTTGCATCCGCGTCTACGGGAAGAAGAAATGCACTGAATTCTGGCACTGCATAGCTCATCTGCGGTGCTTCACACGCTGCTGGATTTCTCGACAGGAGGAGCCATATTTCAAAGTTGAGAGCCATATTTCATCCTGGGCCACCCCAATGCTGACAAAGCACCAACTGCTGATTGCTGTGTTTGAGTGGCCCATTGAGGCGGACGGCCAAGGAGCTGCTGGTCTGCCAAAAGAGTCATGCCAAGAGGGCTGGAGAAGGCAGAGGAGCCCCAACCACCTGTGCCCATTAGGCTGCGTGCTGACAACTGCACTAGGCCCTGGGGATCCCACCCAAACAAGCTGAGGAGTGAGAGGAAGGGGATGCAGCAGACATGGTCAAGGTCATTGACATAAAGCAGGCTAATATGACAAAAGACAAGCCAGGCTACTTTATGGATTGTTGACACTGAAAGATATACGGGGGAAGATTTGTAAAAAGCTGACATGATCAA
This sequence comes from Myoxocephalus aenaeus, assembly GCA_038501785.1. Lineage (NCBI taxonomy): Eukaryota > Metazoa > Chordata > Actinopteri > Perciformes > Cottidae > Myoxocephalus > Myoxocephalus aenaeus. The sequence continues at coordinate 11,205,611 of JBAMJR010000350.1, read as the reverse complement.
AACTTTGTTTGGAGCTAACATAACGTCAATCTTCATGCTGTCTAAGAGGAAACTGAAAGGGGTTGAGGGGAAGTTTGTTGTTGTCGTCCCAGGCATTTCATTTAGCGGTGTAATTCATGAGATTACCTTTGTAATTGTATGATGTTCTTTTATCTCCTCATCGTGCACATGCTCAGAAAAAGAACAGACGGCAAAACATTGCTGGCATGCTTGGGCCTGTATGATATCTCTTATATAGAAGGCACGCACACACACACCTCTAGATTTGATTATAAGATGTATCCCTATTCAAACTTGGTGTGTACCTGCCATCGACATGCCCCTGGGAAGTGGATCTGTTTTCAAAGAAACACACACATTTCAGCCATGTGGGGAGGGAAAGGTAGAGGGAGTAGATCGGAACCCCACCACACACACACACACACACACACACACACACACACACACACACACACACACACACACACACACGGAAGAAAATAGAGGAGCAGTGTTTCTATGAACTCAGTGAACCTGACTAACTATTCTGGCAAAGCACGATACTCTCCTCTCTCTGCGGTATGCCAGCGTATACCCTCACCTCTGCAGGAGAGATTTGTCTGCAGGAGATTTGTTTTTTCCCCCCGCTGTGGAATCAACCCATCCTCTCAGAGCTTACTTGCAGGCATGGCACATTATCTCCCAGGAAGCAATGCCAAGCCAGTGTAGTAGTGAGTAAATGGCTGGTCTGGCCTGCACTACATGGAGGGATAGAGCTGTGGCAGGCAGGCAGAGGCACAGATCAGGCGCCAAGGGCAGGCATAGACAGCGGGTGTGGACACTCGTCTCTCTCACCTCCCTGAGTGGCGTCACTAAAAGGCGGAGATAGACCTCATCCTTCCTGCCATTTAGAGCACGAGTAAAGGGAACCTACCACAGAGCCGGGGGCCCCACGGCTCTGTAAGAGGAAGTTGTACTATTCACGCGGATTTATGAATGAGTGTTGAGAGCAAAGGATGAGTCACAGCTTCCGAGCTGTACAGCCAGAAGGCAACAGGCAGCAGGCAGCATATCACCAGAGGTACTGGGTGGCTCAAAAAGGCATCAAGCAGGCTGGAGACGCACTACACACTGGGATGGCACACACATTTACACACACACACACACACACACACACACACACACACACACACACACACACACACACACACACACACACACACACACAGACACACAGACACACATTTGCACACACAGACGAACACAGCAGGCACAGTCACAGCGGGCCCACACAACCTGGGCACAAGTTGAGGAAAATGTGTTAAGAGAGTGATGGCACGTGAGGAGATGGAGTGTCTGTGTGCAGGTGTGTCAGTCAGTATCATTGGAGGCCAGCAGCATGACACACAAGTCCTATTTTAGTCAATCAAGTCTATGAGAGGAAACCAAGGAAGGGAGGCCAATCGGTCAGTGCTTTGAGAGGAGTCCTTTGTAGGCCACAGTGGACAGGAGTCGGATAAACTCACGGCACTGGCCATCAATGGACAATAAGCCCTGCTGTTCATACATGGACAATAACACACTGTATTATCATGTCATCATGAATGAACTTTGCTAACTTGCAATAATCTAATTGAAACTATGCAGAGAAAGACACTGCTGTTGACAAACGTTGGCAATAGCAGTCGACACGTGTCTGTGGCTTTTCATGAATTTCACCACACTCTACTCAAGCAGCGAAGCAAATATAATAGGTTACAATTTTGCATTTGGGAGGAAGTCAGAACAAATTCAAGCGAGAGGCAAAATAATTCCATTCTGACCAATCACACTTGCCACTCATGCTCCAGGCCTCTCAAAAGTCCAAAGGCAACCAATAAAATTAAATCGAGCAGAAAAACTATTTGTAACCAAACAGAGTTTTCCCCCTTGGTTTACGAGGGCTCAGGTTCTAGGTACCAAGTGAAGAAGGTCTCTGTTTTGGGTGAATGTAATAACATTGGCTGGTAACACTTCCCAAGAATTACATTTACGAATGTGACCTAGAAAATGTGGCAACGGCCAGGAAGAGAGACGGAGGAGGGAGGGTGCCACACACACACACACACACACACACACACACACACACACAACAGTGACAGCTAATGGTTGAAATTAATATGCTATTAGATCTTCGATATATAGATGAAAAGAAAGACGGAATTAAGCCCCTTTCCCACTGGACAAAATACCCACAAACACCCACTAACATCTGGCTGTTTTTTTTTTGTGGGAAGGTTACAATCAGCATTCATTCCTGGGACAAGTAACTCTGCAGTAGTCATGGTATTTATCGGCTCCAGTTCCGCTCGGCAGTGATAGAAACATGACACTCGGGTGGACACGCTAATTTCCACCCTTTTCTTTGTCATCTCCGCCACGAATTCAGTGTAAGCTGTGTCCGAACCTTGTTCCAAATTAGTCTGCACCAAGTTTAAAGAGAGACTGAATTGGAAACATATATATATAAAAAAAGAATGCTGCTGTTCTTTGTTTACTGACCCTGTTTTCCAGCGTTGATGTGATGTCGAACATGACACTCCAGAATTAAAAACAGAAAGCCATACTTGTCTACTGGCAATGGGAAAGGAGTCTATTGCCTATTGTTAGCAGGTTTCCACAAACTCAAATTTGCAGACATGGCTATCAACTATGAAACACCCCTTTAGGTTTTGATGAGTACTATTAACACTACAATGTATTACTCTGTATCTACTATTAACTATTCAGACACATTTGTAAAATTCAGTTATTCATGCTATTGCAGAGAGTTAAATAAGCACATTGACACCATTATCATATATGTCCGTTAAAAATGGAGCTAAAGGCAGTTAGCTTAGCATTAAGATTGGTAACAGAGGGAAACAGCTGGCTTGGCTCTGGTCAAACGTAACAACCAGTAGTAGTTCAAGAACGAACCAATTGTTTAATTCATACAAAAACTGAATTGAGGTGTTATATAGTAACTTTATATTTACTGTACAGACATGAGGTACTGTACTGAGAAATCCATGCAAGAAAATGAATATATGTAAAGATAAATACAAAAATATGTATTCCTTTAATAAAATGCTAATATCATTTGCTGATATAGCTTTGACACTAGCATTACAGCCTGTTGCTATTATAACCACATTAATCTTTGCTACTATAAATAGAATTTGCTCATTTTAGTTTTACTAGCAAAGTCGTTGTTACTTTCCACTTCACTATGAACATGTGTCTGCAATATTGTGACAGTCAATAATTAATGAATAAATAAGATGATGTGTCAAGTCAGACAGTTCCCTATTGAGAGACATTATACTGAAGGAGCAGCAGTAAGGAATAACAAGAGAAGCTGCTGTGTCCACGCTCGTTCTCCAACACGCAAACACACACATTGACAGCCGGTTGTTGCTTCTCTTGCCCTTGGAACACTGTTTATAAAGACATAAGCATCTAAGAGCACAAAGAGAACGAAAGGCTGCCGTGAAGGGAGCTTTGTCTGCTTTCTCTAATGTATTTATTCCAATGACAACATGGAGTTATAACACTAAATCAATCGTTCCCCGTCCTCTGGGGAAATATCAAGAGATAAGGGCGTGCGCGCAAACAAACTGAACAGGATGACTGTGTCTCACGTGTTGAATTCATTCATGTCTACACCAATGTAGAAAGTGCTGAAATGCCACGGCAGTTAAACAGCCCAGGACGCTGGGAAGCTCACCGATGACCTGGTGAACAGAAAGAAAATATGTGCATGCTAGTGGAGAACATGATGGATCTGATGAGTCCCTCTTTAGTCTGGTGGTTGTGGGAGGGCAGGAATTAATGAGTCTGATCGACATGAGTGCCATCTCTTTGGCACCAACGCTGGCACACTGCCTAAGCTCTGTACAAAATGGAGCAGAGCGCAGGCGAGTGGCTCATGCTGGTTGGAAACATCAGATGTATGAGTACTGAGTCATGGTGCAGAATGTGCCCCCAGGAAAGCTGTCAAGACTGGAATTTTAGCCCTTTCCTACATCCTGTCCCCGGGACCACAAGGACTTTGATAAGCTTCAGAAACGTCATTAAATATTTAAAAGCTTCCCTGTGTCTGCTGTTGGATAAACAAAAAAACAACTGACAGATGATCATAAGAACTCGGCTCACCTTGGTGCACAGCCACCTTAATCAAACACAACATAGACCGACATCAATATCAGCGCCACCATCAGTTAAACTGTGTGTTATTGCCAACAAATAGTCTCTGTATGGCCCTGCACATGTCGTCTGCACATACAGCCTGTGCTGTGTTTCCCCCTCTCTATCCCCTCACAACTGCAATGAGTAAGCCATCAGGAATTTCTACCTTATATACTTAAAGGGGCAGACTCATTCCACTAAACTTAACATACCGTACATGCCTTATTCCTAAAGTATCAATACATATAGCTCTTACACCGCACAAACAGAGCATAATTTCTACTCAGTTCGATCTTTCTGCAACTAATCTTGACAACAAGAAGCATGAGCTATATGTGGTAGTTCCAGAAATCAATTTACAAAAGCCTCTGAGGGTAAAGGAGGATTTGCATTGTGTTTGATTAAATCATGTTCCTGTCAATCCCATTTTGAATACATTAATTAGCACAGAGAGCAAAATAGAATAAAATAAAAATGCTGTTAACAATTAGTTGGATTTAACTCTGTTGCACACTGTTTTAAAAAGATAAGCCTTGTGATATTGTGTATATAAAGACTGAAACCAAAAATGTATCCTAGTATTGTCTGTGTAGTCAAAGCCTGCCATAGCTCTTTGTTAAGTGGCATAGTGTCAAACACACATTAATGACCAACACCGCAGCACTAGGTTCCTTTATTTTGATGACATGGGCACTGTAGTTTTTCTGGTGCTATAAATACTTGTTAGTGCACCAAATCCCCAGCTGAAAATAGTAGTCAACAAATTCCCTCCTGTTAGAGTAACATTTGCTAAGACCTACATCTTTAAAAGAAAATGACATAGCATTATTTTTGTTCAAGAAAGATTCACATCTTTCGTAGGAACCAATGGGGTTGAGGCTGAGTGCCACAGAGAGTGGATGGAAATCAGAAAACATTAAGAAATAGATTGCTGGTTTTTGTTATTTTATTGGATTTGTTGACAGTAAGAAAATAATTGAATATTGGCAGCCTTAACAACTCTATCAAAAGATATAAAACAGTCGATAAAAGGAGCAGAAAGAGTAGAAAAGTGCATCCTACTGTGAAGTGGCCTTAGGTCAGAGCACTCAGACCAGAGATATCAAGTGGGTCTCTGGCAAGCAGGGAGTAAAAATATTATCAAATGCAAAAGTCTCCCATGCCAGTGGAGAGCTCTCAACTGCCATGGCTTCTTCTGGGTTCAGTTCAAGGATACACATAGCACAGACTGTCTGTGGCATAACAGGACAGCAGGTCTTTTTACGTCAAATTTCACCTTACATCACTATAGCTCAGATGCTAAAATTCCAGCTGACACTGCACTGCAGTATTCTATGACATAAGAAGGCATGCGAGCTATGTGAGGACTACCATGTGTGAAAGTGTGTGCCTCCCCGTGGAGCTATGAAAACTAACCTGACATGAGCATGGACACAGCAGCATGGTCTCCTGCTCATCTGCCTAATTTGAAAGCCTCTTGTCTATCTGGCTTTGGCTCGGGCTCAGGGGCAGAAGGGAGGCCTGTCTGCACAAAACACAGACACAGAGACCTGAGAGGGCTATTTGAAGCAGGCCAGTTTTCAGTCACGGGATCCCCCAAAAATCAAAGCAAACAGTGTGCTATGTCAAAGGATCCAAGGCTTGGCCAAACAAGCCAGTTGGCTGTGACCACTACAGTGATGAGAGAGTGTCTCCTGACAAGTAAACAGAGCAGAGATATCTGACAGCCAGAGCTGTTAACAGCCCCTGATAAGCCCTGCAGAAAAGAGTGAGGTGGAAATAGAGGAAAAACTGACAAGGATAGGAGTTGAGAGGCTAAGCGAAGTGGAGAACGTCCATGAGGAAGAAACAGGCAGACAAAGTACAAAGTGGGGGAAACAGCAGCATGGAATATAGGGAGGATTTAGGAGGAAGCAAATGTTCAACCCACCAAGCACTGCGATTTAGTGAGAGCTTGCTGTTGAGCTTGTATACTTGACATTTGTCTGACATATCCCCTCAGTGCACCCTCCTCCTGTGTATGGCTCCTCAGTCAGGGCCTCTCTTTGCACTAAAAAGCACCCAGAACCTCTGCTCCAATCTACACATCCCAAAAAAGACACTCTCACTCACTTCCATTCGGCCACATGTACAGAATTAACCTTTAATTATTATTGTTTTCTATCCAGCATCATATACATCTAATACACTCAAAACTGTTGTGGGGGGGAAAGTATCTGGTAGGTGGACAAACATGTGGAAAGAGGAGTTTTGTTGTTGCTCTTTGAAGCACTAAAGGCCCAGAGGCTAAAGTAGTGTGCAGACAGCACTCCCTCCTCATGTAGTGTAATTAAAGAGCAGACCAGGCCATATTGACTATAAAACCACTGAATGCCCTTGAAGGAACATCTGTACTGGAGAAAAACAAGACAATTATGCAGAGGGGTGGAGGGAGGAGAGAGGAATCTTAAGCAGGAAGGAGAGAGGTAGACACATCAAGCCTTAAAAAGACAGGATGAGATGTTATCTGTGCATGAAGCATTGAATATTTACAGACCTCATAGACTTGCTCTAGCTTCATTCTGTCCTATTATTGCATCTGTAACTCCTCCTTTTTTTCCCACTGTGTTGCTCCCCGGAGCCTTTATCTGCAGCCTTGAGACCTCAGGGCCCTCGAGATGAATGCATTTACCCTGACCTCGGCCCGGGCCTCACTGAGAAGTGAACTGGTTCAAACAATACTCCTGCTCTGCCTCTCAAGTCCGGCATGTGAGAACAACAGACTGCAAAACACTACATAGTGTCTAGTGTGGGAAGAGCAGACGTGACTTGAAGGTCATTCACAATGCAGCGTTTTGTAAACAAAGCAAATGTCGGAAACTTTTGTTTTGTTGTTTGAACAAAAGATATTCATATAAAAAAAACAGAAAACTATTTCTGAAATTCCCATAGCCAACTGCATTTGGATCAAGGAATCGATAACACAAACCAGGGAGCTCAGACAGGTCAGTGCATACAAGAATAAACAGAAGCATAACAATAAACACCATAGTTTTCTATAGAGACGGACGTTACCACCAGGGAAAGGACCCACATGCTTGATTTCCACTATTTGTTCTGAGGGTCCCCAGGGTTGAAGGAGGGTGGTGTTTAAGACTCCCAACTGACCATGGGAGCTGTACAGGTCTTTAGTGGAAAAGGGCTGGAGGGACATTTACCCAGCATTATTTCACACAGATGAGAGGACAGAGACAAGGGCACGCAGCAGGAGTCTGAAACAAGTTTTCTATGCCAAAACTAAAGTCTAGGTTAACATAATCCTTTTCTCCCAAAAACAAATGTGTCTGTAAATCTATTCTTTACTCCACAATACAGTATGGATATTCAGACTCCAGAGAGAGAGGGACATATAAGAGGCCAGTCTCTCTCAAGTACCAAAGTGTTAATAGACATTGAAAAATTAAGACATTAAAAAAGGGAAATAGTATGTTGCGTACACAGCATTGATGCAACATCACCATCCAAACCTCAAATATAAAACATCTATCAAAGCAAAGCATCAGAAAGACGGAAGGCCATAACTTGTCCTATTATGTTATCAACATCTGAAAGGCCTTTCATTAATCATTTCTAAACATTATAAAAAACCTCCAGAATACCTCTGGTATTGGCAATTTCTTTGTGATATATTTTTGAGACAAACACCAAATGAAATTAATATATATAAAATATTTTTTTGTGATCTCCATTTCAACTGATAGGGAATTGTGTGTTATTCTTAAGTGAAGTCTGTGAAGGAATTTGACAACCTCTGCAAACCCTGTTCACCCTTGGAGAAATGTTAAAAAATAAAGCATAGATGGCCTAAGGAAACAACTAGGAGCTTGATATCTTTAAAAAAAAAAAAGCTGCATGAAAGCGATATTGAAAAAATAGTTGGATTTTATGTCAGGAAGAACGAAACGTTTCATCAGCAGCTCAGCTTAGTCAGTCTGTGTCAAACAGGCTGCAGGAGTACAACTGCCTGCTACAGTAGTTTTGAAGAGGCATGAGACAGCTGATCTGGTTGTCCCAATTTCTAATCAAAATGTACAAGCGGTCTCTCACTCTGAAATCGGAGAGAGTAAGCGCGGTGAAGATATGTAATGTTGCTACAAGCCGCTACACTCGTCTTGAGAGCTGTGTGAATATAGATAGATGATATGACCCTCCCCTGAACTGTTTTTAAAAATGCATGACCCTACCGCGGGGCCGAAGTTATACAAGGATGACCCTCCCCCAAATTCTTCAATACACCCCTTTTCATAAATTGCAAAAAGTCCCTAAGGCAAATATTTAACTGACATGGTCCAGACAGGTAGACTAGCTCATTTCTTGGCAGATCAACATTCACCTCAACTGAGTATGCCTTTCTAATACCTGGTGCTCTATATTGCAGCCATCCTTCACTCCACAAATAGCCTGATCTAAAGACAAGGTCTCCATAATGAACAGAGAGGAAATGTTTGCACTGGCCCGTGGACAATCCTGCAGCCTGACGGAAATGAAGGAAAAACACTGCCTAGATTCATGGGATTTGTTCGCCAGTGAAAAAAGGCACAATTTCAGAATGTTTATAAGACTGGAAACCACCTACATTGATCAAAGTCACATCTAAATGTACTGTACTTGTATCATAAAATGTGCACACTGCCGTTCAAAGTCAAAATGTATTTTTCGCAAACATAACAAATAAAGCCGCTTTATTCTTTCTCAACATTATGTGCTGGGATAAAGTATAAAACAAAAACAGAACTCAGGTTACCTTTCTGGCACTGGCTGGAGGTCCAACAGCGGTAGTCGTAGTTGTCATTGAACGACGTCCTCTGACAAAGAGGGTTATCCTCCATGATGCCTGGGCAGACATTGTCACACTCCTTTGCCTTCTTATTCCCATTGATAACATTGTTGAACTCGGCATCCATAATATGAGACCAGTCCACTGAGTCCAGGTAGCAGAGCTCAGGGTTCTTTTCAATCCGCATCGCTCCCCGGGTGATGTTCCTTAGGTTGTACAGGCCGATGTCCTTCAGGCTGGTCATCTCGTAGATCACCAGGGCGTAGTTGTAGAAGAGATTGCGCCCACGTATGACACTCAGGTTGGGGAAGAGCGTGCTGAGGCTGTCCAGGCCCGAGACACGAAACAGCAGCAGGTAGTCGGTGATGACGGTCAGCTTTGGGAAACTAAGGGAGCGAAAGTCGTCCTGGTGGATGTTGTTGTTCTTGTCGTTGATGAGGAGGATCTGCAGGTAGCCCTCCACCACCGTGCAGTTCTCCAGCCGCTTGAACTCGCCGATCTCATTTCGGATGTCGATACTCGGACCACAGACTGGAATAGACAGAGAAAGACGACACATGAAGGTGCATCCTCATGACACGTCATCAACAATGCATCTACAATGGAGAGTATTACATTTTATTTTGTATCAGAAATGAATGTAACAGAAATGTTGGGCAGGATGCTTCATGCAGATTACTTTTGCCAAAATATTTGTATTATAATAATCTTCTTGAGGCATATAATCCTGTTTGTCAAGATGGTGAGGCTGGTACTTAGCTGGCAACATGTCACACATACAAATCATACAGAGCTCTGAAAAAGACTGTGTGCTGTGCTAGGGAATCATATGTCAAGCTACATTGTATGAAATAGGTTTGTGTTCTCACAGGCATGTTTATCATAGCATGGAATATACGTTATCATCAGGGTAAAGACATTTTTAACATAGAGGTGACTTATTTAGCTTTACAATGAGTTGCACAGGTTAACACGTTGATACATCCTCTGTATCGGTATCCATCATATCAAATGCAAACCTTTCCCTGTAAAATGTTGTGTCTGTCACCTCAGATAACCCCAGCGCTTGAATAAGCCATTCCTCTGTCCTCGGAAAACAACACTTGAAACCTGTGCCTGGATCGCTCTCCAAGACACGCACGCACGCACTCACATATGCACGCACACGCACATATGCGCGCGCACACACACACACACACTAACGACAAAGACACCATTCATTATTGATGGCAATCAACTCTCCCGCTAATCGTGCATATCAATTACTACATCTGGGAATTAATGGAAGATGATATTCGCATGGTATTGTTCTCTAATGCTGTGGCATTACTTTTTTGGTCCGATATAACTTTAGTATTTTCTAATGAAGTGAGATCTAGAGCCGCTTCATCGACAACACTGTCATGTTGCAAATAAATACGTTATATAAATTGCTTTCATGCTGTATCATATTTTAAACAGATATCGGAACATTTTAATTAATGCAATTGAAATGCTTCGGTCGATGTGGTGACGTTTGCATTCGTACCTCTTTGGAGACCTTTCTTTTAGCTAACTATTTCAACAATTTAGTCATACAGCGGCCTGTTTGAACCGTAGAACCGTAGTCAAAATGGCGGAAGTAGACGACGCGCATCTACTTCCGCCATTTTGAGTTTCTGGCGTATCGCCAGCGGCGTAACAGCGACATCGAGGTCCCGCCCACACAACCGCCCGAGCCAATCACGAGCCACCTCGCCTCGCCTCGCCCGCTGCCACGTAAACACCCATAGCATCGTGCTAGCTGTTTGGCTCCAACAATAACCATAATATCTCTACAACTAACGGGATATAAGATCAAATTGACACATGTTCTGTTACACAGATTTATGAACTACACTGCAACCAGCAACAGGAAACCATCAAGATAGTTTGGCTTCACTTTATACCCTTACATAGCTAACACTTTAATTCATATTATCATATATCATTCATATTTTAACCATTATAGCTATAGCTACCCATTACTTTTGGCTATTAAAAACATGTATCAAATACGTTTAGCTGTCTCTTTCCAGCATTTCTACCATTCATTTCAATTTAAAAACTGTTTGGACCACTCTCAATTGCAACACATAGTGTTCAGGTGTCACAGCTGACCCAATATGTGCAGATATATTTTCAATTAGTGATTTTTAGTTGGTGAGTAATTTCTTCCTCAAATTAATTGTTTCCACATACCTCTAAGCAACTGTGCCTCCTGGGATTCAAGCCTACTCCTGTTTGGGAAACACTGCTCAAATGCCACTAACAAAAAGCTGAAAAGTTCCAAATCTCTAAACTCCCTTATATACATACATTGCATTACATGTTTATGAACAATACATGATTTATATAGTTCCAGAATTGGCACATACTGAAGCGAACAGGTTGCATAATATTTTTAACTGTGTAAAAGAAGGTTCAACAGTCAGCACAGGAAATGCCTTGACATATGAGCTCCTTGCTTAAACCTGTTATGTTCTTACAGAGGCTTAGGACGCCATTGCAGTGAGAGACACTGTCACAGCGCCTGTCCAAGAGACACAGGCATGTTTTCAATAAGAGTCTTTGATCCTCGTCAAATCACCAGGGATAACGCAAAGAGCTGAACTGTTTCTAGTCCTAAAATAAATACTGTGCCACCAGATGTCTTTCTAAAATGGTTGAAGAGATCTTTAAAAAAAAAAAAAAGAGATAAGTGACCTCCCTTTGGCATATATTTAACCATATGATGTGCAAGTGCTCTCAAAATGTCCCTTTGAGTAAATTAACTTCCCCCTCTAAAAAAAGGCCATGTTTGAGGTTCTTTGTTCAAACTAGTCTGCCAAAAATAGAAGCTGCATTGTTTCTATGGGTGAGTGGGCTATATTTGGTCCTGTCAGGGTCTTTCACTTCTCCAAATTTAGAACGGAAACGATTACTCCACAAGAAAATAGTATTTGCTTTCTCCAATCAACACCAATGCCCCAGGGCTCCACTTGTGAGCCATCGAACTGCATGTCTTCTTTGTTTCATTGAGAATTCTCTCCCAGCTTCTTCAGCAGCCGGAGAGAGAGGGAGGAGGGGTGGAGCCACTCAAATACAAAGACTAATTTGTTTGTTAGTAAAGAGAGACTCTCGGCCCCACTTCCTGATGAGGGCATTAATAAAAGCAGGGGGCGTCTGGCCAGAGAATGGGAGGGGGGAGCGAAAAGACACTGACGAAAGAGAGATACGTTTTCTGCCATGTGAAAGCCATCTGAGGCCATCTTACTGGTGTAAAAACCCAACAAACAAAAACTGCTAAATGTATTAAATGTATTTCTGGGTGTCAAATATTCCTGTGTCTTTTATCACTACCTCCAATCAATTTATACTAATAACTGCTGAGTAGAAAGAAAGAAGAATAGAGCAAAGAAATACAGAATGAAAGGAACACCTCCTCTTTGTGATTTCCTTGTTCTACTCATTGGACATGTTAAGCACCAGGAATTCCAATAATTTCCTTGGGAAAGGATTGAGTAGGATGTTGCCTCAAACTAAAAAAATCTGTTTTTTAAACAGAAACGTATTAGTGTGGATGTAGCCGCAGCCTCCAGGCTTCTTTGATTCTTTCCAGTCAATCCATTTGTTGTGAAGACAGCAATGCTTAAATCAAATGTGGATCCCAAACCCTTTATTTATTGCTACATAAACAGGAAGAAGTGGTGGGAATTTTTTTTAAATGCTGACATATAATAATAATAATAATAATGACCAAGAAGTGATGTGAACATTTTAGCAGCATTGTCCACAAAGGGGGCTATGCCTGCATACACGTGTCTGTCTCTCCCTCCTGTCTCTCTTTGCTCTTCACACTGCTGAGTAAACACACATATCTCCACAGCGTAATGCGATCCATCGGCTCATGTTTATGATTGATAAACCTTGCCCTCTGGGGAAATGTCATCTCTCACACACACACACACACACACACACACACACACACACACACACACACACACACACACAATATAGCATTAAGGGAGCTCCACCTATTTATAATATGCTATAGAAAAAAAAAGACCCAAAACTATAGAAAATCTCTGGTTTCGGAAATAAATAAAAACATATGCATCTTGTATGAAAGAAAATGTGAAAATACCTTAACTTGGGTGTGATATCTGCTTCTACTTATTAGAGGTGCATATAGATGCATTATATGGCATGAACAAAAGTTACACAGGGAAGATTTAACTCACTGAACCATAAGAATCAGCACACAAAATTCCCACTGAAATCCAGTTCTCGTTGATGCAGGGAGGGAGCTGGTCACTGTGCGGTCATATCCCTTCACACCTGCCACATCAACTGGCCCTAATCCCCAGCACACTGGAAATCATCTGACCAGGCCACTTCCCCTCAGCAGACCTTACTTCAAACACTGTGGCTCAGATTTCACCAAAACCCCAAACAGTAACACTACACTCTCCATCACAACAAAGCTCACGCAAAGACTGCCCCCTCCCAAAATAAGGGGAGAGGGTAGGAGGTAACATACTCTATGTTTACAGTAGAACGTGAACATTGTACACAACTGTACTGCTCCATTACAGTGAAATATGGTTTGCAGGGATTTTATATCCAGGGTTAATGTCTGCAAGGATATAAGGAAGCCTGCAGGAAATGTAGAAAAAAATGAGAAGGGAAATTGAGGACCTTTAATAGTATTTAAATGTAAGTGGTGATAAATGTATTACTTTCTTGGAAACTTGTAGCATAAAATCCTTTCTTGGAGTCACCCCAAAATTATTTTTCCCACCACTGCTTGGGATGCAGCTGTTTGTGAACAGAAACACAAGTTTCTGTCAGGTTCACTACACGGCCTCTCTGTTGGATATGAATGAAATCCATAAAAGAAAACAAAGTGAATAACAAAGCATAATTTCAGCCGTTCATCTAATTAATAGATGTAATCTGAAGCTATAGCCCTTTATGACAGTTTACTGCTATATTTGATGCACCTGTGCTCTAAAATCACATGCATATATGAATACAACTTGCCTTCTTTATACAACCTTCATTTATTCTTCATTAAACACAAATAAGCAAACGATGACCTAACGATTGAAACAACGCTAACATCTAACAATGGTTTCCTCGCTGAGAATCTAAAAACACCTCTGAGATTAATCTCTGGCTGATGAATTCTCCACAGGGGACAGATCCACATTCAGTTCTTGATGAACAGCTTTCAACTGATACACCAAGTGCCATCCATTGGAGGAGCTAATATTTGTAATCATCTCATAAATTGTACAATACTCCACAGGCCAATTAATCGGCAGCCTATGATGATGTATGTGCGGTTGGCCGGAGACTGCGTTTGAGCAAATCCAAAAGCAGGCCACTTGAAATAAAGTGTTTAATTAAGCATTGTAAACCTCAGCTGGCAGCCTGGAGGAGCTGCAGGACAGAATTTGACTGCACTCTCACAAACTAGCCCAGTGACACACTTTCACATCCTTACACAGGGGCACGCCACTGACTCAGGCTGTCCCGCTGCAGTACACACAGAGAGCTGCACAATAAACGCACATGCATGCACACAAACACACTAGCACACTAGCACACACAACATAGTGCTATGGACACTCACTACACTTGGCAGGGGGTGATACAAGGCATTCCTGCATCCAGCCAAGCCAGGAATAGGGGAAGGGAACGCATGGTGGAGGGGTGGAGGGAGTGCATGTAACCGTGTAGCCCCGGTCACAAGATGGAGTGAGACACCTTGGAGTAGAGTTACAGCACTCATATTTGAGCCACTTGCCCCTCTGGCACGTTAGTTTGAATGTATGGATATTGCATTGTTTCTAATTGTCAGTTTGTGAAATTCTACATGTACAATTTGTTTAAAAAACAACTAATAAACACACACACATATATATATATATATATATATATATATATATATATATATATATATATATATATATATATATATATATATATATATATATATATATATATATATAAGCCACTTGCCAGAACACGACAGGGAGAGCTGAACTGCAACATGCCATACCCCAAATGGAACAGTGGGAGGGGTGCCTGTCAAGCACAATGCTTGCTAACGTTTGATTATTTATGCCGCCATTCAAGTTTTCCGCAGCAACATGTCCCTTCATAAATAACTAAACAAGAACATTGGTGTGCCCTCATAGAACGGGACAGAGGGTGCCTGTACTCACACAACCCCTGCGCCAATGTTGTTGGTGACATATCTATTTATAACCCTAATAGTAGTGGTGCCAAGTGATGAAGTTAAGCGCATCGGTCTGTACAGGAGACCGCTCCGTATGAACAGCAAAAGCCAATAAAACAGTTTACAAACTCTCCACTCTTCCAATCAACAAAACCAAGTCTGTTTCTCTTGCAAGTGTATTTTTGCACATTTCCAAACATCGAGTCTCTATCTACCTCGCGCTCTCCCTCTCTCCCTTTTAGAGACTTGTTTGCTGCATACACTTTGAAGCCAAGGCATGGAAAGTTTACTGTGGTGAGAGTTAAAAGGTATCGTAATTGCATATTATTGGTGTGGACAGATTATCAAAATGAATAAGAGAGAAAAATAAATAAAGTGTTAAACCCATAATGGAGCTCTTGGATATCTGTGATTTTCCACTAAGTGATGATAGATATTCTCTGCAATGAAATAAACATCAATAAACTGGTGAGACCTGTCTTGATATTCACCACAGTCTTTGTCTGGGAATGCTTTGTTCTGAAAAGCGTGATGTATTAGACACCACAACACGTCAAGATCTGAGAGCAACCACTTGTCTCCCAGCCCCCTGCTGCATTCTTGGGTGTCTCTCTAACTCAGGAGCGTGCACAGAAATGCACCCCCACATGGCTGTGGTCGGACCACTGGTCAATAGGACAAGAACTTTGTTCTTCTTCTTTTCAAATGCTAATAGAGGTTAGTCTGCATGTCTCCTTCCCTTTCCATGTCAAGTTGTCTCCACCATCCCACATGTCCTCTCAGGAAACAGGCAAATTAGTACGGAAGTGACGCAATACCCCTTAACACACAGACACACACACACACACGTACGCATGCAAAAACAAATCATGTCATGCCACCCAAGTTACGCAGACACACAATCTCTGTACTGAAGGTGGAACGGTGCAACTGGAAGGGTCTTGATGTTTACTGAGCAGCAGTTAAATGACTTTAAATTGAAATAAACACCATTAAACCTCTCTTACTTCAAACTGAACATGACTTTGACAAAGTTTTGAAGTTGAAGTCGTCTAAACATGTTCTTTATTATGGACAGAAGTTATACCAAAAATTGTCTAAATCATTTTTATTAGTTAGTTTTGGCTTAGATTTTTTAAAGAGAGATTAATTTGACATTAGCTTTGCCCAACATGGTATTTAGAGAGATTCAACTGAAAAGTCTAGTGTACATCATCACCAAGCAGTTAGAGGACTTTTTTTAGATAGCCGTCTATGTGAAGGAAGCCTCATTTAGGAACCCTCATTTAACCTCCTAATTCCCAGTCGTTCTATTATAGCATTGACAAAAAAGCACCCTTGATCCTTTGCGAGATATGATTAATTAAGATCGCTTTAGAATATATGAGAAATGTACAATATACTCGCTGAAGCATTGATGAGCACATTCTACATTTTAAACCATAAAACAAAACATTAAAATCACCCACTGAAATGGGTAGAAGAATACGCTCAAGACATTTAACATGAGTAAACAGAAAGTACTTCATGTGAGGTTATTCCATGAGAAATAATCAGTGCAAGTCTGTTATTGTTTGGTAAAGTACATAAAAGCACTCAAACTGAAATCCTAACAAAGAAAATAAAACCTTTAACGTTTGAATATAAATAAATTCACATCCTACACTAAGAGTCTCTGTATTATAAATTGTTCAAGACAACAAAAAAAGCAATTTTTCATCTCATGTTTTCATCAGTGTGAACACGTGATGGTACTGGAGAGGAAACGCGCCTGCTGCAGGAGCTGCTTATGTGAAGGCTTGCATTAAATCACCGCTACATGCATAGCGTTACACAGAGTAGTAACTATAGTTTACTGAGAACATCATCACTTCCGACAATACGATATAGTGGTTTTAATCACGGGGACTGTTTAGGAACATAGTCGGCTGAAGTAAGCATTTTGTATATGTTGTTTGCATGTTGTTGTTGTTGTTGTTGTTGTTTTCGTCATGTGGCTTTTAAGAAGCAACGGTGTGTGTTGTGATTTAGGGTTTTCATGCGCAGCGACGCCACACCACGAAATGCAAAATGGCCACATGGTCGTAGTAACCTTCAGCTCTGGTCCCTAGATTCATCCTCTGCTCTCTGGCTATCTAGCGTGAAGATTACGGCGACGTCTGTCTATATCTCTACTCTCTACCTATCTCCGAATAAACAAAATCGCTTCATCAAATGAGGCGACATTGCGCACAATAAAGCAGATGTTGCTTGGATGTGTTCACCTACTGACGGGCAGCTGTACCACATGGTCCTCAGATAATATGCAAGTAAAAAGGCACAGGTCGTAAAGCTATATGCTCATTAGGTTTGCCGTATTGAGTATATAAGACCTATAAAAAAAAAAAAAGATGAGAAGGTGTTCCCCTTATTTTCGTTTTAATAAATACAGTTTAACCAATTATTCATCCCAGTCAGCAGAATACTGCTTTACAAGAGGCGTTGAGACACAACAAGCACATTCTCTATTAAGGTCAACCCCTGTGTAACCAATAAACTTGAATAAAATATTATAATAAAAAAAATACTTACTCTCTCCATGTGTGGACCAGATGCAGATAGTAGAGACAGAGAGCATCAGACCCCAAAACAAGGTCGGGCTACCCATCCGTGTGTCAGATATCATGTTCTTTAACATTATTCTCTTCTCAAAAAACTAAAAAGGCAGGGATATAATTGAAATAAAATAGTGAAAGTTGCACACATCAGCTCCGGAAAAATATATACGAAAAAGAGGGGAAAACAAATGTCTGTAGCCCAAAAGGGCTACTCTATGGTAGCCTGCAAATGCGTGGCTTCCAGGATTTACTCTGAAAATATATAAATAAATGTGTACAAAATCGCTAGAAAAAGATATTCCTTTGAAGAAAAGAAAAAAAATACTAAAACAGTCTGCTATTTTTGCCAATCACAGGATACTTTGACGTCGGCTGGTATGGCACACAAGCCAGTGATTTTACTGGATAAATGATGGTAATCCCCATCTTCAGTCTCCATCTCTTGAAAACAGCAGTGCGCTTACAGTGCGATCAGGCCTGGCAATAACAATGTAAAAAATATCAGACTAAATGTTATTATTTGGAGCCTTTTCCACCATAATAAATTAACACCAGTGTCGCGAACAAGGATCCCCCGTGTTGAGTATGCGGGGAGAAATGGGGCAGAAAACACGTCCAGATAGATCCACAGGGGTGGTGGCTGCGAGGTGGAAAAATGAATGAAAACCCTTTTTTATTCTTATTTTGCTTATGCCATTCAACCAGCACAGGCTCTCAATCCACACAAAGCAGTCCTGGCCCTCGGTGAGAAGTCGCTTTATAACCCAATGTTCCAGCTCCTCGGGTTGGACTTATCTCTGCCGTCAGTCGGGATTTGCAGCTGAAAGAAAAGACCAGACTTGTGCCACGCAAGAGAATGGGTCTCCAGCTCTCCAAGCGAGACGACCTCGGCTCGGGTGGGAAGGGAGAATGCGTCCACAAGGAGTTACCCTTTACGAGTGTTTCGTGTTTTGTCTTTGTCCTCATAAAAGAGAGAAAACATAAACTCCCGTTGCGTGTATATCCAGAGGCTGAAATCCTACGGTTAACGCAGTCTGTGGGTCTCCGCTCCTCCGTGGAATCTCTGCTGTAAACAAGAGTCGGCTTCTCTCACACAGAGACACATAGTGCTACGGATAAGGTGGCCGGGAGCATTCCGGAAGACCCGGACTGGAGTCAGACTCGGGGATTCCCGAATCCCACTTCACCCGAAAAGGAGACGCCGGGTGGAAATACCGCACATCCCCACCTGGGTGTCCCCGCAGCCGTGTGTAATAATAAGTAGCTCTGATCTTTTTTAATTCAGGGGAAAAATGTGTCGCCACTCGCCACCGTGTATACATGCCACGTTATAATTCAACGCCATGCATTAACATTTTACTTCATTAAAAATGTTTGCATCAAAATATTCTTAAAGTACTCATTTTGCAGAGCAGACTCATTTAAAAAACAATGCACATAATACATGGATTTATTGGATTATGATTAATGACGTATTAATGTATCGGCTTCATCACTTTAATATTTCAGCAGATACATGTAATTCAAAGTAATAAATGCGCATGCGCCTATAGACACCTGTCGGGTTGAGGCAACACGCTCATGTTTGGGTAGACTTTGTAAGGTGGCTCGTGTATTTTCTTATTGAGATCTCGTGGGGGCCCTGTGTCAACATAGTGACATATAATACATATTTCTTATCTTATTTTATATTTCAGTTTATATTACATGGTGCATATGTTTACTGATTTGTGTTTCATTGTAGCACCACTGATATCTAGCACACCTGTGCATTATTAATATTCCAACACATGAATACTGTACTGTGGTGTCTATTGGGTGATGTGAGGGGGTTCGTAGCTCCTGTAGCTAACTAATCTACCCCTGGTGTCTACTTGTCGCCAATTGAGAATCTTTGCTTGATAGGACTGTCTCTGTCACAGTCAAATATTGGAAAATGTTATGTCTTGCGAAATTGGTTGGAAAATATAACATTGTTGGGAAATGCATCAACATATCCAGACCATCTGAGATTAATTTCATCCAAGGTTGTTCACTGCTGAACTGAATAACACTGTGTCTGAGAGAGTGATTACATTGTTCACAATAAAAGTTTTACTTTGTACTTGATTTGCTGTCCACATACATCTTTCAAATGAGCTCAGTTGGGTTAGCTTTTCTTGCATAAAAAAAAGCAAGGTCACCAAAATGCTTGAAATTAGTTACATTTGTAAAGAAGTGCTTCATATGACAATATGTTATGATACTTAATGCAGTTACAATGACATTAAAAGCGAGGGGCAAAAAGTGTGAGTGAATCAATCCTTCAACACAATAAACTATTACAGCAGGTTTTTTTCATCGTTGCAGGAGTGAAATAGTGTTGCCATTAATCTACTGGTTAATAATCAGCATGATTGTTGAATGTCTTTTGCAAAAACAATTGGTTACAGTTTATAAATAGCAAGGTCAGAGCCTATTTTGACAAAATGTGGAAGAGTGGGCCTGAAAGTGGGCCTACAATTGAAAATGTGTCTTGTTACAAATCATTAATAGCCATTAAATTAAATACATCTGGGTTTATGAAGTCAGTTTTTTTTTTTTTTACATAATTTAAATTAGGACTTTCCAGTATGAAAGTGGGAAATAGTCTATAGGGTTCACCAGAGAGAGATGTTATACTATTCTGTTAATTTAATTATGTTTACTCCGACAATCAAATAACTATTAAGTTACTACAGTCCCACCATCAGTCATGGTTTTACAACCAAGAGGGAGATTTAAACTCTATTCCGTGCATCGGAGCCGCACCGTCGGTTTACGTTCTCGTCACAGGTCCACGGAAAGACCCGACACGGAGCACTTTTAGGAGGACTGGATCCACTGCCTTTCTCGTTCATTCATCCCACTGACATGCAGCACTACGGCGAGCGGTGGGCGTTTGAAACGTCTGTAATGCATTTGGAGACAATGAGGAAGTCAATATCGGTTTTAATTTTAATTTTATTTAGTTCATTTCAGATATCAGCTTTTGATTGTTGGACAGAAACATTGTGTCACCTTACCTTTGAAACCCACCTGAATGGATTTTCTGGATTTCCCCGTATGTTTTTTTGTAATTTGTATAACCTGCTTTGAATACTTAAAACGGTGAATTAAAGGGGCGTTCTGATTATTACAGGATCATAATAAATATGCCAGCATTAAAAGGAAATCACTTGGTGAATAGGCATATCCCTAACCATGATCTTCTCTATATTGGGAAATACCAAAACATTTTAAGACATATTAAGATGTATGTGTTTCTCATATTGCTTTAGTTTAAAAATATAACCAGAAAATAAAATGCAAAAACAACATTGTAATAGCTGAGTCCTGTTACTAAATAATTAAATATAATGCGTTTGAAGCTTAATGACTAAATCTGATAAATACTTTGTGCAAATACATAAGTAAAGTGTGACAGGAGCGAATATGCTCCACTTGAGGCATCAATTATGTTGTGAAAATAACAATAACTTAAGTTTCGGGTTAGGCAATACATTTATTTGTATAAAGTCATAAAACTGAGAGCCTGTGTTGGAAAGTCTTCTGATATGTTGTTGAGGTAAAGTGAGTGGTTAAGCAAATGTAGGAAACAAAAATAAATCTCTCCTCGATTGAATTGGACGTAAATGCAGCACGAGCAACCGTAGGTGAGTCACACTGAACCAAATTTGCTTTTTTTTGGTGTCAAACGGAAGTTTGTTTTGGTTAGCACCATCTGTGAGATTCACTCTGGGTAGGTCCTTTCGGTGTTTAGGTGCTGCCCTCTGTTGATACAAAGGTGGCATTGCAGCTGTATTACAGTTGGAGCAAATGTCAAATACCACTGGAACGTCAATTTAAAACTGTGCTATAGAGGCAAAAAGGCAAATACCTTTCGGGGGTGTAATTCAATGCTGTAGGTGACAAACGGTCCCCTATCATTTAAAAGGTGATGTAGCAAAAGTTGTGGTCTATCATATGTACATTAATGTGTAAAACCTAGAGCAAGTAACTTGTGATTGCGTTCTTGTCTCACTCTCTCTCTCTCACACACACACACACACACACACACACACACACACACACACACACACACACACACACACACACACACACACACACACACACACACACACACACACACACCATCAGATTCAAAGATAATAAAGAGATACGGTTGTTTTTTTATGAACACTTGCAATCACAAAACACCTAAAAAATAGCAGTTAAAATTCTCTATGTTGATGGCCTTTAATAATGATACCTTTAAAACATAAAAAAACGGAAAATACTTCAATATGCAGGCACTTGCTGCTAGATCCTTTTGTTTGTGAGGAATACTCAACCTCAGCGTCTCAAGTATTGCATCACAAATGGGATTGCTTGGTCCCCCTCAGTGCTTGATAAATGCAAAGAGACAAAACTCCTTAGAAAGTACAACAATGATTACATTGATAACATAAATAACACCACCTGGGTTGACCTTAATTAACTGAAAAGGTTTGAGTGGAGGAGACCTAATTAGGAAACTACAAAAATGTTGTATAACCAGTGATAAACAATTGAGGAAAAAGCTTAATTTAAAGAGGATTAGGACAATGTGGAAAACATTGATTTCTGACATTAAGATCAGAATCTTGAGGTCATCATATGTGGCCTTCATCCTCTTCTGTTAAAAAAAGACACCCAGCACACATCAATGCCTTCCTGAATCACTCTCCACATACTGCTGGTCAGTTTGGTGCATATAAAGCATATGATTCAGTATTAAACAACGTGTAATATACAGTACATGTAAGAAATGTGCAGAGAAGAAGGTTTGGTAGGAATTTGCATAAAAAGAGGTTTGAGTATACTTTGGCTGATGTTGTATTTAAGTTAAGCCTAGAGTTTTGTATTAAGGACACAGTTCTTTTCCTCACAAGGAACAGGTACTTGCTCCCTCTCTGCCTCTTTTTTCTCGTCAAACACACCCAGAAAATCCCAGGACTGAGGAATTAGATGGTGACGGAAGACTAGCTCCGCCAGCCAGGACACTGAAATAACACATATCACAGAGGAGAGCATGGCAAGAGTCCTGAAGGGGAAGTACTGTACGATAACTCCGTTCACCTCCCTCCAGCCGGGGTACAGGATGAGAGTAGGGATCCCAAGCAGCGGCTCCCCGCTCAGCCCACGCAGCAGCAGTCCTACTAAATAGCCACAGATAGCACCGTAGCTATTAGCACGGCCGAAGTGTAGCACGCATACGAGCTGCGGGAGGACCACGCAGTAGAGGAGGTCCCCGCTTACCAGCCAGAGGCCGAACACGCTGTCATCACCAAAGGCCAGGCCTGTTCCCGCCAGGCCCACCAGCAGCACGCTAATACGGATCACCAGCAGCAGCTCCCGCTCTGAGGCCTGCAAGAACAGAGAGGACAGGGACAATAAAAATGCAATTACTTTGCATTATGCTCAACCACACACACACACACACACACACACACACACACACACACACACACACACAAACACACACACACACACATTCGCACACACCTGCTTCCTCAAAGTCGCCTTGTATATGTTTTGTGTGAACATGGATGCTGAGGACAGCAGCACAGAGTCCATGGAGGACATAACTGCTGCCGCCACAGCACCAATGCCTAACACTGACAACCAGGTGGGTGTGAGGTAGTTCAGGGCCAGTGGCAGGATCTTCCCTGCCTCCCCTCGTTCAAAAGGAGGGGGTAGACCGTACGCTGTCTGGTTCCAGTCTTAGAGAACAGGAGGGGAATACATAGAGGTAGAGAAAGAGACAGTCAGGTTCAAGAGGAAAATAATAATGGCAGGGGATGAAACCTTTAAGATTATGGTGATGGCATCAAAATATAATTAAGCACAGGGGAGAAGGAGGCAAACTATTTGAAAGAAGGCAAATGTCCCACCGTAATTAGTATGATATGCTGATTTTTTTTCTCCCACACACACATACAGTACCAGTCAAAAGTTTGGACACACCTGGTATGTTGGTGTTTTTTCTTTCCTTCAATAATGACTAATTAAGAGATAAAAAAAAAAAAAAGAGTATAATTCAGACACTAAATGTATTATTTACATTTGTAACAGTTTTGGCCCCAAAAGAAGAAGAAGAATTACTTGAATACAACTTGTGTGTTTAGTCAAAGTCCCCACAGTGTTACATGCCAGGGGAGAATACTGTTGCAACTATTTCCCCCCAAATACCCTTCGTTTTTGAATTTGCATAAATGTCCCAAGCTCATTCTTGAAACTCAATGGTACATTTGGGCTCTGAATATTTTGGGCTCTCTGCAGTCTACTAAGTGGTGGGATTAAATAGTTTTACACTGTGATTTGTTTGTCCATATTTTGTCCATCTGATATTCATTGATCCAATTCCAATACTGCGACACTTGACAATTCATTATTTTTAAAATCTGCACTTTTTGATGCGAAGCTTCCAGTAAATTTGACCAATGACTGGTGATTCCTTCTATTTTTAGTCAACTGTTGCTCAGAGGGATCTTTTTCTCTTTCTGCCCTTTCAGTTGTCATTCTGGTCGAACCATTGTACAGCAGCTTGTTCTCCATTTTTCATTTTAATTTTTCATACAAAATAACATCTATTTGAAGAGGACTTTCTAGAACCTAAAAGCATGACAAACACATGAAAAATACATGACAAATACAGAGCAGTCCTCTCAGCCATCCTGTAGTGGCGGAGAGCGGAACAAGGCTGTGGTGGATCACGCTTTTGTGGCGGGTGACTCCAAACCTTTGACCGGTCTTGTACAAGTCATCCCATGCCATTTACCATGGTAGTGGGGACCTAACTGAATAAGTTGACTGATGTAAAATTATGAATGCTTGGTGTGTGTGTGTGTGTGTGTACTGTGCAGGTGCAACTGAGTGTTAACATGCATGTATACCTGCAGAGGCAGCCACTGCTCCAATGATAATTGAGGGGATTCCCATAATAAAAACTGTCCCAGCAGCAGCAAAGCAGGTGACCTGAGCCTGAGTGGAGGAGGCTGCAGAGAGGATCCTCTGGTATAGTGATTGATAGGCCAGTGACCCTAAAGCCTAAAACATGCAGGCACAAAAACCACAAGCTTTGTTAGTGAACAGATCGATGGATGGATGATTGTGGCCTTACATTATATTTCTAAGCCTTAATTCTAAGTCTATTTAGCACTATGTGATTCCATAGAATAGCTACAATGGCTCAAGGTATCTTGAACTTGAAACTGAAGTGCTATTTCAATTGACTTTTTATCAAAGAAGACATTGTGGCATGTCACAGTAGGAAAGGCACTCACATTGTCATGACGTACTAAGACACTGGAATAGAAAAGAGCCATTTTTATATTATTTGTTGCACGTGGCCTTTTCCTGCTATGAACATTCAAAATGTCTGGTGTTGCCTTGTACCCTGATTAGAGCTGTAATTTATCAGCTGACACACAAAGACATCAGACAAACGGGCATGGGTCATGACATATCATATAGTCGAATGATGACAATTTTGTTCAAATAAATAACACAAACAGAAAACATTGATATTTTGACATCAACATTTTCTTCATCTCCAATGATGAATTACAGGTTTTCAGAGATGTATTGGAAGCCAACAATATAGATGCAGTATATTCCTGGACTGTATAAAATATGGACATATGGCATGTCATCCCTGTAGGTGTCTAAAGAGCCGCTGTGCAGCTTAAAGTGGTCGGCTCCGGCCACCACCATCTTGGCAGCGACGACACTTCCTAACACTTAAAAAGGGGCTTACATATAAGCCGCAAGATAATTTAATTGGGTGATTGATTAAAACAATTCACACGCTACCGTTGGGAATGAATCCTTTTTGTTACCAGGCCGTAAACATGTTTAGTTTTGCTGTAAATTTAGTTATTTTAACACAGGGCTCTGTGGGGCCCCAAGTGGCCTTTTGAGGAAACTGCTTTTCTCAGCACCAGAGGTTGACGCTTGAGAAAATCCTGTCGTTGCATGTGTGCAATCATACATCTATGGATGTGTCACTTCAATCCCCTAACTCCACTGCAATCACACACAGTGAGACAAAATACAATTTGAAATCTAACCAATAACAGAAACTCATCCGCCCATTTTCCTGCATCTTCCAGCTTCAACTCTCCAATCCATGAGTTTCCAAGTGTTTGGTTGAGGTGGACTGTGTGCGAGATGTGAGTAACTGCAGGACTGAGTATCAAAAAAGGAACACAGAGCCACTGAAACAGAAAGAAACAGCTGTTATAGCAAAACTTGTGACAAGTCAGCTTTTGAATCACTTACATTTCTTAACATTCTTTAACTTGAATGCATTCACTCTGAACCCCAAAACCCACCAGCAATTGCCCAAATTACACCATTCATCATAGCCAGAAGCTGTAAAGACAGACATGAATGTCGGATTTTTATCTCTCCGATGGTCCTTGAACCCATACTGGCTACTGAACATAGAGAGGAGAGGATCGGAGAGGTTAAAAGAAGAGGTTGTAAAAATGTAAATAGTTTAATATGCATAGCTTTTTCCAGTGTTGGTAAACCCTGTGGGCACTTGGGGAAAATGTTGGATAGATATATATATTCCACTGTTTTCCAATTTTTGGGAAATAAATTATCAAAGAAATTCCACTGATTTCTGGTCGTTTTATACTGCTCAAAAGACAATGTTGAATTATCGCTACTTTTAGCCATCCTTGTTTCCATAGACTTATGGTAAATGTCTGAATGACATTTCTGTCACTCTCTATTTTATTGCATTCCTTCTGTATTTCTCTGTTTCTTACCAGGCTGACAAAGACAAAGGAAAGCTGGATGATATCTGTATATGCCACAGAGTAGAGACCACCTAAAAATGTGTAGACGATGGAGACAGCTGCCGAGATAATGATGGAGATGGCAGACGACAGCCCAAGAATTATGCTCATTGTTCCTCCTGGAAGTAATACAGAACATTCCATCAGAGTCGCGATACAAGCAATGTGATGGATTATAGCAGAATCATATAGCGTTAAGTTTGCTTACCCAGAGCAGCAAGGATGCAGGCAACCCACAAAATATCACTGACCAAAGCAGGAAGCAGCAGTGTTGCAGTGAACATGTTGCCATAGCGATGCTGAAAGGGATCCAACATGGTCACGTAGCGCTTTGACCTCATCTGTTTGGCAAAAAACAATCCTCCTTAAGAAGTAGAGAGTAAACAAACAAACAAAACAACTGTTGAAGGGAAATAGAACTTGAAATGCTTTTTTTTGTCATTAAAAATATTCTAATGATTTAAAGTAGAGAAAAAATGATCAATTAGTCAATTAGTCATTTAAAATAAACAATGGAGAAACATCAGCAACAAATGATAAATCATTTCAATAATTTCTTCCCCTGGAACTGCAAAATTCCTTAAAATGGGAATAGTATCTGGTTTTCTCCCTCTTTCTTATTTTAGATGACATCATGGCCACTGGAAACTCTTTTTCTTTTGCTAATTAGGTATCGGCGGAAATGGCTTCAGATCCTTTTCCCACTTAAATGCTGCATGGTTGTGCACCTCACGGCAAGAAAGTCATGGGTTTGGATCTGAGTGGATGGAAAACGGCTGTGTACAAATCCCCCCTTTGCGCGGGGGGTCCTTCCCACAGTCAACGAACACGCAGGTTAGATGAAGTAGAACATTTTAAAATTGCCTGTTGGTGTGAACACGTACATGTGAATGTCTGCCTGAAGGCCCAGATAGAGCAGCAATCTGCTGTGGGGTGCATGAAAGAGCCTTGGTGGGAGAAATAATGCTGTTGCATCATTTAATCTGCCGGCTATGGACATTTGCACCATATGAGTGTCTATAAGTACAAATGGTGTGGCCTTCCATGGCTAGAATAACTTAAACTCTGTGTCCATGATTTAGACAATTTCTTGGAGTGGTATAATAAGTTAGTCCAATATCCATCACCTCTGCATCTGCTGTGTGTTATCATACAGAGGCTTTATTTGTTTCAACTACTTACCCAAAATAAAATTGATAACATAGGCAGGAGGCCCCAGGGCCCAGATGAGACCTTGAGAAGGGGAATAAACAGCCTCAGCAGTTCCCATGATGTAACCTCCTCCAACCCATGTTGCTAAAAGAACAGCAAAGAAAATAGTCAAGCAAAGACCGTAGCACGGTGAAAAGAGCATAGAGCACAGACAATGAGTACATCAAGTATGACTAAGTAAAAGCTCTACCTGTCATGGTGAAAACCCCGACCAGGACATTGATGTTGCGGCCACCAACAATGGCAACTTCGCTTTTAGCGCCGGCACATGTCTTCTCCACTTTCTTGGATTTTCGAGATGCCCAGATCCCAATTCCCAGGATGACAATATAAAAAACCACCACGGCCACGAGTCCGGGGACATTCACAGCCATGATTGTCTGGTTACACAACACAACATATAAAACACAATAAAAACATAGCAAAGTAGTTAGTTTATCAACGGTCAACAATGTGGTGTGTTAGTACTATTGTATTTAGCCATCTCCAGGAAGAGACCCTTAAAATAAAGATTCACACCGTTTATACAAACTAAGTCTCAACTTGAACTTGACAGGCTGTGGATAGGCCCATCACTCAGTACAATCACTGATCCTATAACCTCCTGTGTATGCCAAACAACTGTCAGTGACTTGAGGTACATTTTGAACAGAACGTTTTACTACTAACAGAAGGAATTAAACAAGCCCATCATTGAGCCCAGCGTGACAAGACTTATGCCAGAGTAATGTGACCAATTTTCAAAACACTTGTTCAGTCGCTCACCTAATAGGCTGCTACTTGAACCATGTCATTACCTAAATAAGCACATCTGCTCGTAATCCTGACTGAACAAGCCATATCACGGCTCTGAAAATGGTTCACAAAAGGTTGTGGGTGGCCCAAGAGGAAGTAGTGTACACATTCTCTGCTGTGATGCAGACAATGCACCTGCCTTTAACTAATCCAACATGATAACCTCTGCCATTTCTCCAGAGACCATAAAGTTTCAGAACACAACAGGCATGAATGGTTGATTGGGCATCAACCAGCTCCACATAGATAACTCAAAGTGAAACACGACTCCGCCCTTCGTGCAAAGACAGGCACAGAGGCAGAAAGAGGAGGATTGCAACGCTGGGTTTTTTCCACGGAGATCTCACTCCGTAACTTCTAAATAGTGCCCAGGGACCTTGATGCCGTGTTCTTCACCTGAAAATGTTATCCAGTATTTTTCCACCGAGATTCATTCTTTCTCCAACAGGGTTATTTTCCCAGCAGGGATTTGAAAGTGCTTAACTTTAAATTCAGGTCCGTAATTTTTAAGTAAATTCACACTAACAGTTTTCTGGAGGGAGCTATGTAATTTAGTTCAGGGGCAGTTATTTTAGTTTGAGTTCACCAGTTATTTTCCTTTAAAGAACTTCAATACCCTCAATACGCAGGGACCGTACCGTGTAGGTATAACGTCAAATACCTCGTTACTCAGGAACATGACAACGTTATGATACCTCTTTAGACCACACATTACGTTAAATAAATCAACCTAAAACAATCACAAACCTCGAGAAAGCCTTCACTGATACTATATCTATCATCTGCATTTATAAGAACTATCATACATGTCTTTGTTTTATATAATGTGTAACATTAACGTCACCAAGATAAGTCGTGTCTATCTCATAAATAACGCCATTGCATTACATTACCGATTAAAGGACCATGGAGATGCAGAGATGATAATTATTCCTCATCATCATCATCATCATCATCATCATCATCATACACATAGAGATGCGTTAATACTAATACATTATTAGCGTTATCAGATATGAACAGGTTCAAATAGATGCGTTTATTCTCAGTCATGCTGAAATTAGAACCGCAGACTATATCCCGGTAACGGTAGTGCACGTTTACCGTGGGCTAGCTAGTCCACTGTTTTAACTATTTCACGTGAACCGCAGTGAGAATAAAACACGCAGACCAAATGAGTTGAATTAATCTAATGATTTAATTAAACAGTTACCATGATGTGTGTCTTTTTAAACTGCAGACACAGCATAATGAAGCATGCATGGTAACCGGCCTCAGCCCCCATGTGCTGCCTGTAACGTAACGTTACCTGCGCGTGGTGCCGGCGTCCTGTCCTCAGCGCATCTGCTGCTCAGCCCGAGGGTCGCTATTGTTCAAGCCTCGGCTGTCTCCATCTGAAACGGGGGGGGGGAGGCGTTCAGCGCGGCCCAAACGTTACACAACGTGTGCCATTTGATGTGGCGGCGTGTCGGCTGTGCTGTTGGCGTCTCCTTCATATCGCGTTGAGCTGGTTCCCCCGGATCGAAAGCGTAATCGTGATTTCACATGATTTCAAG
This sequence comes from Myoxocephalus aenaeus, assembly GCA_038501785.1. Lineage (NCBI taxonomy): Eukaryota > Metazoa > Chordata > Actinopteri > Perciformes > Cottidae > Myoxocephalus > Myoxocephalus aenaeus. The sequence continues at coordinate 11,175,351 of JBAMJR010000350.1, read as the reverse complement.
CGCTGTCGTGAAACGTTGCGCTCAAACGAAACAGCTGGTTCGCAATCGTTGCAAATCCGCGTTGTCAGAACGTTGTTTTTTTTTTTTACTTGAACGCAGCCCGGATGATAGGCCGTAATAAATGACAGCGTTATCTATTGTTGAGATAGCTCCTAGACTAGTTGTATAATTCATCACCACGTGGAATTACGGTATCACTAAGCCCCACACCTCTGAGAAAACGGTTCAGTGTTTATGGGATGCAGACACGTGATGCCACTATCTGCACAGCATCGGCTATATTGTGCAGCTGTATGGAGTAAATATTGAGGTCAAGCGCAAAGGGACCATAAGCAGGAAGAATCAAACATGTTTTTCGGGGATGTACAGTGTGTTTCTTTCCTACTTTAGAACTTTACTATATTTAAGTATATTTGTATATGCTTTTTGACACACAACAAAAAGTTGAAAGGGCTGCATCAAGTCAGTTAAAGAGTACTGTTAACTTTGTGTTGTTGTTGTAAGTCATTGCACCTTTCATCATGGCAGAACCTGTACTTTATCCCTGCAGCTGCAGCTCAAGTCCTCACTAAGACCAGGACATCACTACTGTTCTGAGATCTTTGCACTGGCTTCCTGTCCAACAAATAATTGACTTTAAAATCCTGCTGTTGGTTTATAAAGCACTGAATGGTTTGGGCCTAAATACATAACATTTGTGATCTTCTGCTACCTTATGAACAATGCCGACCCATCAGGTCGTCTGGGACGGGTCTACTTGCTGAGTCAGAACTAAACATGGAGAAGCAGCGTTCAGCTTTTCTGCTCCACATATCTGGAACAAGGTCCCTGCAAGCTGCAGGTCTGCAGCTCCTTTAAATCCAGATTGAAGACTTTTCTGTTTGCTGTTGCCTTTATTGGACCAGATTCAAGGATATTACTACATTTCTGCATCTCACTACTGCATTTTATTTCTTAAACTGCACTGCCACTTTTATAATTTTTTTTAGCTTTTTGACTGTATTTAATCTTTGAATGAATGTTCTTAATTGTTTTTTAATCTTGTTTTCTTCTTCATTATGTGTTGATGCTTTTAATGCTTTTATGTGAAGCACTTTGAATCACCTTGTTGTTGAAATGTGCTATACAAATACATTTATTTGCCTTGCGTTACATCTAATCAATATCTCCAATAAAATCTATTTCAGTGAAAATTCCGAATGCATGTGAAATTGACCCAAATCATCCAACGGTCACATATCACAATCCATTTCTTATGCTACCGCCAAACGAAAACAATAGAGGTGTTGTTTGAGGAAACATATCAAATGTTTCTTTCCACAAAGCCTCCTGTCGGCTGGGCTAGCTAATGTGTATCAAATGACCTTAACGTGCTGGCTGGAGTTCATCCTGGAATCTCTTTGTACAAGAAGAAAAATCAGTGACCCAAACATAACAAAAACAACCTTTATTTTACCTTTAGGTGTTATTAATGATGTGGTATCTAACGGCCGTATTTGTACTTGTTACTGCAAGTTACTGTGAATTGTGTTACGGTGGATTTAGATATCAGGGTTTGCCTGTGTGAGCTCCTTGTTGTCGGCCGCTGACTGTGGGTGGGTGAGATTTACGAGCCCTTTCCCTGCAGAGTCAGAGGTGCACAGTATCCAGTGGTTGTTGTCCTGCTCGGCTTTGTGCGAGTCCAGGAAGGTGTGAGCCGTCAGCTCATACTCTTTGTCATATGTGGTCCTGCAGAGACACAACTGTTACATGCAGAACAGGCATTGTGACATGACTTTTAACTGTCATATTGGAGGTCCTCATCTTTTAAGTAGCTGTGAAAAGCTGACTGCAACTTGACTGAAGTGAATCTACATGGTGTGTTTCCGTTACATTTTGACAGGACTGATTGTTTTTATTAAGCTATATCAAATATTTAGTTTGGATTAAGAAAGCAGATTCGTCTGGAGCTACAACTGACTGGGTCAGAGTTGGGTTTTTCATGTCACTGTAAAAACAAAAGGCCTATCCGGCTGTTTGCTTATACCTACAGATAGCTGACTTACATTAACATTGCAGTTGTCTTGCTCTGGTATCTCCATTTTGGATGTCACATATTATTTAGATATTATTTCTGCCAATTTTTCAGTAGACCTCCAAATTGGCATCAAACATTAAATTGAAAGCCGTACTATCACATTTAACACGATAACATATAGTTGTGGGTTACTTTTAGAATGAAAATGTAAAAAAAATACCAAAGGACATAATTTCCCAGAACAGCAAGAGCCTGGTTTGTCTTGCAGTGTATGATCAGCACGCTCACATTCGCCTGTAAAAACAAAAAGCGAAAGGAAAGCTACAGTTCAGCTACAGATTTAACAGAATACAAAATGTCCATGTTGCAACAGGTTTAATAGTTAACCATGAAGACCCATTAAATACTTACTGGGACAGGCTGACCTTCATATTCAAGCCTCTCCTGGGGGTCAAAGTGGATTATCTTCCACCATGACATAAAGGAACTGCTGTCATCCAAGTTTACTTCTTGTAGCCGGGACTTCTTGGCATACTTTAAATTAAGTCACAATAATATGAGACTGACAATAGAAGAAAATCCAGTGAAAAGGACAAACAAAACTGCTGCTTTTTGCGTTTTATGCATGTAAGATTTTCGCAGCTCAGTTTTCTTAAACTTCTCATCACAGATGGTGGTTGTTCAGTGTAATGTATTCTACTCGATGGTCTTCAATAAATAATTCTCGTAAAAAATTGATCTACCTTTTGAAAACTTTGCAGGTCACTTGTCAGGTAAAGCTGTGGAGGGAAAGGAAGCGAAATGTGTGAACACAAAGTTAGTTAGTTATTGTTTATTTTTCTAGACAGACAGACAGACAGACAGACAGACAGACAGACAGACAGACAGACAGACATAGAAGTATTGATGGGCATAATTTGTTGTTACATTTGTTGTCCAAAATAACTATGTAACATAACCATGCCACCTTATTGTGAAACTGAATTTAAATGACCACTCTACAGAAACAAAAAAGAGAACACATAATACAATAAACAAAATTATTAAAACATAGCCTCCAAGTCCAACAGAGATAACTTTGATCCGTAATAACAGGTTTCATAATAATGGGTTATTTTCTTAAACTTTAAAAGGCTCCCCTCAGGGCAACAGAGGATGTTACACAACTGTTTTCACTGGCTACGGAATACTCCTCGTGAGATACAAACTACATGTGTCAAATCACCGGGGTGCCTCTTTCATATAGCTGCCAGCCTTTGTGTAAAATACTTAATTATGTGTGTGCATATGTGATGTGTGTGTGTGTGTGTGTGTGTGTGTGTGTGTGTGTGTGTGTGTGTGTGTGTGTCTTAGTTCACTTACACCACCGGCAAAGCCACTTGTTGTCTTCAGAGCAAAACTTTGCTCAAAATGCAGAGTCGACCCTTCAGGACTGCCGTCAACACTGTCATCACACAAGCAGCATTACAGGTTTACATCTGGGAGTGTTATTGCCATGAGTGTTGAGGCGTTTGTTGATGCAGCTTTAAGTGTGTTGGTGCGTGTACCTGGTAATGATGAAGGCGGTGCGCACGCAGGCCTGAATACCTCTTCCTGCACTGACTGCACACGGGGCTTGAATGCCAGGCGAAGGAATCCTCGTCAAACCGTTGATGTCAGCGTTGATGCTCACTGCACTGCACTCCCTCTGTTCTCCTCCCATGTTCACCAGCATCACAACATCCCCAAAGTGCAATCTTCCATCATTTGTCATAGTGAGATTCACCTATACACACATGAACAAACACCATTATTATTATCATCATCATTGCCATGCCCATCATCGTTGTGATATTATTATTGCTATGTATAGTGTTATTAATTAGCTTAAATTATTTTTACCGGTCTCAAAATGTTCTCTCTCAGGAAGTCTACTTTCTGGCCAACAAGCTCCCCCCTCTCTTTTTTCTCCAGATAGTCTTTCTTTGCATCCTGGAAAAACATCAACACATACAATTACAGACGGCATATCAAGTGTCCCACCCAGAATAATAACACACTGGAGCCCTGCTACACTTCATTAAAGGACTCCTATTGCTCAGTTCCCCGAGCAGTTTTGGGACTCTGATCACTGTCTGGTTCATATTCTACAAACTAAAATATGCTCAGCCTCTGGAAAAGACTGTGAAGAGAAGGACCAACAAGGCAAAGCTAGAGTTACAGGACTGCTCTGACTGCACTGATTGCAGTGTTCTTGAGGCTGCAGCTAGAGACCTGGATGACTTAACTGACACTGTGACATCTTTCAATGTGTTTTGTGAGGAAATATGTGCCGATTCAAACGTCAGGCCATGGAGGAGGCGAGGTCTACAGTAGTGGAGACAGACGACTGTACAGCCAGGCCAGAAACACACTGACAAAGGAGATCAGTGTAGTAAAGAGGAGCTACTCCAAAAAGTTAAAAGAAAAAAGAAAAAAAGACCCTTCATCAGTATGGAAAAGCCTGAAAGGACATCACTAACTACAAAAGATCATCCCTCCACACTCTATTTCTCTGCGCTGGATTTGACTGTGCCTGGATCTAGTGACTCTGTGTTGGGTGTTCCTCCTGACCCTGCCCTCCTTGTCTCTCTCCTGAGCCTCTCACCAAGACCGTGTCTCTGAGTTCTCCACCCGAGTGTATTTCTCTCAGTTGTCAGCTTGAGCCTGTTAGTTTCACCCAAGCTTGTGCATCTCAGTTCAAAGCTCGGGAAAACAACTCTCTCTGGCCAAGATCCCCTGACTTGTTTTATATATATATATATATATATATATATATATATATATATATATATATATATATATATATATAGAGTAAACAATTTATTTCTGTTCTGTATTGTTTACAGTTTACAGAACACTTGGACTGCAGATGTTATATTTCTTTTACTGTTGGTCGTTGATTCTTTTTTTACATATATTTACATAGTACTTATATTTATACCTATTCTTTCACTACATGTGTAGTGAAAGAATAGGTACAAATGTGGACGCAGACTCGGCCAATAAAACTGATTTTGATATTTGTTTCTATTCTCAATGAGCAATACAGAATATTTATGATACTGACAGGCAGTTATGGATAATAATATAAAAAGGGGGTAACTGGATCGTTAAAGGGATATTACCAATATCATTGGGTCATCAGTAGGTCAAGTTTCAGGCATCTTTCTTGTGCTAAGCCCCTTATATTGGTAGTATGATACATTCAGTGTTCTTCAATCTTGTTCTCTGTTACTGAATGGCCCTGAGGTCCTTTCTCTTATGTGTATCTATTTTGTCTGTGTAAATAGAAATTTGCAATTCAACAACACACACCAGACTAAATTAATATTTTAGTCTTTCCTTTTAGTCTTATAGTTTAGTCTTTCCTTTTATTCCTCACAAACGTAGATGTTTTCTGTTATTTATTATCAAGCCTTTTTTTAATATCCCCCTAATACTATTTTTTTTGTAGGATGTCACTGTATAAGAACCAATGAGGCTTGGCTTGACGAGACAAAAAGCGTGTGACCATCCACAGTGCTGACGGTGATTCCCTCGGTTTCTATCAATGAACAACCTGCATACACACACACACACACACACACACACACACACACACACACACACACACACACACACACACACACACACACACACACACACACACACATTACGATACACCTGGCGGCTACAAACAACGGCTGCACACGAAGGTAAAAAACTAGCGTTAATTAAACAACACACCTGGCCCCGTGATGAGATGTTGTGTAACGAAACGTCGGCTTTGCCACCTAAAAGTTGAGAGCTTTACTTTGAACAAACCTCTTCTAAGTGCAGGTCCTCGTTCCAGTTTCCGATCCTCACGTTGGTGCGATATGTTCTCATATGAGCCATTCTGGCAATAATGCAGACAACTATCTGTATGCTAATAATATAACACGATAACCTACTTTTGGTGTTTGCCGTAATGCATTTCGCATTCGCGTGGTGTGTATTGTGGTTTCGATGGTAACTGATGACAAAGTCATCTTCGCTCAGTTCTCGTTTATTGTCGCGAGAGGGCGTGCTGGTACAGCAACTGATATCCAGAGCCAGCGAGATCTCTTGATGTTTCTGCTCATTCTGTATCCCATGCGAGCAGGACAAGCTCATGAGAAAGTACTGAAATATAAAGTTTTAAAACATAAATACACAAACAGTAACTCTCAGTTCCAAAAACATTTCCTGTTGTGCTTTGGCTTTGCCTTGATGTGCCAAACAAGCACATGCCCACACGTGGGATTAACCACGTGTCATTTTTGTGGCAATTTATCATGTTGTTCTTGTGATATAACTTGTATCGCTTAACCCTGAGTCATATGCAGACAAGGCCATCTGAACTCACCAAACCCAAATAATAAATGTTATCTTATCATCTGGATTTCATATCTGACATGTCATCCTGCTCTCACCCTCTTTCATGGATACAGAAGCAAATTACCAAGGCTGGGACCTCGGCAGGCAGAGGACACCTGCAAAGGGGGGTGCGAGATAATGAAGCATATATACTCTGTTAAACCTTCTCTGGACCATCTGTGGGGAAAGAGCGCTGTCCATTCAGTTGAATTATTCTAAAAGTCTGTTCAATAAATACTTAAAGACATTTGAGAGTTTCATCATCACAGTTATTTCTTACAAGGAGGTTAAACATATTAATTTTGACGACGAGGATGGGATTGGACGAGTAATGTGTCTTCTGTTGGAAGACCGAAGTGCACTAGATAACTGATTCCTCCCAGAAGGAGAGGATGTCCTGGTGGGGTTCGAGATTGCCGCTCCGATCCTGGAATTGGAAAAAGAATCCCACCTGGTGACAAAGTATTTTGTGATGGAACAGACACTTAGAAGTGGTAAACTTGTAATCTTGCACATAAGGATGCTGGACAGATGTGTCCCAGTGAACTTGTGTGAAGATGATTTAGTGTATCATTTCAAGTTGAACAAAGTCTTGATTGGACCAGATTGTTTTGGAGATACCATAAACAACTAACTAGAGAAGATGGATAAAAGTCAAAGTAATTCAGAGTCTGTACTTACCAGTAACTTGTGGCTCTTACAGAAGCCTGTAAGCCCGCTGCCGACAAAACAGTTCAAATGTACAGACTCTCGCTGGCGGCCTGTGGAAACACAGAAGCTTGCTGACATCACTTGGAAATGTCAGCACCTCTCAACGCCATCTCGTGGCCGACTTGCTAGAAGCCATACTGCTCTCTAAAACTGTCTGTGTTATGAAATGTGATGCTCACACTGACACTTCTGATCCCATTTCAGCAGGGAATGTTGCAGCTGTTCCAGGTGACGGTTTTCCTACTCACAACACTTATGCTATAGGTGTGCCTACAGAAATATCCCATTTATGACGTTAAAGTATTGCAGACACCCCTGCAGAGCGAAAGTGTTCAGTGTCATCTGATGCAGTTTACAAAATGATGTATGTATGGGCCCAGACAATTGCCACGTGCTCTCTTACATTGTTTCGCTAAATTAGCTCACAGCAGAGATAACTTGGCAAAAAGGGGATTGCGTCATTTTATTGAAAAGGTAGATCCATTTTTTGGACAATTTTTAGTAACTTTACACTAAAAGACCATCAAAATCCCAGTTTGCTAACATAGTGAGATTTGGAAGGGGATTACATCTACATACTTTGATAACTGTCCCATGCATTCTTGATGTATCATCAAAGCAAATAAGAACACCACTCAAATACAATTAGTATAAATATCTTAGAACATTTTACACCTGTTTATACTATTTCAAATTCTCATGAAAACAGGAAATGTATATAATTGTATAAAAATTAGTATACAAATGAGTGTCTGTTCAATACATTCGAGAGTTTCATCATCACGGTTATTTCTCACAAGGAGGTTAAAACCACAGTCATTATTGTCATTATCATCATACTTATCCTCAGCAACATACAAAAATGCAACAAAAAAAAAAAACATATCAAAGGAGTCCTCTATTTTATAATGAGTTCTGAATTCAGTGAATTCCAAAACCATGCAGCAAATCAGTTTATGTATACTCATTTACAGTTCCTTTGGAAATGATATATACTGCTGAATTAAATACTTCAAACAGATGCAACTGAGACTGAATGAGTCGAGGACCAATCAGTTCTGCTGTCCGTTTTCCCCTTTTTCCTGTTTCTGTCATACGTGTCAGTGGCCATTGGCCCTGCCTCTGGCTCTGGCTCCAGAGCCATTTTTGTGACTCAATTTGTGGCTTTTTTCCTTCGGTGAGTCACTGTCATCCTCCTCTTCATCACTCCTATCATCGCCTTCCAGCTAGAGGATGAAGATGAAGATGAGCCAGAGAGAACAGGTTGAAAAGACTTATAAATTCATGAATTTGCTTCACATACATGAATATAAACATAGAGACAAGTAAACACACCTTGCTGAAGATAAATTTGTAAGCCATTCGTGATATGAGAACAGCCCAGTAGAGGTGGAGTATCTGAAGAACCAATAACATCACATTGAAGAAATAGTAGCCAAAGAAGGGAGTAAATTCCTCCAGTGGGTACACCCATGTACAGTGGATCAGCCTGTAGAAGATATGCAAACATGCTTTTAACAGGTTATTCCTAGATGGTCATCATGCATCATCCTTTCATTTCCCACACTTACCAGAAAGGGAAAATGACAAGTCTTGTCAATATAAAGAGAACTGTAAACACCACAAACATGGCATTAGCAGTCTGGTGCCACTTGGCATAGTTGAATACCTTTGCACCCTGTGAGATAAAAACAGAGAAAACAATCATGTTCACTTTTTTGTTTCAAAGGAATAGTTTAAAGTTGCTGCAGGCATGTTTGCTAGTGAGTTTTAGTTGAATCACGTGATTGTTCCCATATAAGAGGGATATTTATTTTCCTATGCTAATAAGGAGGTTGGCATAATATAATAAATACAGGAGTTCAATTATGGCAAAAACTGCAGTACGTTAATTAAAGTCATGTAGTATTGCTTTTCCAGCATTAATAGTGACGACATCTTGAAATGTAGGCGGCAAGTTTCTGAATCTGATAGGGAGCTGCTAATATGAAAAAAAAGAACATGTCAAGAAATGTATGGTGGGGCACAGTTACCACTTTAATGCCGTGTTCACACCAAAACAGTTGCGAATATTCGCAACGCCACTTCGCCTATATCGCGCCGCCCGGAAAAAAAACTCGCTCTAGTGGTTAATTCGTTTTTCGCAACCATCGCTGGGGAAAGGGGGCGGGGCTTATCTCCATGTCAGTGAAAACATTTACTATTTCCGCCATTGACCATTGAAATAACCACTAGTTCTGCTTTCTACTTGTTGAGAAAGTCCCACAAACGTCGGAACATCAAACGCCCCCGTGTCTGGGTTCATAATATTATCCGTAGTCGCACACAGCTCCGACTCCTCCGGGACGAGTGTCTGAATGAAGCCGCTTCCAGCGCTCCTTCAGCGGACCCGCAGTTTGATTCAGTGACGGCAGAACGGCGGTGATGCCGGGCGGAGCTTCTCAACGCTGATTGGCTTTCGCAACTCCGCGTCGGGCGAATTTTTCGCTGGCGATGAATTATTTCATCGCCAGCGGCGAAAAAGCGAAAAAGCGGAGTTGCGAATATTCGCAACGCCATTTCGCCAGTATCGCGCCGCCCGGCGAAAAATCCGCTTTTTCGCAACCTAACGCGGCTGTGCATTGACTTAACATGTAATCTGGACGCGCGAATATTTCGCAACTCTTTTGGTGTGAACACGGCATACGATTACTGCTATTCAAAGTCTAACCAATGTTAGAATTATGACCATTCACAGTTATCTTCTGCAGCCTACAGTATGACAATAGATATCACTCAGATTAGCTTGCACATACACGGATGTAAAAAACAGCACTGACCTCTAGCAGTATGTCAGCAGAGTCATGAACTGCCATCACAAGGGTTCCAATACGAATGTAGTTTGAAATCCAAGAGAAACTTAGAAGAGTCAGTGTGGCTATGTGATGAATCACCTGCTCTTTAAAGTCCTACACAAATACATCAGTGTGCATATGACACAAAAACCTTCAGAATGTAATGCAAATTAAAGGGAAATACATGGTTTGGTTTGTGTGCAGTAATTCACTTTGATGCTATCAGCATACTCACCTTCCGTTTCACATCAAATGTGAGGCTGAGGAGCAGAGAAAGGTAGAAGCCCATTTCCAAGAGGTAATAAAAGTACTGAGATGGCAGCATGGACTGCATGGACACAAAGCACACACACACTTAGATTTTGCAAACTGTAATATTGTACAAGCCACCCTGATAGCAATGGCAACAACACTTACCTGTTTAGGGAAGCCTGCCCAAACCTCTTTCAGATTATAAAGCCAAGGTTTCTTCAGCCAACAAAAACAGAGGGAAATACATGTGAGGGGGTGGGGATAGCCTTGAAACAGAGTAAATGTTAGCCAACGAGCTAACATTCTCATGTATGTTTGTCTGCCAAGTCAACTGCCAGCGTGAGAGAATAACTAGCACAAAGAGATATGAGTTAAGGCGACAAGGAGGTTCCCAGACTGCACATTACAGTGAAATCAGAGTGATACACCCAACTAGAGACAGACAAACTTAATAAAGAGAGAGGGAACTGCCCCAAAGCAGAAAAGAAACAATTTGTACAATGGAAAAAATGTACTGACACCAGAGACAAATCCTGTAATATAATAGTGGTAAAACATACAAATGAGCCAAAGCTACTTACATCATAGAGAGCTAGGAGTCCGCAGACAAACGCAAAAAAATAAAACACACATCTCCAACTGTTGACAGACAAGGACAATCCTTTTACATATTTACACATAGACACTTGTTCGTAAGTCAGTGCACAGTCAAACCCAAACCTGGCCTCGCAGAACCTCTTGCGAAGCCCCGGGCGCTCCTGGTTCCTCCTTCTCTTGAACCAGACTTGAACTCTCCTTTCCGACCAGCTGGTCTTCTTACACAGAGACCTCACATCAACCTGAGACACAAGGGAGACAATCCAGTTGTTACCCTCTTTCCACCCTTCCAAACTTTACTCTCTGGTGATGTTTGTTTCCTCAAGAGAACAATTGAATTATTGTTAATACCACACAAAATCATGTCAGCAAAATTGTATATACTGTATGTGTGACTGTTGATTAGCATGTGAACAACAAAGCACCTCTGTTTTTCAGTGAAATGCCCCTTTTAATATACCTGCGATGGAGCTTGTGTATGGCTGCAGAAGTAGTTTTCTAGGATGGGTTTTGGCTCTGCTGTCAGACGTATACTGTCCCTGATTTCCCAAACATTAGCCAGTGGCGTGGCCAGGTACCTGCAACCGCACACAATCAACATTACAGTAAATGTGTGTCTGTATATCGATGGCCAAAGTGCAAAACCTCCTATCTGCAAAATTGTCCAGCAAAAGTTGGGAAAAATCTCCTATGTGCACTCTCTGTAAAAAAAGTGAATATTCAGGAGGTTTTGCTCTTCTGCCATCGATATTATCCTGTATTGTCTGGGCTTTAGAGTTCTATGTAGCATTCGTCCACAGCACTTGTGTAACACAATCCCAGTATTCTGAAACCAGACGATTGCATATTCTCGCCTCTCAAACAGATATCTGACGAGGAGAAGGCAGAGCGCGCAGGGCAGAGCAGCGTGAAGTTGAGAGGCTTTAGCGTAGACGCGACCTTCACTGTCCTCCAGGTCAGACCAGGAGATGTTTGCTGGCAGCCACAGACGCTCCCACCACAGACACTCACTGACTGTCTGCCACATGCTGCTGGAAAACAAAGAGTACACTCTACTATACATTGTACAATTGTCAAATATTGTTTCATATTCAGGTTTTAAAATCACGTTTTCTTAAATGCAATATATTGAAAATATGCGTTGTCCACTTTTTTTTTTTCTAAGAGAGAACATGAGTTCACTGATATTAAATCATTTTGACACAAACAAGTAAAGTTATCGTACACTTTTTTCATCTGCCTAGAACATCTTGTTTGTTTATTGCCAACGTTTAAGACTGGATTAAATATAGCCCAAATAGTGTGCATTCTTGTTAACTGCATAGCAGCCAAAATCAGTAAAAATAAATAAAAATAAAGAAGATAAGAAAGATAAAGAAGGGTGAGGAGCAATTCAAAGGGGGAAAGATTAGAATATAAGTAAAGTCCTTTCTCTGGACTCTGTCCATAACAGAGTGTAGATACAATTTTGTCTTGAGTACCAACCAAAGAGAGGGAAGCTGATGAAGATGGTGGACACAGAGAGAGTGTGTGTGACAAAGTTAATTAAAGTAAAATATAGTGTGAAACCTAAAGCTAAACTGAAAATCTCCAGTTTACTTACAAAGGGATTGAATATTCAGTCCTCTGTAGCATGTTTACAGAATACAGCCATTCATTAATGTATGCACATGCCCATGTACACACACTGAAAACACACACTCACCTTCAGTTTGCCCACTGTGAGACTTACAGACCTGCCTGTGGGAAGCCAGTCTGTTACTTATAGTTCATGTACTGCACTTCATGTAATCCACATCAGATAACAGCCCTGTATATATTCTATATGTTCACTCTCTAATGTGGAGCCATTTGTCAAAGCATTAAAAAAAAGGGCAAATATTTACTCATGAACTAATGCTTCCCTTGGTGTGTGAGGCTCCAGGGAGCATGTTGATTGTTTGAGCATGCGTGTGGTCGCTCACCTGGATAGAAACAATGGGCTCCTTCCCTCCCACTCGTCTCCTCTTGCGATCACACCCTTGAAGTTGCAGCAAGTCCTTCAAGGTAAAGTAAGCTCATAACTGGACTCCCCTAACTTGCTCTTGTAGCATATTTGTGTTTGCGGTTGTAAATGTTAAGCTGCAGCAGTCTTTTAAGTGTGGGATAGATACCCTCACCTGCAATAATTCCCTTGGAATGCTTGGAAGCCCCCACAAAGGGCCCATTCAGTGGCGGGGCAGGGGAGGCGGAGCCAGTGCAGATAATGGAGAGAGGAGACAAGGAAACGTTCACGCACAAAGAGAGAGCGAGTGAAACACCACTCTGTATAAATAGCTGCCTGGGACAAACATATCAATACAAAAAAAAGTAACCGTATTTACATTTAACTATTTTCCCTGCTCTGGTTCTATGGGGAAATATTTCTGATTAATTACCATTGGTAATTGTTTTTCCCCATATTTTGCAGGAGAACACTGGCAATGAAACAGGGATACAAAAGTAAAGCACATCACTGAGCATACACAAAATGCAGAGCAACACACTGAATCATTTCTCAATGTTTCACTACACACCAGAGGGGGGCAACAGAGACAACACAATAGACTGTCACCATCTCCAATTTAGGATTTACTCATGATGTTATGAATGGTGTGTTGCTGTTGGTCTCGTATTAACAACTTTATTCAGCTTGCCATCTCTGAAAATAAATGTTGTTAATTGGCGTCTTTTATATTATGTCTAAATTCTTCTGCAAAAAATATAATACTTTCAATTTTGCCTTTGCTGTCAGTAATCAAAGTTAATGAGTTCATCATGCAACATGAACATATATGACCTTGAGATTTCAGAGAGAAAAGCAGATATCAAAAATAAGTGTCCTTTTTTTAATTATAATTTCACATTTTTATATATCAAAACATCAAAAAATAAACAGTAGAGCTACAAGCGTAAGTGTTGATACTAGCTGTGCTGTATATGTGTCCTTATTTCTCTGGTCTACAAGGCAGCACTGCTGCATGTGTGTGGATGATAAACAGAGGAGCAGTGGCTAGTGAGCTGTGAAAACAAACCATCAAAAAAATTAAATAATAATAATAATAATAATACAAAATATGGAAATAGAAGAGGTTTAAGTTCAATTGGTATTGTTTTCGAGCATGATAGGAAGAGTTTCAGAGCAGTCTTTCTCCAAATTGTCAAGTAGTCTCCTTGTCAGGGTCAGCCCTAAACCACTGGTATAAACATCTCCATGACCATTAAGAGGATCAAAAGGACGTTCAGTTGATCTAGATGGTCTCTCGTCAGGCCCCAGGTATTATGTATGCAAATACGGAGGACAGACGGAGGTCTCCAGGCACAGACGGGAGAAGCTAATCTGGATAGTCCTCCCGCTCCCTCTTCCAAAATGTGTCCTTTCCCTTGTCTTCCAGCTCTCTTCATACTGGCGTGTTGCCTTTCAGTTCACTGGGGAAAGGGGGGATGCAGCTTTGTAAAGCTGGTGGAATGGCTAGGCTTGGTGGAGCGCTCCTCAGGACTGGGGACTCTGTGTCTGGGAGGCAGGGTGGAGCACCGGGCTTTGCCCCTGGAGCGTGGCTGTTGAGGCGGAGGGCCTTTCAGCGCGAATAGTTCAGTGGGGGTTGTGGGCTGCTGGGCTGCTGGGGACTCTGTGGGATGCGGAGATGATGGTGACACAGGTGCGTGTGGGGGAGGGAACGGGTTGGATGAGGCTGACAAAGAAGAGCCCAGAGGAACCAGGGGAATAAGTGTGGCCGCCTGCTGGAACCTCGTGAGGCTGGTGGAGTGGCTCGGCCGTGGCAGGCTGTAGCGAGCCTCAGCTCCTCTGTGGCGGGAAGGCAGGGTGGAACAGCGGGCCTTTCCCCTTGAGCCTTGCTCTCTGGGAGGAGGAGCAATTAGTGAGAAGAGCCGAGTGTCACTATCTGATGTCATTTCTGCCCCGGAGCCCTTCAGACTCTTAGATGAGCCTCTTGTAAATGATGGATGTGACAGAGGCTCCTGGTCTTTCTGGCATTCCTGTTGGAAATCTGAGCGGGGAAACTCTGTATCTCTGGTTGGGCTCGATGAGACTTCTTCATCTAAGTGAGAAGAAATGAAAGAAGAAGAAAAATGAATCTCTAGACACAAACAAGACCTAAAAAAGTAGACAACAGATACAGTACATAAGGGTTTCTCCTCTCACCTAACAGGCCCAGCTCGCTCATGAGTTTGTCTAGATCGACAGTAAAATCCTCCTTCTCAACAGCTTTATCGTCAACTTCCTCCTCTTCTTCTTCTTCTTTTCTTTGATCTACTTCCTCTTTTTCTTCTCCTCCCTCTTGCTCATCATCTCCTTTTCCATCGTCTTTATTTACTTCTCCATCTTTTTCCTTTTCTCCCCCTTCTACCTCTCCACCATCATCTTCTCCCTCTTCCCCGGGCTTTCCCTGTCCATTTTCTTCAACTTCCTCAAATGACTTCCCAACCTCTGGATCACTGTCACTGCTCCTCCTCGGTTCGTCCAGATTGATCTCAACCCTTTCCTCCTCCACTTGTTGCTCCTCTATTTCTTCCGGGGGTTCCTCCACCACAATCTCTATGTTGGCGCTAAAGCAGGGGATGGAGCGTTTTGAGGGGTGAGCTTTGGCACGTGCTTCTTGATCTTGGTCTTGATTCAGCAGAAACTCCATCAGCATCATGTTCTCTTTCTTCAGCTGTTCCCGCAGAGATCGCGGTACATCTGGTATCATCCAGGCCACCAACATGCTGAGGAACATGGCGAAGTTCTGAAGGGGAAAATACATGTTTCCCTATGAGATCCCTGACCTCAGATGGACGTTAACATAAGCACAATTGTAAATACTATATCCATACCTGGAAGAATATGACAAAGGCCAATTTTGCAGCCAGGACCGACCAGTACTGTTTAGAGAAGGTGTAGGCATCTGGGTCCCAAGGTGGGTCTCTGTAGTCCTTATACCTAAACAACATAAACAGAGTATTTGCAAGGAAGAATCTAGAATAACATGAATTAACACAACAAGATACAAATCTCATAATTCTTAGAGAGATTTGAGTCAGTAAAATTCCTGCATAAACACCACATTTTACAGTTTCAGAAAACTCCAGTTAAGTTTAGGATTTAGTAAGTAAGAGTTAAGTCGCTGGGCTCAAGGATTTAAGGGAAACTCCAGGTGGGTCAGGGTTAAATGAGTCACTCTGACCTGCACAAAGAGACTCCGGTGATGAGGGTGGTGGTGGGCGCACTGCCAAGTGGGAAGTTGCTGACATTAAAGTAGGACAGTGAGTGCTCTGTGTATCCGTTCATGGTGCCATTTACACTGTACATGTACTGGTAAACCATGCGCGGAACAAACTCTGACGTGAAGGAGATGACAAAGGCCTGAGAAGACAAACAAGGAGTGGAAATGACAACACTGTATTGTGAAACAGCATTGTGTACCAGTTACTGCTGGCACATTGACACGTCGCCAGCTATATTTCACTATACAGACTAAAACTTTACTCATATTAATATTTTGAACCGCTCACAGCCTCAGCCAGATGACATTGTACCCAGAATTATTGAGGCAGACTCAGACATAGACTTAAAGGTACCCTGTGACATATTTGACCATTTGTAGTAATATAGAGTGATGTTTTTACCAGCTGTGACCCAAAACGCTGGCATTTGTTTCATCTTGTAAGTCTGTGTGTTTGTCATTGTGGGGAAATGTGGTGCTAGAGAAATGTACTGGAGCGAGCACTATCACAGAGGCGGTTTGCGCACTTTGCCAGGTGGTTCTATGTCTGTGGAGAGATTCTGTGGCTGTGAATGCATCGCACCTGTATAAAACGCAGTCACGAATCTGAGCAGATGTGTAGATGAAATCTAAATGAAGGTTTGAGTTTAAATATAGGCTTGGTCCGAGCGAGGGCAGACATTTTGACATGTCAACAGGCTCAGGGAATGTGATTAAAAAGGGAGTTCTCAGAAGGTCATACTTAAAATCAAATCAAATCTAGTTTATGAAACTACAGTTAATTCACATGAATGAGCGTGCAGATTGCCAAAGTCAGTAATGAAAGTCAGCATGGTTGTGTGTCCTGTGGGGGTTTTGAAGGCACAAAACCAAACGACTACGTCTACTGCGGCAAGGTGGAGAGATAACGAGCACCTGCAGCTTTCATAGCCTGAAATGCCCAGGTGAGTTTAATCAAGCTGACGACTCTCCCTAGCCAGCTGCCTGCTGAGATTGGCCAGGACAGTGGGCGGGGCATCTCAATATTTTGAAAAGTGCAGGAGAAATTGACTGTTCATGTTAAATTGACAGTAAGCTGTTCCAGTGAGCCAGCATACGCCATAACAGGACCTCGCCTAAGTGGATTTAAGCCATCATTAATGTTATTGAATGCACCTGTGCCATTCCTCCAGTCCAGACAAGTCTAACATTTCCGCTGTGATAAAGGTCTATTTGCCCCTCCCCCTCACGGCACTGTGATTGTGATTTGGTGAGAAACAGAGAAACGAGAGAATGTAAACATCATTTAGTTTGTTTACACAAAAACACATGGTGAGGATACACTGGCAGTTTAAACAGTGTATTGATGTTGGAATGAAAATAAAAAGATGTTGGAAAGCTGAATACAATGATTTCTTTTTCAGGTCTGACAAAGATCTGGCAACAGAAAACATTTTTCACTTTTAACATCAAACTCAGAGAAGAAGAGGTAAATTGTTGTGCACTTTAGTAGGACACTCTCTGCCAGAGGTCAAAGGTTATGGGCACAGTAGACATATACTCACTCACTCACTCACTCACTCACACACTTACATTGGTAATGACAGAAAACTTGCTGATTCCACAGAGAATGTTGTACCAAATCCCTGGATAAAGCATGTGCATGAAAAGAGACAGAGACAGAGAGGGAAAGGGAAGTGTGTGTGTGTGTGTGTGTGCATTTATGTAAAAGTGACAGACAGACATGGAGACAAAGAGACAAAAACGGAGGGCAGGGTGGAAAAGGAAAATAAAGTGATTAAAAGTTCCAGGAGAGCTTGATTCACATTCACACAGAGACTGACAGAGTGGACGCAATATGTCATCTGTACCTATGTCTTTACACCTCACAGCATCAGGCCGTCGGATCTCAGTCACAAATTTTGCAGCATCAAGGCGAATCTCAATGACGTTGTTGAGCAGAGCGAACGCTGGCGCCAGCGGGAAGGAGGCCACGAACAGAGACACGAACCCATACTGGATTACTGTAAATATATAGACACACACACACTTAAATAAAGATATTATGTGATTGCACTAGTGGGGGACTCAGTGAATAAAAGACTCAGGCCACATCCACACTAATAATAAACTGTTGCTCAGAGAAATGTGGACTATTCTTATTTTATTTTTATATATATTTCTTTTTTTTTCTTTTCTTTTCTTTCTTTTTCTTTTCTTTCTTCTTTCCGGTCACTCCTCTGCACACTTCATATTTAAACACTCATGCCACTTAACATACACTTTAACTTAAACACACGTCACTTTAACATACACTTTAACTTAAACACACATGTCACTTCAACGTACACTTACATTAACGTATCTGTTTGTCTGAGCACTTTATCTGATACTTATTCTAATTACCCATTGCATTGTTGTTGTTGTTGATTGTTGTCTGTCTCGTCTCATGTCTAATGTATGCACCTTCAACCAAGAAAAATTCCTCGTCTGTGTAAACATTCCTGGCAATAAACGTTTTCTAATTCTGATTCTGATTCTGATCTATGTTGAAATGATTCAACATAGATAGACTGTTTGTTTTCTTCCGGAAAAGGGTCATGTGATCAGGGAAGGACACGTCTTGACTGCTAAGACCCAATCAAGTAGCAAACGTGGCCGTCTCCGTCATCATTTCTAAACTTATCCGTTTATGCCCGTCCTCACTAGGACGTAACCCCAGAGTTTTCAAACTTATCCTTCCTCGATTTGTGGTGCTCTAAAACTCCGGCGTAGTGTGGACGCTCAGTGTAAACGTAGCAAAAGATATGCGTTTTAAAATAGAAACGTAGTAGTGTAGACATGGCAAACAACTGACTCACTCATCTCCATGTACTCCGGGGTCACGCCTTCAAAGGGTTCAAGAGCGAAATCTTTGTCAAATTGTTGCTTTGGTCTCTTCTCTTCGGCATCATTCTCTTCTTTTTCTGCTGCTCTTTTCTTTCCTTTTTCTTCCTGTATTGTTCTGTACATCTTTTTCAACTTACTGCAAACAAACAAAAAAGAAACAGAGGATGGAGTCAGAGCAAAGACTTGCAATGTGGTAAATGTTTTGTGAGAAGTGTATGTTTGCAGAAGTAAACAATATAGATATACAGTATATAGATACACACACACACATATATATATATACATACGGTATGAGAACCTCGAACACATTGTTTTGGATGAGCTGCTTTCCGAGCATGATCATGCTGAGCTGGATGCACAACTCGATGAGGCAGCCTGGTGGAGCGCACTGTGGAGAAAAAACACACATGTACTCCAGTCATGGGTGCACATTTCCTGCACATATACACAAACAATAACCACTAATGTGTGTAACTGAGCACACCTCCTCCATGCGGTAGTCTCCAAAGACGTAAACATAATCGCCAGGCCGCCCACCAAACCTGAATGAAGAGAGGACCAAGTCACATGATAAGAAATAAAGAAAGACACTGGAGGGAAGTGAGACTTTAAAAGAGACACACACCTGCCCTTGAAGAAGGCCACATAGAAAATAGGTGCAAAGGCGTTCATTGACTTGAGGAAGAAAGATTTAAAGATCAGCTTCTCTTCAAACTCTTCCTTTGTCTTTGGAAGTTCTATCGGGAAAGAGACACAACAAACGTAAACACATCATGCGAAGTAGACCTGCTCATAATAATATGTTACAATCACAGTGAGGGACTTTGCTTCCTAAATCAGTAACATGGCCATTCATGCTCCTGAACTCTACCAATATGTTGCCACATTGTGGCACTCACAATGTGAGTCCTTGTCATTAAATACTATACCCAGTTCAGTCAGCCACACAGCGATCGCTCCATAGACTTCCTCCAGCACCAGAACGACCAGCATGTTCAGGATGATGCCTGTAGTGGTGACAGTCATCCTCACGCTGGCCTTGGCTTCAGGATCGGGGTTCATGGACCAAACGCTTAACATGCAGATGCGATAAACTGCCACCCCAAACACAGCTGAGAAGGTTACGAAGATCTGAACAGACACAAGATTAAAAAAAGTTAGATGACTGGTGATAAAGTCTTTATGATGATATTATGTTTGTTGTATCTATTTTACTGGAAGAAAAGTTTTATCTTACAGTTATTTTTTTCCCATTTTATATTTTCTTTAATGGTATATATTGTCTGGAATTATTTCTTACAATAGAAACATTTATTCTTGTTGTAATTTAGGGTCACTACTAGATTTATGATAAAGTAATGGATACAATAAAGGAAGCATTTAGGACATTATTTACATAAATATACAATGTTGTTGGTAAAATCACAGATATTATGTCAACGGAAGGAAAAATTGCATATTTCTGTTAAATGCCTGGTATGTTCATAACAAATAACAGAATGTAGAGTGACATTAAACAGATATGAAAAGAGTTTGAATGCAGTACCAGGAGCAGTAAGGTGGACACATTGATGAGATAACCTGACAGGTGATCCTCAATGTCCAGGGACTCTGGTTCTCCCTGTCGAGAAAAATATGCATATTACTTGGGCACACACACACACACACACACACACACACACACACACACACACACACACACACACACACACACACACACACAGGTATATTACTTAATGAGTACGTGTTCTGCACATGTTATATTTTCTGTCTGGCAGTTGCTTGTTTGCCATCTGAAAGGAGAGAAATCCCCTCCCCCCTCCCTTTTCTCGCTTCCATCAGTAATCTGGGCTAATCTCAGGAAGGTAAGCAGCTTTGGACTCAACCACCTACTACAGGTGAAGGGGTTTCATTTTTGTGCACCAAAATAAACTCATACAGACAGAGTCTGCAATAATTCGTCTATCTCTAAAAAACTTACACGGGTTGTAATATTTGATGTATAGATACAGTTGTTTACCTTCACTGTGTGTTATATAACAGAAGAAGTGAGCTCTGTGATATAATTCGCTATGAAGCAAGTGTAAATCACTTCAGAGTAACAGTCCTAGTAATGTCCTATCACAGCAGTGCAGCGATACCTGTGAGGCCAGCATCTGGTCTGTTTCTTTA
The DNA here is from genome assembly GCA_038501785.1 of Myoxocephalus aenaeus. Classification (NCBI taxonomy): domain Eukaryota; kingdom Metazoa; phylum Chordata; class Actinopteri; order Perciformes; family Cottidae; genus Myoxocephalus; species Myoxocephalus aenaeus. Next base: position 11,154,262 of record JBAMJR010000350.1, on the reverse strand, counting down.
TCCACACCATCCTCAGCTTGCGTCAACTGCAACAGAGGGATAAACAATTGTCAGTCAGAACCTGTCAATTTCAACCATTTCTGTGTCACAAGTCATACAATTGTATCTGAAACACACAAACACACACACTCAGGCACAATACCTTCTTCTTAGACTTTGCTTTCATCTTAGCTTTCTTCTCCTGTAGGACTTCTTCATATTCAGGCCTCAGCTCCTCCTGTAGCACACACGTGTAGAAGTTTAAGCACATGCTAAAACAAGGGAACACATCCGGTAAGAAAGAAATCTTTAATATCGCAACTTCACAGTATGGTGGCTCCATGCAGTCACCAGTTAAAGCTACACACTGTACTGTCCCAAATCAATCTAAAGCGACAAACTCACTCAACACAGCTATATTCAGACATGGTGTATGGCTGTTGTATCATATTTGCAGTTTTAGGTCCAAGATGGCTTTTTTCGTGACTCAACAATATTTGTAAAATGACTCATAATTTTGATTATATTTTCTTTCCAAACACAAAAAGCATTGTTGATTACGGTATCTTCAGTAGAAGACACTATTCACCACAATTAGGAGTAAACAGGGTCTCAGGATATATGCTTCTCAAATACAAGAGCAAAGCTTGGCCCCCAAATAATCAATTTGCAGGATAAAGATACATAATACTACATAATAGTTGCATGAAAACTGTATTACATTCCACATTTGTTTGGATTATTGATTTGTGCTATCTCCTTTTCAACAGTTGGTAAATATAAAAAAAAATACAATATAATGCAGCTTCTTCAACCAGATTGTGGGTACTTTAAGAAACTTCCTCACCTGGACTCGCTCCTTCAAGCAGCAGCAGACAGAGAGAGAGAGAGAGAGAGAGAGAGAGAGAGAGAGAGAGAGAGAGAGAGAGAGAGAGAGAGAGAGAGAGAGTTTATGTTGTGACCGTGCTGTGTCATCAGCAAGTGGACTGCTTTAAGAACAGACCAATCCCATTACTGCCCCTTACAGGGAAAAGGGTTAATGCATTGGTGGCCATGTGTATATGTGTATGTGTGTGTGTTAGGAGGCGGGCACTGTTCTGACACAAATGATAATCTGCAAGGCAAACCACAACTTGACCTGGGCCAAGAGGTTAACACTCTCACTCTGACTGACTTGGCACTTTAACAAACGGAAAGATTCCTACTTATCATTATTAGTAGGAATCTTTCCGTTTGTTAAAGTGCAAGCGAAGGCTAGACAGAGCCTAGTCTAAATTAATCTGTGTGTGTTTATTGCTCTGGACACTAGTATTCTTGAATTTATTTTGGTACCTCCTCATCCTCCAAGCTCGTCAGGTCCCACATATGTTTCAGACACATCTGTCGCCTTTTCCAGTGCTCAAGGAAACAGGCAGCTACAAGACGATACACAGAAAGAATATTAACATATTCAGAAAATCATAAAAAACACACACATAAATGCAGAAACATACTCCTCGAAAATTCATACAAACATGAGCCACCTCGAAGTTGAACTGAAGTATATTAGCATGCAGGGTAGCTGCATGATGTTGATTTCTACCTATAAATACAGTGTTAAGAACCAGTGATTCTCATAGTGTCCAATCATACTCTCACGGTCACTCCTCCTGTCAGTGTCTAGGAGCTTTCTGCTCAAATTAACCTGCCGTAACATGATCAGGAAAGTGTATTAGGATGTTTAGTTACCCCACAGAGACATGAAAATGGCGAAGCAGACAGTGGCTCCATTGTCAAAGAGGTATGACGCTCGGGCCAGTGAGCACACCGTACTCAGACGCCAGTAGTCACACACTCCATCACACAGTGGACACATGGTGATGTTCAGGTTGTCATCACATGCCTCCTGGCTGAACAACACAAAGTAAATAATATAAACACATGCATATCGACAATATAATGTACTTTTGCATACGCATAAATAAGTATGAAGAGCTTTTTATCTGCTTACCTTGGCACATTGGTATCCACAGTGAATATGCCGTACAGGAAGACAATGATGCCCAGGACAGAGGGAGGGATGAGGAGCTGAGTGTAAACACCCAGCCAGGCAAAATACAACCCAATCTGCTCTCCAAAGTACTTCCTGTTGAAATAAAACCATTGTATCAACAAGCTGTCTGAGTTTGCAGGTTTACCGATTCATACTTTTGCCCCTCTAACGACAGGGCCTACGGTCTAATTCTGGTCTACAGTGGTGAACAGTATCTTCACGGCTACAGAGCCAATTATCCCATAGAAGTTGACAGCATTCATTGAAATGAACAAGTACAAAATACAAAGAATAAACACATCATAAAAAAAACACATCATAGACCAAAAATGCAAGCATCATCTCTGCAGTTTTCATAACATTATTGACTTAAAATCAAGACAACCGTAAATGTTTAGCCCCACTCAATCATCAATACATTTATTCAGTATATTTTGCTTAGTACCTGATCAGGTCCACAGGCTGGTATTTATGCATGACTCCATAGTTAGCCCATTCTTCATGAAGGAGCTGAAGGAAATCCGAGCACATGACATGAGAGAAAAAACATTTAATGACAGTCAATAATCACAATTTCTTTTTTGCCCGCAACTAGGCTGATATCCATTTTCACCAGATTTACAATTATATTCAATTAGATCTGATGCGTAAGTCTCCCTTTACATCGACAGATTATACTTCTCAAGAAGCATTAACATTAAACCAGCTCAAACTACAGTGTCATATTCAGATTGCTCCGGTTTCTAAATTGTAGAAAATCAAACATGTCTGATGTGTTTGTGTGGGAGGTCGAACAAGTCTGAAGCTCAACAGTGATGCCACTGATTTTAATCCAAAGACACAACATACTAAAGAGATAATGTGTGTCGACTGATGATGGCCCTATTTAGCAAGATCAGAACAAGCTCATTGTAAGTTGTCATGTTAAATCAGGACACAAATCTGTCTGTTCTTGCCTTAAGAAGAGTGACTGGCCTCATATCCAATGACTCCACTAATATCAGTAGCAGGGTAGTTTGAAAACACTTTGTCAAAGACCCATTAGAGGCCACCCATCTCACCTGTCTGTCATTTCGCTGATCTTTCCGTCCTCTCCTTGTGAACGACCCCTAAAGAAAAAATATATAGAATCTTTATATAGAGATACACTGCCTAACAGTATGCCATGTTTTATGCTTCATCAAAATTGCAGCTCAGGATTGGGAACAGTATTTTTCTATTAAGATTGTTCAGATTTATTTCTATTCTATTTGTATAAACGTCCATCCTGCAGATATATTGACTAACCTGTCCTGCATGACACAACAAAGTCCTCTATGTACATTACATGTAGCAAACACTAATATATGTTCACATTGTCCAGTGGAGGTGCTTCTTTAGTTATACTCACATCATGCAGAGGGAAGGCAGAGTCGTAGACACCCCGAGCCAATAATGAGTTGATGCCTTATGACACAAAGAGGAAAAGCCACAGTGTCATGGACAAGTTCAGTTTTGTGACTGAAAGCATACGGAAACAGGCAGCATGAAATCTGACTGACATAATAATATGACAGCGCGTTAGCCCTCACCAGTAGTTTGGCAAGTTTGTCTGCAGGTAGTACGTGAAATAATCTCAGCGACCTAAACACAAAGAAAGCAAAGTCCAAATACATACACATCATATTCCTCTTAATATATAATTCAAATATATTTGTTTCTGGACTCACTATTCTGCTGCGTGTTGCATTATCAAATAAAGTTTCTGTTGACTTGATGTCGTACCTGCAAAAAAATGACAATAACCGTTCAATATTAGCAATAGACCTGTTCACCAAATGTATGGATCGTAGTGGGATCACTGTTAGCTCTTTTACATTTGGCCATGAAAGGGTTTTTTGTTTGCGTGTTTGTTAAATCAAATAGTTTGGTCAATTTAAGAAAGGCATAACTACTACAGTAAAAATTCAATTTACGTGAAAGCGCCACCATGTTATGATGAAAGCACACAGCCTGCAGGTGATTTAGATATCAGGGTGTTATCTACATCACTGACCACGACTGAACTGAAAGGCATGTGTGTCCTCAGCCAAGGGCAACTCCTAAAGTGGGTTAGTTTTTCGATACCACTCCACTACATGTGTGCATGTGTGCATGTGAACATGACAGTCCAGGTACTCACAGGTGGAGCTTGTCTCTGATAAAAGGATGTTTGAGGGTTTTGAAGTGGGCGCGTGTCTGTGAATCTCTGCGAATGTCAAAGTCAGGGACGTCTGGTTGAAACGGTATGTTGACTTTGCCCATTACGGAATCCCACATTCCAGCAATGCCCATCCGTTTCCGCAATTCACACTTCTGCTCAATGGAAACATGCATGGATTAATGACTCTGTCACACTATGTTGTATTTACTACACTACACATATCTGTTGCTATGTATGTCATGTCACAGCTTTCTGACATAGAACTCATTTGTCTTTATATGGGATTGGGATGTGCACCCAAATTAATCTTATGCAAATATAAATAAATGTATTGTATATTATATAATAATAAAGACCAGGGTGTGTAAATGGCTGCTGACCTTTTTCACAGCAACTTTGATCTTCTGAAGCTCGGCTTCTCGGCTCAGTATTGGCCATGGGATATGCAGCCGAATAAACCCCAGGCCATTTGCCCTCTTCACATAAACACACACATTAACACACAGATTAAAATTATATTTTAACATAAACAACTGTACATGTCAAATTATATTTGGATTACAGGCCTATATGGACAAATTCATTGTGTGTCTGTCATCCTCACTCTCTTTGTCTGTGCATGTAATTGCTCCCGCTACTTGTTTTGAGGCAACCAGATGAGCTTTTCCTAAACCTGTAAGTATGCTACTTTATGTTCTAATTAGGATGGTTGGTATGGTATTCCATTATTTCAAGCCCAGCACCTCCAACACCTCCAGAGTATAGACAATTAGGGCAGATAATGTTGGAATAGGTACCTGAAAGAAACTATAATGTAGCCAGTTATCAATTTTGGTCATGTGAACAGGTTATTACCAAACTTCTTCTGAACCACTGCATTATTAATTATTAAGCTTCCCATTGAAATTGCTGTAATAACCTTAGGGCAAGGCAGATACAACTGCACAGGTTAAAACAACTCCTGCTACACCTCTAATGTCTAATGTCTAATATGGTGGTAGAATTAATATCTAAATCTGCACTAGAGTCAAACTACTGTAAATCTGATCAGAAATGATCAAATTAATAATGTTAAAGTTAAAGAAAAATATTTATTATACAGTATAATATAATTATTTTCACAGTTTGGTTGCAAAGTGAGACAATACAAAATAAACTGCACTTTTATGAGGAAAACTTGTGTAAACTCATGTTTTAGGCCACACAAATAACACAACTGAGCATATACAGCAACACTAAATATTGACATGTTTCCTTCACTGTTCTTTTCCCAAAACGTTAGCCTCATCATATCTTACCACACGCAGACACACAAACTGATACAGTACACGGTGTACAGTGACTGCCCCCCTTCTTCCAATTCAATTAAAATGTACCAATCTCCCCTAATGTGCATTCATGTGTCAGCACCCACACCTCCGAGTAGTGGATCACTCTCTATTATAATATACTATAATCTGGCCCATAACTGTCTATAGGAGTGTACAGCAGATGAAAAAGTAATCATGGTGAAAGCAGATACTCACCTCTTTATCACGCTGTAGCTGTAGCCCAGCATCCAGTAAACCCGCCTCAAACTCCTCCCTCATTAAAGCCTTTTCCTGCTCAGACAGCTTTGACTCCTCCACATCTCCTACTGGTGCACCTGCCTCCCCAGACTCTGCTTCCGTTTCCCATCGGCTCGATATTGCAAATGGTATACTCCCATTGGATGCAATGGAAAGGCGTGCCTTGGACGCCCGCCTTTTTTTGTATTTGTAGCAAAGGACGTAGTCCACTTTTCTCTTCCCATCGTCAAAAAAAAGCCCAGGACCTAGGTCGATGCCAGACTCCTACACAAACGCGCAAAAGCACACACAGGTAATTAATGGGGTCAGGAATGACGGTTACAAGAAGAGAATTGAGGGAGTAATGTAAGAGCATGACAATTAGATAACGCTCCGTGGGTCGGCTCAGGGAGGGGAAACCTGAGCCGACATAAGCAGCAGGATGTTAAAGCTTCAGGATGTGAGGAGACCGTACCGGAAGAGGGGGCTCGTCATTGTCAAGCGGGATGATAGGGCCTCCGTTGGCAGCATCCAGCCCAAGCCCGGACAGCGATCGGGCCAATGACACAAGCTTCACTGAGTGAAAAGACGACGACTCACTCATTTCTGTGGTGACAGGCATACGCTCTTTTCCGTTTCATCACTGTTGGTATAAGAAAAGAAAAACAAAGATTGCAGTATTCAGAAGTTGGGATGGCCTACCAGCTCAGGCTGCAAATTAATTTAAACGTTTTATTTACAGACGAAACATTCTTTACAGACGAAACATTCTTCATAGCATCATAATATTTGAGCACATTGGTCGCTAATGTTTTTTGACCCTTTACAATGAAGTCTTTGTGCGATGATCGTCACTGATTGTGTGTCTACCATTTGTAAGAGTTATTTTTTTACTGGTTTAAAAATGCTAAATGTAAAATAAAAAAATATACAAAATTCCTGAATGTCCGGTTGCTATATAGAATCCCATTAATGGCACTTGGGGAGAAACGTGTTCAATCCATTCCTCTTTTCATATTACTAAGCCTTTTTTCTTTTTACAACTATGACTTATTTGCTCATAAGTATGTTTTCTAGTGGCAAAATGTGCTTCCATTTCTTTGAAACACTATTTTAGCCAACATGAACAGGATTTCATTTATTTTGAAGGGTTGATAATGGCATGTGGCAGTTATCCATCGCTAGATATATAGAGCCAGCTAAAACATTACTACATCAACTACATTAACATCAACACAGCAACACAGCATGAACTAGATCTATTTTACGTTGATTTTACTTTCAAATAAGTGTTTGAAATATCACACACAGTGTTAGTTGTTTTATACTGACAGAGTGAGCCAAAGTTAAGCTGTCTCATCTCTTTTTTACCCAATTGAAGATGTAGGCTCAGATTAAGCTCACAGTTCAATCCAAGCGGCACAGTTTACAATCTGTTGGGGTAATTTGGTCACTGGCTCATTCTCTGGAGATCAAGCAGGATGTGTTAAGAGGAAACCGAGGCGATAAGTTCACACTAACAGAAGCAGATGTAGATCCAATATGCAGGTGCAATTCAGTTTCTCAATTGTTCCCAAAGCTCAGAAATAATAAAAAAAGAGAAAAATATTGATCATTTGAAGTTGATTACAATGAGCCCGGATAGGTGCATGTGTCTTTTCTGTCCATACATGCGACAACAAAACTTGAACAAAACTTGAACATGCTTGCAAGACATTTATTTGATGTGGGAGAGCATTGTTGCATTTTTTTATTACAAGTAGTGGAAATGTACCCACGCCATGTTTTAATTCACATATTAATATACACTTTGGGGTGATTCTTATCATAAACTTTGTCACTTAAGTGATCAGGTAGTAAGAAGTTAAAGCTATAGTATATGACTTAAATCTTATTTTGACACATGTACCGGATATGTCATTAACCCAGAGTAAAAGGTGCGATACAGATTCCATTATAACGTGTTATGAAGGGGATTGAAAGAAAAAGGGGATTGCATGCAACAATGGTCCCACAACCGTTTCAAACTACATGTTCTAGCCGCCGGAGACACCGGGGAAAGCCATGACACATGCAGATATACCAACAGTCAACCACATAAGCACATAGGGCTTCAACCGTTAATCCCCTTACATATGCCCACACATACATACAAAATAATCCCAGTTTACCACGTGTTAGCAAACACAGAGCCCAGGTGGAAATGGAGAATATGTCTCAGAGTTCAAGCGGTCAAAAATATGTTGTGTAAATTATAGATCCACCAGGACACAGTGATATTTAGATCAGCGGTTCCCCAACTCTTTGGCTTGTAACCTTCATAAAACAAACTGATGGCATATGCTGTTAGCCACATGCTCCATGTGTGGTGCATAAATCACTTAGTTTATTAGTCATGATATCTTTTCCTCGATGGCTGAGTATATTCTTGCAGCTTCCAAGAATGTTCATATTGCTCATGCTAATCAATATGCATGCACACTTTGCAGGAACATTAATTAAGCATCAAATACAATCTGCAGATTGTATTTCTCAGTCTTACTATTCACTCTCCTTATAACACTACAACAAAATACAAGAATGTGTATTTTAGTTGTTGTTTTTAAACCGTTTTGGAAACTCATACATGTGTGCATCTTAATGGGATATTGTATGTACTCTATTTTAGCTGGAGTTTGCATGAAAAGAGTCAGATAGTGTGTCATTTAAGTCTGCCAAAATGGCTCCTTTGCTAATGTTTACCATGAGGTCCAATATAACATAGACCATATTGTGTTTTAATATATTTTCTGGTTTTTATTTTACTTAGATTTCTTCCCTGCTACTTTTTTGTGTTTGTTTTAAGGCCACGATATAGTTGTCGATATCCTTCCTGCCTTTTCGCTCTGGAGAACACAACAGGAACCCGCAAATGCATCCAAGTTTGTGTCTCCGCGCGGGGCTTAAAGGCCTAAAGCTCTCTGACAGCTCAACCGCGGAGGCAGGGTGTCTCACAGTAACGTTAACGGGGCAGAGGGCAACAGGGGAGAGGTCTAATAAGTCCTCTCCTGGAAAACAACAGATTACACATTGCTAATTTTAAAAGCTGCTTGCTTTTTTTATTGCCGTAACAGAAAACATACAACTCAAACAAAGACTTTAGTTTGAAATGATGTCGTTTTGTATGTTATGTGATTAATCAAATCACACTTTCACTTTACAGCTGTCTGTAAATATCATTCTTATATACAACATCAACAACACAGTACATCAAACTAATTTAATTCCATTTTGACAAATTCATTCTCGAGCAGTTGGTTTAATCAAACGCTCATGGACGCAACAGTTGTCTGCACCCAGATGGTCAGATGAAAAAAACAAAGACTCAGCAGCCTGGCACGCGCCCCTGCAGCCACGGGGAGATGAAGTACTAAAGGAGTAGTTCAGGGGAAGCTTTGTTCATGGAGGAGGCCTTCTGTACACACAAGCGCTCAATAAAATGAACGCAAAAGTGCCAAAAGACGCTGTCGAAGCTTCGACAGTATGGGTGAGAGTGTAAGAGTGATGAACGTAAACTGCGCACTTTTATACACCACACTTCACATGAAAGAAAAGTGGAAAAAGTGAACTCACCAGTGCTCGTGGAGGATCAGGGCTTCGCAATGGAGATAGATAATAAGACGCGTGAAATTCACAGCCTGGCGAGGGGCTGAGATGGTGGACAATCCGCGCGCGCTCCCGGTATCGATGGCTTAACACGCGCGCGCACAGCGCGGCTAATTCCCTGACCGTTTCATACGGTAGGGAAAGAAGCGGCGATGCATATTACCGATGAACAGGTGTGCGTGTGTGTGGTGTGTGTGTGTGTGTGTGTGTGTGTGTGTGTGTGTGTGTGTGTGTGTGTGTGTGTGTGTGTGTGTGTGTGCGCGCGCAAGAGAGTGTATGTGTAAGCCAGAGAGGAAAGAAAGCTTATAGTGACCAGACTTGAAAGTGAACCTTACCATCTACCATCAGGTCACAGAAAACCCAAAACAATATATCAATGCAAAAATAAGCTTATGAGCGGTAACATTCATTATTTTATTGATTGATTGATGAATACAACATTTATATATGTTCCCAAAGGATTCAATAATCATTGGAAATGGAGAAAAGCACTTATCAATCCCTATCAGCAACCCTTTCCTTTTGTGCAACTGCAAACTCCAGTTGCCAAGCATTTTTCAATGGTGGAAGAAATGTGTTATCACTTAAACTATTCAAACATCAAAATGACAAACATGAAACTCTACTAACGCATAAATGTAATTACTAACATTAATATTAAAAGAAAAGACTCAATATTAGTGTTTTAAAAAAACTGTCAGGTTTGTTTTATTGTTATTTGTGTATTCATTTTGTATATGGGTATATTTTACTTGGATACACACATTCCCTCTGAATGTATAAACTCTCTCTCTCTCCCTTTAGGTGCAGTGCTTGGACCGACAGTCGCATGCGGTGACAGACAGGACAGTCTGTTGGCTACGAGTGCCGTTGGCACACAGGACGGGAACACTGAGAGGCTCCGTCTCCACGGCAGCACAGCACACACACTCCTGCTCCACAGCAGCTCTCTCCAGGGAGAACATGGACTTACTGCGACATTTGCCCTGATAGACAGACGGACAGATGGACGGGTAGACAGCACCATAGGGAGAGACAGAGAGGGTGGGATGGAGAGTGACAGTGTTACAGTATTATTTCATTGAACTTTGCTGGCTAATCCTAGGGGGGGATTAATCATCCAGTGTGTGTGTGTGTGTGTGTGTGTGTGTGTGTAGTCTGTTACCTCACAATAGTGCAATTCTATTTGGTTCTCCGATTGGCAATCATCCACTTTGATGTAGTTAAGCGTTCCTACTGTCCTCCGACACTCTGGCTCCGCACCTTCATACATGCACACACACTTATTAAAATTAGAATTTCCCATTTAAAAAAAAAAAAATAGCATACAAGTCTTGCAGAGGCCACAGCTCTACTTACACGTCTCACAGCAGGTTGTTCCGATCTGGCTAATTTCCCCCTGAAAACAAACCGGATAAGCAAAATGTAATAAAAATATTTGTCAGATACAGATCGTTCAAGAGTGGGAACGCTGGGAGATGGAGATTTTGAAGCAGTCGTACCCCTTGGTCCAGGCAAGTTTGACGGTCAAAAGGAGGGCAGGTGGTCGTTTTGACTTGAAGGAGAAGATTCCCTTTATCGTTTACACCACAGCTATACAGGTTGCAACCGTCTTCGTGAGTGGTGTTCACCTGGAGGGAGAGAGGCACACAGCAGTCATGTATGCTGCTGAGAAGCTGTTGTCTCCTTTTTAAAATGTATATATTTCTGATGTAGACAAACTGTATTGATCCAAGGAACAAGCATAGTACAGTGTAGAAAAACATAATTTAGTAGTTATAAAAAATAGTATACGCATACAGTACGGTATGGTGGTGGTATGGTCTGGAAAAAGTCAGTTTAAAAATATATAAATATCAAAAACATCATTATTATCGAGTTTCTTTTCAACAGCAAATGAGTCTGAGCATCAATGTCTGCAATCTGTGTGTGACAGGGTTCATGAGCAAGGTGTCGTCTTTTCTCCTCAGAACCTACCTGCACACTGAACAGTTTCCCGTCTGGCCTTTGCATGAAGCAGGCAGAGGGAACACATCGGTCACAGCAAGCATCTTCCTCCTTCTGCAGAGTGTATCCCTGAAAACATTGTGGGAAGACATCAGAAGGACATTAATGTAAATACAAAGACAAATATGCCTGCAACCGTTTGTGCTCATAAATAATTCCCTATTTACCTCTCTAAGCGGAGTGAATCATGGAAAACCATGTGGCCACAATTTAATGATGCGTAGCGGGGGGAATGTGGTCCGCAGATTAGAAAATCTTTGATGAAAATGACGAACGTTTGAACTTGTTGGTTAGTCATGATGATGATGATGATGATGATGATGATGATGACAAAAAATAATAATGGGATAACAGTTACCATAGGGCAAGTGGGACAGCTGGTTATCTTGCAGGACAGCCTGTATTTCCTCAAGGCACCGTCTTCCACATTACACTCGCAGTGTGTGCACATGTCCACCATCAGCCTCTCACCTACCTGCACCAACACACACGGTGGAGCATTGAAGGAACTATTCAAAATGTTCTAATACGTAAGAAGGTTTTTTTTTTTCTCTCCACGACTTACTCCTATCACAATGTTGTTGTGGACACAGACATCCATAGGCACTGTGGAGAGAAAAGCAAAAATAATTGAAATGCTATTTATCAAACGACCCCAGGGGTTGTAAGGTCAGGTGAGGACAAGTGGCTCTGGGATGACACTAATGTGAGAGAGTCCTCTGCTGGACAGACACGGCGACTGCATCTCAGTAGACTGAGTGTATGATATCATGTCCAAGGACACTCTCCTAACTCATAACGCCGCCCTGCTGGGCCACATGGTGTGTCTGTTTATGTTTTCCTGTGTGTGATTGCGTATGGATGTGTGTGTTACCGCAGTGGCAGCTGGGGCAGCAATCCTGGGTGTTGCAGCGTAACTCTGTTCCCAGCGGGCAGGATGGGGTGTCCATAACAGAGCAGCTGACGTTTGATGCAGAGATGAACACCTCATCTTTCACTTTCATACACTCGTGTAACACACATTTATCATGAGGAGACTGCCATACCTCTCCCACCTATTAAAAGAAACGCAAAGATTAGATTAAAATCCAATAAGAGCGAGGAGAAAGTGCTCCACTGAAAAAATACACAGCCAGAAATATATTGCCGAAGCAGAGGGATTGTTATTGTTATTTCAACATCACATTAAGCTGTATATGGATAATTGGTTGCCTATATTATTCATGCATGTATGATTTATCTGCACATACGTGTCTGAGGTTTTGCTGAAACAGTGCGTCCCCTCGCATCTCTCCCTTTGACTCCACACAGCTGGTCGTTGTGCACTTCCCACAGCACTCTCCTTTTGATGGAGTGTAAGTGGAGCCCTGTAATATATAATAAATATGTATGGATTAATGGTTATAGAAGCGCAATGCAAATGTGTGTATTTGGTGTGTGTGTGTGTGTGTGTCTCACCTGAGGGCAGGTTCGATCACACACAGGCGGCGTACACTGAGCGATGTGGCGCGATGTGTCTTTGTCCTGCAGCTGGGTACATCTGCACTTCTGGCACCCTTCCTCCCATTCCCTCCCCACTGGGTAAACCACGCCACCAACTACACACACCTGGATAGACACAAATAATAAAAACAGGATATTTTTAAACAGTAAAAGCACATGCAATTAAACAAACACACACTCCTCACACACCTGGTCTGGCAGGCAGGTGGTTTCTGTGCAGCCGCAGTCATTGGTAGAGGAGGATGTGATGAACCCAGCAGTGCAGGTGTGGGTGGAGTTCTGGCAGTTGCACACACATTCAAACACGTCGCAGCACTTTGTTTTTTTCACTGACAGTCGGCGGTGTGCGGCACAAGCGGGGGGAGCTTGAAGTGCACACTCTCCTCTTTTGCAGACTGTGAGGGGCAAAAGAGATGAAGAGAAGCACGTGAACGAGATCACATAGATGTGTGCTCTGTTTCATGTCTGTACGTGTGCCAGAGAAAAGCAGGGCTCGAACATCACAGAGAATGTGTTAATGGCGTACCGCACTCGTATATAGATTGACATTCCCCAGGGTTTTTCAAAACCACAGCCTGCCCGTCCTCACAGCGGGGCACTTCAGGCGGGTCACAAGTCGCCAGATCACACACTGAAAAGTCACAGAGTGAGACAGTCTGTTGCATTTGGGTAAAATATACACTGTATATGTTATTTAACTGCCTGATCAATATAGAGCACTTACAATTTAAATGAATAATTTAAGTATTTTTTTTAATTAGCTGTTAAACATTTAGGTGGTTGAAGTTTCATAATTCTTCGCTAGCAATAAATTATAGAGTGTATTTTATTGCGTTGTTGACGTGTGAGCAATATAATATATTCTAGCGTTCAGCACCAACCTTCCAATATCTCTTCTAGGTGGAAATCTAACCTAGTTTCACGCACATATTATATCATATTAAACACAGACAGGTCTGTTTTTCCCGCTCTCATTTGATGAGGCTACTTTAATAGTGAACTGGAAATAGAAACGTAATAATGGTGTTTTTTTTACATACCACACTCGTACTCCGGGCAACATTTAGACTCTCTCTTCTCTCTCAGGATCTCACAGGGTCCACATATTGGAGCTGCACACACATAAAGATGATTCATTATTAAAGTGTTGTATCCAAACACACAATGCCATGCTAATATATATGTTTACTGTATGAGCATAAGCAGCAGTAAGCTTGCCTTTGACGTCATTGCAGGGCCGGGCGGTGCAGTTGATGCGTTGTTGGTCCAAACACATGCAAATCAAACATGGGTTCTCATCCGGTACCCAACTCTGCATGTACTGTACGAAAACATCAAATCATGTGTAGATGGCTTAAGAATAAACACTAGAGGGCGCTCACAACACACTTTACTGGTGAACACCTCAATGGTTGCCCCAACCAGTTGTATCAGAATGTGTTTCTGTAAGTGAGAAGTTGATTTAGATTTTGCCTCCTTCCCTCACACATTAAGTCATATTTGTCTTCTCATGGGTCTCACCGTATACGCGCGTCCATGATCGTCGACACACTGACTGCATGCTTCTGGTAATACACACTGTCCGTGATGCAAAACTGTCCCTCTCGTACAGAAACAGCCCTCAGTAGGTGTGTCCATACAGGATGACTCGTTACCCCTGGCAACCGACCAGTCGCCTGGCAACGCCTGTATGCTACCACAGTCCTCCACACACCCTGTCCGACATGCATCATACAGCTTGGAGCTGGGGCATTGCAATTCTGGAACACACAGATCCGGCTAAAGTGTAGGTTCAAACTGAAGTTTAGCTGAATTAAAACATATACACATATCGAAAACTAACTTACGGCAGAGGTGAGGCTTCCTCCAGTCCACACACACACCACTCTGTCTACAGAGGCGTGCGTAGGCAGAAATCAGCTCGCATACATCTGACTCCTCGCATACCTGCTCTTCACACTTTGCAAGGAACACCTGGACGGAAATATGCGAATGGCATGGCTCAAACACCTCAGAACGTAGGGCCTGACATCCCATCGCTGCTCCAGACACACACACCGCCCTCCGCTTTGGCAGACACACACCACCATTTACAGCAACGGTCCAGTCTGAGATGAAGCCTGGCTGGTCAGCGGTCGAGCTGCCATTACGTAAAGATAGGACGTTCAACTTCTCCTCCCCACAGGCACCTGGAAAAATTATACAAAAAGAGAGAACAATGGTTTGAGGAAGGAGTTACAGTTGTACTACAAGCAAATAAATAAATAAAAACAAGGCTGACTTATTTTACACTTAAATAAATATGTTTTTATTGTTTGTTACCGCAGAGTCCAGTGGTCTCTCCTTTGGTGGCGGAGTTGAGCAGTGTGATGGTAAACTCATTGTTCTGGGGAGTGAAAGTCAGGACGTAGCCGTGGTCCGACTTGAGCTCCAGCATCACTCCTCCATAATGCACCAGTTCTAGGCCAGCAAACCGCCACGGCAGAGAAAGTTCCTCCCGATCAATCACTGCCTGCTCAAACAAACACATAGCCATTAAATAAATATTCATAGACCCACGTAATCAATTTCAGTATGAAGGTATCCTGACCAGCAACACACACAGCTTACCGTCATATCATCCTTCAGCAGCAGTTTATGCCGTCCATGGATCACCTCCATGGCTTTCATGCAGACCTGGTTGTAATTCGCTGAGTCCCGACAAGGCCCACTGTGGACTTTGACCTCTGACCCTTCATTGATGCCTCTGCTGACAGTGAGAAGCGTATAGGAGCACAAACCCTCCCCATCCAGCCTAAGTGCCAAGCCATCAAACCTCACCACGTGATTGGTGGAGCTGCCTAAACACATGCCTGTCAACACACACCAGGGAGGAGGAAGAGTGAGTGAGTGATTGTACAGGAGCCACGTGATCCGTTAACAGTCAGTATAAATAGCCTGGAATTCAAGTCTCCGGCACTCATTGTTAACAGCCCATGTGGGAAATGATGTGCACTTAATATAGACGGGTTAAATGTGATGCTAGAAACTTCAGAAGCTATTTGATCCTAGATGTACATACAAGGGCATTCCCAGTGGCAAACACAGGTCTCCTGGACTCTGACAGGTGACATGTTGTTTCTGCAGGCCGGCGGCTCCAGTCTGTCACAGCTGACTTTGTGGTTTTGTACTGTCACTACCCCACAGGGGTGGCACAGGAGAGAGTGGCAGCCGTCCTCCTGCAGCCATGACTCACCAGGCTGAATCACAAGGACAGACAATTCATTACATGTAATGCTGTAAAAGGTTCCTGCATTGCTCTAATTTGTATTCAACCTCTGCAAACATTACTCACCTTTCTCTCATTTCCATTATCATCAACACACCGCCCTGGTGGACCAGGTGAGAACCAAAGTAAATAACCAATATCATCATTATGATCAATTATCACCTGCATTATATTGCATTACTATTAAAACTATAAAAAAAAGAACACATTTATTTCTTAGCATTAATTATTTTTACTTTGAAAAAAAAGTAACAGTGTGTGTGTTTGTGTCTGTAAGCACCTCTGTAGATTCTCTCTGTGTAACTGTTGTCTAGAGTCAGCAACATCAGTAATTGATCCATGCTGTTCAAGTGCAGAGCGTTGTCTTGGTCGCCATGGTGACCGAGTACGCCAATCTCACCCCTGTCATAGCCTGGCCCCACCCCGATGGGGAACACTGACACATCTGCGTGAAGAGCTTGTTATCAGTGAAACTACACCAAATCTGTGACAACAGAAGTGTCATGATGGAAACATATCAACTGAATTTTGAACTGAGGTATCACATGTTAATTTTGTCGATGGGGACTTAATCACCTGCTGTCAGTGCCTCGTTAGCTGCTTCTTTGACATCATCAGCTGATTTGTCAGTCACCAGCATCACCACAGCCTTGGCTACACCGACTCTTCCACCATTGACTGGCGAGATGGCCGTCTGCACAGCGAATCGCAGTGCAGAGCCTGCAGAAAGACAAGAGCAGTGAGCTTGTGTGTCTGCGTTAATGTGCGTGCACATATTCGTTGACGTATCCAGTACCTAGCGCTGGGGCAGCGGCGGTCCTGCTTGGTATGCTCCCCACCAGGTTCATGAGTTGAGTTTTGCTCTGTCCATCCTTCCAGGTGAGCTCTGCTGTGTTGGTGTCTCCATACTGAACCACACTCACCCGAGTGCCGTTCAGCCCTGCACACATAAACAACTTAAATGAATGAAGCAGTAGTATACACTCACCTAAAGGATTATTAGGAACACCATACTAATACTGTGTTTGACCCCCTTTCGCCTTCAGAACTGCCTTAATTCTACGTGGCATTGATTCAACAAGGTGCTGAAAGCATTCTTTAGAAATGTTGGCCCATATTGATAGGATAGCATCTTGCACAGTGGTAACAAGGCATGATGGATCCATGTTCTCATTCTGTTTACGCCAAATTCTGACTCTACCATCTGAATGTCTCAACAGAAATCGAGACTCATCAGACCAGGCAATATTTTTCCAGTCTTCAACTGTCCAATTTTGGTGAGCTCTTGCAAATTGTAGCCTCTTTTTCCTATTTGTAGTGGAGATGAGTGGTACCCGGTGGGGTCTTCTGCTGTTGTAGCCCATCCGCCTCAAGGTTGTGCGTGTTGTGGCTTCACAAATGCTTTGCTGCATACCTCGGTTGTAACGAGTGGTTATTTCAGTCAAAGTTGCTCTTCTATCAGCTTGAATCAGTCGGCCCATTCTCCTCTGACCTCTAGCATCAACAAGGCATTTTCGCCCACAGCACTGCCGCATACTGGATGTTTTTCCCTTTTCACACCATTCTTTGTAAACCCTAGAAATGGTTGTGCGTGAAAATCCCAGTAACTGAGCAGATTGTGAAATACTCAGACCGGCCCGTCTGGCACCAACAACCATGCCACGCTCAAAATTGCTTAAATCACCTTTCTTTCCCATTCTGACATTCAGTTTGGAGTTCAGGAGATTGTCTTGACCAGGACCACACCCCTAAATGCATTGAAGCAACTGCCATGTGATTGGTTGATTAGATAATTGCATTAATGAGAAATTGAACAGGTGTTCCTAATAATCTTTTAGGTGAGTGTATATGTACCTGCCATGTTACACATTTGAAACAATATGTTAGCCCCTATTGACATGCATCCTCTACTATATGTCTTGATGACCCACTATCTACATAAATGACAAAAAAATCTCCTATCCAAAACAATTATCCAAATTGCTGTCAAACCACTTATGATGTGACTAATACTAGTGGCAAAAATCACAGCTGCCCCTTTTTCTTATTATTTTTAAATATAATTGAACAAGATTAATAACAATACTAAACAGTGAAATGCAATTCACATTACATAAAAAAATGTAGCTGGGCGTTTATGGGCTGCGTCAAACTCACCTATGTCAGCATTTTTGATGAAAGCTTTCACAAATGTCTTCATGTCCTCAAACTGCCCTCCGGCCTTCAACAGGAACAACACATCCAGAGGCTTCTTACACGGCACTGTGCAAAGATATAATCACAAATTAGTACAGGCTTAGGACTCCTTGTGGGCTGAGTGATTGAAATGAGTGTGTCGTCTGTACCTGAGGGTGGCAGCCTGGAGAGTGTTGGGACGAGCGGGGGTGGCAGCGTAGGAGAGCGGGGCCTGACTGTGGTGCGTGTGATATTGACTACACGTTGTACCACGGTCTTCAGACCACCGTAGTCATTAACAAGCATCGGGGGTCCAGGTGAGCTAAATGGTAGCAAGTCAATCTCATGGATTTTTGGTCCAACACCAATGGGGTACACTTGTGTGTGGTTGCTCACAAATGGTGGGCGTGTCACTGTGTCAGTAGGCGGATTTTCTGTCACAAGGAAGACCAGCTGAGGAGGGGTTGGGCCACGTGTAGCCATTTCTTTAACAGTAGTGAAAGCTGCTCCTGTGTTTGTCTTACTTCCACGCCTCCAACGGATCTCGCTCAGTCGCTGCTGAAGCAGGGTCCTTCGCTGCCACAACTCCCACTGACGGATCTCCACAGTGACAGTTACCGAGAACTGGATCACAGTGATTTGAATGAACTCCTCCTTCTCCGTCAGCTGTGAGATAACTTCCTTCAGGAAGATGAGCGACTTATTAAAGTTTACCTCACCAACTGCATTGGAGCCTTCCAGGATGAACACCACTTGTGACCAGATAGAATGGTATGTGAGAGTGATGGGAGACAGGCCAGAGGGGGAGGTGGACGTAGGAGTGTTGGCAAGGTATTTTGTGGGGTTGGGCTCCAGACGAGGAGCCGGGGTTGTGGTGGTCGTGCCATGCTGAGCTTTACCCGGAGTGGACTTTGGCATTGGAGGTTTCGCCACCTCAGGCTCCAAACCCAAGGTGCAGAGGTAATCTGTCAGCTCCGGGAGACGTTCAGGCAGCTCACCTGTACTGCTAAGCACATAGGCCCTGTTTTCTGGGTTGAGCTTGGTGATGGTATTAATCTGCCCCATGTTAACCCCGGGACCCAGTGCCACTGTCAGGGTGGTGAAGGTGATGGCTTTCCTGCGGAGCATCTTGATGATTTTATCGAGGGGGCGAGGGTTGGCACTAGCAGTTAAGATGATGGCAACACGGCCAGCATGGTCACGCTTATTCTTGTCGTAAATGTTGATCACCAGGTACTTGAAAGCCTCATCCAAGAAGGCTGCACTTGCTCCTGTGTAATGCAGCTCACTCACAACCTTCTTAAACAGCCTCTTATGAACCTACAGGCATAAATGAGAGAGAAAAACAGCGCGATCAAGCAACCAGGTGAAGACCTTTACGATTACTTTTAGTTTCTGTGAATTTGAATGACCAATTAAGTATTATTCCACAGAATTCTCAATGTAGCATTGCATGGTTTTGTTCAAGAATACAAACTTGTCTGTGTTACACTTGTACAACCTATGTTAATCTACCTGCAGGTCATATGTTTTGACTCCAGAGTGGTAAAGCAGCACTGCGGCTCGAGTGTGAGCTGAGCCCATGCGGAATCGTTCCATCACTCTCAGTATGAACTCTTTGGTTGCCTGAAATTCATCTTCACTCAGGGCTACTGAACCATCCAGTAGGAATGCCAGATCCATAGCACGCTCACACGTGCCCTCGGGCATCAAGGTGGTGAAGGTGGCATAGGCAGGTGTTGGTGTGGGAGTGGTGAACATGGCGGAAGAGGCACACACTTCACAGCTCAGTGTGTTGTTGTCACAGTGACTTAAGAAAAGAAAAAGAATATGCAAAGCATTACTGACCAGTCCAAAGTATGCAGACTTGTTACTGATTGTTCTAATGCAGAATTACCATATCTTGCAGTGCTCCAGGTTATCGTGGTTCAGGATGACCTTGTTGCCGTGGGAAATTCTCTGACCCTCATGGATACACACCTGGCACTGAGAGCGATCTACACAACGCATGGCCACTTCATCCAGTAGTTGGCCTAATAAAAAGAAAAGGCTGAAGTTAAACTAGCCTACATTGTTTGCATATTCCACACACACACACACACACACACACACACACACACACACACACACACACACACACACACACACACACACACACACACACACACACACACACACACACACACACACACACACTTAAATGCATGCCCAAATATATCCAGTGAGTATTTTTGGCACCTGGGGGGCAGTAGGCATGGCAACCTTCCACACATGAGAGTGAACACTGGAGGGGATCTGGGTGCTGGCAGGTTACCGGACAGGCAGGGCCACAAGCGTTATATCTCCACTGGCATAACTCCTCCCCTCCACCTGGGCTCCTCGGGTTCAGTTCTTCACAGCTTATGGCTAAGGAAACAAGTTAAATAATACACTATTTAATGAAACATGTGACAAAATCTAAATAGATATCTTCCTCCAAGATCAACAGGATATGTGAGCTGCATAATAAAGTATTCAGAAATGCTGAAAAATAAGTAAGTTTTCTCAACTATACCATAAGTAGTGTAGATTTTTACAACATCACTTCTGATATCAGAGTATAGATATAGTTTAGAGTGAAAAACAAGAACATGATGCGAGAACTAAAAACCCCAAAGAAAAAAAAACTCATGTTGGTGACACAAACTGTGTTATGTGGGAGAACAATAGCAGTAAGAGTTTTTAAAAAAAGAGAAGAGCTGCAAGAATGATTTTATGTTTTAGTCATTATGGTTATTATCATTATCTTATTTTACTTTTTTTCAAGCCACTTGATTTTGATAGCTTAGAATACATTGTTAACTGGTTTAGCTTGGCCATTATGTATTTTCCTGACAACTAATTATATTTCAGCCAGAAAATGACATGATGAAAATTCTTCACACTCACGGCAGAGCTCATTGGATCTCCAGCTGATGGATACACCCATCTCTGAACAGGCCTGAGCGTAGGCCGCCACAACATCACAGAAACACGCACAGTCGCCCACTGATGAACAAGAGCATGCTGCCTCCACACACATATCTACATATGGCTCAGCATCCACCTGGAGACACACAGGAACATGTTAAGAGAGGACCAAATGCATGTGGTGTTGAGGGATATTTAGTATGTCTGTAATTACACTCACCTGGCTGTTGCATTCTCTAAAGAGAGGACCAGTGATCACACGACACGACTGCTCCACTGTTACCAGCTTGACAATGTTGTCGCTGCAAGCGGCGGGTATCTACAGTACACACACAATAACATACACAGATATAGTGTGACACTACCTACATCTTATTCTATACTAGAAATACAATAGTAATCAAACTAATGTTTTCGTATTTTTTTGGAAATACAAATAAGAAACTATTTTTTCAGAGCAAAATTGACATTTTAAGGTTAATTTCAAATCTTCCAAGCAGCCATTGACTTTTAGTCAGTATGCTACAAGACCCAACTTTCACAGGCTGGCTTATCCATCATTGTAAACATGTAGTCTGCTTCATTTTCTATCAAATGTATCATCTTGCCAATTGACAGCCCATCTGCTATTCTTATACTACGCCCACAAACAACAAAAGTCTATGTTCCTAAAAGCTCCAGATCTGGACCATGTATGGAACATTATTGTATACAGCCACATCTCCTTATTAATGTTAAAGAGCTGGCCCTAACTTATCCTGAAACCAAAGCTAGAGAGGAATTGTGCCACCTTGCAAATTGAGCGAACTGACCCTTTAATCTAAAACCAGACTTTACCTGTGTTACATCTGCACAGCTGGGAATAACCTTCCAGGAGTTCCCAAAGTGGGAGGAGTCCACCTCAAGCTGGTTGTTACTGCTCACCAAGTCGTTGTTGACGTTCCCATCAAAGTTACCACACAGACCGCACACCTTGCCCTACACACAATACAATGTATGCCACAAAAAGAATAAGTTTAATATAAAATAATGTAAATGAAACAAAAAAGGTCCAACCGGTCAAAAGTGGTGTTATAATACATAAGTACCCTGTATCTGGCTGAGAGGTGAACCAGGAGGCGAGTTCCTTTATCCCAGCTGAGGGAAATGTATTTCCCCAACAGCACAGTGTAAAACTGACCAGATTTCACAATCTCCACCTGTGAACTCTGTAAAACCGGCCTCTTCATCTTCACCTATGAGAAAAAAATGACAACCATGGATGCATACTGTATACTCACAGGTCAAGTCTGAAAAGCAGAATATGAGGTATACTGTATGAATGTGTGAGACATCTGACTTCTGACCTTTGATTGTATCTGATCAAGTTTGCTGCTTTACAAATTGCAATTATTTTATGATTTATATCCAAATGTTATGCAAATGGTACCGTACTGTTTGTTCTTGCATTACAGTGAAAAACAATATTCAACATAAACACTTCACCATTTTTATTGAATATGCTTATTGCTCACAAGTGACTAATTATATACCTAGTTCAAGTTGTGCACATGCTCATACTATGCATGTGCAGTACATACTCATAATTTAAAGATAAATATATCGTTTCATAAAACTACAGAGCTATAAAAACAGGGAGGTGTATTAGTCTCACTGATGAGAACATACTTTGTTGGCTGTGTTATTTATTTGAGATTGAGAAGTCAATTCTGTGTTTTATTGTTTACTATATAGTGATTTAAGGACTACAGTCTTTTTTTCTGATGATTCCTTTTGGTTGTATGATAATAAAGAGTTGCATTTTAGGAAGATACCTTTTATTGTTTGCAATGTATTGTTATATTTAAGAAGTTATGTTCATGTCTGAAGACTTTTACCGCTGCAATGTTTTTTGTGCTATTTTTTGACACGCTGAATCACATAACTAACTACGTGTCTGTGTCTGTCTGTCTGTCTGTCTGTGTCTGTGTCTGTGTCTGTGTGTGTGTGTTACCTCTCCATGTTGCATTACAATCAACCCTCCCTGGAAGAAGACTGTGATAGCTTTTGCACAGTGATGTCCCACAGTTCCACAGGCCTCATTCTCCACCAGCACTCTGAATGAACCCTCTTCTCCATTACACATATCCTATTGATAGTAAAGGCAGAAAAATCATAGGGGAAGGATAGAGAAATTAATTTAAATCAATGCATGGTTGCATGCTTCTGTTTGACACCAGTGTGCGACCCACCCTGGACCCACCCTCTTTTTGTATCTCTCTGTCTCTTACCTGGACCAGGACATATTGGCAGAGGCCAGGAAACGAGTATTTGAGGCCATCGAAAGTGATGTAATGCCCCTCCCCCACAGTGTGGCACACGCCATCACACGGCTTCTTTGTGCAGCGCCACTTCCTGTTCTCACACACACTGTAAACGAGAAAGCCTGATTAGCAAACATATTGCAGGTATTCCACTTCATAACCGTGTATGCAAACAATCATTTTACCAGGTGTTGCAGTCCACAGAGATGGTCTGTCCTGATGTATATGCCCTGTTGTTATGGTAACAGGGACAATGTTCGGGTGCAATGCAGTCTCCCCGGCGACGTACCTGAAATCAATCCGCTTATCAATCAGCATGTTCTATTTTAGATGGGGGCTTTATCTACAGCACACGCACACACACACACACACACACACACACACACACACACACACACACACACACACACACACACACACACACACACACACACACACACACACACACACACACACAGATAAAAAAATATATATACTGTGCCGGGTGGACAGAGGCAGCCGGGGATGCAGGCGAGGCTGACACAGGGCAGATCCAGATTCTGGCAGTTTCTGGCACACTCAAGCCCTTTTTCTCCTCTTTTACACTCTGTATGGACGAGTGGAGGTGGGCACTGTGCTGACCGGCGGTCTGCATACACAAAAACAAACACACCAATGTGTAGCTAGCTTTCATAAAGTTGGTGATCAGTCTCTAAAATACAAAATGTATTAGAAACCCAGAAAATAAAGTAAAGCTGTTTAACTTTAATTGCAGAGTAAAAGTGCCTGATCTTTAAGGTGATCAGACCAGAGACATGCTTGACTGACACAGTTGTTCATTGCATATAAGGGCAGCAAAGTCTCATGTTCAAGACAAATGGGCAAATGAAAGCTACCATATGGATAATGGATTACACAAATCACAAAACACACAGACATTCAATAGAGTGCCTGTAAAATATTGAAATTGTACCTCTGGATGGTGCCAGGTCATCGTCATAGAAGAGGTCAGACAGTAAAGTACTCATCTCAGGGGAGCTACAGCGCATGGAGCCATTCTCACAGTAGCTACACACACAAACACACAAGAGAAACACACAAAAAGTGAAAGTGTATCTATGAAACACAATATCCATTAGCATCGTATCTGAATACACACATGCACGGTCACTAACCAGATGCTGTTGTGATCCGCGTAGACATCATTAGGCTGGTAAAGCTGTCCATCATGCAGGCAGGTGCAGAGGTCAGCTGTTACACACTCTCCGGAGTCACTCAGATACTTTCCAGCAGGACAAAAACAGCCTTCCTCACACACTCTCTGCTCCTGACATCCTGCCTCAGCGCCAGACAGAGCACGGCACGTCCGGTCGCACACACTCCCACAGGCCTCATACACCTGGCCTCCAGTGCACTCAAGTTCTGACAAAAAGAAATTTGTGTTAGAGATCTAGTTTTACCTTTTTTTTGTATCTGTAAGAAATAGTGTACCCACCTTTTCCGTCCCTGGAATTATAATGGATCTTTGTAGTTTGTTATGACTGTTGTTGTACTCTTGATGATACAAATATTCAAATAGACAGATTCAGATGTGGTGCTGATATCAAAGTTATGGCTAACCAAGATTATTACTGACAGGCATTTACTCAACAATGCTGTTTTCTGTCTAAACATGGAATTAAATGTGTATATGTTGACTAGTATATGTGCATGATTAGCAGTAAGTTAATGAAAGAGTTACCACAGAGTGAGGGAGACCTCCAGTTGAGCAGCACTCCTCTGGCAGTGCAGGCGGCTGCGTAGGCAGACAGAGCGCTGCAGAGGCACTCCCCACCATCCACACACGCACACACGTCATAACGGCAAAACCGCTGAAACGGACTCGGGTTCACCAGATAATGGCACGCACTGAACACGTCTGACATCATCATCGAACAGGCTTCTTCTGCAAAACGCACTGAAAGGGGCAGAAGGTAGTATATATATATATATATATATATATATATATATATATATATATATACAAATATATATATATATATATATTCTTTTTTTTCTTCTTCCTTTTGACATCTCTTGATGTGTACATCTATGTGGGTGAGTATACCTCTTTTGGGGTTCATGGCACACGGATCGCTCTCATGTTTGTGGGTTGATTCACAGTCTCCGTTGATCCTCCATGATTGGCCGAACGCCTGAGGACCCGCCTCAACCAGACCAGATGCAGACAAGAAGTCGTCACCTTGGTTACCATTAAAGTTACCACAGAGGCCGCAGGTCTGCCCTGCCCATTGTGGTCCCAGCTGGAGATATGAACACATTTTAGTAAAGTTGTTTGCTTATCTTTTAACATAAATACCATTACCCCCCCCATTAGAATTGTTCTACCTTTAAAAGCACACGGCCTCGCCCATCCCAGTCCAGACGAAAGTCATCTCCAAACTTCACATACACAGAAGACTGCACAGATCTCTGGATATGCAGATGACCTGTAAAATTGCACAACCAATCAAGATGCAGTTAGTTTAAACAATTCAAATAATTAACAATCCTACTAATAACTATTTTTTTGTGCTGATCATAACGATCACAACTTTCTTAAGAAATCAAATCGACAAAGATGGATTCTTCTTTACTTGATGTTTATATGTTGGCGTTGACTGGATATCTTCTATGTCTTCAGGTTTATTTATTTTTGGCTGATGTTTGGTTCTCTTCAGAATATAATAGGTTGAAGTACAATATTTCCAGTACTTTTCTTATATACTTCAGGCTTTATTATACGTATAACATTATATATAGTACAATATGCTTAAAGGGATTATAAAATGTAGATCGTATCCACTATTCTGCCAAAGTGGCATACCATGATGCATTGGGGTCTGGATGTCCATGCTGTTGACAGAGACAACTCCTCCATGCTTCAGCTTCACTGTCATGTCCTCCAGAGAGGACAGGCTGAGCGTCACTGAGCGTGTGCACACAGCATCCTGATCATCTCCACACTGAAAAACAATATGCAACAATATGCAATATGACTGAGCAGCTTGATACAGGAAAGGGACCACAAATAAATAAACCAAAAAAATAAACATTACCTGTACATTCTCAATAATGACAGAAAACCCATTATCTGTGCAGTCTCTTGCCAGCAGATACTGACAGTGACCAGGGAAAGTGAAGAACTTGTTGTCGAAGGTCTTGAAGTGAGACTGTCCAACCACCAAGCACTCGCCTACATACAGAAAACAAAGACATACCACCAGAAATTAGCAACCAGGGAGTATAAATATGTAAGTCAGTGCATTGACTACTACTGTACATCTCTCTCACCAGGGCAGCCTTCATTGGTGCATTCCCAGGATCCCTGACGACAAACACTGCATCAAAGAGACAATGTAGTGAGAAAGCATTGTATTTTTCATCGAGAAGTATTTCTGTGTATGTCTACATGTTTCTGCATGCACATAGCTCCCTCACCAGGCGTTGCAGTCCTGAGAGATGGTGGATCCTGGAGGGAAATGTCGTCCCATGTGCACACAGGAACACTGAGATACCTCCACACAGCGGTTACCATCCAACACCTTACCCACTGAGAGAGAAACAAACACGACCATGTTACAACTACGAGTATCAAAGCCACAGACAGAGTGAAAGAGATATAATGGGGCGATATAATGAGTGGAGTTTACCAGGACATGTACAGCCATCCACACACTCTTCCTTGCAGACCTCCTGGATGTTGAGACTGTGGCAGGTTGTAGAGCAGGACTTGGTGCATTCACTGTACTGCATCCCAATTGGACACTTGGGAACTGAACACACAAACACGCACATTTAGATTATGAGACTTCATAGTTCGCAACTATACCTTCTTAGTAACTGACAAACGTACAGCACTGGCTCTCCTCCAGCCAGCCACGAAGGAGTGTCCCGTGGGCGTGGCACGTGCGAGCATACTCCAACAGGATTGGACAGTAACAGTCCTCTTCCTCCCTCTGGTCACAGTGGCACGCCTCCTCCTGACACAGCGACAGGAACGCCTCGGGAGAGACCAGGTGGGCACAGTGCAGAAACACACTAGACGTCTGCAACACACTGCAGCTCGACAGAATCTACACAAACACACACACACATGCAAAATTAGGTTAGAGGGAAATCCATAATTTTAAACAAAAGAAAATGGTACTTCATCATTTCAGACAAAAGAAAATGATGTTCATTTTTGTTTGCTTTTAGCAGTTGGAGGTTTTTGTAAAACAATTCCACTTGTTTGTGACGAGAAGTTTATTATTCTTGTCTTTTCATGCATGAGCTGTCATGTCTTGTCAGCTCATGCAAATAAAGGTAAATAAATGACATGTGATGAGTAGCTTATAAGGTGGGTAGTGAAGACCATAAAATAAGGTAAAAAGAGTGCCAGTTGAAATTGTCAAAGAAAATACTCTGATATATCAATTAAGATATCTTAATGTTGATATCTGAAAGAGTGTTCCTCCAAGAAAAAAGATCAGACTTGTAGTGACTGAAGGAGATACCAATGACATCCGATGTTTTCACACTAACACGTAGTAGCCTTTACCGGTTTCATCACACATGGGTGTTCCTGAAGTACAAAATGTTCTTGCTAAAACTGGATGATCTTTTAAATGAGACCACATACAATGACTACAGTATACATGTTACAGAACTGCTCTCACAGCTGCCAGATCAGCTTGTTACGAGCTGCTCCTTTCTCATGAAACTCATAATAATACCAGAATTTGTTTTACATACTACGTACTGTAACAAGTCAGATCATCACGAACAAAGTCAAAATAATTGTACATTAGACATAATTAATTACGGTTTGCGGAGAGTGTCAAAGATGCTCAGTAAGCGTAAGCAAGCAGCAGCTGAAAGTTTTTAAGAAATAACACCCGATGAAAGTCAAATGCTTTAAAAGGGTCAGAGGCCTTCATGTGTGTCAAAATGTATGTCTTTGTGAATAAAATGTTTTACATTATGAAGAGACATTTCTATTCATTTTTAGATGGTTTGCAGACATATAGAATGCAATCACATCTTTACGTATGTATGCACATGTTTGTGTGTGTGAATTGTTCTCTCACCGCTGAACTCTTTCTTGAGCTGTTACAGGACTTGCTGGGATTTGAGACACGTCGACATGACTGATCCGCCCCCTTCACTTCCCACGAATTTGCAAAATCATAACTGTTCTCTGTTAGGAATCCTATAAACACGTGCATGCGCGCGCACACACACACACACACACACACACACACACACACACACACACACACACACACACACACGCATATAAACAAGTTGACATATTTTTCCTTAATCTCATCCTACCATAACTGTTCCTCCTGCTTTCCTTTACCGTGTTATCTTTTCCTGTACTGAGCTGATTCTCTTCCTGTTGCTGGTGACTCAAATCATTTCCTTGATTCCAGTAATAATGAACTCTCCTCACATATCCTACATACGCACTCAGTTACAAACTTTTGACGTTACCTACTTGCCTGCATTATCTTACCCTCTTGAGCGGTATATTCATCAGCTGGTACAGAGTTGAAGTTGCCACAGAGGCCACAGGTGCGGTTGGCATGGTGTTTGGTCATTGTCAAGGCGATGTTGGCTGCGTTATCGATAGTAACAGTGAAGCCAAACTCCTCACTCCAGAGCTTATAAAAGCCGAGCTCTGAGCCCACGAAAACAGCATGAGATGCAAAGGGCACAGATAGTCTGCAAAAAAAGGAGACACACATCAAGCTTCCCAATAATAAAATGATGGGATGATTTTCTTTTTGCAATAATTCAATACAATAACACACAATTTATGATTTTTGCATGGCAACTTAAATATTCTATTACATTTTTTCTCCCTGTGAGAGCCGTCCTTTTATAGACAGGTGCAGCTCAAAGGCATCTCCCAGAAACAGAGTGACTCCAGTTCTTTTGCCATTGACAAAATCACCTGCAGATTTAACACACATGTATATTGTTATTGTGAAAATTATGATTTTCAGAAAAATTTGAAAAAGGGAGGATAAATGAGAAAGCAATTTCAAATGTCATAGCCATGTTTTGGTACACACATCCCAGTGTGAATCAAACCAATAGGAGAGGCTCTGCACAAGACATTGAGCTGCACTGGATGAGTAGCAGATGCCATTTGTGGTAAATTCTGTTTGTTTCTTTATTGAATCGTCTAAATGTGACTCACCCAGCAGTGTGAAAGAGCGATGACTGCAGTCTCCTGCCAGCAGGTAGCTGCAGTCTCCGGGAAACTCATATAAAACCCCATCGAAAGTGTGAACGTGTTGTCGTCCGAACAGACTGCATCTCCCTGTCATACCTGCCACACAAGCTGGACACACACAAAACACACTAACATGTAGCTGAATGTAGAAGTAGGACAGGAGGGAATCTTACATGAAAAATGTCACATATTAATAGTAGAAGACTTTTCAGTGCAAAGACCAAAACAAACTTGGACATCCTCTGACGTCCGCTTACCTGTCAGATGCAGAAGAACCAGAATTTCTCGCAAATACCTCCCCATACACACCTGAAACACAAAAATATGCTCACCGTCATCATCACTACCACCACCTGTATCATCATCATCATCATCATCATCATCATCATCATCATCATCATCATCATCATCATCATCATCATCATTTAATTAAATATCACATTATCCTGTGTGCTGTGCATGAAAGTTAAAATAAATCCAATTTATTCAGTTTGCAAAACTGCAGTTAGTCATACCTCCATGGCTCCAGTTAATCCGCACAGTTGCAAAGGAAAACAAAACACAATCCAAAATCAGAGAATCCAAATGTGCACTTTTAGACACATTCAAGGCATACTGATGCAGTGTGATGGTCTGAGTCAAATGGACTAAATGCAGAAGTTGGTCAGAAGCTTAACCACCCTGGGACTTCTTTTGTAGCAAAAAATGTACCCCCGCCCAGCTGCCATTGGCTTTCCTTTAAGACCCATCCCCTTAGCCAGGTTAAGTCAAACAGGGGCCGACATCACTTTGTCCAAAGCTCAGTGCCTGCAGATTGACACGATCAAACACACTCAGCAGGACAATACCAGGATATGCCCACTGATCGCCTGACTGAGTGATTAGTCTACACATACGTATCTGTATCAGCGCCAACCCAAACAGTTCTGTGGAAAACACGCTCACTGGAGATATCACACGCAATAATACTGATGTGGTGGTGCACAAACACATGACTAAGCTTCAACAAAATAACATGTCAATTCACACACCCACTGGGAACGTATACAGATCAACACTCTCAAGTGAAAACTTCACCTACCATCTGGCCAAAAGACAAAGTATTGTGAATACAAACATATGCCTATCCAATTCTGGCACCACTTTCTAACATTGTACTCCTCTAAGGTGTTTTCATTAGACATCTCCTCAGGTTGCTGTTGGGTGGAGCTGTGTTGCAATTTACAGGACTCAATATATTAATAACTATGATATACTGTAGTGTTAAGCTGTCAGGTGACAACACAATTAACAAGTGAGCCAGCACAGCCTGTAACTGTCCACTTAGTCCTGAGGAGCTAATCAGGCTCAAGTGAAAACACCTGTGTTGATGGGCCTTTGTTATAGGTGCTTTATGAAAAATAATAACATTAACAATGACTTTGTGTTATCATAATCCCAATAAGCCATTCCAGTTTGACAGTGAGTCAGCATGCACAATACCAGGACCCTATATGTGGAATTCAGCTGCATTAATTTTCCTACTGTGACGTCACCATATCTTCCATGTTTTATATGATCTTTGTAATGTTCCTCAATGTACTTTACTGTTAATTGTTGAACCTCTTAGTTGCTGCTGTTCTCGACCAGGTCGTCAGTCTTCAAGTATTTATATTCATAAGTATAGTTGTCTAACGTATTGTTAAGCATTAATAAAGCCATTAGTTACCATTTATACAGTTATATGCATCATAGATAGTGCCAAATTCCTTTGAACCGTCTGTGGATGTAAAATGTGCACCGCAGCAGAAATGGTTAGAAAGACCACAACACCAACATGCACACAATGCAAATACCATGTACTACAAAATAAAGTCAGACTGATGACTTGGATAAGGAGGTTGGTCACTTTGTGTTTGTTTGTGGTATGTGCTGTCTGTCTGACCGCGTGGTCATACCAGTGGCGTCCCTAGGCTAAAACATCCGGGGCTAAAGCCCCGGATGTTTTTTAATTAGCCCCGAATATTAATTTTCAAAAAAAAAAAAAAAATACGTCATTCACCCAAAACAGCGGCGTCAGGCAGCAGGCGCACTTGCAGTGTGCGCCCCCCTATTATACAAGTCGTCATTTAAGTTTCTCTTTCCTATAGAACAGGTCTACACCTTGTTCTGTTATTAAACAAACTAAACGGACGTATTTTATTGATCTTATCCGTCATTTCTGTCTCTAAATGGTCGCGTTAACACTTCTCCTCTGCTCTGCGATGCGCACAGACACGTGCGCGCGCACACACAGGTGAGCACTGAGCACACAACAGCGGACAGAGAGCGTCGAAAAATATGTCGCGTGAAAAGCAGATCGCTATATCTGCGTTTTAAACGCTCCCAGGGTGAAGATGGCAACAGCAGCTCTCCTGTGAGGAGCAACCGGAGTTCTCCTCGCACCGGAGCAGCTCTCCTGCTCCAGGTGAAAGAGCCAAAGTGCTCTTGTCTTCTACCAACAATGAGCTGCTGGCTTCACATATTACAAAAGTACAAAGTACACGGACATAAAACTAAGTCATTAATAAA
Organism: Myoxocephalus aenaeus; assembly: GCA_038501785.1. Taxonomy (NCBI): domain Eukaryota; kingdom Metazoa; phylum Chordata; class Actinopteri; order Perciformes; family Cottidae; genus Myoxocephalus; species Myoxocephalus aenaeus. The sequence goes on along the minus strand of JBAMJR010000350.1, from coordinate 11,121,875 downwards.
TACATGGAGAAATGTCTGTACTTTCGGGTAAATGGTTACGCCGTTAACAGGTTACGCTTGCGCATGCGCGACTCGCTCGCTTATTTTTTGGCGTTTTGCCAGAAGTCTCCCTGACGTCCTTTCTGCTGCTGCGTGTCTCAAAACAGAAAACAGATCTCAACGTTGAACATGAATTGTATCAAATCTACAACCCTGTTTTATAAAGATGTGTAGAGGAAAGCAGCTCACTGCTCCACTAATACTGATGCAACCTGATGCTCACATATCTGCACTCATTCTGTTTTGTTTGGCAACAAAATAAATAGCTTATTGTTTTCCACAATGAGCTATTTAGTAGTAACTAAATATTAGTATTTTTTTTTTGCACAGATACAACTTCCTGTTCATTGATCTAAGTGATTGCAATTAAAACATAAAAAAAAAATTCTGATGGAGCAATCTGATTTACTTGAAACTTTAAGTGATTGCAATTTTCTTTATTCTGTTATTTATAAAAGCACAGATGGAATCACAAAATGTTATTTACAGAAAAAGTTTGAGAACCACTACTTTAAGTGTTTGTGTTGGTGGAGCACTATTAGCATTATTAGCATCTTATGTCTAAATATTATGTTAAAGAGTATGTTATGTTAAATAATGTTAAAGAATATGTAAAGAATAAATACATATGAGTATGTAAAGAGCATTACATGTACAATGTAAACACTGTACATGACAAGATGCATGGTTCATTAAACATCTCAATGTTTACTGTTGCTGAATGGTTGCTGTTGGTATGTTCAACATGATGAATGGGGCATTTTTGTGCCTGGGCTATTGAGGGAAGTTTGTGAAAATTGCTAGCCTATTTGGTATTAACTGGTAACCATGAAATGCCTCAATTCAATTCAGTCCAGAAGAGCAGGTACCTGTAGGGTATGTGGAGAGTGTTTCTATGTCTAAAAATGTCGCTGCTTCACTCTTCTGGGCTAAGCCCCAGATGTGTCAAAATCCTAGAGACGCCCCTGGGTCATACTCGTGCACCGTGTTCATTCATGGACAGCATAATCAATCCATGAACGCGTCTTTCTTATTCTGGGAGAATTACGTCATCGCACAGCCGAGGCTGCTGCAGGAATTTGCGGTCAAAAAGCCCACCGCAGGCTGCTTCTCAGGGCATTGTTGTCTGCAGGAAGGACACACGCTGAGCACAGGCTATATAGGTTCCCTATCAGAGCACTAGGCTACCGTTTAAAAAGGAAGCTGCTCTGTAATTTCATTTGGAGACACGAAAGTAACTTGCTTATTCGCAAATGCTATTACAAGCCCCTCTATACGAATATGATCGCTATGGCAGTGAGGCAAAGGCCATACAAATGCTAAAGAATGTTAACATTTACATCACTGAAAAGTCCCACAAAAAGATCCTGCAGGAATATTAGGACTTTGCCGAATAAGTAAAGGTAATAAAAAAAAAAAAAAACATATATGGGCTATTTTAAGGAAGCAAACGGGAAACAACATGTTAAATAATAAAGTAACAAATACATTTGTAAGAAAAAAGAAAAGAGAAGAGAGAAAAGCTACAGGAGGCTTTGCCTTTGCAGTCCGTTATGTGTGGGGGCGGACCACTACAGGCGCGCACAGCACGGCGCGCGCAGTGCTTGCGCGTCGGCAAATAACCTCATTCTGCATACTGACTGTTATTTAGAAGGTCTTCCATTCTACCGTAGATCTGAATTAGGTGATACCAGCAGAAGTGAGATCCATAGCCCAAGTACCACCATGGCTGCGCTGTCGGGAGGAGAAATGTGCATCAAATACCTGATGTTTGCTTTCAACCTGATATTCTGGGTGAGTTAAAAGCGAGAACATGTAGTGTTGTATACACATATGCATCATGTCTGTATGTCATGTGTGTGTGTGTTGGTGAGCGAGAGTAAGAGCGAGCATGCGCGTTAGTGTGTGAACAGGTTACTATAGTGAAGTAACTATGGCGTCCCAGATGCAGAATCGTCAACGTCCTCGTTTGTTTATCACAGTAGCCTATATTCTGGGGTGCCCTACGTATTCTTTCTGGCGCTGGCCACCACCAAACACAAAGTGTCCCACTACGCGTGGAGAGACCGAGCGGGTTGGAGGGATAATCCCCAGTGGCCAAGTGACCCAGTTCTACTGCGCAGACTTCACTCTGGAGTTTGCGCGCACGGCATTTTAATAATGGCAGGGGGGAGACTTTATTGTGGTGGAGAATGATATACTGATATAATGATAATTAAGACTTCTGCTCCCACACGTGATGTGAAGAGTTGCGCATGCGAGCCAGCCTGTGTGTGTGAATGAATCCTGGTTATCCCGTACAGGCTATTTGTGTCCTGCTAAGCCTGCAGGGTGTGTCTTGTTGTGACCGTTTGTTTGTGATCTCTGTATGTATGAGTGGTTTCGGATGGATATGCTTTGCCCTTTTATGAACGTTTATAATGTGTGCAGCTATAGATAGAGCTATGGACAACTATATTCATTACAGGGCCAATGTGTGTGCGTGTATATGTGTGAGTGAGTGAGAAAGAGAGAGGGGAGGGGGAGGGTACCTACCATGCAACACAACCACAAAGATGCAAAAATGCAGGAAGTGAAGATGAGACACACTGGTCATAGCCCTGCTCATGCAGACACAAATCACATGACACAGCTATCTGATCTCAGCTCTGTCTGGACACAACAGGAGTGTACAATTACATTGCTTTCAATAAAAGCAGCTTCTAGGAGTAAGAGTAGGAAGTATATACTTCAGCACATACTTTTAGCTATAGTCACACACAGTTTAAACACCAGAGCAGTACATATTCTGAGGTATACTCAGAAAAGGTTTTATGTCATCGTGCCTCAACAGAGCCCACTGTGCTGCTACCTCCCAGATTGTAAACCTGTACGCCTGCACAACCTGCACAAATGCAGTAGTTAAAGCCCCAAACTGTGCATGCATGGACATGTACCAAAAGAGAGGAAGGAACACAATTCTTATCACATTTAACTCTCTTGACACTCCCTATATCAGGTGATAGTTTGAAGGTGTGGTAAGGAAAATGCTTTCACTGTACACCACCATTCTCAACTGACACCATTATGCTTGACTTCCTGTCTGGGAAGAAGTTAGTTATTACCTACTCATAGTGGTGCATTGTGTAGACGGAATCAGCATGACTGTCGCTGGGGGAATAAAGTGTGTGAAATATCTCATGTTTGTCTTCAACGCTTTCTTCTGGGTAAGTGTGCTTTACTTTTTTATGATTGTGTCTTCATGTGTTGTGTGCCATTGTGTGTGAGAGAACGAGAGAGAGAGAGAGAGAGAGAGAGAGAAGCTGAGAAGCTTCCTATTGTACATTCACTCTTTTGTGGTTTGCGCTAATCTGCCATTTTGTTCATACAATAGAACATAATAAAGATTATACAACAGAAAGTATACACAGTGAAAAACCTCAAAAGAACAGTCAAATATACACAGAAACACGCACACTTACTGAATAAAACAGACTGCCATCTTTAGTTAGGCTCTCACAGTTAAATATTCACTGACCCGTCTGTGCTGACGAGCCCTGTAAGGAAGTGCCTGTGTATCAACACGACACAATATGGCACCAGTGTAAAATACAGACTTTTGTGCATTTTTCTTCTCATGTTATGTAAAAAGACAAGTACTGCAGATGTAATGCCATGCATACATAATAACATACATGCAGCTTTGTGTTGATGGAGGCACATGCTACTTTGTGTCAATATTAAATACATAATGCTGATGTATAAGGGACTATGTGACCATTAAAAAGGCAAATGGACATGGTCCTACTCTCATGTCTCTCTTCTCTGATTGTGAGACTGGTCTTGTTTTCTAGATAGACACATGCACACATGCCAGTATGTCATGCTCCCCATCAATGTGTTTTAATACCACTAGAGTATCAATATCTGATTGGTGAGGAGTTACAAACGTCTGTATCCAGACATATAGCCATATGATATCATGTGATGCAACATTTAAATGGTAATGAATTGTGATGCGTGTAGATGATTACCAATGTTTGTTCTATCGACATACAGTCGGATATAAGAGTTGCTGATTGAGCATTGTCTGGTCACTCTCACTTGATGTGCAGCCTCATGAAGCCAGAATATTAATTTACATTCTTTGACTTTGACTTTGACTTTATTTATTTGATGTGGACATCACAATGGCATTAGAATTTCTAGCACACATATATGCACAAAGGAAAAAACAGATGCACTGTGTTAAGTGTATATAGCGAATGCTAATTTCCAACACCTGTCCACAGGAGGCTTCTTTTTTTTTTTAAATAGAATAAAAAAGAGAATACATCCACAGATACATACATAGATACATACACAAAGTAAAAGTATGAGGGTGTTAAACGTGTGAACAATGTTGTTTTTCTCTTATCCATGATTTAAGACCTTTATTAAAAACCTTAAAATCGTGTTGCACTTTCAGTTCTGTTGGGAGACGGTTCCATTGCTCTGCTCCTCCAACAGAAAAAGCTGACTGACCAAATGAGGTTCTGCGCATTGCAACCCGGCAGTTCCCGTTCACTGAGGCCCGTGTGTTAACTGTAGTGGTGTGCTGGTGTCTTTTAATAAATTCATTCAGGAGGGAAGGAACATCACCATGTAGGCATTTGAAAATAAGTTTTAATCTTGAATAATTTATGAAGCTTTCAAAGCTGAACATGTTTCAAAGCTGAACAATGTGGTGCCACCTCATTGTTTTTTTGTCCATTACTTTTAATGTCTGGTTATACAGTGATATGATGGGTTGTATGGTTGTTTGAGAGGCTTGTGACCAGGTAGTGATGCAGTATGATAGGTGTGAGAATATCATTGCATGCATGTAAAGCTGAGCTGTGCTGAACGGCAGATACTGTCTAATGAATCTGAATCTGGTGTTGGGGAAGAGTTAGATATGACACGAGGACTGTGGAAACCTCTTCCTGCACTGAGAACTGAAACTGAAAATCCGTTGGAGTGAGACCTGCAGAAGGCTTCCAGATTGGGCTTGTCAGTGTAAATTTGAAACGACAACTGGGGGCAGCTGATGAAAGAAGAGTTTAAAAATTCAGACAGCAACAACATAATTGTTATTTGTTGGGTTGAAATCCTAACCTGCTAAATGAGTTGACAACATGCATAAACATGGAGAGGGCTCTCTAGTATGATTAATCCTGCTACTGTACATTTCAGACTGACAGTGTACAGTGTGCACAATGCATTTAGTGTGGTTATAACTAATTGCAGTGCTGTATGAGAAAATCTAAATGTTTTGTGTTTCAGCTTGCAGGCACTGCTGTCTTTGCTATAGGCCTGTGGCTAAGATTAGACCCAAAGACCAAGGGCCTGTTTGAAGGAGCAGAGTCTCCATATGTGTTTTACACAGGTAAGAGGCGCTCAGTTCTTGAGCTGGACACATTTTGTATTATCATTGAAACAAAGGTAAAAGTACAGTTTTGGATTATGTGAGCTCTGCAAAAAAACAAAATGTGCTTGTATGTATATCTGATGTCCTCTATGTTCGTGTAGGTGTATATATCCTGATTGGAGCTGGAGCACTGATGATGGTGGTGGGTTTTCTGGGATGTTGTGGTGCCATCCAGGAGTCTCCCTGTATGCTGGGACTGGTTCGTACCACTTTTTTCCCCCTTCACGTAACCTTTGACTTAACTAACAGACGATTTAAACTCTGTAGAAAGCACAAACTTCTTTCTCCCTGTCTGAGTTTTTTTTGTGTGTGTAGTGATCTCACTCACCAGCACTTGGACTTGATATCTAAATTAAACAAGTGTGGATTGTGGACTGATCTTGGGCTCGCTAAGAAATATGAGCTTCATTCATCAGTTTACTGAACAGTGTCAATGCCAGAGAAGAGTCTCTAGAGTTCCTTACATTTGTTCCCCTCCTCCCTCCCGTCCTGTCCAGGCCTAATCTTCTTGTACTAAATCTCTCAGGAGGAGGAGCCTATGTAAATTGGGTTCATACACTCAAATGACCTTACTTGTTCACACATGCGCGCAAAAGACAGGCGCACAAGCATGCATGGAAGCACACTTAAACAATCAGCTGAGTTTAATTCTGTCTCTCGGTTTTGCAGTTCTTCTTCTTCCTGCTTATCATATTTGCCATTGAGGTTGCGGCTGGAATCTGGGTATTTTCCAACCAAAGCAAGGTAACGTACATGTTTGAATTAGGTTACATTGGTAGTTTTATTTGTATAAAAAGTTAACAACACAGTCACAATCCCTGTACATATTTAAAGAAGTACATCAGAGGCAAAACACCATGTAGAAAATAATAAGCCACAAACTAATATAAATTACAAAATGAAGGGTACAGCAATGCAAAACAAAGTGAGTTGTGTAAATAAATTGATTGTTCCCGGCTTGCTGCTGTGTTGCAGGTGGTGAATGATATCACAACGTTCTACATGCAGACCTACAATAACTTCAAGACGACAGGAGATGAGCAATTCAAAGAGACTCTGCGGGTGATTCAAACCGGGGTGAGCATCGTCTGTTCGTTATATTTCAGACTGACTCAGATCATATCTAAAAGGAATTTGGCAATACTTTTCAAAACTCCCCACAACAAGCATTATCCAGTGTTTATGATGACAAAGTTGCAGATTGACCTTCAAGGAAATGTTCAGCATTTTAGGAAATAAGCTCATTCATGTTGTTCGTTGGTGTACTTAGAGGTAGTTAGCCTGTAAAGACTGGAAGGAGGAGGCAACAGACTCCAAGCCTACCAGCACCTCTAAAGCTCACTGATGTGCAATTTGTGCAAAAATAGTTATTGGAAAACATATTGTTGATGTCTAATAGAGAGGTAAGAGCTGTAACTAGCTGTTGCATTTTATACATCCAGTATTTCTGTGAGGTGCCTCAACTGGTTGCCTCTTCAATGTGACGACAACTTTGGGGACACAAAAACAAACTATTCCTTTAAAACACTTAGCATTAGAGATTTTAGTTTTTGCTTCTGCCGTCTTGTTTTAAAAGTCTGACTTTGTGTGTGTTTACAGCTGAACTGTTGTGGGCCAACTGGTTCTGTCGTAGAAACTGCCAAAGACACCTGTCCTCAGGGGGAGCCACTTGAGGTGCTCATTACAAAGGTACAACTACCCTCAACGCCTGTATAGATCGGATTACAACACAGCCAAGTACTTCCGTCAAGTGCTAAAGAAAGAAAAACAATCAATACGAGACATCATCTCACAGACATGCTTTCAGCTGAGAGCTGGAGAAATGACAGTTTGTTAAATGCACAATGATTGTCTGACGTGTGTCAGTAGTTTATTAGTCTTCCCTTTGCAATTCCCTCATGGACAACAATGGTTTACTGGAGCTCTCATGCTGCCTGTGCCATACAACAAGTCATGCTTCGGCATAGATTCAGAGAAAATTGAAAGGAATTGTGCTTGTGTGTTGCAGAGCTGCCCTGACGCCATTGATGAGGTGTTTGACTCCAAACTACACGTCATCGGAGGAGTGGGCATCACCATCGGTATTGTTATGGTAAGCGTGTGATTAACTGTAACTCATCGAAGTTCAGTATCTGCTGCCCTGGAGGGTGAACGCAGTGCAGAAATAATAGAACACAAACACAAGCAACATGCGTCTCCCTCTCTCTTATAGGTGTTTGGGATGATCTTTAGCATGCTCCTGTGCTGCGCCATCAGGAAGTCTCGGGAGGTGGTGTGAACTCACCATCACATCGCAGAGTCTTTGTTATTGTTGCATGATGTCATTCGAGTCACATGACTCCCCACTGCCAATAGTAACACTACTTGTTCAAGAAAACTAGGCTGGGTGCAGATATTTCAGATTATTACATAATCCATCAGATATGTGCTGCTGACATTTAAGGCCAGTTTGTGATGTGGTTATTAGGCCCAACTATAGAATGGGTGTCATCTGTTCTTCAGTGGCAATTTAGTGCAGAAATGTGTAATTTTGTGGTCAAAAGTGTAAACAAAAGATCATATTATTGTATATTGATCACACTTCTATTGCTATCACTTGGGGGTCACCTTCAAATAGAAGAGTCGTGGATCAGGGCCATAATAAAAGGAAGCCACTATCACTTCAGCACAATATAGCAGCAGCCAATGCAATTATTTTTCTTACAATATCAAAGTCATACCATGCTGACTATAATAGCCAATTCAATGCCGAGCCGTGACCTGCGGTGACCGAGTAGCATCTTAGTTCCTTCATTGTGACATTTCATTTGTTCCCTTTTGTACTCACCCTTTACTAAAGTCGCCTTTGATTTTTGTCATGTTTTGTAAATGTCTTCTATTTTTTATTCGTAAAAGATTCATGCACTTAGGTGATAATTTAGTACATGTGTTTAACATGTTTAATATGTGGTTTGTATTTTATAATGTTTTTATTTTACAGAGATCGGGTTGATTTATACCATATGCACTATGTTTCACAGAGACAAATATTAATGAGAACCAATTAAACCAAAATGTACTGACTGAGACGGCTCGGTGGAATTATATTATGGCAATCACAGGCACACACACACACACACACACACACACACACACACAGAGAAAAAGCCAAATGAGCTGTAATGTTTCATTAAGCCTATTCTCAAAAGGTCTGAGAGTAAAGTTAATTAACTAGAAAGAAGAATCTTCACTATTAGCTTGATTGATTCACAAATGAAAACAACCTCCAGGTTATTTTCCATGTGCGCAGTGGGTAAAAAAACTTTCTGAATACTTAGCCCAGCTTTCCCGTCTTTGATATTTGTGACCATCAAGTGTGACTCATGTTTGATCCGACGCACAAAACAAGCCAAGAACTGTCTTCGTTTCTGAGTCATGCCGTCACAGTTAAATTGCGAAAAATCGGTGTTGAAAACTAGGTGCACACTGATTACAGTAAACAACACAAATATGTATGATCGTTAATCTAGCCATTTTCAATGACTCACTATTTCACCAGAAAGAGGTGAAAATAGAGTTAGAGTTCCTCTGATTATAGCGCAAGGAAGTACAATTTGATTTGGTTGTTGACAGCTGGGTGTTGCCCTCTCAAGACACCCAAACCCCCACGATACAGATAACGCTGATTATAAAAAGGAGTGTGTATCTACGCGAGACGATGTCTCCATTCTGTTGTGTGTGTGCTTTTTATGTAATATGTGTTGGCCAGGGAAAGCGAGCAGGAAGCTGAGATAAGAAAGAAATGTGGAGGGAAAAAAAGGAACCCTAATGAGGCCAACATCCACATTTAATCACACACTACTTCACATTAACACAGTAGATAAAGACTAAATTATTTGAAAACAACGACACATTCTGTCCTGGACACTAAGTTTTATTTTTTACTGTTATTGCCAAATCCAACCTTTATTCAGGACTGGTTGGTAGGGAAGCACCATAACATTTTATTCGCCAATAAATTTAACCACACAAGAGTTCGCCCATGAACTGTAGTTTACTATCTCAGTGGAAGTATACACTTGGTATTCAAATACATACATAAAAAATAAACACTGGACATACAAAAAAACGACTTTCAAAAGATTTCCTCCTACTTCTGAATGATACCTGAGTAAGTATTGAGAAAAAATATGTTCATAGATTTAATCTCGGGACATAATACAATCTCATTGTTCAGCCTCATCCTCTGAGTCCTCCCAGGAAATGTTTGGAAGTCTGTGTGACCGAGTGTGTAAGGCAGTGTGTGTGTGCAGCACGGTGTCCACGCGGAGAAGACTTGAGACACACTGCAGCACGGCCAAAAGCACCTGGTATTTACAGGAGACAGATTCAAGGCCCGAGTCCAACATAAAAACGTTTGGTGACAGGTCAGCTTCGCCACAACAATGCTTGGTTAGTGTACCCTCCTCTAGAGGGCATTCCCTTTCATCCCCAACCTGCATGAGGATTGTGTTGTGTTCTTGTTTGTGTGCGAGGCTGAAAGGGTGCGAATTATTTTGAATAAAACTCAGGAGTCTGGTTTGAGTCTGCAGGAAACGTCGTGGACTGTGGGAGTAAAGCTGTCGTGGCACGCTCAGTAGAGCTTTTGCCAAGAGCTGGGAAACAGCAGGGACACCCATAATTGTGTCATCAGAAAATGAGCAACTGCTGCCATGTAGCAGGAGGGCATGGTGCAAGAGAAACTCAAATGTCCCACCAGCAGGTATAACACAGCCTGGCTCCAACACAAACTGCTTGAAGGGAGTTGCATTGGCGATCTGACTGTCCGTATGTAAAGATGTGCTTTTGTTTGACTGCAAGGTCCTCTTCGATGCCGTAGTTGCAGTGGTACCAATGGGCTCCCAAGTTGAAAGAAGCATGCGGATAGCATCTCGAAGCGCACAAGCATACTGGTCAGTTTGCCCTTCCCCCAGGCCACAAACGACCAGACTACAGGGTTTGACCGTGACACTCTCCTCTGAATCATGGAAAGCCACATGGACATACCTGTGGAAGAGAAAAAAAATAAAGAGTTCAATTTGATTAACTTCCATAAATCAAAGCCTGATACAAGTATGTGTAAACCAATATTCATTGTACCATAGGTGTGACGTTGATTATACACAGTGCAGGAGAGAGAAAGAGAGAGAGGATGCCATACCTATGAGCTCCCAGCAGTATTGGTCTGCAAAAGGTCAGTGTAGCAACGTGCTCTGGTTCAATCATCCAGCAGTCTCCGACAGGCGTGGCCCCACTTAGCCTTGCAAAGAGAGACAGCTCATCTTCACCGACACACTCCACAATGGACATCTCTGCCTGTGCAGCTAAAGCCAGGACAGCAGCAGACTGTTTCACTGCAGACAGGAGCACAGAGACACCCAAACTCTGCAGGTTCGCAATGACTCCCTCCAGTGACCTTTCTGCCCAGGCGCTAAACTGCACAATATTTCTCTGCTTCCCTTGCTCTCCACACCCCAGCTCCAGCACTTCTTCTGCACGGAGCAATTTTGGCTGCAGGTACCCAGTGAAAACGACAGCTTTAACTGGCTGGGGGTCAGTCTGAGGGCAGTGTGCAGCAAAGTCCCTGTGAATGACTTGCCCCTTAATCAAACGTGAACAACTAATAGGGAAGCCTGACACAGGTGTGTGCAAGGCGGCCAAGTTGTCATTTACAAAGTGAAGTGATGAGGAAGGCAAGTCATTTTCAATCTTCCAGTGAGTGAGAAGTTCACAGGTGAGGTTGCTCATGAACTCACAGTGGGTGCGACCCAGGCGTGAATAAAAGAAGGATGCCAGCAGATTTTGAACGCAGTGATTGTTTGTGTGTGCTTGTAATTGTGTTTTTGCAGTAAAATCCTCCCAAGAAAGACGGCATCCATACGGGACCACTCCGATGGCGATAAGATCGTCCAGCTCCTCCAATGCAAATGCCAGCATTTTGTCAGCCAGGTGCCTGGCAGTGGCAGCCTGTGCCGCTGCCTTGGAGTTATAGGTGTGAGACACATTAGGCTCCTTGCAGGCCGTTGTATGAATTATCCGTAGTAATGACGCCATCAGTAGTATAAATGTCTTGGACCCATCACCTGTTACAGTGCTGTGTTTCAAGACACACTCCACCACCATCCTAAAATGAAAAACACACAGATACATCACAGGACAAAATGACCCTTGAAGAAGACAATAAAAGGTGAAATAGTAGTTAGTGTGTTTGTGTGTGTGTGTGTTACCTGGCCAGTGGATGCTCCAGTCGTAGTGCAGTGAGAATGCGAGTCCCACTACGGCTCAACATGGCTTGTCCTGTGTCTTGTGTGAACAGCACCTGTCCTCCTTCAGGGCCAAAACTGCAGCGGACGACTGACTCCAACACACACACAGTCTGCAGAACATGTTCCAGATGAAGACGCTCCACCGGCGGCATCACCACACCCTGAGAGGCACACATGCTGAGGATAGGCAACGGTTTCAACTATCAATTGCAAAAAATAAATATACATTTACAGATAGTATTTTCTTTTGATTTAACGTCACAGGCAGTATTTGGCCTATGATGAAAAGCAATATTGAGGAAATATTATTGGCTAAAATTTTTTCAAGTGGTATAAAGAAAAGTTTATGCAGCACAGTTGTACTCTACCAACATTTGACACATGGCAGATGTCAATTTTGGGTTATAGAATGTTAATTAATTACTACCGGTTAAGAGCGCCCGGAGTATGCATTACTTATAATAAATAATGAATTACATATAACTATTTCTACTAATATTTGTTCACAATATCATATACATCCACTATATACAACCTAAACAGTGATTTGTAATTTTGAAATCATGATGTCATGTATTATTCAGTATAGTGTATGTAGCAGACACACTTTATGTACACTATATAATGCACTGCATGCATGACATGTGTGTGTGTTGTGGTACAGTCTGTATAGAGGCACAACATGTATCTTTAAGCAACAGCCTGTGTGTCTCTGATAACCGGTGCACTACCTGTAACCAGCTGGATGTCACTACACAAATGCGTCTGAGCGCAAATCACCGATTTCAGCATAAAGTTACGTAGATGACGTCAGCAGGTTATCCGCTTTCTGGCTCGTTCGCTGAACAAAGAGAACTAACGCAAAGCGGCTGAGCTCATTTTATTACGCAGAATAAACACGACTTAAAAGCGCAACTTTATACCTGCCAGACAAATAAAAACAAGCCGTTGCTTCCCCAGAATGTGATACAATTAACTAAATGAATTAATCTGAGAGAACTCACCATCAGTCCGGCAGGATCGCTGTATCCGAGACGAGGCTTCTTCGGTGGTTCGTGACGTCGTCGTAATTTAGACAGAAATGATTACTGCCACCTAGCGAGTGGATGTATGAGTTGTTTTCTATCCCGACAACCAACATCATTATTGTACATTGATTTAAATATATAACAGTGTTCTTGGTACATAAATCGTGTACATTTTAAGCAGTGTATGTCCAAAAGGGATGTTTCCTTTTTACACTCAGGATTATTACAATGTGACGACATGCTTCCTGGACTGTTATGCGACTTTAAAAACCAGTGTGGATGTTTGCATGAACAAGTTGTTTGTTAACATCATATCTCCTTTCATTATCTGATAGTATGACTTTACAGGGCTGATAATAGTTGTGCTATGGAATATGTAAGAAAATCTGCAGCACAACAGGTCTATCACAGTAAAAACCTAAAACAAAAACACAGAGACAATGAAATGACTGATGGTTGAATTCCATTTAGGTGGTTAAGTTTAATGGCTACTGCTATTGTATGTGGGCAAAACGTTACACTGTCATGGGTTGCTGGGATACTGAGTTAATGTTAGTATTTTTTAGTTTTTGTCACTAAACACATGTGCAATGGCTATATTTTTTTCTTCAAATGAAAATCAGATTATATTTAGGAAATTAGGAACATTTATTTTGCAGACATCTTTAGTTGAGTTCAGAGCTAATAACCACAACAACATATATAGAATACTATTTGTAACTGTATCAAATTGTGTGTCTCCATATGTGATGACAGTTTTGCCTGCCTGAACTGTCTTGTTGTTATTATGTTTATATGTAATTGGCTCCCAGGCCTCCCTTCTAAAAGAGATCCTGTTTGTTAATGGGACCTAAAAATTAAATAAAGCTTAATTTTCTTCAAGCATAAATGTGCTGAGCCCAAAATGTCAAATCCAGATTTAACCATGAGCTTGAGTTAGCTGGCCTTCAGACGTCGTCGCAAAAACAGCAAATAGCGCACTTGAAGATAATAAAAATTGTTCGAAAATGTTTGTCATAAGAAACATAAATACACAGTCTATATTTAAAAAGTCACAGACAGAGGTTATGTTGAGCTCCCACTCTACCCCTGCCCATCCCCATCCCCATCCCCCTATATGTCCCCCTGTCTCATCCCTCCTTCTCTACAGTATCTCTGTGCATCTCTGGTACCTCAAGGTGAACGGGGCGGGGCCGGAACTTGATCTCCATGTTGCTGCAGAAACCACATCCTTACATTCTAAATCAGGCAACATCATCTATACATAGACAATATGAGACAGTTCTGCAGCTACTGCCAGATGTACAGATGCACACACACTAACACACATACAGAGCTGTCCACTCTGAATGTAAACGTCCTCTATTGCTGAACTCTCACTATGCTAACGAGCCTTTAAAAAGCCATGTCACTACACTAATGAATATGCATCATTGGCCTGGTGAGGGTGACCTGTAGGAATGGGGACAGAGGTCACAAGAGATGGGGAGTCAGACGTAAGCACCCATGCTCCCTTGAGACCTGAATTGACAGGAAAGAACAAATTATCAAGGAACACACACACACACACACACACACACACACACACACACACACACACACACACACACAGGGAAGCAACACAAGTTGACCGAGCTGCAACTCCACCTATCCCAACCCTATCTTGCCCCACCCTTTCTCTCTCTCTCTCTCTCTCTCTCTCTCTCTCTCTCTCTCTCTCTCTTGCTACAGCTTCCACACACCTGCACTCTTCTTCTTGATGTCTAAGAACTAGTGATAGAAAACTCTTCCCTACGTCACTGTTTTGCAACACTTCTCCTGCCCTCTCCGGTCCTCTCTGGTCCGCTCATCTTTTATCCTCCTCCTCCACTTCCCTGTAAAGAAAAGGAGTACCTGTGAATCTGGACATTGCTGCGTTGGACGACTGAATACAGGTAAGTCTCTGGGTCCTTTTTGTTCAATTGTTTCATCAATGAAAAGTACTTTGATGTATTTATCTCTCGACTGTGCTGCGTGTAACCGTGCATAAACCCATGATACGCAGATACATTATATTAATCAGGTCTGAGCTGGTCATTCTGTTGTTTACCGGATATAAAATGATCATGGGTAAATTTCAGTTCTTTTCTTTGCTACTGAAAATATTCACTTCTTCTGAAGGTTGAAAAAAGGTCTGATGTCAAGCTAAAGACATAGCTATCTAAAGTTGTCCTTTTAAAGGTAAAGAGCTGCAACGTTGCAGTGGCACTATATTCCATATGCTGTAATGAATTTGTAACCTTTTTAGATCAGGTGTAGAAATAGTTTAAGCTGCATTAACAACTGAAGTTAGTGGACGTTATGGTGCGGATGAGTCATTCGTTATATGGTGCGGATGTGCAGATGTGTGTGTGAGAGAGAAAAATGCAAATTTTGACAATTTAAACTATTCACTTTATTTTCAGACAGTAGAGAAACATAATTTCAGGTCTTCTGTATGTTTGCACAAATGGAAGAAGTGACAATAAAACTGACTTTGACTTTGACTTTGATTTCTGTTTCGTACTGGCACATGAAAATATAAAAGCTGTGAATTATTCATTATAATTCATTTCATAATTACACTTTCACAAAAGCACATCAGAATCAGAAATAATGCTTAAACAACAACATCCGTGTTAAAGACGTGTAAAATGTGAGACATGCTGTTGGCATCATTTCAGTTTCGTTGGATGTATCTTGAATTCTTCTTTTTTTCTCGTGCAGCTGTTAGTGAATCAGTGGTGGTTTCTGTCTTTTCAGAAGAAAGCAGACATAAACTGAGATCAGTGTTCGATCACAACTGCTAACTCAACCCCAGATACTCAATATCTGTGATGTCTGCAGAGTAAAAAAATACCATATCAAAACATTTTTGCACTTGGGAGTCAAGTCTTGTCAGTGGGACTTTTCTTCTTGACCTTGACCCATGATTCTCACCCCTAGCAGCTCACTGTGGAACAGCAGCAGTCCACGCGTGACGCTTCCACCTTGTCCCCTTCCTCTCCTCTGTCCCTCTCCCCTCCATGTCAGCAGCTTTGGTAGAGACAGCTGCTTGCATATCCTCTGTTCAAGTGCCAGGGCAGCAGAAACAAGTAATTTGACACTGATGGTCATACAGTGTCTATAAGCAGATTATTGCTACAAATACATCTGATCAATAGCATTTATGGAAACTCTGCTCTGGTGTGTGTGCGTTTATGTGGTGAGTTTGGATGGATCAAATGTAATCTTTTGCACATTTGGAGGGGATTTACAGGTTTGCCTATTTCTGTTTTGTTGAAGCGTAATGTTCCATAATTTGCACAAGTTTAAAGCTGAGACAATATCTTTCTGTATCTCCGCCTCTCCACCAGTTTAATTCCGGATCTGTTGTCACTCCTCAAATAATGACTGGGAACCGTCGAGCTTCCCCGGCCTCACCAGGCACCCCAGCTCTCCCAACCCACTTGCCAAATGCAACAACCTCTCCAGGCCAAAAGCAATCTGGAGGCCACAGTCACAACAAGTTCATGAATGAGCACAGCATCCCCAGTGAGTCAGACATAATGTAAACGTGTACAATCATGCAAGGGAACTGTTATGGTGCAGCCATTAAACATTGCATCTCAAAATATATTTGTGTAAAATATCCATCACCAAAATCTGTAGGTTTTTGTAAAGCATGTGAGGCATCAAAGGGTTATTTCATAATACGTGGTCATTTGGGCTTGTTTAAAATATATAAATAAGATCATTATCTGTGTTCCTGTTATCATTGGAGGACTGGGCTCAAACAACAAAAATAATTGGATGGCAAATTATCCTCAGGAAGTAAAAGGTGCATGGAGTGTCTTGTTTTCAAGAATGTGTGACTGAATGAGGAAGGGTCACGCTGCATATGAAAAGCCAGACAAGCATTTACTCAAATTACTATACGTATACATGTTGATTGAATTGCATTATTGGTTCATTTTTTTGTTCACAAGTTCAGATGTGCCAGAGTTGTATGCATACTGTTGGTAATGCTATGTGCATTTATAACAGAGAAGCAAAACTGCAAGTCATGAAAAATGAAATCTTGTATTTGAATATGTCAATTGATATCACAATCATATATTGCGTCAACAATGATGACACATGATAAGACCTTAGACTATATTGCAATCTAGCATTACACCACAGCAAAACAAATATGACTTAAGTACAATAGTATTGGATTGCATTGCATTCCCTAGTGTTTCTGATTACCTTTATGTTTAGAGTCTAGTCAGTGTTTTCAGACTGTGTGAGAATAGTTTTTTATCTTGAGGTGAAATTGAAGGGTAACATTTGGAACACCATATTCTAGTGGCTGACTAAAACAGTATGTAAATCAAGTGCAAATCATCATCTATGTTTGCGTGTTTTATGTGGATTTGCAGTGCCATCATGGGCTGTTGCTTCCCTCTGCATCGTGAGTTTGTGCGTGGTGCTGTCGTGCGCTGTGTGTGTGTGGAAGAAGTGCTTGAAAAAGAAGGACAAGGACAAAGAAAAGGACAAGAAAAAGGAAAAAGAGAAGAGCAATGGCGGCTTTGACACTGAAATGGATGGAGGTTACAGCGAGGTAAGCTACACGCACACACACAGACAGACAGACACACAGTCTCCCCTTGCAGATGTATTGTCCTTGCAATGTATCACAGTCCTGACATCTGGGTCACCCAGGACTAGTAAAACTGTCCTTGTGTGTTAGGACTAATGGATTTTGCACATTGTTCACATTGTAGTAAAGGTTGATGTCAGAGATGAGTTGTTGTCTTCAAGGATGGTCACATTTAAACACAGGTGTAAACATGACCTGTTTCATTTAAACAATAGATGAACTTTATATGGCAACTTTATCTTTGTTTAATTGCCTCTAGCTGTGTAAGGCTGCACTGCAGGAACAACGCACACATAGCTGCTCCACAAGCTGTGAGACAGAAGGTCTTCATTGATGCCTTGTAAAGCTGTATTTTTTTTACCTGCATGTGATTTGTGTGCGTCTCTGTATGCTTGCAGCCGCTGAAAGATGAAGGTAACAACAAAACAGAGCTGTCAGATAATGAACCCAAGGATGAGGAGAAGCTGGGCAGACTACATTTCACGTTAGACTACAACTTCACAGATAATACGGTGAGATGCTGATTTGCCCACAATCTGCCAATTCTAAAATGGCACCATTCTAATACTTCTCCTGTCTCTTATTAATTTCCTTTGCTACCACATTCTAGCTGATAGTCGGCATCTTGCAGGCTGCTGAACTTCCTGCAATGGATGTGGGCGGTAGTTCTGACCCCTATGTTAAACTCTATCTGCTCCCGGACAAAAAGAAAAAGTTTGAAACCAAAGTTCATAGGAAGACTCTTGAACCCACCTTCAATGAGACTTTCACATTTAAGGTAAATTGATCAATAAAAAGTAAATTATTGTTACCACATGACACATGATATGTTTCAAGTTATTGTCTTTGAATTGTGTTCTGTAGATACCATACACCGAGCTGGGCGGGAAGACACTGGTGATGACCGTGTACGACTTTGACCGTTTCTCAAAACACGATGCCATTGGAGCTGTGAAGATACTGATGAGCGGTGTGGACTTCAGCCAGTCTATGCAGGAGTGGAGGGATCTGCAGAAGGCAGAGAAGGAGGAGGTGGGCACGCACAGTGAGAGAGGAAGAGTTGAACTTGAAAAAAGGGATGCAAAAAGTTGCATACAATAAAAGAAATCTTGATTGAGTGGGAAACACTGAACCTCATTTGATTTAATAGTGTATTTCTTTGTGTTTAGAGAAAAAGGTAACTGATGCTTGATGTCTCTTTGGCTTGAATAAAATCACATACTTTCACATTTTGATATTTGCACATACTTAAGTTTGCAGGCAATTCCCCAACAACATCCTCGATTCTTTTTCTCTGCATTAGAGTGAGCGGCTTGGAGACATATGTTTGTCCTTGAGGTATGTGCCTTCTGCAGGGAAGCTGACGCTGGTGATTTTGGAGGCCAAAAACCTGAAGAAAATGGATGTGGGTGGATTATCAGGTGAGTCAAGCAGTACAAAAAAAAAGTTTTTCCATTAGTTTTAAGTTTAAGCTCCATGTCAGGCTATTAATGTGCTGGAGTTGTTTTAGTATAGACAACCACAGTAAAGTAACGCTTTTTACAAATCATTTAAAACTTTTCAAGTAATAGGAAATTTAAATAATATTCTTTAGTTATTTTTTCATAGACTAGACTCAAGCGCTAAATAGCCCTGATGTGTTAACTCTGGTTGAGCATTAAGACCTTAGAACTGCTTTTCAGTGGTGTGTCCAGAAGCAATTTCAAATGCAGGAAACTGTCAGGAGCTACAACGACAGATGTTGCATTTCACTGATGGAGTAACTGCAACAGTGCCAGGCTGTGAGTTTGTTGCTCTGACGGAAAACCTCTCTGTTCTCTCTGTCAGACCCTTATGTGAAGATCCACTTAATGCAGAATGGGAAAAGACTCAAGAAAAAGAAAACAACGACAAAGAAGAACACATTAAACCCTTACTACAACGAGTCTTTCAGCTTTGAAGTGACATGTGAACAGATAGAGGTACATATATTTGTTCACACACACACACACACACAAATGCAATTCATCAGAAATTTCAATCATTTTCTTTGTTGGTATATTCTTTCCTAGAAGGTGCAGGTAGCGGTGACTGTGTTGGACTATGACAAGATTGGTAAGAATGATGCCATCGGGAAAGTGCTGCTCGGAATTAACAGCACTGGAACTGAGCAACGCCATTGGGAAGACATGCTGGCAAACCCTCGGAGGCCAATAGCCCAATGGCATAGCCTCAAAATGGAGGATGAAATCAATGCCTTAATTTCTAAAAAGAAATGAAACCGTGACCCCTGGTTTGTTGGGATATGACATTGCAGCATTTACCTCAACTACTTCCAAATGATGTTCCTAACTCTCCCCTAATTCCCCAAAAGAACCCTTTAAGTATGGGGTTAATTCAGTCTCTTTAATGGCAAATGCACACAGAAAGATTCACAAATGCGCACAGAACAATTCACAAATATATTTGATTTACAAATGCACACAGAAGGGTTTACAAATACATTCCAATGATTTATATCAATGTATAAAAAAAAAATCACAAATATATTTCTGCATTTGTTTGTGAAAAGCTTCACATTTATGAGTGGCTTTTATGAGACTCCCCTGCCGTCCTTTGGATTCCGAGAAATCGGAGCCAGCGGATCATTTCAAAAAGTCCTGCCGGGATCAGGCTGCTCTCGGCCCGGTGCCGGCGGGACTCAGCTGTCCCACGAGCCGGACCTCAACCCGTCGGAGTATCTTTTTAAGTCGGCTGCTTCTAGATGAACGGACCACAGATTTGATGCTTAAACAACTAACTTCTCGCCTGAAAACATCCTAAAATGTCATGTTGTGACTCAACAACTGTAGTATTTAGAGAACGTCAACTTTCAGTTGTGTGTACCAGTGCCATTGTTTGACTGATCACCTCCGCAAATTCCGTAACTGTACGCTGGCACCGCCCTCGTGGGTAGGGGAGGGGGGAGCTGCACTCATGTGATTGGTTGAAAATGAGGGCGACGTCTGATTGGCTACGGATAGGTCCATATAGAAAAAATGCATTTACGAATCCAAAGGACGGCAGGGGAGTCTCATAAAAGCCACTCGTAAATGTGAAGCTTTTCACAAACAAATGCAGAAATATACTTGTGATTTTTTTTATACATTGATATAAATCATTGGAATGTATTTGTAAACCCTTCTGTGTGCATTTGTAAATCGAATATATTTGTGAATTGTTCTGTGCGCATTTGTGAATCTTTCTGTGTGCATTTGTGAATTGAATATATTTGTGAATTGTTCTGTGCACATTTGTGAATCTTTCTGTGCGCATTTGCCATTAAAGAGACTGAATTAACCCCATATTTAAGCTCCTTAACTCTGTGAACCTAACCAATAATACCCTGTTTTACCCTTGACATTATGCAAGTCACTCTTATGGACTTGAACCCTTCTTCCTTCAGTAACTTCCTCCTCCTGCATATACCTAAACTGCAACAAAGAGTTTTAAGATGTATCACTATGTACAGTGCTGTTAAACCAGATGAGATTTTTTTGAATTTGAGTCTTTCTTCTGTTCTGTGCTGATATCAGCTACACCTGATATACAACATAATTATATAACTGTTGCCTTTTGCTATAATAATGGGTTGTTATCAATTCCTTTAACAGAAATGTATGTACTCTAAATTTCCATTTTATCTAGCAAGATCTTACAATTTATTGGTGGACGGTAGGTGTGGTCATACTTCATAACACAAAGATGCAGAGCCTTGCAGTTTGAAGTGATGGCAACATAGGATAGATTAAGGACAAATCATTGGGTTCAGAGTGTGTTCTTCCTCAGATCTTGTGTCCAGCCCTGTATAGGCTGGATTATATAAGAGGAATAAGAGTCAATAAGCATTATAAAACTCATAATAATATTACTATTGGGCTATTTTGCATTGGACTGTGTTATACTGTGCAGGTGCTGCTTTTATTGTGTCTGCACCAGGGCACTGTGGTCAGTAGCATGCATATGTTTTGAAGACAATCAGAAATCCTGTTTCCAAATGTGGCAGTTATTTAAGTTACATACTGAGTTAGTTAATAGGACAGCAACTCAGAACTACATAGCTACTGAGTTTCAAGGCATGTGGCAATATGAGGTTTTATAAAACAAATACATATAAATACAACCTCATGCCTTTCACCAACATAAACAAGACTTTTGCCTCACTACTTTTGCACACTGCCCTTTTTTTCCCTGTGGCTTGGTAAAACCGACCTGGCTAGTTTTAGTTTACCTAAACCCCACGTTAGTTACCTACTATTTAGCCTGATTAGTTCCAAAAACAAAAACAAGCTTGTGACTTGGTTAGCTTGGTTATGTATTCCGTTAAACTAAACTTTTTTAATTAGGCAGGCTGATTGCTAAACTAGCTAGTTAAATGTCCAAAGATGAACATAACTAACGTTAGCTTAAGGCGTCGTTACAATACTTCTTTAATTGGGGAAAACAACAGCTTCACCAATAATTTGGTTTGAGCCAAACTAAGTTATCTTATCTCCAGCAATGTTTGAAATTCGCGGCCCTCTGTTTTGCTCGGTTACGTCATGGTGTGACCCCGGGTCACGTCGCAGCCGGATATATCACCGTAAATATGGAGGTGACACCTCCGCGATGGCGCGGCTGACCTCGGGTCTCTCACAGGGGCGAGTGACCACAGACCTGTCTGCTGGCTGCGGGTGTTGGAGTGACGGAGAGCAGCGCGCGCGCTCACCTGCCCACACAGGTGCTCCTCGTCATCTGCTCAGGGGGGCTGTCGCCACCAGGTAGGTTTCACAGGTACGACCGAGCATCGTCCCGGTGCGACCACACGTCTTAAGCCCTTTCCTCCCGGGACCATTGAAATGCACCGTTAACGTTTCGACGGAACTTCCTTTCGGACTCTGAAATGAACTTAAAGTGGACAGTGAAACGATTTCTTCTTATGTCGTTTTCAATCTCCCACTTGCTGTTACTTGAGGGTGAGTTTGACAGTTTTACTTTTCTCCAAAAATGTTATGATAGTATTGAAATAAAGTTACTTAGATATGAACGTGAATTACATTTAACATCGTACAGGTATATGAATAGGTCTACCAAAAGTAGTAACCATCTTTACATTGTTAAGTCACATACCCTTGTTTTAAAAGTTATTTTTTAATATGATTGGTGGAACCTTTCTTTCTCTTCAGTGGTCATTTGCTTTTATACATATCATAAAGCACACGGCTCTCCCTTACTGCCCCTTCATATTGTTGTTTCCTAACATGGCATCTAACTGCTAAATCATTACAAATGACCTATAATTACTAAAATGTTTCTGAGAGGACTCTTCTTGATCTACATTTAGCTACATTGCAACAATTGTTTTAGAATAGATAAATAACCGATACACATTTTAAATGTATATTAAAAATTGTATAACTTTGTGTTTAGGAGCTCATAGCCGACTTTCAGTGGCAGAAGGAAGATTACAGAGGTAAATACAAGGAAGGAAGAGGGACAAAAATATTACCTGACATTACTAGTGTGGCCAAAAAATAAGTAATATTGTGAAAAAAACCATTACTTGTATGATATTTCACAGGTCATCCTCACACAGACTACTGTCTGTGATGCATTTGCACTTTCTGGTTCTGTCACTAGAGTGTGTGGCAGAGACGGCATATGAGTGTGTTTGCAAGTGCACTTGTGCGTGCAAGGGTTCAGTTAAGAATAGTGTGTAGTCTGAATTCAAGTGGTGTAAAGTGCACTTAAGTCTCCCCTCTGACTGTTTCTTCCCACTAATGTGCATGTTTGTGTGTGTGTGCAGAAGGGCTAATGCACTCCGGAGGAAACGGGATCTCCTCGGGGAGGAGGTTGGTACACTACACCTAAGAGAACCAGAGGAGTTCAGGGCACCCACAAGCGCACAACACCCTAACCGCACAAAGCTGTCTTTGTAAAGAATGAGACACACATACACTTTCTCCCACTCAACCTGACGCAACTTTTAACTTCCAGCAGCAAGTTACCAACGGTACAGCGCTGTGTCACTGATGGTGTTCCAACTTTAGACTTGTTTAAGGAACTACTCTAAGAGTTTATTGTTCATTGTTTTCCAAGACATACAGACCGCTGCTGTCGGAGGGTACTCTGTCACGCAGCCTTTTACACAACTACACAGCCAGAGATTCCTCTTCAGGTAAATATGCTACTTATGAAGCAACCCATTCACAGATGCTTAACACCATCATGACCCAGATAGGGTAGATGGGGTAGATTAACTTGAGTTTCTTCTTGTCTTTCCCAGAATATTGCGGCTGCCTCAATGGTGGCTGGTGTCAGGATGGCGGTGTGTGTGACTGTGCTCAGTTCCAGGCACTGGGAGACCGCTGCCAGATCAGTAAGACACACAAACAAACACACACACCTATAATATCTTCCTTTGGCGTTGGATCAGATTTGTCAGAATATCATCCACATGACATATTTATTGTTGATTGACAAGCACCTTTCCTGGTATGCAGGTTTTTTGTGTGTCATTTTTAATATCAGCAAACAGTATACAGTTACACACTCATTTAAACAGGAATGTGTATCTGTGTGTGTGTGTGTGTGTGTGTGTGTGTGTGTGTGTGTGTGTGTGTGTGTGTGTGCGCACATCAGACTCACCAATCATTCAACAAAGGTTAATTACATGCACACACACAGTATCAATTATCAGATTTCCCCACATTTCTCTCTCTTTCTGTCCCCCCTACACAGACATATACTTTACTCCCTACAGCAGCAGATATACAGTAAAATTACTTGCACTAAGATATTAGGGTCAGGGCTGAGTGACGAAGATTCTGGTTTCTATATTCTGAAATCTGAACAGACTATGACTATCACGAGATCTGAGGTCACAATTAATGTAATGACATTTTTCTTTTCAGCAATCTCATGTTGTGGTGCCACACATGTTGGAAACAATATAGTTACTTAGGAACCTGTAACTGAACTGAGGCTGGAAATGAAATCCTAAAATAGCTATTAAGAAGAAGATAAATAATGCAAATATGTAGTACAGTAAAGTAAAACATAGTAGCTTTATAACAAGGTTCCTAGAAAAAAAATCACGAAAGCCTGATTCAAGACAAATAATCAAGCTTCCCCCCTGTAATGCAAAATGTTGAAGGTCAGGGATCAGAGCTGATGTCACAGAACACATCTTCTGAAAATGTTCAATATGATTGGGACACACTTGAAAAATTTACAATTTCGTAATTCCATCAGCATGACAAGCCACTCACTGATAAGATCAGAGGATGTGACTCATTGGGGAGGGTCTTAGGCAGCATCTTGGCATCACCAGCTATGGGGATTTCCTACAACAAAGAGTTGTTTTATTTGGGTATTCATTTTGCACTGATAAGTTTAATGAAATCACAGATGATGAAAGATATGAAGATGATTAAAAAAAGATAGGCTGTCTGACTTACCCTCTTAGTTTGACAAAAACATATTTGCGCGACCACATGAAACTGCATGTCTGAGTGAATTGACAATTTTCCTCTCAGTACCTAACCAGGGCCAGGATAGAGACGGGATCTGCAGGTCGTGGGGTCAGCACCACTACGAAACATTTGATGGAATATACTTCTACTTCCCTGGAACCTGCTCCTATATTCTGGCCCAGGACTGCCACGCAGCTGCACCGCAGTACACGGTGTGGGTAAGAGCAGACAGATCGAAATTACCCACTGAAGTATTTAACCAGAATTTAGCCTGCGTATATATACAGGGTGTTTTTTGTTATTTTTACAATAACACCATGCTTACAGAAATCCCAATAAGAAGCTAAAATTCAGTGGTATAAAACTACTGTAACCAAAAAAAAAATCCTTTGACAAACAGGAGTTCGATACGTGTTATATAACAGTAGGCAGCAGTCAGTGTGTTACTTACTGTAGATGGTGCTCGTCGTGCACCCAGTTTGTAGCAATATACTGCTGTGGACACGGGCGGCAACAAAACATATTTTAGACACCTAAAAGAACAGCCCACTTTAAAAAAATCAATATTCGTTGAAGTGTTCGCTATGTTTAGGATATTTTCACCGCTCTATCTTAGAATTTGAAGTGATATTGATTTTGTAATAGCAGGTGGGTCTTTATTTTAGGTGTCTAAATTACATTTTCCATCCACAGCAGTACCTTTCTTTGCTCCCGTCCTGGCACTCCTGTCTGCTTCTTCAAACTGACGGTGTGCCAACCGCCATCTACTGTAGAAAATACCCTGACTATAGACAAGCATCTCACACAACCCGACTTCAAAACACCCGAACTACCCGCTTTAAAAGCGAACTTTTCCTGACCTTGTTTAAATGATAAGTCTGGTGATATTGTCTGTTTTTGGTGCCTATAAATTCCATGAAAAGAACAAAACTATCAATAAATCGATCCTACTAAGTATTGTTTAGGCAAAACCGAATATAGATAAGTACATTGTTTTCCAAAAACACGTTAGTAAGCCACACTGTTGAACTGGATGACATGTTTCTTTACTACCGTAGAAATGGGCACTGTAGTTTATTTGGAGTCCCCAACAAATGCACTATTTCCTCCGGTTTGAGTAATATTTGCTAATAACTACAAGGCTTTTTGAGGTCATTTTAAACAGATTAACTAACCGACTAATTGTTGTTTCTAATCTCTTTTGAAATAGAGGGTTTTACCAATTTTATCCTTTAAGCTGACAAATAATTGGGATAACATCAAACTTTTGTAACATTGCTGATTAAGGTATTTCAAAATTAAGCTCCCAACGTGTTTCTAACTCTGTCTATGCCTTGCATCCTCTCTCATAAATTGTTTGATAGTTATAACATAAATCAATTAAGTTGTTGCAGTAATTGAGAGGGTATATCACAACAGCCATTTGTGGCAGGCATCATTAACAGACAGGTGACTGTTTTTTAGAATGCTTGCTTGGGTTACAGGCCGTGGCTAATCCTTGGGACAGTAATACATTTCCATCCTTTTCCCCCTGTGACCCTTTCTTCTTTTTCTTGTCTTCTCAGGTCCACAACAGCAGAGTGTGTGACGAAAGTGTGCATTCATGCCCAAGAGCTCTCAGTCTGTTCTTCCCAAATGAGGAAGAGATCCACATCTCTGGATATCAGGTCCATCAGGGAGGCCGCAGGTGTGTGTGTGTGTGTGTGTGTGTGTGTGTGTGTGTGTGTGTGTGTGTGTGTGTGTGTGTGTGTGTGTGTTGCTTCTATTGTAGTAAGAAAAAGTCTTCAATTAAAAACATCTTGATACAAAACTGTAATAACAGAAATGGAAAAACAACTCAGTGACTCACCGCCCCATCAACACCCACCATTATGAGCATGATTTTCAAAAAGCTTGCATTCTCTGTCACTCTCTTGACATTTCTGTCTCTGAAATGTCAGGTTAAATCTGCCTCACACTGTTGGCGGTGTGTTTATTGAGCGACTGGCCGATTACCTGCTGGTGAAGAGTGTGTTTGGCTTCTCTTTGGCTTGGGATGGAGGCTCGGGCGTCTACCTGAAGATGAGTGAGGAGCACCAGGGGCGCCCCTGTGGCCTTTGTGGGAACTTCAACCATCTTGCTGGCGATGACCTCACCACTCCCCGTGGTAAGACCGGCCCCCATCCGCTTATCCCTTCTCTCAGCACCCACTCACCTCAATTATTATTATTATACACTCAACACTGATTCTGGCCAATTATAGGCGCGGTGGGAGAACAGAGTGGAAGGATAGGGGAGAACTGATAGTTTGGGTTTGAATGGCTGGAAGGAGCACAAATTCTTCCTCAGATGACCAGTAATCTGAACTGCAGTCCCCTACTTGTTGTTTGAGCAGAGAGCTGTCCAGTAGCACGAGGATGAACTGAGAGAAAGAGAGTAAACAAGTGGAAAGGCTCCGACTATAATAGACATGGCACATTTACAAACACAATGTTATCACATTTCCTCCTAATGCTCAATTTCATTTGTATTTTATTGGATTAATACAGAAAACACAATTTTATGTTGAATGTAAATATGTTTGATGACAATATAGAAAGATACATAATTGTGTTCATGTTTGAATTGTGCCTCAACTGTACAGTATCTTTATCCCGTGTATGTGCTTAACCATTAATGTATCTGTTTCTTGGGGCTTGTGTGGCGAATGTGTATACATACCTGTACATCGGTGTTGGCTGTGTGTTTTAGGCATTCGGACAGATGAACCTGCAGTGTTTGGAAACAGCTGGGCAGTGGACCTGCCTCACGAGAGAGCATGTCCCTCAGTAGACCTTGACTTCAATGGGCCCTGCCACTCTGAGTCAGATATGGATGTAAGAACCACAGACACTTTTTCTCTACTCAGTATTACTATTAGCATACACTCAATTGTACGTCAACATGGTATACCATGTACATATTGTTATTGCTGGGCAGAAAATACAACTACTAAAGTGCAATTGATATCTCTGCTGATGTGTTAAGAGATTGTCCTTGTGAGTTAAAAGACTGCAGCAGTGTTCTTTTGTATATTGTATTATGTGCATTTTATCCATACCGTACTGTATTTATTGTGAATGCGTGCAGGATGCCATGGAGAAATGCAGTGCACTTCTCTTCTTCCCATTTCTGTCGTGCCATGAAAACATTGACCCAAATCCCTTTGTGGCCAGCTGTATGTCTGACCTTTGTGTGTAAGTCAAGTTTTAACTTTTTCTTCAGCCTGTATTTCCTTTGTTGTTATCAGTGTAAGGCCAGTTACAGAATTAACCTTCCATCATTAGCTACAGTACAGGCTTCAGTTGAAGAAACTTTTCAAATAAAATAAATGCGGTTTCCCAAAAACAATTCATATATAGTTTTTTATTTTCCCCCTTTTTTTTTTAGATCTGATGACGACGAAACGTTTTGCCGAGCTTTGGTTGAGTACACCAGAGCCTGCTCACATGTTGGATATCCAGTAAGAGAGTGGAGAGACAGCTTCCCTTCTTGTAGTAAGTGACGACTGCGGCTCCACGTATATTTTTTCATTAGGTCAACATGTATTCCATGCTTATGCTCTGTAATCTGTCTTTGCCTGAAACTGTTTGTATTTGTATGCAGATGATGGCTGTGAGGAGAGTTTTGTCTATAGAGACTGTATCAGTTGTTGTCCACCGACCTGTACATTTGAGAAAGAGTGTCTAGGAACCAACTTGCATTGTCTGGATGGCTGCTACTGCCCTGATGGTATCTACTTTTATACTAATTACTCTTAAATAATGTTAGTTGATTGATCTCTAAACTTACGCTTGACTTTTCAATCTTCTTTTCCACAGGTCTTATCCTACAAAATGGAACATGTATTCCTGTTTCTCAGTGTCCATGTGTTTACCATGGCACTTCATATTTACAAGGACATGTGCTTCAACAGGGATGTAGTGTTTGGTAAGTTTGGTCATGTGTGGTATCCACACACACACACACTGTTAGTGCTGCTGCTGCTGCTGCTGCCAGCCCTTTTTCTACATACATTTTGTCTTTCATAATGGCCATGATTAATTTAATTATCGATGTTATTTATATTATTTTAGACAGAAAATGGTTTAGAATGTGCTCATTTGTAAACAATGATAATAATCCACAATTAAAAGCCGATACGCTATTAATGTATGGACCTGTGCAAGTCAATGCATCTCACACAACACTGTCCTGCAAATATTTCGGAATAAAAGTTTTGTGTCAGCCTCGCCTTGATCAAACAGATGGCCCGCTATTAACAGGTTGGTTACTTCCAGAAAACACTTACATGTAGCCTAACAACACCTGGTGATGTCCAGATAAGCAATATCCGGCCACTGTGTGTGGTCTTTGATCAACATGGAGGGGGGAAGGCTGAAGGGGCATGACAGCGATCAACTTTACATTTATTGAGGTATTGCGAATGCTTAGATTCAGGCAAGGTTGCACAATTATTATTAGAAAGAAATGCATACAAACAAAAATTACAATCCAAACGTGTCAAATTGCATTCACATCTATAGGATCTCTGGTTTTCTACCCCCTAAAAAGTGGCGCTACCATGACTTTTTTTAAATTACCCTCATGTGCCGGTCTGATGTATCTACTATAGCCTTGCCAATGTGCTGCTAACCTACTGTATGTTCTTTGCTAGTGTGTGCATGGGAGGAGTGTGGAACTGCACTGAGAACAACTGCACAGGTGAGTTTACGTTTTCAGAACAGGTCAGTCACTGGAGGTGAAACAGTGAATTCAGATACATTACTGTACCTCTTCTCCCTTCTTAGCCGAGTGTTCGGTGGTAGGTGACGTGTTTGTAACAACATTTGACGGTAGGATGTTTCTCCAGCCGGGGTCTTGTCAATACGTCCTGGCAAAGAGCCGCAGCAACAGCCGATTCACCGTCACTCTGCAATACACTACCTGTGCAGAGGTAGTGTGCATGGTTACCTGCACACACACACACACATACACACACACACACACACACACACACACACACACTCACCAACCATGCAGTTTTCTTTCTACATAGATATAACCGGCTGTATGTGTGGTCTGTGCATCTACAGCAGCAGATGTGTATTCAGTCAGTGACAGTGGTGTTGGATGAAGATGTGAGTCGACAGATCACTTTGACCAGAGAGGGGGAGGTGATAATTGGTGTTAACCCGGTGCCTGTCCTGCCCTATGTTGATGGTAGGAATCACAAAAGCTCTTTGGTAAACCACAGGTGCATGTTATGTATCAAATGCAGTCAGATTACTCAGAAATAATTCCTCTTTGTACTGTAATAAAAAGATGATTACCGTACACCCCAGCTCGTTCACTCCGCTCGGCTTCTGCCAATCGGCTTGTAGCTCCGTCACTGCGAGCTAAACACTCTACAAAGTCACGACTGTTTGCTGTCCTGTCTCCTCAATGGTGGAATGAGCTCCCCATTGACATCAGGACATCAGAAAGTCTCTACATCTTCCGTCGCAAACTAAAAACACATATTTTTCGACTACACCTTGAATAAGGAAAGTAGCACCGTAGTAGCACTTTAGTAGCACTTAAATGGCACTTACTGATAGCACTTTGTGGTTTAACTTTATTTGAAGGAATTATACTTTCTTGATTCTTGTTGTTCTGAGTTTGTACTCATGGTTGAATGCACTTATTGTAAGTCGCTTTGAATAAAAGCGTCAGCTAAATGAAATGTAATGTAATGTGATGATTAAACTTGCCTTCTTTTCCAGTAATTTCATCTTTGATCATGGCTTTCGATGTTTGTTTCTGGGCACATAGATGCATTGGAAGTGCAGAGGCTGACCTCTGTGTTTACACAGTTGAAGGCAGGGATTGGTCTGAGGCTGCATTATGATGGTCGAGGAGGGCGTGTCTATCTGCAGCTGGACAGCCAGTGGCGTGGACAGACGCTGGGCCTTTGTGGAATCTTCAATGGAAATCTACGAGATGACTTCCTGTAAGCAAGTACTTCCCACTTATAGATCAATGTTAAAATATAACTATACCTGACTGTGTGTGTGTGTAGGTCCCCAGCAGGAATGATAGAGGGCACACCTCAGCTTCATGCCAATGCTTGGAAGGTTTCTTCTGCTTGTGTGGCTCCAGTCAACCTGCCCATCATAGACCCATGTGAGATGAACCAGCACCATGGTAATAATGACGTCATCTGTTTTTCTTCTTTCTTCTTATTCTTTTGTACGTAAGAAAATTGAAAGGCTTGAAATGGAAAGGGTGGCCTGACATTAAGCAAGCTACAGAATACCTCACATGAGGAGGATAAATGTCATCAGCTCTACAGACTGCACTGTACATCCAGACGTCCTAAATATGATTGTGATAGGACTGTCAAAATCAGCCAAAAATGACACATAGGTTCGAACTCTTGGAATATCTATTATTGCGCAGTATGTCCATGGTACAACATTGAGCAGCTCGCTGTACTTTTGTTGAATGTTCTGTTTCTATTTATTCCTGTTGCTTGATTTGAAAGCCCCCTATGGACGAGGAACGACTGATTCTTGAAGTTGAAATGAGAAGTTATCGGTACAATACCTCTCTTCACAACAAAAACTTGAATAAGGTTCTGGCTGGAGGGAGAGTTTCCTACTTGCTATTGTCTATATTGTATGTCATTTCCTATAAATATCACAATATAAAATGTGTGTTTACTGATTAAAAAGTACAAACATTGAAAGATAGCAAGTAAGTACTACTCACCCATCTTTTAAGTGGTTATGTCTCCAGTATGATCTTGAGCGTGCAGCTGATAGGTACATGGTTTATTTACATGACGTAGCATAGCACTTGCTTTTAGGACATGCTGTCACTCTCTGTGGCCGAGTTTTCTACCATTATTACAGATGTTGTTGTTTATTGTTGTTATATTCAGCTTGACCTAACGTTACATCTAGTTTTCAATTAATAAAGGTTCCGCGTCATGCGGTGCATATAGTGCACAAAAGGAAGGCTATCGTTGTTTGTTCAGACCAGAATTTGAAACGCGTTACATGGTGTTGTGTGTTTGTGTGTGTATATATTCTAGTATTCTATGCATCCCAGTGTGAGGTGCTGCTGGGGAGTGTGTTTGCCCCGTGTCATGGCTACATCAGTCCAAACATCTACCAGCAGCAGTGCCGCTACCAGGCCTGTCGTTGTGGAAGCAGCTGTCTGTGCACAGCACTGGCTCACTACGCGTACCTCTGCTCCAAACACGGAGTCGACGTTAATTTCAGAACACACGTCTCTGAATGTGGTGAGTATTTATCTGATTTGCTTTTATCCATACTGTGTTGTTTTTACAAATACTTTTAAATGTATCACCCAAAATGGTCACAGATTTTAAATGGTGCTATATCTGTGGATTGAGTATTTGTGTTTGTTTTAGAATCAGAAAAACTTTATTGTCTATCATTGTGATTGCTGTTTTTGATTGACACAGTACACATAGAGTAAAAACAGTACAGTATATACAATGTGTGTGTGTGTGTCTGTGTGTGTGTGTGTGTGTGTGTGTTTACACAGGAGTGGTGTGTCTTGGAGGGATGCAGTACCACTCTTGTGCGTCGTCTTGTGGGCGTTTCTGCCGTACTCTGTCTACCACAGAGACGTGCAACCCCGACGACTGTGCCGAGGGGTGTGGCTGTCCAAACGGCAGTTACCATGACGATGTGCGCCAGCGCTGTGTGCAACTGTAAGACTTTGCCACCTCATATATCATCCTAATAACGGTCATCAATTTGTATTTGGCTGGATCACACATAAATGCAAACACCAACTGAGAAAGCCTCATCCTTTGTTAATGCAATTAGAATAAAGTCACGAGTTTCTCCTCAGGTCCCAGTGTCACTGTTACTCCATGGGTGGTGTGTCACAGCCAGGGGAGGTGACCTTCAGCGCCTCTGGCCCCTGGTGAGTCACTGCTGGCCTTGACCTTCACTGAGAAGGGAAACTCACTTTGGCTGCTCTGCTGATCGCACACAGTGTAACATCCTCACACACACTGTCTGTCTAATACATCTGAGAAAGCGATAAAACCTTAAGTGATTGTCAAATGAGACGTAGAGCTCTTAAGCTAATCTTGTGTTTGATACCATTACTCTCTTTCCCAAACACTTACCTCTTTTTCTCTCCCTTCCTGTCTCCTCCATCAGCCTGTGCAGAAATGGGAAGATGGAGTGTGTGCCAGAGGAAAAAGGTAACCTCTCCGCACTCCCCCCTCCCTTCAGTGCCTGCTCTCGTTCTTTCCAACAACAAAGTGCCGTTTCAGGCTGTGTCCCTCTTGCTGAAATCAAGAGCCTTATGTCTGTGCTTGTAGCTTGTTTCCCATGACTGGCTGTTGTGTTTGATGTTTAAGGCGACTGGGGCATTGATTTTCTTCGTGTGTGTGTGTGTGTGT
The DNA here is from genome assembly GCA_038501785.1 of Myoxocephalus aenaeus. Classification (NCBI taxonomy): domain Eukaryota; kingdom Metazoa; phylum Chordata; class Actinopteri; order Perciformes; family Cottidae; genus Myoxocephalus; species Myoxocephalus aenaeus. Next base: position 11,088,554 of record JBAMJR010000350.1, on the reverse strand, counting down.
TTCCGTGTATGCACGAAGAGCCCGATAGTGTAGAGGTCGGAGAGTGTCCAGAGGGTAAAGTGTACCACAGCTGCAGCGAGCAGAGAGGAGGCGTGGCCTGTGCACCGACCTGCCGTAACCTGATGTTGAACCTCACCTGCCCTCCCAGCACACCATGCATCCCTGGCTGTGTCTGCCCTCCTGGGTAAATACGCATCTGCTGCCTTCCAATATTGTTGTCTATTACAAAGACCATAAAAGCGATTTTACCAGTTCACTCTGCAAAAAGTACTAAATGTTTTCAGTTATTACCTTTCTGGGAATTTTGTCTTCCTGTTCATTTCAGAATAAACATCTACTTGCAGATTGTGTAAAACATGCTTGAGATCAGTGCTTTTTTCGAGTGATCATTTATATACTGTAGTCCCTAATTGCAACTGATTTGTCATGCTAAGATAATGTTTTATTTGGCAAATAAATAAATAATACTTAAGGAAGCTAAGTGTTAATTGTAATGGATTAAAAAAACACTAAATCAGGTCTATGTAAGTGGATTTCATGCTGTGATGAAAGCAACTGAAACCAGCGGCTGCCTTGAAGCTAGTCAGTAGTCATCTGTGATCAACGAGCAAAACCACAGGTTTTGTCTTTTCATGGTGTATTTATTCAAGAAAAGTGTGTACAGTCCTGTCTGCTTGTGTCAGTTTCAAATTGAAAGCCTTCATCAAGGGCAACTTGACTACACACAGTTTCCTTTTTTACTTTCCACATCTACAGTAGGTTTTACTCACATAACTAACTTAGTGCAGTAAGGGTTTTAAATCAGGTTTTAAATCAGGTGTTTGCATGTTGTGTACCTCCTACCTGAGTTATGTTTTACCTCTGAAGGCTGGTGCTGCATCATAGCAAGTGTTACTATCCAGAGAACTGCCCTTGTGCCTGGCTGGGCCTTGAATACCTGCCTGGAGAAACTGTGGAAACACCTTGTTACAAATGGTACACACCTTTACTGGACTCCCCGTTTGTATTTTCCCATAGATGGAGAAACAGACAAAGCAAATTCATGTTTTACTGCATTTACTATGTGTAATTCTGCAAGTTGTACCCCAACAAATTGTACCCCATGGGTTTCTCGTTCCTCTTCTCATGTGCATCTGCCTGTCCGTCTCCTCAGTGTGTGTCACCGCGGCTATTTTAACTGCAACTACTCACCATGTCCAGCTGTGTGTACCGTCTACAGCGACAGACACTACCACACCTTCGATGGCCTCGAGTATGACTACTACTCTGACTGTCAGGTCTACTTGCTTAAAGTGAGTAGATTCATTGTGTGTGTGGATCTCTGCAAGTACAGTGTTACATGTGCAAATAAAAGTAAAGTGTGTAAAAATATGTAAAATGACATGATTGAACTGACAAATGTATAGATTCAGTTTGGGCACTGGAGTGGTGAAAGAGTGCTTGTGTTAGATTGTGTCAGAGAAGTCTGTGTGAGAGATAGTGTGAGAGATGGTGCAAAGCAGGAGCATCCTCCATGTTTCCTGACAAGGGTTGGATCAGGGAAAGACGATCCAAGCTTGTTACCTTGGGACAGAGAGGGTTTTTTAATTAGAGCAGATTAAAGTGTGTGTGTGTGTGTGTGTGTGTGTGTGTGTCTGTGTGTGTGTTGCACCACAGTAATGCTAGCAGCCGATGCTCAAAGCTGTAGCGACACAAAGAGACCTGTGTTCACTTCAAACCCCAGGACTCCTGCGCTCCCAGGGATATAGAATTAGAATTAGCAGAACAGACATTCCAATTCAGACCTAACAGGCTGCCGGCAACCGTGCAAACCTGAAAATAATGGGGAAGCAGGTCAGAGTTGTGTCTTAATTGCAGAGAGGTGCTTCCTCTTCTTGTCACCCCTCATGTATCCAGAATGACACTGATTCCCGAAAAGGTAGAATCAAATTTCAAGTTTGACGTGGTATTCAGATATTGGGTTTCTGGCTGCTGAGGCTTAAGTAAAAGGGAAATGGTGAACAAACATACGGAAACACTGAATTGTGTTCTCAGGACAGAGATGAGAGGAGCTGACGAGACTTCCCTCCAAAAGAGTAATATTTTGTCTTTCCCACTCACCAGAGTTCAGGAGAAACCGAGGTGTCCATTGTTGCCCAAAACAAGGACTGCTATGAGAGCGGCATTGTGTGCATGAAAATACTGGTCATCCACGTGGGACTTACTAAGATCTACTTCACCGACAACTCTGGCAGCCCTGTATGGAATATACCCACACAGTCACGCCCTGTCTTTACCAATCCATTTATATACCTGTGTCTCTTTTCCTCTAACAAATATGTAAATGAAATATATCAATACAAATCTAGTGAATTCTGCTAATATCAATTTCATTTTTTTTGTCTTGCCTTAGAGCCCGTCCACTGTTGTCGGTCGCGGATCAGAGTTTGAGCTTTTGAAAGCCGGCTACTACACTGTGGTTCACTTCTCAAATCAGGACCTGACCATCCTCTGGGACCGCAAGACTACTGTTCACATCAGAGTCGGACCCCAGTGGAAGGTCTGGACCAGGAGTAGAATTTGCAAAAGATTTTTTTTTATTCTTTGGGATATAGTGTATATATATATATATATATATATATATATATATATATATATATATATATATATATATATATATATATACTGTATATTATAGACTGTTATTATGAAAGGACTTTGAACACATGGCTCAGTGTCTTTCTCATTTTCCTTTCTCATTTAGGGCCTTCTCAGTGGGCTGTGTGGAAATTTTGACAGTGTGACAGTGAACGATATGACCACCTCCAGCCACATGGAAGTCAATAATGCACAGACCTTTGGAGATAGCTGGGCCCTGGGACAGGTATGAGTCAGCCCAGCTCCTCCACTTCATTGATTCTCTCCTTAGCCTCTTTCCTCTTTCTGTCTTCTCCCACCACTCACTCTCTCACTCCTCTCTAGCTCTCTGTTGCTCCGGTAATTTATGTGTCTCCCTCGAGTCCACTGTGATATTTAAGAGTAATCAGACACTCAATCACCTTCCGTGTGTGTGTTTTGTGTGTTTTAGTGTGAAAGTGACTATGTAATTGAGCGACCGTGTGAAGGCGACCTAGGCAGACAGCCGTACGCCAAGAGGGAGTGTGCTCTCCTCTACAGCGATGTCTTTGCACCCTGTCACAACGTGGTGAGTGCCATTGCACTGATGCACACACACACAAACATAAAAAGGTTATTGTGCATGCAGCAGGGGAGTAAGGGTTGGTGACTGGTTATGGGAACAACTCTTAACTGATCCCAGTGAACACGCTCCTCTTTAAATATCAAAGCAACACACACAGACAGACACGCACACACTTAAACATTTTATTACAGTGTTGTATTTCTCTATGTGGCCAGCAGATGGAGCTATGTATATACAGTATGTAAAAGGTACGCCTCATAAGATAACACTGGGACACCCAGACTTACTTTACCATATTGGACATGTAAGAACTAACCATGCATATTTCTTTTACAATTCCTTTGTTCTCACGTGTCATGCATTTAATGTGTTTTCTACATAATATGATTATTGATAGTTTATTGTTCATACTTCCCCTCGTAAGTATTGTCATGGCACTGGTTTGAGCATTAGTCCCTTCTCAGTGAGAAACAGACACATCACACATGAAAACATTGTGGAAAACAACGTTTGCACCGTGTTAATAAATACCAGTGAGTAAGGGAATCCTGTAGTATCCCATGGATTAGCCCAGAGACCAATATCTGCTCATTTGTCATGTTCTGCACTGACTTATACATGCTTGTTATTTGGCACTGTAACCTATCATTAAAATATTAGCACATTTGTTTAGAGCATAGTGAGAAACATGGCCTTGTTTTTAACTTATCATTCTGAGTGGCAGAGAGGCCTCTGCACTGATCTGGCACTTTACCAGGTTTCTTTTCCTTGGGTCATTGTAGAAAACAGTTTCACACAAATAAATAGATCTGATGGGTAGGAGCTGTTATGACGCTTTATTCTATAAGTTCATGGTTAGGTGACACATTCTGAGTTCTGAAGTCACATTCCCTCGAGCTGTTCAGATTTCATTTCAAAACAGAACTAAGGGAAGTAATATTTAAAAATGCCAATGAAGATATCCAAACATCTATATTTTAGTGGCTTCGTTGGAGTTTTATCCACTTCATAATTTGAGAGAAAAGCACCCATCCAAGGAAGTCAGTTATAAAGCTTGCGTTCTTGAGAAAAAGTGTCATTGCTCCGCAAAGACGCATTCAGTTTGTCTGGTTTGTATGATCTGCATGACAGGACATGTTTGGTAGCCAATGTCTTTCCTTAAACTCATGAACAAGGGAGATTCACGATCTGACAGAAATAAAGTAAGAAAAGAAAGAAATTGTACTGTACGAGAGAGAGAACACAATTCAGTCCCCCTGCTGTATAGGTATAGGGAAATTGACACATGTTGTAAAAACGGATACGCTTCCAGTAACTATTGTTGTTTAGATAGATAGATGTATACTTTATTCATCCCCAAGGGGAAATTTGTTTGTCACAGTAGCAAGCAAGGTTACATAGAACAAATATCAGAATGAAAATACATTCAGTATTGATGGTAATTGATGGCGTTAATCTAAATTGTATGATACAGAATGTTTTTTTGGATTGTTCATAACCAGTATAGAAAATAACAAAGAGTCTGAATTACTCCAGAGAAGCTTTTTAATAACAGGGCAAGCCTGATGCTACACTCAGGTTGCAGCGCCCTACCTGATCAATATCTGTGCTTCTCACATCAAAAAGGGTTGGTAATAATACATATCAAAGTTTTGATGGGATTAAGGGTGCTGTTTTTGTGCATCGCAGTAGCCCTGGTCAAAAACACAGAGGGCCAGTTCACTTTGCATTTTGTCTGTGTGTCATAGAGCTCATCTGATCCCCTCTGCACCAGAGGTTGACCCACATTCCTTTGTCCTGATATCTCATCACTCCTTCCCTGTCTGAATAATTGAAAACTACTCACCCCCTGAACAGTGTCCCCCAGCGACATTGGCCTGGTTCATTTTATGATCGTGTGTTTGTTTGTATGTAAATGTGTGTGTTTGTTTGTGACCCTGGAATTATGTTGTGCGTACCCTCCAGGTGGATGTTTCCTGGTTCTATAGGAACTGCCTGACAGACACTTGCAATTGTAACCGTGGGGGAGACTGCGAGTGTCTCTGTACGTCCATTGCTGCATATGCACACAAATGCTGTCAACAGGGGGTCACAATACACTGGAGATCGCCCTCTGTCTGTCGTGAGTACACACACACACACACACGCTTATTGTACTTCGGTCAGAGATGTGACCCCTGCTTACCTCTTTGACCCACTTTCGCCAGTCCCTCTTTGCAAACACCAATATTCTGCTATTTTTTTTATCTCATTCACATATTACCGCAAACTGTTGAAATGTTTTATAACTTCTGAACTGCCTTTCTTTTAGCCTACGATTGTGAATACTATAATCAAGGTACGTACGAGTGAGGGTTAGTTGTTTTCAGCGAGCTATTGTCATGATTGTCACTTCCAAACCTTACACTCTCTGATTCCCTGCTAGATTGTCACTACATCTAGGTCCTCTCTCTTTTTCTCGCTTCCCCGTAGAGTTAGGTGATGGCCCATTTTCCTTGGTGAGTGCTGTTTATAATGACACCATGTTTGGAGTGAATCGTACCAGCAGCTCAGTGTTTCCTCTGGTGAGAGAGAGACCAGGGCAGTTGCCTGCCCCGGGCTCACTGTTCAACTTCATGATCACAGAAGGCTTGCAAAAGGACAGAACATCTCGTGAGCATCCACATTCACACAATTACACACTGCTACTCTTTGCTTTTTGGGTGAATTAACCTCCATCCGCTTGTTTTCACAGGTGTCCCTGTGGTGTCACTAGAGTCTGCAGAGAGACCAAACTATTTCCTTGTCGTGTCAGGACGCAGCCGTCTTCAGTTGGAGCGCTGGAGTCCAGGGCCGGAGTTTAGTCACAGGGCCTCCTTTATCCAGCACCAGGGACTGTTTCTGCCAGGTCACACCTCGTTCGAGCTTGTCGGCCAACCTGGCATCTTTCTGACACTGACACGTACTGCTTCACAAGCTCAAAGATACGACTCCTCAGAGGCCTTCAAAGCCAGCGGCAGTTTCACGCTGGAGGGTCAGAAACGCATGCATGTACCCAGCATACATACACATGTGCGTTTACATAAACACAAAAAAACTAACTAATCAGGGGTTTTTCCTCTCCTTTGGCAGAGAGTACTTATGTGATTCCTTATCGTATGATGTGTGAGTGGCGCTACCAGGCCTGTGCTAGCCCTTGCATCCACACGTGCAGTGACCCAGATGCCACCCGCTGCCAGTTCCTGCCTCCGTAAGTGGCTTGGTTTATTATAAGCACACATCATATAACCAACATTATCAATGCTTACCTCCGGCGCTAAGTTTGTGTATGTTGCAGTGTGGAAGGCTGCTTCCCACGTTGTCCCAAGAACATGGTCCTTGATGAAGTCACCAGAAGATGTGTCTACGCAGAAGACTGTGAGTACAGCTGATTTCTGCAGTTGTGGTTTTCTGTTACAATACATTCATTATTAGGATTTTTAAATCAATACAAAATATTTACTTCAATATTAATCATTTCTATCAGGTGTGTCTCTTCCCCCAACTCCGACACCCTTTGCATATGTGACGAGGTCCAACAGAACTACTGCAGCACCATCAACAACTACAACCACTACAACTACTAGTACTACTACTACTACTACTACTACTACCGCAAGGCCTAGAACCACAACCACCACTATGCCCACTACCACAACCACCACTGCCACTACCAGAGCAACGACTACCTCCTCCACTACTGTCAGGCCCACAACAACCACCACAACTCCCACTACTTCCAGTACGACATCAGCCACTGAGCGTGTCACCACTCTGCTTACCCCGTCTCCGTCTCTAGCTCCTCCTGCTCCTCCCACCATTATTGTTTCTACCACACTCACTCCCTCAACCCGGCCAGAGACAACCACTCTCAGCACCACTGAGATGACCCCCACTCAAACTACGGTAACCACAGGGGTGACCACCACCACCACCACAGCAACTCCCTCCATTGTACCCACTGAGGCTACTACGATCACCACAACTGCTTCTCCTCAATCCCCCACTACTCTTTCTTCCACCACCTCGCCCTCCATTCTTACCTCAACCAGCGTTACCACACCATCGCCAACATCCCCAGTAACTTCCACTCCACCTCCTCTAACTTCCACCTCCACACAACCACCACTCACCGCAGCAGTCACAACGTCCACCACTTCTGTCCCTGAAACCACCACAAGAATTTCGGCCACTCCTCAGCCTACACCTGTGGACACAACCATCACAATGGAGACCACAACCCCAACAGACGCCTCAACAGTTACTGTGACAACCTCAGCACCATTTTCTACAACCATCGAGTCCACCACTGAGCCGTTATCGACAGAAATAATCACAAGTCCTGACACCTCTTCTGTAACAGAGGAGGCATCAACCACACATCCTCTCCTCTTGCCCACTACTCCCTGCACAGTACGTGTTATACTTGCACACAAACAAATTGAAGATGCATGTGTGAAATTGTTGGGACAGTTAATTATATAATTGATGCCTTGCATTAATTGCTTTACTTGCAGTGGTTTCAGGTGATTATTTCGGTATCTATAGGCGTTTCTCACAGCAGAAATGTTGACTTGTCATAGTAGTAAAAGCACAGGTGTCAGTAATAAAATTAACGATGGCTCTGTTCTGTTTAATGTTAAGTGCCCCAGTAAGTAATGACAGTGGGACAGTGAGCCAGCATGAACAATATCAGGACCTTGAAACTGAAGCAGTTAAATTAAATCAAGTCATCAATAATTTTAATAACGACTCAGCGAAAAAAGGACTTTTTACTTTTAGAGGTATTAGTATAAACATTACACTGTGCACTTTTTTGGATTATCAATGTGCACATTATTACTCTATGAACATGTATTAATCCATAATCGTTCTGTATTTACAGGTAGGCACTACTGTATAATATTGGGTGGAAGGAAAAAGTCTGCAGCTGGCTATGAAGGAGTGCTGTGACGTGTAAACAAAATGTGTGTTGTGTCCCCACAGCCTCCGTACTCCTACCGCATCGATGAGTGTGTCGAGTTCATCTGTTTTAATGGGGAGCTGCTGCTTCACAACTCCTCTCTACACTGTCGCTACAACACCACTCAGCCCCAGTGCAGTCTGCTGGGCCTGCCCATCCTCATCAACACAGACGCCTGCTGTCCTCTGTGGCAGTGCCCCTGTAAATTTGGTTTATGTTAAAAAACTGATTGTCCCTGTGATTCAGTAATAGGCAGGTGTAGCGATTAGAATCCATTGTTTACTGAAATTATCTGTGGTTGATTGTACTGAGATAATTTGCTTTTGCCAGGTCGCTGCACTGTGATGTCAGACCTGCGTGTCATCACATTTGATGGCAACAATGTGGCCTTGTATGATAACGGCTCCTACATCCTGGTTAACCTGCCCATGGAGACTATTATTGGCACCGTGGAGAAATGTCCTACCAGCCAGGTAACGCCGAGAATAAAATATGTATTGTATCATAAGACATCTTCAAACTATTTTGTGAAACGTTTTCTTTTCTTTGTAGAGTGTAAACTCCATCAGACGAACTGTGAGTACATTCTCTTCTCCCCCTATCATTCCCTACAATTGTGTTTGCATTAAAATCAAAAGCTGTTATTCAATTAATAGTTATTATATTGTATCATTGCATTCTCTTATTTCACTTCCCTACAGAGTCCTACAGGTGGAACATCTGGTCTGTGTTTTAGGAAGCTGAACATTACTACCTCCTCCTACAGAATCATTATCAACCGACTGGATCGCAAGGTGAGTCTCTAAACCTAATATACTACCAAGAGTTCAATCTCACGCAAATAATGTGGTTATTATGTGCTTGTCTGTCTCCAGGTGACAGTGAACTACAGACCTGTCAGACTTCCCTTTTCCCGTCACTCTCTTTATGTGGAAGACACAGGGAGCATGTATCTGATCCACACACCTGGCGGGGTCAGCATACAATGGTATCACAGCACTGGCATCATGGTGCTGCAGTACATTTCTCTTTACAATGCCTCTGTGCCCACTCGAGGCCTTTGTGGTGAGTCCCCATAAACACTCCAGCTTTGACTACATCAGCAGCAGCCTCATTCATCTAAGTGCCTTCTATCAGCAGACTTAAGACGTAATGTCCAAACAGCAGCATCACTTTGACTTGAGTCATTATTGAATAGGACAATTTGAGATGTTGAGAGCCATTTTGTTTAATCAACCGCACACATTATCTCACTTCTGACAAAGCAGAAATATATATCTCGCACACACACACACTTAAACCAAACATATGTCTGCACATTATGTCAGGTTGTTGTGATGGGAACCCAGAAGATGACCTGAAGCTGCCCAATGGTACAGTGGTCCGAGAAGTGGGAGACATGATGCTCTTCCTTCAGGCTTGGAGAGTTCAGACAACCGATGAAACAGAACACACACGCAGAGTAGGAGACAACTGCACCATCGAGGACTGCTCCACCTGCCTCTCCATGCTCCGCCAGAGAGCCTTCATGCCTTGTCACAGCAAGGTAGTTCCAGTATACACACAGCATTTACAAGCTTGATCATGTTTAGTTACTTTGTCATGACTCCAGTAAGTGGACTGATTGACATTCTCTGGTTCCAGCATTTAACATTTGAGGATTTGTCTCTATTTTTAACGTCTTTGGGTTTTGAACTGTTGTGTGGATGAAACAAACTATTTGATAACATCATTGTGTGAAATTTGTATTGCCCTTTTAAAGACTACATTTGTGATCTAAAAAAGAAAATCAACAGATTGATTATGAAAATTATAATTTCTTAAGGCCCTTTATGACTTTGGCCTGGTTGTGTGTTTTCAGGTTCCTCCAGAGCAGTTCTGTGACATTATGTGGGCGGGGGACCTGCACTACAAGGATCACCAGTGTGACTTTCTGGCGGCGTACGTGGCGGTCTGCTACACACATCAAGTCTGCATCAGCTGGAGACGACACAACTTCTGCCGTAAGGAAATAACACACACAAACGCAGATGTACTCATTCTTGTATCTCATTTGCTCATGCATTGCTAAGTGCCTGTCATCCTGTAGCATTGCGGTGCCCCCCTGGTAAGGAGTATCAGCCATGTGTGAGCACATGTGCCAGCCGCACCTGTCTGAACAGAGAGTACTACGAGGAGACCACCTGCTCCTTCATCAGAGAGGAGTGTGTGTGCCGCAGTGGAACCATTCTGCACCGTGCTGACTCCCCTTACTGTGTAACTGAGGATCGCTGTGGTGAGTGACAGATTTATTTTATGACTTTGTGATGGAAACGGCACTGTTAGAGAATTTATTTTGGACTGTATATTACTCCTATAGAGTGCGTATTTACTTGGTTTTATATTTCCCTGGATATATCCAGTGTGTACAGATAATGAGGGTAACCCCCGGGCCCCGGGCGAGGTGTGGAATGGCTCTGCCCGCGGCTGCTGTCTGTACAAGTGTATGGAGAATGGCACTGTGGTGGCTGTCGAGCCAGACTGCAACTCTGTCCCGACACCGCTGTGTGAGAGGGAGGGAGAGTACGTGCTGGATGTGTTGCAAGAAGGAGCCTGCTGCCCAAAGAAGATCTGTGGTGAGTTTAAAGATGAAGTTCTTCTTTGCCAAGCAAAACATCTGATCCAAATACAAACTTCTGGATATTGTAATATTTTCCCTTGGTTTTGCCCTTAAGTCTTACCCTTTATAGTAATATTATGTTACTGATGACGGTTCACCTATTCTATAGCAAACCAGTATCCGCAAATACTTCTAATTTTAGAGACCAAACATCACAACATTTCAGTGAACATATATAACCCATTAAATAATTGTTTCTCCTTGTCTTTTTTTACTCCTTCACAACTTGTCAGAGTGCAACATGACCATCTGTAACAGCGAAGCTCCACCTTGTGATAATGGGAACAGACTAGTGATTGGTTACAGTGCTCTGTCCTGCTGCCCCGAGTACAGATGTGGTGAAAACAAACTTTAATTGCTCCACTTTTTACAACAGAGTTTTTAGACATGCTGTAAACCCTTTGTCTGATGGGATATTTGGCCTGAACACTTTTCTGTGACTGGTCTTTCTCAGAGTGTGACCCCATGGCATGCCCTCCTGTGTCTGCCCCCAACTGCAGGGAAGACCAGTTCCTAGTGGAGGTCAGGGGGGCAAAATCCTGCTGCTACTCTTACCTTTGTGGTAAGTTTTAATTGTGGTTCATAGGTCAGTCTAAATCGAAAATCGGAAGTCTTTGGCAGGAGGTTGGCCATCTGCTTTGCCTCAATCGTTGGCACCTCCATCAATTACAGCAACAAAACTGAATTTATTGTTTGTTTTTCTGTCTGAGCAGTGTGTGAGTCATGTATTGAACCCATTCCAAGTTGCTCACATGGAGAAATGCTGGCTGTGGATCTGAACACAACCAACAGCTGCTGTCCACAGTACCATTGCGGTAAGTGTGTGAGTGTGTTTGCATGTGTGGGTTTTTGTGTCTGTGTCTTCAAAGTCATGCTTGTACTTTGTCCCATGTGTTGCAGTGTGTGATGTCAACCTGTGCCCTGAATCATCTGTGACTTGTGCACCTGGTCTCTCTTTGGTTCAAACTGCCGTCCCTGGGCATTGCTGCATGCAGCACCACTGCGGTACACACTCAAAAACACTCACATACACATTTACACACTCTATTGGTTGCTGGTGGGTGTTAAGGTGATCATTGGATTAATCTAAGAAGTTGTTATGCTCGTCACGTATTTGCATAAACTTCACGCCACCTCGCTCTTTAACTTTCTCTCTGTCACTCCCAGAATGCCTATGTGAGGACAGCGCTCTCCCCATCTGTCAGGTGGTAAGTCAGCAAAAAGCTGCATCCCAAGTCACTGTCTAATCAGGTCTTTCCTTGAAGGAAGAAAAGTGAGCAAATTTAAACAAGTCAGCAATCTGTTTTTCTCTCAGGGGGAAGTGCTGGTCGAGGTTCCAGACAGTATCACCAACTGTGGCTGTCTTCAGCATAGATGCCGTACGTGTAACGCAAGCAGGAAATCACACACGCACGCACGCACGCATGCACACACACACACACACCTGACACTAGTGTGACGATTGACATGCTGTTGACATAGTTTCATCTACTGCCTCACACTGCTCAAGTTCCAGACTCCCTTCATATTAACCCTGGAAAAAAAAATGTATTTGTCACTTCAGGTCTGGTATGATTATTTATCCTATGTTTTTGTGTGCGTGTACAGAGAAAGGAGAGGTGTGTCTTTTCCAAAGGGTAACAGTACTGGGCCCAGGCCAGTCTCTGGTTCAGTACATTGAAGGAGATATGTGTTACGCTGTTCACTGCCTGCATCACAAAGATCCAGATTCTGGCTTCTACGCCATGGAAATAACCTCCGTCAACTGTTCCCAAAAATGTGGGCCTGTATGTGTCCACAGCTACAACATTAACACATGCCTCGTCTACTTGTCTTCCCTTATGCGTCTTGTACTAATCCTTCATTTATGCATTCGGCTCATCTTTTTAGCACCAGGTGTACGTAACGTCTTCGGACCCTCAGGTGTGCTGCGGCTCCTGTAAAAATGTCTCCTGTACTTTCAACAATGAAAACGGGACAGCAGAGCTTTTTGCTGTAAGAACAAATACATCCACATGTGCTCAATGCTCCACTTTTTGAGCAGTGCTGATTCTGATTGTGTGTGCAGGCAGGGAGTTCCTGGGTGGAGAACTGTACACGTTACGACTGCATGGAAACAGCAGTGGGAGCAGTGATACTTGCCTCTGGGGTGATTTGTCCGCCTTTCAATGAAACAGAGTGTACTCAGGTCAGGACCTCTAGATCTACTATTACACTGAATTTAAGGTGAAACTCTTGAAGCCACTCGTTTTTTTACATTCAGTTTCAGGTATAAAGTCGGTCTAGTGCACAATTATAGTTGTTAAAATGGATGCAGTATAATAGTACCAATTCCACACAGTGTCAAAAATGGCTTAGTTATTATGTTTCATTCCCTGCTCACAATCGTTTTGTTTTGATGGATCAATATTTATATATCAACTTTCAACTTTTATCTGTCAATTATGACTGGAGGCTAATTGATTGGTGCACCCGTAATATAAATAGTTTTTTGACTAAATTGTGTTTCCCATCATTAACTCTGTTTTTTTCTCATCTTACTCTCTTCTTACAGAATGGCGGTGTGGTTCAGAGCTATGTGGACGGTTGCTGCAGGACATGTGAGTCTCCAAATTTATTTGATGCTTCTGGTAATGCTTTGAGCTGTCAAAGTGGTGAGCGCCTTGTTGCCTGGCAGTGGATGGGCTTATTGGCTGAGTGGTTGGGGGTGGCCTGTTGTAGACGGTGGAGATAAACCCATTTGTTGGTCTTTCACTACATTTCCCACAATCCCTCGCTTTCGCAGTTTGTCCCCAAATCTTCTGTTGACATATTCAAGAGCCAGCACAACATAGACAGAAGGAATATTTGGTGAAAATTATTAATATATCAAATAGTATGATGAAATATATGACAACATTTATTATGATTACTAAGTCAATATACAACTTCCTGAACTTGTGCTTTCAAGATGATGACGTGTAAACTGTTCTTCATGTCCACTTTACAAAATGATATTGAGTAATGAGACATTTCTAAATTGTGTGTATTGCAGCTTTAATAAACCTGCAGTGGTGACATTTTTCTCTCCTCTGTGGATTCGGCATTGCAGCCTCGCCCGCTTGCCTGCTTTTGCAGCGACCTTGCAGTTTGGCCAATCAGGGTGCTCCAGGGTGAGCGTTTTACCAATGAGGATGCGAGATGGTGCAGGGGTTAGAGTTTGCCCTGCTGAGCTGCTCTTTGGTCTGGCTGCCCAGTGTGGCCCAAAAAAGAAGTGAATTTCATGTGCATGCCAGCTGCACTGATTCCCTCCTGTGTGTGTTTGTGTGTTACGCTGAACTGTGTTTTCTGAACCAAACGTAACCTTGTGTGTGTTCTCATGACGTTCTTTGAACCCGGCGGCTGCGATCCTGACGATGCTCCCAGGTTCTGGACTGGGTGTTTTACCGTTTACCGTTAATCCCGTAACCCCCACTGGTAGTACTAACTGTGACACAGGTACCACTACTTTCCACTGTCCCGCTTACAATGATTATTTGGCATCCTGGCCCTCAGGGACTCATTCACTTGCAATTTCAAGCTTTGTGTGAATGTGAGTCTATTGCCTAATTTATTGTCCTGTCTTTTAATTTTCTGGTTAACCCCTAAAACACACTACAACATGAACTAAGGCTGCACGATTATACCGTAATGATAATCATGATTATTTAAGGGTTAGCTTAACAATATTAAGATCACGATTATGTAACACGATTAGTCATTAGTTATTCATTCAGTTGTGAGTTGCTTGGAGGTAATGTAACTGTGATATGCTGTCACTATATACAGAGATTGCAAATACAACGAAGCACTTTCACATTTTAATAAACAGAGCACTGCTTTCGCTTCCATGCTGTGCATTATTTCTGCTAATGTACACATTTTTGCATCAAATGAGGTTGTTCTTCTTTCACTGAATTCAGTGCATTGTTATGCCTATCTGCTGTTTTATAATAGAACAGAGAGCAGACGGGCACAACAAGTAATACACAGTATATTACTCTTTTAGACTGCAGCATCAACATTTAGTTTTTTACATGCTGCTTTTTTTCAGGTGAGTGCGTAGTAACATTACAGCTCGTGTAGTGAACAGTGAAGCCAAAACCTCTCTTAGTTTAGGAAGCGCTTCATTTGATATGCAGCAGAGTTTTCTATGAGCTACGATTAATATTTGATTAATTGTGCAGCCTGAACACTAACAATATCTAATCTTGCAATAATCAAATGAATAGTGCCAAACCATCCATCAGACAATATGCAATGTTAAGTATAAGAGAGAAGGCTTTATCAAATCAAGTGTCAACGCCAGTTGTGAAACTAAATAAGCTCCAGTGTTACACATTCATTCATTAAGGAAAAAGCCAAAGCTCATTTACTTTTTTCCTACAATCCTTTTGATGAGCTTTGATTAGCTTAAAAGTAAGGTTAAGTTTCGGTCAGTAGCCAATAAGAGAGACCGATCTCTGCTGTGAGAACTGTGCCCCACCCGTCACCAAACTGTCAATCAAAGCAAGCTCCTACTGCTGGGCAACAAACACACCAGCTCAATAGGCTTCTCAGGTTTGAGTGACAGATCTCTGCAGTAAAACCATCAAAGAGTATGTTTCTGCATGAGCATATGAGTATGTGAGTTTACCATTGTGTGTGTGTGTGTGTGTGTGTGTGCATTTATTTATGTATGAACTTGCGTCTTCATGTTGTCTGCTTTTAATGTCAATTATCGTTCTTTCTGAGTGTTACTCTGTGTATGCATCTTATGTCTGTGTGAACATGTGTGTAGGTAAAGAGGATGGTAAGACTTGCAAACGTGTGGCCATTCGAACTACCATTCGAAAAGATGACTGCAGGAGCAACGCACCGGTGAGAGAAGAGAGACAATTAAATTATCATTATTACATTTTTTATTTATTTTTTAACTCCTCCTGTCATCCTCCTGTCTCCCTCCTCTTACAGGTAACAGTCTATTCGTGTGATGGGAAATGCCCGTCTGCCACCATATTCAACTTTAACATCAACAGTCACGCCCGGTTCTGTAAGTGCTGCCGCGAGAGTGGACTGCAAACCCGTTCCGTCACACTTTACTGCTCCCGCAATGCCACAGTCGTGGAGTACAACTTTCAAGAGCCTCTGGACTGTTCCTGCCAGTGGAACTAAAAAAAGTTTAAAAAAAAGAGTCCAGGCAGAAGAATGAACGAGAGCATAACAAATGAAGAGAATGTATGAATAGAGGGATAAATTCGATTTTTACAGTACTGATGAACAAGCATGAAAAACCGCCATGTTTCATTGTATTTGGAGTTGTAGTTGAAACTTAAAAGATATTGAAAATAACTGGTGTAAGATTGAGATTGTTTTCAAGTATTTTGATCTGCACATTAGTCTTTATTTTCTGGTAGAGCTGCTGTGCCAACCCAGTAAACTATCTAGTGCTTTCAGGTGGTGGTACGATGTCATTAGCCTCTTATTCTTCTGTATATTAACAATTGATATTATGTTGACACAGAAGTTGTTGCATTTTTCATATCCGCTGTTGGGTTTAAATACTGTACATGGTTTAAATTTAGCCTTTTGTCCAAATGAGTGTTGTGCAAAGCTTTTTTCCTGAGAAAAGTTTAACGTGACCTTTGGGCTTTTGTAGTTTCTGTATTTTTAAGTAGGTGAAATAAAAGATTTAGCAGTGCCTTCGTCTGAATTATTGCAAGAATGGCTGACCTCATGAACTGCAATGTGTCCTTTTCAAACACACTTTGGAGTTTCTCGTACTCAAATCTTATTAAACTCACACTCTCGTCCTGATTCTGCATTTGTAGTGCTGACATGTGTTTGTGCTTCTCCTCTGAGAGTTTATTGCTGTGTGGGAGTCTGCTCTTCATAACAGAACCCCTCAGTAGACTCAGCTCCCTGTCTGTCAATCACGTCTCCCTTTCACATTCCTGTCATTCCACATGGCCCAGCGCTCATACCACACCACACCCCACGTCCGAGCCAAACCATTCTCACCACTGCACTTTGTTATGTTATGACCAGTTTGGAGCCCATGCTTATTTTAGAGGTTAAGAAAACAACATTTTAGACTTGTCTGCTGTGACTGACTTGCTGACTGTTGGTCATCCAGAGGCATGGAGCTGGTGGCTTTGCCCGCTGAGCATATCTCAATTTACCACAATTTATCCCTCTCCTTTCCCCTCAGAACGCCCCACATCCTCTCATCCCCACTTCTCCTCTCCTCAGGAGCCCAGCTCTGGAGTGGTCATGTGCCCGTGGTTGCCATGGTGTACTGCTCTTATCCCAACAAAGAGCCAGAACAAATTGGGTTGCACTCCTACATTCTCTCTCTCTCTCTCTCTCTCTCTCTCTCTCTCTCTCTCTCTCTCTCTCTCTATCCATACACACCAAGAGACCATCTCCTCCTTCACATAAGGGTTTGCTTCTCGGAGGAAACAGCCATTGAACTCTGACTCTGAGTGCGCGCTAAATTCAAATTCCAGGCTCTGCGTAAAACTGAAGTGAAAGCAAGTTGAGATTTCCCCATGATTGAACACAACTAGTATGAACCGGTGATCCACGACTTTTCCACTCTTAAAAAGTTACAGCTGATGTGTTGGGAAGGGTACGGTTTATTTGCGAGCCTCCCAGTGTCTGACAGCTCAACCAGGACCCGCACTTTCTCGCCGTGTCAGAGTTCGCATCCAGCTGGATCAGTGACTGCTGGAAGGTCTGCTCATGAGATGGAGTGACGCTTCCAATGGGTGCAACAGCGCGTCTGTGGTTGCTTGCTAGTTTATGCCAGGTAAGAGTATCCATCATGCGTATCTTCCCAGGTGTATTGTAGTTGTATTTAAATATTTTTTGCTGATTGAGGAATTCGATATTCAGAGCATTAATAGCAGTTAACAACTTGCCCTGGGAATGAAGCCCATGCTCCTCGTGTGTGTGTGTGTGTGTGTGTGTGTGTGTGTGTGTGTGTGTGTGTGCTTTGTTTACATAGCTGGCTCTGCCTGCATGTTAAGTGCATTTGTGTCATTTAGTTGTGGATCAATGCCACTGGCTAGCTAGCATTAAGACCGTCGGCTCTGTCAGTACTTTTATTGGTGTTGCACAGTTTGTGCTGTCAGCACGGTTAGCTGTTAGCCGTCGCCATGTTGAGAGCCGAATGGATAGAATCCCTCTTGAGGTACAAATAATTGTTGGCTCCTGTGACATATGTTACTTTCCTCCTCCTCAGGTTGTCTTGCTGACCTGTGAACAGCAGTTAGACCCTGTTGAGGTTGAAGTTGTGTTTCAGTCCTTCCCATCCACAAAAGATTCAGATGCCTACAAAGTCACCTGCAGGACTGCAAGTAACCAGCTGGTCAGAACAATGGCATCCTTTGGTTCAGCTTCATTAGTTTGAGTTTATTTATTTTGTATAACTAAATGAATGGTAACTCTGCAGGTGTATGTGGAGCCCATCGATCATTCAGCATGCTCCCCTGACTGCAAAATGTCATTACGATTGGTTGAGGACCCAAGAGGATATACCATCTCACTGACAGCCAGCAGAAATGATACTACTCTTGAGGCAAAGCCTTTTCCCTTCAGTGAGTGTCTGTGAACTCTGAATAACACTTTCCTGATGTAAAAAAATAACATGCTTGATTAGTGTTTGATATAATGCCTATTGACATTAATATGTTTTATATTGTCTCTACTCCTTCCCTTTTGTTTATGTGTCCAGTTCCAGTTTCCCTGTCCTCCCTTCATGTGTACAGCACGACTACTACTGCTCTCCTGATGTGGAAACTTCACAAACAACAAACCCTATCCACCTTGAGTCTATACAACACTCACACACAATCTGTCACGCACATCTTCAACATAAACGCATCAGAGACAAACTCTCAGTACTCAGTGAAAGGTCTCCAGCCTGGCACACGCTTCAAGGCCAAAGTTGTGGTCACTACAGTCCTCAAACACCTTCATATGACCTTGAAGCAGAGACTCAGCATTGATTTCGAAACAGGTATTGTACGCATTTGCCACACAAACGCCACATCAAGGCAACATATGACCACAATTTGATCACCTGCCTTAAAAATGACTGTATTATTTGATGATAATTACCGTCTCCAGCTCAGTGCCCACCTGACTGGTTGGCCAATGGGAGAAGCTGCTACACTGTGAGAAGGACGGGTTTAACCTGGAGTGATGCCCGGCACAGCTGCAGAGGCCTGGCAGCCGGAAGTCACCTGGCTGATCTGAAGACCGTGGAAGATCTGCTTTTCATGTCTTCTCACCTGCTGAGCCACAACCTGCTGCTTCTATGGACCGGACTCAATGACCAGCAGGTAGCCTTATTATTATCACTAAGAGCCATAATACATAATTGTGCAAATGTGCATATGTATGTATTATTATTTATTTATAATACCATTTTCTCACAAGGGATCACATTTGGGAATTAACATGAATAACTTAGCATTTTGTAATTTAAAGATAGATTTGTCAAGAAAACCTATTGAATAGATATTCATAAGGTCACTGATTAATAAGAAGGCAGGCTCTGACTATGGTGATGACACACAGTGTAAATCTTATTGTTGTCAATGAAGAGAGTGTTATAGGCGTTGGCAGAAGCAGTAACGCTCAATAGCTTGGCTTTGAGACTTCAGTTGCAGGATTTTGTTGGTGTGCACTCCGTTGTGTGCAACAGGAAATGTGAGTAATGACTGTTTTTTTTTTGGTGAAAAAGAGTTTAAGAGAGAAGTGATTAACTAACAATTTATATAAAAAATGGATGTAAGAGTTTTTGTGAGTAGCAAACCATTTTGAACATATTTAATGTGGCAAATTGCAAATATTGTTTTATTTAAATAAATGTTTCAATAAATATTAAGTCACTATCTATCATGAGATGACACAATTGCATTATTGAGCCATATGGCCAACTGATGAAAGTATTGCAATATTTATATATTTACAAACTTGGTGTCTGTGGTGACAAAAAATCTGCAGTACTATAGTTTTTATCCACATGTTTTTATCCACATGTCATACACACACAAATGGCCCTATGCTCACAATTCTAAAAACTTGAAGCTTATGTATCACCAAAAAGGCAAAAATCATGAGGTTTGACACTTTAACACAATGCATACGGGCATTAACAGGAAAGGATGCTGTTAATTGCCATGGATTGACCGCCATGCACTGTATACTGTGACACAATTAAGGAGCCTTCCAGGTGTTACTAATTAAGCAATTAAGCAAGCTAACAAGCGGTAACATGCAGGAAATACAAAGACAAAATGACAGGAAAAAGACGAGGCTGTCGAGAATATATCAACATTTTCCTCAAACATATTAATACAATTATGAAGGAAAACTCTATACAGTTATTCTGACCTGCAATAATTTGCTTCTGTAGGATATGGAGGAATATATGGAAAGTGAACAGCAGGACAGTAGTAGATCTGAAAATGTTCTGCAGTATAGTTAAACTTCCCCGCACAAAATTTTGTCAGCATTAACGAATACTCCTGTAGTGTGAAAACCGACATACTTTATGTTTAAAGAACAAAAAGTCCAAAGTAGTTTTATATTTATAGTGAATATACTTAGGAAATGACAATTCTTTGTTGGATTTACTTTTTATGATTTGAGAAAAATAGTTTAAGTAAATACAGATATAACATTTCAAAACCAGCCTATCTAGACAGTATTCACTTTATCTGCCTGCGTGCAGCGAGGTCCTCACTATTAAGGTAAATCATCAGTTTCAAAAACATAGACCAATAAAAATACAGAGGAAGGTGATATTCATGCTAAGTGGTTTACAATTTAAACACGAAAATCCCCAACGCAGCAGGTACTCCTTAAAGAGGAGTTTTGTTTCTGATACTTTCACTTTAATGACAGTCAGCTGGTGTGTCTGTGTCTGTCCTGTGTATACATACTGTGCATAATGTCTCTCTTCTATTATCCCACAGGCGGAGGGGCATCCTCTCTGGTCTGATGGCTCAGCCTATAACTTGACAAACTCCATGATGTCATTACTGCCGGCCAATCAGACAGACTGTTTTGCCCTTCAGAGGAATGCCACAGGACCAGGATACTTTCTCACTCCATTCTTCTGTAACATCCCCTTACCCTTCATCTGCCATTGCCAGAGTAAATAACTTGTGTAATAGACCTTTTACATAATTTACTGTGCATACATTATTTGAGACAATTTGATTTGATATTGTTCAATCTCAGGGTAAATAAGTAATGCTAAACACTTACTAGTTAACCCATACCATATACATTTGGAGCACTTCCTTCCCTCATTTCCTTCTCAACTTGTTTCTCCCTCTTCCACAGCCCCTCCTGACCCTGCCGCATTCTCTTTTGACCTGGTGCAAGTGACAGAGCAACAAGTACAGCTTCGTTGGAGTCACCTTGAACCCTTGAACTCTCTTAATCTTTCTTCTTTTGAGATATTCCTCCAGTACCAAGAGGAGGTAGATAGAGAGTCGGTTCAAGATAAAGAAGATAGAAGCAGGAAGTCAGAGGACAAAAAGGGGACACAGATCTTGAACGGTATTAGAAAGATTGCCAGAGTCCCCATATCCCTGTCCTCCAGAGAGGTAACAGTAACAGGTTTGTCTCCAGGGAGCATCTACTCTTTCACCCTTCGAGCTTCTCATCCTGCTGGCTCCTCCTGGAGCTTGGGACAAACACGAACTGCGTATACTAGTGAGTCTGCTGACACACAAACAGTACACAAGCAAGTTATTGTAGTAACAGATGTAACTTCAAAGCTTTGTTCTCTTTCTTACAGGACCTCTTCCTCCTCAAAATATCACTTTTGGCCCCAGTACCACCAGTCAGATTATTGTCCACTGGATGCTGACAGATGCACAGTTAAAGGTTAGACCGACCTTTGTTGTGCGCTATGTGGACATGTCTTCACGAAAAGAGAGCATAGTTGGAATGACCAATATCTCCAGGTTATCTGAGACTGGTGGGCTGCAGGCATACACTGCTGTGATTGGAGGGCTTCAGTCTCACAGGAAATACACAGTTGAGGTTTACACCGTCACCCAGCGTGGCATAGAGAGCTGTGGGCAAGCGCCTGTGACTGTACAGACTGGTAAGCATGTGACAGCATGTTTTCACAACAGATATTTGGGATGCTTCTGTTCTATTGTAGTGTTCCAGTAAGCCATGATAGGGTCACAGTGAGCCAACATCCACAATACCAGGACCCTGAAACGGGCAATTTAATGGAATTCATTAGTTTCAACATGCATTTTATTATTTACACCTGGGATTTTCCTATTGATTCATGATGATTGATTTGAATTTATTTGAAATCTTGGGCAAAATAACTTCACAATCACAAGGTGTCATTAATTCACTGTTATTGCAACTATAGTCCATCATATTCACCCAGATAGTACAATGAAATCCAATATTTGACTGGACTTTTGGTTGTAAGAGACTCTTTAATGTTAATCAGTTCTTGGATGCAACACCGCCTACTCATAAGGTGCCAAAAGTGAAGACTTTTAGATATGTTTTATTGTGTATATTGTGAGTAGAGTTTGCATAAAGTGAACTTTACAATATGTAAATGCATAGTTGTGTAATTCAGACTTTGCTATAACTTTGCTGACAACAAAATAACAACCTCCTTTGTGCCTCTTAGCGGTGAGGGCCCCGAGTGATCTGGTGGTGTTGAACACAACGGGAAATCTGACAGTCTGCTGGACCAGTTCCCCTGATGACCCACCAGATGGTTATTATGTCACATCCCACCCACCCATTTATCCCACTCTAACCTTACTGTGGGTAAACCAGTCCAGTCCCAGTGCACACTGGGCACATCCGTCTGTGTGTGTTAACTTGGGCACATTTACTCCAGGTCAGACTTATGAAATAGGAGTTGTCTCTTTGAGGGGAAAGGACAGGAGCAACAGGACCAGAATCATACACACCACAGGTAAGAGAAACAACAATACTGCCTCAGTAGTCTGAGGTAGCCCGCTTTGTTAGAATACATTCCTCTGTTTGTGTTTCCCCACATTCCTCTGTTTGTGTTTCCCCACATTCCTCTGTTTGTGTTTCCCCACATTCCTCTGTTTGTGTTTCCCCACATTCCTCTGTTTGTGTTTCCCCACATTCCTCTGTTTGTGTTTCCCCACATTCCTCTGTTTGTGTTTCCCCACATTCCTCTGTTTGTGTTTCTTGTTGAGTAAAAAGAGGGAGGTTGTACTAAACAGGCTGTAACTCCATATTACCAATTTGGAAAGCTTCAGATAAGGAATGATTACAGCGAGAAAAACATGTTTTCAATATTCATATGGGCATCTGACTTGAAAAATAATGGACCTATCCTTTGACAATGTAGACAGTAATTTCTACTATCGTTGTCTCCTGTTTCTCCCTCTATATGTCTAGATCCAATGCCAGTTCAGGTAGCAGTCCCCCTTTCAGTGGGCACAAACTCTGCACAACTGTACATCCAGCATCCACAGCTGGGTCTGATTGATGGGGTGAATGTGTGTGTATGCTTAGGATTGTGTGACAGTCTGTGTGAGGGACTGTGTGGGAACACATGTCACTGGTTCTCCCTGCCTGCTGGTCTTCATACCATATCCCTTAACAACCTCAGTCCAGGATCAGAGCACCAGCTCAAGGTGTATAGCACAAGCCGAGAGCAGACGGGACCACCGTACTACACGCGCCCCGTTAGAACAAGTGAGCTACCTCTGCTACGACTTGAATGATCTCACAACATAGTGGGTCCTTCTCTGTTAGTGTAGTGTAACCTAGAAAAGGCCTCTCATCAACTTTTCTCTTAGGATAGCACTACTGTATCTATTCTAATTTGGCATCAATTAAAAGTACTTTTTCATGTCTTTATCTATTGCATATTGAGGCAATTAGATTCAATTAATCCACTCTATTATTGGCATCACTTTACTGGTTAACTGTTTCTTTATTTAGATTTATTTTTGAAGATTTATGTTCTCAACATGTAGTGATCACAAAAATCAATACCATTTAGGTCAGGCCTCAAGCCTGTGACAAACCCAAAATGAAGGCACAACATTGATGTGGATAAGCTTTTTTTCTGTCTTCGCTCCAAAATTAAGATAAGATGATGGCATAATCTTTAAATGCATTTAAAAAATAATATATATACATGTACAGTATGAATGGTATTTCCTGTATGTTAGAAGAATAATTACAGTATGGGATATGGTTTGTGATTTTAGGTTTAGCTACTCCGAACAGAGTGAGGGAAGGTGTGGTGACGGATTCATCCATAGAGCTGCTTTGGGATCCAGCAGAAGGACGGGCTCACAGCTACGAGGTCATCTGCCTAAACTGTGACCACTCACAAATGGTAAACCAGAAAAAGGAGGTTTTCCTTTGAGATTCACAATGACTAACAGTTGGCATTATGTATTAAGCCTTAATGATCCAAGGTCTAAGTGTTTATGTTGTACCATTTGTGTGCTACAGGTGCAGAAGGTGTTCAGTCAGAGCGCAACGTTTTCTGGTCTGACTCCAGGCAGACTTTACCACTTTGCAGTACGAACAGAGAAGGAGTCCTTCGCAGACAGTTCACCTGTCACCATCAACATCACCGCAGGTAAGCGCCCACATACACACACTGCTCAATCTTTCTATTTGAACTAACTATGTGTAATGGTTTTTACATGCCAGCGCCCAGCACAGTGGAGATGTCACTTGTGAATAAAACCACATCATCCATACGCGTACGTTGGAGTATGGTCAGGGGAGAGGCGAGTGGACTCATCCTGTCAATCAAAAACAAAACATTCAGTCAAGAGCTGATCATTGCTCATCGGGAAGCCAGGTCAGTCTCACTCTTGTCAGCCAGTGCACACATTTTAACAGTTTTATGAGACTGGAATAACAATCACCAGATCAAAACTTTATTTTATAACAACAGAGTGCAGTTGCATTGCAACATGGATTACTCAAAGTCTGTGCTGACAAAACAATGACTGCCAGAGCTGTGTGTTCTCAGATCTTACAGCTTTGAAGGCCTCGCTCATGGAAGCCAATATACAATTGAAGTGATTAGCACCAGCGGCGAAAGAAGGAGTAAACCTGATACTATGATCCTCCATACCAGTAAGTTTAAGACATATGCAACACCGAGACCAAATATTTGTTGTGAGTGGAATATGCAAATAATAACTTAAAATACATATTAGTTTAAGAATGTAAGATTATAAAGAAAATATAGATTTATTGAAGGGGTGCAGGTTCCCATGTAAACCATGAAAGACAAAAAGCTTTTTTCAGTGGATTTACAATGATAATCCAATGACAATGATTTCATGTTATTCTAAAAATTATATAGAAATGATGATGACATAGTATTGCTTATTAATTGCTTGTTTAAAGTGAGCCTATGACGTTTTCAAAGCGTTTATTTACTTGTGTATTACCTATAGTGACAGAGGGCGACGATTATGAGTCAGTTCATGGTGTCTCATGCTAATGAGAGTCTTGTCTCAGTCCCAGAGGTGCCACAGGATGTGTCTCTTTCAGAGCAGGTGGTGACGTCTGTGTTTGTAACCTGGAGACCACCGCCAGGTCAGGTGGAGGCGTACAAGGCAAGACATGTAAAATACTTCACCTGTTCAGTTGCAAGTAATCAAAGTAAGAGAGGCAGCCATTATAGCTAGTAACTTTGATGTCCGTCCTCATTTGTCTTACACACACATTTCTAAAAAGAAAATGTCTTCAAAGGACAAAGAAGGCCACACAATCTGCACTCACCTGTTGGTTACTTAGAAACCGTTGTCGGCACACCACAGATTTGGTTACCAGCCCTTTAAAGATGTATGACCTTAGTAGAGCCACGACCAGGGAGAATGACCAAGCACATTCCATGCACACACAATAACAACCCACATGAACAAACAGAAATGGCATATATTAGTACATATATAGGATTGATAAAGCAAAAAAAGTGGCATGTTTTTGTTATTTGAAACTTGGGACTTCTTTTTGTTTTTCTCAGCTTGTCTTTGGCCAGCGGTCTGTGAACAGGAAATCATGGATTACGGTTCTTGTCCAGGATGCACGTTATGAGATCAGGGATTTGATCCCGGGGTCAGACTACAGTGTAAGCATTCAGAGTGTTCTTGGCTCAGACACCAGTCGGGCAGTCCACAGAGAGTTCAGCACACGTAAGAGATACTCATGCATACAGGCACACACACACACATATACAGAAACAGACAGGTCTAAATTCTGTACAGTGTTTCAGAAAGTTTTGTCCTGCCAAGATAGAAAAAGCTGTTTGTGATTCCTCAAAGCATAATGCCCTCGTAAGACATAAAATAACGGAACAGTAGCCAAAGAGATAAAAACCAAAGGTGTAAAAACTGTGTTCCAGGCCCTGCAGGAGTATGCGCTCTTCATTTAGGCCACATGAACTCTTCTTCTGTCTCCGTGAGCTGGGACAGAGCATTTGGGGAGTTTGACTTTCACAGAGTCACTGTGGCCAATACCTCAGGCACAAACACGCACACCGTACCCAAGGAGGAACAGGTTGCCGTGGTTACGGGGCTGGTGGACGGCTGCAGTTACAACGTGAGCGCTGAGAGAGTGAGAGGAGTGACAGCGGGGAGCGCTGCCTCTCTGACTGTAACCACAGGTAGACGATACCAAAAGGGCTACAACACTACATTAATATCAATTAACCTGATTGCCCTTTCATTGTGTTTTTTTTACTTTCTCCACGTCTCTGACTCTATTTCTCCCTTTCTTGTCCTTTTATGAGTGCCAGCACGTGTGCGAGGAGTGTGTGTCGTGAATGTGTCTGCGCGTGCATTCTCGCTACGTTGGAAGCAGGCGATTGGGTGTGTGGATCACTATCAAGTCAACCTGCTACCAAACCAGGGAAAGGTCACAGTGTACCCTGCGTGTGACGGATACATTCAGGTACACCCACATACTCAAAGAAACACACATACACACACACTGCTGAGATATAACAATAATGGCATTTCTGAACTTACACTTTCACCTAATAAACTAATTGTTGCAGCTTGGAAATGAGACAGCAGTTCACCTGAATACACTTATGAAGAGCAGTAAAACGGGAAGAGTTATGATACTGAATGTACAATCTACTCACACACACACACACACACACACACACACACACACACACACACACACACACACACACACACACACACACACTTTATCTCTCCTCCCATTTAACCAAATCCCTCCCCATACATCTCTTCCCGGCTGCCAGGTGTCAGATACCCCCAAAATGTAACCTTACACACCACACACACAGAGCACACAGAGCCCAGGGTTGAGTAATAGATCTCATTATTTATTAAGTTGGCCTCATGAGCTCAACCCTGAATCATTCATTTGCTTAAGCAGCTCTCCCTAGAGAGATAGAGACCAGAGGGAGAATGTTAGCCTTGTGCTAATAAGAGGATTCTCTATCCTCGTTAGTTAGCCACACACATTTTGGAATACCTCAAGACCAAAAGCCGTTAATATCCAATTCTGAGAAAAACTAACCCTGTGACCTTCACTCATGCCGCTAACCATCTCCTAGAACCTGGAGTTATTCCTCTTCACCTCAGTGGATCACCTGTAGACCACTGCTAGCCATTGTACACTATCACTGGATGCAGCTCCACTGGCTCTAACCTGTTGGGTCTAAACTAAAGCTAACTCTGCTAACCAGCATGGCCTTCTTCTCACTCATCCTGCTGCTAACACTCTGCTTGGGACAGGTCCACTCACAGGTAAGAATTCAACACTCAATATCTGGCATTAATGTACACATAGATGTTTTTATACTCAGATATACAGGACATAAATATAACAATGAGAGAGTGTTCGTCATATTTATGGGAGGTAAGATAAGGTATTGGTGTGAATAATTGCATTCTAAACATACAAATGTCACAGGTCCAAATGTTTAAGAAGTAAAAAGTCTGCAACATAGTTCTTCTGTCATCAAAATATATTGAGATACAAACAAGTGCAGCCACAGTTTAGTTTTATACCTGGTTCTATTTGGGGAGATTTCTCAAAGGAGTGCTCTATTTTACTAATATGTTCTACAGTAGTGATTGCCAATCAGGGTTGTGTGTACATGGAATACTTGTGCAGTTTTCACAGAGCACTTGGAAAAATGTAGCCAGTAGCTAATTTGGAAAAAATATATATAATTAGATTTAAAAATATATCCATGTATATTACTGATTAAAAGGAAAATAAATACTTAAAACAATTACTCTATGAATTGATAGAAAATTAACAACTATTTTTTAAAGCACTTTTTTTTTTGTCTTACGTGATAGTAAACAGAATATCTGGACTTGGACTGTTGCCAAAACCAGCAATAACAAATTGCGATTGTCAGATGAAGCAATGGCAGAAAAAAGCGAAATATCACCTCGGCCTTTTGGAAATAATGATGGACCGTTCTTCTCCTTCTCTTATATATTTATAGAGCAATACTCACTTGCTTTGACAGTGTTGAGTCATATACAGTTCAAAATAAATTAAACAAACACACAACTGGAACATTACAGGTAGTATGATAAAGAGATACAACAAGTATACACTGATTCTGTGTTTATTTTGTGTTCGCAGGCTGATGTGGTGAATGTCACTCCAGGGACACAATACAGTGTAACGGTCACAGCAGTCTCCTCCTCCAACATCAGCCCCGGAGTCAGCCGCATGATCAATACTAATGAGACTGGTGAGTCGTGCACACGCTGTTTACTGTTGTTTGGACGGGTTTTGTGTTTGAGCGTTAAAGGGCCATAAGGTTCTCGTCTGCCCTCTGCTGTTTAATTCAATCCCTTATAGCAAACACACACACACATCGAGGGAAAGGAATTAGTACAGTAGGTGTGTGTGTTTAATTCCTCTTAGGTAACTTAAGCCTGGGCTTTTGAACCGCAGGATGAAAGGATCTCCAGTGAATGCCATTGAAATGCCACTACTGTGTGAGGCCTTATTCATCAGAGTTCGGGCTCAATCACACACACACACACACACACACACACACACACACACACACACACACACTCGAAGGATCAGTACCCAAAGACAACAACACCATTCTTCAAATGACTGGGGTACTGTAAAGTGTTGAGTTCTGACAAAAGAAGTTATTTACCAAAATATCTGTGTTGTATGTTTGCTGTATTTATGGTGTTGAACACAGTAGGGTCTAGACGATGTGGAAAGCCACCCTTCTGTTCTCTTCTCTCCACACACTTATTTTCTTCTCCTCCAGTTGCTGGCCCACCTTTAAACCTAGAAGGAGAGGCCGTGGGCTCCAATGGTATTCTTCTCTCTTGGACAATGCCATCTGATACCAACAATATTGACGAATACGTCATCAGGTAA
Organism: Myoxocephalus aenaeus; assembly: GCA_038501785.1. NCBI lineage: Eukaryota > Metazoa > Chordata > Actinopteri > Perciformes > Cottidae > Myoxocephalus > Myoxocephalus aenaeus. The sequence goes on along the minus strand of JBAMJR010000350.1, from coordinate 11,059,301 downwards.
TGAATTATTGTCGTCTTGAAAATTTTTGATTTATTTTGGTCTTTTGGTGGGGGTCCACAAAAGGTTGTAAGTCTCAACTTCACAATCCAGGAGAGCTTTGTTGTCAAGAAAATTGCAGTTGCAACCACAAATCATGCGCTGACTGAGGAAAAAAAGTAAAACAAAGATATATATATAATGTAAAATGTTTAAAAGTATTTGCTCGTGCTCTATGTATATTGCACAACTGAGACTGGTAATGAGTCCATTGCTGTGTTTCCAGGGGTGGAAGAAGTAAAAATACTCCCTTACAAGTTTAAAGTATTCAAAATCATGTTATTAGTAATATTATCAGCAAAAGCACACTTGAAGTTACTGTGAGGATTTTTTTACTGAAAAAAGTCTCAATTTAATAATGATGCCTCTATATGACCTACACAAGTAAACAAGACCATTAGCAAGAATATATCCCTCTTTCTATATGCTTATTCTTAATGCTTGTAATTGGTGAACCGGGTCGGATTTTGTACAAAATCAGACAAAGTCATGCAGGATCATCAGAAAGTTCTTCAGCTCAGACTCCAGCAAGGCCTCTGGCAGCGATCAGGGGATTGCTGGGAGCCAACACCGACACCAGCGGGTTCGTATTGCTGGACCCGCTGGAGGGTAGGGAGGCACAGGAGAACCAGAATTGACTGTCAGACCCTGCTGCAGTAAAATGAGAGGTTTTCTGGTCTAGTGCTCGGAAACAGTACCACTTTTGTCCACAGGGACACCAAGTTCAACACATAATAAGTACTTTGTAGTACCTTTAGAAAAAAATATTAAAACAAGTTGATTTGCATTAAAAACCCATGAAAATATTTTTGCAGCAATAGCAGATTTTTGGAAGAAAACAATTATCAATTCTAGACTCAAATCTAGTTTAAAATGGCCCAAAAAGACAGATTTATTTCACTTGTGCATCAAGGAGATAATAAAAAGGAAATATTTGTAAAAAGCTCCCTTCTAAAGTATAATGGAATAGAAGTAGCATAAAATTAATATACTAAAATGAAGTACCATAACTCTATGCTTAAATACAATTGTTAATTGTAAATTATCTGGGAGTGTTCCACCTGAATTTAAGAGAATGTAAATCTTTTACTGATGAGTCCTTCATCCAGCCCCTTATTGTACATACATGTATAATGTGAGTTGAAAGATGATAGTCTTGAAAATGGATTTCTGCTTGTAGGTACAAGGAGGTGTGTCCCTACCCCGATCCCACCTTCACACAGACGACCAAGTACCTGGATGTACCTGAGACCCTGATCACTGACTTCACCTCAGGTTCTACATACCACATTGAGGTAGGATATGCCATTCAAGATACATTCTTTATGGCCATTAAGTAGGAGATAGGAATTCACTTTGGTGAACTCACATCCCATAACCACACTGAGACATAAAACAAGTGAAAAAAACAGATAACCATAGCAAAAACATAAAACCTTATTTTTTTTAAAACTTATGAAAACTTATATATAAATATAAAATATAAATTAATAGAACAAGCTTTCTGAAAAATAGAGGACCAAATCCCATGGATATTACTGTTTATTTACTGGGTGTGTGTCTACTAAATATACATATTTAACTTAATATAAACTCCCATATCCAACAATCTAAGGTGTATCTCATAACAAACATATTCCTAGAAACTGTCCTCCTGTACTTTCAAATGGACAGATCCCACTGGACTGGACTATTCTCTTGATCTGGCTGAATGCTGGTAATTGATCCTCCCTGATTTCATTATTAATCAGGTAAACAGATATATGGATCAGCCATGGCTCTTTCCACTGTCTGTTGTCACTGAGCTTGAATGTGATCGTGCTTATTAGTTTTCAGAATTCATTAACCCACAATGACCTTTATACAAATGGTCTCTGAGAGACTGACACACATCATGAGACCTGCATATTCTGTATTTGTGTGCATGCGCTTATGAGTGTGTGTGCATGTATCATATTACTACTTCTCACCTTTGAGTGTGTTGGCCCACACACTAAGCCGTGCAAAAAGCTGAGTTGACAGACAGTTATAAGTTATATAATCGACAAAATCGTATACGTTACAGAAGGTACAATTTATACCGCTAAGGTAATATTAACATGAATATAAGTATTGACTTTCTTTATGTCATTGTTGCAGTCAAAAATCTCCAAACACAGTTAGGGGGATTTTCATGTAATAGAGACAATGAACACTCTTATTCATTATAGTGGTAATGAATATGAGTTTCGATAATATGGGCACAGAATGTCCAATTCCCAGTCATTGATTCGACTCTATGGTCATTTTAGACGAGGTTATTTTGCATTAGGCAAGGCAAGTTTATTTGTATAGCACAACAACAAGGCGATTCAAAGTGCTTCACATAAAACCATTAAAAGCATCAAAACATAATGCAGATTTAAAAACAGTTAGGAAAACATTAAAACAGTCAAAAAGCAAAATGAAAAATGAAAGTTTAATAAACGTTGCAGTGCAGTTTAAAAAATAAAATGCAGTAGTGAGATGCAGCAATTTAATCTGGTTCAATTAAAGGCAACAGCAAACAGAAAAGTCTTCAATTTGGACTTAAAGGAACTGAGGGTCACAGCAGACCTGCAGCTTACAGGGACCTTGTTCCAGATATGTGGAGCAGAAAAGCTGAACGCTGCTTCTCCATGTTTAGTTCTGACTCTTGGAACAGAAAGTAGACCCGTCCCAGACGACTGTACAATGAATGTACAATGCCAGTGTTGTGCTTGCCCTCTCGGCATGATCCTCTGTAAGTTGATTCTCTAGAAGTATTTGCATTAAGAACATTTTGTAAGTAATTTAGAAAAATAAAATGAAACATCCTGTGCCAAAACATTGACATTTATGTTGTTGTTAAATATGCAGTGTCTATAGTTGTTATAATGTATACTAAATAAAAGCTGAATATGGATGTTTAAAGGTAAGGGTTTGGATGTAGCATTCATTATTGTCCATTTTGATGAATTCCCACTTTGGTCTGATGATCGGACTTACATCCTTATTAATTTATTTTTCCTTAATTTTGAATTATACAGTTTTACTCGTTGAGAAGATCAAAGATGTAGGCAGCCATTCAGAGGCTAAAGGTCTGTTTACATACTGTTGACATACCTGTTGTATAATGATATATCATTGTTGTTCATGTTTTACTCGGATCACTAAATCACCTCCAACAAAGTGTTGTTCCAGTTGTGATCATTGCCTGAGATAAAAACCTAATCTGGATCTGATGACCGCCCTATTGACACGAACATGAATTAATCATCCTAAAGTAATACCTACTCTCTCTCTCTCTCTCTCTCGCTCTCTCTCTCACACTCTCTCACTCACTCACTCACTCTCCCCCTCTCCCTATAGGTAGCAGCCATATCTCGAGCTGGAATAGGAACCTTCAGCAAATCTGTATACATAAAGACCGCTGAGTCCCGTATGTGTTCATGCACACACGTGCATAATAATCTCAAAATCTGAAACATTAATTGTGTATGTGGAGTATTGTTTGTCTATGTGTGTGTAAATTCATGTGCATCTCCTGCAGCCCCTGGCCTGGTGACTAACTTGACAGCGTTTGCTCAAAACCACACCTTCGTCATGGTTACCTGGTTCCTGCCGCACCGCATCAACGGTCTCATCACAAAGTTTGCTGTCAAGGCTAAACACGCTCGTACTGGGCAGACGGTCCGCACACTGGAGGTCAACGCAGAGGACCTCATGACCGGAGCACTGCCTCACTGCAATGTACTGCATTACACTGTCACCTTCTGTCCTTTGAACTAATATTGTTAAATGGTCTGTTTCTGTCGGCATTATAGATGCTACCAAGTCACAAGGCTGACCGTGTGTACAACATAATGCTGGAAATTTCATTTTTTTCATCTTTTTCTCATATGTATGACTTTGTATGTGTAGGATGCAGCAGACATCCTGTCCCGAGCGACTCTCAGTCCCTTGGAGATTACAGCATCGTCTTCACCCATCACCCTCTCCGCCATACCCCCTGCAGCCTCGTGGAGTGTGCCCATATCAGTAGGAGTTGACCAACTACGACCTTACACTGCCTATTTATTTGAAGTGTCTGCCTTCACATCTGATGGAGAAGGACAGATAGCCTCCACCATGGTCCGCATGCCAGAATCAGGTGTGGAGAAAGAGGCAAACGAGGCTGTATCTTTTGTTTAATTTGTGACTCTTATTAGGATATTCAATGTACTGCATGTATGAACATCTTTATTTATGTGTCTTTGTATATGGCAGCCCCAGAAGACCCGCCGCAAAACCTCTTCATATTGAATATGACGTCTAGATCAATCTCCGTGTCCTGGGGCACTCCCAACATTATCACAGGAAGATTCACCTACGTGCTCTACCTTTATGGACCTACAGGTTATTCAATATTAACTCTTGAACACGCAAGCATGAATGCATAGACAGACTCAAACTTTAAATTTATCGAAATCCATAACATTTTCTATTTCCTATTCAATGCAGGATATTTGTATGAGAACAGCACAGCAGACATGCGGTTTGCCCTGACCGGTTTGACCCCCTACACAAGGTACACGGTGGCCGTCCGAGCCAAAGCGTCTGGAGAAGTGGGTCCAGCGGCGCAGGATGATGTAATTACACCTGCCGAAGGTGAGAACACTCCTCAACTGATGTACTGAAGAATGCTAGTTTTTTATTTATTTAGATGAATCCCAAAAAATTCCCTTTTTCTTTAAACACATGATGCATATAAGGATGCTTTTACAAACACACTACTACAGAAATGTAAAGGATAACACAATAAAGTCCTATACATACATCTGACTGTGTCTGATTCTCTCTGGCTCTGTGTGTGTTTGTGTGAGTAGCACCCAGTGCCGTGCAGGACTTGATGGCAGAAGCTGAAGATTCAGTTTCAATCCGTGTGAGTTGGAGAATCCCTGCCCAGCCCAACGGTCCAATCATCCACTACAAAGTGCAGGTTCTTGTTGGCGACATTTTGCTGCAGGACATCACCCTCTCTGCAGAAATGGTACGCCAGATGTTACAGCTATCTAAACCATTATAAATGTATCCCATCACAGCGCAGTACTGTTAAAAATGTAGGTGTATAACCTTTTTAGTTCAATGAAATTGTAAATCTTTGCATAAATTTACAGTACAGATTTTCTTTTTTTTTACAGTGTAAAAACTAATAATGGTTTTCAGCGGCAGGACCTAATATAAACACCTGTACGACCCATTAGAACTGCCAATTGGGACCATTTATAAAAACATCCTCATACAGTACGCAACCTGTCAGCCATGTCCACTGTCTACTAGTTCAAGTAGAGCCAAAACTAATGAGAATCTTTTTTTGTTTTACACTGAACCGACTCAGAAGAAATCAGAAACTCTTGTCAGGCTATAAAATGTAGTTTTTCTTCCTTCAGAATACAACCGGTTTAAGTGAAGATGAGACCCTTCCCCCTGATGTCCCTAACAATCCAGGGCGGCGTAAGAGATCTGCGGCGCTCAGTCTGATCACATCACCACCGACTTTTACAGCCACCATTTCTGATCGCACACTGCCCTCTGCGACTGCTTCCAGTGTCACCCACTCTGGACAAAGAAGCACTGTTTACATCACTAACAACGATGCTCAACCAACTGCTGACTCCATGGTCACTGAGAAGCCCAGTACCAGTTATGTTTCTGCTTCACTCTCTAACAGCACAAATATTCAATCCACTGACTCTGCAGTCAATGGGACCGCTGCATTCCCTCTTACCTCTATGCCACCTGCTACGCTTCCACCCTGGCTGACAAAGCTATCGCAGGCTGGGGATATGACCTCAGATTCCTCCGCCTTGTCCCTGACCCCAGGCCAGCTCCGCTTGTCCACACGTGATGCATCAGTTACGGGACACTTTTCAACACGCACTGCAGCAGTTTCTGGTATGAGAGCACTAGCCCTAAACACTGCTTCTCTTAACTTCCTGCAGCCCTTGATACAAAAATAGGTTCCAGTGCTTATATGTCCTGTGTGTGCATGTGGTCTTGTGTTTCCTGTTTTTGTAAACATGTTGCAGGTGTAATGGTAAGAGAAGAGGTGATGGCCGTTTTGTCTGAAGAGATGTCTTACCTGGTGTCAGACCTGACTCCCTTCACCGAGTACATGTTCAGGGTTACTGCCTTCACAACAGTGGGAGAGGGTCCAGCAACAGATATCAGTGAGAAGACAAGTGAGCAGGGTGAGTACTCACATTACATTTCTTTAGCTGACTGCTTTTATCCAAAGTGACTCACAATAAGTGCAATCAACCATGTTGTTAGGCGAGAATCATGCAAGTACATGAAGTTCATCAAATTTACTGATCTACATCAATGCTGCATTTAGAGACAGTAGGAAATAGAAAGAGGGTTTGGGGGTTGTTTTTACATATTGCATTTATTATTAACTAGATTTTTAAAAAAGTCCTGCAATACCTGAAATTTTTTTGTCCTTAACAATGTCTGTATTTGTTTAGTCCCTAGCTCAGTGCTCGAAGTGTCCTATGAAAACATCAGCTCCACCTCCATACTGGTGAACTGGGTCCCACCACTGAACCCCAATGGGCGGATCACACATTATACTGTCTATGGCCTCAAACTGCACAGTTATCAGGCCCTTAACTGGTTTACTAACAGTACCAGCATATTGATAACAGGTAGTGTAACCAACTTTTCTGCAGATCTCCATTATCATCATCATGATACAGATCTGATGCTAAATATCTCTTCTAATATATAGATTTGGAAAAGTATACTGGTTATAAGCTACGTGTAGCTGCATCTACAGCTGTGGGAGAGAGTGCTCTGTCTGAGGAAGATGACCTCTTTGTTCTCACCTTAGAGGACGGTATGTACTTAACACACACTGTATAAAACATTTGTTTGGATATGAGTGGAAGTAACACAAATGTGATAATGAATGTTTGACCAAATGAAATACCAATAAATCTGTCATTGATTTTAAAAGAATAGAATTAAAGCTGTTCAGTCAAACTTTAGTGACAAAGCATTGAGTGTTTGTGCAGCTGTTAAACCTTGTTGAATTGTTGCTGGTGCCCAGTGTGGCATGCACCTCACACTATTAACAAGTCAATGTCAGTTGATGAATGTCAGTGATATCAAATATGAAATTTGGGCAGATATTTGGGCAAATATTTCATATGTAGTTATTGAATTACCAATATTGAATGTGCTGTGAGGCCAGCTATATTATTTGGTCAATGATTCTTCTATTGCTTCCTCAGAGCCTGACTCCCCCCCTGTGAACCTCACTGTGGTTGACAGCAACCCCTCCGCCGCCATGTTGGCCTGGTCTGCACCAGAGCAAGCCAACGGGGTGATCCAACATTACGAGGTCCTGTATGAGAATGAGTCCTACTCTGCGTTAATGAACACGTCCTCTGACACAGTCACTCTGATGAACCTGAAGCCATTCTCCTACTACAACGTGTCTGTGAAGGCGTACACGCGTTACGGTCATGGAAACCAAACTTCAGACACTTTATACCTGCTGTCCGGAGAGGACGGTGTGTTTGATGGCTGCACCCACCCATGCACACACATACACACATATGAAAGCCTTTAGTTACAATATTAACTGTTGTAATTGTAATAAAGGTGTGTTCTCTCTTCAGTCCCTGGCAGTCCTCCGTATGGCGTTATGTATGAGTCGGTCAGTCCCAGCGAAGTTAACGTGACCTGGCAGCCTCCTTTCCTGCCTAACGGGGTCATTACCCACTACAGTCTGGAGCTGTGGAATTCCAGTCACTACCTGAACCTCACCTCCACAACCAACTACATCCACATCACGCATCTGAGGAAGTATGCACAGTACCGCATCATGGTGCAAGCACACACACGTGTCGGGCCAGGAAACTACAGCAGCGAGCCGCTCAACATCACCACACTGGAGGACGGTGAGAGGGCTGGGTGGGAGAGAGCGGATTGGGTAGGGTTTGTTTTTCAGTTCCAGGAACCTGCACGATTACATCATGACTGAGTTCGAAGGGCATCTGATTAAATCTGACTTTCCTCTCGTCTTTTCCTCTTCAGTTACATCTCTCTGTCTCAGCTCATGTTAATGATGTTACATCACAGGTATTTGATGCCACGTGCCTTTCATCAGGACTGAGAAGCACAAACGAGTCATTACAACTAACCATTTTTTTTGGATTTCAGGGCACATTATGTTTCTCTCTGCCAGGTTCCTGAGGGGCCATATGAGGTTCCTTTTTGCCCAATGCAAATACTTCTTATTCCTTCATCAGTTTTCCCTTTTCATAAGCCATACTCCTGTTTGTACTATGTTACTTGAAAGTGTTTCTACTGCATCTCAGCTCCAGACACACCTCCTCAGTTCCTCACCACCAGGAAGTTGTCAGACTATGAGGTAGAGTTGTCATGGCAACCACCACTTGAAGCCAATTCAGATGTACTCTACTACATTGTTAGAATTTGGTGAGTTTCTTAATATGCTTAACTTTGTGTGTTTGACTCGTGAAAAAAACAAAAGCTTAAAATTAAAATGGACCACATTGCAACATTAATGGTTGCTCTCTTCTGTAAGGAATGAAACGACTGAGCTTTGGCAGAATGTGACAGAGACATCAGTGGTTATTAATGTAGACTCAGAGAGTCGCTACAATGCCTCTGTCTCCAGCTGGACCAGACTGGGAGATGGAGGAGTGCTGATTTACATCAGCTTTACCACCACTGATACAGGTGCTGGACGATTATTGAAGAACTTTTTTGACAGATTTTCTTTTTATGTCATCCTAACATTCAAAATATTTCTTACCATACATTCGTATGAGGTTTCTCCCACTGACTAAATGTGTGCCTGTGTGTGCTTCTTGGCTCTCAGTACCATTTGACCCCCCGAAGAATGTGACTTTTGCAAATGTGACCGCCTCCTCCGTCACCTTGCTGTGGCACCCGCCTACTGAACCTAATGGAATCATTGTGCACTATACTATTTATTACTCTAATAACAACACTGTGGCTGAGCAGGTGAGATGCATATACTGTATATAGCAGTGTTTTTCAACCTTTTTTGAGGCGCGGCACATTTTCTACAACCAAAAAAGTTACAAAATGTCCCATTGTAGCATAATACAGCATATATGGTAGGTAATTATTATTAATGTCACATTGTAGCATGATACAGCATATATGGTAGGTAATTATTGCGCTACCTACTGGCATGGAAGAGTATTTAACTACTAGGCCAGCCACTATATTGCAGGCTCAGACACTCAACAATGGAAAATGATTTGCGGCAACTAAATAATTCTTTTTTTGGACCGATTAAGTGAAATTGGACATTTTCCCACGGCACACCTGACGATCTCTTACGGCACACTGGTGTGCTGCGGCACAGTGGTTGAAAATCACTGGTATATAGAATATACAGACAAGTGACAGATTAAAACTGCACTAATCAATATTATCAATATTTTTAAAAAAAATGACTTGGACTGCCCCCTCTTAGTTGACTAATTGTTAATTGTGGTCTCAGTCAACTAAGATTTCTTTATTATTTTAGTGGTTTTTAATGCTTTTTTCACACACATCTCTGATAAACATCTCTCTTTGTCTGATTCTCAATTCTGTCAATTAAATCAACTAATCGATTCATGTGTTAGACTATATAAGTCAACTAATATGTTCTTTGGCAGGGGCAGCCCGAAGAATAACTATGTGTTATGTAAAAGGTGTCTCTCATGGTCACGAACCTACAGATAATTGTCACCCAACTTGGCAATCCTGTCAGCCGTACTGTGCAAAGCTTTTGAGCGTCTTTTAACTCATTGTTTTGATTTTTCGGCCTGCAACTTAACTGGTTTGGTTTCCTTGCACTGGTATCATTAACCTTGTTCCAGCAGCAGGCGTTTTTTTTTTTAAAGTTGAATTTACTGTTAGCTACTGCACAGCACCGAACAGCAAACATAGTGAAGCTGTTGGCAGCTAAAATTACCAAAACATCTCTCAGGAATTGGTGGAGAGAACACTAACCTGACTCCAAATGAAAGCCAATGTTGCTTCTTGCCCGCTGGATTTTTTTAAATGGGGAACTAATACTAATGTATAGCTAAATGATACAACATGCATCATATAAATACTATCAACAGCCTGTTGTGCTGCCTGCGAGGGCCACATAAAACAATGCTGCTCTAAATAAAGACACTCAATACTTTCATTTGTCACCAATCTGTATACAAAGCGCACATTTTGCTTGTTTCAATGTCCGAAAAAATCCTGAATGCTCCCTTTTTCTCCACAGAGGATTCTTCTTTCAGACTTACCTGCACCTGCATCTCCTGATTTAGCCCTCTCCTACACTCTGACCCGGCTGATTGGGGGCACAAACTACACCCTGTGGATGACCTCCAGCACAGTGCAGGGGGACGGAGGGGTCCAGAGCGAGCCCCTTTACCTGTTGTTACCGGAGGACGGTCAGTTATACACACACACAAACACGATTCCATATACACAAATATAAATAAGTTTAAACATAATATATATAAAACATTAAATACCACACATAGTGCCAGATAATTATTACATACAATGATTCAAAGTCTCATCGGAAGGTGAGTCTGCACACTTTTTTCAAAACTCTTCAACTTCCAAAAAGAAAATTACATAAAAACTCTGTGATTGAAGATGTGACTTTCAGCCTGTTAGTTAAAGGGGATAACAGTCAGTCTGGCAAACTGGCTCTATTTTTGTCCACCTGTGACACTGCCTTGAAGACAGCCAGTTTGTGTTTTCTTTCGCTAAGCATGCCGAAAGTTGTGGGGGATTAAAAAACAGAGAGAAAAGAGAGCGCAGAAGCTTTTAGAATATGATGACGGTGAAAAATCAAGGCCTGATGTGCTTTGAGAACGTTTGTGCTGCACATTGTTGCCCCAGAACCTCAATTTGCATGTAATATTTAGTTGTACTTTTTATGTCTTTTTGACATCCCCAGTGTAAAAAGTGACGTGTACATAAAACTGATCTCTTTGTTTTTATGTTATTTTGGGAAAAATGGTGCAGACAGCCGCCACAGACTTTGTCACACACAGTTCATATTTGTACGTTGTTATTTTCTTGTTAACATAGTATTCACTGTCTCTGAATGATTACTGCTCATATTGACTCTGTATCTCTGCCTGTGCTCTAGCTGCTCCACTCTCAGCCAAGCACCGGATCTTCAAGGCACCTTGTCTCTCCCGCACAGCCAAGCCCCCTGCTAGGCTCAGACCCACACACACACCTGGCCCCTCACATCCACTCACTCATCTTATGGATCTCTCAAGTTTTATCTCCCCTTTTCTCATTCATCTCACCTTTTCTTCCTCTGTGTACCATGTGTTATTTTCAGAAGGGCTGCGAATGAACAGGATGAGTATTTTCTCCTCAACCCCTTTCCTTTCAAGGTTTTCAGTGTGCTAGTTTCCCTCCTAAATGCCTCTGTATGTCTTTTATTTGGGTTGGATATTGTTTCTGTTTACTGTTCTGTGTTGTTGAGGTAATGTCATGCCATATTATTCTATGTGATGTGCTGTTGTTGATTTTGTGAATTACAACAATGCTGCCAATGATTAATGACCCTGCTTGTGAAAAATGATGATGATGATGATGATAATGACTGGTGCGCTGTTCATTTCCCCTCAAATGTCACTGTGTATTGTTGATTGATGCCTTAATTTACTGCCTCGTAGTACAGTAAACACATCAAAATGCTCAGTCTTAAACCAGTGTTGTCACTAGTAATGACTGGTAGTTAGTGACACAATTATTCTTGTTCAATCCTTTAGTGCCAAGTGACTCAGTCCGAAACCTGACTGCTCAGATCTTCAGCTCCACAGCCATAATCGTCAGCTGGGACCCTCCGATGGAGCCGAATGGCCGCCCGAGCTACCTGCTGACCTTACAGGAGGCCGGCATCCCCCCGGACATACCCAACCAAGGGGCTCCAGCTGTCAACAAGACCATCAAGCATACCACAACTGACAATGTCTTCCTATTCACCAGACTCAAAAAATATTTTCCCTATGTGTTGACTGTTACCCCGGCAACTGGTGCTGGCGCCGCCTACAACCATACCAGCACAATGTACCTGAGAACAGATGATGATAGTGAGTTCTTCAACACAAACATTTACTGATGGAGTACGGTTTGTGTCTTAATTGTTAAACCGTTTCTCCTTAGTTCCCAGTTCGGCTCCATTGCTGGTGTCCACCAGGAATCTGTCATCTTCCTCTATCGCAATGGTCTGGCAGCGCCCTCTGGAGGCCAACGGGGACATAACGGAGTATACCCTCACTCTTTTTGGACCAGGGGGCTCCAACACAACTCATACCCCCAGCACCTCATTCATCCTCACCAACCTACTTCCATACACAGCTTACAACCTCACTATTACGGCTGCAACACGTAAAGGCTCAGGGCCGAATCTGCTGCTGCAGCTGCACACTGATGAAGGAGGTTAGTTTGAAAGCAGGTTTAAAGTGTCTCTAAAATCCTAATTAGATGATATTTATTCATGAAACTATGGGTGTATATTTACTGTCTGTTTCAGTCTATCTTCTTCTCTATCTGCCTCACTTTGTGTTTCAGGGCCCATGTCCGCTCCCCGTAACCTGACTATATATAACCACACAGCTGTCTCTGTGTGGCTGAGCTGGGAGCCTCCTCTGGAGCCCAATGGAGTGGTGATACAGTACGGCTTCAGGATCCGAGACCTCATCACACACACTGTCACACACAAGGTACCGGTAATTTCACACACCGAAAGCTTCTCCACAACAACAACACTCACACTCACACACACTCCCAAGACCCACTCTGTAAGAGTACACACAGTCACACTTACGGTAGCTCTAATTTCACACTCCAGATACCACTCCGCAGTAACATTATACGTACACATATATGCACTTATGTGTGCTGATACAATTAGATATTATCCACTCCAGTAATCAGGATTGGATGATTTAATCTTCTATCTGTCTCTTTTTTTTATGTGTGTGTGTGTGTAGAATTCCTCTGGTCCGTCAACCACAGAGTATCTATCTGGCTTCAGGCCTCATAGCTCCTATGAGATCAGTGTTTACAGTTACACTAGAGTGGGCCATGGGAATCAGTTCAGCAGCCCAGTGACCTTCACCACTAACGAGTCAGGTAAAGTACACACTGTTTACCCACAAGTGATGTTACACTGATGTAGCTCACTGCTCAGTTTGTAGTTCAAAATTGGTTTGTACAGTATACTCAATTCAAAATACCTTGTTTGTCCTTTAATGGGCTATTAAAGTGCAAGTGCATTTATTAATCTTAACATCTTAATTTTGTACCATTCTTATTGCTTTTTAGTTTGAATTTGAATACGATAAATCTGAAACAACAACGAATGCCATTGGCTTAAAGAAGTCATGAAGAGCATGTGTGGGTTCACCAATAATAACACAGGCCAACCCAAAGTTGTGCAAGGAATCTCTGTGTTTTGTCAGTAATTTACTAAAGTTATCAACAATTCACAATCAGTAATCAGTGTTTTAAAAAATAAAATAAACATTTTAAACACAAAGAGGTATTTACAGTCTACTCTAAAGAGGTTTAGTTTGTGTTGGCAGTGGATATGCTGCTGCTTTTTCTCAAGCACATCTGTATGTCATTGTGAAAAAGGCTCAGCAGCATTACATAACATGAGACAAGCCAAATGTGATTCCCCTTCAGAGCAGCAGGCCATTACTGCAGAGTAGCTGGCTGTTCAACCAATGATAATTACATAAATAAAAGGTAATACTGATTGTGAGTGAAAACATGGATCAAGATAAAGCAAAAATAAATAAAGCAAATACATTAAATAACAAGACTTCTGATAGCAAATCTGTAAAGTTTGACTGCCCACTTTTTTGTTTCCAGTTATTCCGAGTCGAACAGGCCAGTACAAACATCATTTTTGGTTCTTTTCTCTTGCAGTGGACAGTGAAGAATGCCAAATAAAGCTCTAACTAAACTAAAGTCTCACCTCTCTCTCTGCAGTGGCTGATGCTGTGGGGAACCTGTCTTGCTCAGGAGTGAGCTGGGATTCAATACAGCTGTTTTGGGAACTTCCAACTAACCCTAATGGGCAGATAATTTTTTATGAGATTCTAGTGGAGGTAGACTCACAGTCCTACACACACCAGGCTCACACAGCAGAGTACACATTGACTGGGCTGTCTCCAGACCAGATGTATGCACTCACTGTTGCTGCAGTAAACTCTGCAGGACCCGGAGACAGACTGAATTGTACTGCTTCCACTCTTTCTGAATCAGGTAGTCAGGTTTATGATATTGTGTAACATTTGGGCGTTTAATTACTAACATACAGTTGACTGAATGGATACCTAATTCAATCCTTTTGTCTCCCTTAACAGCCCCAGCTGCCCCTCGCTTCCTCACCATATCTCAGGTCACACCTAACAATGTGACACTTCAGTGGGCTCCACCGTTTTCCATTCCAGGCCTCCTGAAAGAGTACCACATCATTGCACAGCTGCTTTCAACTGTTTGTGAACCAAACACACTAACTACTGCACAGCCGACCCCAGAGGACGAACCGACCTCAGACTGTGTGGACTCTAATGTCACAGTGTCTGTAAATGCTTCAGATGGCGTTGAAGAGAACCACAACGTCACACTCCACTCCCTGGCTAAGTACAGATACTACCGCTTTAAAGTGGCTGCAGTGACCAATGCTGGAATTGGGGAATATACACACTGGAATTACGCACGTACACTGGCAGGAAGTAAGATAACAGTGATGATATTTTTTGTGTTGCATGGGGAGAGTTGGCAGTTAGTCAAGACATCAGGAGTATTTCCAAGTATTCAGCAAGAGTAATACAGTTTAAATAAATATAATCCTATTTAGATTGATGTTTGGTTTTTCATAAGTAACTTGGGCATCTCCTTGACAAGACCTAAACAAACTTAAATTGTATCACTATCAAGGAAGATATTTCTCTTCACATACGATAGTATTAGAGCAAGTTTGAGTTGTTCAGAGATTCAGCATTCATCAGTAGCATACAACAATATCCACGACCTCCTCTTCTACTTTTTTCAGTCGTTTACATTCTCATATCACTGTGTTGCTACCTGCACTTACTGTAATATGGCATTTTGTCTCGTTAAACCTTGTTATTATTCTTGTTAATAATTGTCGCAGTATTTTTTCACAAAAATTTGAATGATACATGATTCAATACATAAAAATCAAAAGCCATTTTAGAGGTCACATGACCACGTATAGCAGTAAAAACATAGGCCAGGCTTACATTCAAAGAGCCAATGGCATGGAAGCACCAATCAACATTGGCATGATAACCAGGCAAAATGTAACAGGCTACTTTTGATTTGATAGCACATAATATTTATTTATTTTATTCGTATTTATTTTTGCACAATTCAAACAATAAAACAAAACAAAAATCATAACAGAAACAAAAAATGAATATCACAGTGCAGGAAGAGACAAAAAGCCAACTGGGCTTATTTGAAGCCTCCACCTATAATATTTAAAATTTTACAAAATTACAAACATAAATTGAAATATACATAAGAAAGACAACAAAAGAAAGAAAGAAGAGAAAGAAAAATAATGTAATCATGTCAAGTCTGTGTGTGAGTGTGTGTGTATGCATGTGTGCATGTGTGACCGTGAAAGTCAGCATAGCTTGAGTTTGTTCAGGGATATTGGATTAAACCTCTGTGGCAATTTCTAAGCAATGGTAACTAAAAATGTCGATATAACAACTAAAACAAGAAAAGAAAAAAAGAGGAAAAAAAATAATAATAAGCCTTCTGTTTCTCTCATCTCCTCTCTTAGACCCTGATGACCCTCCCCGGTACCTGAATGTGATGCCCACCTCCAGCGGCCTTCGCATTTCATGGGACGCTCCAGCTGTTCTCTCTGGACCGACTTCGTATCTTGTGCAGGTCAGTTCATCGAGTTTTGGTTTTACACAAACACAACATGTCACCAATAACTGTAAAACACACTGATGTTATTTGACCAACATACCTCTTGATCTGTTCTGATTAATTAAATGAATCCAACTCTGCTCATTCACATACAAGTATTAAATGTTTTCATGAACTCTCCTGTCACACCAGGTGGATGGTCCTGGTTTGAACATCTCAACAGTCAGAGCTCCAGGAGAGTTGACGACTGTCGTTGTCACTAATTTGACCGCTTTCACTCGTTACTTGGTGACTATCACTGCTTTCACTGGTCCTCTGGCACATGCTGCCAGCGATGGGAAATCCATCGGGCCTATTGAATTTCAAACAATGGAGGAGGGTATGTGGAAATGTACATCTTGGGTGCACCTAGCTGCTCCCTGCCTGTAAATATACCCAAATATGTATTATTTATCATATCATTTGTACTCTGTCCCCAGAGCCTAAAGACCCTCCCAAGAATGTGACAGTATCAGTTATTCCAGAGGAAGTGAACCGTGTGATGGTGACTTTTACCCCTCCAGAGGAGCCCAACGGAAACATAATTGCTTACTTTGTGTACATCTACGAAAAAGACCAGCTGGTCAAGAACGTGAGCCTTAATATCACAGAAAGAGACCAAAACATGCTGAGTGCTGTTATAGAGGGCCTAAAGGGAGGACACAGTTACAGCATACAGGTGAAGCACACACACATACCCAAACACCCAAAACCACACACATGTAATCTCGTTGTTGTTTTCTTTAACTCCTTTTTGTGCTTGTACCCCTCTCTCTCCTTTCTTCTATTTGTCTGTAGATTTCAGCAAAGAACGGGGCTGGAAGGAGCCCACCCAGCCCACATGTCCAGATAACTACAGGGATCACAGGTACAAGTCCCTCTTTATAGTGTATATATATATATATATATATATATATATATATATATATATATATATATATATATAGTGCATCGCTCCACAGGGTTTCTTCCTTTCTTGTTGCAGCATTTATCTGAAAACAGAGAATTGCCACAGCACAGTATCGCTTCAGGCCTATTCTGACACAGGAAATGTAACTCAGCAATATTGTCAGATGTGTGTTGACGATGTAGTGCAATGGTTCTCAAATGAGGGTACGTGTACCCCTGGGGGTACGTGAAGGCACTACCGGGGGTACGTGAGATTTAATTTGAAAGAATCTTTAAAAAATAGTTATTCTATTTTATTCAGTAAAATATAAGTTTAAGTTCATAAACTGAATTTTATATATTCTATATTCAATTAGACACTGATGGCACAGCGCTGTGTATTACATATTTTTTTCAACCAAAAATGCTTTGCGCTGGTTAGGGGAAACTTGGCTGAAAAAATTTTTCACAGGTGATACATCACTGAAAGAAGGTTGAGAACCACTGATGTAGAGGACTCAGCAGTGGACTGTTTGTCATGACTAATTCCACATCTTCACAGTGTATTCACGCAACAACCTTTGTGTGTGTGTGTGTGTGTGTGTGTGTGTGTGTGTGTGTGTGTGTGTGTGTGTGTGTGTGTGTGTGTGTGTGTGTGTGTGTGTGTGTGTGTGTGTGTGTGCGCGCGCGCACGCTCTTCTGTGTTCACACGTGCGTGCGTTCCAGCCCCGGCCAAGCCAACCCAAAGACCGGAGGCAGTGCTAGGCCATGGAGGGGTTGCCATGGTAACCCACAGGAGTATCACCATCCGCATGCCTGCCTGTTTCTATAGGGATGACAACGGACCAATCAAAAAAATCCAGGTCATCGTGGCCGAGTCAGGGGGTATGACTCTTTAAAAACATTGACGACCGTCACTTTTAGTTGAATACACTTGGGTATCGGCCTCGCGTTTGGCTTTAAGCCTCAAGTAGAATCTTGTTTTACAGTACGTCACTTTGTCCTAAGCTCACAATAGTCAAAATGTATGCAGAAGCCAAAGGGCTTAACGTCAGCAGAAATTTGACTCATTCCCCCTGCGGCTCCTTTCCTTTCTGACTGACTTACTCATCCTGTCACAGTGAAGGACATCCAAAACCTGACCAACTGGAAGAATGCCTTTTTTGATCGTCCTGCCCCTTACCTGACCGACAAGGGGTTCCCCAACCCGCCATGTTCTTTGGGGGACGGGGCATTACGCACGGATGCACACGTCAGAGGTGGTCGCAGTGCGTCTGCAGGCGGCCGGCCTGCAGGGAGACAAAATCACACTACGGCAGGAACATATGTGATCGGACTGAACGATGTCTGTATAAAGGAGAACAACACTGACAAGTTCTGCAATGGACCTCTGAAGCCAAACACGGTCTATGTGTGAGTGCAACACGCACACACAACCACACAACAATTTAAAATTCATTGTATGCACATGTTTTATAACAATATTAGGACGCTGGACTGTTCCATATTTACCAGGTTCAAGTTCAGAGCCACGAACATCAATGGCCAATACACAGACTCTGAGTACTCGGATCATGTCAAAACTGCAGGTATTTATATTCATCTCTGTATTTCTCGAAATCAAAAAAGTATAATATAAAACCTCTATAGTCCGGTGTGATGTTGTCACTTCTATCTCCTCTCCCTCTCTCTGTAGCGGACGGGCTGTTGACCAGAGAAGAGCAGATCATTCTGGGTGTTCTGCTCTCCTTCTTTTTGGCTGTGTTGCTCATAATCATCATCTGTGGCTCTGTCAAGTAAGATGGCATTTAATACTTTGCCAACATTCATATGGAACATTGATTGCAATTTAGTATTAAAGCACCAAAAAAAAACAAATGCAAATATTGCATTGCATGATTTGCAAAAAATCTATGTTTCCTTTTATATTCTTTTTTTATTCTTCATTTACGTTGTTATTAACTAAATGTGTTTGATTGACGTGTTAGGATCCATCAGCGCAAGAAGGAAGGCGGGACTTATTCACCCAGAGAGGCAGAGATCATAGAGACCAAGTGTAAACTGGATCAGCTGATCGCTGTAGCAGATCTGGAGCTAAAACAAGAAAAACTCAACCGGTTAGTCTATGTGTTCAGTTGTAATCTAAAAACACAATTTACTGAGCATAACAAACACATTTTTGTCAGCTGAGACATGAATTCAGGCTTGATTTAGCTGCTGCAGACGAGATTTTAAAGAAGATGAAAAAAAATCTCTTTGCTGCAGCTAACTTCCTGTCAGAACAAAACCTTCTAGTGTTGTAGAGTTTGTGCAGAAAATAGAAGCAGCAGCGCTATGAAATAACACAGCATCATTGTGGCTTTAAAGCTTATCCTCAGTTCTCTGCAGAACAGTCATCCTGTCTGCATCTCTCCAACCATCCTCTCATACAAATGCAGCGTCAAGCCCTTCTGTTTTACTGCTTTGGCACTAACAAGTGTGCAGACAATAAGTGCTGCAAGCTGGTGAGAAACAAAGTCAAACAAAAGTGTTAGTTTTGGTGTATTAAGGTTACTGATGGCTAAGAGGAGGCAGGAAACTACAAGATAGAAAAGCTTTTAACATGAGTAGTACAAATAAAATAATTTTTATACTGTATATATGTTTTCCAATATAGATAGACTTCAGCGTTAGAAGAACCAATAAGCATACACTTTCTGAACACCCTCCATCCCCAACATCTAAAGAATACCTACTTAATGAAAAAAAAAAAAAAATTAACCAGAAATAGAGGGGTTCATGAAGGACGTTGTAAAATGTGTCTTGCCTTCAAGAGGAATTGAATGAACAAGAACATTAAAAACATAAAACCCACATGAGAGAAGATGGATAAATAAAAAGGCTTCCTCTTGCCAGGTAACTGTTCCATATCTCATAAGTGTAGAGTAATATAACTTGAGCAAATATTTGCCTTCCTTGTTAAACTTCCACTACAACATGCAGTGCCTCTTCGTAGTCCTGAAAAAGGACTACGAAGAGGACTCTTTGCTTTCCATTCATTTTAAATGTCCAAAAAAGATTGTAGGTTTAACACTGTTGCATGTTGTGATCCCTGCTTGGGCTGCGCCAGCTGTTTGTAAGTTGGCGACAATAAGATTGTGTCCCTCTGCTTTATTGGAACTGAGATCTGTATAAACACCACATTTTTAAACTCAGTATATGATTTAATAACACACCTTTTCTTGTTTCTTGTCACGCGAATGCCACAAATAACTTTGCTTGCATTCTCAAACTGAGCACTTTTCTCTCACCAGGTATTCTTCCTTCTTCTTTAGGCGGAAAGAGATTTATGTGATCCAGTAAGTTTGGCTTTTTGACACGCGTGTGCCACATTTTGGTGTGTATGCTTTGTTTGCCTGTTGCATTCCACCTTTCAGTCAATAACATGACAATGCCACTCTGTGAGTGGCATTGTCATGTTATCCCCATTAAGGTTTAAATCATCCACCCGTATACCTTTGGTGCATGTAAGAGTGACATCAGCGTTTCAGCCGGTTTCCTTTTCCTCCTTCACTGGCAGAGATTGCAGGGCTGTGCAGACACTCCTCTGCTTGAGACCATTTTAATGTGTTTACCCACTCACTATCTCAAAATTGCTTGGAAGCCTTGGCGGCCTTAGAGGGCACAAGTGGAAAGCGAAGGATCTGCGTAGTGACAAGTCTTCAGTAATGCAAAGAACAACACCCATCGGGGGAATGACCACACGTTTCATTCTAAAGAAACGTGAATGTCAGAGTATCAACGTCAGTGTTTAATCAAAGGGGATTTGATTAGAAAGGGTTAAACCTCCTTTGCTTAAACATACAATGCCATGTACTCTCTCCAATGAGAATCAGTTCAGTTGTCATGGACAGAAATACCACAGTGTGGGTTGTGACTATTTAGTTCATTTGTTTATTTTTGGTTGATGTTTGCTGTCTATTTTTGTCCAGGCTGCTCAGCTACAGGAAATCACTCAAGTAAGTCATCCTGCATAAATAATGTGAATATACACACAATAGTTGCAGCATAGCTCAGCATGCTCTGTATGGCTCCATATGAAGTATACGTATGTTTTATCCTAGGATAAACTAACAGATAATAGCATGTTGTTGGAGAGTTTTTTTGTACATTTCTCTCTGTTCCTCACTTTTGGTGTATATCTCCCCTTACATCTCTGTCAGGCCCGTCAACAAGAAGTCTTTTCTGCAGCACGTAGAGGATCTGTGTGCCAATGACAATGCTAAGTTCCAAGAGGAGTTTGCTGTAAGTGTTTGCCTACAACCTGGACCAGTGTTTATCCCACTTGTGTAGAATGTAGAAATATATGAAATGGGATGAAATAATAGAAAATCTCTCAGAATTGACAAAATAAACGGAGCATGAAGAAACGTCTGCTTTTGAAAGACAAGGTACATCACAGGAAGCAGATAATAATATGAATTTTGTGGAGACAGTGAAGACGCATAGAAAGTGCTTGCAAACAAAATCAATACCAGCTTTTGTATTGTTGTTTTTATTGCACTTCTCAACATTTGGAGATACGTATTATTATGAGGGCTGCAAATAGTTGGCCAAAACTGCCCTATTCTAAATTATACATATTGCTTTATTTATCATTCTTGACAATTCACGTCGTAAGGTGTGTGCTTGTTTCTTTCTCTACTGCAGCCATCTAAGACCACAGCTTAGAGACTTCTATTATATTGTTTTAGTCAAAAGAAATGTAATACCAATAACTTTGAAGTAGGTGTAAAAGAGACATTTTACTTTTATCTTTTGCTAAAGTTCAAACTGTTTATTTTAAAAATACATGCCCTGACATGTCATGTTTGTGTGTCTATTTGAATACTGATGTGTTACATATTAACCCCCCAGGAGCTTCCAAAACTCCTGCAGGACCTGGCCACCACAGACGCTGACCTGCCCTGGAACAAATCAAAGAACCGCTTCCCCAACATCAAACCTTGTAAGTGGTTCAGCTGATGTACTTTCCAGAGTTATGATACTTATAGTATACCCACATTATGTGTGTTAGCTCAACCATTAACTGCATATGGATACCTCACTCTTCTCACTAAACTGTGTCCAGACAATAACAACCGAGTAAAGCTGCTGTCTGAACCGGGCACTGCAGGCTCTGACTACATCAATGCCAGCTTTGTCTCAGTGAGTACCAGCTATCAGATGCTAAAAGCCCAGTGGTCAACTCCTCCACATTAGAAGTTTGTTCTCGATATTTCCCTGTCCTTTTGTAATTCTGTAGGATAGATAACCAAGCTTATTTATTTGTGAGTGAATAATGTTTTCTAATTTCAATATTTCTTTATGTTGCTGGAGCGCTCGTTGATTTAGCAAATATTCTGTTTTCTAGGGCTACCTCTGTCCCAATGAGTTCATAGCCACCCAGGGTCCTCTGCCTGGCACAGTGGCTGACTTTTGGAGAATGATCTGGGAAACGGGAACCCACACCATCGCCATGCTCACGCAGTGTTACGAGAAAGGCAGAGTGCGTCACAAGAAATGTGCCACTGTTATGAAATCGTATTCAGCTCCTTAACAACTCTTTCACCAGGAGGGTTATATCTGCTGCGAACATCTCATGTGTTTGTGTGTGTGTGTGACATTTCAGATTCGGTGTCACAAGTACTGGCCAGAGGACAATAAGCCAATGTCGGTGTTTAGTGACATTCTCATCTCAAAAGTGTCAGAGGAAATCCTTCCTGACTGGACTGTCAGAACCCTGAAAGTAGAAAAGGTAACTAAGTTAAGAAACCCTCACCACACACACACAAAGTTGTTTCCGGTCTTTATGCTAAGCTGAGTTAATATTCTCTTGCTTCATAATGAACTGACAGATATTAGAGGTGTGTTGATCTTCTCATCCATTTCACTGCAAACATATTCCCCAAAATGTCCTATTCCTTTAAGAATCTTTGTGTTATTTGTTCCACTTTTGGCAAACATAAAACCTTTTGCTCAGTACATTTTATCTACATTTCATATTAATTTCACTTGTCTTTTTTATTGTATAAATTCCTCTACGCAGCACGGGCACTATATTTTGGTTCGCCACTTCAACTACACATCGTGGCCTGAGCACGGAGTCCCAGAGTCCTGCAGCACTCTCATTAAGTTTGTGAAAGCTGTCCGAGCCCACAGACACAACAACACCACTATAGTGGTCCACTGCAGGTATCATGGCGTGTCAGTGCTAGTTTACTGACACTGCATAAACTATAGCAAGGTCCTGAAAGTAAAGTGTACTTCATTCTGTTTTTCCTGGCTAAACAGAGTTTCATCAACAAAGTCCATATCTCATTGTTCCTCAGTGCTGGTGTGGGCAGAACAGGTGTGTTTATCGCTCTTGACCACCTTATTCAGCACGTCAGAGATCACGACTTTGTGGATATTTATGGCCTGGTGGCTGAACTCCGCAGCGAGCGGATGTGCATGGTACAGAATCTGGTGAGTGCAATTCAAATACATTTATGTAATGTATTCCTGTGGTTGAATTTCGCAACCGAGAGAGAATAAACAAAAGACAAAAAAGGGGTATTATACAGTATGTTGTGTTAAGTTGTTCCAGTCCACTGAAGAATCATCAAAGACTCACAAATGGCGGTCTAGTTGCCCTACTTTAAAAACACAAATCCTGTCCTGCTGTGATCCCATCCCCACGAGGAAACATTTAGTAAATTATTGTATTGCGAAATGAAAGGATCTGGCAGTGGATTAAAGACAAATGCTGAGCAGGATTCCCCCCTTGAAACAGCATGAACCTATCCTAAAATTACCCGATTCAGTCATTAGTTGCAGAGCAGTGGTGTGTCTCTCGGTGTCTGCAGGGACCCTTTGCCTAGTGCCTGTGCTTTTCCTCAGTTTTATGGTTTTATTATTTCTAGATGTTCTGTGCATTTCTTTTGCCTGTGAAGTATTAGCCTGCAGTGTCTGCAGCTGCAAGAGCTGCTTGATTCTTTGAGACAGCAGTGTTCAGTGTGCCAGACAGCTAGCTGTTAGCATGGTAGTCCAGTCATGTACGAAAAAGAACGTTGGCTTTACGAGGCCATCATTTAGATGAATTATTTTATAACAATAGCCGTTGCAGACAGCTTTAAACAAGCCCACATTTCAACACTTTTATCTGAAACACTTATTGTCAAAGTGAAAACAAAAGCAAATGTTGACGATATTTTAAATGTAAATCAAATCTTCATACTTCCAGGAACTTGCTTTGCTTTCCATTGTTGGGCACCTACATGTTATTTATTACAATAAAATGACAATGATTGACCATTTTAACAGGCGTTTCATATGTCTCCACATCCACCAGATCACAGCAATAAATAATGTGAATAAATCAATATTTAATAAAGCTATGAAGTCAAGAGGCAGATTGTACAAACACATTTGCTTTAAATTCAGCTTTAGTAGGTACAATGTGACACATCACAGGTAGACTAGTAAAATAAATTGTTGTTGGGTTGAGGGGAATTCATTACTTTCTGTACATACCAGCTTCTAACAGTATGATAAATGATGCAGGCCTTAGTTGAACCAGTGACTTGGCCTAGCTCCACTCATTCAGTGGTTGGGCCAGCTCGGTCAGGTCTGCTCAGGTCCTCTCCTCGTGTCAACAGCCGTCCACTGACCTCAATTGGTTTTGGTTCATTTAGGTTAATTAAATAGACGCAGATAGAAAGTAAACCAGATTCCTTCAGGGGTGAAGGTCATCATCCATTGCCCGTCACGGTCCAAACAAAAGAGTTGCTCTGTGCGTTCATCTGATGCATGCCAGTCTCAAGTGTCCATCTCTCTCCACTCAGCCAGAGCAGCAGTCTAATGAGTATGCTCTATGAGCCAAAAAACAGGAGCAAGCCTAACCTTTTTTAAGCAGTGAGACACTTTTATTTGACTGGAAATCTATCTTGAAATATGATATCAAGTAATAATGTTCAACTATTTTAATCTCTGTAAATCAGCTCTGATACATTAGTGTCCTGAAAAAGAGATAAAGTCTTGAATCAAGTGACAAAATATTGATTTACATAGAAGCAATCCAAAATGAATTTGCCAGTATATATATATATATATTTTTTTTTTTTGCTTTTATCTTTCCAAAGACAGTTGGACTCAAATCAGGGTTGTTGTAATGAAATGCTCAGCAGCATAAGCCAGTAGGAGTCAATTCTACACCAAATACATTTTATGGACAATTGCTCAGTGTTTGTCAATGTGTACGTGTATGTGCGTGTCAGGCCCAGTACATCTTCCTGCACCAAAGTACACTGGAACTTCTAAACAACAAAGGCAACAGCCAATCCATCTGGTTTGTCAGCTATTCAGCTCTGGAGAAGATGGACTCCCTGGATGCCATGGAAGGTAAACAACATATAAACACACTCACATGCACCCACATACTTGAATAAACACACACTCCCCACAGCAAAGTGCTCACTCCACACATTTGTACTGGTCTTCAGGTGATGTTGAGCTGGAATGGGAAGAGACCACTATGTAAAAGACTGACTGAGGGGACACCTTTGCCTGGGAGAGAATGAGGCCTGTTGGGAGGCAACCTGTGCACAGACTCTGGACCGGTCGCCTCCACCACACCAGTTTAGAGGAGGGATGAGGAGGAACAGGAAGCGAACAGCACTGTTTGAACTGAACGATCTGTCAGTCAACCAAGACTTTGTTGCTCCACTTCCACCCACTTCTCAGTACAGTCCCCCATTTAATGAACCTCTTGTCCACTTGTTTTCAAAGCGAGTGAGAGAAACAAAAGGGAGACAGTGACAAAGCATTTCAGAAACAATGGGGAGAAAAGAGCGAAGCGGTGAGCTGATTGTGATAGCTCTATCACATTTGTAAGCCTACAGATACTTTGCACAAATTGATTTCACTGAGTATTGTAAGTATTATGTTGATATTGCGGATGTTTTTGTAAGCTAATTTATTCAGCCAAAGCGGTGTTTTATTTTCAATCTCATTTTAATCCTGACTATGTTGAAGTGTTGGCAGCATTTCTGTTTTGTTTATCCTTTCTCAAGAGTGATTTGCAAAAATAAAAGGAACTTGTATTTTTTTTTTCTCTGGCTATGATACTTAACCCTAAAAACACTTGAGAACTCAAATGTAGCCGTTTTGTCAATGCTATATGAAATTACAAATTACCAACTTGCTTGTCATATTGTTTAGAGGATAGACTCAGCCTCCATGGAAAATGATGTAATCTAAATCGTACACACACACACACATGCAGACTCAGTACAACACACAACTTGACATTCCACAAGTACAAGTCAGATTCAATATTGCTTTCTCATTCTTTAATGAATGAGTTCAGACCCACTGTGCTGGGAGGACACTGGAACACCTGTGCAGACTGATTTCCCATAAGCGCCTTCATTCCACCGTCCTCCCTGCACACCTGGAGCACATTCATTCATTAGAGAGGTCGGGAGTGAGACAGATGCAGACATTGTGGAAATGATTCCAGCGTCAACACACACACAGACACACACACACACACAGACTGACAGTTCAGGACCGAGAGTAAAAACTACTTTATTCTTTCATTCTCTTTGAACAGAAAAAAAATTAGAAATATTCCATTAGTAAACATGTTGATCTTTAAGAAATCTCCCTTTTAGAAATATTGTGAGGGTGCAAAGATTAATGACAGTGAGGATGCAGAGTGGTGCGTCTCCATGACAACCATGGAGAAGGCGGAAGGAGGGGGCGGGGGGGCGGGCAGAAAGGAAGTAGAGGAAGAGGAGAAAATGACATCAATCAGCCCAACATGCCCTGATAATAATGATACAACATATAATTAAACTGCCTGTGTGTACTGTAAATGAGAGAAACAAAAAACAATATCATGCTGTATAGTACAAGTCAGTCAGAGTTCACAGTAAACAAAGTGGGGTTGTTTACTTGAGAAATCGGTCTCGAAGGTGATTCGAAGTGGGATTTGCTGTTGCTTTAGCAGCTATGTGTGTGTATGCACATGTGTGCGTGTGGTTGTGTATGCACATGTGTGCATGACCTGTGATTCACTGCACATACTCATCAATACAGCATAGCCCTTTACACACCTTACACAGGTGACACAGCCATCTCCTAATTATTCTATAATAATATGACTATAATTTCATGATGAATGTAGATCTGTATTAATATCAGTGTGTGTTACCATGGTAACTGGAGTGTGTTCTATAAAAGCTGCCTGTTTCCTGTCTCTCTTAGCAGTAGGATTTAGGACGCCCCCTCATATTAAATGTGAATAATAATAATAGCTATAATAATTATAATATTCTTTTTTTTTTTAAACTAGATTCTTCTCTGTACAAATACATACGTAGATACACACACTGGGCAAACCAATCACTTTTTCAGAATAAATCTATATTATCTATTTACAATATATCCAATATATTCTGTGGTGCAAAAGGTACAAGACATGTTTGGTGTGTCTCAGTTGGATGATTTGCAATCTGCTGTACAAACTGGCTCAAGCTTGAACCATCTACACTGGACAGACAACCCGATGATGAAATCAATAATTATTCCATGTTATTTCATCTTCAGTTTTCCCCCTGATTAACATTCAGTATATAAATGCAACTCTGCTTATATAACTTTCGGTGTACAAGGAAAAATATAATTCGTGAGAGGGGAGTGATGTTTTTGTGAGGTGACCTTGGTCTACCCTGTGTGGAGCAAATCATATACATTTTCAAACTAAAGCTAAGAGTTTTCCGGGCACACAAATATTGCCTAAATCTGAAGGTAACAACAATATTCACACTAGGTAAACCCATTAGAAGTAAATGTGCAGCAGGAGAAAGGCTTCCATCTGGCTATTGTAGCCTTGTTTGGGATTAATTACCAGCCATACTCCCTGCTGCCCATGAGTAAGCAGACTGAACACCGTACACAAGCACGCTGCTCTCAGTACAACTCAGATATTACATGTTACAGTGCAGCAAATAATCTCCTGAGCTCTGTGGGAGCAAAATGCCACATAATCAGGGCAGTCACACACTATTGTGACCATATCGTCTCTCACACAAGTTTAGCAAAACACACAACAATGAAGCACAGAAAAGTATGATTGTCTTCAGGATGTGGTTTTAGGATGATTTAGTGAGTAGCAACATCCTTGCTAACTGCACTTTACTGCACATGACAGAGATGCTAGAGCAATTTACCTTCTTTTTTGGCCTTCTGCCTCGCACACTGATTATCTGTTCCCGAGAAGATGAAGGAAACAAATAAGCTGGTACTCTTGTTTCTTCACATTATGCAGAGATGAGGGGGGAAAAGATTGCGGTGAGGAGAAGCTAGATTAGCTCTGCTGAAATGATTCTTCACGGAGAGCGGTATCTAACACTGAAAACCTGGACCAAACAAAGAGGTGTGAACTTAACATCAATATCCTGAAAGAGAACAAAACAAAACAGAGTTTTGTTCTTCATATTTAAAGCGATCCCTTGTCCTTTCAGCGCTGCCAGAGTTTGCTTTGTCTGACGATGCCCCTCAGTTTCAGTCAAAGCTCACAGACACGTTTGTTGGAGAGGTGACATTTAAAAAGCAAGTCACAAGATCTTTTAAGAGTGTGATATCTAGACAGACAACACCTTCAGCTACCGGTTGACATGTTGGAGACAAAAGAAAGAAGAAAAGTTGTCTTTCAGAAATGGCATCAAAACTACTCCATGTTCAGAAACACCGCCACTCAAGACTATGAATAGATTCTTGTTGGTTTCCTTTTCCTTTGTTTTCCTTTTCCTTTTACTCGACTCATGCAGTATATTCCTCTTTTTTTTTTTATTAGCAATGCTTTAATCTTACCATTCAAAGTGAGTCAGCTAGTGCTCCAGCATGTGTCTGTTGCTGCATGTGAGTGTGAGGCTTGTGTCTGGGCCCCAAGGTTTGTAGAGTAGCCGTCGACTCAGACGATGCTGCGGGAACCGCTGGAGTTGCGCCTACGGGTGAGAGGCAGGGTGTGGTGGAAGGGCATGGGTGAGTCAGGGGGACAGAACTGGTGGGGGTGGTTGTAAGGTGGAGGTGGAGGCGGCAGAGGAGGTTGAGGGCCATCCCCCTCTCTGACGTGCACAGGTGTGGACATGGCCGACTGGATGAGCTGATGGGTTGCCGGGCCTTGGCTGAGAAAGGCCTCCATCCGCCCTCGCCCACTCTGGTCCACAACAATCACCTTGACAATCTGCTGACATTGGATGAGTGTTTCTGGCCGGAGATCTCCAGGCTGGATGGAGCTGAGCAGGGTGGGTGGCGCAGCCAGGGCCAGAGGCGTCGACTCAATGCTGGGCTGGCTCAGTTGATAGGTCTGCAGCCTGTTGTGAATTGACACCTAGTTTAGGAACAGTCAGAGAACGCATGAGGAGTTACCAGCCTGAACGCAGCCTCTACGCAGCCCTCTGGTGTTTTACGCACATGGGCATGCAGGCATGCAGGCATGCAGGTAGGTAGGTAGTGTGCAGAGCGAGCACATGCAAAATACACACACACACGCCAACTCTTTTTCTCTCAATCATGTTTTACACACACTGACCCAGAAAGTAAGAAGAGATTTTGGTGAGAGGTTGTGGCGGGAACATTTTTGGATATTGTGTGTGTGTGTGTGTGTGTGTGTGTGTGTGTGTGTGTGTGTGTGTGTGTGTGTGTGTGTGTGTGTGTGCGCAAACATGGTCAATGAGTGGCAGGATGTGAAGCTTAAATTCAGAAAGGAGTGTCAGGAGAGGAGAGAGGTGACACCGAGGGCGGGGTGTCTCCCTAACACACTTACTTACAAATCTAAAGGACTGACTGAGAGGTAGGAGAGAGGAGAAAGAATGGGCAAAGGAATAAAACAGAAGAAAATGCAAAAGAGGAAAACAGCCTCTATCACTACGCTTCGTTAAAGGAAGGGGACACACACCCACCCACACACTCGACAGACTGATAACAGTATCAAGCTTGTCTGGCTTTGTAGATGGTATTCTAGGAGCCAGCCAGGCTCGCAAAGGCTTATACAGTAAGGCTGGCAAGCAGCAGCTGATGAAAGACGGGATGCTATATAGCAAGCAGAGTGGCTGCTGATCCACTCATAAGGCACAGAAACAGACTGTTTGTAGCGCCACTACAGCAGACTCCTCTCAGCGGCCTTTGCATCCGTGGCTACACAGTGGGGATGGGCCTCAGGCGGAGCTCTTTTAAAAGCAAAGCATAAAGCAAACTTTCTTTTCTGGGTGAGGCGCAGTCCCTATCTAACTGCGCACGCACGCACACGCACACACACACGCACACGCACGCACACACACACACACACACACACACACACACACACACACACACACACACACAGCAGGGCAAGCAGGCACTTACCTGAGGGAGATAGGAGTGACTTTTGCACTTACCTCGACTGTGTTGTTGTTGCCGGTTTTATCGTACACATCCTGTTGGCCTGTAGGTGTAACAGGTCCATTTGTTAGTCAACAGGCAGATTTAAGCTTCATATACATAATGTTATAAACAGATAAATAGTTCCTTACGCAGGGGACTCATTTGTTTAAAGGAACAGTTCAGTATTTTGGGAATACGCTTAATTTATTTATTTCTGAGAGTGAGATGATATCACCTGGTTCTGTCCAAAGTAGAATAAAATATCTAAAGATAAAGGTTTGTTAAGAGTTTGGGAAACGAGTAGATCAATACCTCTCTCATGTCTGTCTAGTAAATATAGAGCTGGATGCTATCTTAGCTTAGCATAAAGAACAAAAGTAAAGAGCTAGCCTGGCTCTGTCCAAAGGCTACAAAACCCGTCTACCAGCACCTCTAAAGCTCAGGGATTAACATGTAGCTTGTCAGTTTTATCCATACAAATACATCTGTGCACAAAGAGAAATGCAAAATCTAAAATTGAAGGTTTTGCTGGAACTAACTAACCTTTTATTAATACAAATGTGACAATTATAGAAACGTTATGCCCTCTGATCATCATCCACTCCTTTTTAACATTTATTTTTCAGCGTGGTGGGCTTTTTCATGCACCCTTCTTCCATTAAGTTCTCCTATTTTCTACATTGCCTTGAGTAATGTATGCATTGTTATGAGTTATGTATGCAGTGTTTTGCATTTTATGCTGCATGAGCAAAACTAGCACCTGAGGGGGAGCCGTGTCCTGTGTGTGTGTCCACTTGCCCGCCATTGGTGTGTATGCCATGTGGCTGGATGCCTTGGTGCCTCTCCAATTCCCCTACAACCCAAAAAAAGAGATTGAAAGCAGCCGTAAACAGTAGTATGTGTTTGTTTGTTTGTTTGCAGTGTGTGTTTGTTTGTATATGTTGAGGTGTGTGCTTCACTTACACTGTATGTGTATCTGCTCCATCTCGTTGACCTCTGTTATAGCCTCTCTGAGCTCCTCTGCAAACTTCCTGAGTTCTTCTCCACTCGGGGAGCAGAAACTCACCAGCTGCTTCTTCTCTGAGGTAAACGGGCTCAGCATCGTGATGCCATGGGCGTAGTCTGAAGAGAAACCCCATCAATGTGTCAAAGGGAAAAATAAAGCGCTTTTACCATAACTTTAACTGTAAAAAAGGATGCAATATTTTCAAAACACGTCAGTATTACAGCTTTTACTTCAGTTTCTGTTGGCAGCAATGGCTTTTTTAAAGATTGCAACTAAGGGTTTGCAGAAATATTAGAAAGCTCATTCGTACTGAAGATCAGTAGTTTTCTATTTTACTTTGTATGCAAATACATTTAGCCCTACCTTCATGAAGCGCCATCATCAGCTACATTTGTTATGTGTCCAACAATTGATTTAAGATTATTAGCACCATTAGCTGCTAGCCACTGGCTCAGTTGTCGCCATGTTGAGAGCTGTGTGGAGGCAATCCTGTCTTAATATGTATAGTAAATATATGCAAAGATGAACAATTTCAGTCAACCTTTTCTACTGAACAGGCTCTGGTTTTTAACAGATTTGTATTGTTTTTAAATTAAATTAGCTTTTAAACTGGCTACTTCGACTGGCTAGTCTCGCATCTCAAGTTGGTAATTAGAGTGTAAACAATAAGCTGCGCATAGACAAGGAAATCTTAGCTCAGAGATCCGCTGGCTAGACCAAAACATGACAGCTAGCTCAACATTTTTCCAGCACGAGGGTGGAACTGTACTGAGAACAAACTGCAGCAGAGTGAAATAGCATCTCACATTCATTGCTGAAGAGGTGAAACTGCATTCCCAGAAGACCCATAGCTTTACAGAAGGTGTATGAGGCCGAGCTTTTCTTCTTGGGACACAGCTTCAGGATCTACAGTCGGGACACATGACACACACACAACATGGCGGAATAAACAATATGTCTGATTATGTATGAACTAGCAATAAAATGTGGTTTCAGTTGCATAGAGTATTGTAGCGAGTCACTGAATAGAGGTTCCTCACCAGCAGCAGGTCATTGAAGAGGAAGACCTCTCTCTGGAGCTGGGACAGTTTCTGTTTATGAGGCTTGTTGGCGTCAGGTACCTCAAACAGACGACAGCAGCACACCAGACGTCTGTGGGGCACAGCGAGGATCTACAGAGGCCAAGTTAAAGAGATGGAGATGACAGATTGAGAGGACGGACTGCTGAAATAATATTAAGAATACATGACACAAGAAAATAGGCGACAGTACAAACAGCTCGCCGAAATGAGAAATACTCAAGGAAAGACTTGCAGACAACAACACACATCACTCACAGTTTTGAGGCCCAGGATGGACTGCTCCACGCGGCTCACATAGGTGACGTGGTCTTCGTTGGAGCGGAGCTCTCGTTGTTGGATCCTCTCATAAATGCCTGCCACCATCTCTCTGGGGATGTCAGCTCCATCATCCACACCTGAGGGAACAATAGTCCAGAAAAAGTAGCAGTGGTCACTATCAAGATTAGAAGGACTCTGAAAGCCTCCCGCCGCCCTTAGATGCTGTGGCTACGCCTGTCAAGCCTTCCATTTTTGCACGGCACATGCAGTTTACAGTGATAACGGTAACGGATATATAAAAACAACGGCTCCTTGACCTCAGACAGCCACGTTGATTTTATAAGCTGTAGCTACCTAGCTAATTATGCTAACTTAACTTTAAAAAATGCCGTCTTTGACTGACTTGTACATGATTCCAGCTGCCATGTTTGACAACATTCGTGGTGAGTTTAGTTTCAATTTTGGATACTCGACAGACGTTCACTCCGGGTCCTGCAAAGTCTTCTTCAGCCATGGATGTATTCACCCAGTGTTGGCAGACGGACGGTTAGCTCACCTGCCCACCCTCGCAGTTAACAGCTTGCGGTTGATTTCAGGTCCATCACTATCACTTTTATGCTGACTTTTTTTTTTCTATATTAGTGAAAATTATCATTAAAATATGCTGGTTTTGGTCCCATGTACTTATTTGTTATAAGTGTATTATGCATAAATGTTTTTTATTTAACTTTTTTTCAATAGCACCCATATCCTATGACCAATTCACTACAAAACGATGCCACTATTAAAATATATATTCAATTAACATGTATCTTATGAATGTTTGAATTATTCACAGATGTTAATTAAACAAATTCACTGTGCGGATGGGAAGATTAGTAGCAGCCACAGTCGAAGTTGATAGGGATCCAAATACACTTAATAATCATTGAATTTGAAACTGACTGTGTGGCCTTTTAAAAAAAAAAGATGTAATTAGTTGTTTTTCATTGAGGGTTTTGCAGCTGAGAACATTTGCTTTTATGTCAGTATGTGTGCAGTCATTTTGTCCTGGTAGCTGTGAAGCAGCACACAGACATCCTCACTGAAACCTTTTCAGCTCACAAATTAAAACTCCATGAAAAACGATATTTCAAATGATTTTATAGTGTTTTTTTTTACTTCTTTGAGTTCTGGTAGATATAAATGTAACCATTCAACCGCTGGACGGAGACCTTGTTTAGAGCCTCAGGTGATGAGATGCCTCTGGAAACTCAAGCTCATATTGTGAAAATCTGATGCTAAGTGAGCCTCAATTAAATGGGTCAATGCCACAGTCTCTGGAGCAGAGCTCTGAGTTAATGATATCAGGAATCTCCTCCTGCACAGTTGATGGTTTTCTTGATGGTAGCTAGTGGAGGCAAGCACCCACCGCCTCTTTGAGTAATTTCACTTGAAGAGGCTGTCACTCAAAAGACTGATAGTAAGGTTGATAAAAGAGTGCTTGTTGTAAAACTTTGACTTTTTCTGCCCTCTGCGATCTTTTTTGTCCTCCGTTTTCATTCTGGAATATTTCTTGCATGGATCTCCTCATGATCGGCAGTAAAATGTTTGAAATGTGCATGTGCATGTTTATACATGTGGTTACTATATATAACCCATGTTAAGCTCTCTGCTCATAAAACCACTTGTCATAAATGTTGAAACATGTCAGCCAGCCATTTTACCCCCCCACGCTCCCTGAGATGACACATGCACACAGCTTATATATAAATACACACGTTATCTCTGTCAAACATGCTCATACATGTATTCGGACACACTAACCTCTTAGGTTGCGTATGAAGTCATCAAGGCCCATTTTGCGCTGGGGTTTGATGTTCGGTGAGTACATGTCAGTGTTGAGGAGGACCACAGCAAAGGCCAGGATGAAGATGGTGTCTGGGTTGTGAAACTGCTGCACCACATCAGGATTACACATACAGTACCTCTGGCTGTGGAGGGGAAATAGGACAACAGAGTTATATAGCTTAAGTGTGACACTTTTCTATCAAGTCTTGGTCTGAATTCTAGGCCACTCTATTATAGACCCCAAAAATGAGATTTTGTAGGTGAGACACTGCAAGTACCACTCCCAGTTATTCAAATATCTTTCATATCCTGAGAAGTTTATTGCTTTTACTTGAATAACAGCATGTACTAGCTGACACGTTTTCTCAGGTGCAATACAAAGAAATCAAATATGGCACAAAGTAAATAAGATTGCAAAGTCTTTGCTAGCTTACCACACGGTCGGTGTATAATACAAAAAAGAAAAACATACAAACCACACTGAATATAATAATATCCATTGTACTGTTACCAAATAATCACATAAACCAATCCAGCCAGATTATGTTATTCATAAGGATCCTATTCAGTATGTACATACAGACATGTACGGGCCAGCTTTACATCAACACAAAATCATATCAACAGAGTGAATATGTTAATACACTGAGCATCATGTTTTAGGAAAGTGGGATTTTACTGCAGCGCTGAAGTGAAATCACACGCTCAGTTGGCTCTTAATCAAGTACACCTTGCTAAAACTAATGCACTCTAATACAATAAATCACACCTTCGTGAAGCTTTTAATATTCATATGATCTAATATGCTGTTAAATTGTATTGCTTAATACTAAAAGGTGTTTCTAATATTTTTCAATCCCATTTGAGGGCATACTGAAAATTAGCATCATCTCTTAACACCCCTGTATCTTCAGGCTCACAGAGCCAATGTTTCAAAACTCAATGACGCTCTCTATGACTTTGTTATTGTGCTCAACTGCACTCCCAAAATATCCCCTCAGCTCGAACAACAAAATCAGGGAGGGCATCGTTAAGAGAGACCGGTGCAAATTGATGAGGTTATAAAAAGCAGTTATTATGAAAAGTTGCTTATTCCTGCATTGAGATGGACATATTCCGACTGATTTTATTAAGGCCGATGTCTCACCATAGAAGCTGTAGCATTTTTTTATTCTGACTAACTGACTCATAAACAGACTGACTGACTGTAACTTCTATTCAGATGTGAGGGGCACTCTACCATGAAACCATGAGACTGACAGGAGACAGGAGTCATTTGACAAAATGCCACTGCCCTAGGTGGGGTAACGCTGCCCAGTCTGCATTGGAGCCAAATATGCCATATTTGGACTTCCTTTGCTTCATCACTGCCCACAGGCTTCACAAACTCTCACTTGCAACCCCTCCTTACCCCATAGCTCCCTCCCTATCTTTCTTACTGTCACTTACACTTACACAGTGGGCCATTTTAGTTGTGGGAGGCTTTTATCTCTGCAGCCAGGCAGGATGCAGACATGGAGAGGGCTGCTCTGCTCCAGAGAACTATGTACTTGTCAGAGCGTATGCAAGCGAGAGGCCACATCTGAGACCTGCAACCAGAAAGCCTTTCCCAGACCCCAAACAAGATCTAAGACCAGAGTACTCGTAGGGCATCAATTGACTGCAGCCCAGTTCAGTGGCTGTTTGAGGGAAAATAGATCCTGCTTGGCACACACACTGCTACAGATGTAATATGCACACAAATAGACACACAGAGGCACAAACGAGCCTCCCGATTTCACATCTTGATGTAATTCTGCAGCAAATTCATCAAAAACTGAAAGCAAGGCAAGATATACTGTGTGAGTGTGTATGTGATAGCTAATGGACATGTGCATGGATGTGTAGTGCATATGTGAGCAAACAGTTCGAGTGATAAATAAAGCTTTGGTTAGGCCTATGCATGTGCGTGTTTGTTTGTGCTTCATTCACGCATTTTCATTTTCAAGCACGGATCTCCGTCTTATGTAACCATTTCAACACTAGCTCCAGATCTCTTATCTTCATATCTGCATATGAATGTTGCATGCCAGCTGGCACAAATACCGCTTCGTAAAAAATAACTACTCACGACAAGAGTACGACGCGCTTCAAACAGATGACATAACAACTGTTACGTAACAGACATGGCATTGGATGTCTGGCTGTCCCGATAAAAGCCCGCTCTTTTCTGACCTATACTCACAGTTCCCTGCTGCAGAGAGTGTGGTCTCAGATCACTGATGAATTTGTAATCTGCACCCAGGGGCTTGGCACGTATGATTGAGTGAGTTGTGATTAACTGATGACCTCGGTGGGTGTTCTGATTGGCCCTCAAATCAGAAGCAGAGAGGGAATGTGGCATAATTGCTCCTTTTGCTCTTTTTCCTCACCACTTTGTGCCCATAGTAAGAACCCACTTTCCTTAATAGATAGGGCTGATGATCTATGTTTTACCATCGACCAAAACCAACAAATCCGTCTAACAAGTATTGCTTATGAATTTACAGCCTGCTATAGCAATTAAAACACATCAATGCCAGAAATCAAAAGCCACACATTTGTACTGAGTGACATGTGCCTTTACGATGATGGACATTATGATGGACCTGGAGTTTATTTTGAGTCAATCCTACATACTCATTAATTTAAGTCTGATGACAGCTGCTATAAATACTCACCAGAGCACGAAATGAGTATTAATCCGCGGCTGAAAATAGTCCTCAACATATGTGCTATTTATTTCTGTCAGAGTAATGTTTGATAAAAACTACAGTGCCCAGCCGTTTAAGGACATAAAAAAACAACAACAAAAAACTATAAATTTGTGCCACACTAGCCGGTGTCTCGTGTGAGGTCAATGTTGATCTGAGGGCCAGTCTACCACTTTGGTCCAGGTTGAAATGTATTTACTACTGGATTGTTTAGACATTCATGTGCCCCTCAGCATGAATTGAATGACGTTGGTGATTCTCTGACTTTTTATCTAGTACCATAATCAGATCAAAATGCAAATTTGTCCCAAAACTGTCCTGACTGTAGACTCTTAATCTTAAAGGTTTAAGTCGTCAGTAGGAAACAATGGACTTGGTGCCAAGTGCCACAGACAGGGAACGACAGTAGGAAAGTACTGAGAAAAGGCCTAATATATGGTTGGTTTTGCATTATCAAAAGGATAATAACTATAATAATAAAATAATGACAACATAAAGCCAAAGTTAACAGACCACAAAAAGACAAAGTTAGCAGCTCAGACAAACAAAGTCCATACATCGTGGATGCAGAAATGTGTTGAAAGACCATTAACATGCAGAGCATTTTCTATGGCCATATTGAATTATACAAGCAACTTAGTGCAATTCAGAAGGACATCTTGGTTAGTGAGTTTAAAGGGGCAGTGGCTCAACTGATGGCATGGTGGTGACATTGTCGATAATCCTCAGGCAAAAAGCAGCACATCAGCAGAGGGAGATTCAATGTATACAACATTGCAACCAATTACTCTGAAACAGAAAACAATGATGGCCATTTTTTGTCCTGGGAGCAATCTTTAAATATTACCAGGACATCTCAAGGGCAGTGTCAGCCAGAGGATAAGGAGTCAATTGCAGCTCCTATTTGTCCGGTCACTTCTGTCTGTTTTTGCCTCAAAGACCGTTCAGTCAGAAGGTACAATTGCATCATTAAAACCCTGTTTCTGTCCAGGAGTTTGTTAGAGGCAAAGTTGGACAGTCCACTAAAAGGTACAAAGGGAGTGTGCAAGCTGCAGTAGGTCTCTCAAGGTCCTCTTAGTATTACAATAAGTCTTTTTCAGATGGCTCACTGGAGGGCAAGGCACAGTACCAAACATGCAGTTTTACACAATTCAAGTGTGATTTTAGAAAATGGACACATAACTATCATGCAGAGAGCCTGAAGATTTGTCTAGAAAGTACCATCCAGGGGAGAAAGTTGTGAAATAGAGCATGTATTTTTGTTCCACTGATTGCCTGCAGCTCAGATCATAGCTCAGATTGGCTGACAATCAAACACTGCTGGGTTAAGTCAAAGGTTACAGACAATCAGTCTAATTTGTTAATGATACACGGCTTTGGTTACATCAGAGCCTGCCACAGCGAGCTGGCAGAACCAGTTAAACACTACACAGTCGCCCTATTAGTATGCCATTCTGGATACGTGTGTTACCCTAAGGCTGCGAGATGAGATCAGAAAATACTTTTCTATTTTATTGCAAAATATGTGAGCTTGGTTACATGTGTTGCATAAGTGGCCAAAGGCAAACGTTCTTTTCATTTCAAAAGGTTCAGAGTGCCCTTACCAGCCCCGCGAAGTCATGTGATGGAGTGTTGTTGTGTTGAACTCTGTTAAAAAATGAAGCCAGAGCCTGTTAGTCAGTGAAGCCTGGTTGTAAGCGAGTTGACAGTCTCACCTAAAGGCTTCGATGAGTCTCTCCACTTTCTGTGCTTCTCCCTGAACACGAACGTGAGCCTGGAACTTTCTGAGGGCTTCGTCGAGCTCCATGCCGGAGAAATCCATCTCATCCACAACACAACTATTAGGGGACAGACAGAGAGAAAGGAGAGAGACATCGGATTTTGTTACAGTGTGTCACTGTAATGAGAAGGTGTGTGTGTGTGTGTGTGTGTGTGTGTGTGTGTGTGTGTGTGTGTGTGTGTGTGTGTGTGTGTGTGTGTGTGCATCACACTATGCATAACCAAGTGCTGATGGCAAATCTTCCTCTTACAGTCATACCTCCATTACAGAACCACTGACCTGGAAGACGCACATAGAGACAACATGTTTGCACACGCACACACTTTGTGCAAACATCAATAGGGAAGACAGGGTCTGATGATGGGAGATAAGAGGGAAGGAAAGAAAGGGATGAGAGGGCGAAATAATGAAATGCAAAGAGCAAGGGGGCAAAAGAGAGGTACATGAAAGGCTGAGGGCAGGCGGAAGCAATGGAAGAAGTGCGTGTGCATTTATGCGCACATGCCTGTTTGTGTTCATGCACGTGTGTCTATGTGTCTGAGGGAAAGAAAGCGAGGATGTGTGCTTGTGTGTGTGTGTGTGTGTGTGTGTGTGTTCAGTGCAGTGACCTATTTCTACAGTCTCTGCAACAACCTCAGCAAAAAGCCTCTCTATCGTGGATCTCTGTCTACACTGGTTGGATTAAAAAGGGTGAGTGTGAAGGCATTAAGTAAATGCGTGTTTTCATGGATGTGCTGCATTTATGCATGCAAGTGCTGCATGACAAGTGTGTGTGTGTGTGTGTGTGTGTGTGTGTGTGTGTGTGTGTGTGTGTGTGTGTGTGTGTGTGTGTGTTATCATGTGTTTATGTCTGGTTAGGTTCCAACAGCTAGTTCTATTTTAGGTATTTTAAAATACCTGAATCCATTAAAGTCAGAGTCAAAGTCTCTTATTTAATCTTTTATGTCCTCTCTTTTTTAGTGGTAAAGACCAACATACAAAACATCCATTTAAAGTGAATTTATGACCCTAGAAGATACTTAGATACAATTGAAAGCTCCATAACTGCTATTAAATGGACCTTGGGGTGGGATTTTTTTATCGTAACTGCTGTTTCTAAGGTCCTAACGGAAATTTGATCATTAACTTTAAAGTCAGCATGGATGATAAGTCCTAGAGGTGCTCAGAATAATTTAAAGTTTGAACATCTCTAAAATAGTGGCAATAAAGCAAAGTCTACTTGCTAATGAAGACCATGTCATATGATGGAATCCTCAAGAACTATTAATTGAGATTTGTATGTCGAGTATGTGGCGTCATTTAGTTCAGAAACAAATTCAGTTTCCCATTTTGAAATACCGTAAACGTCGGGTTACAAGCCGCTACTACCTTCGGTCAGTGTCCCCGACAGCTCCCTGCTGTAGCCAGCTGGGGCTCCTGCTAGCGCTCCGTCACTTCCCCGCTAACTTCCGCTAGCTCCCCGAAAACCACCGAAGGTAGCGGGACCAGGCTCGACACCCGACTTGGGCAGAGGGAACGCGGGCAGTAGCAGCAGCAGCAGGCAATAGCAGCAGCAGTGGCCGGTAGCAGCAGAAGCTAGCAGCGCTAGCTAGCATTGCTACTAGCTTGCTACAGCGGGGACACTGATCAGCCGTAGGAGCAGCTTGTAACCCGACGTTTATGGTAAATAATCAATTATACAAGAACTATACATGTACAAACGTAAAATAGATAAAGGTACAAACATCAATGTTAAAATCAACTGGTAATGGCTTCTGTGTCTCTGGATGAGCTTTCTAAAGTCTGAGAGAATAACCCTGATGATGTCATCACGGTCACCTCGGCATGGGTTTGGAAACTATGAAATTGTAAAAGAAAGCCTGCGTTTCAAACTAGAAGTATGGAGTTTGAAAGAAGTGGACGTTTACTATTCAGGAAGAGTCAAACAAAGAGAGACTTTTGA
Source organism: Myoxocephalus aenaeus (assembly GCA_038501785.1). NCBI lineage: Eukaryota > Metazoa > Chordata > Actinopteri > Perciformes > Cottidae > Myoxocephalus > Myoxocephalus aenaeus. Next base: position 11,018,290 of record JBAMJR010000350.1, on the reverse strand, counting down.
GTTCCGACATTTGTTGGAGCTTGAACAGCAGGGAGCAAGAGTCAAAATATCTCTGTCTCTGCTGCTTTGACTTTGACCGTTTGACCATAAAGTCCCCCAAATAGATGCAAGTACAATATTAAATCAAGAGTTCACTCCATTAATGGCTTCAAACTGATCTATAAAGTATAAGTGAGTAACTTATCAACATTAATAAATCCAGTAGTTACAAATAAGTCTTCTCCATGAAAACTGAGGAAACTCCACTAATGAAGTCCATGAGATGCAGCTGAAAGCTAAAAAACAGCTAGTAAATGGATCTTGAGTTAAGATTATTATTATAAAACCTGAATAGATGCAATAGGGAATTCAAAGGCATTTGAATTTGATGACAGGACTCATTACAGGAAACCCAACCAAGTATATATCTGTATGTGATGAGTACATGTACAAATAATCAGGACTCACTCAAGGACATCTCTGTTGAATTGCAGTTTGCTGTTCCCCAAGAACTCTCCAATCATCTGTCTGCTCAGGCCCTTCCTCTGGAGCAGGAAGTGAGCCACTCCAATGGCTGTGTCCGGGACGAAACCACGCGTGATGAGGAAGTGGATGCCTCTCTCTGGGTTCCTAACCGCAGATAGCCAACAACAGAAAAAGCATATAGTGTTAAGAGTTTAACAGCAAGTGTGCAATGTATTTGTGCGTTCAAGCAGATAGGTGTGTGGGCCTGAGTGAGAAATACAATGTGTAACACTGCATATAAGTGAAAGGGTGCTTAACATGTGTGTGTATGAAGGGAATGTGAGCGTGTGTGTGTGTGTGTGTGTGTGTGTGTGTGTGTGTGTGTGTGTGTGTGTGTGTGTGTGTGTGTGTGTGTGTGTGTGTGTGTGTTAGAGGAAAGAGAAAGAAGAGTGCGTTCAAGCGCAAGAGCTGTTAGCTCTGGACTTCTGGATCAGGCCCACTGTCACTGATGCACATGAGTTAATTTACGTTAATTTGTATTAACTAATAATAAGTGCAGGCCAACCGTGGGCTCTATTTATAGACATTGAGAGGCTCTCACATTGTCCATGACCTCCTTGACTGCCTCTCCTCTTCAACCGCATTTGCCCTATCTCTCTCTTTCACTCTTCATCCCTCGCCCTCCTCTCCAACTCTTTTTTCGTTGACATCACAAGATGGCACTGAACACGCAGCTCCTCCCAAAAATCACAAACACTAATGAGCAGCTGCTTAGAGCAGTTTTGCAGGGCTGTTGGAGATTTGTTAGACACAAACAATAATAAGTGTACTGTGAACCCTGAGCTAGAGGGTGCAGAAATATTTCGTTGTGTGTGTGTGTTTGTTGCGGGCCCACTACTCACACATTGAAGAGGTTGAGTCCTATACGGTAGAGGCGTTTGCGGTGTGTGTCTGTGGATAGAGTTGGCGAGCGACAGGAGGCTGGATCCTGGCAGCGGTCCCTGGGCAGAGAGACGACCAGGGCCTGCAGGGCCTCTGGGCTCGGACCCCCAGGGATCTGCTGAGGATGAGTGTAGTGGTACTGCTGGTACTGGGTGTAAATCTGAGCAGGCTGCTGGTTCGACTGGGCTGAGGTGGAGATAGAGGTGGAGGTAGAAGTGGATGTGGACCCAAGTCTGTCTGAGCCACTTTCCCCCTCCATTCCTCCTCCTAGAGCTGGCATTGCTGAGCCCCTCCTGGATCCTAGATCAGCCATTTCGAGCTCCTCAATGGGTGGAGGTGCAGGAAACTCTGGCTCCTCTGCAAACTGGCCATCTCTGCCTTCAGCCATCCCGCTCACAGAAGTCGTCCTGCTGCCCGGGTCTCCCGCGCCCGCATTGCCCAAGGAGGTGGTGGTTGTGGTGGTGGCGGTGGAGATGGTGTAGGAGCTATTGCTGTCGATATGAACAGTGACATCCCTGAAGGCCATGAGCAGCGAGCTGGCACTCCGAGGCAGACAAGCACTCTCAGCCGCTGCACGAAGGGCCCCGGGATCCATCAGTAGACCCTTCCCGTCTCCACCTTCCGACAAGCTCCAACCACGAAGGGCGTCATCAATTGACTGGGCCAAGGAATGAAGCTGCAAATATGATCATAGAAAATATACACTTCAAAACCAATTTAAAAATGACCAAATGACTCACTTTGACATTCCTAGAGCAATCCTGCTAACTTGCTTGGCTGAAAAACTATAATAAAAACCTTATTGCTTGATTTATTTTTTGGGACCAGTCTGCATCTCTAATTCAACTTATGGAAGCTGAATAATTATATAAAAACACTGACCTGGTCAGAGAAGCAGTCCTCCAGCTGTGTGAGTGTTTGTCCAGGGTTTTGAGGTGGGCCTGGGGCAGGAGGATGACCAGCTGCTGGGGCAGATGCAGGAGAAGGGGGCAGAGAGGTGGAGCGACATGGGGGAGGAGGAGGAGTTTTGGAGCGCAAGGGAATCTGTCCTCCTCCAGGATGCAGACTGTAACTGTGTCTCTGGGCTGCGTTTCGGTTTCGGCCTGAAGGACTTGGATGGCGCAAGGAGATGCGGCGGGGTAGCTTGCTCTCCGACAGAGAATTACGAATCTTCTGGAAGTTTTTGCTGAGCTGGTACTGACGGAAGGCCGTCTGGATACGACGGGCTGCCCGCCTCGCTATGAGATGGCCTCCATATTTCTGCTCCAACTCATCTATCTGGGGATAAGAGGAGAGAGTTATAGCGGGGGTGAGTTTAAATATCAAACATGTTTACAAGGCTCTAAAACTCACTGAAGACACTGCAAGAGTGATTGCAAAGCACACATATCATGATGCCATTGTGTGCCGATGTCTACAAAAGATCAAACGAATTTGAGCATTGCCTGAGACATGAGTCAGCACACTCACACCTCTCTTCTTAGAAGTATCCTTCTTAGTTATCTGTCCACTCTTTTAAAACCGCTAAGGGTTTATGGCATTAGACCCAAAGTAAACATCATCTATCATCATTCAACTGCTAATAATGGCTGAAGGGCCATGGGAAGGAGGATGGATGGGCTGTGACAAAGGTGATTTTGAGAAAATGAATAGAAAAGTAAACACCCGCACAAGCCTATTTCTGTTCCGTTTGTTGGCAGAGCAGCTCAGCCTAAAATCTCAGCTTCTTACAGAATTTTGCCCTCCTATATTTCCAGCAAAAGTGAGACGAAGGAGGGGGAGTCGGAGGCGAGGGAAGAAAAGACAGAGAGAGAGAAAAAGGAGGACAGCCACACATGTGCCAGTGTGTGTGTGTGTCTGCTCACACAAGCCTGTCCACAAAAAGTGCATGTGCACTCATGCACATACTGAGACACACATACACACTCACACAGCAGCAGCAATAGCAGTAGCAACAGCAGACCCTTCAGCAATTTGGTATGTGAAATAAAGACATCTCCAGCCACCAGGAGCAGTTATTAGCTGTTACCATGACAACCTAGCATCTTTTGCGTTGCTGTTGCTGTGACAGTGGAATTTCTGGTGTTCCTTTTCATGTCGACACAACAGACAGAAATAGATCTCAAAGGGAATCTTTTTTGTATCACAATGTCAAATGATCATCCTTCACACAGATCCTCATGTTAAAACAGGTCAAGGAGTCTGCATTCACTTGTGCTTACGGGCCACACACACACGCACACACACACACACACACACACACACACACACACACACACACACACACACACACTTGAAACAAAGAAAATCATACCTGTTTGTTCTTATTCTCAAGGCTGATCTCGTACTCGCTCGGTCCCTCTCTCTTGTTCCCCTCCACTTCCTGTCCTCCACCAGAGGATGTTCCATCCTCCAGGCTCAGCATCTGTCCACTGCCACAGAAATAGGAACAGAAAGCTATTAGTCCTCCCTCCTGACCTTCAAAACTCTGCCGTCATTGCAGTGGCAGGTCATCAGCCAAGCAGTGTTTGAGGAGGTCCATGCGGGGAGCAGCCAGCACAGAGTGATGTGTGGCTGAGGTGGCTCGGGGCGAAGGTGACTGAGTTTATGTGTCCAGTGTTGTTTGGTCAAATTTGTGGCTCCAATGCAAGTTACAGGAGTGAAATTATGGATATAAGATCAGGAATACAATATTTTTTAGTTAACTTGTGCTGTGACCAAAATCATTCCCTCCTTCACTATTTCCGACACACTAAAACTAATCAGTTTAGTTTATAGTCGGACTTGCCAAATACTCTGTAAAATATGTTCATCACAATTTCTCAGAGCCCAAGTTGAGATGGTCAAACAACTAGTAGCCCATAACTCAAAGATATAACACAGAAAATAACAACATATTCCCAAATTTTGAGAAGCCAAAAAGAGTGAATATTTAGCATTTTTCCATTAGTGAATTACTTTAACGATGAATCAAGTATTAAAATATGTTGATGATAAATTTTCTATCAAATAATTGATCTAGTGGTTCCAACCTTTTTCTGCGTGTGACTCCCTAAAACAAAGTGATATCTCCTTGCGACCCCTCGTCACAGGTTTCACGTCTAAATTATCAGCAGTTCAGTCATGGAGAGACTTTTTCTTCTCAGATTATTTCAATTAAATAATTCATTCATTCATTTGTTGATGCTCGTCTGAGTTGAAATTAAGGAGTATTTCACACAAAAAAATATATATATTGGAGAAAACATACACGTGTGGCAGACTTTTGTTTTCTGTGTGATCTACTTTGTTGAACATGTAGGTCCATCTTGAGACCGGACCCCTTGAGGGAGATCATTGTTAAGGGCACTTTACACATTACACTCTCCCAACAAGCAATGCTTTGATGTCACAGAGATCTTTCTGAGGCATTGTCAGCTTCACACCGTCAAAATGGTGCGCTGCACTCTTGGCAGATCCAAATATGTTCAGCGTACTAACAACGTTTTCTACGGAAATCAGAGCGAATTTTGTGTAAGAGACTCCAGAAGCTGATGTGTTTCCATGGCAATGACATACTTTGGATGAACATTTCCATGAAAGTTGTGATGAAAAGTATAACTTTCTGAGTCTCCTACATAGAAATGAGATTACCATTTTTTTTTATATAACATTTTTCTATATTCTGCTGAAAGGGTTACAGTATGAAAGCATATTCCTAATCAAGTAAAGTAACAGCATATAAGCATTCAAAAACACTGGAAGAAATGCAGGACAAACATGACTGGCAGAAAAAGAAGGAGAATAAATCAAACAAATTGAACTCATAAACAATAATTAATATAATATAGAAGCAACTGGAAGCAAAAGCAAAACAAATATACATTTGAATTCGGCCTGAATCTGTCTCAGAACTTAACAGAGGCTCAATGCGTCCCAGCCTCTTCTTAATCCATGTCCACCGATGGAAACATTTTCTTTTTCATGACAGCATTATAAAAAATCTGTGAAAGCCATAGCTTACCTAAGCAAATTACTGCCATGACAGAGCAGAAAATGTCCTTTTTACGCAAAGGTTGTTTTAGTAAAACTAAACAAAAAAAAGGTGTCTTGTGTCCAACATTTCTGGCATCAAACCACCTCTCAAAGATACAAAGCACCGCTATTCAGCACCTTTTATCCAGCCAAACTGGCCTGATGCAAGCATTGAGTATGGTCACATCCTAAGAGGTTTTATAACAGTGTGCAATTATGAGTGTGAGTGTGCATGATGTTGTGTGCTTGTGCAGTCTTTCTTCCACCCAGATAATGCTTACCGTTATAATTTTTTACACGAAAGGGACGAGTGCTAAACACGACTGGGGAGACTAAAAAGCCTGCTCATGGTTAAATAATGAGCTCATCACTAAAGCTCCTCTTTGTTTTCTTTGATTGCTGTTAAAGCAAATACTCTGCATACCCCAACCAAAAGTCAGAGATAGGGCCAGAGAAGCTTGGTCATATCTTTAAATTAGATAAAGTTAGAGAAGAAAAAGAGATATAATAATAATAATACCGTAATAATAATACATTAATTTTATATCGCGCTTTTCAAAATGCTCAAAGACGCTTATAGACAGAGAGACTGTGTTGGTGTGTGCATGCTGGAGGCTGTCTCTATCAGAAACTCTATTAAAACGCTGCCATGCCCCTGCGAAGCATCAGAATACATTAGAGTACATTAGAATACATTAGAGGATTTAAAAGCAAGAGTTGAGCTATTGATGCATCTGGACAGCAAAAGCCTCCATAATGATATGGCGTCTATTCTCTCTCTCTCTCTCTCTCTCTCTCTCTCTCTCTCTCACATACACACACAGACAAAGTGTTAGCATGCAGGCACCGTGGACAGGCACCGTGGACACACACACACACACACACACACACACACACACACACACACACACACACACACACACACACACACACATGCTCACATACATAGCAGCAACAAACAAACCAAGCACACACTCCTGCTCTGCCTGCATGTGTGACGTCATGGTTGAAGAGACATGAACATCTGTCAAATCGCATCTCTCAAGGTCCTTCAGAGAATTATATTCCTGTACAGCCAGGCAGGAAAAACACACACAGGAGAGAAAAGGCTCAGCAGGTTAGACTAGAGGCGGATCTCGTGACATCTCTTGGGGGGTTTGCGTGCTCTGATGAATTCAGTGGATGACAGTTAGGGTGTAGAGGTGGTGCGAGTTTGCAGCCACAAGGCACACACAACTTCATGTGATGATAATAATGAGCTACCGTGTTGCACGGCTCGTCTACATCTCATCATCTCAGGTGGGTGTCCACTGCTGCTGTGCCATTAGCTCATCCAATCAGGAATGTGTGGGTGTAGATGATGATAGTTAAGTCATCAAATCAGAGAAAATAAGAGGGATTCCAGACAGACAGATGGTGATATTAATAAAAACAGAATGAGAGAGAGACTTGATAAGGAGGGATGAGACATAAATAAACAGACAGATAAATAATGAGTTGTGACGCATACAGAAACAAACAACACAAGGTGGAAGATATAACAGCAGATGAAGAGACATAATAAGTATGTTACTGGATGAAAGACTTGATTTAGAAGTACATAGGATTAAACCATGGGAGAAATGCCAGAGGAGGGAGGGCAAAACATAAAATTCAGTCAATCATTGAGAAACATGACAAAATCAGCTTTTGAGCATTTTACAACTGAGCTTTGCTCATCCAACCATCACCAAGTGAAACGGCATGCCTTCACACACACCACGCACAAAACTAAATATGAACAAACTCATACAACAAACAGACAAGCTGCCCACACAGAAACGGCAAACAGGGCTACAGTAGATCCTCAAAGTTATATTCTCCAGTTACTATGGTAGTGGTAACCATTGCGTCATTACTGGGTTGCCATGGGCACTTTTATAATGCCAATAACAGTTCACTAAGATCTTTAGGCTTGTTCCAGTGCATTTAAGTGGAACTCCAGGCGTCGCACGTCCATAAATACCCCGATTCACACTTGCATACAGTTCTGTGCACGGACTAACGAGCATGATTCAAAGCCTGGGTATGGGCAGTACTCAGTTAGATGACACACATGTACAAGTCAGATGACACACATGCATGCAGTGTGTATGTACAGTATACAGGAAGTGTTCAATGGCTGAAAGAGCATACTGTTGGAGCAAAACCTGCAGAGACAAATCGTGGCCTAAAGGTGTCTGTGATTGGTGTGTGACTCTGTCTTACCTGGACGAGCCTGTGGTGTCAGCCTCTGGGTGTTCAGGGGCGGGGCAGCAAAACTGATGCAGCACGGTCTCGCTCCTGAAGGCAGACGAGAGAGAAGAGGATAGTTAAGCAAAGGGGGGAGGAAAGAGGAAAAGCAGACAGAATTGAAAGGACAGCATGTCATTCAGTTATTATCGCCTGTTGCTGGATATTTGCCTTGTTTCCATATTCCTCCTTATGTTCGGTCTTAGTCCAACATCCCAAAAGACACTGAAAAGGCTCCCATTTTACTCTTCTGGATTATTTCCATGGATTCTGCTTACAATTTGGCACTGATCCCGTGGTAAATACCCTATGTAGGTCAATTCAAGGCTGAGGACGCTTAGATTGAGTGTGAGTATATGTGTGTGTATCCGGATGTGCTTGTCTATGTCTCCTCCTATCCAATTAATCAAATCTGTGGTGATTTAGCAGAATTCCCAATCTGGACAGATGGTTACTCCAGCAATGTTTCCTGCACTGTCTCTTCTTAAGTCCGCCTCTCTCATTTCTCCCTCATACATTTTACATTTACATTCATATTTTAAGCATCTTACTGGTGCTCTTACCTAGAGCAATTTAGTGTAAAAAGAAAAAGAAGAAAAAAAGATAGAAAGAAAACAAGACACATAATGTTTAAATTGTTGCATACATTGCACTTCCACCACCAGTGACATGAAAATAAGAATAATCATGACTTAAAAAAAAGGTGTGGGTGTGAGTGTAGGTCACATTGGGTCATTTCACAATGAGCTGAAAGTTGACAGTGAATTTTATGTTCTTCTGTCTTCTGACCTGAGCTCAGCTCAGCATATTGTTTGTGACACAGACCCACAATGACAGGCAGTCAGAGTCTGTGCGAGGCTCGGGGTGACCAAGCTATAAAAAGCTAATTTTTCACGGCAAAATCCACAGACTTAAAAGGTTTAAGATGTTTAAAAAAACATATACCTCTGATAAACACTCCTCACGGTTGGTTTCTATGAATAAAACTGCTCCATCTGTGCAACACCTCTCACATTCAGACACACATAAAAACATACTGTGCATCCATGAATCATTTGTTCTCCATCTAGTGCTGGCACTGCTGTTGTGGTTCTTGAGCCTGGTCTTAGAACTTTAAGAGCCTCCTTTTTCCCAGGTGAGGTCTTAAATGCAGTACCTGCCTTTTTGGACTTAATTTATTATTATGAATTATCATTGCGAAATATAGTACTTCTCTCAAGCTTTTGCCTTCGTTTACCAGCTCACAGGGGTTCAAACAAATCTCTAAATAAACCCATTTCAATACTCAGTTACTTTTTCAATTTTTTTTAAATCTTTTGATAAAGGTTTTTCTTGTATGAGATGAATTCATTTCGGTAATTAATGCATCTCTTTAATATTATCCTCTATAATATAGGTACAAACTAATTGAACCTATAAATCAATGCAGTATAAATGTGCAGCTCAGCTTCTCTGTGTTCTCTCTCTGGGGTCAAAGTGTTATTGGGTGTGCACCTGGCTGACAGAGAAGGGAGCTCAAACAATACACTTTACATCAGAACGTAAAATCACTGAACTAGCAGAGCCAATGTATGTTCACCTTCACAATAAGAGCAGAATTATTTTTGCCAGCCTGATATGAACCCTGAGGAAGAGACCAGGCTGAGCGCGTGTACACACTCACACAACCACACTAACACACACACTTAACGGGTCTATCCATCTGTCTGAACGAGACACACACATTACGGCCATACAACTCCAACAACACTTACAAAGAGAACAGGTGAATATTTCAACAGTACATGTCTCCTGCTGTCAGGCCATGTTCTCTCTCTCTCTCTCTCTCTCTCTCTCTCTCTCTCTCTCTGTGCCCCATCCTCCCTCACACCATCCTGCTCCTCTGTCCTGTTTTGTAAGTACTTTAAATGCAATGCGTTTTCATCTGCTAGTGTCCAGTAGAGCGTGTAAGGAAGAGGAAGGTTGACATGAAACAAGATCAGCTCTATTTGGACTCAAAAAATTGCCGGTACATTGTATCCACCTTCCACTGTGCCACAGGATGCCACAGCGTGTCCCTCTCTTGTCCAACCTATCTATTTGTCTGCCAGCAAGATGTAGATAAACTGAAGCGACAGCTACCCCAAATGCACCCTTTATTTCATCTCTGGTTTGGTCTCTTCTTGTACCTGTCTCGCTCTCTGTGTACTGAAACCCCTCCCTGTTCTATTCTCTCATCCCCCCCCCCCCCCCCCCCCCCCCTTTCTAACTCCTTCCCTTTCACTGGCCTACTCCAATGTCAGCCTCAAGCTCCTTCCTCTAGACACCTCAAGGGCTCCATCAAAGACAACGACTGAACACGCATCCCTCTCTCTTTCTAGCTCTGTGCCTTTCTCTCTCCTGAGAATGGCTGATTACCGTTCGCTCCATGGGCTAAGTGGGGCAGATAGGAGGCTCAGCTGGAGAGAGACATAAAATGAGTGGAGAAGAGGATCCTGTCTCTCAACCCATAGGACTCAAACATAATGCACACGAACACACTCACAGCCAACCATACGCAGCCCACAAGTCATGTATCTGCAGGGCCAAGAAAACTGGGCTCTCTATAGAGTTGGACAGCAATTCAGATAAATACAGATATAAGATGTGTAAAAGAAAGCAAGTGTGCATCCACACGTGCATCTACACAGATATACACCCCCCACACACACACACACACACACACACACACACACACACACACACACACACACACACACACACACACTTGCTGACACACACAAGTCACTGGAAACAGGGAAAGATCTAATAGATTTGATCTCCAGTCAGCTGCAGAGAGGATGCAGCAGGCATTGACATGAAGGTGAATCTGTGAAAATGCAAGTGAAAGTGTGAGTTCCCCCTCACTTGCAAGCGAAACATTAGGTGTTAAGCTATGGTCTTATCCAGAGCGACTTAAAATCAATGGACAGGTGAAGATGCAAGGTTGCATTCAAGGACACACAATCAGGAACTGCAGGAACAAGACGTCTATTTTATAAACCACTTGCCCACTCTGCTGCATGATCAACTGGTGGATGGTTCTGCTGTGTTCTCCCTCCAGCTTTTATAATGACTGATTTTTTCTTCTTTTTTTTATGTCTTCCTCACCAGTTAAACTAATTTAAATTAAGAACCAGTGGTGTTACACTGATTCCTGTCAAATAATAACAAATGTGTCGCAGGGTAAGCTCTCAGGTATAACCCAGGTTCCAGGCAAAGTGAGAGCAACAGGCACACACAAACACACATGCAAACACACACCTCAAGAGCAGGAAATGTAATGTTTGGCAGGTGAATCATTCACTGTAGGATCAATATCAACAACTCATTTTTTCCATAGGCATGTATCCCCTTCTGCACTCCTCTTCTCCTCTCAACTCCTCCTCTGTTCTGAGTTTCTCCCATCAGTGGGGGTGGAGTCCCAGAGAGACCAATCAGGACTCCTGCTGGGAAACAACTTATGAACTGAACATACACACACGCGCACACAGAACGAGAAAATAAGAGAAAGATGGGTTTTCTCTCATTAGGTGATGTGCTGATGTACTATGAGGCTCTGGTGCCAAGCAGGGGGTGCTGGTGTGTGTGTGTGTGTGTGTGTGTGTGTGTGTGTGTGTGTGTGTGTGTGTGTGTGTGTGTGTGTGTGTGTGTGTGTGTGTGTGTGCGTGTGTGTGTGCGCGTGTATGACTATGTGCACGTGTGCCTCATCTAACACAGCAACATCAGAAGCCCAGAGGTCCCGTGAGAGTTCACAGATCCCGTGCAGTAATTAATAGAGAAACCAGCAGCACTGTGGACAGCGAATCGCGATGTCTCATCATCGCAAGTGAGGCTGCTCCTGTCTCAAGCTGGCAGTGACCGCTTTGCAGATCCTATGTTTCCAGCACACACACGTACACACACACACACGCGCGCGCGCGCGCTCACAGACATGTATAGGCCTACTACAGCTGTTTGTTATGTAATGATTCAGTATTCGTGATCCAGCTTCTCATTTAAATAATCCACCTCTTCCTCTTCTGGTAGAGTCATTGTATGTGTCCTCCGACACGTTCTGGAATTTTAAAATGTGCACGCTCCTTCTTCATTAGACTAATTAAACGCCTCTCAATCTGCAGGACACGCACGTGTGCGCGTGCACGCTTGACATTATACAGTTTTAAAAGGCTGCTTCTTAAAAACTATGAGGGAAACAAGAGAGGCTAAGGAAATTGATTTATACTATAGGTCGATACTGGAGGAGATGTGATGTGAGATGTGTTCGGTTTTAAAAATATTACCATAGAAACCTTCTGAAAAGCCTGCCATATAGCCTATATTCTCAATTGGACTATTTTAGGACTGCCACACACAAATGCATACAGCCATATTCTCTACTCACTCTGATTTCTTTGCTAGAGCCAGTGATTGACAAAGATGTGTAGGGGTCATCGGAACCATAGAGCGGCAGCTTTGGTAACTTCCGCCGTGTTCTGGGTCACTGTCAACTGGGGAAACCGTGGACAAGTCGGCCGGGACCAGCTGCATGTCCCCCGGATCCATAGGTTCGAGAGGTGACGGCTGGACCCCCGGAGTCGCCTCGACTTCTGCTGGTTCCGCTACATGGTCTGGCAGAGACCCCGCACTGGTCTTGAGCTGAGGTTCCTGAGGGTGGTGGTGTTGATGAAAGCAGCTGGGGTCGGTGTGATGGTGATAGTGGTGATGGTAAGGATGCTGCTGTTGTACCCTGACGTCCCGCAAGTGCCTGTTCTCGCCGATGAGCTCGTCCACCCGTCGGTCCAGCTCCTCTATCCGGGAGCGCTGGGTCTGGATGAGACTCTGCTGGTTCTGGACGATGGTGGTGAGCTCCCGCAGGTACAGAATCGCCTGCACCGGATTTTCCAGCAGACTGGAGCTCATCATCATACCCAAGACAGGAGGAGGAGAAGAAAACAGAAGCTGGACTGACGGATGGAGGAAAGAGGAGATGTAAAATATCCGTGAGTGCGGATGAGAAGGTGAGATGTCCTTCCGTTCTCCTCTCCTTGATGCTGCTCGGCTGTGGATGAAGGTGCACCGACCGAGCTAGCCTCCGCTTCTCCGGTCGTTTCCCTCCCTCCCCCTCTCTCTCTCTCTCTCTCTCTCTCTCTCTCTCTCTCTCTCTCTCTCTTTCTTTCTCTCTCCCACTGCGCTGAGTGGTACTGATGAGAGGAACCAGATCCAGATGTGACAGGAGAGAGGAGGGGAGGAGAGGCGCTGGCAGGCGGATGCGTCATTACGCACATGCACGAGAAAGCTACAGAGCAAGCACGCACCCTACAGGCTGTTCAAGGAGGCTCAAATCTGAGCCACTCTCCTGTTCCTGGTGTAAGCACGTAAAATAGGAAAGTGCTCCTTTTTTTTTAATCTACAGCATTGTAGATAAGTGTGTACCATTATACTCGCCCATCCACATAGATATACCTACATTTATATTTGACATAATGGATATCCCCTGATCAGCAGATCTTTAGATCTCCTAATGTTTCTCTTTTAGCTTTGTTTACAGATGCAATTGACATACTATTTTATTGTTATCATTTTATCTTAATCTAAAAAATAAAAGTGTGTTTACCGAGTCTTATAGGCCTATACTGTTAACGGTAGCCCACAACTCTGATAACTCAAGTCGTTCAAGTCAGTATTCCAACTCAGAATTCAGACATTTCTGAGTGAACATGAAGGCAACACTCTAACCTCGTGTGGTCACGTGTCACATGTATGCGGAAGTACAGAACCGTTGCTTTCTGTCAGCAGTGGTCTCGGATGTTAGCACAGATTGCATTGCTAGCGTTACTTATTTTATCTAACCGTTAACAAGTTAACAACACCCATGGTCATGTAAGACATAAGCTTCATTTTCACGCGACTGCATGTTTTTTTTAGTCTGTCGTATTCCTAATTAAATGTGAATTGTTCGGCTCATGGCGATTCTTTCTTTTACATGGGCAGGCTTTCCGTTCACTGTCAATATATTAGTTAGCTACATTATAACGTATAGCACTGGATTATTTATTTAGAATATATTGATTGTGAACAGTAGTGCTGGATTATTTGACCGTAAACAGCTACAGGGACCAATTTTAGCCAATTCACAAGTTAAACCCGAAGAAACATCTACATACGTTTGTGTATTCCAGCATTGTCACGTGAGAGTCAGATGAGGTCGAGGAGTGTGGGTTAGCTCGAGATACTGGGTCTAAATAACGTGATGACAGTTGTGTGGTGTTGGATCTAACAACAAGCATCACTGCGAAAGAGTTGGCTGACCCTTTGACTATCAATATTAACACACTTTCTCTCCAAGTTTCTCCATCATTTATGGATTATTGGAATGGTCATCTCAGAGCACACGCAGCCTTGTTCTGGATTATAAACTGTGTTCCTTGTTGTCGCATATTAGGATGACCCAGAAGCACTGCCTGGAGGGCCAGGTGTACTCCGTGCCTCTCATCCAGTCAGACCTGAGGAGAGAGGAGGCTGTCCATCAGATAGCCGATGCTTTACTCTACTTGGAGACCATCTCTACGGATATTTTCAAAAGGCAAGGCCACGCACACACACACGCACAGCAGTGGTGGGCCGTCGGGGGCCTGCTAAGCCTTCTCTGCTGGCCTAAACAGAGTCACAAAGTTTAAATTAAATTATATATATTTTTTTATAATTAAAAGTTATAGCTATTTTATAGTTTAATTGTTTTTCACAAATGCACTAAATGTATTATAACAATTTTTCCATATTATCTTATTTTCTCATTGCACACCTGCTGTGTTGCCTTGCCTTCAGCCTTGAGCCTGCTGCATGGCCGCTGTTTAATGATCTGGTTAACAGCGCTCATCCAATCACATTTCACTTCTGTTTCTGTATGAACTCAAGAGCTGATTAAACTACATGGAGAGGCCTGCTAGCGTTATGGAACGTTTGTTCGCCACAGGGCCTGCGCAATCAGCTGTTAAACTAAACAGACAGCGGGCGTAGATACCAAATCCACGGCCCGCCACTGACGCACAGTTAGGTTTTCATGACTTTTGGGGACGTTACTTGAAGACTTAACATAACCCCAAAGATATGTATATGTATATTTAAATTCCCACAAGACGGCAGACACACACAAGAGCTAGAGGTTGGGATGGACATGGGAAAACCAATACCCGACTACTACTTGTATGATATCATGTTAACATCATGTCAACATGCTTTGTAACTGGTTTAAGTAGTGCAAAAACCTTTTTTTGCTAATTTATTTGTCACACAGCATATTCAACAAATAAGTTGTTGTAGTGATAGCAGTTGAATAGTTTTGTAAGTTAGAAAATATTTGTCTTCTTCAGCTCTTATTCTTCAGCCATTCTGTTTTGACATTTTACTCAAATTAAATAAATAAATAACAAAATAAATGACCAAATGAGAGATGATCTCATTATTAAATGAATAATGAAGGCACACCTAATGTAACAATCATATTTTCTATATATTTTTTCCATTTATTCTTTCTTTCTTTTTTTGTTAGGTAATGTACAAAATGCCTGAAGGTACTGCAGTGTGAATATTGACACTACCAGCAAATTATTGACTACAAACAAAGACAGTTCACAGAAAAAGTTTAACCACAAAACTACAATCAAAAAGGTTGTTTTTTATATCAAAGCATCTGTTCCAAGTTTTAAATTGACATAAAATAACTTTGTATTTAATGGATTGGCACAGTCAAATCCACATTTTATGCTACAGCAGCTGTTTCAGAACAGATGGTCATGTCTGGCACCATCAAAAATAGAGGAAGCGTCTCCTGTAACTACATGAAATGAGTGACATTTCATTTATTAACTAAATTGTTTCGCCAATATAAGCTTTTGATAGATGATGTGTTAGTAATTAGATGTTTGATATGAAATGATTAATAGAGTTCAGAAACAGCTGTGTAATACTTGCACATCATCTTTATTAATTCAGACATGGGATTAAGCGACCTGCAACGTGCATGTAAAGAATGCGGAGTGTCTCAAGTTCCGCACTCCTCCACAATTGTGTTATATTGTCTCAGAAATATCTTCCTCTGTGTGTTGATGTGTGTATGTCCATATTCATGTTGGTGTGTATGTGTGTGTTGCTTCCAGGGTGTCTGACAGTGTAGAGAAGAACCGCCGCCAGCTGCAGAGTGTTACTGACCGGATCAGACTAGCTCAGGCCCGTGTCAACAAGATCAAAGGCAGTAAGAAGGCCACCAAGGTAACACACTACCTCCAATTTGGCAGGCAGCTTTATACTTTGCACCTATGATACACAATAAGAACACACTAAGGTGACAAGATCATTGAACGCAATGATTATCCCTGTGTCTGTCAGTTATATCAGCACTTTTCTGTGTGTAAAGGTTTTCTCCAGTGCCAAATACCCGGCTCCAGATCGACTTCAGGATTACTCCTCTATTTTTATTGAGGCTACAGACCCCTCCTCACAAAATCGCCCCCGACAAAGGATACAGAATAAACTTCGACCCTTTGATGAGAAGGCCTTGCAGGTAAGATAAATGCATTAAAATGTTGATGACACAAGGAATTAAGGCAACAATACAAACATTTGACCTGTTAAGAGAGCCATGGTTTCACAAAGTGTTGTATGTCTTGATGCCCATGAGCCATAGTGCTGTAACTAATGTAAAAAAGAAGAAAAGTGTGATAGTGTTAGGGCCTCTTTCTACAGCTGACACTGCTAAAACTGTGGGTTAAAAAAAGGGATGAATAGAGGCATGATTAATTTCCATTTACAAGGCTTTTATCTTATTGCTAAGTATTTCGACGCAGCTCTCACTCTGGTCATCCGAGGACAGGAGTGCTTAGAGCTGAAGTCTTGACTCCCATGACCCCCTCAGTATTTATGCAGGAGTTAAGAGCTTGTCCTCTTGCTTCTACAGAATCCATTGTCTTCTTTTCTGCACCCTGGCATTTATTTCATATATTTTCCTGGGGGGATGAGCAGTGTGATTCCTCAATGAATGGAATATACTCTCCAGTGCACTTATTTTTTCACCTCCTTCTGCCAGGCCATAGACTCTGTTTCCGGTGTCCTGGCACAGTGACAGTGGACAATGGAAACAGAGTGGTGTGAAGCGTTAGCTGAGCCTGAGGGCAAAACACTGAGTCTATGTCCAAACCCTTAACTGTGATCACCTTTCATGAATGTGAATAATGATCGGCCTACCTCAAAACATAAAAAACGTAAAGACAAAAACTGACTCAATCCCTTTTAACGTATCCTTCACCCTTTTGTGTTACTATCGGCATGCATGGCTATTTTATTGTTAAACAAACTAAGATCATGTGTGTGTGTGTGTGTGTGTGTGTGTGTGTGTGTGTGTGTGTGTCCTGCATGTCCTGCATTATTTATTGTGAACACCACAGTTCTTCCATTACCAATTTAGACAACTTTACAAAAAACTGCATATTTTCTGCTGCGTCTGCTTGGTCTTGCAAATGTGTTGTTCTATTCGTGGGGGTATCTGTGTGTATTTGTCAGAGGGGGATAACAGGGAGAAATGAAAACACTACTACTACTTTATTTCTCTGGTGCAGACATGCATTATTCAATATCCCCCAGAAGCAATGTCCCATGCATGCAGGAGCACTTTGGTGGCATTTGTGATTTGTGTTATTCAAGATTTAGTTGACATTTTACAGATCTGCCTTTCGCTCTATATCTGTATGTCTTCCTTTCAGGAGAAATTGATGTATTTCCCAGTGTGTGTGAGCAAGAAGAAGAAGTCTGAGGATGAGACGGAGGAGGGGCTTGGCAGTCTGCCACGCAACATCTCGTCTGTCAGCTCACTGTTGCTCTTTAATACTACAGAGAACCTGTGAGGCCACGCACACGCACACACACACACACACACACACACACACACACACACACACACACACACACACACACACACAAATAGACAGATGCTAACTTCAAACACAAATTATCTAAATCTCTTCTTCATATCTGTGGATTTGTGTGCTTTTGAAGATATAAGAAGTATGTGTTCCTTGATCCTCTGGCGGGAGCAGTGACAAAAACACACACAACACTAGAGACAGAAAAAGAAGAGAAGCCGTTTGATGCACCGTTGTCCATCACGAAGAGGGAACAACTGGAGAGACAGGTACCTCAAATATCCCTCTTCAACCAAAACACATTGTTAATTTGACTATTTTATATGAAGGATTGGTATTGATGCAATAATGATGCAATGTTTGTCTCTGATCTAATCTTTTTCTCTCTAACAGACGGCAGAGTCTTATTTCTATGTGCCAGACCTGGGTCAGGTGCCCGAGATAGATGTGCCATCCTACCTGCCTGACCTTCCAGGCATCGCAGATGACCTCTCCTACAGCGCAGACCTCGGACCCGGGTTTGCCCCGTCAGGACCCACACACAACATCCCTGATCTGCCCTCTTTCGCTGAGGAGAGCGATGCACATGGTACACACACACACACACACACACACACACACACACACACACACACACACACACACACACACACACACACCACACACACAATTTAGGTTAATACTGTGTTTGAAAAGCTGATGTAGACTTTTCATCTCTTTCTCTTCCAGGATTTCAGTTCCAATCTAGTGTTCCACCTCCTCCACCACCTCCCCCTCCTCCTCCTGAGCCTGCCCTCGCTCCTGCCATTCCTGCAGGAGCTCCCCCCCCTCCTCCTCCCCCTCCTCCTCCTGTTGACAGCCCCATGGAAGTCTCTCGAGCGTCAAGCTCAGGTTTGTCACATGCATGCAACTCAAATCTTGTTCTGGCTACACACTCCAGACTTGGAGGAATATGATCGAGGCTGACAGTGTATGACAGTGGTGAAACTCTGCCACTTCCTCACAGACACACACACTCTGAGAAACCCTATTCACTCTTACATTACATTGTTTTAATTGGCAGCAATGGGCTTAACAAAATACCCTGCCAGCCCTGACTGTGTCCTCTGTTTGCAGGCCCTCGGACTGGTGCTTCCACCAAGGTGGTTGAGCCGTCAGACGGCCGTGCCAATCTCCTGGAGTCCATCCGCAACGCCGGAGGCATCGGCAAGGCCAAGTTACGCGACTTTAAAGAGCGCAAGATGGAGAAGAAGAAACAGAAGGAGCATGAGCAAGGTGTCAGATTGTTTGAATGTGGATGTGTTTCTGCTCATGTTTTGTTAACTATAACACAATGCAGCTTTCACAATGAGAAAGACATGCAATCACAGCACAGCGGGACCAATTCCTAGTTAGCATTCACCCATGGGTTTATACAATGCGTTACACTGCATGTCAGTATGTGATCATTTGCGTATACATCTCATATGGTTATCATCACACTCCATGTCTTGGTGAGCTTCACTTAATAAATGGCAACTTCATTAAAAGGTTGACATGGTTATAGTTGTATTTTAAGTTGTCTTGAGCTTATACATATCAGACAGCATATCTTTGCCTTCATTTCCAGTTGACTGGCCAGCTCACAACCTAACATTTCATATTTAGAGAGAGCTGATGATACCGACTAACTAGATAACAAGTCTCGTTGTAATTACGTGCTCCACTCTGAAGTGCAGCACTGGGGAAAGATTGAAACCATTTCACTGCTCCAATTAGAAATTTGAACAGATAGTGATATTATGATTCTGTAGTAACTGCCTGTCTTTGTCTCACAGCAGTGGGAGCAGCATCTAGTGGTGGAGACTTTATGTCTGATCTATTCAACAAACTCTCCATGCGAAGGAAAGGTGAGGATCTTTTTTTTATATCAAATGAGATTGAAAATACTGATACAAGTGGTTGGCACTGTGTACAGTAAACAATGTGTCCTGTTCTCTCTGTAGGCATATCTGGTAAGGGTCCAGCCGGCGGGGAGAAGGGGGAAACTCCCAGTGGTGCATTTGCCAGGATGTCAGATGTCATCCCACCACTTCCTGCTGCACATGCGACAACAGACGATGATGACTGGGAAGCATAACACGATGGACGATGAACACTTAAAGGGCCAGTGTGTAGGATTTGGCGGCTCCTAGCAGTGAGGTTTCAGATCTATCTGAAAATCCTCTTGTGTGCCAAACGTATGAGAACTACGTTGGCCGACACAAACCTGTGAATGGCCTCATCTAGAGACAGTGTTTGGTTTGTCCATTTTGGGCTACAGTAGAAAGTACATGACGGTGCAAAAGAGTGAAGAGGATGTAGGTATAAACAGCTCATTCTAACTAAAACAATGTTCTTATTTTTATGTGAAACAATGAAAATATCCTCAAAAGCATAATGTTACACACTGGTCCTTTAAAGCACTGATAATGAAAGCATTTAATAGTTTTGCATAATATTGTGTACACAGGACATTTTCCGCCTATCACTTAAGATTATTTTAAAAAGTGATAACAAAAACTTTCAGTGTAAAATGACCAATAATTGGCAAGTGCATTGGTTTGTTTAACCATTTTAACAAAACATCACTAAAACTCAATAATAAAACAGTTTATTGATAATCATATTCATTGTAAAACGTAATTTCATTAAATTAAACAAGTGTTATTAGAACATTCATGGAAATGATGGAACCATTTTACAAACGTTTTTTATAATAATTTTCGCATTACATAACACTTAACATTAAATGCTTTAATAATTCAACATATTCTTCAAGGGTAAATCAGTCACATGGATTCTGAAGTCGACGATGTGTCTGCTTAGAAGCTACTTCAGTAATTAATCTCAACATACTGAATTTAAAAATAACCTTATAGTGTTCCAGACTAAATTTGAAGACATTGCAGGACTGACATACATGAGTCAATATGATAAATGCCCCTTCGGCCTTTGTCTGCAGTGTGACATCATACACTTCACTTCTCTCAACCAGAGATGTTAGTAAGCCAAAGCAGAACACAAGAAGTAGAAACGTCAAATATACCAACTATGATGTTCTGAAAACAAACAAACTGCCTCACTGGTTGACCCTTGACCTTCATCCAGGACCACTCAGAGGTCTGACCGCTTCAAAATGTTCAAGAATGTAAAACGTAAATAAAAATGGCAGAGGCCATCTTGTGACGATTATTACAGCGGCCCTCGAATTATCTTAAAAGTATTTCAAAATAGAACGCATAAATTTTTTGGGGTCCTAAAGTGTCCTTGAAGTTCTTCCCAACCTCGGCCTTTGAAAACGTCAGTTGAGCACAGTGGAAGAGACACTACACTTGCTTCTGCTTCTTCTCCAGGAAGAACTAGGAAAGAAGAATATACAGACAACATATGAATACATTTTTGTAACGACGAAGGAGTTTGTTTGAGTCTGGATTCATGAGCGCATTTGCTTCTCACCTTCCGTAAGGCAGCAAAAGCAGGGCCAAAAGTGGCGTGTGTGCTGGTGCGACTTTTGATCCAGGTTGGAAGTTTAGAGAGGGTAGCGGGTCGAGAGTAGCGTCGGTCGCACAGCACAATGGAGGAATAGTCGCCACGGTGGCGGATAGCTCTTCCTTTGGGCAGATTAAGTCAAATACATATGAATACCGATCATACTATCTTACCAACTGTAATTATTGTGAATTGTATTGCGTCGTTACCTATGGATTGATTGACAGCCTTCATGCAGAGGTTTTCTATGAGGGCTTGGCCAGGACTCCTCCCTCCACTGTGAGGCTACAAAAAAAAAAAAAAAAAAAAACACACTCCTGTGAGCTTGTACTGGTTTTGACAGGTTTGTGGATACAGTGAAGACTATTAAGACAGTAAAAGTCTCACCAGGTGTTTGTCCAGATAGGACATCTTTTCCTGCAGCTCTGGGGATTTGATGTTGGGATATGGCATTCCCACCATCACCACACACCTGTCATCAAATGCACACAGAAAAGAGCATTTAGTATCATGTGCTTTATACTGCATGCGACTGCCAGCTGTCGATGTGCTCACGATTACACACACCTGCCCAGGTCATCGGAGAAATTGATGCCCTCGCTCATCTTTCCTCCGACGACGGAGAACAGCAACGCTCCTGTGAGCATGCCAGCGTCCACAGCACACCTCTTAACAAAAGGAAAAGAGACATGGAAGTAGTAACACTCGTAGAGGCAAACGCTCTTGACGAACCGATTACCAATGTTGATGATGTGATGAGGTTTGATGTTTGGAGGCAGTGACAGTTTACCTGGATACAGCGGGAGAACTCGCTCAGCACCTGCTCAACCTGGTTGGCTTTCTTCGGCTCCTGGAAGATCTGAGAAAGTAATCATGATAGCTGAGACACAGCCTGGAAAAGTCACTTTAAGAACGATTCCCTTAAAATAATATGCCACCATTGAGCTAAGGCGTGATAAAGGTGGTTTTCTCGGCTGAAGCACCTTCTTCTTGTTAGCCAGACGGGTCAGAGCACCGCTGGCCTCCCAGTGAGAAACGATGCGCCTCGAGTACTCGTAAGAAGGGAAGAAGCACACGACCCCGCCCGGGACCACGTTACAGATGTTGGAGAGAATGCGCCCCGTCTCGTCCATCTGTCAACAGACCCACATTTTGCAGTATGCTTGTGTGAACAACTCCGCCATATTCAATGATATTACAGCAATAACTAGTGTTTGTTACCATGCGTGGAGAGTCTCTGTTTTGGAAAGTAAAATCCAGCTCCTGACCAGAGGGACCGCTGCACAAAACGAGGGGAAGAATGTTCTCGGGAGGAATTACATGACCTAAAGTGAATTTAACACAAACAGATTCAATTATTTTAAATGATCAAATAAAAACCATATGCCATATACAAGCCCATAACAGCTGTATGCAACATAACTATTAATAAGACTTAAGACTTTTTTTGGGGGGTGTAAAAATAGTTAAGATCATTTGAGTTGTGTTCAAACTTCATACAGAACTTTTGAATTTGAGGACAAAGTAATAATAAATCTTTTCATTTTCAAGTGTTGTTCATGTGGCTTATGATACAACAATCTTTAGAGTTCAGAAAGCATAAACGCAACCTGTGCAGTGACAGGCAGAAAATGTCACAGCGTTTGGATACAGGGGGATAGACAATTCATAGTTTGGTTTACAAAATGGCATAATTTGTATCATCTCTTCTTGGGTCAGAGGAAAATTAGCACTTTTATTAAAAAACGGTTGTCAGTTCTTGTCAAGCATTATATTATTGATCAAAAATTCCCCACGGCAGAAATATTGATAGACCCATCACTAAGAGAGAGAGAGAGAGAGATAGAGCATTATACTTGAGAAACTCCACAAAGTACTGCGGTGTTTTAAAAATGGGCCACTCACCACAGGAAAACTCAGTGATGCGCTCCTCTCCCACTCCGGCAGAAAACAGTAGCTCTTGTTTGAAGTCTGAAACCTACATATCACATCTTTCAGAATGATAAAAACTGACACAGCAAAGGCTTAGTTTATTTTTAGTGGAGTCACAAAGACTTACAGGCTGCATGGTTCCTCCTGCGATGATAACTGCTCTGCACTGCTTCAGCACCTCGGCAAAGTGGACTGCTGGGTTCAACAGCAGGAATTTGACACTGCTCTCTGACAAAGTAGCTGGACATGAAACAGGGAGGGCCTTTTAAAATCACACTTTGATTTCATTACTGTCCTTTATTTGGAGTTATTCTTTTTAAAACGGTACCTTGTCTGTGCACCAATACTCTGCCATCAGTGTTGCTGTTGGTGAGAGCCATGAAGAAAACCTCCACTTGCATCATGGGAGACGCAGACAGTACTTTCTCTGCCTCGGACCCCTGCTGGTCTGCTGAAGAAACTGCACACATGGGAGCAGGTGGAGTAGATAAATCATGAACCTTGGTGAACAACCAGAGGAATGCTGCACTGCTCAGTGTCTGTTGATTGAGGGGTAAAACAACAATATCTACACATGCAGCTTGACATGCACTTATTTTAAGCAACATGCTAGTTTTACAGTTTGATAACAACATATGTGATATATATTATCTTGCCTGTGCATTTTACAAAAAAGGATTCACAAAAAAAAAGCATTTTGTGAATACCATCTGCAAAAGTGTAGACAGTCCGTGTAAAGTTGTAAAATGTCGATAAAGAGGAGTTCATTTCAGTACAATTTCAGTTCTGTGACAGCCAAAGTTAAGCATTTAAAGTTTTCTCATAACTGATTAGGATCCCATTTGTTTCAGTAAACGACTTCACGTTACAACTGTAATGCCACATGTCTGCAATAAAGATGTTCCTCATGGGTGACATAAAAATCCTCCCTCTGACCTGGTGCATTGATCTGGGTGCTCTGCAGTGTCTGAAGGTATCGGTTTAGGCCCTCTGTGCGCCGGTTCTCCTTGTTCGAGTGTGTTTGAGTGTGAAGACTCACACCTGATCCTGCGTACTTCTCCACAAAGCCTACTAGCTGCAAATGGAAGACACTTGTGAGATTCATAGGATTTTAGAGTGGATCTCTCAATATGTATGAGGCCAAAATCAAACACTTACTTTTCTGCTAACCATGCTCTTTTCAAAGTATCTCTGTAACTGAAGTGAGTGACATTGAAGGAATCAGAGTTCAGTTTGGATATGGTATTTAGGAGCCATGATTTAGATTTTTAACAACACTTTCAACTACCTTAAACAAGTTGATATTGTCGATCTGAGCCTTGAAGAGGAAGTTATTGATGGTGTGCAGTTCGGTTCCTAAAAGATAAAGAAACATGACTGGTTGGCAATTTCATGCTCGATGTGTATTGTGTGTTTACGTGTGTTATCTGCCAACCTGTTTGTGTCGTCTGGCTCTGCGGATTCTGCCCCACTTTACCTGCAAGGAACACATTTTATTTTTTTATTTTGTATGTATGTATGTATATATCTTTCATCCCTGTTGCTTCTTTATATATTTTATCTTGTGTGTTTATTTGTATCTTCAAGTTGTAAGGCGCTACTACGACAACAAATTTCCCCTTGGGGATTAATAAAGTATCTATCTATCTATCTATCTATCATTTGAAATGCTTTGCAAAATGTTCCCACCGACCCTTGTTGCAGACTGGCAGTAATCAATAATTAAAAAGTAATTTCAGCTCAAACACACTCACCTCCCAGCCCCCGGACAAGCCCCTCAATCACAAACAGAATCTGTTTGATGTACATCAGGTTCTTTGCCTTCAGTCTGCTCCTGGTGTTGTAGAAACATAAACATCAAGAATCAAGAGGCCGATCGAACTAAAATAGAAGGAGTCTGTCTGTACTTCTGTCCTTCGATTTCCTCGGCAGTCATTCATCCGAACTGCACGATTACAATATTGAATTGGTGGGTGAGTGCATTTTTGAGTCTGTGTGTAAACTCACTTATAGCGGTCTGCATACTGGGTGAGCTGCGAGTGGGCACGGCAAAGCTATAGAAGAGTCACAAATTAGTATATTGCAGCGAACATGCATAATTTAAACTTACATTTTGTACATGAGGTGCATGATTGTGTTAACCTGCGCTCCAGTGAGCTCTGCGCTGTGTATACAGGAGAGTGTGTCACTAAGATTGTGAGCTTCATCTATGATCACCACCTGTAAAAACAATTATAATTATTATTATCATCATGAATACAAACACCGTACAATAATTTGTGTTATTGCTGTGTTCCAGAGGTTATGGAGAGTAAACTACTTGTGAAAAAATGTGTTCCATGATAATACTCACAATGGATGGACAGCAAAATCTATGATAGTCCTACCTGTCCCTTCAGCTGGACCCCTGCTGCCCTCCTTGTGGCCGCATGAAGCAACATCTGATAGGGCAACACCACCAACTATGCAGACATGATAAACATACACCATACCGATTAAAACTAAAACTCCAATCTGCTTACCAGAAGTTCACGAATAAATAAAAAATTCTCTCAAGAGCTTTAGGAACAAGCCAGAGCGATGTTAGCAGAACAGCAAGCAGGTAATCTCCAATGTCATGAGACACAGGAATGGATAAACCGAGTAGGAAGAGGGTTACCTGTGCAGGGGGAACAGCGAGGCGTGTGGCATAGTAGGGACACGCATGTGTTTCCCTGCCCAGCTTCATCATCTGCTCAATGTCGTGCACTGTCCCCAGAACGTTGTCCCTCATCTGCTGCAGTGCTGAAGCTTTTTTATAGGGACACACAGTCTTGGCTGGGCCTCGCTTACGTTTTGCACCTTCTTCATGATGCGGCTTTTCTACAAAATGGAAGAACGGGCAGCATTGTAAGCAAAACAAGTCTTATTTATGTTTTAAACAGCATTTATGTTTTAATTCTGATTTGTGGTATGTTTTCTGTTGTCTGTCTAATGTTGTTTGACTACAACTCACTGTTATTGCCGTCCCTTGAACCAGGACACTCTTGAAAAAGTCAATTTTAATCTTAAAGCTTTTCTGGTTTAAATAAAAATTATATGACATTTTTAAATTACAATCCTCTCGCTATTTGGAAATGCTCGTCTGTGAGATCCGTAGTTCTGGAGCTAGTGCGTGAGGGGCTCTCACCACTTTTGTTTTTCTGCATCTCCATGCAGCGGTCGTTAATGCGCTGGTTGCTGCCCAGGCGACGCACCTCTTCGTTGATACACAGATTCTGGAAAGTACACAGTTTTATGTTTGCTGGGCAAATCCTGTCAGATGGCAATGTTAACAATCACGTTTTAATGATTTAATTCATGGTTCCTGTTAAATGCCAAGCTTTGTGTGGAGTAGATAGACCTTTAGATGTCAGGTTTTTGAACTTCCTATTTAAAAAAATATATAATTTTAATCAAAGTTTTTAGCCATGTAATTGCATTTTTGTAATTATCCATGAAAATCTAAAATACAAGTAATAAAGGTATGAACAACTTTAGAAATTGTGGAATTGGTTTATTGGAAACCTCTTTGTGGAACCAGACTGACTGCTACAGATCATTCTAGGAGTCTGTAGCAGACAACACATTCGTAAAGCTTCTCACTCAAAATTATACACTTACCTATATCAGTGCTCACAATGGATACAGTTTCACCAAATATACCTAAATCTAACTCTTTCACTGCTAGACTTGGTGTGTGTATATATACGGGTGTGTACACATACCTGCCGTGAGCCCAGTGTGACCAGACTGATGTCCTTGCTGAAGGGGCTCTTTTGAACCTCATGGACAAATTGGGCCAGCTGGGAGTGTGTGCGACTGCAGTAGTAAATCTGGGAACATGTACATGTATACAGCCGCACTTCAGGGTGACGTGTGACACTCATTATCATTATGTTTTATATCAGTGGGACACTCATCCTCACAGTTTTTAAAGTCTCTCTCGCACACCTTATTCACATGTTCTTCAACCAGCTCGTCGTCTGTGTCCTCCTCAGCACCACGAAATCTGAACATGAGAGAAAAACACACCCTGCTGTCATTTTCTGTCACAACATTTGATAGGATTGGTAACCAATCAATAGCTGCGCTCACCTGCTCCTGGTCTTTGACTCATCATCACTCTCATATTCTGCAATGATAAGCTCCTCGTCCTCTTGATCGCCTGGTGCCTTGGTCTCTTCCTCTTTACTGAGCTGGAGCAATTTGAATGCTTCTTCATCTTCACAGCTCTATAGACACATACATTTATGAATATAAGGTTGTCGAGACTTGACTTACAGCGATTGTAAATGCCACTGTGCAGGATCACTTACTTTTCTTTTCATTGCATACTTAAGTTGAACATTGTTTCTGATCATTTCTAATCGTTCTTCCCTCTTCTTTCTTTTCAATTCTTCTTCCTGACACATAAAAAAACATCCCATAACATTCAAAAGCTGAGCAGGTGAGATGTCGAAGTTCACGCCAAAGAACACATCTGAAATACATTGATAGTCTTACCTTCAACTTTGACACCAAGTCACGTTCTGACTTCTTTTGAACAAAATCAGTGATCCAGTCCGGCTCTGCTGAGGAGCTGGTAGCAGAGGACGGAGCAGTAGAAGTGGAGAGAGCTGCTTCTCCTTCATGCAGCAGAGCAGCGGTCTTCTGTCTGCTCTTCTCCTCATGGTCTGTGAGCCAGCTCAGCGCTCCACATATTAGACTCAGAGACTTGCCCTGAGTTGAAGGACATATATATGTTAAAAGCACTAAATCATCAAGAAAATTGAATGGCGCTCGCTGTACGTCTCTCTTATAAAACCTACACATGCAAACACACACACACACACCGTTCCAGTCGGACTCTCAAAGATGCCCACTTTGCCCTGGTCAAGCACCTTGTACAGTGCCTGCATGAACTGCTCCTGGATGTCATAGGGCTGGTAGGGAAATGGGAATTGGGCCCTGCCATTCTCCATGTCCGTGAACCCCCCTGGAAGAGGACATAGGGGTTAACAAAGGAGCTCCTCGGTCAACTGAACAGCACACACAGTGTGTTTAGACTGGCTCGCGTTAGCTACGAGCTTCAGCTCTTGATATAAGTTATGTTGTTTTCTAACGTGACAAACCCAGACAGGCGCTGAATTCTGCTTTCGTGCAGGTCAATCTAACGTTGTATTGTCAAAGTCCTGACGAATGTCTGATTCCGTTTACCTCGTTTTACTACAGCGAAGTAATCACCATTTAAATGCAGAGATTTTCAATCCGTAGAACACTAGCTAACTCCATGTTATGTCAAGCTGCTCATGTGTACTTTTAAAGGTTGTCACTGCGAGCTTTCAAGTTCCCTTGAAATCTTTATTGTTAGCTCTCTCGAATTCATGGCTCGCTAACTTATAACCGATCCCCTTCCCACGGTTGCCATAAAACAACTACTTACCCAAAGACATTCCTCAGAAAAGAGATTGTACTTTGTGTGATTATGTTAAACTCCCGGGCCATTCAACCGCGCCAACAGAAAAGCAGTGAGGACGGATTCTGACCAATAGGGAGCGAGATAAACCAAAGAGCGCGTGTTTTATTATTCCGTTGTGCTTGCATGTAAACGCACGGCCTATATTTGTACTTTAACGCGGGACTATTGCGTTATTACAGGATAGTTTAACTAAGTACAACATAAAATATCTACGTGACGGCACACTATATCTCTAAATGTCGCATTTGCGCAGCTCTTTATAAGTGCACCGCCTTTGCGGGAGAGGCGCACGTACTATATGAAACGCCCCCAACGCGGGTTTAACCCCTAGTTCCTCCGAATGTGTCTGGAAAATTCTCTGCCCTTCTTTAATACGCGCTTGTCAGACGCCACACTGCAAGACAACGTGGACTGAAAGTAACTGAACCGAAAGCTCGTACTCTGCTCGGTTAAAAGTGTGACTGGTGCACGACGATAGCACGGTCTCTGCGCAGCTACCTGGAAGCTGGAACGTGTGTGTTTTTGACTTCAGTAGCATTGAAAAGTAAGTAAGGCTAGCCGAGAGCTTTCACCAACGTCCGTGAGCTAGCTAGCGTTGACGCGAGACGGGTTTCAGAAGTATAACGTCAGTTAGCTTTAGCCACCACTACTAACGAAAGTGTGCATTTGCATTGCGGTGCAGGAGTAACGTTAGGAGGGTGAAACCTGCTTCTTATTAACAATGACGGCAGAGGAGCAATCAAGTGAAGGACAACACGCCATCCCAATGGAGGGAGAGGACATCACCCAGACGAGAGACGGGGGGGTTTTAAAGGTACGTGGTTGTGCTTCTAGTGTCATATATGCTAGCTAACTCCAGCTATCGGTAGCTGACTGATTGTTGTTGGCGAACATAATGCGTACACTGTCAATAAAAACGGCTTATGGAAGCGCAACGTGGACAACACCGTGACACGGTCTCGTTTCCCACCGTTGGTCTCTGAGCTAAACGTCCACTTCTGGTCAGGGTGTCAACGACGTGCATAATGAGCCATTTCTAGAAGTCTCTGAAGAGATTATAATGCAAAAACTATTCATGCTAAATATTTTATATTCACACACCGGGGGTGTACAGCTCACGTTCATTCACAAAGGATTTGGCAGCTTTACCTAATGCAAAGTACCAGATACAGTAGTGTGGGTACACAGGACACCAATGCGTGGAGCTGGAGTCGTACATCTGTTGCTGTGAGAACTGTTAGAACATCCCTTAATCGCTTTTTTTTTTTTTTAAACAAATCCTCTATTTGCTTTTTCAGCTCGTGAAAAGGGAAGGCACGGGCACAGAGCTGCCTATGACCGGAGACAAAGTGTTTGTACATTACGTTGGCACACTTCTGGATGGTTCTCATTTCGACTCAAGTAGAGACAGAGGAGAGAAGTTTTCCTTTGAGATAGGCAAAGGTTGGTGTCATATCTAATGGAGATGTTCACTCGTCATAGTTGCACAGCAAGTGTTGGTAATCTTCTTTGTCTTTAGGTCAAGTAATAAAGGCATGGGACATCGGCGTAGCCACAATGAAAGTGGGGGAGTTGTGCCAGCTCATCTGTAAGCCAGAGTATGCTTATGGATCTGCAGGCAGTCCACCCAAGATACCCCCCAATGCCACACTTTGTTTTGAG
Source organism: Myoxocephalus aenaeus (assembly GCA_038501785.1). NCBI lineage: Eukaryota > Metazoa > Chordata > Actinopteri > Perciformes > Cottidae > Myoxocephalus > Myoxocephalus aenaeus. Next base: position 10,988,122 of record JBAMJR010000350.1, on the reverse strand, counting down.
GTAAGCGTTGGTAAAATTGATTAGCCATTTTATACTTTAAACCGTATTCCCTGTTTGTTTTTTGTTGCCAAGTTGTATACCATGTTCCTTTTTTTAAAAATTTTTTTATGGGTGTTAAATGTTTATTTCCACACTTGTAGGTGGAACTTTTTGAATTCCGAGGTGAGGACATAACTGAAGGGGAGGATGGAGGAATCATCCGTCGCATTATCACTAAAGGGAAGGGATATTCCAAGCCTAATGAAGGAGCCTCTGTTGACGGTAACGCATCCAGACACACCTATTTCTTGGCCAAAGTTAAAGAAATGTACCTGCGTATAAGGGGATGCAATTGAATGTAATATTGATCACTACATTTGATTTTAAGTTTAAATATCCATATCCTTGGAAATCAGAGTCAGTGTTTATTTCTAGGTTGGAGCAGTTCTAGCTGGAGTCCTTATGTAATAATTTTAATATCTTATAACCCGTCTCCTTCTTAGCTGAATCTTATGGTTGCTATTTAACAGTTAGTTAACCACAGATATTCTGAAATAATTAGATTTTACTTTGTCCGACTATAATAATAAAATTTCGGTAAAGTTCATGAGTGTCATTTCTAACGATATGAAAACAATATACTTTCTTTATTAGGCATCAACCAACACGTCAGACCAAAACACTGTCAATATATGAGGATGTACTAGGTTTTTGATGGTTCTAATGAATGGTTGGATTTTTAAGCCATAAATTGACTTGCAAAAATAGGTAATGGTAGGCTGATACAGAAATGCGTGCAAGTTTACACTTTAAAAATTGTACCTGTTATTTGATGACCAAATGATAAACCCAAAATGTATCTTCTGAGTATCAAACACTGTAGGCTTGAAAGGTGCCTGTACAACATTTTTAGTTTCATCCTTCCTGGAGAGCAGAGACTGGAGCATGAATTTCTATTGATTACAAAGCTTTAAAAAAAAAATGCAGGTACAACGCCTTGTAGCATGCACAATGTAGTATTGTACCACCGCTACTGTTCACCGCACAAGCACCGAGAGGGAAAGGCACATTTTCCCTGCAGACATTAACTTTCAAGCGTTATAAAATCCTTACTCAAATTAGCACAAACTGCTGTAGTGCCTTCAAACTGGACTTCCTGGTTTGTATTTCATCTTCTCCATCCTTCTCAGCGGTATTTGCGGCAACATGCAAAACAATGCATATACCTGCTCCGAAACCGGGTAGGATTTTATGTGAGGATGGCGACAGAGATTATACATAAGTATGTTGTGGCAGAAATGAGTGTTTATAACACATGAGCATATAGATGAGGACTGGAGAAATTGATTATTTGAGGGATTTTGCTTCTTTTTACCTCACCATGAAAGCTGGCACATACTAGATTTCATTGTATCTTTTTTTTTAAATCAAACCTGCTCATAACTTCTGATAAAAAAAAAAATCATAGTATATATCCATATCAGAAAACAAATACTTTTGTGTTGAATTAAAATCTTCTGAAATCAAAGCCTATGCAGGACTCAAATTTGACAGTTTGTAACTTTTATTCAACTTGTATTGATTAGCATTTAAAAGACTAGATTGTGGAATTTATTTACTGTAATTTAAGTTAATTTGGCTGTGTTACATTTGCATTAACATAGCAACATATTTAGATTGACAGTTTGGACATTGCATCACTAGTCCTCAGGTAACACCCCACAGCTGTCAATCCACTGCATGCCACCAAGTGTATGGTTAAATCAAGTCTCATTTGTAGCATAAAACCCCTAAACCAAGCATTTTTCAACCCCTTTCAGTAACACTGGTGGGAACCTGTGAGGGACGTGTATTTGACGAGCGAGAATTGAAGTTTGAGATTGGAGATGGAGAGGGTCTTGGCTTTCCAGTTGGAGTGGAGAAAGCTATAATGGCTATGGAGCAGGAAGAGGAGGCCCTCTTCAATATTAAGCCTAAGTATGATCAAATGTACTGTTTTTGTATGCATGTTTTTTTGTGTTTATAAAAAAAAAAGATTATTCATGTGTTAATCAACATCTCTCAATCTGATTTTGTTGAGTTTCATTGGGAATGGGTTTCGACCAATGTATAACGAGCTGAAATTTGGCAATTTCACGCTAAAAAAATTAAGACTTGCTCAACAAAATCATTCAGTCTACTCTAGAAAGTTGTATGTTTCTTTAGCAAGGTTGTTTTAATTTAAGCTGCAACAGATAACACTGGTATACTTGAGATAATTAATTGTAAGTGTTTTTATTTGTAGGTATGGCTTTGGTAATGGAGGCAATGCCAAGTATAACATTCCTGGCGGAGCAACACTGCATTACAAAATCAAGCTGACAGCCTTTGAGAAGGTAAACCCATCTTATAACACAACATGGCTTTTGCTGGCCAATTACATGTCCGTTGTGTATAGCAACATGTTCCCTGCTGGAAGTGATTCGTTTCTTTGTTTTCTTTAGGCTAAGGAATCGTGGGAGATGAACACGGTAGAGAAGCTGGAACAGAGCAGCATTGTCAAAGACAAGGGAACCCAGTATTTTAAGGTGAACACTTGGGTATTTACAGAGCACACAGCTATAAAGATAATTTTTTAGTAGGACACTTTCATGTTTTCTAATGAACTTATTCCACATCCTTCAGGAGGGGAAATACAAGCAGGCATCAGTGCAGTACAAAAGGATCGTGTCATGGCTGGAAAACGAATCTGGTTTGTCAGAGGAGGACGAGAAGAACGCGAAAGCTTTGCGGCTGGCAGCACATCTGAATTTGGCCATGTGCTTCCTTAAACTACAGGAGCCTAATACAGCCCTAGAAAATTGTGATAAGGTATTTATTATCTATTGTTAACACCTTATTCAGTATTCCGCACGTTGCCGATTTGTTAGAGTTGAGTATAGTAAAAAAAAAAATATATATATATATATATATCTCTACCTTTTTATATGGTGGAATGCTTCATGTTGTTAAATACTGTAACATTTCCCTGTACTCTGTTCATAATGGCAGGCTCTGGAGTTGCATCCATGTAATGAGAAGGCATTGTTCCGGAGGGGAGAGGCACTGTTTGGCATGAAGGAATTTGACAGGGCAAAAGATGACTTCCAGCAGGTTGTTCAACTGTATCCTGCCAACAAGGCTGCCAAGAGCCAGGTATGACGCAGTGTGTCGTAAAGGAGGAGTCGTTTCACACTGAGCCTTTCCCCCCTATAGATTTTCCCATCATGACAAGTTTGTTACAAATAATCAAAAAAAGAAGATTCAGAGTTCAATTAATTTGTCCTTTTTTAAACAATCAAGACACATTTTTCTATGAGATCTGGCATGAGTAAACAAACTGTTGCTGCTGCATTAATTTGCTGGTTGTGAAACTACCGGTCTTAATTATTTCCTTGTCGCAGAACAGCCACACAGCCTGCTTGGGCAGCGGGGCTCGGCTGCGGCACCTCTAGAGTATCCGACTGTTGCTTATTGTTTTGGACATGTCGTACACGGTTCTCAGCAAAAATAAAGTGAAAATTATCTTATTGAAAACAGACTATAAATATAACACCTTCCACTACAGTGTCTTTGTCTATATCTGTAGAATGTTTTATAATTTTTTTGCAAATAAGCACGTGTTTCTTAACAAACATTATTGAAACATTATTGCAGGCCATCATTGATGGCCATTATCAAAGGCAAACTCAATTGAGAAAGATGGGGCTGGCAGGAGCAATGCTGTCTGCGTGGACAACGCACGTATGCGAGCTGCAACAGTTTAGCAAGGTAGCATTCACACACAGGTAGAGGTGTGTGTGTGTGTGTGTGTGTGTGTGTGGCATAACAGCCCAAGTTTAAACTATTCATATTTATCCTTTAGATCATGTTGAATTGGTCTTTAGAATAGGGATATATCTGGCCAAATGGCAGTACAAATCTGAAAACTAATATATTTAAAGATATATTTTTCTTTTACTGTGCCATCTCTGAAATTACGGTTGTCTGACCTCTCCTTCATATTTTTCTGCTAGGTGAACCTTTGTCAGAAACATATCAAGGAGCAGCATGAGAAGGACAAACTCATCTACGCCAACATGTTCCAGAAATTTGCAGATAGGGATTCAAAGGTGAAGGAGTGTGTTATCTAAAACAGCCACAAGGGGGTGGGATAAGCATGTTTTTAGATTTTATAAAGAGACTGACATCGATGTGATTTGTGTTTTTTTTTTTTTTTTTCCGCAACAGAAGAAAGCCGAGACTGTGAAGAGTGAGGGCGAGGCGAACGGCAATGACGGGATGGAAGTTGAGAACGGAGAAGTTGCCAGTGAAGCAAAGGTGTAGCTAAAGATGTGACCGTTACGGTTCATCTGTGCTTCAGACTTTTGTAACTTCAGCTGTGTGTGTGTGTGTGTGTGTGTGTGTGTGTGTGAGTGAGTGAGTGAGAATGTCAACGAGAGCACTGACTTTAGGAGCGTCTTCGCTGGCTTTCTTTGTTCCCAGGCTTTTTGATTTGGGAAGCACCCAAGCAGGTGGGGCTTCTCCAGCTGATGGAATGTGGTTTTAATAAATGCATTGTGTGCCACAACAACCCCACTCATGAACCTTCTCAATGAACAGCTTTGAACTGTGCATGTTTTTTCACAGTGTTTTGGGTAGGATTAAAGTGCATCCTAGTGTTAAGTGCAGAATTTCACCCGTCAAGGGCTAGACCATTTACCTTGCACTACCCCATGTCCTCCACCCTTCATGTTTTATGTTATCCGTCTAACACTCCCCATGGGCCTACTGATCAATTCCTGGAGTTGTGGTGGTTGTGTGCATAGATATGTGTCTGAATGTTAGTGTGATTGAGTCCCAAAGTATGTATGTAGTAGCAGCACTGTGGATAGGTGGAGTAATAAGACGTTAGCCTGGAATAGCTGTCGAACTTCAAGCTTCTTTCTCAATCTAAAGATGGAGCTCCCCTATAATCCCCAGGTTACATGACTGTTTACCTGTTGTTGTTTTTTTGGGAAATCTTGACTTTGTACTTTTCTTTTCTTTTTCGGTGCTGTGCTTGTGGCTTCTTTGTTCTCAAAATGATGAATACAACCAATTGTGTAACTGGAATAAGTGCATTTTAAAGCAGCTAGAAATGACATGAATTAGCCACTCCTGTGCACAAAGTAATAAAACAGTTAGTCTTTGTCTTAATTTACTGTAAAAAGCAAAAGTACATTAATGAACGTGTGCTTGTACCAGCCCATCAGAATCAGGCTGTTGAAGACGGTACGCCAGAATATGAATATGTGAGCCCTGTTCATTGTCAGTCAACAGCACCAGTGGGGCAGAAGCTGAATTAGGGGGCTAATTTAAAAACTGGTCTGTGGGTCATGTGTTGAGTTTATCTTTGTCTTTTGGAAGGGTCACTGCTTGGTCTGCCCTGACAGAAGGATATAATAAACAATAACTACCATTTAATAGTGTGTGATATTCTTGACTTTTTTTTCCCCCATGTCCTGTCTTAATAAACTGGGTACTAATTTATAATAAGGAATCTACTGACAGTTGACCAACCTGGGAGGGTCTGTTTTTTTTTGCTTGGCGCAACTGGACAATCTTCTCGATTGTTTTCTAAGAGGGTGGTTGAAATTACATACAAGTTATGACCATTTATATAACTTTAGAATTAATGTCTGCCTATTGCTTTGGAATTATTTAAGAGGATACTAGGGCCATTACAAAATGTATGTTCCTATGGTCTCGGTCAAAACTTTTATTAAACATGAACACCTCTCTCCAAAGTCCAAAAACCTAAGATTTGTGATAATGAAACACACGTGGACAAACTTGTTGGTACCCTTCCGTTAAAGAAAACCCCACAATGGTCACTGAAATAACTTGAAACTGACAAAAGTAATTAAAACATTTTTTCCCTCAAAATTAACTAATGAAAATCAGACATTGCTTTTGAGTTGTGGTTCAACAGAATCATTTAAAAAAGACAAACTAATGCTAATGGCCTGGATGAAAATGATGGTACCCCTAGAAAAGATTGAATATAATTTGACCATAAGGACATGTTAAACTAAGGTGTGTCCTCTAATTAGCATCACAGGTGTCTTCAAACTTGTAATCAGTCAGTCGGCCTATTTAAAGGATGAAAAGTAGTCGCTGTGCTGTTTGGTATCACGGTGTGTACCACACTGTACATGGACCACAGAAAGCTAAGGAGAGAGCTGTCTCAGGAGATTAGAAAGAACATTATAGGCAAGCATGTTCAAGTTAAAGGATAAGTCCATCTCCAAGCAGCTTGATGTTCCTGTGACTAGTTGCACATATTATTTAGAAGTTTAAGGTCCATGCCATAGCCAACCTCCCCGGACGTGGCCGCAGGAGGAAAATTGATGACAAATTGAAGAGACGGATAATACAAATGGTAACTAAAGAGCCCAGAACACCGTTCAAAGAGATTAGAAGTGAACTCCAAGGTCAAGGTACATCAGTGTCAAATCGCACCATCCGTCGCAGAAGACGACCACAGATCATAAAAAAAGAGACTGGAATTTGCCAAAATGCACATTGGCAAGCCACACAGCTTCTGGGAGAATGTCCTTTGGACAGATGAGACAAAACTGGAGCTTTTTTGGCAAGTCACATCAGCTCTATGTTCACAGACACAAAAATTAAGCATACAAAGAAAAGAACGCTTGTTCTCAGTCACAGGTCATGGGTCCTCCAACAGGATAATGATCCAAAACACACAGCTAAAAACACCCAAGAATGGCTAAGAGCAAAACATTGGACTGTTCTGAAGTGGCATTCTATGAACCCTGATCTCAATCCTATTGAACATCTGTGGAAGGAGCTGAAACATGCAGTCTGGAGGCACCCTTCAAACCTTAGACAGCTGGAGCAGTTTGCTCACGAGGATTGGGCCAAAATACCTGTTGACAGGTGCAGAAGTCTCTTTGAGAGTTACAGAAATTGTTTGATTGCAGTGATTGCTTCAAAATATTGTGCAATAAAATATTAAGTTAAACGTACCATACTTTTTGTCCAGGCCATTTTCATTTTATTTTTTATTTTTTATGATTCTGTTGAACTAAAATTCAAAAGCAATATCTGATTTTCATAAGTCAATTTTCAGTAAATTGATATGCAATATTACTTATCTCAATTCCGAGTTATTTCAGTGACCATTGTGGGTTTTTCTTTCCTTAACGCAGTGGTTCTCAAACTTTTTCTGTCACGCCCCACTTTAGAGGAAGAAAAATGTTTATGCCCTAACAAAATTGCTGAATTGCTGAATTTGTATTGCAATAACAACATTTTGTGATTTACCGAAAGCACAGGCATATCGCCATGTATTAATTATTGACTTAGTTGTATGTCTGTGTACTTTAATGTGAAGTTCTTATGGAAGCTCATTTCCACCAGTAAATGAAAAAAAGATGAGATAAAAAGTCATAATTATGAGATATAAAGTCGACATTATGAGATATATAATCATAATTATGAGATAGTAAGTGTGCATGCACTTCAGTGGCGCTGGCTTGTTCTTTTCTTGTTTTTTTTTTAATTGCGGAAATGGGCTTCCATAAATTCTCAATGAAGTTCCTGATGTAAAAAAAATCGGCATTTCCTTTTGCGCGCCACCTGTAATACCGGTATTACCGTCTCTCAAACTGCGTCACCGCAACCAGTTTGAGAAATACTTCCTTAACGGAAGGGTACCACCAATTTGGTCACGTGTGTATAAAGTCTGGATATGCCCCATAGACAATGAATGGGAGCGATTTTATGGATGACAGTGAGACCACGCAAGGGAATGTTCCTTAGCATATGGGTACATACATATTGACATCATCAGAAATATAACACTTTTCACTACAGTATCTTTGTCCATATTTTTAGAATATGTCACAAATATGAAACATGTTGGGCCTTTTTTTGCAGACTTGTTAGAGTTAATTCTTTATATGTATGTATCAATGTAAATAAGATGTCCTATATACTGTAACATTTCTCTGTACTCTGTTCATAATGGCAGGCTCTGGATTTGCATGCATCGAAACCAACGGAATGGCAGAGGAACTGTTTAGCATGAAGGAATTTGACAGAGCAAGATATAACGTCGATCAGGTTGTTCAACTATCCTGCCAAGAGCCAGGTATGACGCAGTGTGTCGTTTCACACTGAGCCTCCCCCCTCTCCCCCCTTTAGATTTTCCCATCATGACAAGTTTGCTACAAATATCCAAAAAAAGAAGATTCGGGGAGTTCAATTAATTTGTCCTTTTTTAAACAGTCAAGACACATTTTTCTGTGAGATCTGGCATGAGGAAACAAATTGTTGCTTGTTAATTAAGAACTACCGGTCTTAATTATTTCCTTGTCGCAGAACAGCCACACAGCCTGCTTGGGCAACGGGTCTCGGCTGCGGCATGCTTTGTAACTTCAGCTGTGTGTGTGTGTGTGTGTGTGTGTGTGTGTGTGTGTGTGTGTGTGTGTGTGTGTGTGTGTGTGTGTGTGTGTGTGTGTGTGTGTGTGTGTGAGCGAGCGCATGTCAACGAGAGCACTGACTTTAGGAGCGTCTTCGCTGGCTTTCTTTGTTCCCAGGCGTTGTCGTTTAGGTCTAAGTTTGAACAACCCTAAGCTATAATTGTAGAATTTTTTTAAGGCAAGGCAAGTTTATTTGTATAGCACATTTCAACAACAAGGCGATTCAAAGTGCTTCACATAAAACCATTAAGAGCATCAAAACATAATGCAGATTTAAAACAGTTAAGAAAACATTAAAACAGTAGAAGGACACAGATTCAATCACGATATTTGACCAGATACGTGTTTTATCAAATTAATCAGAGGTTTATTATAGGAATCAAAGAAAACAAACAAAAACAAACACTAAAAGCCAAAACGTGCAGAACAAAGTTATCACATCCAAACTATGCAAAACAGCAGAACCGAAGCAAAATGGAGACAGCCAAACTGACAAAACGGGATCGGCCAAACAGGCCAAACAGACCAAACAGGCGTATCAAAACATTCAAAACAGGGCTGTGTTCAAAACCCTATACATTCCCTTCTCTGTGGAGCATTCCCCATTACAGTCGCTTTTGTTTTCCTTAGAGCAACTGAACCCATCTTCTATTTGTTCTTGGTTTGCTAAGACGGTGGCATACATTACATCATAATAATTACCATTCATATAACTTTAGAGTTACTTTGTCTGCCAATTGCTCTGCAATGATTACGTTTGCCTCATTGTTTAAAGATGGAACTACGGACATTTCAAAATTCATGTTGTTATGGTCGAGGACAAAAATGATATTAAACATGAACACCTCTCTCTAAAGTCCAAAAACCTGACTGCTAAAAATAACATTTGTGATGTCATCAAGTATAAAGTCTGGATCTGCACCATAGACAATGAATGGGAGATATTTGATGGATGACAGTGAGAGCACAGAGGGGAACGTTCCTTAATATAGGGACATTTTATGTTTCAAATCTGAAAACACTAAAGCTAATTTAGGTATAGAAAAGAAAAAAGAAAAGAAAATTCTACGGGTTCCCAAAATCAACCTCCCATTCATTGTCTATAGAGCAGCTCCAGACTTGTGGCATCAAATGTTTGAGACTTTCTGGCTTTGAATGATAATTGCTCATATTGATTGAACTTCCCAAGGCCATGGAAATAACATATTTTAATTTATTTTAATAATATTTTTTATTATTATTATTATATTTGTGGGCTCTCAATGATTGTAACCTGGATTGTAACCTCGATCTAAACCTAAATCTGAACCTGGATTCTAAATAGGATCCTCTCAAGGATTCTAAATAGGATCCTCTCAAGGATTCTAAATAGGATCCTCTCAAGGATTCTAAATAGGATCCTCTCAAGGATTCTAACCTGTTACTCAAGTTTTAAACAAATATTAAAAGCTTGATTGAATCAATATTAGGGAGAAGAATGTCAGACACAGAAATAATAAAGCATTTCAGCAACAGCAGTTATTTACCTCATCAGAACATAACGAAAAGGTTGCTGGTTGAGCCAATGAATGAAGCATTTGCATGGCTCAACAGGAGCCTGAATAACTCTCGTACATTTGCACAACCCTTACTTATTCTTATATTGGCTCTGCACCATCCTCTGTCAGAAACAAGCTGTTGGAGCTCATTGGACAAAGCTCATTGTGAAGATCAGCGTCAGTTTGGCATCCCATACTTTGTCCAATCCATGTGAGGTCTGTTGTGATGATGTCCTCCCAATGGGAAAAGACAATGAAAAGAATAACGTTAGTCTTCAGAAATAATATTGATGTACTTTATTCATCCACAGGGGGATATTTGTTTGTGGCAGCAGCAAGCACAGTTACAGAGTAAACAACTCGTGTGTTTGCTATGAACAACTTGCTGGTCCACATTAAAACACATGTGGGTTCCCCCGCAGGCCTGTCAGATACAAACTCTTTCAAACGTTTATCCGTCACTTTTAGCAAATTGTTTTAACCGTTTATCCATCCCTATTGAGTAAAACCCCGTTATAAATGGAACAGGGCTGTGTTGAACACGTCCTCTGAGAAGTGTCGTGAACAAATAAGGTATTGTTTACAGAAGGCTTATTTTGGATCGTTCAAGTGACTGCTACCTGTGGCAGGTACACCGCAAGGTACACCGCAGTGTGTGCCGCACACGTTCACTCCTCCCTTCGATTTCAGATTCAGTGTCAAACTGCCTACAAACAATAACGTGTTCCGGTCTCATATTTCAGAATAAAGTATCCAGCGGCACACTTTGCGTATTCACGTAGACACAACACGACTAACACAACTTTAAATTAAATAAAACGTTTTATCGGTAATATACAGTGATTTAAAATTAGTCAGTCGCAGTTGTGCGCGTGTGCACGCATCAATGCTTTATTTTTCATCATAACCACGCTATTAGTTTGAAGGCAAAAGTAGTTCAGTTCCGACGTTTTTCAAGCATCTGCTGCATGACTTTATAAGAGTGATCTTAAGTGTAGCTGGTGTGAGATTTCACACTTCACTCCGTTGTTTCTACGGCTCCGCGTGCACGCGAAATGGACTAGCCAGAGCAAATTTAGATAATCTTGAGAGCTCAGTTTTTAGATCACCGGTTACTCCAGGTCTAGGTGGGATTTTATCGCGGGATGAGAGCCACCAGTGGCGGCGCACCCTGGGGATAATCAGCGGCGCAGGTAGTGCGCACCCACTGGGAGCAACGCTCGGACTCCTCCTGATGACAAAGCGGCCAACCACATCAATTAGTCTTGATTGAGTGCCGAGATGATCGCGTCAATTACATCCACGAAGAATGTCATTCTCAACCTCAATCGCAAACAGCTTCTGCTCACTGTTCTTCTGATACTCGGATCGTTGTCCTTGTTCCATGAGATACTTGCTGTAAACACATGGATGAGTTATACCAGTAAGTTTGTGATTGCCAGCCCGACACTGTTACGACGGGCTTGTTCAAAAGTGTTTTCCCTTTCAAGTTGTGTTTATTTAATGCATAATTTAGACTTATTTAATGCATAATTTAAACTGCGCTTAGATCTGATAGTCAACCTGTAACTGACGAATAATGTAAAAAGAAAAAAGAAGCAGAAATAACTTTGCAGAAAGATTAGGCTGCATTCAAATGTAAGGCATCACACAGGTAACACAGTGTGCAACATCCAAACAAACGATTTAACATTGAGGTGTTCACTTTTTGCTGAGTCGACTTTATTTTAACTCATTCCGTTGGCTTATCTATGAAGCTTTTATTGTATTATGGTGTTCCGCTTTATTACTCAATATGGAGTCGAACCGATCCTATAAAAAATCTTACAAAACATCGCAATGCCAACAAAGTGCAGTCTCACAAAGCCCTCAGAGCTGAATCATTCTGAAACAAGTCAAACGGCATTTTTGAATGCTGAGTGGCGTAGACAATGACACGTTTCCACAATATATAGATATTCTGTAGAACTCGTTGTGTGTCTTGTAATAGGAACATATTTTACATCTACTTTTATTTTTCATGAATGATGAAAACAGTGAGAATAGTCAGGTTAGGCACATGAAAGACATCATTTAAGCTTTTGCACAAGAAACACGAGCCTACTGTTACATCCACGCGAATACACTAGCACTAGCAGTTCGTGACACATACCGACACCTAACTACGTATAAGGAGAGGACAAGTGGAGATTTTATCCAACTTGTATTTTAATTTAACAAAAAAATCAAGTGGCCGAAATTAGTTTCCCCCGTAGGGTGGCCGGGCTCCTGTTTATATGCAAAAAAAATAAAAGAGTGTATCCTCCAGTTAATTAGAATCTATAGAGTTATGCGGTTATAATCGCTGTCACACTCAAGAGAGGTGTGCGTGTTCAGGTTTACCTGGTGGCAGTGGCGGGCCGTCAGGGCCTTCTAAGCCTTCTCTGCTGGCCTAAACAGAATCACAAAGTTATAGCTATTTTATAATGTAATTGTTTTTCACAAATACACTACATGTATTATAATTATTTTTCCCTATTAGCTTATTTTCTCATTGCACAGCTCCTGTCTTATTCTGGTCCTCTGCTTCAGGCCTCTGGTATGGCTTGCTTGAGTCCGTAGAAATGTGTTCCGAAACCCAGTATTAAACGGGCACCGGTGCTAAATAGCTGGAGTATTGATAAGCCCCGACGTTACTGGTGTTTTTATGTACTATGCAGAGGACTGGAGGAATGACTGTTCTTCATTCTTTATAAACATGACCCATAAATGTTATTTATTTTATAAACATGTAAGATTTGTTTCCAGTCAGATATTAATTGCTTTATATAGTTACTTTGTTGCCAAACATAACTCAACACATAGTTAACGTATGAAGATCCTCAGTTAATAAATGCCCAGATGGAGAAATGGCTGCCAGTGTGGGCAGGTTATTTTCTTTCTAATGGGCTCTTCTCCCACATTTTTTAATAATCCTTTAGTAGAGAAGAACAAGCTTTATTTCAGTTAAAAATAAGCCGTTTACACCTGCCTGTCTCTAATACTGGGATAAACATTTTGACAATACACTGTCTAGTATCCTTCTTCCTCATTATAGGGAAATGACATGTGTGACTATGTAAACTACATTTTGACTGTTAAACAAAGCCTCTTACCTGAAATATCCTGTCCAACATGGTTTTTCTAAATCCTTCTAACTCTAAAGAAATGTCCAGTAGAAACATTGAATTTGCTGCATCAGGATAGTAGCTGTGCCAAACCCGAAGTATAGTCTCCATAATGGACAGAACAGACCAAAACGTCACATTGATACAATAGCCACATTAAAAATGTCCAGTCCCTTTATCGATTAGATGTAATAGTTGTCCTGTTTGGAGGCTGAAGCAACTGAAAGGACAACTGAAAGCCTCCAAACACAACACCTATTATAATATAATTATATATAATTAATTAATTATATATATATATATATTAATTCATATAAACTTATAATATAAGATTCAGGGCTTATAATATAAGCCCTGTAGCCATTTGACACTGACTACTGACAGTCCTTTTGAATTGCCACATGTCTCAAGAGTGTGTGTTTGGAGATCTCCACCCTGGTTATAATGACAGACTCTGAGTCCAATGGCGCTGTAATCCCAATTCACTCACTGACACCACAAGCTCACAAAAAAACAAAACACTGAGGACCTCCTTTTAACATGCACCCTATAATTTGAAAAATGACTGAAGAGGTTAGATGGAATAATATTTCTGCTTCTGCTCAGCTAAAGTGCCAGAGATGTTTAACTGGTAACATCTGAAGTGACATTACCTGCTACCAAACATCAAGTGAGTTAGTTTCACAGCATTAGATGTGATGGTAGTCTATGTAGTTTCAAGTCATTTGAAGGAGTGGTTGTGTTTTGGTAGCAGAATGTGGTCTGTGCCATGTTTTTAGGAGTTGTTTGGCTTCCAAGAGTTTGTTATTCATACATGTATTTGTGTGCTTCCTCTTACAAACCATCCCTCTGTAAATAAGTCGATTTTAAAATGCTACCAGCCATAAGAAGCAGATTGAGTCATTAGAATACATTTTGTTTGACTGCAAAGTCAGTAAGATGCAAATATAGGAAAAACAACCTGTTTCCCTCCTGGGGAAATCACCCATGATCAGAAGAGACATCGTGACGGTGTTGTCCATCTGTGCACAGTCTATGCATATTTGTCTGTCAGCTGATGTTTTTACCCACTTCCTCAGATCCAAATACTGACGACGGTCGCATGAAGTTTATCAAAATGGTAAGGATGGTGCATGGAAAAAAAAGTGGTGCTAAAAAATATGGGGATGCAGGGGCATGTGTTTGTGAAAGAAAGAGTGGAGGAAACCAAACTAAGATTTGAATATGTATATTTTCCAGGTCAGAGTGAACCATCAACTACACCCTGTGGAGGATTCAGCTAATTTTAGCTTCACTCCACAAAGCTGGAACCCAGAGGTGTGTGTGTGTGTGTGTGTGTGTGTGTGTGTGTGTGTGTGTGTGTGTGTGTGTGTGTGTGTGTGTGTGTGTGTGTGTGTGTGTGTGTGTGTGTGTGGGTGTCCACGGTGCCTGCATGCTAACACTTTGTCTCCCCTCTTTTGAACTCAAAATAACCTGCCCCAGCCTGCCCAATGTCCTCCCACCTTAGTGCATTTGCCTCAGTATACAGTATGTTTCCTGCAGCAGAGTCATCTTCAGTAGCCTCCATTTATCTGTCATCATGTTTCCACTATATTAAGCATGTTTCATTTTTGGGGGAAGCTGTTACTGTGTCTGGCTCGGCAGACCAGTCTAAGCAATATTGCATTATAGCATAATAATAGTTCCACAAAGTGTACATCCAAAAAGGGTTGGGCGGTATGACAATATATACAATTAGTCAAGTAATATAATAAACAGTAAAAACAGTAATAAATAAACAGCAAAGAAGAAAAATAATCCACAATAGCAACGCGCTGATGACAGCAGAGCGTTTAACTCAGTGGTTGTCAACCACTGTGCCACCTGACGATCTGTGCCACCTGACGATCTCTCGCGGCACACTGGTGTGCCGCGAGAGATCGTCAGGTGTGCCGTGGGAAAATGTCCAATTTCACTTAATTGGTCCCAAAAAATATTATTTAGTTGCCGCAAATGATTTTCCATTGTTAAGCGTCTGAGCTGCAATATAGTGGCTGGCAGAGTAATATAGAACAGGTCTGCACCTTGTTCTGCTATTAAACAAACTAAACGGCCGTATGTTATTGATCGTATCTACACAGCATGTCATTTCTGGGTCGCGTCTACAACTCTGCTCTGCTCTCTGTGTCGCGCACGCGGAGTTCTGCCTGATGCTGCACAGGTGAGACACAGCGGAGAGAGAGAGAGAGAGAGAGAGAGAGAGAGAGAGAGAGAGAGAGAGAGCGGCGAAAAATATGTCGCGTGCTTTCACAGTATTTTAAGCTATGAGCTCTCACTGTTAAAGACCAACAGTTCATGTGTTTGCAGGTCAAGACAAACAGCCTGGAGCTCATCAATGACGTTTCTGACTCAGAGAGGCTCTGGAAATATTCTTCCAAAAGCCCTAAAAACACACTGCAGTGATAAAGCCTGCTCACTTTGTCGTCGTCATTAAAATAAATGAACACCATGTTTCCTTTAAGTCAGTATTTATCAAACTGGGGCGGTATTTATTACAGGTGGGGCGCAAGAGGAAATGTTCACCGTCCGCCGTTAACAGGTTACGCTTCCGTTTTGTTTTGCAATAGCTTATTGTTTTCCACAATAAGATATTTAGTAGTAACTAAATATTAGTTATTTTTTGCATAACTTTATTTTAATTTTTCTAACAAAGTGATAACACTTTTTTTTTGTCTGATGGAGCAATCTGGTTTACTTGAAACACTGAATACTCTTCCATGCCAGTAGGTAGCGCAATAATGATGCTGTATTATGCTACAATGTGACATTTTGTAACTTTTTAGGTTGTTGGTGTGCCGCGGGATTTTTTTATTGTAGAAAATGTGCCGCGGCTCAAAAAAGGTTGAAAAACACTGGTTTAACTTGACCACTAATGAAATTCGATAAACTACTGGACTGGTAACACTGAGGCTTTGTCTCTTACCTGCATCATTCTGCAGGGGAGGCCAAAAGCACAAACACGAAAAGCTCCTGACAATTCAGATAATCAGAACAATTTGAAGTTGTCCCCATCATCAAACCTTGTTTAAAGAAACAAAATCTGTGAATTATTTCAGATTAATTGGTTTCTGTGAAGATAAATTGTATTTTTTTATGTAATTTCATAATGTTTTGAGCACCACATACAAAATATAGAATAAGGATGGAGCTTGAGTGCTCAAATTATGTGCATGGCTAGATACCACTTGAAGAAATGTTTTATAATTTGTCCGAACCAACTCTTTTAATAAGAGTGGGATTGACGGTAAGAATCGGGTCTCATTTAAAATCAAGTGTGTTCCGAACATCGCCCTCACTCTGTTTACTTCCTGCAGTATATGGGACGGGTAAATCTGCATGTCTTTGAAGACTGGTGTGGCAGTACTACAGCTGACCTCCGCAATAACCTGCACTACCCTCTGTATCCTCATGTGAGTCAAACCCTTATCTTCCAAGTTCACTCAATTGCCATGAATTATATTTAATTGATAAATTACACTTTTAGCAAGGCTAACACCATGGCTCTATAGGGATGGAAATGTTGGTCGGTCCACCACTTTGTTCCAGACAGAAATATCTTAGCAACTATAGGAAGGATTGCCATTGCCATTTTGTACAGGCATTCGTCGTGCACACACTATGACACAAGCATTTTTAAACACACACAGTTGTTTTCACTGTAGTTGCATTCTACATCCGCAAGCTAGATCCTCATGTCCCTGGGCTCAAGATGTAATCTCACTTTAATTAAATACCATGGCTGATTCTCAAAGTTTGCCTTCTCTCACTCAGTCCAGGATGACAGTGCAGAAGCTGGCCATCGCTCCTCAGAAGACTGAATACGGACTCAGGATATTTGGTTATCTACATCCATATACTGATGGTACAACATGTAGTTTTTGATTTAGTTCCTGGCTGACACTACGCTGAGTACATGCATGCTATATATCTCCCTCTGTATCTCCCTCAATCTGTCTCATTTTTTCTCCTTTTTTCTCAGGAGAGTTTGTATTTGCTTTGAGCTCTGATGACAACTCTGAGTTGTGGCTGAGCAAAGATAACTATACCCTTGACTTGCAGTTGTTGGCATCGGTTGGGATGGTATGTATGACTGTTATCTTCTCAATTTGCAGAGAGTATGTTCTTCATACCTCATACCTCATACTGTAATATTTATTTTTATGTGGGCTTTCTTTTTCTAGACAGGCTCAGAATGGACAGCCCCGGGCGAGTTTGAAAAGTATATCAGTCAGACCTCCAAACCAGTAAGGTAAATTTAAACCAGACTAGATTATATAAAACATCAACCCTTAATGTCAACAATATAAGTAGATGAACACACACTGTATTGTGTGTGTGTGTGTGTGTGTGTGTGTGTAAGTAATCCATATGAGAGCCATCGAAGAGCAGAGGAATACTATTGTGCTTGGGTCACAGCTGTGTTTAGTATTCTACAACAAGTGTAAACACGGCTCAGCCAATCATAATTAAGGACCTGAATTAACTGACAGTGGTATAGGCCTCAGACAATATAACTTCTGACATATGAGACACTTTCGTTCTTGTCAGCCTTCCACTTCAAACACCTGAGAAGGGCACATATAAAATCACACAGACCTTAATCTCTCAGTAAAAACGACCCAAACTTCTCTAATCTTAGCAATATAAAATGTTTTCTTGCAAGTGTCCTTCTGTTTTATGTTTGGGAATCCAAACCAGAGCTGTTGATAGAGTAAAAACTAAAGATTACTCTTACAGACGGGTGCTGGAAAATATTATATTTCTAGCCATTTCATAGAAATATTGCTAACATGCTGGAAAGTTTTGTTACACTGTGTGGGCGTGGGTTACCGTAAAGAGTATCAGCAATTATGATCAACGCATCTGCAAAAGCAATAAGAGCGTAATAAATGGACCCGAAGTAATACACAATTAGGCAATACTGTTTAGAGGTTATATACATATGTTGCCAATAGTTTTCAGTTTCATTGAGACAAGTAAAGTAAAGTATTAAAAATGATCCTAATTAAAACAAATATGTAATATCTGCCTCAAGAGGCCCCAGAGAAAAGAGACTGATACACAGATGTTGATCTTATCATGTCAGGGGCTGTAGCCTTGTATCTAGTTAAGTCAAGTTTATTTACATAACCCAATAGCACAAATTTGCCTCAATTTACAATCTGTATAGCATACGACAACCTCTTTCTTTAGACCCTTGATTTGGATAAAGAAAAACTCCCCCAAAAACATTTAATGGGACAGAATGACTGAAGCTACCAAGGACATCCACAGATCTTGCACTTAAAGCAACATGGTTGTATTTTTTTTTTTAATGTTTGATGTGACTATACTGTAGTACTGAATATGAACTTTTACTGTCTGGCAGGCTGTCTGCTCAGAAGAAGTACTTTTTTGAAGTTATCCACAAGCAAAACGACAAAGGGACTGACCATGTGGCGGTGGCAGTAAGTAGTTTAACTCTGCAGTCATAGAAAATGTCCTCTCCTTCTTTCTCTGTCTCATTTCATTGGGTCCAACTCTCATGTCTCATTTTGATGTGTAATGTGAGGAATAAAGTGGAAGAGACATTCAGATATTTGTGTTGGTTATCACACAGTGGCAGCTCCTGGACAAGGGCTTGGGGTTCAAGGTTATTGAATCCAGTCACCTCTCTCTCTATGTTGGTAAGTACAAAACCCCACTTCCTTCCTGATACCTAAAATGACATCACTCAGTGAATTCCGTGAGCTCAGGGTTGAATCTCTATCACACAGTATATCATAATCCAAAACTGTTTGCCTTTATTATTCTGCAATGATGCTCAAACCTGCATTTCAAACCGCACTTGTCTTATTCTAATTCCCTGTGCCTTGTCCCACAGATGAGTCTGCCTTGTTGGCGGGTGACATAGACCACATACCACAGACGACTGCAAGTCACATGTCCACCAAACAGCAGACTGGTTCAGCAGACATGCTGAGGGAAGACCTGCGAGACACTCTGTACAAAAGTGAGAGACGTCTATCTTTTGGTCTATTTCTTCACCCCGCAGCAGATAAATCACCTCATCCTCCTTTTTTTACCAAGTGTTTTGCAACGTATTTCCTCATGCTGAACGTTCAAAGTGATCAAACCTGAAATCTGTGTGTTGTGTTTGTCTGCAGTGCCCTTGATAAACAGCACATATCTACAAGATGTCCTTCCCGACTGCACCTACAAACCCAGCTACACGATCAAAAACGTTAAGATAAACCGTTACCAAGGACTGCAGTATGTATGTATTCATATAGTTTGTTTATTTAACTTACATTTCTACTGGTGGAGCCCACCAGCCCACACCATTCTCATCATCTCATATTATTCTAGATCTCATACAGTGTTGGGATTGCACCGAGGAAGCAATTGTTTTTGTTAATGTTACTTGTAAAGGGATGCCAGCATACCCATCACTTTGTGCTGAGTTCCTGAAGGCTCTACTTTTTGTTTAGCAACCACCTCATGATAAGAAGACTCCACGATGTCACTGCCCAACTCAGAAATAACATTCATAATAATAATAGAAATATAAATCATTATTTATATAGCACTTATCAAAACAAAGTTACAAAGTGCTTCACATAAAAAAAGACTAAAACTAAAAGAGCAACAAACAAATTACAAATGTAAAACGGATTAAATCAGGGAAGGCAGTGTGATAAAAGTATGTTGTGAGCTTGGATGTAAACGAAGCCACTGACTCAGACTGCCTTATTTCATCAGCCTGAGTGTTTCAGAGCAGTGGGACTCTCAAAAGCTCTTTGTCTTCCGCTAATAGACTGGAAAAGAAAGAGGGCCCATTTGCGAGCATCTCAAAGTACAATGCGCTCAAACCTTTTAAAAACCTGGCAGTTGAGTACTGTATTATCTGTAGCGAGTCTACAGTTTTTGGGCATGTAAAAAGGCTGTAACAATATTCCATGTGTTGTTGTACAGATTAAACAAAAAATAGATAAACCATGTTAATTTGTGACCTTTTGTAGTTCGTTGGAATATGTTTTAACATGTTTAGCTACTCTAGTCAGTTGTAGCTTCATATGTGTCAGACAGATCTGTTGTTGATCTTCTCAACTCTACAACGAAACACAATAAGCTTAAATCCCCCAAAATACTGAAATACTTTAGTTCTTTAGTTTGAAAAAGATTTTAATATCCACCTTGCGCATCAATTCTGAAATCTGGTGTGCATCCAAGAGAAGAGCAAACACCAGTTGGATCCCTGTGGATGGGGTTGGACAACCCTTATATTATACAAGATCTCATGATTCATCAGCATGTCATTTCATTTCATCTCCCCAGGTCCGCATGTCCTTCATCTACCCCAGAGACCACACCCGACTTACACACATTGAGACAGCGGACAGCTGCTTCTACCCATCGAAAGAGTAAGACACCACCGAATTAATTAGAGATCCATAAGTAGTAACAATTCCATAATTAGTAACAATTATCCAGCTATTTCTATTTTATTTTATTTTATTATTATTATTATTATTATTATTATTATTATTATTATTATTATTTTTATTATTATTGTATATATATTTTATCTTTCGTCCTGCTGTTTTTGTTTTTGTTTATTTTGTTGTAAGTTGCTGCTACCCCGACACCAAATTTCCCCTCGGGGATTAATAAAGTATATATTCATTCATTCATTCATTCATTGACATACTATATTCAATTAAAATGCGTAGAGTAGGACATTGCAATTAGAAGTAGGTTAACAGTATCATCAACAGCGGGTGCTGTACCCCTCAATGTACTTAGAATATTTTCACAGCAGTAGATACAAAAGTTTATTTTTATTTTTGAAAGCGTCACAATTGAAAACTGATTATTTCATTTATGTATTTGACAGTAGACAGTAGACACTAGGCTGTAGTGCCTGGGCAGAAAACAGAATAACGTTAGAAAATGTACTTGTATTATAAAAACACAATTACGAGACAGTACATATTCATTATACAACAACTACATCAGCAACAACACAACAACAATATTAACCACAAAGGCTAATTAACTTCTCCTAAATCTTGGCATAATTATGTATTTTGTCTTGTCTTCAGTTTACGTTTTGCTGGATACATGAAACTAGACGAGAAAGCAAACAAAGAGCCTGAAAAGAGCTGGAGCCAGACCTTCCAGATCAACGACATAAACCTTCGAACACATCGATCAGATAATGTCGACCTGAGCTGCACCGTCGCAGGCAACCTGTTTCTCCAGTCTAGTGATGCTCTGGCCATGGTCAAAGCTTTCATGGACCAACTAAATAAAAAGCACCCCGGGTAAGTACTGCATTTGTATATCAAAGTCAAAGTCAGCTTCAATGTCAATTCTTCCATTTGTGCAAACATACAGAAGATTTGAAAGTAAGTTTCTTGTAACGGTTAGATGGACAAGGACCCAGAAGCACGACTCTCGAAACAGTTGTAGCAAATAAGAGTCCTTTACTCGCAGGAACAAAACAGGCAGAAACAGGTAGACACAAAACAACGCTGGAGAGCTTGGTTGGAAACACACAAGGCAATCTGGCAGGGGACAAGTGCAAGTGAGGGGACCTACTGTAAGTAGTGAAGACTAATGAGGGAATGTGCTAGAGGTGAGACGGGCATGGATCAGGGGAATGGAATGAGGGCTGACGAGGAAGGAGTGACTGACAGAATGAAGGGGGCGTGGAGCAGGATCTGAAATGACAGGACAGTTAGTAAACAGATAGGCAGACAGGATGAAAACAACTAGTAGTGAAATGTGTGGAGCTGAACCGTGACATTTCTCGCCTGTGCAATATAAAGAGATACAGATAATAATAATAGTATAAAGTGCAAATAGGTATATGCACCGTGCTTCAGGAATCAGCCTCATTTTAATGAGGTATTAACATATTTTTCCATAACGAGAGATCTAAAATGGGTAAAAAGTATCAGCAAAATATACTGTATGTCTGCGAGTTGTGAACTGACCTTTTCAAATTGTTTAATTTGAATAATTTTTCTGACATAAAGAGAAAAACTATCTAGTAAAAACATCACAAAGACTACCGAAAAGCCTTAAAACAAATTAAGTTTTTTCATAGCAGCAATACTACATATTTTTCCCTAATTCCTTTCCTGTTTCCTGATCATCTTGCAACCGCTCAGATGTATCATTGGACTGCTTGGTGGGGCCCGACCCATAGGTTGGTCACAACTAACCTATAACTAACCAATGAATGTTGGCATGTCAGTCGTGAATGTTAAAAAGCCATTAAAAATAAAACGCTAGGTTAAAAGATCCTCTGTGTTTGTTTCATTTAATTGTTTTGCTGTATTTTTTTTAATGAGTATGTCACATCTTGGAATCAATTACACTTCCATTATTGAAACAGCGAGTACAATCAAGTGCATGGATTATACATTTGTTTTGACACATTTCACCATGTTTTCATCATATTCTCTCTATCCTTGCAGGCAATTCACGTTGGTGCGTGTTATTAACGTGGTGAAGCGCTTGGACGCGGCCAAGGGCAGCCGCAACCTTCTGGAGCTGGAGGTGAAAGATGTGAACGGCCAGCTGATGCGCTTGTCGCGCCACATCTTTGCTCCGATTCTCCAAAAGCAACCCAGCAAGGACTTAGGTACCCAACAACCGGAACCTCAGCTAAAGCTTTGTAACCCGGTGGGCTTCCAATGGAATCCGAAAGCCACCGTCCACTTCATAATACCTGGTACATCTACCTTTATCCACACTCTACAGCCATTACATTCACCAACTCGTTTGGTTCCTTTGTCCTGTGCCACGCTCCTTTTTGTATGTTGGCTTCTGTTTTCAACATTTAAATACTGATGATAGAAGGGCAAAAAAGATTGAGTGCAGCAATGAGTTTCTACATTTTAGGATAAGATATGGTAAAATAAGATAATCCTTTATTAGACCCACAGCGGGAAAATGTGCAGGATTACAGCCGCAAAGTGGACCGTGCAACAAGAGACAATCGTAGAAAACAGAACAACAAACAAAGTTCAATAAATAATAATAACAGTAAAGGTATAATAAATAAGTAAACCGTAAAAAAATTAAATAAATTACGCTAAAAATACAATATAATCGCTGTAGAGGCTCAAACCTTAACCTATTTAAATATTCGAGCCACTAGGGGGGCGAACGGGAGAAGGAGTTCGGACGCGTGTTCTGCCACAAACAAATTCATTGTCCATTCCAGCACTGTCTCTTTTCCGTGCATTTAATTCGTGACACCATGGCATAAAGTCATTTTACAGTAGTCACAGCAGAAGGTTCCACGAGACAGGATAAAACACTTGATCTTAACTGAAAGGGAAACGCTGTCGCGACCACAGTCGAAAACTATTTCGCTTCCCATCCACACACCTGTTCCCATCACCTGGCACTCACCTATATGCTCTTTTAATTGAATGTGCCACCCTGTGTCAAAATAAAGGAACTACATGTCCCCACTACCACCCAGTGATTCCCTCAAACAATAAAACCCCATTTTGGCTCCAACAATCGCCTTCATAAGATGTAGTATTTGATAATAACTGATGAAAACATAATGTCTAAATGGCATAGTTATGGTCAGAACATTTATTTTCTGCATCAATTCCGGGTGACTGCTTTTTTGTAATGTTTTTTCCCATTTTTGTCTATTCAAGCATGGCCTGAACAATTTGATTTGTCTGTATGATTCTCAGTGAAAAACCAGGCTCGCTGGGTGCAGCAACTGATTACTGACATGGAGCAATTGTTCAGAGAAACCGGAGACCTCAACTTCAATCTCATCATCATTGATTACAGCAGCACGGACATGGACATAGATAAGGCTCTCCGGAAATCCTCTCTCCCCAGGTGTGTGTATGTGTGTATGTATTGTTTCGCTTGAATTCGCCAACTCCAAACTTTTTAAAGCTCACCATATTAAACCTTTTACAATATGTACAGTATGTGCTATTATTATGCCTTTGGAATTCATCAGGTACCAGTATGTGAAGCTGAGTGGAAACTTTGAGCGCGCGGCAGGTCTGCAAGCAGGTGTCAACCTTGTAAAAGTGAGTATTGCGACATCGCTCTGCAAAAAAAGCTTTAGGATGAAGTGATAGATCTGTGAATAGACTGTCATAATAAATACCTTTTTTATCTTTCCCTCCTCCCTCAGGATGACAACAGCATTTTGTTTCTTTGTGACCTCCACGTCAACTTCCCTCCCTTCATCATTGACAACATCAGGAAACACTGTGTGAAGGGACACATGGTCTTCGCTCCAGTAGTAATGAGACTGGGATGCGGGGTTACACGTTTAGATGCCAATGGTAGACTCAGATACACCATACTGTATATATTGTGATTATATTTTCATGAGACCATGGTTCCTTTTGAAGGTTTAACATTTTATAAAAAATCTATTTGAAAGTACCGTCTTCAGCCAAATATATTACTCACATTTCAGTTGTTGCTCTTAAAGCCTTACCACTTGAATCATATTTATCAGAAGTCTTTATTTTTATTTTTGGGGGATTTTTTGGGGGGATTTTTTTATTTTATTTTTTATTGTAAAAATAAAAAGACAATACATAGACATAACATTAAGAGGACGACATGTACAAATAAAAAGACAATACATAGACATAACATCACGAGGACGACAAAACAGTGAGACACAGGCCAGCAAAACATCATATATTCAAGTACGGTGTGTGGTATAGAAGTACGGTGTGTGTGTGTGTGTGTGTGTGTATGTATTATTTCATCAAATATATTTTTTTTTTTAAATAATAATAAATTAAGTATAAATAAGAGCAGATTTATATGTATGTGCGTAAGCGTGTATGCATGTACGTGGGTTACAATTGGGTTTCAGGCTAAAAAAAGACAAAAATATGGATATTAATAGAATGAGTCAAGTTTGTAAAAACATAGTGAAGGATGACCAGATGGAGTGGTGTTCTGTTGTATTGTAAATGATGGAGGGGGTTAGATTTTCCATTGAAATGTATTCGACCATTAGGTTTTTCCAGTGTGTGATATGTATGTTATTCCTCAATTTCCAGTTCATGAGGATAGTTTTCTTGGTGATAGTTAAGGCCACGAGGAGTAATTGGCGGTTTGTTTTGCTGAGGTTTGTTGTTGAGATGTCTCCAAGTAAGCATAGTGAAGGGGATAATGGGACGAGGCAGCCCAGGAAGACAGACAGTGACTCAGAAGTCTTTTAATGGAGTGTTCATAAAGCAGTACCTTTAAGCTTAGAACAATGTCATCATTTACTCAAAAATATCGCATTTTAGAGGTCTTTAACATGACTAAGAAGATTAAATCTGTATCCATGTCTAAATCCATGTCCGAGTGAGTGTCGGAACCATGTTAAATGTAAAACAAAGTGGGAGACAGACAGTGAAGACACAGGACAGACGACGGCTATGCGATTTAGTCAAAAAATAAAATAATTAAAGGAGCCATTCAATGCAAAATAAAAACTTTGATTGGTTTGGTTTAACCAGATTACCTGCCATTTCAAGCCTTTTGTGTTCTTTTTGCCTTTATACACCTTTTTAAGTATTTATATAAATATATATATATATATATATATATATATATATATATATATGCGGCTTATTGTACATTTTCTCTCTTTTCTGCATCAATGCTCCCCTCTTTTTTTCTTTGCGTTACCACTGACCTGTCTTAGGAAGCCTCCTCTTCCATTGCTTCTTCGTCAATGTGGGGATTCAGTCTTAAGACAAACAAGATGTGTGACTCCAGAGATGGAGGAGAACCTGTTGTGTTGATGCAAACAACAATAGAGTTGAATGAAAATGTGCCCACCTGTGTTGCAGGTTTCTGGGAGGTCAATGGCTTTGGCCTGCTGGGGATCTATAAGTCAGATTTGGACGCAGTGGGAGGAATGAACACTAAGGAATACGGAGCCCGCTGGGGAGGAGAAGACTGGGAGCTCCTCGACAGGTCGGTCCTCACTTTCTAAATACACTGATAGTATTGTTTTGTCTATTTCTTAATCCGTGAATCTGCACGGCAATATAATACAAGCCTGTTTTGGTTGAGTCTAGGCCTGCTATTTCACTTTATATCGATATTGTATTATGAAGCTAGTGACCACAACAATGTGAATTGTATCGAAACAAACTCTCCTCTGCTCCAGAATTCTCATGGGAGGGCTTGAAGTGGAGAGGTTGTTGTTGAGGAACTTCTTCCACCACTATCACTCCAAACATGGCATGTGGATTCGAGCGTGACCCGGTCACAGATGACCTTGTCACCTGCTTGCTGCACCATGACCACAGACAGCAAGGTTACAACCACGGAAACCAGAGAAGTTTAAGGCCAGAGCCTGATTCCTACTCCATAACTGTAATACCTGCTGACTGGATTGGATACGGTCTTCATTCACTATTCTTTCTAACCGCAATAATAATAATTAAAGAAAAGCAATTTACAACTTGGAAGATACTGGAAAATACTACTGATATGTACACAGCTTATTTCACTGGATGTACTGTTGACTACTGCCTCCTGGGATATTACAAATGAAGATAAAGCTGTGCACCATGTCGCTGACGGACACCATGTTGATCTGCATTTCTGGCTGCAAGGAACTGATCTGATCTAAAGACAAATCGTGAATTAAATGACACTAAGACTTATATAATTTGTTTGTG
The DNA here is from genome assembly GCA_038501785.1 of Myoxocephalus aenaeus. NCBI lineage: Eukaryota > Metazoa > Chordata > Actinopteri > Perciformes > Cottidae > Myoxocephalus > Myoxocephalus aenaeus. Next base: position 10,961,249 of record JBAMJR010000350.1, on the reverse strand, counting down.
ACAAAATCAAATACACTGCAGATTTTGTAGATGGGAAACACAGCCTTATTTGTCCTGTTATAAATTATGGGAAACTTGATATGTATTTTATAAATGTTTGTAGGATTATGTTTTCATTTGAGTTGTGTGTCAGTTTACCTGTTGAGTGTCCTAATTGTTCTATCGAATATATATAATATATATATATAATAATTTAGTCAATAGCTAGTTTTACCGTCATGTGGCTTTTATTGATCTACCTGCTGAATTTAAAAATTGTTTTTCAAAATATTTTTGGGGAGATAAATATCAAAACCTATGTTTGAGGAGTGGGACATATTGTTTTTAATGTCAACACTTACAGATATTGTAGGAAATAAAGTGAGTGCAAGATGATTTGTGTATTTTAAAATAACTCCAATGGCAGCATTTTTGTTCACTTTTCTTAGTCTTTTTAATTGGGTTTAGTTGGTATTAGGGCACTAAAAACACAATTCTGGTCTGATGCCAAACTTTGCTCCTTTTTTGTGTAGCAAAGCATGACGCTTTTGAAATGTGGTTTCTGGTTAAGCCAGAAGGTTTGATGTATTTTACTACTTCTTGTTGTTTTTAAGATATAGCTCAGCCCTTTGTCAGTGCTGACCTTTGCCTTATTGTACGGTTCTGTACAAGTCAACACTTTGCCTTGACAAATCTGAGAAATAAATCCCTTGCCTTTATTTTCATTCCATCATGTGTATTTTTGAACAGTAGATATGCTCTTCAAATAGAGAACTGAGACAAAAGGCACCTTGCACGGTTGTGACACTAACATCGACAAAATCTGTCCACATGCAGAAAGGCATTGGCAAAGTACTCAAACCCGTTTCTGTGGTAGTTCCTGCTACAGTAGATTTCTCCAGGACTACATTTTACCTTGATTACAAACACACACACGTACACTCACAAGTTGTGAACAACACTAGCCAAATGCTGTCTAACTATTAAAACACAACATTACAGAACATATCAATATAATAGTAAAAATAGGTTGTTGTTGTGTATTATTACTTTGGTTATTATCTGAAGATCTATGCAGACTTTGTCAATGTTAAAGAAAGACACACACACATACCACCCCTCATTTAGCAGTGTCAGAACAGCTCACACACAGCCAATGGCAGAACATAGACACTTACACAGTGTTGTATAAAGTACCCAAAAGCCGTACTTGAGTAAAAGTAAAGATACCTTACTGGAAAATTACTCCAGTAAAAGTAAAAGTCACCTATTAAAATACTACTTGAGTAAAAGTCTTAAAGTATCTGATGTTTTCTGTACTTAAGTATCAAAAGTATTTTTCTGATATAAAATGTACTTAAGTATTGAAAGTAAAAGTACAAGTACATGCTTTTAATAAAAAAGCAATGGGTCAGAGTTTTGAGAATTATGAAGTTTATTCTTTTAAGTGCTGTGGCCACCATGACCAAGGACAAGGAGTTGTGTTGATAAAATAACTGGGTTGGCTGTGATCCATCCACATATATTATGTACAACATAATATATTGTACCTAAGTATACTTTTGCATCTACTATGAACTTATCATCATAATTCTCCAAAAAGCAATATGACACTATGAAGGAGTTGTAACAGTGTGGTTATAAGTATGCTCATTCCGCCCGGATGAAAAATGTAAGTTAAATTAAAAAAATCAAGTCCGGAAAAATGTTTTATTGTGAAAAATTACCAGATACATCCGTCTGTGGTAACCTCAGACGGAACCTCTTGACACATGTCAATATGTTACGTTACCCTGAAAATGAAACTTAAATCTGTTTCAACTCTGCCGGTGTTCTGGATTAAAACCAAGGCAGAGTATCCTGAGATCGCCAAAAAAGCATGAAAACCTGCTTCCATTTCAACATCCTGTCTTTGTGCAGCGGGTTATAAATTAAGCAGTAGACTGGACTAAAGGTTTAGTTAGGAGTAGACTGGACATAACGAACACACGTTGGGTGTCGTTGTCTCCCGTCTTTCCGAGGTCGGACCCGGTCCGTGACAATATTGTCTTCACGTAACCGGTCCGTGACGCATAAAGGTTTGGGAGCGCTGGACTAGAGGATGTAGAGGGAAATGCAGAATATTGTGATTCGCAAAACCTGCTTCGTGGAGTCTGTGTTCCACCATAGTCCCGGATGTTTTTTTTCTTTTCTAAAGATAGATTTGATTTTGTAGCGAGTAACGAAGGTTTCAGGGGAAATGTATCGGAGTAAAAGTATCAGTTTTCTTTGCAAAATGTAGTGAAGTAAAAGTAAACCGAAATATAAATAGTAAAGTAGAGTACATCCCCAAAAACTACTTAAGTACAGTAACGAAGTATTTCTACTTCGTTACTATACACCACTGCACTTACATTACCTCACTCTAAATAAGATAATTTAAGCGAAACACAGGTCTGCACAGCTGTGGTGCATGAGGACAATTTGCTTTTACAACGCTTCACAGGAATAAATCGGACTGTACGCTGGTCTCCACACAGGCACATATTGTATTTTCACAGATGCTCATGAGCACTCTTAAATTCCTCGGAGGTTGCCGATACTTCCCGTCACTCCTCCGTTTTTCAACCTTCATCTTACTGACAGCTACTAGCATATGTGACTGTTTATTATCGGAGAGGAATTCATTCCAGTCAAGGGGAAAGTCTAAGTATATCCCGGCTCCAACAGAAAATATCTCTGGTGCTTTGTCACTGTAAGTCAATAGCATATCTTTGCAGAGACATTGTACATGCAAAACGTCCACAATACCCTTTTTCCTAACTGCGTCAGAGGACAATGTCAATTCTTTTGCATGGACAAATTAAATCCAATATTGTTCCTGAAGGAATTATTTCTAAGGTGCAGCTTAAGCGCAGAGGCTGTAGTTATTTACATATTTGCTTCAATGTTGTTAATATACGTATGTAGGTGAAACAAAAGTAGAGGCAATATGTACGAATATATTGTATTAACAGCATTGGCAGGCATTATTAAATGCTATTTTACGAATGGTCTACCTGAGAACTGAACAAAAACTACAGTGACTTGAAAGTATTGTGTATGATTTTACTTTTGCCAAAACATGGCAGTGTTTGTTACATTATGTATTTGTTTATTTATTCATTTATTATAACAATTTTCAATCGGTTATTAATCTCTAACATCATGCATCAAACATCTTTTTCCTGCCCTTCATATCAGACATGGCCTCCACGTTCTTACGCCAGTCACCCACCTCCATGGTCAGCTCCTGGCATCAAAACAAACATACAGGCCATTAGGTTTTTTGCAGTTTATTTTTTTTCTCTCTAAGATTTTGGATATCTCTGTGTCTGTTTGAGTAGCTGTACCTTCTCTTGTTTGATGTCCTCCTTCTTTACAGACTTGAGGTTTGACCTTAGGTCCATGGAGGCCTTGGTTTTGGATCCAAACAGAGCTTTCAGCATCTCATCTGCTGACACTCTCACCTTCCTCAGAGCTGGCTTCTTGAACTTCCCTCCGAGGTCCATAATCTTTAGATTCAAATCGTTGATCTAGAGATGGTGAAACGTTTAGCTGGTGACTATTCTATACAATAAAACTCTTTCTCTTGATCTTCTATTTCCGTGTTTTTGTAATGTAAATCTGTTGTGGCATGATGGATGACATACATCTCTGTAGTGCTTGATGACTTTGGCTTCACAGTCGTACCGCTCCTCATCCACCTTATCAATCTTTCCATGAATCTCCTCACAGATTTTCTAAAATCAACAGCAAACAAATATCCACACTGCATTTAAGTACACAAACGAGACACATGCTTACTGTTTATTCATAATAAATCTTGTAGAGTTAATCTCAGGGCCATAACCCCTCTCACCTGCAAGTCAGTCATGTTTAAACCAATGAGCTTCAGCGGTGGAAACTTCTCTCCCAGGTAGCGGACCTTCTCGTTCTCTCTTGCAGTCTTCTCTGCCTCCAGCTCTTCTGTTGCACGAGCTAGCAAGAGGAGCTAGATGAGCCAAAGTCAACGTGGAGAGAAGTATGGGAAATGTTGGGGTGTAACCAGTGCTTATAATTTTCCTTTTGGTTGTTACATGACAAGAAAGTTGACAAGAAAGTTACCACATGCACAATTTACCTTCAGTGATAACCTGCGGGAGGCTGAAATCTTGCTTTTAGGCTGAAAATAATAAGAAAGAATTATGACATGTTACATCCTTTAGCTATGATGCAATGTAAATATATCTTTTGTCAGATACATTGTACATTTCTTACCTGCAATAATACGTTCCTAGTTTGGTACAATTACTGGTCCCTCTTTTTGAGAGCTGCTCAATCCCTGATGTGATTAACAATGTGACTTTGATTTACTATGCACCTTTGCATCTTAGACAGCAGCTGCTTATGATGCCCGGTATTTAGCGTTGAAAATTGTAATCTTTTTCTGTCTAAATGTATGCAATACTGATCTTCATAACAAGGGGAAAAGCTTGAGTCTGTGTCAGTAAGATACAGTACATATCACTGCAGTTAACATGATAATATACAATTCAACTTGTGTTTTTAAACTATGCATCCTATCTTATCATCCAGGGGAGCTGTTAAACTGAGTGAACAGATTCAGTCATTCAAACAAGTTAGCACAGTGGAACAACTATTCATGAACATATTGTCAGTTCAAATAAGCATTTCTACCTTTGCAACTGTCTTTGATGCGATGGGGGGTGGCGTGTACTGAGGAGAAAAGGAATAAAGACAAGGAATTTAAACAACATTAAATATCAAATTCTAACTAGTCTCCCTTATTATTGTGGTTAGAAAGAATAGTACGACATGCAATATGTAACTTACATCACTGTGATGGCCATGTCAAATATGTTGCACCAGAGAAATCAGAGATACACAAACAACATTGTTATTAGTCTGAGACAAAGGTGCTTTATCATAGGCCAATAAACACTCTTGAAAAATAAAGGTTATAAACTGTGTGATGACAGAACTTACTCATCTAACATTGTCAAAACAATTAGGACGCTGGTAGATTTGAAAAAGCCACACACAAAAACAGTCCAATGAAAAACAGAAAACGATACCCTCAGTATCAGAACGTGCATCAAAGTGAAATCTAAGAAATCAGAATGGTTTTTGACAGCATATATATCGGATTCGGGCACCAAAGATCCTCTCTAAGAAGATGTATCACTCCACGAAATTTTATGGTTTAAAAATAACGACAACCTCTCCCTCTTCGTGTAGCAGGTGTCTTTAGTAAATGACGGGCATCCAGCTACTTCCTGTCTTTTTGTAGCTGCGTGTGTGAACACAACATTGATTTGCAGATCCCTTTCCCACGTTTTCCTCAGATTAGGCCTACGAAGTCAACACTTCCTTATTAGCCATTTCACGACCACACCACGGTGAGAGTAACAGCACAATTCTGCTAATAGCACAATCTGTTCATCACACATTTTAAACTTGTAGCTCTGAATGTATATATTTTTTATTATGACACACATTGTATCCAGACACATCTTACATTTCATTATTCCGTCAGGAAAACATCTGTGGTACCTTGTAGTAAGGACGAAGTGAGACTTCTTCTCTTTTTCTAACTTCTCGAATATCTGGATTTGTGACACCACCCACCTCTCTGTCACAAATGATTGGTCGGTCATCGGGATTAACGAGAAATCTCCGTTTGTTAACTCAACAACTCCCCTGATTGACAGGATTATCACCTCGGTTGGAAAGGTTGATGAGTCTGAAACTAAAGTATTTGCCTACTGCTCATTCACATATGTGTCAACTGAGAGGAATAACAGAAAATAGGCTACTTATTTGGCTATAATATCCTTAATATCGCACAACACATGTAACATATTTGCCAAAGCATATTTTACGTTTGCAGGGAAAGACCAGAACAAAAGACATGCTTTTTCATTTCAGTTTGTTTGTGTTGCTCCACAGAAGAGATCACGTTGTCACATTCAGTAACCTTTCTGGTGCTATGTCTGTCATCCTCACAATGTGGTGCACTCACTCGGATTAACCTGTTAGGGGCCCCGGGTGCAAATAAAGGTCCCATCACTGAGCGCACAACAAAAACATGTAAGACACCTTACATTAGTAATATGCATCATGTGAGCACAATAAACTGAAATGCAGTAAATGACTCAATAAACATATGTTTCCATGGCACTTAAGCACTGCAGTGTTTTGAGCTAAATGCTGACTTCGGCCAGCTAACATTCTTAAATTAAGCAGGTATAAAATGTTTACCATGTACATGTATTACGCTAATTAACTTTGTAGGCTTTAATGTGTCGAAAATGTAATGAAAATTACATTTCACTAAAACACATGAATGTTAGTAGTGGCAGTAGAGCAAAATTCAGTGGATCACAAAATCAGTAGAATTCATTATCTGGGAACCATGAATGTGTGTACCAAATGTTAGGCCAATCCATTCCCAGATGTTGAAATATTTTACAAGATAAGTTGCTGGTGTCCTAAAACAAAATCTTTATGCTTATTGATTGGTGTTAATATTGAGATTTCTTTCTCAGGTGTCAAATATTTAGACTATCTGACATAAATAAAACATGAATATAAATACAAAATATTAAAATATGTGTGTATCTGACATTCAGTACGTGGAAATTATGGCCAAGAAGATCAAGAAACAACAAGTGACTGCTGTGAAGAGCACGGTTTCAGTTTTGTCTCAATGAATTATTACCAGGACAAGTGCACCAGCTCTGTGCAGTGTGACCACTGCAATGACTTGAACGACAACATCAAAGGTCCAACCAGTAGCATTCACTCATTCTTCACACTTGTCTATTGTTTTTCAGGGTCACAGACAGGTTGGGGTCCTAGCATGCACTGAGGGAAAGCAGGCTGTGCCCCATTTCCCCTGATTTATGTATGTCTTTGGATTGTGGGAACAAACACAAACAACACAGCTGCGATTCAAACCAAGGGCATTTCTTTGATGTGAGGTGACAGCGCTAAACAGAAAAACAATATTTATCTTATTCATAACAGGATGTTTACGGGTTTATGTGAGATTTCCAGGAAAGTATATTATGAATGCGTGCCATGTCATCTCTTTCAAGGATGGACACTTTTTTGTTGTGTTACTCTTTACTCTTGGGTTTGCATTGAATAAATTCACAATCGTCTAAATCCCTTTCGGTAGCATGTGTGCTCTTGGTGACTTGATTACAAATAGTTTATAATTCAGAAAGAAAATATTGGTGCCATGTTCATTGTATATATTTTTTATTTTATGGCACATAGCGGTTATAGCGGTTAAAGGTTGGAAAATGTTAACCTTGATGGTGTTACCCTCCTCTGGCATGCTTCATTTCTGTGGGAGTGATGATATGTTTTATGTCCCTATCAAAAGCATGTCTGTTTTAAATAGAGGCAGGTTCAGTTTAGTCCTCTGCACGAGACAGTATGCAACACATACACACTATATTTATTTTGGGATAAACAACTCCCTCGTCATCCTCCTGTCCTTCTGTAATAATTTGTTGTATTGTAATCAACAAGGGGCTAGTAATGTCAACACAGCTATTTAAGGAAAATTGTAACCTTTAAATGGTTCCAGATATAAAGAGGTCATCTGGATGGTCATACATGTATAACTTAATCTTGAGTGATGGCTCCCTCTTCATAGGTCCAGGGATGGACCAGACATTTGTCTTCATAGATACAAACCAAAAATACCAACCTATGGTCTGACTTCCCCTATTGGACAGAGGTGACAAGCTGTCGGCTTTGTGTTTTGATTCAGATAAATCCACTAGGCATACGGCTCCGCATTGGAGTATTTCATGGGGAATAAGCCTCAGATGGCAAAAAAAAACAATTTAGAAAATCCACAGTTTAACAATAACATGACTTATCAATAAAACTACACATTACATAATATCTATAACAAAAGTACTTGCTTCACCAAGATGAAGGGGTTGGTATCGTTGCCCATGCACAATACCATGCTGCCTTTAACCCTTGTGTGGTGGTCAGCCAGTGTTCGTGGGTCTGGTGCACCTGCTGCATTTTGGGTTTTTTAATTCAACACAATCACACAATGTTATGTTAAAATATAAATTACAAGCAATATAAACAGCATATATGGTTAATATTTGAATGTTGAATTCACTTTTTTTTATAAAATGTAATAAAAAAAGAAAATCAATTAGAATCAAGAACCTTGAGGTCAGAGTATAGAACCCTGAGTCCAAGCATAGAACCCTGGGATCAGAGCATATAACCCTGAGGTCAGAGCATAAAACCTTGAGGTCAGAGCATAGAATCCTGTGATCAGATAACCCTGAGATCAGAGCATATAACCCTGAGATCAGAGCATATAACCCTGAGGTCAGAGCATATAACCTTGAGATCAGAGCATAGAACCCTAAAATCAGATCATTCACATTTCTTCACTTGCTAGCTGCTGACAGGCTGGTCCTGGTGCTCGTCTTCATTTTGGAACTAGTTGATGCTCAATCTCATCCTCTTCTTCAAAGTCACTGTCAGACTCTGAATTTTCATAAATGTGATCCTCACATTCTGAAACCTCTTACTCTACACATCATCATCAAAAGCTTCTCTCTCTCTCTCTCTCTCTCTCTCTCTCTCTCTCTCTCTCTCTCTCTCTCTTCCAAAATCAATTGCAAGGCCCTCTGAGCGGAGAATCTTTTGGCCACCTTGATCAGTTGTGATAAGGAACCACGAGCAGAGCTATATTCATTGTGTCCCGCACCCAATTTGCAGATACAGTATGAGCAAATATAGATTGGTTCCCGTAAGACAGAGGGTAAAGATAAGATAACATAATCCTTTATTGGTCCCGCAGTGGGGAAATTGCAGGATTACAGCAGCAAGAGATAGTAGTAAAATAAGAAACAAGTAATACATATAAGTAAACAGTAAAACTAATCTAATATATATATATATATATATATATATATATATATATATATATATATATATATATATATATATATATATATATATATATATATACTGCACCAGTGGTTAAAGTGATCAAAAAGTGTTTTGTTTTTAGCTCAGTTTGTTGTGTAGTCTGAAAGGCAGCAGGGAGGAAGGACTTGCGGTACCTCTCCCTCAGACACCAGGGAGCTGTGCAGAGCTGCCAGAGTGTCCTGCATGGGGTGGGAGGTGTTGTTCATCATGGATGATACTTTAGCCATCATCCTCCTGTCCCCCACCACCTCCACAGTATCCAGAGGACACCACAGCACACTGCTGGCCTTCTTTACTAGCTTGTTCAGTCTCTTCCTGTCAGCTGTCGTGATGCTGGTGCACCAGAAGACCACTCCATAAAAGATGGCTGATGCCACCACAGTCAAAGAAGGTCTTCAGAAGTGCTCCCTGCACTCCAAAAGACCTCAGTCTCTTCAGCAGGAAGAGTCTGCTCTGCCTTTTTATAAAGTGCATGTGTGTGTGATCAGTCCAGTCCAGTTTATTGTTCAAGTGAACACCCAGGTACTTGTAGGATTTTACAATCTAAAAAATGTGGGGGAATGACACATAGCAGTTTTCCAACAGACTCATCTAGCTCCGCTGTCACAAGGACAGATACAGGAGATCATTCCTGCACACTGCGATAAGACTTTATAATAAATCATCTCTGGCCAAATCAATCACTCAACCATACCACTGTTGTTTGTTTGTTTGGTTACATCTTGCACTATTGTTTTGTTTGTTCATTTAATATGATTATATTCTTCTTCTTTTTTAATATATTGTGCGTTGTTATATTTAATATTGCTTTACTTGTATGTATAAATGCTGCTGTAGCGAAACAATTTCCCCTTGCGGGATTAATAATAAAGTAACTATGCATCTATCTATCTTTCAAACGGAAGTACAAATGTACGAGGTGTCCTGAAGGTAGCATGCGCAAACCCGTGAACGCTCATTCATCACGAGCTGTATCCTTATCAAGCTAGCCGTTAGCTTAACGCGCTAACCAGCGATACGTGTTGGTTGTGAATTGATAAGTCGGTCCTAACGTCCCTCGCATAACCCCATCCACTGAGTCGTAATACTAGTTTATAAATATTTCTAGTTTGAACCAGACTCTCCTTCCTGGTGTTATGGGAACTAACGTGACCGTCTCGTGTGATGGGAGATACACGGAGGTCAAACGAGCGGCGGGCTGTCGACAGTAATGTCCGAGAAACGAGCTTTCACGGCTGTTTGTTGACATCATAGCACTGGTGAGCTTAATGCGGTTTGCACTGGGCGTCACATTAACGGCAAACTATCGTTGTTACGTAGGTGTTGGCTTTGCGGTGCGATTGTGAAAACATGGGCGATCAGGTAGAGCTAAAGGGATTGACTGCAATGCAGTGAACCTAAATGGCTTTTCTCGCTAACATAATCTAGCTAACGTTAACTATCAGTTGCTGTCGTGTTCATGAACAGTAGTTCAACAGAGGCCAATAAACCACGTTTTACACTATTTATAGTGAAGCTAGACGCGTTAAACTGTAGTTTAGCCTACGGAAGCTAGTTTATTTGCTCTCTACACTGTCAACAACACATGTTACACTAGTCGAGTGTCATCGCTCTTGTCAGTGACAGCAGCCTGGATTAACACAGGTGATTACAGGTCTCAGTTGAAAAGCCAGTTATACATTTGTTGTGATTATTATTCATCTGCTTTGTTCACAGGTAAACTGAAAAGTAAATCATGCCTGGGAAACTGAAGGCCAAAATTGTGGCTGGCCGCCACTTGCCTGTGATGGACAGAGCCAGTGACCTGACTGATGCTTTTGTAGAGGTGAGTGAATCTAGAAGAGCAATACTTTCCGTTTCTTTTAATGAAACCAAACCATTCACGTCTGTAACAACATACATTTACCAGTTAGTTTCAGTGTGGTTGTTGCATAAGTATCATACAAAATAGTAAATGTGGCATTTAAAAGATGTCTCTTTTTATTTCCCAGGTTAAGTTTGGAAACACAACTTTCAAAACCGATGTCTGTCACAAATCCCTCAATCCACAGTGGAATTCAGAATGGTTCAAATTTGAGGTGAAAGACCAATGAGCTGCTGGCAGGCAGTGATGCTATTATTTGAATGCATCACACAATGTGGATGAGTTAAATTTCAGCATTCCTAACCTCTCTTACTGTCTTATCTTTGCTCCCTTTTCTGGTCTTCCCTCCTCCTCTTGCTGTGTAGGTTGATGATGAGGACTTGCAGGATGAGCCATTGCAGGTCACAGTTTTGGACCACGATACTTACAGTGCTAACGATGCCATAGGGAAAGTTTACATTGACATTGACCCATTGCTGTGCAGTGAAGCTGCCTCTGTCATCTCTGGCTGGTTTCCCATCTATGATACAATCCATGGTACAATAATAAACTAATCTGACCATGATGAATGCATTTTTTCCCTTAGGTCCTTTACCCTTATTATAAAGTATTGCTCTCTATTATTTGTTATTAGGTATCCGAGGGGAGATCAATGTCCTTGTCAAAGTGGAGCTTTTCAACGATTTGAACCGCTTCAGACAGTCCTCCTGCGGGGTCAAGTTCTTCTGCAGTATGTCTGACTTGATTTTTGGTTCACAATTGTTTGTTTACAGTTTACAGATACAGCATATGACACAATTAGTGTGCATAAAATACAAATTTACACTATATAGTGCAGTCACCTACGAAGCAATGCACAAAATATGTTTAATTTGAGGACATTATAGTTTTAATGTTTTAGCCACTAAGTTGTTTAATCTAATAATTATGCATTAATAGAACGAGTGCAAATTCCAAGATCAACAAAATTACAAGCTGCGAGTGGTAAAGTGTCAATAGTGTATCTGTAAAGAATATGTGCTGAAAGTGGAAGCTGACAGCTTTAGAAGGAACTTTTCCATTTAATCTAAAATCCTTTCACTCTGTGGGGTGTTTGTCTAATTGTACCTGGTAGCCACATCCATTCCACGGTGCTACAGGGCAGTGTTGGTGCACGGGTTTGTGGAGGAACTTGTGGTGAATGAGGATCCAGAGTACCAGTGGATCGACCGTATAAGAACTCCTCGGGCCTCCAATGAGGCCCGGCAGAGGCTCATCTCTCTTATGTCTGGTAAGAAAATGTATGGTGATCCTCTTTTAATGTTGGTGTGGAGGCAGAATGATTTAGTCCTCTCCGTTCTACCCCTCTCTTGTTAATGTGGCTGTGTGTTACCCCCTATTTAGGAGAGTTGCAGAGGAAAATAGGGCTCAAGGTATTGGAGATGGGCGGGAATGCAGTGGTGGGCTACTTGCAGTGTTTTGACCTGGAGGGAGAGTCGGGTCTGGTGGTCCGGGCCATAGGTACTGCCTGCACACTGGACAAACTCAGCTCTGGGAGCGCCCCCAACACCAACACACACATGCACCCGAACACAGCCCCTACTTCCAATGCCTGCAATTCCCCTTCAAAGGATGGAAAGGAGTGAGTATGAACCATCAACACAAGCATGGACCCTGCCTCTTTTAAGTTTAACTGCAATTCTAGTTTGTGAGAATGTTGAAACACGATTGGTGTGTGCATAAGAGGGAGAGTGTGTGTGCAATGTACTGAATGTCCGTCTGTGTATAATCGAGCAGTAACTCCTGTGTGTGTCTCAGAATCTTTGATTCCTTTTTGTAGTTTGTGTCTATTGGGTCACGTGTATTGCATCATGAAACTAACCCCACACGACATATCCTGAGACACACACATGTACAGTACACACACAGCCATCCTCAACCCCCCTCCTCCCTTTGTCTGCTCTTTTAGACTGCTCTTGCATGGCTTTCTGCTCTGCCTCTGCATGTTCTAGTGCTGCGTCTTTTAGTGAGTATCTAGCACATGTGTTCTGCTCAGCCTTTTAACTGTGTTCTTTTGTCCTCACCCTGACTATTGAGTAGTTAGCTTGTGATTTCATCCAATTACTGGAAAAATATTTACAGTTGAGTGCATGTGTGCCTCTTTTTTGCATTTATAGTGTATCTTTGCGCCAATGCTTGAGATTGTGTATCAGGGATGTAGATATGTTGGTTATTCTGCAATGGATCCAACTACTCCACATCTTTTAGTCAATGTTATTTAGTATAGACTTACAAAATAAAAGTCTCTACAGGTTAGATTATCCACATTCTGTGTTATTTGCATCCCTTTTGTGCATGTTTGTGTGATACTGAGGTTTTTAGTTCTCAGCTAAAAATCTGAGTTTCCTGCTACTTTCAAGTGGCTTTAAATGCAATTACAGGGGCTTAGAGAGGGAGTAAAAGCACACCCTTTTCCCTTTTTTGTCTCATTTTACACTCTATTGCAATGTTGTGGTGTTGGTTCTTGTGTGAGTCTCTTTCTCCCTCTTTGGCTCTCTGGCTTCATTTGGATTGGGACGTTTCTCACTGCTTGTGTCCAAATCGGTCCTCTGTCTTCCTCCCTCTGCGTGCTGATTGGCCCAGGTCTCCCCTTGCCCACGGATGCCGCTCCACCCACAACAGCCCAGTGCATTCGGCCTGCAGCTCCCAGAGACTGTCCCAGAACTTCTCTGTCTCTGTTCCCACACTCATCTTCACTGGTACGCAGAGGCAGGCAAGGAAATAGATACAAGAGAAAGAGAAGAAGTTTGAAATGCAAAGAGAAATAGACAGTGATGTTTATATGTAGGAGACTGAGGCATCAGGACAAAGACTCAAGGCAGACTCGTATACCTTTGTCAGAAAAAGACCAGACATTGATAATACACTCATAATCCCTCCACCTGTCCGTTTTTTCCCAATGATAGAGGGCTGGGCAGTCAGATTCCCAGTTGCATCCTTCTGCAAGGGCCTGTGATATCTCCACAGTCACCTAACCTTTGCTTCACTCTACTGGGACACATGCTTCAGCTCGTCATCCTCAGTTGAATCTGACCTTCTTGTGTTTTGCCATGTTGCTTTCTTTAGTTTAAAGTGTGTGTGTGTTTGTGTGTGTGCGTTTAATTTGTGTTAATCTATTATTTTGCTTTCCATGCTTGCTTTTTTGTTTTCCAGCCATCCGTAGCACCTCAAACGCACCTCACCCAAAGCAAACAAATCACACATTAAAACGGATACCTTTCCATTTAATGGCAACGCTGACCCACACACACACACACACACACACACACACACACACACACACACACACACACACACACACACACACACACACACACACACACAAACTCACTCAGAGGGTGCGGCGGTGATTGATTTAGGTGTGTGTGTGTGTCATGTTCTCCTGGCAGCCCGGTATTTGCTGAGGACCTGACCTCGTCCTCCGGCCCGCCAACCCCTTTCAGAGCCCTTCCCACCACCTCCTCCTCTCCTCCCCCCTTCTCTCCCTCCAAGCCATGCAGCCGCCAGTCCTCATCATCAGACACAGACCTCAGTTTGACGCCCAAGACGGGTAAGAACACTTGGCCCCGCCCCCCTCACCCATTCTCATCCCTCCCTCTCCCTCCCCTCTCCCTCACCTCATTGTGGTGCTACTGTGGTGATGGTTTTTGGTTATTCTTTTTTTTTTTATGGTTGAGTTGAACGTTACTTTAAACAGTGTTGTAAATATTTATTTAGCTGTGTCCCAGCCTAACCCTTGTCCTCAGTGGCCTAGTGTGTCTTCTGCTTTCACATATAAAAAAAAAAAATCCAGGCAGCCTCCAGTTTGTATAGAACAAGTTTCATTGTGTGAAGACGCACCAGATCTCTGTATTAGTCCTCCCCCCCCTGTTGTTGTGGTCTTTAATGGAAGCACTGTGTCTCATGAGGGCCGGTTGTTAATCTAAGGTCACTTATTCATCACCAGCCATTATGTTTAATCATTGAGGAAAAGGTGACTTTATTCCAACTCTGCCCCAAGGACAACACATTTTACGGCAGCTATAACACTGTATAGCCTAAAGAACCTTCTTACCAGAGCCGCTCACCTGACTCCTCGGGAGGGGACCAGCAGTCCCCCAAGCGACCTCACTCCACTTCCTTTTTCTCTTATTTCCTCCTCTCTCATCAATTTATCATATTCTCTCCCTCTCCTCTCTCTTTTAGCTCAAAACATTCTCCTATTTCTTCTCTCACTTATTTATGTTAACTTTGCATACCACTTCATTTCTGTATCTTGGTTCCAGACCTCTGAATTGCCTCCCACATCTCCATTTGTTCTGCATTGAAATGGTTCTGGTGTTGTGCCCACTGATGATATTTACCCACCAGTTGGAGAAACAATAAACCAATCAGAACTTTGTAGGAGTTATATTATTGCATAGGTTGCTAGCCAGATCCATGAACAATGTTGATAAACCTTAAAGAAGCAATGACACTTAACTCTAAAACATCCTCCTTTGTCCTGAAAAACATTGAGTTTACTACTTATCGCAACCTCAACCACATGCCGACAAAAAAATATTGTCGGTAGGATGGATACGTTACTTGCTACAAAGTGATTAGACATGATTAGATGAGTGAGTGACTAGGGCAAAATAAAACGTCAACATCAACAAGCAAACGGCTTCTTGACTCAAAACTCAAAAAAAGACGTGAAACTAAATGGCAATTCGATCTGATTATCAGTTATTCTTTCTCTACGCTACTCTTCACTTTCTCCCTGTCACATCCATCTCCCCCTCCTCATTTGTTGTGCTTCGGACCACTCTCCTCATTGCTCTGCCTGTCCATTCTCACAATATCTTTGTTTCTCTGTGAACCCTTCATCTGTTTTTTTCTGCTGGATAGTGGAGCCAGGGAGACGCAGGCCGGGGATCTTTCTCTGCCCCAGCTCCCCCACCCTCTCCACAGAAACTCTGTCCCTTCCTGATTCTGGCTCAGTGGGCTGTGGTCACAGCTCGGCTCCCAGAGCCACCACCCCGCCCCCTCCCTCCACCGTCCACTCAGACACTGTCTTGCTGAGAAAGAGTGTGTCCTTCACCGAGGACCTGCTGCTGGCAGCCTCCGGTATAGTAGGACTACAGTGTGTCATCAAGTAACAGAACCTTACAACAGTGTAGTGTTGGCTCCTCTCCTGTATATTGGGTCAACAACAGGACTGTTCAGATCGACTTGACTGGTGTTAACTGAAACAAATAACTCAGACATGCATGGTGCAACTGCCCAGAGCTCATTGTGAAACTACACCACTGACCGATAGTCCTGAGTCTTATTCAGGATTCTCCGACTCCAGCAGGTGGTTAATCAGTTGTACCCAAACTACTAGGTCCAGTATTTATGCCTGAATGAGAGAAATGTTATGACTAGAGTAGTCTTAGCATGAAGAAGAAGCAGGTGTATTGACTGTCTAAGGTTTTGTGTGCAATTCCAGCTGTTGCTTCCACGTGGTTTGTCATGATAACATTAATACTGCAATGTAAAAATCAACTTTTGGCTCTTTAGTCCATTGACCTGTGTGTTGAAAGTGACGAAACTGAAGCCAGACTCTCCTCTGTGATCAGGAATGGGCAGTGGGGGCAGCGTCGGGAAGGAGGCAGGGCCTCTGAAGACCCTGCTCAGACAGCAGACGCAGACGGCTCTCGAGCAGAGGGTACAACGACTCAACGCTCACATATGCATTGCTCATATGTGTATATAACGACTCGTTCTATATGCAGACATTTGAAACTGACATGCACCGCAAAACACAAAGTAAAGTGCTTAGTTTCAGTGAATTTCACATCCAGACATTGTGTTTTATTTTCAGGTTGTGTCTTCACTAAAACATAGGAAGGAAAAAAATATCAAATTCTCAAGTGGCAAGGAAAATCGACTCGCTAGGCGTGGCATTTTTTGCAGTTAATGCTTTGACAACCAGTTTGCGTTGCGTATCAGCCTCAGATGTCTGCACGTAGGACAAACAGTTACTTGCACAACTTGTGTGTCGCTCACTAATTTTCACTCAGCAAATTGTTTTGTGAAATATCACTGATTTGCACTTACATGTTTAATGGGGAATGGGTCTCTGTAAGAGCAAGTAATGTTCCCTTTCTCTGTCCTCTTGACCATTTTTGCTACTCAGGGAGCGACCTCCTCTGGGTTATTGTTAAACATCAGGGTATGTCCCATCAGTGTGACACTCTCTATCTCCACCTTTCCCCTAACACCCTGACCAGCTGATGGCCACCACCAAGTCTGAATCATCTCCTAACCCGTGCCTCCTCTGTTGTATGTAGATCTAAGAGGAGCAGGCTGGGCTGAGCAAAATGGCCGTGGGTCATTGTGTGACCCCGGCTTGTCTGTTTGCTTGGCACCTACTGCACTCTGAAAGATTCACAGACATGTTTGGCGGAGGGCAGGAGGCTAGGAGTTGTGTCCCCTTCAAATTTGAAGGGGTTTGTGACTGTGTGTGTGAGTGCCTTCTGGATACTCCTGTCAAGCACCTCCCTCCTTTCTGATTTCCTCTCCTGAGTCTGATTTGGTTTCCCTGTGTCCGCAACGGGAATGAGCACGCTCACCTCATCACCTCATTCTTGCCTCCTTGCTCAGAGTGGGAGGAGCTGTCAGTCAAATTAGTAGCCATCTTCCTTGCTGGAGTACTGGACAAGAAAGAAACCTATTGGTAGTCCCACCTGTTTATTTCCCATGAAAGCCATTCATCACATACACCTGCATGGTTGGAAATCTTAACGTCCCTCAGATTTTCTGTACAAATAGTCATCACTTCAGTCTAGGAGGAGTACTAAGATGCTAACATGCAGTCCAAGTATTTCCAACCCCGTTTGTGAGTGATTGCATGGATTTGCATTGACATTATTTGAGGACAAGCTATCGTGTCGGAGGACAGAAAAGCATGTATAACAGAGTCCTGATCCGGAGCCAGGACCTTGCGTGTGTGTGTTTGTGTTGTTCACTTTCAACTCCAAACCTAATTAATGCATTTATATAGATTTGTAAGGATTGAATTAATCACTAAATCAGTGATACAAAATACGTAGGCTTTATTGAAAATACAGTTTCTCAATCACTTCCAGATCTATTTGAAATGCTCTAAAGTTTGTGTCTCCAATTGAATGGAGTGAGTGGGCACTCCTCTGGGGTAAACGTTGCATGGGGGGACATCATCACACTTAATCTTTGCTGCATGTTGGCACTTTTTCTAGTACAACAGTAACAGTATTATCAGCCAAGTCTACACTCACAGTTAAAGATACTGTACATAGGTCCCTCATTCTTTTCAATACACCCAGAGAGACAACTAACCGACACGGATGTTATAGCCTTAAATCATGAAAAATATAAACTCTAATAAAATGTTACAATTATGGATAACTCATTACATATGATTAAACACACACAAATAAATTAGAAACAGTCCAGAGTGTGTTTTCCTTTACTGTCAATGACCCAGCTTTTTCTATCTGCAGGAGTTCCCCTTCTTCACCTTGACGTCTTTCCCACCTGGTTTTCTGGTTCATGTTGGTGGAGTGGTCAGCGCTCGCTCTGTCAAACTACTGGACCGTATACACAACCCTGGTGAGTGC
This sequence comes from Myoxocephalus aenaeus, assembly GCA_038501785.1. NCBI lineage: Eukaryota > Metazoa > Chordata > Actinopteri > Perciformes > Cottidae > Myoxocephalus > Myoxocephalus aenaeus. The sequence goes on along the minus strand of JBAMJR010000350.1, from coordinate 10,942,760 downwards.
AGCAAATGCAAACACACAATGTCCTATTGTAGCTCGTCCACTGTCCTGTGAAACAATATGATTGAGCTCCTCCAGTGACCTAAAGTATCGTGTGAGTGTCCAGTCTGGTTGCAAGTGGCCGTTAGTTAATGGTGCCCATTATCCTCTTGTGTTGAACAGTTATCCCATGAATGCTCCAGGTCCCAATCTGTTTGGTTGTTTGGAGAAATTATCTTTAAATCATCAGTTATGTCCTTTAGTCTTAATGCAGGTGAACGCTGTTCCTACTCACATTTATAAGCTGCAGCTTTCTAGCATTTTTAAAGAAATAAAGTGTGCGTGTGTGCGCGTGCGTGCTTTGGTCACTGTGGTGCTGCCCCCTGGAGGTTAGGTGCAATAGTTGTGCATGGCTCCAATCTGCTGCCTGCTGCTTGTTTTGTCTGGTGTTGTTGGTTATAGTTGACACTGTGGTGAGGTACTGTACTGTTTTATATATGCGCTTTAGTTTGATTTATATTGATAATTAGATATTTGCTGAATAGGCAAGTACCTGCCTGTTGAAGGTGTTGAACTATCTGAGTCCCACTGCCCTTTGCTCGGTGTCATGGTCTTTGACTGCTCTGACTTGAGGATGTCTGAAAATGTAGGTAGAGGGGAGAGCTGATGAATGTTGGCTGTGTTTGGATAAACAGGGTTCTTTTCAGAGTTATCCAAAAATGATGCATAAAGGGCTAAGCATGCCATGCGATGAGTACTCCTGTCTGATCATTTTCACATAATTTTCCCTGAACAAAATTGCAGTTATAACTTCAAAAACATTCTGAAAAGAGCCCTGTTCACTGTTGCAAAGCCTTGAGCAACATTAAAGGTACCTTGTGGAGTTTCTGGTCATGAGTAACTCTATGGAGATACAGTATGTGTTACGAGCGGGTCACTGTTTTGTTTGTATTGGTTGCATATGCACGAGCATGCAATATATTGATGTGTGCAATGATTTAAAAATTTAGCTTTTATCACCTTTTATGAGTTAGGTTTGATAGACCTCAAAGATACACAAAATGCTTTGGGTGAAAAACTCTGGATGTAAACAAAACATTTGTTTACAAGAAAACTCCACAGGTTACCTTTTTATATTAGAAAGTATACTGGCGTTAGACTGCATCTGTATGCTCTTTTTTGTATTTTTTATATATATATATATATATATATATATATATATATATATATATATATATATATATATATAGTCCATCTTCTCTTTAAATCTTTTTGGCTAGTCCTGTAGCTTATACTCATCTCTATTATCCTCTTTTTCCTGTCAATCTTCTTCTTGCGAGATGTTGTTTGTAGGCCTGAGTATAGTTCGTCTTTGCATAGTGATTGTGAAGTGCTGTCTGTCTTTGCATAGTGACAGTGGAGTGCTGCTGTTGTGCTGTGCTTGTTTGTTAGACTGTCTCTTCTTTTCTTTTTCTCTCTTTTCTGTACTAACGGTGTGTTCTGGCCCAGCTTTGGGTAACACACGCTCATACAAACTGCTAGACTGGAATAGTGTCACTGCAGGTATTTCCCCCCTTTTACTGCTCTCAGCCACAGGAGTTATGGCAGCTCAGTGAAGTTAAATGTGTGCCCACTAAGCATGCACCCACCTAACACTGACATTTAACCAATGTAGACCAGCTAGCCTAATATCCACAAACAAATTCAACATTACCTGGATACTGGAAAATAGCTGAAAATTGATGAATTCAGTGAGCTGCCATTCTCCTCCCTCTAATCTGTGTGAGTGTGCGCTGAGCTGAGTTGAGCATGCGCTGTCCCCACCCCACCCCATCTAGCCTGGCCTGGCTTCCCCCCTACCCAGCTCATCCCACTGACAGAAGAGCTTCCCTAACGTTGTCCCAGCGCTGTTCTGATGCTTCATGAATCAGCATCTTGGTCAAACCTGTCTCGACCAGAGAAGGTTTAGCAGGTTTACTCTGTGACAAAGAGCCACTGACCGGGCATGTGCATCCTTAACTCACTGGGCCGTATTCATACTGAGAGAGAATGAGAGAGAGAGAAGGAGGGACGGATGGATGCATGGAAAGCAGGTTTATTTGATGGGTTGCAGTTGAGAAAAAATAAAACATGGATTTGGGATGGAAGGAAAGATATGAGCTTGGGGAATGGAGGCAATATGGCATCACTCAGAATTCTCTAACTTCAAAACTAATCTAGATTTGATGGACTCTGGTGAATGAATATGGCCCTTCTCTGCCCATGAGCGTGCACATGGTCATGAGTGTGCACGTTGGTGAACCTGTGCCTGTGTGACATGCTGGCTCTGGTTTAAAGGAACCCACCTTGTGGGCCTGTTGCCTGGCCATCAATCATTATTCTTCATCTCTTCAATTAATCTCCTATCCCCCCCCCACCCCCCCGTCATTCATCTCCCCTGTGTCACCCAGAAGCTGAGTTTCTCTCTCTTTTTTGGAGGGCTGTGTCAGCATGTGGCCCTCTCAGGGAGTCATTGGGTGTGGCTCTATACTCTAAAGTAGCTTCCTTCATGTGTTGTTTGTTCAGAGATGCAAACATGAGTGAGATTAACCTCACAACTGGCAACAATTAGGCTCTCATGAATTAATGTTAATAAAACAGAGGTGGTATTGGAGCAAAGCCTCATTAGACTATTGAAACACACCCATGGTTTAGCCTAAGTATGATGAAGGCTCAATACCTTTAAACTTAGACCTTTGTAACCAGGGTAGAAAACACTTGAACATATCAGGTGTCAATCAACATGTTTTATGTTATTACTCTTTTACCAGCCAGCAATATTTTTATTCTATAGTCCACAACCGAAATATACCTAATGGCTGGTAATTGTCTCTCACCTGTGTTCTTTCTGTGAGTGCGGCTGACTGAAAGGAGACATTGACAAGAGAGAGACCATATGTTTTTAGATAATGTTAATTTAAGGAATGCTAGTGAGAACACGCACAAGTAACCTAACCACTGACTTTGCCTTCATCATCATCATAGTTCTCAAACTCTCATTTCATTATTCTCATTGTCACTTTGTTTCACAAACTGATAGTTGGTTTTGGCTTGCTTTGATACACTATTTAAATCATGTATCATCAGAAAATACAAAGTGAACTGTTTGATTGATTGTTTGTTTATTTTCTGGTAAATCAAAGCAATCCGTTTAGATACAGACTTTCCTGTTGGAATGTTGTTTTTAATTGTCTTTTTATTTAATTTTATGTAACTACGTTGACAACAGTTTGTTAGGTTTAGCGTTAACTCATCATTAGCTAGACTTCAGAGTTCAGTGAGGTTTTGATAGATAATTGAGCCAATTATTTTTTTTGCTGTCTGATTCAGAATTTTGTGTTTTGCAGATGAGCCAGAGACTCGCGACGCCTGGTGGGAGGAGATTCGCCAGGAGATCAAATCTCATGCCAAAGCTCTTGGTTGCCATGCCGTTGTGGGGTACAGCGAGAGCACTAGCATCTGGTATGTAGTAGTAGCACACAAACTGATTTCCCTTTTATCTTTTTATGCCTAATGTAGCTGTTAATGTCATAAACCAGTTTTTTTATTTGTCTTAAACACATATCGTTTCATGTCCTGTTCTCATCCTCTTCCCTTGCTTTCTCTCTTGTTCTGTCCATCTCCCTTCAACACAGTGAGGAGGTGTGTATCCTGTCGGCATCAGGCACAGCATCCATCCTGAATCCGCGATATATGCGTGAAGGCTGCTTAGACATTGGAATTACCGACCACAGGTTGTTATGATTCAATGACTGATGAACTAACTGACTGTAAATACTTGTATGTTAACAGTGTGTGTCAGCACTGCTTGAATTGGCCCATGGAGTCTGATACCAGATGGTGTGTGTTGTTCTCCAGGTTTGAGGAGCCGTCTCCCCCGAGCTGTGGCTTCTGCCACATTCCCTATGATGAGCTCAACATGCCCTTTCCTGCCCAGCTCACCTACTGTTACATCTGCAGGCGACAAAAGGTCAAAAGATCAAATATATTTTCTTGTTTGCCTACATGTCACACACATATTTTGTCGTCCGTGCATGGTGGGGAAAAAAAGTATGAATTAATTTTAATAATTTAATGTTTTCTTTTCAAGGTTCCTGATGTGCTGTTCACAACAATCGACCTGCCACCAGAAGCGGCTGTTACGGGAAAGGGCTGCCTTATCCAGGCCAGGTAAGATACCTCACATGGAGGAGCCTCCCATCAAATATATTGAACAAAGTGAGTTAATACCAGTGTTTTTTGTCTTCTAGACTGTGCCGTCTAAAAAAGAAGGCTCAGGGTGAAGTGAATGCGACGGCCATCTCCAACCTGCTGCCTTTCATGGAGTACGAGCTGCACACTCAGCTGATGAACAAGCTGAAGCTGCGGAGCATGAACTCTTTGTTTGGCTTACACATACAGATCAGTGTCGGAGAGAACATGCTTCTGGGTCTGGCTGTAGGTTGACATTTTAGGTTAACAGCCTAATCAGCAGTACTAGTGTTTGCTGCAATTCCTTAACATGTGCCTGTGTTCAGTCTGCTACAGGCGTGTACCTGACAGCCCTGCCGGCACCAGGGGGCATTCAGATTGCCGGGAAGACTCCTGGTGACCTAAGCAATGAGCACCACATCCTCACCATTCAGAAAAGGATCAATGACACCATAGCCAAGAACAAAGAGCTCTATCAAATAAACCCTCCGGTGAGACACGCAACATATGCATGGACAGTATTTAATCCAAGGAAGACCAGTTTTGTGATTAAGTCTGCAAATTCTCCCCTAGTATGCCAGGTTTTCACTGCTAATTATGTTTTTGCACTCTTTCATTCAACACTACAACACTGTAAATAGAAAACTTTGGGAACCTGTTTCAACCCCTAAATTGAATATGGTGTAGTTAAGATGTTTTGGAAACTTAGCATGTGGCCATGTGGCCTGATAAATCTTGGAATATTATTAATTTAACTCAATTGTATGTGGTCATGTGTTTTTAGGGCTAATATCTGAAGCTTATGACCATTAAATACTTAAGAATGGTGACTGTAACATAGAGTGTTATATCAAGTTATAAGGTTTTATTTTCCACAATAAGCGTAGTCATTCTTTGACACAAACATTCCATGCTGAACTGTTTTCTTTATTTTGGGTTTAATTTTCTCTTTTCTAGTGTTAAAATCATGTCCGTAACCATACATTATAAGTAGTCTGTTCTTTGTGAATCATGAAAAACTTACCCCTCTTGTCTCTCTCTGGTCATTAAAGAAATTATTTGCCCTGGACCCTGAGGTGTTCTGCGAAATAAACATGGTACTGAGCACGGCAACTTTTAGCTGTGAGAAACAGCAAAGCATGACAAATGTTTCACTATATTAATCTCAATACTACACCACTTTTACTATAACTGTATGACCGTTCTAAACTGGGGACGTTTGGGAGCAGATAGCTGTGTAACCCACTCCAGTGTCGCCTGTCGAGGGCAACCCACTGTAGACTCATGTATCTCTGTTGATGTACTTTTATTATGACCATCGACCCTGCCCATTCACACTCTCACCTGTGTGTTTTCTATGGTGCGTTTGTATTTCCACTACTCCTTACTCTTTCAGATCCATATTCAAATTAACTGCGTGTGCGTGTGTCTGTAATGGTGAATCCTATTTGGGTACATAAGTGAGTGCGAGCATGTGGTGTGTTATTAACATAGACTTTCTACTACCTGTACAGTCTGGGCACTAGTGAGATGCAGATGTGCTGCTGTGGTGTTCTGGTGTTCACTTTGACATCCCGTCCCTTTGCTTGCAGGAGCTGACAGAGGAAGTGGTAGGTTCGCCGATTCCTGAGCCGAGGCAACGATCCAGACTTTTCCGCTCCCACTCAGAAAGTTCAGATGATGCGTCAGAACTGGACCTCTCCCATGGCAAGAAGGATGCCTTTGTCCTGGAGGTGTGTTTCTAAAAAACTAAATACATTTATATGCAGCAATTTCCATAGACAAGTGGTAACCATTTGCTATTATTTCCATAGATTGATGACACTGATGCTGTGGAGGACATCCACTCCCTCCTCACTGATGCCTCCACCCCCACAGGTATGGGCCATCTACCCACTCCACAGCAATTACAGTGCATCATTATGCTCTGCATATGTTATGTTAGTTATCTCTCAGTTGGGTTGATGCTCTAACAAATGTCATTGTGCTTCATCATCAGGTTTCTACAGCTGCAACACTGAGATCATGCCTGGGATTAACAACTGGACTTCAGGAGTTCAGGTTACTCTATATAATAGTGTCACTTTCTTTACAGATTACAGCAAATATTAACCAGACACGATGTGGATTGTGCCATTGTGCACATTTGGTATTTTTAAATCAGTAGAGGCATCTACTTTTCCAGCAAAATACAATTTGCACATACTTATAACAAACTGCCAGTAATGCACTGCACACATTTACTGTAATTTAGGAAAAGAAGTCACTTGCTTCTTTTCATGCGATGTGTTTCTGTTACTGTCTTGCAGATGTTTACATCTGTGAGGGTCTTCAGGTTGAGTAATGCCAATCTTACTAACCAAGGCTTGAACAAGATCTTCACTGACTTATGTGAGAATCTTCTAAAGGTAAGAAGCCATTATTGATCAGTTGGTAATTACAACATATGTGGTGTGTCCTTTGCAATGGGCAAGTTATACACTGTTTATAATGATACTTGCAGTGGTTATAACAGTTTCAAGTCAATTAATTGTGTTTTTTTTTTTCTCCAGAGTTTTTACTTCAAGTTGCGCTCTATGATCCCCTGCTGTCTGTGTCAGCTCAACTTCACTGTAGCAGTGCCAGAGGAAGAACTCATACAGGTGCGACTTTTCAGCAAATCTCTGCTTTGTGAAATTGCAAACAAAACAGAAGTGAAATGTTTCTTATATCTACTGTACCTCTGTATGCCCAGGTCGCAGTGACAGCGGTTGCCATGACGTTTGACAAAGACCAGACTCAGGAGAAGACGGCAGACAAGCCACCCACCAAAGGTCTGTCTGGTTAAAGGAGATTATCTTTTTGGGGAGGTTTTTATTCTGCTTACCCAAAGTCAGACAGTCTTTAATACCTTCACCATACAGGGCTCCAGACTAACTTTTTTTACTAGGAGCACAGTGGCCCCTAACTTAAAATTTTAGGGGCGCAAGCAGAAAATTTAGGGGCGCACACTATAAATCGACTTGCAAAGTTTTCCTATCGTTTTCACTGTATTACTGATAAATACTTTGACAATAAATGCATACACTACAATCTTAGGTGAACTCGCGCAGCCACTCATCGCGAAATCTGAATTTCCTGCCTTTTTTCGCCACGACCGTTTCCTCACAATCTGAGTCGGACTCATTCTTGGGATTTGTCTTCTCTAGATCATTAGGTTTAAGAAGAAAGTACGAACTGATAGTCCGCTTCTCCATTGTCCATTGTTTACAGGAGACACCGCTATGTGAAATCTGTGGATTCGCGTGATAACCCCCAAGACCTGCCTCTTTTCACACATTAGCCTATCACAGTGGTCATTCTGGGGGGGCCCCAGGCATTACCGCTAACCAGGCACGTGCACAAACATTTTGGGGGGCAGGTGCTCAAACCAAAAAAAGGGCAACCATCGCCAAAATTATTTATGAAATTAAAAATAATAAATAAAACAGTAGGATATTTTCAACTTATAAATTTATTTTTGTTAACAAACTAACTAAAATCATCAAATTGAATAAATAAATGAACAGGCAACTTTCCGTGTCCTCTCCTGACCAGGCACAACAGGTAAAGGAATGTTGAGCCTCTGCTTCTCTGACGCACCTTGAAATATCTCCTGAACTTCTCCTCAGACCTCAATGCTCATTGTGTGAGTTACACCATCAGTTAGCTTGAGGCTGTGGAGCGGTAGTTAATCGCATTTTTGTAAATTTTTTCTAGCTGTGAATTCTCGTGACATTTATAAACACGTCGGACCAGTTGCGACGTAATGTTTTCAGTGGCGTTAATGTTGTGGTTAATTTAACCATGCACAAACACAAACACAAACACGTCACTACCCGTTTGTCTGATGCTGCGGGTCAGAGCAGAAGTAGCTGCACCCGTCTGGCCTGGCGCTCAGCACTGCATGAGCACTACGAGGAGGAGGAGGGGCGCGCGGGGGCTCGTGAGCGCCGCGGAGCATGTCGGGGAGAAATTCTCACAAGAACTCAAATAAAGCAACAAAAATATTTAATAAAAAAAATATATATTACTGGTCGCGGATGCGCGAGTAGATGAAAAATGTAGTCGCACAGTGTCTAATTTTAGGCGCAAAATGCGACCATTTGGTCGCAGTCTGGAGCCCTGCCATAGCTTCGCTCAATGTTTTGTGGCTTCAGTTACAGCTCTGCTCAAATGTAAAGAATCACATTTTTGACAGCACTGACGTTTTAATACCACTTGTTAGTCTTGTTTTAACATCTTACTTTAAAGGGTCAGTTGACCCCAAAATCACCCCTAAAAAATACATATTTTTCCTCTCATGTTAGAAAATGAAACTGCTCACAACAAGGTATGTAGATTATCTTGAGTAACCAGGTCATGAGTTCTTTCAATTTTTTTTGCCACTTTGAGCACCACAAGCCGAGTGACGTATAGTCCCATTATATTGGAGAGAAGGCAGACAGGTCGATGCTCTGTCTCCAAAATTAGGCAACTCCACCAAAACAATTTAGATTGATAAATAGCAACTGTTTCTTAAGACACATTTCCATTGAACTTTGAATTAGAAGTTGGATATAAAGTGTTTTTATTGCTGGAGAAAGCCCCTGAGTGATTATATGTGCTTCGTTTCAGGAGGCAGTGAGACTGAAGAGCAGCTGCAGTTTTCCATGGAGTTATGTGCAGACTTGTCATCTGCCAACTGTCAGCAAACATCCAAAATCTCAGGTAGTCTCAAACAATTGTTTTAATTTCCCCCTGACCTCCTCCCCTGCCCTGTTTCACTAACAGTCATTGCCCATCTACTCCACTAACAACTTTAGGTACAGTCTCTTTACTCACTCCAGCTGCAAAACTCTGCAAAAATCAGCTGGTGATGGTTCGTTCACCAGGTAAACAAACAGTGATGTGTCATAGCCCAGTGTGTTCTTAGATGACCGTGTGTTGTTGACCTCCCTAAAACAGCATGGCTTACTTTCCGTTCACATGAAATGAACGCGGTAACGAGAGCAAGGAGCTCGCTCCATCTATATAGCAAGTACTGATAATAGGTTGAGAGTTATGATTGGAGGTGAAAGCTAAGTAACACATGTGTTGTAAGCCTTGTGGCAAGGGATTGATCCTGAACCCTTTTCACTCCCTGCCAAGTGCAAAGGTAGACTTTGATGTTTGTGTGTGTGTGTGACAGGTGTCCCAGAGAGTACCAACGTCTCATCCAGAGGTGAGCTCCCTTCCCCTCAACCATCTCCCCCTTCTACCAAAACTACTACACTGCCCTGTTTTGACTTTTCATGCTTTTGTCTTGGACAGAGTTATCCTGCACCCAAACCTCATCCACTTTTGTTCTTTTCTGTTCGTTTTTTTTGTGTCCTGTTTTTATTTTTATTTTTCTCTCTTGTTGTCGTTGCGTTTGTGTATGTTTGGGTGTGGGCTTGCGTGTGTGTGTGTGTGCGTGTGCGCGTGATTTTGTGTGTGTGTGTGTGAGTGTGTGTGATTGTGTTTGTGTGTGTGTGATTGTGTTTGTGTGTGTGATTGTGTTTGTGTGTGTTCTCTCCAGCTGCCTCCGTTGATTACGGTTCCTTTGCAGACAGATGCAGCACCTGGCTAGAGCTGCTTAGGCTGAAAGCTCACACCATAAGACGTGGATCAGTTAAGACAAGTAGGAGGACACAGTCTCTAGCACACTCTGGTGATCATACCCACAAATACAGAACACCGTTTCACAAGCAATCCCACACAAACAATCCCACTCAAACACACATACACATACAAGTGCTCGCATACACTCGCACACCCCTCCATGCATGCCGCTGGGGGGCGGCGCGTTGTAAATCAAGCACCAGCTTTTTAGCAAGAGTGTGAACGTTGAAGCCCCGCCCTTCAGAGGGATCAAGATCGGAAGCTTGGCTTTTAAATGGCTGCAACTGAGGCAACCATGATGACAACTTAATAGGAAGTCTTTTTTTTTTAATTTTTTGCAGCGTACTTGTTTAGATGTGTACTGAATGGGTTGCAGAAATTTGACTTATTATTATTATTATAGCATTTGTGAATGTACTTAAAATGTGTATGTGAACAGTGTATCCACAAATCATGGGACATCTTCTCAGATTAACACAGAAAATGTGGTAGAGATCAGGGTGGGCGGGGGGCAATGCTTTTTTTTGTGCTCATCTGGTATGATTTTCAATCCGGTACACAGTAAGTGAACTACATCTAATGTGTGGCACTGAAGGTTCCAGGTTTTTATGGATGTAAACCAACTCAGGTAAATTAGCAGTAAGACCATGGAGCATCTTTCACACTCTGGCTCGTGTACATGTGCCCAGCTCAGCTCATAGCTGTCTCTGTCCGTCTCCATTTCTCAAGCCTCTTTCACAAATTGAAACAGATATAAATCTTCTTACATGTACTTCACTGTACTGCAAATACTGTATTCACACTTTTAAACACACACAGCTGTGCCCAGGTCTGTCTGTCTGTCTGCAGACACTGTTTAACTGTCTTGTCCGTTTGCTTCAACTGCATGAAATGCATGGCAGCGCATGCTTTCCAAGTGATTGTTTTGGCACCACATAGACAACTGACTTGCAGATAAGTGCACACATGTCACTCCTGCTGTGAAAATGCAAACAGGGTTGCCTTTTTGCACGTACATTCCACATTCACATTTTTTTTTCCTGCTTTAGAGTTCATATCTGCTTTTATTTTTCCCCTATTTTTGAGAGTTTTTTTGTATTTCCATCCTCTTTTGTCTTTTCCCCCCCTTTCCCTCCTCTTGTTTCCTTTTTCACATCTCTTTTGGACCTCTCCATGCTCTCTCTGAACCTGTAGTCTCATCTTTGGAGCGCTCCAGTCCGCTGCCTGAGGGACGTTCACGCTCGCTGCGGTCCAACCGCTCTTTTGGGGGAAGTTCAGTCACTGTGGTGAAGATGACGCCGCTCTCCTTCCTCCCCGGGACACGCATCATTAAATACCTCGGGATCATCAACATGTTCTTTATCAGAGAGACAACATCGTTACGGGAGGTACGACTGCAAAAACAGGCGACACACGCACAGGCCCCATGATCTTGTGCAAAGTGTAGACATGTCTGTACACATGAATTGTGTGTTTTTCCTCTGCAGGAAGGAGGTGTCAGTGGCTTCCTCCATACATTCATAGCAGAGGTGTTTTCGATGGTTCGAGCCCATGTAGCAGCATTGGGTGGCAATGCAGTGGTGTCTTACAGCATGAAAGAGTGTATGTTAATGGAAAATCCAAACAAAAACCAGGTACACACACACACACACACACACACACACACACACACACACACACACACACACACACACACACACACACACACACACACACACACACACACACACACTCTGACAAGCACAATTAACTATTGTCTGCATCCTTATTAGTGTTGTTATGGTTTATTCTTCCTGTCTTTTTTCCCTCCTCAAGGCTCAGTGTCTCATTAATGTGAGTGGTGATGCCGTCATCTGTGTCAGGGAAACAGACCAGGAGCCGACTCCCTCAACGACAAATATTGGACAGACCAGCACTAGTGCCACAGATGAGGCTACATGACAGTGAAACGCAGCGCCTCACTTTGTCTGCAGGACACACAATCTGAGTGAACACGCTTTCCGAGTCTAGCCGTCCAAATACGAGTCATTTATGCCTGCCTTAAAACTGCAGTCTGTATTAATATGGTAGTGCATGCTATTTCTTTGTGTTTAAAGAGAACATTTGTGCAGAAGATACTGATGTAGCTCCTTGGGAATTAGGTGATCTGGGTGTTTCAAAACAACAATCTAACTTTTGTGTATGTATTACAGCCGTCCATAATGGGGTCACCAAAAGCTACAGTATATGTTGGCCATTCCTCTGTGTGTGGGCACAAGTGCGGCAGCTAGGACTAATTTGTGTATCTACAGCTCACAGGAGGAGTCATTAAATGGCCATGCCAAAAGGGACATAGTTGTATGCCATCAGATCATTTTAAAGTGGCCACTAATATGACTTTTAACATAGCTGGTGCTCTTCCTCAAAATATAAAATCCTCGTAGAGTGGACATTTTTAATCATAACCGCCCAGAAAACCCTGTGATGCCGTTTTGTTATAATGATCTATTTGTTAATTGGTGTCCAGTTTTAATGATTTTGTCGATGGATAATCTTCCTAATTACTGTCACAGTATTGCTCACACGCAGTACCCTAGAGGTGATCAAATGACTCCAGAAAGTGTCAAATGATGAACTCATCTATACTTCTAATAATGAAAACAAAAATAGCCAGGGTTACTGGCACATGCATGTATTTTTGTAGGGCAACTGTTTATTCCAGTGATTTTATTTTATTGATTCAAACTATTAGAATATTGTATTGCTTTATCTTAAAATGCTCAGATTTTAAAGGCGCATATGCCTTTATTCACTTATAAAGGAGTGAGAGGACAAATGGTGATGGGTATATTGGGTAAATTGTGGCCCTTTGGGGTCTAGCAACCAGGGTGGTTTCATAGGATAAAGTATTGGACTGTTTTGACTGGATTAAATCTTAAGCAGTTTGCACTGAGGCCACTCTTGCTTCACTTGCAGCTCTAGGATCCGTTCCTCTTCTTGATGCTTCTTGCTGTCAGTGTCAGATTTTGCATACCTTTGTCAAGCTTCATCCCTGTTGCTTTTGCACTCATGTTCAATGTATAGTAATCCTGCTACTGATCTCTACATCTTCGACATTTATGTTCAATGCTGGAAAAAGAAAAGAAAAAAGCATCTTCTGGTGTAAGTGCCACCTGAAAATAAACTGTGTAAATGTTCTCTAAAGTCAGATTTTAGTATTTTTGTATTATAACATGTATGAAACCTACAGCTTATTTTAACTGTCAAATGACTTCCTGATGACTCCCCTGCGTCAGAGAATAAGTGGTACTCGAATCTGTTTGATCAGCAGTGTGAGCAGTTGCATATACGTGTCTAAAACTTGAATGTACATACTTGGATGCTTTTGCTTTCTGACTAGCAGCATTCAGACACACTTTGTATTGTCATGCATCTGTATGATCACCTGGTAAGTCTTGCACAATAAACTCTGTCAAACCAAAATGCATCAGTTTGACCATCGTCTTTTATAAGTTTAGATTGTGTCAGCTGTTTGTAAACCACTGGAATAAATACACTCTCGATGAACCCACTATAACTAACAGTAGGACTGCAAAAAAAAAGGAAACGGACAACCGACATTTCAAGACTGAACTCGTTTCATCCGATGCGACGTGAACGCCGCATCACAAATAACTGCAGCGACATCTGGCGGTCGTTAGTGTGAACTGCGCACCAAACCGCTCTGTCGCTACGTGTCTCCGGGCTATATTTTAATCGACGGCCGCTTCCCGTCCTGCTGCTACAGGAGCAGACATAAGTCAACTGCGGAGAAAGCAGCGGCTGTCCTACCCAGACATGGGCGAAATCATCCTGCCACGGCGCATGTTCCTCTGGAGCATGGCGGTCATCTACCTCGCAGCATTTGTGTCTCTCTATGTGCAGATACCAGGTGATATTCACAACTCTGCTCACTGTGGACGCTAGCTCAGTTAATTTACTACTAACTGCTATGTGTTAGCTTGTTAGCTGGGGACTTGGCGCTGTGTTTCCCCCCGTGGGGGAGAAGACGTTTCTCTGGGCTGCACCCCGTGAGGGTGACCTGCTCCTGGGTAACTTTACGAACTAACAGCCGCTGAGAGACCCGACCTGTTGGAAGCATGCGCGCTTGGTAGTAATACCAAGTACAATACAGTACAACACCCACAACTCCTCTGTTTGTATCTGTTGAGGTCGCCCAGCAGAAGTTCGAAAGCCCACGCCCATTTGTTTTTAAGGAATTTGATTTGGTGCATTTGCCTTTAGGCCAACATTCTTTGGTTCGCCATTCTCGCCATTCCAGAAATATATTTTCAACATTTGAAAACTTGGAATTGGTGAACGAATGACACAGTCTGGCTTTATATTTCTAGGTGTTGGACACACTTATATACAAAATACATGTTGAAATACATTTTATTTACAATACATGCCAAATTTTTGTTCTGTATATCTAGCAACTTGTTTTCCCCAAGCTTGTCTGTGCCAGACAGTTATTGATCAATTGACTGATACAGGCAGTTGAAGAATTAAACAAATATAACAAATGCCAAGGAGTCATGAATGGCTTAATGTGCATATATCAATGATGTGAATCAATCCAATACTGTTGATGTTAATTTACATTGTTCTCCCCATGCATATGCCTATTTCTAGGTCTCTATGGTAATGATGGGCTGTTGCCTGCTCGTTGGCAGCTGCGACACGGTGGCAAGTCTCTCGGGGAACTGCTGCTGTCCTCGCCCACCCTGCTGTGGCTGGGACCTCAGCTCGGCCTGGACACACACACTGCCATGGAGCTGCTGTGTCTTGTAGGCGCCGCTCTGAGCCTCGCCGCCATTCTGGTGGAGGCTCTCCGAGACAGCGTGGTGTTTTTCTGCCTTTGGGCCTTGTACCTGTCCATGTACCAGGTGCGTTTACAGTTTCCACTGGACACAGATTTCTGTCCCACTTTGCTTTCATGGTGTCCCTTCTCTCACTGGCCATTTTTGTTTTCTAATTTCAGGTGGGCCAGGTGTTTCTCTACTTTCAATGGTGAGTGATGACTTTGTGGATCTTTTATATTTATTTATTGTAATTAACACAATAGTGATATGAATAGCAGCTGGTTATTGGCTCCCAAGATAGTTTTGGCGGTTTGCCGAATGGTTTGTCATCCTCAGTCCACTGTTTAGTAACATCTTAGTAATGTTTGTCTCTGCTTCTGTGCAACAACACTGTAGACACCAATACACTAGTATGACGACTCTGGTTCCCTTGTCCTCTCTTGTCTGTCCCTTACTTGCCACTTTCGCCATTTTCTGTTGCTCCTTCTACTCATCACTGTCCAGGGACAACTTGCTTCTGGAGGTGGGGTTCCTGTGTATCCTTGTTGCCCCACTGACCTTGATCAGAGGGTCCCGAGGGGTCAGAGAGCATGACCGTGTGACCTTCTGGCTGCTCCGCTGGTTGCTCTTCAGGCTCATGTTTGCCTCTGGAGTGGTGAAACTCACATCTCGTTGTCCCACATGGTGGGGCCTCACAGGTATGTATGGGAGTCTGTAGTGGTGATTGAAGAGTGGGTTTCTCTCTTATGTGTTGAAGGAGGAAATCCCTGAAGTCAGGACATTACTAGAATTTGAAAACTGCAAATCTCAACCACTGTAACTGACATCAGTGCATTTAAATGTTACTGGTTTCATATTTCCTGTTGTAAGTGAGCTGTCAGGCTCTTGTCTAGTTTATAACATTTCTTTTCCACTGTGTGTTGAACAGCTCTGACGTATCACTATGAGACTCAGTGCATCCCCACCCAGCTGGCCTGGTTTGCTCACCAGTTGCCGGTGTGGTGGCAGAAGCTGAGTGTGGTGGGGACCTTCATTATTGAGATCGCTACACCGCTGCTTTTCTTCAGCCCACTGCGCAGACTCCGACTTGGGGCTTTTTACCTGCAGGTGGGTGGAAATTCAAGTGCTCTGAAATCTACAATTGGCCAATCTAATAGCAAGGGTTGCATGCAAAGCGTTGGGCTTTATTAAAAAAAGATAAAATAGAATCTTTCACCATTCTCAAATGTCTGCCTGGTTGTGTGCAGCAGAAGGAATTATTGGTTAATTTGTTTGCTTGTTTTCTTGTGTAGGTGTTGCTTCAAGTGCTCATCATTTTGACTGGCAACTACAATTTCTTCAACCTGCTGACTTTGGCCCTCTGTCTGTCGCTTCTGGACGACCAGCATGTAAACTTCTGGCGGCGCAAGGCAGACAAGATCAGCAACAATGGTGTGATAAACATTTTCTGGATACATTTGCAGGATATACTTTTGTAAAGTCTAAAAATGAGTAAAATCAGTGTCTTTTAAAGTTTCTGAATTGCTTCAATAATAACGATTCAAGATACACATTTGCTAAGTAATTTTGCACAACTATAGATTCAGACAGCGTATTTAACTCTCACCTTCACAATGGGTAAACTCGCTGTGATTGGAAAACGTTTTCCATTTTAAACTAAAGAAAACATCTGAATCCTGCCTGAGAACACACGTTGAAAGCCTAAGTCCTTTCTGCCAAAGTTTACCAGAGCATCATCACGTTCTCTCTTTGATCTGCTCAGACTCCAAGCTGTGGTCGTGGCTGTTATACCTGCTGGAGCTCACAGTCTGGTCTCTCATGATCTTCGGATCAGTTGTATGCTTTGACCTGAAGCCAGATACAACGAAGAACAGCATCTCCTCTAGGACAGGTGTGTGTGCGTGTGTACATTAATTTCCAGAGGAACAATTTAATTGTGCAGTTCATTGTTTACATTTTTGTCCTTTCAGCATTCACATACCACCAGTTTAACCAGTTTCTGAAGACTGTTACTATCCCCTCTATCTGGATCGGTGTCCTCTCTCTCACCTGGGAGATGGTCACAGCCATGTTCAGGTAGGACTCTGCCTGTGTGGGTGCTTGGTCATGTTGCATTCTCTGTATTGCATGTTGTTGTTGTACAAACGTAGGATACGTAATGTGTTTTTCTAGGTGTGCATGTGTCTCCGGTTTCCTGAAGAGGTTTTGGGGAACTGTCCAGTGGACCGTGTTTGCTACTGCCGCCGCTGCCATGTTCACTATTAGCCTGGTGGGTGTTGTTGGAAATACAGTATTGATTAAACTTCATATCATCAAGTTAAATAATCATGCATTTTAACCTTTTTACTTGACCAGAAATGTTTAATTAAACCGTGTTGCTATCACTCTTTATGTTGACTATGTTCTTCTGTACCCAGGTGCCCTTCACCTACATGGAGTATGACTCTAATGCCAGGTTGTGGCCGGGAGTGCGTCGGGCCTATGAACTGGTGGATCGCTACCAGCTGGTCAACTCGTACGGTCTGTTCAGAAGGATGACCGGGGTCAGTGGACGGCCAGAGGTCGTCATCGAGGGAAGCAACGACGCAGTCTCGTGGACGGTGAGAGAGAGAGAAAGTTCTCATGAACGATATAAATATGACTGTTAATGATGACAGGACTGCGACGGTAATTTTATTTAAACATGCTGCATACTGTGCTCCTGGTTTGCACAATTTGTAACTGTACAATAATAATACGATGGAGGCAGTACTGAAAAATGTAATTATTTACAGTTGTGCAGACTGTCCTGCTACACTGTAATATGTAAGTTGTTCCTCTCGGTATGTTTCTTTTTTATTTTTTTTAGGAGATTGAGTTTATGTATAAGCCCGGCAACCTAAGTGCACCTCTTGCTACAGTGACACCTCACCAGCCCAGGTTGGACTGGCAAATGTGGTTTGCCGCCCTCGGGGATCAGACACAGGCTCCATGGTTCACCAGCCTCATGTACAGACTGCTGCAGGGCAAAAGCGATGGTAAACAGCCTCAGAGTGCTACAATTTATTTCTTACTATGTTTTTTTGTAACTTTTTTTTATCTCCCTTAATGAAAATTCACCACATAATCAAATAGAGCAAAAAAGCTAATATGCTCACAACGTCTCAAGATCACGCGAGAGTCGACAGTTTTCAATGACTGCACTTCTCCCCAAACTTAAAGTAGCGATATAACGGAAGGTGTTTTTCCATTATTATCTTATTGAAAAGGCCCTCTGTGAAGAAATGAATCTAGCCCCAGATTACTGCGTTGGTGCTGCTCACACTGTCTGTGAAGTTAAATGGCTGTTTCTCACTGGTTGCACTAAAAGCCAATATGTGCAGAAACCTATCTTTGGTGACCTCTAGTGGTACTTTCAGGAAATAATTCAGACACCAATGCCCACCCACACTGCTGCGCCAACTTCACTTTGATGAAAACAAAATAAAAGTTATTATGACTTATTGTTTATACATTTTTCAACTATCTCTGATGGGATGTTAGTGTGGGACACAGCAGAATCATACACTCTTCAGATACTTGGATTTCTACCGATAATGATGGTGTTAAATTACCATTAAAAAGAAAGCAGTGTTTGTACAACCAGATCTCTGAAAGCTTTGCTTTATGTTCTGCAGTGATAGAGTTGATCCAGACAGATGTATCGCAGTATCCGTTCCACCAGCAGCCTCCTGCCTACCTCCGAGCCCACCGCTACAGATACTGGTTTACTGAACCAAAGGCTGACGGGTCAGTGCTCTCTCTCTCTCTCTCTCTCTCTCTGTCTCTCTGTCTCTCTGTCTCTGTGTGTGTGTGTGCGCGCAATGAAGAAACTGTTCTTGTCTGTGTGCACTGAAAGATGTCACTCAGCACATGTTCAGACATTACCACCATTTTCAAACTCAATAAACAGCGACCAACATGGTTATATTTCAGCAGTTTTATCATTATTTAAAAATAATAAGTTTAGAAAGCCGTTTCACTTTATTTGTCTTATTATTCTTGGTTAAAATATCAGGATATTTACTGTTTGGCTGTTCTTTGTTGACAGGTCCTACCCACAGCGTTGGTGGAGGAGGGTTTATGATGAGGAATTCTACCCCACAGTGCACCTGGGCAACACCTTCTTGGAGAGCATGCTCAGTCAGTATGGACTCAAGGTAAATTCATCTTTAAAAACGTATAATTAAAAATGATCAAAAACAAGGGAAGGAGGATTTGTATCTTTTCCTTCTTTAATCTAGGGAATATTGATTAATGTTCGTCTTTATTTGTCTGTAGGACAAATCGCCTCCAAGTCGTATGTCCAACACCACTGTTGCCCAAGCGGTCAGGTGGGTGCGCTCTCAGGCCAGAGGTGTTCCTAGTCACATACTTATCTGGACACTTATTGCCTGCAGCGCCACCCTCTGCCTGCTCCAGGGATTGCAAAACTGGAGCAACCACCCAGAAAAGACCCCACTCACTCATGAGGCCACTGTGAACAAATGCACTGAAAATGTACCTGAAGGCTCTGCAGAGCATTCTGGGAAGCCGGATGAACAGCAGACCACGGAGGAAGAGGAGGACGAGAAGGAGGAAGAAGATGGAGACGGCAGTGAAGATGAGATGGAGGACAAACGAGAGGAGAAAGACACTGTTGCTGACGACGAAGAGGACTAGGCACGGGAGGAGGTGGAAGATGCGGAGGAAGATGAGGTGGGAGGGGTGGAAATGAAAGGGGAAGTTTTGAAAAGATGCAGGTAAGCCCGTAGAAGACTGTTATCACCACTTGCCTTAATGAAATATAACCAAAATGACCAAAGAATTTGTTCTGTGTATATTTGTAATTCCTGATCAGCCAATTATGGAAAACAAGTTTATTTATCTTGTCCCACCTACACAGAAATCACCTGTCTACTTCGATCTTTGCCAGATGTTTCGTAATTTTAAAACCTTCCTGGTTTTGTTCCTGACATGTTAAACATTCAATCTGGGCAGAAGGTTAAATCACGTTGAAAGAGAGAAATATAGAAGTTACAATAAAAGACAACCTCTGTCTATTCAGGAGAGTAATTGTGTGTTGTTCGTGTTATTCTTTGTCTTCTGTTTGTGTTGCACACCATTGTACGTGTGTGCCTTTGGTTTTTTTCTCATTACCGTGGTCCCTTGCCTCTTGCTGTATGTAATGAACTAAAACAACTCTGCACTTTCTTTTTTTCCACAAATGTGTCTTTTGTTTCTGTTAATGTTAGAAATGAAACATCACACAAATTGATGTATTTAAAAACATGTTTTTTATCACATATTAAAGTAGAATAATAAAAATAAAAAAAATAGAAATGCTTTTCTTGACCTTCTTTTCATCTGAAATGTGGAACCGTCACAAGCTATATATGTAATTTTAATAACTTGAGTTTGTATATGATTAGTAATACGTGTATGCATGAGACACTCAATCCTGTTTTGTTATTACTATTGTTATAAAGCAACAACACGACAAATCATTGAGTGATTAATGTAATCGCCCTCTGTTTCTATATAGTGTTGTCTGTTTCACCACTTCAGTATTCCAGGACAGTACTTGTCGATCAGAGACTGGTAATACGGCTTCAGCTGGTCGATGTCGGGCAGCTCGGTGGTCTTTGTGTACAAGTCAAATTTGCTGTTGAAAGGGTGTCAAAATGCAGCTTCAGGTCAAAGCAGAGTGACGTGATAATGTGCACACGAGAGAGGGGGAACTCACTTGAACTGTTGGACCCAGGGCAGCATGCTCAGGTCTTTCTCATTGCAGAGGTGCATGTAGTCTCCGTGAGAGTGCCAGGGGTAGAATGAATGGAAGCGAATCATGTACAACCCCTAAAGGGAGACCGAAAATAAAAAAATAGATCCAAAACTGACCCTGTACAGTAAGCACTGCGGGTGAGAGAAAATCATTGCGTTTATCATTAAAAAAAATATATATTGAGTTTTCAATGTGATTATTTACTAACCTGCTCTGGGATTGAGCAGTTGTTGAACTTCAGAACTCTGTAGAGATACTCTGAAGACAACGATGCAAGAGTTCAGATATTGTAGCATAGATAACCAGGCTCTTCAATGCCATGACACATTTTCTTCTTTTAAAGTTGTCGTGGATGTTTGTGTGTGTCTGAGTGTGAGGACGTCTCTTACCGTCATGGCCCCAGGACATGTGGACTTTGTCAAGCCCACAGTTTGATTCATAGATCCCGTATTCAGTGCTAAAGAGTGGAAACAAAGAAAGTAATTATGTAACAGGGCAAATACCCAGTACTTTAAAAACTTTGTTGACAGTTGTAGGACTGAAATAAACTGGGATAGCAGAGTACAGAGTTGTATTTACATTGAAGAATGCCAAACCTGACAGAAAAAGTGTTGCAAAAGTGTGAACACCTTGATGTCAATGTCACATAACAATTACTAACTTGTAGCTGGGGTTTTTCTCATCTGGGTTATCCAGGAAGGTATTGCCTCTGAACACAATGGCATTTTGAAATTTACAGCCCACTGGGAAGGTGTCGCCTACTACGGCCCACTGCAAAGCACACATACAAGTTTGCTATGATAATTGATAATATCTTTCCATATATACATTATTTAACATTTGAAATTAAGTTAGGCGTTATTGTAAGAATAATTATCAAAACAGAGTTCAAGCATACCTTGGATAAAGAGACAAAAAGGATCGAAGAGGAGTCTTAAAAATAACAATGAGAGTATTGGGAAGACAAAAAAATACTTAGACATCGAAACAAAAACCTCAGCTTGAGGAGAAGCAAATCTTAAAAACGTCTGACTTTAAGGTAGGAAATTATATTCCTGAGTGTTGTTCAAAGTTCAAGCATGCTGATGGAACTGTAATACCACAAGTGGGTGTACGAACCTGGGGTTCGCCCCAAAAAGCCATTGTCTTCCCAACATCATGGATCAGACCCACCAAGTGGAACCAGTCTGGGGAGGGATAGTGAGTACAGATTTCTGCTTATATAAGTACATGTACACTGTGTGTGCGTACATGTGTGCATATGTGTGTGTGCGTGCGTGCATGTGTGTGTTTTTCTGTGTCACTCCCTGTATGGTACCGTTGTCTGGGTGTTCCCGGCGGATGCCCTCAGCAGTCTGGAAGGCATGGAAGGAGTTTGGGAAGTCCACATCAGGATCGGACTCGTCCACCAGCTTGTCTAGAGACATGACGCTGTCCATCATCCTCATCTGAGTGTGGTTGCAGCCGGCCCATAAAGAGTGCTTTAGGGAGGTAAGAGTCACAGCATTACTGTGGAGGTTTACTTTCTCAAGCTTGCGAGGAAAGCTCCTGAAAACCTTTTAAATTATTGGTTTCTGTCGAATTTTCAGAGATAATGGGATCCGAATTGTCTGCTATTAATTTGCAGTTCATGTGTTATGGAAAGCTGTAGCTGGGTCACATACTGTACAGCAGGCACGTGCACAGACATTTTGGGGGGGAGGTGCTCAAACCAAAAAAAGGGGCACCCATTGCCAAAATTATTTATGAAATTAAAAATTAGAATAATAAATAAAAAAACACAGTAGGATATTTTCAACTTATATATTTATTTTTGTTAACAAACTAACTAAAATTATCAAATTGAATAAATAAATGAATAACAGGCAAAAACAGACAAAACAAGGCCATATTGTATAACCAAATGCAATCAAAACATATTCTAACTTAAACTTATCAAAACTCTGCTCTGCGGCGGGGGCTCGTGAGCATGTCGGGGCGAAAATTCTCACAAGAACTCAAATAAATGCCCCGTCAGATATCAAAACACATTTGGGGGGAATTGATGACAGAGAGAGTAATTTGTATTCTTAAATACTGATGAATGAAGAAAGAAATTGGTCTCCAGCAGAAGGGGCACTTGTATCATCCAGGGCAAAAGGGCAGGTGCTTGAGCACAACTAGGGGTCTATCTGTGCACGTACCTGCTGTTCAGTATATAAAACGGAACAACGTAACCTTTGAGAGCAAATGAGGTTAATACAACAACATTTAGTCCAGAAAGTCCAACAATCTATTGGCCCCTTATCTTTGGCCTTCACCTCAGAGGAGTGGGTGGCTGTTGTTTGCTCAGTCTGACACGTCATTCAGAGCAAAACAGAAATTCACAAAATACAAAGTCTGCCCCACCCCCCAAATATCTTCAAAATGTCTGTGTACTTGCTGTTTTTATTCCTGATTTACGAACCTTTTGTTTCACAAAGTCCAGCGTCTGATTGGTGTGCATACGCTTGTATGTGTTGAACACACGGTCGATCAGACTCCCACTCTGAAACGCACACAGACGTGCACACACGTCAAAGGATTTACAGCCGCTCGGTTTATAAAATGTTATTGAGTAACTCCACGTGAAATATTTTACGGCTGAAATGTATTTTGTTAATGGCCTATGGTTCAAAGTATAACATGAATGAATAACACCCTCCGTCACTGCTCCTTGTGGCACACAATGTGTAGCAGTGAAATGAAACAAGGTGAAAATTTCAGCTATATACGTGGCAACAAGTGTAGATTTTTAATTCTTGTCGCATTTACACTGAACCCACCAATAATGTAGCCCATCTTTACAATGTTTTTTTAATTTTAGTTTTCAAAAGCAATATATCCCTCAAAGCTTCAGTGTAAAATGTTTAAAATATATTATATCACTATAAAATATTATAAGACTGAAGAAAAAGATGCACCACTGTGAACCACATGATCAGTGAAAATGAAAGTTCTTGAGCCAGCTAAGAGTACCGGCTTTGCACATCTTCATTAATAGAGACTCCACAATGTTCTGATACACTGTTCTTACAACATTTGTAAGTAAATCCTTGGTCTACAGGGAAAATAAGGGAAAATTCCCCACCGCTCATTATGATTGAGACAATTGTGAGAAATAAGCACTATTTCTTTTTAACAACGTATTTATATACTGCAGTCAGATACCTTTCTCCCTTCTCTTCACATACACAGTTGAGCTCTGAGTCTGTCAGTCACTAGTCCAGAGTTCAGGCAGTAAATAAGTGTACTAAGAGGAGTTTTGAATGCTTACCTCGAAGTTTCTGTAGTCTTCCTTTTCTTTAGTTTGAATCATCTCCAAATTTGGCCGATATGCCAGAGATGGGTCTGGACCCTGCATTTAAAATAACAGACAACAGTTTCTGGATTTACAAAGATAAATAACATACATGCTTCTGAAATAAAATAAAGTATAAGTAGTTAAAAAGTAAAAGTGAAAGCATTTTTATGTATTAAAGCCACACATACGATATCAATGACACTCATGGCTGAGTTTCTCCTATCTGTATATACCCTGCCGGTTTACACTGTAATGCTTTCAATCTGCACTGTTAGACGGCAACAGTGTCCACCAATATCTAGTCACACTTTAACCAAACCTCAGTAATGCGCACACGTGTTTGTGTGTGTGTGTCGCAATCCGTAGCAAATTTGGTCTGACGTAAGATGACTCAGTAGTTCTTTGTTTATTCCACAGTTTAGTTGTTTCTTTCAAACATATTTGTGAGGATTCGTAGACACACTGGTTTGGATTGGACAAATATGGGGAAAAAATTATAATCGTTTCTGAGAAGATACTTTAATTTCCAATGTAGGGAGATTTCAACATTGTGTTTCTGAAAAACATCTGGGAAAAAATCTGTGACCTCAATTCTTCCAAATGTATAACTTTACAATCTTAAATCTTAGAAGGTAATCTGGTGAAACAGCTCTCCATTAATAAGACATGCTACAGTCCACTTTGTAAAGATCTCAATAGTGAGGTTCCATAAAATGAAGATCCCATTCATTTTCAGAATCGAGGATTTTGATTACTAGACATAATGTTGTAACTATCAAAGGTAGACTTACCAAGAGCTATTGTAAAGCCACAAGTAGGTATCGGTATTTATTAATGTGAGTTTGATGTTCAGCGATACATGGGTGGTAAATAGGTGTCAACAGGTGGCCACCATGTTTTGATTATTTTTTTATTTTGCCCGATTATATATAAGGATATAACCCTTTGACCGATTGACTTGAAATTTTGCACACATGTCCGGGTGGGACTGCTCTACAACAAACTCATCCGTGAAAATAAAATGCGCCTAATTAGATTTCCCGCCATTTTGAATTTTGTAAAAAACACATTCTGGTCAACTCCTCCTAAACTCTGGCTTCATTTCGTATGAAACTTTCTGTGGATCATCATTGGCTCAATGTGATCAAACGATATTTTCAACTTTGTTAATATCTCATTGCGTTTAGAAGTTATTAACCAATTAACCTCTTAGGGGCGTGGCTCAATGTGTCAATACACATAACTTCGGAATTACTTGGCCTATCTTCACAAACTTTGTAGCATATGTCAACATTGTGTCCCTTAACATACCCAAATTTTTCCCGAATTTTCAAACACTAGAGGGCGCTGCAGTGAATCGCTAAATTCACTGCAGCGCCCTCTAGTGTTCGGGTAAGCCGAAGGGTCGCCGGCTCTTCCGTCCGAGAACGTTCGCCTGCAGGCGGATGTTCGAGGCCGGGAGAGCTGGCGACCCGCAGGCGTCCCCGACGTGCTGGAGCGAGGGCCCAGTCACAGCTGCGAGCAGCTTTAATTTAGAGAGAGAGAGACATATATATATATATATATATATATATATATATATATATATATATATATATATATATATTTAGACTTGATGTTTTTGGATAAAGAATAAAAAACATGTTCTAACCATTTTTAAGTCTCGTTAAAATCATGGCCTCGCTTCTGCAGGACAAACTGCAGGGTGTTGGGCAATTCATGTCATTGTACACCAACATAACAGACCTTTACAGTTGTTGTTTTTTAAATTAGGGCGGTTCTGACTTTTGACTTTCCTTATTTCTACTCTCATGGGTGTGTGTGTGTGTGTGTGTGTGTGTGTGTGTGTGTGTGTGTGTGTGTGTGTGTGTGTGTGTGTGTGTGTGTGTGTGTGCGTGCGTGTGTGTGTGTGTGTGTGTGTGTGTGTGTGTGTGTGTGTGTGTGTGTGTGTGTGTGTGTGTGTATGTGTGTGTGTGTGTGTGAACAGTAAAACCCAGATTAAGAATTATTATCACTAACATGGTGTGAGGCACATTTTACAATCATAAACTATGTTGTCATTACCATACAAAAAAAACACCTCACAGTACTGTTAGACAGACAAAATACATGTGCAGGTTTGACTGGAGTTTTATTACACAATGCTGCTATTGTAAAAACAAAGTATAAGATGAAAGCAAAACAGTTATATAAAAGGACACTTGTACCTTGAAGGGGCGCTTACATAAAGATGTAGTAAAGTGGGTTATACTTTACAGCAAGTTAAATAACATATTTTTAAAATACTGAACATAACATTTAACTACTTACACTGTTATGCTGAACAGAAAAACAGAACCTATACAGAATACAAGGCTTAAAATAACACTTTGATAGTCAACATTCACAGTGAATCATTTGAATAGGTTAAAGGCAAAACATAACAAGGCCTTAGAAATTATTAAAGCAATTAAGGCTGAAAAAACGACCTAATAGTGGCAAAAATAAAAATGATGTGTCATAGAGTTACAGTTTACACTACAGCAAACAGTATAGTTGTCCTTGTTCAGAGATGTTAAGAAGCATCCCAACAGATCATAGATTAGGGTTAGTGGTTATTTTGGCTAATTGTGTGCTCTGTGGGGTTTTGGGTGAAGGGTTAACATGGTTTGATTGGAGGTTATTCTGGGTTTATGTTCGCACGGAGGTAAAGCTGATTGTTTGCAGTGAGATGAAGGTCCTTTTAAGAGACATGGTGGATTAACTCCGAGCTCAAGTAGGTTCAGATCAGCAGGATCACCATTGATGACGATAGTAGACATTAGTTAGGTAGGCCAGGAAGGAAGAGGCTTCTCTCATTTCCAGTTTTCCTGGTTGACATGCATAGTGTCTGAAGGGTTCTTATTGTATGAATGCCAAAGCACCGAGGGCTCTAGTTTCACTGCAGTAAATTGTCAGTGATGGCCAATAACACTATGGAAATATCCCATTATGGAACTAGAGGCTGTAGAGTACAACAATACACACAATTTGGTTTAGTATCTCCTACTCCTAATTACTTAGATCTGGAAACATGGTATCACTACATCAGAGTCTGATGGGGCAAGAAACTCAATAATTCTTCTTAAATGATCAAACGAGCCACAAATTTTGTCAGATTATCAAAACCAATTTATTTGAGGTTAAACCCAAAAGTAAGCACACCTGAAATGGTGGGGATAATAGATTGAACCAGAAAGTTGACGTGCAAATGGGGAGAATCTTGTGGCACCAATACAACATGCAAAGCAAGGGTCATATGCTCTTTGTCCTGGGACCCCTGCCTTGCAAGTTTCCTGCAGACTGTGATGGATATTTCCAACGGACAGTTTGGCTGATAGTTCTACTTTTCCCATTTGTTCGCCCGTTTAGCGAATCTGAGGGTTTATTATTACTCTGCCTGTGTTTTTTGCTCCGTCAGACTTTTTTCTGATTTTTTTTTAGCAATGTTGCCAAATTCCCAGATCTCCAGCAGTTAATTTATTTACAAGGAGAGAGACGATCAAAACTACAGAAATGATACACAAGTCATAATTAACCATAATTATACTTATTCTACTCGGCAGTCAAGATCAGATGCTACATCAAGGACCAACCCTGTCTCTTTGAAATCACCTGTATTTCTCATTTGGAACAGCAAATGTGTTTCGGGAGAAAATAAATGCTACATGGTTTACTTTTTATATTAATATATTAAGAAAACGTTGTTTGTTAACTTATGTAGTAGCAAGTTGAAAAAAATGTAATGATACTGAACATACCTATAACATGTTCTCTAACAACATATTGTATTGTTTTTCGACCAAAATATCTAATATTTCAAGCAAATATTGTATCGTAATCCAGCCAGCGATTACGTTTGTCATCACGACGCAATTGTGAAAACTATCCAGAACAAACGTTATCTCTCGGAGACGGGGTTGCAAGGACTGACATCGAAGGCTCATTTTGGGCCTTAACTGTGTTGTTGATACAGCCGATGACCTGGCTGACTTGCCAGTGTTTGACAGTAAAGGCATCAGTAGATCCATGGTGTGGTGTTAGCCGTAGCTGTGAGGACTGCGAGGGTTAATGGGGGAGGAGTCTTCCCGCCCACTCTGTCCAATTAGCTGGTAGAGACGGTGGCTGAGGTTCTGGACCTGACAGGTGCCGAGGACACACCCCACCCTCATCAGATGGCTGTGCCCTCTCCCGCCACCACTGTTGGCGTGACGACGACCTCGTGACCCATGCTGCCAGACCGGCGCTTCCCAAAGCACACTGTCTCTTCGGTCAAGCAACGCGTCAGACAACCTCGGCGGGGGCTCTTTGTGCAGCAGGGCCCTCCAGATGATCTGTCTGTCTCCCTCTGCGATGTGGTCGTCAACGGCAGCAGAGAGATCAGATGCAGGAGGCAGGATGGCAGTGTTTATAGACTTTGGGTATTTAGAGGTTCTGGGTAAACTAGACCTGAGAGACAGATAAAGAGAGAGGAAATGTTTAGATGCGCTGCCAAAGCAGTGCAACGCACACAGCCTGTTCACATATGATGCTGGGCAGTCATGCGCTTGTCGGCTGCAGTGAAACTGAATCGCTAAAACCAGATGAAATGCCTCACAGGAAGTCAGGCTTGTACTGCAGGAGTGTCCAGTACTCGACCTGTGCTCTCTCTCTCTTTTTCAAGGAACAATACAGAGAAAGACTGGATTGAAAGAGAAAGTGAGAAGGAAAGATAGAAGGAGCAATTAACGAAGGGTGGTGAGCAGGTGGTTTGCTTCTTTAGTTCGCTTACATAGCTGCACTATCTCTATATCGGATTTCACAGAAAGCCAATTTGAAATATTTAACACATTTTCGTGTATATCTGATCAAATTATGTCATGTAGTCTGTTTTTTCTTCTCTCTGCAGCTATTATTTGAAAAAGAAGTTGGTATGGCAGACATTCATATGAGACCAGCTCAGGAGCCTTGTTTCCATTCAATTATCAAGCAAATTTGAAGTGAACTTTTAAAGGGTCCAAAATATTTATTTGAACTAGGCGCTTTTCCATCACTTGATTTGGAGGAAATAAACAAGGTTGCAGCGTATAGTTTCGTCAGCAGTTGACGCTAAAGGCTATGTATGACAGCAATCAGTCAGTAAACAGAGTAGAAGAAGTTGAGGTTGCGACCTGGAAACAAAATAAGACGCCTTGGCCATCTAACCATATTTATATATTCGGCAAAAGAGTTTTCGTAAGCTATTTAATGCAAAAAAACACCTCAAGGGAGCATAACAACGTCTTCGCAATTGAGGAGGTTTTTCAATACTGCATGGGTTTGAGTCTCGTAAATGCATCTCTACAAGTATGTGTTGAACTCAATGGGATTAAATTGGTACAATAACAAACAAACATATGTCCTATGACGTCAAAGTGTTCCATTGAACACTTAAAGCACCTAAGTACTGCTTACTCATCTTTACCTGCAAATACAGGTAAAGAGTGGCGAGCTGTTTCTCTTACATGTCTCTTAGTCATTAATCATTGACATTTTAGATCAACAAAAAATGGCTACTAAAAATAAATGTTTCCAGTTAATCAGCAACAGTATTTTAGCAGGCGAATCTTTGAAAGCTGCAGAGCACAATGTAGAAGGTGGTAAGAGGCTCCTACACCACACATCCTTGAGTGTGCGTGAAGTACTGTTTTTCTCACCTCCCTGCTCTCTAAGCATATTTTTTTTCCTCACATCGTCACAATACCTTTTTTTGTTTTTCATTCATCCCTCGTTCAAGAGTTCAGCCACTAGAGAGAGCCGGTCTGTTTGGCCATGAAATGGTGCAATACTTAGTTAGTATAGATCATGTAAGGTAGCAGGGGACAAAGAGCACATGGTGCTTTACAGCTTTCACTAACTGTAGGATTCTCAGAACAATATCGCGGTGCCCTTTTCACTGCTGACAGAAAGTGTCTGAATCAAGACACATTGGGTCATAATTATGTCACCATTCCTATTGTAAACAACAATTTACCATAATTGCTTTTACTTGATATTTAGTTTTTGGTTATGTGAAAGAATTTGTTCAACGTTTAAGTGGCATTTGAATAGAAATATATTGTGTGTATATATGTGTGCACACACACACACACAGACACACACACACACACACGCACACACACACACACACACACACACACACACACACACACACACACACACACACACACACACACACACACACACACACACACACACACACACTTCCCCATTCACAAGTGTTGGCTATTCATGAGGTGAGGCAACATAGAATAAAGGAGAGGGACGGATGCAGCGAGTTCAATTGTATGTTTGTTTGCTGTGTATAGTGGGTCATAATAACATAGGATCTTTATCCTGAAACTAATCCTCACTGGTATTCTGATCACTATATTCTGACTGCACACCTTGAGCTGTAACTGCCAACACACACATGAACACAGGCATGATGTTGGTGGTTGGTGGGGCACAAACATGTAAGTGACGTGTGACATACTCACATACTACATACAAACAAGCCTGAAATATATGCTTTACATGTGTGTGCTCAGGTGCAATTTTCCACCATCATTCTCTCTCCACACACAAAAACATACACAATCATGGTTTAAATGCCACCTGTGGTGAGGTTTAAAACAGATGTCTCTGGAGGGAAAGGCAGTTGGGGCCAAATTGCCTCCCAGTACACAGAAATGTAGGCCACTGAACTGCTTGCCACTGTAACACAACACAGTTAAACTTAAAGATATATGCCCCGACATACAGCAATGAACTAACAAAGGTGTCTGTCTGTGTCAAAGGCGTTTATGTAACAGGATAAAGTCTACAGCCCCGTGACTCTGTCAGGATGTATTTTAACACAGCAGTGCTTTGAGCTAAATGTTAACATGCTCACAATGACAAGGCTAACATGCTGATGTTTAGCAGGTGTTAAACCTGACAGGTGTTCACAGTCTTAGTTTGCATGCGAACATTTGCTAATAACCACAAAGTACTGCCGAGAATATTATTTGTTCACAGTTTAGAATATTTAATTGTGCAGATACCTTGCTCATAAACAAAATTATTGGACAACTTTAACGTTTGACCTGATAATGGCGCTCAATGAAAAAAGGGGTTCACCAAAATTATTCATATTTATCCTTTGGATGGCCTACGTTATCACAATAATCATGCAATCATTGTTGGGATATTTCACTCAAACCCTCACATGTCAACTTCATTGTAGCGCTAGATAAGAAGTCAGGGGATCAGCAAATTAGGATTCCTGTCTGTACAAACATATCTCAATCAAGATATTTCAGTATGAACCACAGTGACCGACAGACAGGCCGAGATGAGAGACATAGCGAGCAATGTCTGTTTTTAGGTTTGAAGTGTTGTCCCAACACTGCAAGATAGCACTACTCTATGAGTTGAGGTGAACACACAGATTTTTTTCTGTACTTTTCTATCTGCACTCTCTAGTCTATTGGGACCTCGTTCTCACACGTTTTCGTGTGTGTGTGTGTGTGTGTGTGTGTGTGTGTGTGTGTGTGTGTGTGTGTGTGTGTGTGTGCGCTGTATGGTTTCCAGGTTGTGAACCAGTGGAGAGTCTGAGGGGAAAAGGAGCTTCTCCAACATTCCTCCTAAATTAGTGCACAGCATGGGGTTCTTCAAAGAGGAACTGAACACACACACACACACACACACACACACACACACACACACACACACACACACACACACACACACACACACACACACTTTCCTGTTGTAACTCCTCAAAAATACTTTGTGCAAAGAAAACCTTTTGTCCCTATCAGATCCTCACTGTTTCCCTCACAGTTATTGTGGGTCTACTCATTATTTTCTCTTCCTCTTTTCTCTCTTTTCTAAATTAAAACAGGATCCTTTCATTTGTCTTTCTCTGTCCTTTTTTGTGTGTTTCTTTCAAGACATTTTGTGAAGTGCCAGCGGCAGTATTATGTTACATCCATCAGTGTTGAATCACCCTGAGATCCTCTCTCCTCTTTCTCTTCAGCCAGAGACAATTGACACCTACTGAGCGCCAGTGGTGTATAGTAACGAAGTAGAAATACTTCGTTACTGTACTTAATTAGTTTTTTGGGATATATGTACTCTACTTTACTATTTATATTTCTGTTTACTTTTACTTCACTACATTTTGCAAAGAAAACTGATACTTTTACTCCGATACATTTCCCCTGAAACCTTCGTTACTCGCTACAAAATCAAATCTATCTCTAGAAAGAAAGAAAAACACATTGGGGACTGTGGTGGAACAGAGACTCCACGAAGCAGGTTTTGTAACGTAAAGACCAAACTGTCACGGACCGGGTCCGACCTCGGAGAGACAGGAGACAACGACACCTGGCGTGTGTTCGTTATGTCCAGTCTACTCCTAACTAAACCTTTAGTCCAGTCTACTGCTTAACTTATAACGCGCTGCACAAAGACAGGATGTGGAAATGGAAGCAGGTTTTCATGCTTTTTTGGCGATCTCAGGATACTTTGCCTTGGTTTTAATCCAGAACACCGGCAGAGTTGAAACAGATTTAAGTTTCATTTTTAGGGTAACGTGACATATTGACATGTGTCAAGAGGTTCCGTCTGAGGTTACCACAGACGGATGTATCTGGTAATTTTTCACAATAAAACATTTTTCCGGACTTTTTTAATTTAACTTACATTTTTCATTCATTCTTTCTGTGCGGCCCAGTACCAAGGGGCCTGGTATCAAGGGCCCCACGGCCCGGTACCAAGGGACCCGGTACCAAGGGGCCCGGTACCAAGGGACCCACGGACCGTTACCGGGCAGAATGAGCATACTTATAACCACACTGTTACAACTCCTATAGTGTCATATTGCTTTTTGGAGAATTACGATGATAAGTTCATAGTAGATGCAAAAGTATACTTAGGTACAATATATTATGTTGAACATAATATATATGGTTATTTTATCAACACAACTCCTTGTCCTTGGTCACAGTGGCCACAGCACTTAAAAGAATAAACTTCATAATTCTCAAAATTCTGACCCATTGCTTTTTTATTAAAAGCATGTACTTTCAATACTATATACTATAAAAAGTACATTTTATATCAGAAAAATACTTTTGATACTTAAGTACAGAAAATATCAGATACTTTAAGACTTTTACTCAAGTAGTATTTTAATAGGTGACTTTTACTTTTACTGGAGTAATTTTCCAGTAAAGTATCTTTACTTTTACTCAAGTACGGCTTTTGGGTACTTTATACAACACTGCTGAGTACCAACCTATAAAACCTTCTCATAGCTTTTTGTCTTACCTCAAAATTAATGGAAATTAAAACTTAGCATCAGATATTCAACTTGAGAAACAAGGCAAAAATTAAACGTTGAGAAAAATAATATATGGCATGTACTGTGTAACACGTCAGAGATTAATGATACATTAATTGTTATTGTTCCAAAACTGTATATATTAAAGACACTCTTGATTTCCACTCTTTCCACTGTACAAATATACCCAACATAACCTGATATTAACAGATTAATGATGTGGGAGTAAAATGTTATACAAACTATAAGGCCACTGGAAAATAAACTGATGATGCAGGAGTCTTCATGTGAGAGCTATTTTTAAAGAGCTCGGTCACAAAAAGACATCCACTTCTATCACAGCCTACAACCGTGTGTGTGTGTGGAGTGTGTTGGTCTACTCAGAGTGGCCTGGTTGCGGCTTGGCCCCTCGGTATGTACAGTATCATTGCCCCAAATCCCACTAAATCACGTTCACCTCTGTCTCACCTCCTGCAGCTGAGAGGAATTGCCTCATTCTGCTGTTGGACCTTTTTCTCACATTAATGACTGCCAGAAGGCTATACAGACGCTTAATGTTCTCCAATTGCTGCCCTTCACGAACTAATGATTATTTTCATAATTGATGAACCTATCCATGTTCTCGATTAATTAATTGATACTTAAATAAAAAAATGTGTCAAATGCTTATTGCATGTTCCCATATCCCAAGGTGTCCCAAAGCTATTAAATGTATAATAACATAAAACAGAGAAAAACAATAAATCATTACTTTGAAGAGAGTTTGTGTCGCTTGCTTGATACATTACTTGTGTTTGCATTGTTTGTGATTCATTCATTGTTTCAGCACTAAGCACTAAATCCGCACAACCATATCTTGTGCATATCTTGGGCTTTATGATTTGGTGGAGGTTTTCCTCTCAGAAGGAGAATGTGGTTCAGGTTGCAAAAGCGGTCAAGTATGCAATTTTGGGCTAAATGTAAGGCCTCTACAGGCTAAATTAATTTTCTATTTAGTTTAATTTCTAAAGTACCGGGACTAAGATAACATATGTATCCTCCTTTGATTTCGCCAATTCATTATGGAATAATACTGACTAAATAAAAAAAAGCCTTTCACTTTAATTTCTGTTACCCTGTAGAAACTGACCTCGCACTTCAAATGACTCCTTGAATCACACTTCGCCAAAGCGAGCAAAATAACATCTTTAACAAACGTGTTGGTTTTCCACCTTCAACTAAGCACCACTCCCGCTTCCGCGAGTGCATGTTGAGTGAGGCAGTGGTACCTCTGTCTGTGCGCGAGGCTCTGCAGTGTCAACGCACGGGACTGGACCTCCAGAGGCAGGAAACCGAGCAGCAGGCACATCCACGCTGGCAGCGACGCACACATGGCGGCGCAGTGGAGACGCACAGTCCAGGGGGTGGCGGATCTCAGAAGTCCAATATATGTATTGATTTATTTTAAAAACGAAACTTTTCTGGAGTTGTCAAATTGTAAGTTATTTTAAGAAGTAGTTGGTCCCGTATGGATGAGTGACGGCATCATCAATCTTGTCCGCTGCATCCTTCCTCTCTGCACACTGGTCCTCTCGCTTTAAATAAGAAAAGACGCAGAAAATAAAAGACGCAGTGAAAACGCAGGAGCTCGTTTGGGGCTCACATCGGGAGCAACTGGAGTCTTGCTCTCTCATTTATAAAGCCTGATTGAGGGAGGAGGAGGAGAAGGGGGAGGAAGGCTTATTGTCTGTCCTCAACAACCTTACCTTTAATGAACCACATGAAGAACTCCAGTCTTCTCATGTATCGTTCTGGAGTTAATGTCATTTCTTTCTATTGGCCTTTTTGTTTTGTTTGAGGTGACCGTATCTGTTATTGGGTTGTTGTTTTTTTACACAGGGACTTCGATTTGTGGGCAGAGTGAGCTTGGCCCACATAGAAATTAACTACTGAACCATCATTAACCAACAGAGGTCATATTAAGACCCTCTGAAGTCCCCAGTGAGCATGTTGCATTTACAGTCACATAACGTTATGTATTTATCATGGAGACAAGTAAGCAAACCAGTTGAAAGACATGTTTAAAGTATACATTATTATACATTTTATTCTTACCTTTCCCTTCTGTATTTATGTGTATACATATTTTTCACAACCCAAATGACAAATTTGAGTTATGAACGGTGAGATTTGCCCATCTTTTAGGCGCCTGATTCAGCTTTCAAATTCAACTAAAATGTATTAATTTAACAATTTGAGAAGTCAGACTTGAAGCTAAGTTTGTGCTGAAAAGGGATGGGATGCATGTTGTTAAAGGACAGTTTAAAAAGTGCTTAACAAAGAAAAGAAACCTAAATCAGCCTGGACTTAAATAACAAAGCCATTATAAGACCAGCAATAGTGTGTTTGGGCTAAAGAGGTCGAAAGGAAACTCTACAGATATTAGCGAGACCTTGAAGTGTGAGTGAGTGTGATTGTGGACAATTGATTGGAAACTGATAATAACAATTATCCATCAATAATTGGCTCCCACTAAAGCTTTGATGATAAGGGATGAAATAAGATTGTTTTTGTAAGTTTTTGGCTCTGAAGTCTCTTGCCCAACAGATAAATCAAATGTTAAATGTGAACTGTAGAGTCAGAGCTTTCAATCTAGATTTATGCCCACATGCCCTTGTTAAAATATATGAGCAGAATTTTCTTGTGACATTTCTAAAGTTAACGGCAAAAACTGACATTTATCTTTACAAGCCAAGACAAGAATTCAATATCAATAAAAAACAAAAAAATAAGGGATCACTTCCGTGCACCTAGGCAGTATATTAATTAATATGGTTGTCCAGTAGTGCGTATCTGCCCTCCTTACAGCTGTTATTTGACATGTGGATGTGGATTTTGGTGATGTCACAGTACAAACTGCAGCCCATTGCTCCCAACCTTGGGGCTGAGATCCCACAAAAAGGAGTTAGTAGATTAATCTGAGTCACGTCACTTCTGGGATTCTGGCTATTATCTTCATTTGTAACAGTCCAAATGGTCCAAATGGTAAATAGTTTAAGAAAAAGTACAAATCTGTCTTTGCTTGATATGCTTACAGCCCATACTCTACAATAGAGGTCATCTTTGACAAGGGGGCTGTGAGATGACTTTGCTTAATTTATAAGGTTGGGAACCGAAGCTTTATGAACATTGAATCCTGTGGTCTTATATCAGATATTAAACGTTCTGTGTGCAGAGAAATTGATCTAGTTGTGCAACCAGGTTCATGGTTGTCATGATGTCTCCTGAAATACAAACATCCAAAGAAGTAAAAGAAAAGGATTCAGAAAGGTAATTTGGCTCTGCTTGCAGTGATCCTATTCTCCCCGTTTTCCTTGTGTAACAATATTCTTTTTTTGTGAGAAGGACACAGATGATAAGCTCAGAGTCTGAGCCCGATTAAAAGAATGCTCTGTGTGTGGAGGTGGCTTCAGGCCTTAATTAAAGGGCTGTGTGTGTGTGTGTGTGTGTGTGTGTGTGTGTGTGTGTGTGTGTGTGTGTGTGTGTGTGTGTGACTCAGCAGTTTGCAGTAATACCTTGTAAGCTCAGTTTCCAACACTGAGCCTCAACTCAGTCCAACATGTGCATTAACACGTCTCCTATCTATCCTGAGAACAGTGTGTATGTGAGTGTGAGTGTGAGTGTGTGTGTGTGTGTGTGTGTGTGTGTGTGTGTGTCCACACTATCCAGACTCATCCCTTCTCTGTCTGATCGCTTAGCAGACAAAGATGCTTTGGCACAAATCCTCAAAGGGCTTTAGTTTTTCAGATGATGGAACAAAAATATTTCATACAGCAAAATATAGCAAAAAGTGATGACATCAATAGTGGAGAATAAAACCACTCTGGAGATGGTGGTATAGTTTTCACCTATTTCTTGGATTTGTTTTTCCACTAATAGTGTGTGACATCTCAAAGCAATATGAATATCAAAATATGTATTTATTATACAACTACAGCCTTTTTTTATTAAGTTACTTTTATTTAAATCACTTTAAGGTAATACATGATAGTGTGTAGGCACAGTTCAGGCCATCACATTGATACATAAACTATGTATTAAAACATTAAGGGTGGTGCAGTAAAACAACACCTTGGTGCTAGCTGTTAAAACTAAACTAAACTGTCATCACAATCAAAGCATTATTTGTTTTGCTACATAATAGTAATGGCATATTATCCATTAACTCAGTGATTTAAAGATTTCGGGATATATTGATAGTTTTGTGGAGTGCATGTTCAGACAGGTGATTTCATTTGTAACACACTTTTGGATATGTGGCCTCAATGGATGACATCTGAGGTACGAGATGCTTTTGTCATTACCAGCATTGTGTTGAATGCTGTTGAATATTGAAAGAGTGCAACATGTTTTAAATTCAGTGGCCTCTTTAGCTTTGTTATATGTCTCTTGTAAATTCATGAAATTATAGGATATGGCCTCCAATAAACATTTAGTGTGACTCGGATTTTAGTCCACGGTTGCTTTCAGAGCACCGACAGACACTCGTCCCTTTCAGGCAATAGGGCCGAACATGCCTCTCCTTCAGTTGGCCTCAGCTTGAAAACCTCTGCATGCGGTAGTAACTCTTTGGTAACGCTCCAGAGGGAGGTCCTCATGGCCCAGGGTTGGGGATTCAGTAACAGCTACTCAAGGACACTTTTATGGAGTGTGGTTTGCCAAAAATAACTTGGACTTGGCCGGTGAAAGAGAGAGTTTCTCTAATTCCTACACCACCCTGCAACCCATCAGTTTGCTGTTGTAATGGATGCAGGAGTAAAAGGAGAAATTGGGTCATGACCTTTAATTCCGAAGATGAAGAATGTAGTCTGAAAGTATTTTGGGTATAGTGGCACATTTTCTTTGGTTTCACTCCAAGATTTCAAATGAAAAGATGAAGAAGTGCTGACTTTCCAACGTTAAGGGTCCTGGAGGGTGTTCATATCTGAAATACGGGAGTAGTGTAAGACATGTGGTGCTTTGATACATAGTCCCGGTATTTATAAATATAGTTACTACACCGTTTTACTTAATCTGGATTTAAATGTCCTCACATCATAGACGCTGAAACTCACCACTTGACCAGGATTGTCATTGTTTTATTTTAAATCCAATAGGCTGCAGCCCACAAAACAAACATTATGCCTACAGACTGCAGTGTGCTATAGCTGACAGTTAAGGTTAAACAAATGATAGATGCTGCTTTCCTGTGCTGGCAGCGGGTGGTGCTGCTCTCAAACCAAAGACACGCTGAATTTACAGCACCAGCAGTTACTGCCAGACCAAGATAAAAACATAGATAGTTGCAGCATTAAATGTAGACATGATGTTATTTGATTGCTTCTAGATAATTGTATATATTGAGAGAGCATACATATATATATATACACATATATATATATATACACACATATATATATATATATATATATATATATATATATATATATATATATATATATGTGTGTATATATATATATATATGTGTATATATATATATATATATACACATACATATATAGACATATATATATATATATATATATATATATACACATATATATATACACATATATATATATATATATATATATATATATATATATATATACACACATATATATATATATATACACATATATATATATATATATACACACATATATATATATACACACATTATATATATATATATATATATATATATATATATATATATATATATATATATATACACACATACATATATATATATACACATATATACATATACATATATATATATATATATATATATATATATATATTACACACATACATATATATACATATATATACACATATATACATATACACATATATACATATACATATATGCGCTCTCTCAATACACACACACACAGAAAATGGTCTGTCATAAATGTTTAGTACAGAGCACATAACTTTACATAATGCAGATGTGGAGATAGGCTGTCGTTCCACATCGATGCAGTCAAGTTAATGCAATCACATTT
Source organism: Myoxocephalus aenaeus (assembly GCA_038501785.1). NCBI lineage: Eukaryota > Metazoa > Chordata > Actinopteri > Perciformes > Cottidae > Myoxocephalus > Myoxocephalus aenaeus. Next base: position 10,903,609 of record JBAMJR010000350.1, on the reverse strand, counting down.
GTATCGACACAAAATGTAAGGATTCCACATATCGTTTATATTGACTGTGAACTGGACGATGTGTTGTTTTGTATTAATGTGTTAGCCTATGAGGAAGACATGAAGGGCCTTGAAGATCTTGACCATAACAAAATATAATAATGCACCATTATGTTAAAATAATCGAAAATGTAATATCACAGTCACACGGCATCACAATAGCTGACGACATATATATATATACACACACACATATATACACACACACAACAATATATATATATGTTGTGTGTATAACACTATATATACATACATACATACATACATATATATATATACACTCACCTAAAGGATTATTAGGAACACCTGTTAAATTTCTCATTAATGCAATTATCTAATCAACCAATCACATGGCAGTTGCTTCAATGCATTTAGGGGTGTGGTCCTGGTCAAGACAATCTCCTGAACTCCAAACTGAATGTCAGAATGGGAAAGAAAGGTGATTTAAGCAATTTTGAGCGTGGCATGGTTGTTGGTGCCAGACGGGCCGGTCTGAGTATTTCACAATCTGCTCAGTTACTGGGATTTTCACGCACAACCATTTCTAGGGTTTACAAAGAATGGTGTGAAAAGGGAAAAACATCCAGTATGTGGCAGTCCTGTGGGCGAAAATGCCTTGTTGATGCTAGAGGTCAGAGGAGAATGGGCCGACTGATTCAAGCTGATAGAAGAGCAACTTTGACTGAAATAACCACTCGTTACAACCGAGGTATGCAGCAAAGCATTTGTGAAGCCACAACACGCACAACCTTGAGGCGGATGGGCTACAACAGCAGAAGACCCCACCGGGTACCACTCATCTCCACTACAAATAGGAAAAAGAGGCTACAATTTGCAAGAGCTCACCAAAATTGGACAGTTGAAGACTGGAAAAATGTTGCCTGGTCTGATGAGTCTCGATTTCTGTTGAGACATTCAGATGGTAGAGTCAGAATTTGGCGTAAACAGAATGAGAACATGGATCCATCATGCCTTGTTACCACTGTGCAGGCTGGTGGTGGTGGTGTAATGGTGTGGGGGATGTTTTCTTGGCACACTTTAGGCCCCTTAGTGCCAATTGGGCATCGTTTAAATGCCACGGCCTACCTGAGCATTGTTTCTGACCATGTCCATCCCTTTATGGCCACCATGTACCCATCCTCTGATGGCTACTTCCAGCAGGATAATGCACCATGTCACAAAGCTCCAATCATTTCAAATTGGTTTCTTGAACATGACAATGAGTTCACTGTACTAAAATGGCCCCCACAGTCACCAGATCTCAACCCACTAGAGCATCTTTGGGATGTGGTGGAATGGGAGCTTCGTGCCCTGGATGTGCATCCCACAAATCTCCATCAACTGCAAGATGCTATCCTATCAATATGGGCCAACATTTCTAAAGAATGCTTTCAGCACCTTGTTGAATCAATGCCACGTAGAATTAAGGCAGTTCTGAAGGCGAAAGGGGGTCAAACACAGTATTAGTATGGTGTTCCTAATAATCCTTTAGGTGAGTGTATACACACACACATACATATATATATATATATACATATACATATATATATATATATATATATATATATATATATATATATATATATATATATATATATATATATATATATATATATATATATACACACACACACACACACATATACATACATACATACATACATACATACATACACACACACACAACTGCAGCAAACTATTCCTTTTCTGGTCTGACGTACTGCTTTTTTCTTTTTTCAGAACCGACTCCTTCATTCTCCCAAATACTGTTCATTAACAGTATTTTATTATCTATTTTAAACTTCCAGACTTAAAAAATAAATAATCCATACAGTGAAGTAAGTTTAAATTTGGCCCAGAGTGGTGAGAGACATTATATAGCTTTGTAACAAGATATAACAATGTAAAGTGTGTGATGAAAATGTTTGTTTGCTCTTTAGGTTTAGCTTTGCCGTCCCAGAGCTGTGATGAGGTCCTGCATTGGCTCAGTGTCCTCCGGCTCCAACAGGGCATGCTGCCGGCAGAAAAGTGTGAGGTGTGCGAAGAGTGTGTTGAGGTGTGGGTGCAGGCCCAGCGCCAGTGTCTCTCTATAATGAGACCAATAAATGTGAGCCAGAGATCTGAAAAACAGCAAAAACACCTTCTGGACCAGAAAGACGAAGCCTGCTGGAAACACTGAACCTGAAAAAAGAGGAAAGAGATCATGGCTTTGGGAATGTGGAACGAGATGCAGAACAATACCACAAACATAACATGCCTTTTACCTGCTTTTGTGGGGAAAACATCCTCATCAGTCAGTAGCTCCTGAACGTATGACATGGCATAGTCAAAGTAAAGTGGAGCAGAGCACTTCAGCTTTCTGCCGTGGTCATCGGTCCAAACATAAACCCTGACAACAACAACAACACACACACACACACCACACACACACACACAACACACACACATTAATTAACACACAACATGCTGTGTTCAGCCTTATAAAAAGGAACGTTATGTGTTTCCATGGTCAAAAATTAACTTTCACTATCATGCCTAAAGTTAACAATTATTTGAACATTGCAGGTAATACTTAAAAAATATTTTATATACTGCATAAAACAATCTTTATACTTCTTCAAGTGTCAGTTCACCCAGGTCACACACACACACACACACACACACACACAAATGTTGAGGCTTTGAGATCTCATCCTGCCGCCGTCCCACCGATTTATCATTGCACTCCTAAAACATTGTCAGACTCATGATGCAGCAGAACCACAGAAATTGTCTTTTTTTATTGCACTCATTTTATTGCACCCTGTCAAAACCTGGCACCTACATTGCCCACAATCCCGCTCAACTGCCAAGACCTCAGTGTGAGATTTGGGTGCGTTACGTTAGAAGCAGCTAATGTAACCTCAAGCAGGTATAGCATCAACCAGAGATGAGGAGTGAGCTACATATATCTGTTCATCTCACCTTTTTTATAACTCCACACCCCCAGATACATTTTTTTTTTCAAAACTTATAGTCGTCAGCTGCAATTGTATGACTCAAGTGACACCACTTGAGGAACTATGTCAGATATCACACAACTCCTTCTGGAGTCACCAAAGACCTAACACACTGCAATGTGTACAAGTGGTTCCCCTTTTAGTAATGGAGGTGAATGCTGTATAATTTCATCTGTGGTACCCAACAACCTCCCAGTTACTTAGAATAATACACAAACTGCACTGTGAACAGTTTTAATGGTTGTTGGGAAATTACTTTGGTAGAAAGTAGTTCATAAATGACTCACCGTGGCTATCTCAGAAACTCTGCAAATAAAACGTAATGTATCTGCTTGACAAGTTACTACTAGGACAAATATAATGCTCAGTAACTTACGTGTTGTCTGGTCCACAGGCAGTTGGGCAGGAGCTGGGAGTGCAGAACTCAGACAGTGCACTGGAGAAAAGGTTTATATGCTTGAAAAATGCCACAGCTGAAAGAGATGAATACGAAAATGACGCTTTGTACATATTCCGATGTCTGTTTTTTTGCATTGTGTGCGGGAGGACAAGGAGCAGGAGAAAAGGGGAACCAACGATTCAAAAATCTGCAGTGCTTAATGTGGCCTACTCACTGTTGCTGGCAAGCCACTCTGCCTTGTCGATGCCAGGCGGCAGTGCCGTGAGGGCAAACATGTCTGTGTGTGGGATCTGCTGGCACACAAACTGCTGCTGCAGATACGGACGCTCCTCCAGATTATTGTTATTAATTCCCCTTGGGAGAAGATAGTACAGAGTTAATGAAGCAGAGACCGAAAGAGAAAGACAGAAAATAAACCAATCGATAGGTCAGTGGATTAATTACTCCTGCTGCAGTCAGTAGATAACACGTTTTACACTCCGATGCTCTCTCATCTGTCTTGCCCTCTGTGGCTGGCACACACATGCAAACACATACAAACTGCTGTAACTGCAGAGCTATAAGTCCAATAAACCAGCAGTTCATTTAATGAAGGCAGTCAATTTAGAGCCAGAGTAATTACTGATAATGACGCTTACTGCTGCAGTGGTCATTGCTGCAAAGCAAATGACTGAAAGGACCAACATTGTGCATGATAATGTGCAACACTGAGTGCTGAGGCCTGTTGGCTCTCTCACATCAGTTCATCTACCAACTGATAAGCTACAGGTCGTGTTTTAAATCAGTCACATGTGACTGGCAGCTTGGGAACTTGTGATAATTATAGAAGTGGGTGCAGGAAATTAATGATGTTGTTTGGGAACGCCAACATGTACTGGAAAGTCAAACTTGGCAGCATGATTTGACTTTATGCAAACAAGAAGGTGACCAGGTAGTGTACTGTGATGATGACAATGAGTGCTCTAGTCAGTTTTTTTCTGTGCGATAACTAGAGCGTCTTTTTTAAGAGGGCTTTGGATGTAAGTGAATATTTCAAAATGTGGTGGAATCCGGCAGCTGCCACACTCAGTTGTTGTGTGTAGACAGTTTTTAGATGTCTACAAACAGAACAGCTGAGAGTTTACTCAGTGTGACCTTGCCGACTGCGATAAGGGAAACATTGTGCTCTCTATGGGCTTTCCCTCGCCCTGGTGTAAATGTGTGTATATGGAGGAAGAATTAGTTTAATGGTTTAAACAGCAGGTCTTTGTCCAAACTAAAAGGTCAGAGGCGGTAGAGAGGGAGGAATAGTGACAGAGAGGAATGTAAACATTAGCTGTACAAAAAGTACAGTAGTGTAACTCCTAGCCTAACTTCTCTAATGTATACAGGAACTTCTTTGTTAACATCCTGTTTTGTTCCAGCTTCATGGTATTAACTCAATTACCACCTCTTGGCTCCCAGTTGTCAGCACACAAACAATGAACCCGGAGCTACTTGTAATGTTTTGTTTGTGTGTAAACACACTCCTCTGTGACCCTTCTCTGCTGCTCCTGGCCATCTGTTTAACTTCACCTCTGCTTTAAGGGTGAAATAAACAGTCCTCTCCAGGGCAGCCAGCTAGACCTTACAGATGCATCCTAGAGTAAATATTTGCAGAGCAAATTGTGCAAAAAACACAGTGAAACAGGGCGGCCTGGTAGCTTAATCCTTACTGTTCTGGCCCGGGTTCGAAATCCAACCCGTGGCCCTTTGCTGCATGTCGTCCCCCCTCTCTCCCACGTTTGTATATCTATTACTGTCCTATCAAAACATGTCATAAAAAGGCCATAAATCACCTTTAAAATAAACAATAGTCGTTCCTCATCTTGGGTCAAACTACTTCTCAACATGTGTTCCCGCTGTTAGAGGAATCCACCTTAACTGATGCCATCAGACAAATATGTAACACACACACACACACACACACACACACACACACCTTTATCTGGAGAACATTCCTGAGTGAACCATGTGTGGCCAGCTTTCCAGGCATGTTGACTCCACACTATCCATTACTATAACAACATCTTGCTTTTCTTCATGTTAATGTGTGTTCAGTCAGAGTACTAGTAGAGTATATACACGTGATTATAGGAAGATGGAACAAATGCAAAACTTATTTCCAGACAGGAAACTGAAACATGCGGTGCAACACTGATGAAGATGGTTAAGAAAAATAAATACAACTTACATTTTTTCACTGCTGATGTCAGAAGGCTGAAGAGCCTGACTGTCTACCTTCGTAGCCGAGGGGTAGCTATGGCAACCCCCCATGGCGTAAAGCTAAGAGCAGAGGTGTTGGTCGTGCCAGCCCCACTTTTCCATCCCAAACATACTAACCCACACACTTCTACACGCTACAGACAGCATATGGGAACAACTGCTCCAGCACCAACATCTCTAAACTCACAAATGATTCCATACAGCTGACAAACACAAAATGCTAAGTTTTCCAAAACACACACACACAAAAAAAGTCATCCAGGAGTTGAGGATCGTCTCCTGTGCCTCTCCTTTCGCTCCAGTATCAGTGAGTATATGTCTCCTTTGTCTGGAGTCCCACACCCCACAAGCTCCTCCTCTCGCAGCTCTGAGCAGACAGGCAGGTTTCTCCACAACCCATTAAAGTGCAAAACACAACTCCGCCTTCTTCCCGTTTCCACCCACTGCATACACACTCTTCTTCACATATGCAGCTCTACACAGCGAGCAGGCAGGCAGGTGCAGATGGCAAACTAAAGGTGTGTTTTGCACTGTGGAAGTGGACAGAGATGGACAGGGAGGAGTAAGGCAGCGAGAGGAGTAGAAAGAGAAGCTGGAGCAGCAGGTGTGTTCAGATTTTGAGCTCCACTTGTAAACTTTAGAGGAATGTCATGACATACACGATGTATCCGAGCCCAGTGACAACACACGCCCTCAGTGAAAAGGCAATGATATATATAGATAGGACTCCAAGCTGAAAAGTGCATATGTGAAGTGCTCCTCCCCCACTGTCACATGAACTCATTCCAGCTCAAAGCACAGCAACATCTGTGTGACAGGAAAGTTTATGTTTACACTGCGGGGAGATGGTGGAGCATTAATTCTCAGTGTGAGGAGCAGTAGGTAACATAATCCATTAGCTCACCTGCCCCTAAGATAAACATCTTTGTGCCTCCATAGACCAAGTCATGCTCGCTCTCCCTCCCTCATAGTGTTTTTATCATAACAGGCTTTAAATGTAAGACAAACACAGGCTCATGCTTCTTCTTGGTCTGATATTTATTAGGTTCATATCTGAATGTACAAGCAAAATTGACAACAGGAAACAGACACGTTACTCCCTAAATGAAAGAAGAAAAAAAAAAACACCAGCATCAGTTCACTTTACAGAACAAAAAAGCCATTTTACAACACGGCTGCCTTTCACTCACACTCACACACACACACACACACACACACACACAAATGTAATAAGCTATAATGCGAGGAAGATTTAAACCTTGAAATGGCCTCAGGACAGACAATGGGATGAAGTAACAATTCAACCCCTATTGTCTCTGAATTAAAGTGTTGGGCGTACGCTGTACAATACAGCACATACCCAATGAGGTGAATGAGGCTAATGTGCAATCTGAATGGCACTTAAAGATGACTGTATTGTACCTCATACCATTATGCATAACATCACACCATACCCGTAGCTACACTGCACACGCAGCCCACTCAAGGTGAAGGAGACACACAGACACACACCAGAACACAACGCAAGGGTCTTGCTTAGGTTTGGCGAAGGACGGGATGAAAATCCGAACCTGTGCCCACCCTGACAAAAGAAAAGCCCTGTTTTTCTCCTCTAACCCTGACTTAAACCAATGCTTATTCTACACAGCTCCACTTCAAACACATCAAAGTGTTGGAACAGATACAAGCAAAATATCTGTGGTCTAAGATGAATCTTCCAAGTCTTTCTTTGACATGTGGCATACTCCATCACATGACAAAAAAAAGAGGGATCAAACAAAGACTGGTTTAGATTAATCTAGACCAGTGACACCATTGCAAGAAAGGAGGCTATTTCACACATATGAAAGCCAGTTGTAACACTGGTGGGAAGACACACTTTGGCAGAAAGCATTGAAGAAAAGGTATTCTAAAGTATCTACATTATTCACTCGTTCAAGTTAAACAGTCCCATCTCTTTGAGTGGGGAATAAGGTGATGGCACCACCAAATACAAACCAAAAGTGCTTCTTGAAAAAGTGCTTTTTAAATAAATACAACAATCTATAGAAATCGTTCCATAGGCATATATGCAATTAAAGTCAACTCCTGCCCTGAGTAAGAGAGAGAGAGGAAGGAGAAAGATAAAGTAAAGCATAACTGTCTGGCACACGCAAAGCCGAAGAATAATTCTGGTTTATATCAACTTGGGTCTTGATTTTGCCATGATTTCTATCGGTTATGATTAGATTGTACTCAACTAGGTATAATGTTAATACAACAAAGAAAGAAGATCAGCAATCCAACTGGTTTTAAACAAGCAAACAGTTGAGTAGGATTATATAAACAACTTTACTTTGTGGCAAATATGAATGTGTGCTCACTTAAAGTTTTGATAGCATGGCTGCCACGTACACTTATTTCCATTATGGAGTAATCTGCCGAGTGTTTCACTGGTTAAATTGATTCATTGGTTGGTCTATAAACTGTCAGGAAAAAGTGAAAAATATCCATCATAATTTCTTAAAGCCCAGAGACATCATCAAATTGTTTGTTCTGTCTGACCAACCGTCCAAAACCTAAAGCCATTCGGTTAACTAGAATATGAGACAAAGAAAAACAGCAAAATGGGAAACTGAAATTAGGTAATGTTTGACATTTTGCCTGAAAATTACTTAAGGACTAATGGATTAGCAAAATTGTTACCCAATATTTTTCTGATGATCAACTATTACATTGATCAACAAATGTGTTCAGCTCGAGTTGATAATAATCCATCATTACAGAGGAAAAGTATAATATATAATAATAATAATAATAATAATAATAATAATAATATAGGTTGAAGCAGTAGTTTGGGTATTATTTCAATGTCCACCAGCATTTTTTCTTCATAATAAGATTGGTTAACCTGGTATTTTGTTAAAAACTGAATGATAAGACCCAAGCTCTAAACCAGCATTATGCTTTAAGAAAATAATGAGAAGGACAAACCACAGACTACCAACTCATATCCACGCACACTCACGCAACCTCTATGTAGGAAGCAAGTAGCAGAGGAACAGGAACTGATGCTGGGGTATTAACTGAAACACAGACATCATTATTGCCTCATTTCAACAGTACAACACACACATACAATACACACGTTGCAACCTGCAAACAACTGCCTTTCCATACATTGGATTTATTCCAAAAATAGATATAATGTTTATATATACTGTTTATATTTATATTACGTTTACATATTACCAAGAATAGCCACAACCTAATACATGTTCAAATTTCACAATATTACATTTAAACAGCTCAGAGGGTGATATGAATTGGTATGTGAACATCACTGTTTTTTTGCAAGCGTGTAAGGATTTAGTTGTGTATACATGTGTGTGCAGCACTGTATGTATGTATGTGTGTGTGTTACACAGGTGTGCTTTCTTTGTAGCCGCATAACTCTCCTTTGACCTGAGAATGCACTCTGTACCTCAGACAGAGCTCAAACACACATACACACACATGCCTCCACACATGGATACAACAGCACACACACACTTTTCAACTGGAGGAAGAGAAACATGATGCTCCCAAAGCTGAGGCTCCAAATGAAAATGTAAAAAAAGAGCAGAAATGTTCTGCATGATCAAAGCAAAGAAATCTTACTTGTATCAGGAAATGATTTTAGTAGCATGTATAAAAAAAGCCCAATTATCACTCACACATTTGTACTAATAAAATGTCTTCCTGGCATGAAATGCTGAAGAGAAAATGGCAGCTAGTTTTGCAAGCATCTTTTGTAATCTTGGCAACTTATTTGACTTTAGTTTTCTTTACTAGAGTGTAAACCGTCAAATTCTCGAATAGATACAACTCTGGGCTGTGATTTAATGCCCAGAGAGCAGACTTGCTCAAACAATCTGAAATTTGATGCTGAATTTAATCAAATTTTAGACTTAGTTATTTGTTTTCTTAAAGTGCCACGACTGGCATTCAAACACTCAGTGTGACCTCTGCTCATTAAAAACAGGTAAGAGTGTTGAAATTATCTGGAAATCAAGAAAGAAAAAAAAAAAAGGTTACATAATTTGGCTTTGGGTGTCTAGTACAATGAAAGGTTCTGTAAGACATACATTCCTCTTTGAAGTGGTTCAGTTATAATTTAGTCATGAAGGTGCAGGAGAGATCAATGTACCTATGTGTAGATATGCGTTACCCAGAATTCATACTGTTTAGGGCTGTTTGACCTCAACACTGAGCAGCTACCATTCTTTGGACACAAAAAGGGAAAACGAGGGCTGCTAACATGAAGCAAAGCTGGCATTGCTGTGTGTTGAATGGACAGGTATGAAGCATGTGTGCGTGTGTGCATGTGTGCATGTGTGCGTGTGTGCATGTGTGCGTGTGTGCATGTGTGCGTGTGTGTGTGTGTGCCTTTGCGTCATCGTTAGGCCGGTCCATTAGCAGATGGCTGCATCTCTCTGCAAGTAAAAAACAAAACAAAAAACACAACATTATGAATATTATAAAAAAAGACAGAAAGGAAAATTAAGAGTTGGTGGTTTTATCGGCTAAGATTTTTAGATAGATGATAGATAAATAGATAGATATATACTTTATCTACCTCAATTCTGGCACCACACTTATACAATGCAGGTGAACATAATTTAGGTTAGAGCTTTCAAAGTACAAACATATTACAGTTAAACAAACCAGTAACAACTCTTTTAAAAAGGGAGGGAAACTAGGATTACTGTATCACATTTGTATGTCTCCATACAGGCAAGTTGCAGCTTACATCCACATCTGTTCAATTTGTCATCAGTTCATCCTCGAGTCAAAGTAGACATTTGTGGAAAATTTGCTCAAGGCATACTTGAGATATTGTATTCTCAAAAAATGGAATGGAATCAAAACCCATAATGCCTCCCGTCACAGCTGTCTTCGGTGCGGAGGCATAAAACCATAGAAAGAACTGCTATTCTTGCAGATGTTCTTTTTGTCTTTGGGGCCCAACTTCAACATTCTGTTGTTCTTCCTGCATCTAGTGACATGGATGACGTTGTTGGAGGCAAGAAAAGGGATACAAAGTGATACTTCAGCTTTGGTAGATATGGGGCGCTATGCCATTCAAAACAACAGCAAAAATTATAGGGACAAGAATATTTCCAGCCGTATTTAGCCAGAGAGCGACCTATTGAGGCTGCAGCCAGAGCAGGGAGGATATGGGCTCCACAGGAGGTTCAATACAGCAGGGCAGCTACTCAGTGGGCAGCAGGCATGGCAGAGAGAAACAGCAGGGAAACAAAGCATCTAGAGCCGGCATAATTTCACATCTTACTCTGGTTGTCTAAATAAATCCTTAATTCACAGAGTTACTGATTGTTGGATAAATGGAAAGTCTAACCATGATGGGTTTGGTGAGTTTTGCTTTGTTTCTGTCTTGATGAATGAAGTTTATTTTACAATGAGTTAAAAAGCCAATTAAGCCTGTCTTAGTTTGATGGAAGAGAGAAACTTGAACTCAGAAGGTGTACGGTTGTATTTTTATGTTAAGGTACAACAATATTTCCTTTATTGGCATTTTGTTTATTTTATTTAGACGTAGTAAACTCGTAATGCATCTTGGTACATGTAGGCAGAGCTGCACGTCTCCGCAGCAGGAGAAATCAGCTTTCTTGGTCAATAAAGCACACATTGGGGAATCTATTTCTTCAGTGAACATTGACCCTCAGCACTGATTGGACATCCACATAAAAAAGATGCAGACTTTTCCCTTTACTGTTATATTTATTGTTATCCTTTTATAAAAAGTCACGTTACGGGCTAGTGGAATAGAAACACTTGCAGGAATATGATACATTGTACATAGCGGAGAATACAAAGATGATTTAGTATATGACACTTAGTGTTGTATTTATTGAAAACCTTTGATTATTTGTTTATTGTTTTAATTATGTTCAGTTGGCAGTAAGAAAATTAAGAATAAATTAATCCTTAAAGAAAGTGCAACACATGTATTATTACATTTTCATTAAAAATAAATGTTAACTCACATTTTGTAATAACCACTGCAATGGGTAATCATTTATTACAATGCAGTTGTTATTACATAATGAAGAGAAACTTGAAAAGTGAAATGTATTACATTTAGTCAAGTTATTACATGAAGTGGTGTTATTACACACACACACACACACACAGTCACACACAGACACACACAGTCACACACTTACTGTGTGCCAGCAGCCGACTGGTTAGCTGGAGTGGCGGTAGTTGGGTTGGGACAGTCTCCATGTTTCTTTCCCTTTTTGCTTTCTTTCTCATTGCCTTTCCCCTCGTCTTTGATTGGGAGTCCTTCTACTGGCACCTTCACTGCTTTGCTGCAATAACAACAAATGAAGCTATAACTAAGTCGGGGCATAGCCAGGGATTGTCACCTGAACTCATAACGTAAGGAACAAACTGCAGATGACTGCTAATGGCAAGATTTCCCCAGAGTTGCTGCTTTCAGCTGTCCACACCGGCCATTACCATGCCCAGCGCGTACAGCAACGTGTGAATCCACTCGTCTGTAACTGCCAACATATAGCTGGCTGTGACGGACCGACATCAAAGGGAGTTGGGCACACAGTGGCTAAGGTTTGTGCGAAGGTAATTACCCTCAGATATTTAATTGTAGCATGCTTGTAGGTGCACTGTTTGTTAGTAACTTACTAATGTCTTGTTTTGTTAGAATGCTGATGTGCTTGATTGGTAGCAACTTGTATTCATAGCATGCTATCTGACATACTGTTAGTAGTGTGGGTGCTCTGAAAGAAAACAAATCATATAAACTTCCATTTATGTTATGAATGAGACCAGAATAATCTGCATCATAAAACCACAGCGTTATCATACACTGAACTCATCTTTTGGTTTCATTTCATAGGATAACAGGCCACCGTTTGATCTTTCTTAATGCCGAGTGGACTGTTGCGTGCTCGGGGTCATCATCAGGAACTGTTATGTTGAGAATATGGGATGAGCCTTGCATAGGGACAGAAGTCCTGTAGGTTCTCTACGAGCCACCAGTTGGGAGTTAGTATATTCTTGTGATGAATTAGGCTGGTCCTGAATTATGGTAAGTAATTGTTACATCACATCCTGTTAAATGCAACAAGCAAAAAAAAAACGTGGCACATATGTGCTTGTGATGGTCTTTTAAATCCGTCATACAACTTCAGGAAAACTCCAGAGCAAAGGACCTCAAGCACAACATACCGTCTGACTGCTGGTCTGAATACTCTGGAGTCAAGGGGAGATCAGAAAGGAGGGAACAGACAGGGGGAGGGCAATATCAGAAGAAAAACAGAGAAGGGGGAAGTAAAATTGTGCGGAAAAAGAATTTTGGATGGGGGGCTCTATAAATCACTTGAAAGTACACTCGCAGAAGGAGGACACGCTGAACCAATCAAGACGGAGCAGCTTCACGTCACGTGTGCAAAGTGTGTCTACCTGCTGAAGACTGCCCGTTCATTTTTGGCGTCCACGGTGAGACGAATTGTCTCCTTTCCAGCCCCAGTGGTGATGGTTTCTGTGGTGACCGTCTCGCTGGTTGAAGACCTTGTCTTTCCCTCTTCCTCATCACTGCCTGAGCTGCTGGAGGAAGAGCTGTCCGACGCCACCAGTGGAGCTTTTCTCGCCACACACACACTCCACACACAAGCTGCAGAGAGCGAAGAAGAAGAAATTATCAGAATTTACAATAGATGTACTCAACTCAGAGATAAGAAGTTGAGAGGCAGTAGTAATGAGCTGCCACATACAGTACATATAGGTTAGAGTCATATGACTATAAGGCCCTGTTCAGACCTGGCATTAACATGCATCTTGGGTGATCCGAACACAAGTGGACAGCATAAGTACAGGTGTGAATGCACCCAAGACACCTTGAAGACACATCGATATCTGATCGCTCAGATCATATTCAGAGGTGTTCTGGGCCACATATGGGCACATTCTTAAAGCAGTAGGTACGCGAATATGTCCTGGTTCACCCTGAAGGAACGCCCTACTTGACTGACGTGTGTGTGTGTGTGTGTGCACATAGCACACATAGGTGTCGTGCTGCTGGAGCGCACTGGAATGACGCTCTGCCACTTTTCTTCTCCAAGTGAGGAAATGGAATTATTCACAGTTCACATGATCTGGTTGACGTTCATATACATTTTTTTAAGCACTTATCCCTAAAGTGATAAAGGTCAGGGTAGTGAGATCCAATCACAAGAAGCATTTTAATGCAAGGTCTGAACTGACATATTTAGAGCTGTCCACTTGAGGGGGATGTGGCTCAGCAGGTAGAGCGGGTTGTCCTTTAACCACAAGATTGGTTCAATGTCCAAGTATGCTTGAGAGAGTCAATGAAGACCAAGCCTAGTCCTGTGTTCCTAAATGCTTAGGATGTTATAATAAAGTTAAAGTTTTAAAAGTTTATGTTTTTTGTGATTGGATCACCCAATGTTGCATGTTGTATGCCAACTAAAAGTACTTGACTGTATTCATTCTAATAATGGAACAAACAGTTAATTATAGATAGATAGCTACTTTATTAATCCTGCAAGGAGAAATTGTTTTGCTACAGCAGCATTTATACATACAAGTAATACAGTGGAGCTGGATGAGTCTGTTGGAAAAAGTGCTCTGCTGTCCCTGCAGTAAGTGGTGCAGAGGGTTATCCAATATGGACAATATGGTATACAATTTGTAATTGTCCAAAACATTTTTTTTTATAAATAAGCAAGTCACTGAAGTCACTTTCCATGTTGCGGCAACTTACGGTTCTGGTTCGGTTTTGCATTTCCTGACCCGCTGACCTCCGAGTCCACAGGAGAGCTGCATCTAGGGCCTGTTTCAGAGCTGTGGATATAAAGAATACGGATAAGAAAACCTGCATAAAATGCAGTACAGACAATAGTGTCCCCATTATAGTGTGTATCTATGATGCCTGTGCAAAAAATATGTTTCTGAATTATTTAACAAACAAACAAAAAACAACAACTATGGGATTATTTGTGGGGACAACTGGTACAATCAGTTTAAAATGTTGTTTAACTTTTGAAGTACAAAGGTTGGCTTCTCTTCAACTATTTTCTCATTTAACCATTACCACAATTTCTTTATTTTGCCTCAATGTGTCATTTTGTAAAAACTGAAATGGTGATGCAAACTTAATAATAGTATTTTATCACAATAGTTTTATCAAAACAAAGCTATAAAATAAGCTCCTCATATTCAGACCACACTCAGACTCACCAACAGAAAGGCTGGAAGTCAGTGAACTTGGCCCATCCTTTCTCCTCTGCCTCTGTGGCAGCTGGTTTGGAGTCTGGAGTGTCCCAGGCAGAAAAGCCCACTCCTGCTGCAGGAGCCTTCGAGTTCACCTCCCCGAAGTCTGCTACCCAGCCAGTGCCTGAATGCCATGAGACATATGCTCAAACCCTGTTTTAGCTTTTACATATGGGCAAAACCATTTTGCATCACTACAGAATATAATATGTCTCACTCTTTGTTCCATCGGTCTGGCCCTGGCTTGAGAAAGGGTCCAGGTCATCTTTGGGATTCTCTCCCTCCTCTGAGTCTGAGTCTGCTGCTCTGTCAGAGTCCTCAGTGCCAGAAGCTGCTGTCCTATCACCATCTTTACTGGCTGCTGGGCTCTGGGATGATCGTGACCCACCAAATCTTGAATCACACAAAACATTTTTGTATGTTTGACTGAGCAAGGACAATTAATTCACATACATAATTTCAAGCATAATGCTGAAATAAAATCCAGCGCATTGATAATCAGTATTCATTGCTGTGTGTCTACCGGTTACGGGACTTGGTTTGTGTTGCAAATTTGATTTCTTTCTCCTCCCAAATGTCCTCTTCATCATCGTCAAAGGGCTGAATCTTCTCCTTGGAACAGGTCTCAAACACAGCTGTATTAGCCTGCAAAGGACAGGCAGACATAGCACATGTTTTTAGTTTAATCAGTGGACATCAAGATTCATAATTCATCATAAAATATGCGAAGATAAGGCTAAACCTTAAACCTAAATTGTGGGGCTGCGCGTATGTAAGTTGTTGTGATTATTTTTTAGCTCCACACAATTCATTAATGCATCTTGAAGAATTAACAAAGACATTTACGGCCCAAAAGTATTACAGAAATACAACTTTATAAAACAAATGTGTGAATAAATGTGTGTGAATTACATAAAAGAACTCACATTGTCTTGTCCTGCATCAATGTTGATATTGATCTCTGCAATTCGGTCAAATGTTGCTCTGCCGAAACAGTACAAATCACTCAATTGACACACAGTAACAGTAGCTCACTGTCATAAAGAGAAGAATGTCATTTAATTTACCCAATGCTGTCGTCATGATCAGTAAACTCCTCGTCATTGAAGCCAAACTGATCCACAAAGTTAGCCGTCATCTGCTGGATCTGGTAGTCTGAAAAGGCCTAAAACACACATTATTATTTGAATTAGAATACCATCTGTGATAACAGACGCCCTCAATATGTTTTGTGTATGTGCTTATGTTTGTCTACCTGCTGTAGTGTCAGTTCTTTAGGGAAGGGGCTCTCCATATCATCCTCTGAGGAAGGACGTGAGTTTCCAGAGCCAATCTGGATATGGAAAAAACACATTTGAAGTTTGTGTGCAGAATTACAGACTGCTATTATGTACTGTAGATGAGCATGTGTGTGTGTCTTTACCAGGTCTATGGTGTTCTTCCTATTAGTTTCCGACAGGGTCTGGTCCACAAAGGTTTCCCAGCGCCCTCTGTAGTCCTTTGGCAAATCTACATCCAAAAACACAAGAACAGCAGCATTAATAAAGTATTATTCCAGTCGACTGGCAATTGTCTAAATTCCTTCTTTCTTTCACATAGGAAGGTGTCTACACTCACCTGTAATGAGACTACTAATCTGTGTGTGAACTGGGCCCTTCTCCAGGTTGTGGACTACGGTGTTGGCAATTCTGGTCAGATGTCCCATGTACCCTCTTCTCATACCACCTTCTGACCTGAACACACCCACACCCCATTATAAGCAGCTGCTGCCTGTTAGCAAGAACAACATTATGCCATTTAGATCCTTACTGTATTTTATCATTCTCTTCCCAAGCCTCCAGAATCCTCTGGACAAGGTGGCAGTGCTGAAACAACTTTTAAGAGACAAAAATAGAGAGTTAATCAATTGTTTTAAATCAACCCAGCAGATGAAATGTAATTTAAGCCTCTAGCTTCAAACACAAGCAGAGACACCTACATGAGTCACCATTAGATTATGTGCAGAGTTTTCATGGGTGGCTGAAGGTTCAGAAGGGATATCAATCAAAGCCTGCTCCTGTGAGCCATCCTGATGAGGACTGGATTTTTCCTGGGATCCTAAACCAGGCTGAAGTCTCATTTCATGGGCACAGGGCCGGAGGATGGCAGCAACACAAAGCTCCACTTGGAGGTGCAGGAAGTTGTTCCATGTATACTTGAAGAACAAGTCCTGAAAAAAAGGAATGTTTTTTTTTACATTTTAACATGCATTACTTTCTCATCATTGGGTTAAAAATGCAGCATGTTTGCTCATCTCACCAGAAGCAGGTCCATTGTATTGAGTCGGCAGAGTTCCTGTGCTACTACCGCGTGGCTAGCAGAGCTGGTATACAGCAGAGAGGCCATCAGTCTGGCTACGTGCAGACGTGTGTTCCCTAATGGTTCCTCGAGCACACCCAGAGAAGTCAGCATGGGATTCCGCTAAAAGCACACAGATGGAGGGCATAGCAGAATAGGGGTGGGGACAAAAGTTTAAAGGTTTAGCAAAGTTGTGTTATACAGGTGCAACTACTGTTGCTAAATGTAATCTAAATGGCAGAGCATCAAACATAACGTTTTAAGAAAGGGGCAAGTAAAAGAGCTTGATTCATTTCCATAGTGCCTGCGACTGAGTTCTACTGCTGTGCAAGGGATCTCTGATTTTTCTATTGATAGCCATCATTATATTTACATTACGGTACATTACATTTCATTTCATTTAGCTGACGCTTTTATCCAAAGCGACTTTCAATAAGTGCATTCAACCATGAGTACAAACTCAGAACAGCAAGAATCAAGAAAGTACAATTTCTTCAATAAAGTCAAACTACAAAGTGCTATCAGTAAGTGCCATGCTAGTAAAGTGCTACTACGGTGCTACTTTCCTGATTCAAGGTGTAGTCGAAAAATATGTGTTTATTATGAGTAGCATGTGTTCTCATACTACAAGAGCTAAAAAATTAAGGACCGATCGATGATTATATCTTTGTTTACGTACCTTGGGTGGCTCCAGAAGTAGCTGGTGGAAATGTATCAGGTGTGGTTGGATGGCCAACAAAATGCTGCTGTTAACGGTGTAACTTCTCTCAAATCCCTGGGCATCCATTACACCATCCACCCTGATAAATAAACAGACCAAATGTATGAAAACAGGAAACAGATGGATAGAACATGAAATAAATGGTAAAGAGAGGTCACTAACTTCCCCCAATGAGTGGCCAAATGAAAAATGACATTAGGGATCCTTACATTGTATAGATACTAGATAGTACTGTATTATTCATAAACAGTTAAAAATTGCATAAAACTCTCACACAGGCCTCCTGATTTCCAGTAATGTGAGAATAACTTGAATTCCATTGATGATACAGCTCTCCGTACTTTCGGCTGAGAACATATTCTGCAGCAACTGCTCCACACACTCCTGCCTGTGGAAACAGAATGGAGAATGTCATCACCTCCACATCCTGTAGAAAGAGTGCAAACGTGTGTGTGTGTAAATCTGTCTGACGTACGACTCCAGCACAGTCAGCAAAGGGTCAGGCTGTGAAATCTCCTGGAGCTGATTGGCCTGGTCTCTGCTCAGACGAATGATGTCACACAAAGTTTGAGATGCATTGGACTGCCTCTGGAAGAGAAAAAAATACACACATGAACATTATGTCCTGTAAATTGTCTATTTGAGAGTCTGTGTGCTAGTAATAGTATGTTTTAGCAAAGATATTAGTTCATTGTTAATATAAAAATATTGAAAAGCCCTTCTACCTCTTCGTCTCTCTCAGGGTGAATGAGCTCTATGAGTCTTTGGGCCAGCTTCTCTTCATTCAGCCACTGTTGGGACAATATCACATAGTAAATGCAAACAATATCAGTGTGTCGTGTGTAAAAGTATGGTATGAATGTGGGTTTGTCTCATACAATAAGTGTCTCGAGCCTGAGAGGAGGTGGCTCAACGCAGCTGATAAGCCTTAGGAGCACATCCATCATGGCTGATGTGTCAATATGCTTCAGTACCAAGGAAAGGAATCCCTCCTTCCGTCGCAGGAAACTAATCACCTGAACATAACAGAGAGCAGAGGAAATATAATGACACAAAAATTATACTAAACTGAAAATTGGTTTTCAGTTTAAATTAAGAAAGAGGACACCTAGCTTTCAAAAGTTATGCTTGGGCTCCCACTAACAAGGTCATATCTGAACTTTGTGCACTGCGTTATGTGTTGGAACATCTGCCTATTTTCAATTCAAAATAAATAAAACTTTACAACTATCATGGTTGAGAGTAATTCTCAATGTGAGCAGTTTTTATCATTACCCCTTAGACTTTGTGAATTATATCACGACAACACAAAAAAACATAGATGTCATCTTCTCTGAGTATGCCCATTGATTTAGCTGTATAAGTGTGTTTGTGTGTGTTACCTGCTCAGTCTTCCGTGTGATGAGGTTCCCAATTGTCTTGCTAAAGAAAGATGCCAGGAGGGGGTTAAGTGGGGACGGCTGCTCCAGGAAGGCATACAGAGTTTCCAGCAGAGGCTCCTCATTACCCAGCTTATCATTGATCACTCCCACATCACATGTCAAAAGCTCACATGCTATATTTGGATATCTGTAATAATAAAGAGAACACACCTTGCTGTAAAATCAAGCAGAAACTAAAACTATTTATATTGTCTACCTTAGTAGTGCTAAAATAATTGAAGAAAAAAAAAACAGGAACAGGGTTGTCCTGATTTCACAGATTGTTCTCCAGGCAATTAAGTAGTTTTACATGTACAATGCATAATCAATAGTTTGGTTAAATAACTGGATTAAGAACCATTTGTTTTCACAAATCTGAGCCCAATTGAACTTTCATCTTTCCTTTTTTTTTTTTCAAATGGCAGGCAAGATATGATGTATCGCAGCACCAGCAGCATACATCTTTTCCTGGATACAGTATGCTACATCAGCATATTCTGCACAACCACCTACTTGAAGCGCTTTGTCTCCTCTACACCAGTAGGGGGCTCTGTAGTAATCATATGGACCAGGTCCTGCATGCACTGGTCCTGGCACACAAACAGGAGGAGTCTACAAATCCATAATGATCAGAAAAGAAGCACCAGTTAGCATCCAATGGACTTACTGGACAATGAAATGCAATAATATCATAATATGCAGCATATAAAACACACCAATGGACAATTTACAGACCTCCTGTTCTGGGCCTTGCATTCCTGCAACACATCTTCCTCGTTCATTAGCTCAATGAGCGTGACATCATCCTTGTTCAGTAAAGCCTCCAGGTGAGAAGATGTGTGCAAGTCAAATTTCCAAAACATGGCTGACGTCACCGGCACATACACTTAGCTGTTGGCCAAAAGAGGATGAGACATGGTGATCATGCACCAAACATACACAAGTCAATGACACTATTT
Source organism: Myoxocephalus aenaeus (assembly GCA_038501785.1). NCBI lineage: Eukaryota > Metazoa > Chordata > Actinopteri > Perciformes > Cottidae > Myoxocephalus > Myoxocephalus aenaeus. The sequence continues at coordinate 10,883,189 of JBAMJR010000350.1, read as the reverse complement.
TGAAATGTGTGCTGAACAATACACTTTGTGATATAATATAATGCATGCACTTACATATGGACAAGGAGCAGTATCCTCAGTCAGCTCTTGCTAAATAGCCATTTGCCTCATTGACATTGCATGGCCTGGACATCAATCAGCATCAGCAAATTCACACAATGAAGACACTAACACACCCGCTTCAGTGAGACACACAAACCCAGGAGATATTTGCATCAACCTGGTAATGAGAAAATAAGAAACCAATGTTACCCTACCTTCCTTACAGTCGGAAGAAGAATTTAAGTCAGCGTAAGTGCCGTGAGGCTCGCAGGCTTGCACTCCTCTCTGGAGGGAGCAGGAAGCAATGCATCTGTAATTGAGTTAGTGCTGGACAACTGAGAATTGACATTACCCAGCTTGCTTTGAGAATGTCATCACACATATTGTCACATGAGTAAATAATGACTGTCCAAAAGTAAGAATAATGCTGTCCAAAACAGATCCCTTGCAGGAAGACATTTCACTTTAGTGTGTGATAGAAAAATTGGGTGAGGATTATTGAGCCTTGCATTAGCTGACATCTCTGTTACTACAGTGCACATTTGAGATAAGATGTGGTGATAGTGACAGTTGAACTCTGTTTGAGGCCGACAGTTGATGTCACTGGCCAATGCCTTTAAGGGAGACCTTCAATTTACAGCGCCCTGATTCAAAGCAGACCATGTATACAGTAAATAATCAATTTTAATAGATCAAGCAATCATCCATTGGACAAAACAGTCGATTATCGTGATAAACACGCTGCGTGACGCACAATTGTGGATAAGGAAAATGGATACGTTCGGATTACGCAAAGTCAGCATTCACACAGTAAATGTGTAATATATTTACATTGTGAAATTAGGTTTTAATACAACTTGCTCATTTCCACGCACCGTTCAAATTGACTGCATTACAATAACAATCTACTGAGTTCGCTGTCTAATGTGGGAATTCATTCGAAAAATATGTTGGCTATAAACAACAACAATAAGGCTTAACAAGCAGGTGTTTTTGCTAAGACTAAGAACTTCAGGAATCCGTCTTTACCACGAAGCTAAACCTGAAATGGATTGTAAATGTCATCACCACGATCAGCTGTAAAACGGGCCTCTCCTCCCGTCCTGAGATCAGCTGGTAACAGCTAACTGGCTATCAGCGGACAGTGTGGCACGTTGTTTATATGATGGTTCATTTAGCGTCACTAATCTTATCCCGACAGCTATTTTAACGTCATGCCGAGTTATGTCATCCCCAGTTCCCAATCTCTATCAGTGCATTCACAGTGTTTAACGACGGTGCCGTTCACTTACCTTGCAAACCAGGTCGTAAACCAGCCCGCTAGCAATGTCTTAATCTTGTTGCTAACGTTACCAAACTATGTTAATACGGCAACGTTACCGGTGGCAAACGGTAGCTCGGATGCTAACGTCGGTCAGTGACGGCGTCACCTGGCGTCGCCATCCTTCCCAGCACTCGCACAGGGTTTCCGTTATAGGTTCCCGTTAAATGTTTTATTACCACGTATCCATCATTATATCAGTCGTCCTCTAAAAGTTGAACGGCCAAAATCGGCGAGTTTGGCTTTCAGGTCACCCAGAGGCCCAGAGATTATGTTAGCGTGAAGATGCTCTCCTTTCCCCCGGTTGCAATGTCATTTACGCGGCCGCTGCACGGAGCGTTGCCCGCCGAGCGTCTGTGTTGACCTGTGGTATCGACACTGTCCAAATTACATATCAGCTGACAGGCAACACAAAAAGAAATCTGTCAGAATTGGAAATCAAAATGGCGGATACCTAAAACGTAATGAAAAGTTCAGCTGTCCATCAAGTGTGTAAACAGAAGACCTACTCCGTATTTATTTGCGGCCATCCTGAAACAAATTGCTCTCAGGAGCTGGGTGATACAGCAAATATGCAGCAAAAATATTCCCATTCAAAACTCTCAAATTGTGGCTAAGAAGGTGCAATGAGATCAAAATAATAAATACATTTCACTATTACAATATTATTATTGCTTTGGTCTCTGGCCATGCCATGGACACCTGTGTTTAGGGACTGTCTCTCACTTTCTGACCTCAGCTTTTAGCTGGAAAGCCTAGGGAGCGTATGTTGAATATTTACTTGCAACATGAAAACAACTTGGCAGATAATAAACATCTGCCACTCAATTAAGCTTTAAATGAAGCCCTAAAAAATAATAACTTTTTAAATAATATATTTCTACACGGATCTTATGTGTAAAATCTAATATGAAAAGTAACTATTGACTAGCTTTGGAATAGATGCTGTGGAGTAAAAAGTGCAATCTTTTCTCGGAAATTTGGTGGAGTAGAGGTATAAAGTGTCATTAAATACTCAAGTAAAGTACAAGTACTTTAAATTGTATTTGAGTCAATGTATTTGGTTACTTTCCCCCCACTGCTTTAGGATTATGTATTTCCTTTTACCTTCAATTTTGGCAGAAAAGTGTTCATCCTTAAACAAAGGTGCTATTTAACAATCTGCTGCAGTATAACCATCGGGCAACTTTTATACAACAGCTAATGACTCCTATTCCCCTCAGGGAAAGGTTGCTATATACATAGACTATACATAAGCTATATTAACTAGAAATTGCAGGGCTTAAAATTGTAAAGTCACAAGAAAACAGGGGCTTCGTGGTCTTGAACTGTGAACGGCTGCTGCTGTGACCTCATGTCACAACTATACTTGATATATTTGTAACAATGCATAGTGCACTTTATACACTCAGTGAAACTGATTGACAATACTGTTGTCATATTGTTGTGCCTTATTTGATATATGTTCTTATACTATTAGCATTTATAGCAATGTTTTTTTGTATTCTTAATTCTAATTCTAATTGTTTGTTACCTTAAATTTATTGTAATTCTGTGTGTACATACATACATACCCACTTACCCCACATTATCTAGATGCAAATGTATTTTCGGCCGGTCAGTGGACACATTTGAGCACATGTTAGGTGTTTATCTGCATTAATTATATTCAATCAGACTAAAAAGTACATGTTTTAAGCCATTTCCACCTCATGTTGACACTCGCTTCCGGGCATAACGCGTTAATATCAGTCATAATATAACGTGCCGAATTGTTATTAAACGTACCACTTGGTTCACTACATAAGAAGATAATACCACTGCACACGCAATTACACAAGCCCCGCTACTGTTTCTGTAATAATCTGGATGCCGTTTGGTGACATCTGTTTCCGAGTGGGTGTTTGTCGTAGTATCTGGCAACCCCGGACAGCCCAGCCGGTGATTCCTGCGTCGGTTCCTCTCTCAGCTGAAGCTCCGCAGAAGGTCTTTCTGGGTAGCCGGTTAGCATCATGTCGAACGTTGTGGATACGAAGCTATACGACATCCTCGGAGTTTCACCGTCTGCCTCTGAAACTGAGCTGAAGAAGGTACACGAGTTACTCTGTCAAACGAACTGTGTTTAGTAAGAACGGAATGAAACAAGAGAGAGAGAGGTCACCAGTGAATGGTGGCCTAGAAACGAGCAACGTGAGCTAACTAGCTAAGGATTCTCGGCAGCGGCTTGATAGTTAGGTTAGCAAGTGAGCTAAGCGAGCTAAATAACTGTTCGGTACTCCGCGGCATTTTTTTTATGTCAGTTAAAGCTATTCATTGGTGTTTGTAAATGATCAGCAATGATTGGGATCGTTTCTATCGTGACATAAATCTGAAGCATGAAATTAGCCTTTCTGAAAACCAAGAAATACACTGTTGACCACGAGTGCGATAGCTTGCCGGGCTATTGACGTTACGTGATACATTCCAGCAAATAGCCGCCACCGAGTCGCTCAGTGAGGAAGCAAGTGCAAACTAAATAGCACATCTAGGGGAAAACAGTACCGAGAAAAATGTGTCTTAGTGGCGTTGGTGAAACATATTGTATCGCTAAACATTAAGAAGAATGTATCGTGAGTTGAGGTTTATAACGCTACACTTGTGTGGTGGTTTATGTCGTGTATTGTGAGCTAACGCTACTGTATACCTAGTGTATATGTAACGTACGTCTCTGTGTAACGTTCACGTAACCCCAAACTCAATTATAACATCAGACCGTTAGGAATTGTTGAAACAATAAATAAAAAAAATACGATGTGTATGTGTTTTGACCGCCTATATATTAGTTTTACATTGTGACGTAAAGCAACCAACGTTAACGTAACGTATTGTTAAGCAATCGCCTGTCGTCCCAGTTGTTATTCCTACTAAAACATACTGGGTGGTGGCAACAAGCGACAGTGGGATTCACTTGCAAAACGTTTTTCTGTAGAAGAAAAAAAAGAAGTGTTTTTTGATTTACCAGAAGATCATACATCTGACGTTTTTACTCTCGAGTGTCTGAGGTGAAGAGCATCGCTTAACAGGACTTGTGGGCCTGCATGTTTTTGACAGCAGGCCCACAAGTCAAGCCCTTGGCTAATAAGGACAGTTAATACACTTCGTGATTTGCTAGCAGAGGTTTTTGACACCGTTGGTGCCTGTCTTCAGGGCGCAAACACAGCTCTGTTAATTTTTTGGTTTATTACAGTCCTACCGGAAATTGGCCAAAGAGTACCATCCTGACAAGAACCCTGATGCTGGAGACAAGGTATGATACACCAAAGCATGGTAACCGCAGCAACACCATAGTTAGCAACAGTACAAACAGCAATAGCTCAATTATTCAACAATTGGGACCAAGAAAGTATGTCAACTTAGTTTATTATGATCACACAGCCCAACTCTTTGAGTATTTAGAGGTGAATTACAGATCAGAATATGAAACCGCTTTTTTTCCCTCGCGAAATGTGCACCAGTGTTTGATTCATACTGCTTTATGACTTAATTTCTCAGATTCTGCAATGTGACACAAAATACTAGACTGTCTTCTTGTTTCTTTTTACTTTGTTTGAGGGACTCATCAGAAACACACACAGTTGGCCCTTTTTGCTGTGATGTTCTGAGTTGTTTTAAATTGTGTCAAGCTGTCTGATTGTGCCTTTTTTTTTCATTTTCCAGTTTAAAGAGATCAGCTTTGCTTATGAGGTGCTGACAAACCCAGAAAAGAAGGAGCTTTATGATCGCTATGGAGAACAGGGCCTACGGGAGGGAGGAGGCGGTGGGCCAGGCATGGACGATATCTTCTCTCACATTTTTGGCGGTGGACTATTTGGGTTCATGGGGGGACAGGGCAGAGGGCGCAATGGAGGCAGGAGGAGAGGAGATGATATGATACATCCTCTGAAGTAAGTGTGTTACATAAATACTGTTTGGTGCTTCAATAAGTGCTTCAAATATATTATGAGGTTGCACACATCTTGTATATCTTTTTTCGTGCAGAGTTTCTCTTGAAGACGTCTACAATGGCAAAACCACCAAACTGCAGCTCAGTAAGAATGTGCTGTGTGCTGCCTGTAATGGGTGAGTTTACTTTGAATGTTTCATTTTAATCATTTAAAAATAATCAATATTTTCAAAGACCTGACAGGAAATAGCATGACATTAGAATAATTTTTATTGGATATACATTCCTGTTAACAATTATGACGCTTTACTGTTTGCCTTTTTAGTCAGGGGGGTAAGGCAGGAGCAGTGCAGAAGTGTGTGGCATGCAGAGGACGTGGTATGAGAATCATGATTAGACAGCTGGCCCCTGGGATGGTCCAACAGATGCAGTCAGTCTGCACAGACTGCAATGGAGAAGGTATTATGTCTGTGAAAACCCACACATTGACTGTGCTTTTAAAAGATGGATATTGTACAACAAAGATCACACTGGCACTCTGAAATTGTCCAATCTCTCCATGTGTGCTTGTGCAGGTGAGGTGATAAATGAGAAAGACCGCTGCAGAAAGTGTGAGGGTCATAAGGTGTGTAAGGAGACTAAGCTTCTTGAGGTGCATGTAGACAAAGGCATGAGACATGGGCAGAAGATCACATTCTCTGGGGAAGCTGACCAAGCACCAGGAGTTGAACCAGGAGATATAGTCCTGGTGCTACAAGAAAAAGAACATGAGGTAAAGAAAACAATTGACTTCTTATATTGATTGTTTAGCGGTATTTATTTTATTATCATGGCTAGGAAGATGATATTTGTACATTTATTTGTTGTACATGTTCTGATCACATTTGGATGTCAATCTAAATCAGGAATTCCGCCGTGATGGCAGTGACCTTCACATGGTCCAACGTATCGGTCTGGTTGAGGCTCTGTGTGGCTTCCAGATGACCGTTGCACACCTTGATGAACGTCAGTTGCTCGTCAAATATCCACCTGGCAAGGTCATCGAGCCAGGTAAACAAGTCTTCAAAGCACTTTTTTTTTTTTTTTTAATCTCTATTAGTTATTTGTTTTTTTGTGTGTCTAATACACCATTAAAGGTTTATGCACAATTCTTTTTTTCTTTTTTTTTACTCCAGATCTACACGTACATTTTCATGACAGTTAAAATATGAGAAAGTATAATATAATATTTGTTTTCTTAATAACTCAGTATAAAACAAATTCCAAATAGGATTTTAAACTGTTGTAAACATCATAATATGTCAAAAGCAGAGTGATGCACATATTCAAAGCATAGTTTTATCTGACAGTTCTGTTCTGCTTATATCACAATATAGAGTACATGGCTTATAAATTGTGAGGTTAAGGATTCCTGTTGCATCTGCACGCTGTTTCAACATTTTGTTGGTGTGTGGTTGTGTGTTAGGTTCTATTCGAATGGTGAAGGGAGAGGGAATGCCTCAGTACAGAAACCCATTTGAGAAGGGAGACCTTTACATCAAGTTTGACGTTCAGTTCCCCGAAAACAATTGGATTAGCCCCGAAAAACTGAATGTGAGTCGAAATTGTTAAACATCCCGCCTTGCACAATTTTAGCTCCAGTAAGCTTGAATGATTATGGTGTCTTTTTTTTTTTTTTTTTACTCAATTCTTTTCTTGCAGGAACTCGAGTGCTTACTGCCTGCTCGTGCTGAGAATCCTGTTATTGCAGCAGATGCAGAGGAAGTTGACCTGACAGAATTTGACAAGAGTCAAGGGTCAGGAGGTGGAGCCAGGAGAGAGGCCTACAATGATAGTTCTGATGAGGAAGGAGGCCATCATGGCCCAGGGGTGCAGTGTGCACACCAATAGAAAGACTCATACATAAAAACATGCACATTGCACACACAAACGCATAAATACATGAACATCTCTTGAGTCCCATTGCTAACACCATTCAAGACTTGACACGCATACATGTTGATTTATCTCTTTTTATGATTCACATGAAAAAGAGATTTACACAAATACATATACACTTATATCAATCCTCCTCAGTTCCATGGTGCCCATAAGTCAGAGATATGCTGGACCATTTTGTGTTTATGGACGTAGTGCTCATCAAAGCCTCCAGCAAGAAGGTTCACTGAATGAACTTGACTTGGACCGCCCTGTTTTCATCCTCGGCTTTTACCTTTCACTGTGGGAAACACCAGTCTAGTGTATAAAATGCAAATATTGTTGACTTTCTTGTATACGGTGTAGTTTAGTCTATCACACACAAGCGCATGCTGCTTTCTTGCTGACGATCTTGCACATGTAGATCCAGGGTCCGGATAGGACACTACAGAGAAATCGGACACCACAACTGTTTAAATTTCAGTGTGTCACTGCTATCAAAGTGCCCTGCTATCAAGAGAGCTGATCTAATTACAGCCCTCTAAGTGTGTCCTCTGCACAGCCTGCTGAGAACCGCACGTTTAATCCACGTCATCCTCTAAGGTGAACAGTCATATTTTGAAAATGCAACTGTTTCTGTTAAGTCCCCAGCCGTCACATTGCTAAAATAGTAAAGCCCTGAGTAAAACACCTGTCAGCCAGGCACCATGTTTTCTTAGTTTGAAATTTAAACTTGTTTGTCTTTGTTGGTTTGAATCTAGTGTGTTCGAGACCACAGAACTTGAACCTAAGTTGCATACTCGTCATTTGAATTGAGGACACACTTGTACTTTGTATGTACTGTATGTGTGTAATGCAGCGGCGCCGTGTGTGAGCTGCAGTGGAATGTTCTGGCTTATTAGCGTGATAGATATTCCTGCTTTGTGTTGGACTGCAGTGTTAGTGGACACTAAATAGGGGCAATTTAAGAGGGAAAAACAGAATGTTTATTTGTTGATAATCTGTCCCATGTAGACATTTTCCCTCTACTCACCAAAACCAGGAGATCTTCTTCTCGTGCAGGAAAACCACTGGGCCCGCAGCAAACCTCTGTATTATACATATCCTCCCATCGTAGAGTTGTTAGCCAAATTTACATTATTTGACATGTTACAATATTCCTATCCTTCTAGATCTGTAAATAAATATAGCCCCAGTCCACAGGTGCATTCTAAGTCTACAGCGGTATCTTTCATCTGTCACATTATTTCTTTTACAAGTGAGTAATGGCCAACAGCGCCAATATATGTTATGTTCACATGAAGGAGAGTTGATGGAACCGCTGTAGACCGTTAACATGCACCTCTGTGACTTATTGTGTATGTAATTAAGGCCACAGGGATCATGTGTACACAACTAAGGGGGGTCATTGATAAATGACGTTAATGTTGATGCTTACGTTTGTCAAGATGATAACTGTATAATAAACAGTCAATTAAAATTTGAGATGTCTAACTGCATTCACAATTGTTTTTATTATGTGAGCTTATATATGACCATAAACAAAAGGGCCAATGTGATAAGCATTATACTTGAACTCATCAGAATATGATCTGATAAGCCATGTGGCAGATTTTAAGCATCTGTAGTTTCTCAGTCTGCTCCCTCATCTGTTTCACTGCTGTTGAGAGCTACTGGACCCAGAAGCTCCTTAAATCCTGCAGTATTCCTAGAAGATAAAAACGAAACTTAAGAAGTGGTGGTAAACCTTACTTTCCGGTTTCATTTAAAGTGGTCTTCCTTACCGGTCTCGTTTGGACTGCATGACATAGGATCTCTCTCTTCTCAGCTGCTCCAGTCGCTCTCTGACAACTGTCTTCTGCTGGTTCTTATCCTCCTAAAAACAATAGGAATGGTAAAACAATCATATATACAACTATGTAGACTGAGCTCAATACAGTGTTTTACCTGTGGTAGATCTTTTGTGAGGTGCCGTAGCCTGTCTGTGTGCTTCAGGCCAAGCAGGTCTTCCTCTGCCTTTCTGTTCTGTATGATCGACAGACGCTCCTGAACCTGAAGGACAAACCGTGTCAGAGTGACATGTCACCTCAGCCTCTCACAAACAACGATCCGAGTACTAGTGGGTGAAAGTTCTACTCCGCTTCTCCACCTATCTCTCACCCTCAGCAGTTGTCGCTCTCTATCTCTCTGCTGCCGCCGTTCAACCTTTCTTTGCATGTCCACCAGGTTTTGCATTGTTATTTCTCTCTCCATTTCTGAGACCGGATCTCTCGCTCGCTCTCTCTCCATCAGTGTGGATTCCCTCATCGCATCCCTCTCTGCAGTGCTACTGTCAAACTGTACAAGAGGAAACAGCAGATGAGTGAATAATGTGGAAATTACAGCACAGATCTTGGTTGCACAACCATGTATCAACAAACTTACTGTGGCTTGTGTATTATACTTCTGGTCAGCATGAGCGGGTTCAGGCCCTCTCAGGTCCCACAGCTCTGACTCTGTTGCTGTAGGACACATTTCTACCTCAAGCACTTCTCTGTCCACATCAGCTGTCTCTTTCATCAGTTCAGAGCAGATATCACCACCATGCCGCTTAATCTCAGGAGGGTCAACCATGAGATGTGCTTGAGCAGCCTCCAGGGTCTCTGCTACCAACGCATGTGTTTGCAGGTCACATTCAGATTCTCCTTTCCCTGGTTGATCAGCTAGTGCGCTCTCCACCAAGGTCAGCTGATGAGGATATAAAAGGGGTAAAACAAAATCAGATACATGACATAGTAATACAATGTTTTATGGTCTACTTAACACATCATATGTACGTGTCCTACTGTGCTGCACTGCTGCTCTGCAGACGGTGCGTTGGGATGACCTGTGGAATCAGCGTGGAACAGGGTGTGTTTCATCTCTTCTCTGTCACTCTCTCCAGTAGTCTCCTTCCACGGTGTGTGTTCAGCTGTACTGCTTGCATCATTTGGCTGTAGATCCTGGCTCTGTCCTGTGCCTCTGACTGCAGCCCCTTCCTCATACTCTGTGTCATCCTCTGGTGGTTTGCTCCAAGCAAGGGTGATCAGTGAGCCCTGTTTCTCATAACTGTTGGGGCTCTTTATTGCACTGCCCACTTCTTTCTCCTGGGCTCCTCTGTCTGCGGCGACACTCTGACTTGTTGCATCTGATACACACAAGATCTCCAAGTAGGGCAGCTCCTCCATGACCACTCCACAACCTGGGGGAAAGCAACATGTTGTAATTGCAGCTTTAAGTGTTTGGTCCAAGTTTGCCTGCGTTTGCAGTACCTTTACAGGCGTCCTCTCTGTCAGTCCATTCTGCAGCTTGCATCCCATTTAGTTCCCTGCTGGCCCTTCCGATTGAATCCACCGTTGGAGCTTCAGCTAGCCCACCACTGCTGCTTTGAGCATCGACCAGTCCACTGCAGCAGGACAGAGCTGTGATTTGCTCATTGATGCTATTTTCGAGTATAGAGCCTGAAGTAAGGGGGCCATCTGATAGCAGTTGGAGCAGGTTGGTGTAGAGTTGTGCTTGAAGTTCTGATTCATATGCGTCTCGCAGAGCTTGAACACACTGTGCACTCTAACAGACACAGATCATTATTTGAACAGTCTGTGCTTTATTAAAAGACCTGCTGTAACTGTTGAATTTTAGAATTGGATGTTGTGGTTTGTCTTGACTCACCTTGTCCATCAGTGCGGGCAGTAACGCAGATGCTTGGACTTCCTGGAGCTCCATCAGATGGGTCAAAAGGAGCAGGGAACAATCCTCCAGATGGTGTTGGGACCACATTGCCGGTTCACTGCTTATGTTGGGCTGGAGTTGTGGCTGAAGGTTTGTTTGCTTTAATGGGGTTTGAGTGTCATTGCGTGTCTGCAGGTCAGCATGGATTTCTCTAAGTCTTTTTTTACAGCCATTTCTTAAAGCAGCTTGCTGATGGGAATCTGCATGAGAAACAGAAAACAAGAAACATGGGATATACAAATTAAGGGAATATAACAGAAAAGCATGCAGCAGAAAAAGAAAGAATATATAGATATACCCTCTTTTGGAGGCACGGTGCAACCTGGCTCTTGCAAATCCTCTATGGAGACCCCATTTGCCAAGTTGACCAGGTGCTTCCTCTCCTGCTCCTGAGTCAGCACCAGCAACTGCAGCACTGCCTGCTGTAACAGGGCCAACGTTTTTCATCTGCTGCTGATACTACGACTGTAGTGTTGTCCTTTAAGCCATTACTCGAGAAACATCTTACTCACACATTTTTTTAAATTAAGTTATGTAATGTGCTGCCTTTCTCTCAGATTCAGTCTATGCAGATTTGCTATACCTGCTGTGGTGATACTGAGATAAAGTCGTTATTTTGCTCCTCCTCTTCAGCATGTAGCCACAGTGCTGCCTGCTCTGCTCTGCAGGGGCTCTTCACATGTGGCCTGAACAGATACATGTGGGACAGACATCATAATACTGTAGCTGAAACAGAGTGTGCATATGGCATACAGCAAGACCTGAAGATTGTGAGTAGATATTCCTTTTCAGTGTTGAATTTGTATTTTTACTTCTCGTTTTGGCTCACCATGTCTCCCAGGACTGCCGAGCTGCCAGTAGAGCGCTGTAAGACATGTTCTCTCGCTGAGCTCTGAGAGTTGCCAATCTGATGTATAGGCACAGCAGCCTCAGGCTCTCCCTGTCCAGCCTGGAAGAGATTAATGAATCAACTCATTATGTACCTGGTAAGAGCCATATAGAAGGCCATATGTGTCAAATCTGAAATCTGCAAACAATTCCTTGCGTTGGGTACAAGGTGAGCAAAATCACACAGGAATTACATGAATACATCTAAAGTCAATTTGTATATATGTGGGATTATTTCGATTTTTTTTTTATGTGTAGATTTAACCTGATCTCATGACATCACGAGAATCCAGCTGCTGTGCAACGTAAGAGCACACTTACTCCCAGCAGGTTAACATTTCCAAAGTATTTACCTCTCACCCAGGGCTGCTAGTGTGTCCCTTTCTTGTTGACGACATGTGCTTAACTCATACAGGAGCGAAGCAGCAGACCAACACTGCTCTCTGCACTCAGGACGGCTTCTCAGGAAGGCCCTGCAGGAGAGTAACTTCTGTAATCGTGCTTTTGTCTGACGCCCATTGAAGGGACATGGAAAGTTATTTACAGTGTTTACGTGAATTTTGATAACATGCACTATCTGTGACCTTGTTTTAATCATAACATAAATTACTGCTCTCTCAACTGTGCACTGTATTTTTACTTAACTTTTTTAGTTTTGGAACCAGGAAATGTTGCTGTATTGCAGTTTCTTCATTGTTTTCTTTTCAGTTTAGGACATTTCAGTATATTTTGTTTTCTATCCATCCTGGATGCGCAATAATAACCTTGTTATTATGTGTTACCTGTATCCCCTCAAGGCTCCTGGCAGCTCAGCCAAACGAAGCATGTCACCTGATTCCAAAGCCTCATCTGCAAGATCCCCCAGCCCCTCCTCTTCCTCATGTTGTTGCCAGGGCAACAGGGTCTCCCAGATACTCAGAGCTGTGGTATCACCAATAAAGAAGAGGAAGGGGGAAAAAATCGTGAATGTGAAGCACCTTGGCCAAGCTCTAAGTTATACTTTGAGTGAGGAGATTTCTCTTTGTGTTTTATTGCTATGTTTCCTTACTGTAGTGCTCCTGAAGCATTTCGGTATAAAGCAGGTGGGTCACCGCGTCGTACTTCACTTCCAGCAGGAGGAGGACGTCCGACAGGGAGACATAGCCCCAGGCCTGACCTCTGACCCCTACGCGTTGGCCCTGCCAGGGAGAGGGTAATATACTCTGCACACTCTCTGATGCCAATCTAAGAAGATAAATAAAAGCATATACTGTATTAATATCATAATTATAGTTAACATGCAATTCAATGCTTAATGATTGTCGTGTCACAGGTTTTAATTGTTTCTTGATGTCAAAAATTTAAATCCTTAAAGGATCAATACTGCATGTGTTAATACTTAGTTAAAGTGATATACTATGTGGCTTTTGAAAGAAGAAATAACACATTCTCCCTCAAACAAATTCAAAGGTAAATTCATTTGCAATAAAATGTATTGTTGCTCAAATCAATACAGTCAGGAGTTTTGGTGCTTCAGCCTTACTTCACCAGTATGACCAGTATTGTATGATGGCTTATGTTAGCAGACGTTAGGTGGATCTATGCATAACAGTTATTACTGATTCAGTTCCCTTTTTTTGTTTTACTTAACATTAACATTATTCTATAATTGTCACGGTGGCCGCTGTTCAGCAGAAGTTGCACAGGCTCGTTTTAAATCAAAGAATTCAATTTTGAGCTTATCTAACTGTATGTTTAGCAGGTATTGCCTCAATCCGCAAGGCAACACGAAAGTCAATCCTATACAAGGATTAAGTAATGGGGTAAAACACGATACTATTTCCCTCTGTACTCTGATAGAGTGAGCGCCTGTAGAATTGTATTTGAGTAACATTTTGACTTCTGAGAGGTAAGATGCTCACCTGGCCCAGCACTGCCGGGCAGCCTTCTTGAGCCTCTTCACACCTCTCACACTCCCATACAGCTCTTTCCCCCTCACCACTTGTTTGAAAGTATTTGGGTCTGTGCTTTGGTGGAGGCCGTTCAGCACATGATGATCGCTACCTTGTTTGTCCATCACATAGAGAGTGCTGAGATTGCCAACATTCAGCAGCTGGAGGTCCCAGTAGAGCTGCAGATAACAATATTGACTCTTAGTAGTCATTACAAAATAATATTTTGGTCACTGGATTTCTCTGACGCCATTTTATGAAATGCAGAGAAAAGAAAAAAAACATTGCATTCACTACCTTCTCCTTTTTTTCCTTCTCCCTTTCCATTTCCAGGAGAACCTCCAACACATTATCACCAACACATGACCAACTATTGTCACCTCCTGCAATCTGACACAGACACGGGTACACAGGAGTATCTCATCGTGATGAATGAAGATTGGATGATATAACGGCTTTGTTGTTTTAAATATGTCTGCGTTTTTACCTTCTTCATGGCCACATGTGCTTCATCAGTGTGGGAGGAAACATGAAACACTTTGTGGTAGATGAGACTCACATCTTCAGAGGAAAGATCCGCTCCGACAGATTTATCCAGAGATTGGTACAGACCGGTGATGCACTCCTGAAGGAAGATGTAAAGACGTTAGCTGTAGTTTACACATACCACACGAAAACTAATACACAACATCTTACCTGCTCCATGTTTTCACCACTGTGGAAACTGATAAATTATACATGTTGTTACTATGGTTACAGCAGTCCTCTGCAAAACAGCTGGATCAGATTACCAAGCAACAAGTGACAGTGTATCTGTCAGAGGGAGAAATGTGATACAAGACCATGTGACACATTACACTGGTATGAAAAGTGAAAACCACGAGTGAAAGTTGGTGGCTCCCAATGTGTAAATTGTATATTATGATGCTTGTCTCATACATTATATGCCCCTCCAGGACTTGTTCGCCTTCAGGACCCTGAAGCGAGCAAGAAAGAGTGTAGCTGACCCCTCGCACCATGGACACAAACTGTTCGTGTCCCTTCCATCTGGCAGGAGGCTGCGGTCCATCAGGACCAAGAACTCACGCCACACTAACAGTATTTTCCCGTCGGCAGTCGGGCTCATTGACAGTCCCCCACTGACTGACTCTGACATCCCCAGGACAATTTCCTACTGGTCACTCCCCTGCACAGCCCTTCATACCTCATGTCACTTTAACATTACACTTTCACATACACATATTACAAGTGTACTGTATACAGTACACTTGTTTATAGTAATGTTATCTGTTTGTCTGTGCACTTTATTGTATGTTTTATATTCTATTGTAAATGTAATATGTTTCTATTTCTTGCACTGTGTTGATTGTTGTTGTTTGTCTAATGTATGCACCACCTGCCAAGAAAAAATCCTCTTATGTGTAACATACCTGGCAAATATATGGTTCTGATTCTGATTCTGATATGTATTCATGAATTTTATAAAACATCCACTGGTAAGAAAGAGGTAACCCTTTTTTTTTTTATAGGTTTGTAATTTCCTCCTAGTTTTCTAGGAAGTTTCCTCAAAAGAACCATATAGTACTAATTATGAAGAAAATATCAAACATTTCTGAGACTGTTCTTTTAGTTTATCAGCAGTTGTTAACTGAGATGAATTCAGCTGAAAGAAGTGCTAAATCACATATTAAGTAAATTCCATATATGTTGAATTGTTAAGTTGTTCACATTTTGCATATTCAGCGGACCTGCTGTGCATTCAATAAAAGCAGTTGGAATTAATTCAAAACATTTCAATTACACATTAACATATTTTATTCTTGGAAAAATAAAGAAATGAAAACCTGTAAAATAAAGTGTTACCAAGATCATAAACACGTCTTGATGACATACAACGAAATACCACATATATTAGATTAGTGAAGACAAAAAAAGAGTACCTGAGATTATGTGGCTTCCTTTAAATATAGTCACACATTGCACAGTGCTAAAAAAAACAACAGTAAACAAATGCTTTTTTGGAAGCAAATAATACTGTTAAAATAATCTAAAGGCTGTGGAAAATATAATCATAAATGTGTAAAACAAAACAGGTAGGACAATACCAATGAACATGTGACAAAAAATGACAAAACCCTTGTGTTGTATAAATATTCAGTGCTACATATACAAGTAAAACAATGCCAATAAAAACATTAAAATGCAATATTTCACTTGCTTTAGCAGTCCTTGAGTGGATTGAAGATTGTTAGAGGTGGCAGTGCATATGTTAAGTGTTCACTCGAAAGTGAACAGTCCAATGAATTATGGCGGGTTGCCATGAATGATCTTGGGACACTTTTCTGGCTGTATGCAGTAGTTGTTGTGTAGAACCAGACCAGCAGGACACTGGCAGCCTGGGACGCAGGGCTTGAAGCAGTGGCTCTCTATCACCCCCAGTGGTACGTCCACGTTGAAGCAGGTGACGGGACACGGGGGTCCGCACTCGTCAAACACAAAGCTTCTCTCCACTGGACAGCCGACAGCTGTAGCAGACAGCAATAGAGAGAAAACAATGAGAGACTGAGAACACTGTCAACACTATGGCTTCAAGGGGGACCAGTGGGAATGAGCAGTTGTCAACCAAAAGTTTTCATTTTCATTTTGAGGCTAATTTGTTGTGCATGGCTTGCTTCTATCACTGTAAAGCACCACTGAGCAGTTTAAAACAGGAGCAGGTGGCTTTGGGTGAGTTTTTGATCGAAAACAGAACATTACTCATAGAGACCTTTTTGAGATCTAAAAATACAAAAATCTTTTTTACTGAAAGCGGTGACAGATATAATATGGCCAATTTGCACTGTGGTTCAGTAGAATTATCTCTTATCACCTCTCATCTGACACAAAAAACATGATTTTTCCATTTAAAGCCGACTCCCACATTGAAACTCTAAACAGACGTAAAATTGATAACCTGAGAGTTGATCATACAGCCTGACAAACGTTAACAATGTTAAATAAACATAAATGCAGAGTAACAGCATGAGCTGTTTCACCTCAATAGCAACATATGCACTCTGAGCAAACTGGGAGGTGTCCTACTTGGGATATTAAATATTTTCCACCCATTACTTTTGCAATTTTCCAGGAACAAAAACATCACATGACGATCTTGTCATACGCTCTCTGTCATTCTGGTCGGTTGCCTTCCCCCCACATGGGCCCTCATCTCTCCATGACAGAACCTGGAAACCCGACTATCATATAAAGTAGTGAACGAGTGAGTCATTTCAGAAACAGCAAGGTACTGTAGTTTGTTTCATCAGGACAGTGTGGGTGAGGTTTGATCAGATTTGATTAACAGTGTTTTGGCAACATATGCAAACAACCCCCAAAATGTTATTAGTATTTTGATTAAAATGTGATTGGTACACATAGGTATGTCTGTATCACCCTTTTCCAACTGAGCAAATATGTGAGTGAAAGCACAGAGACAAACAAAAATACAGAAATCTCTCATGTGAAATGACAAAAACTACTCTAACTTTGGCTGATTATTTCCAGCATACCACATGCTCATCCAGCAAAGAGGTTGCTTCAGAAAATATATTAACAGGACCTTTAAGTGTGTGTCTTACTCACCGCACAGCGATGGGCTCCTCCATTGCAAGACGACTCCAGCCGCTCTGCACTGACTGGCATAGGCCTCCAGTGTGTCACACAGACACTCATCAGTGTTGGCCCCGCAGGCACAGAGGTCGTACACACAGGCTCCGTACCACGGTTCAGGAGGCACCACGCGATGGCAGACCTTGAAGGCAGCAGACTTCAGGACCTTACAGCGAGTGTTAGCCCCCTTCTTGGCCTGGTAGCCTGCGTCTTTACAGGGATCAACATTCTCCCCGGGGTGACAGGATGACAGGGAATGGCTACTGTTCGTGACCTAAAATGACAGACAGGTCTTTGATTTGCATGCAATTAAATTACTTGTTTTTGTATGGCGATTTCACTTTTACTTTGTGTATTCTGTGTTGTTCTATGTATTTATTTTACCCTCCAGCTGTTTCCAAAGTCAGACTCTGACAGGCTGAGCCGTCCGCTGGGCATTCGGAGGTCATCCTGGTAGTAGTTATTGAAGTTTCCACAGAGCCCACAGGTGTGGCCCTTATAGGAGCCGGGCACACTCACTTCCAGATGTGAGCGACCACTCCACAATACCTAAAGGTGAACCAGTTGGTGAATACGTGGTTGACAAAATCTGAAAGGCCTTACTGTACGTTAATCACAAATGAGAGATAAAAAGACTGTACCTTCAGCCCGATGTTAGTGTTCAGTAAGATGGTGTTTGCTTGTCGCTCTACGTAGATGTACGGTTCGCTGAGGAACGGCAAAGTCACAACCTCACCATTCACCTGAATAGTACAAAAACGGCTGTGTGGATGCATATCACAAACATGAATGTGCAAAACATTATCTCAAGCATTTGTACACACAGACCTTCACAACCCAGTCCTGGAGTAGCCGCACTGTGATGTCTCCGATAAACACAGTCACCTCTTTGGTCCAGGACACTCCTTTACGCCCACGGTCATCATTAGTGGCATGAACACTGTACAAACAAGGAGGAGTCATCGGGCATGAAATGGCATTTTGATTGTCGATTTCTTTTATTGGTATTTTCTTAACGCCATGAAAGACTTGAATTTAAAAGTGGTCGATTCCTGTTCTAAATGTATAAACTCAGGTTTCAAAAGCAAAGCATCTTGAAAATTGGATGTTTTTGCAAACTAGCATTAGCAGCAGAACTGAATATGTGTGTCAGACAAAATACAGGCAAAATATGTGTCGGACAGTAGCTCCCAACCTTTTTTTGCCCCTGAGAAATTGGTTTAAAAAAGTATTTCTTTAAAGTAAATATACAACAATCAAGGTTTATTATTTATTTAAAAGTGAACACTCAAAAAAGGATAATTTTCTTCATCAGGACTGTGTGAGTTTGATCAGCTGTCATAACCTTTTGATTTAAATATGACTAAATATTGCTAGATATAATTATGTGATAAAACGTAAGTCCCCTGCCAACTTCAAACCAGTGAGAATTAAATCACTGTGTTATCAGATATTTCAAATTTATTAAATGAATCAAAAATGTTCACAATGTGCACAACTATTTTGTTTGAATGCAAAACCCCATCTCATTAAGAAGCAGACCTTTAAAACAAAGCAACATCTACTTCTGACCCCTCATCATAGGTTATGGATGTGAGTTGTGAGCAGTTCAACCAAAGAGTGTTGTTCCTTCTAAGATTGTTTAATTTGAATGATTTTTACAAGGCAAACAAAAGGAGCAGTAGTAGGCAAACCAAAACATGCAGCACTTGCTTGGGTAACCATGGTGACCCACTCACCTGAAGTCTCCACTCTCACAGTCCTGTGCCAGGACGTATGTGCACGCTCCCTGAAAGTGCAGCATGCGACCATCGAAGGTGCGATAATGAGGGTCGCCGAAGGCAATGCAGGTGGCTGGACGAGGAAGACAATGAGGACAACACAAACCTGGGACAATGGCGGGCATCTCATCCTGCAAACACACGCATACACACCCACACCCACACCCACGCACACACACACACACACACACACACACACACACACACACACACACACACACACACACACACACACACACACGCACACACACACACACACACACACACACACACACACACACACACACACACCGGCCAGAGTGTTAACACTGATGATGAATGTCAGATATTTAATGTTTATGTGTGTTTATTAATGGTTAATGATGAAACACCGACAAAGACTGTGTGTGTGTGTGTGTGTGTGTGTGTGTGTGTGTGTGTGTGTGTGTGTGTGTGTGTGTGTGTGTGTGTGTTTTACTGACTGTTGCACAAGTTAGGGGAGGGCAGCGTTCACTGTGACAGTGTACGTCTCCAAACACACATGTACAGCTAGTGCACTCATCCACCTCCCACTGTTCGTGAGAGTGATACACTGTTCCTTGGTACAAGCACGACGCCCCTGATTCTACAACGCACAGACAGAGACGCAAATACACACAGATTAAACTTGTGAGGTAGAACACTAAAGTTGTGGAAGCTCACTGTGTTGGATAGTTTCGGTACCTTGGCATTCGTAGCAGCATTTCCCTGGAATCTTCACTTGTTTTTGGCCATTTAGACAAACTACATGTACACACTCTTCAATGCTGCACTCAATATAGCCCAGCTAAGGATGAAACAGACAGAACAGATTACTTTAAAAGTAGATAGTATGAAAAGATACAAGATTAATAATCTTGGGTTCAGTGGTGGATGATCTTGAGGTATTTGAGTATTTCTATTTTATGATGCTTTTTACTCTGCCATCACGACATTTCGGAGACACATTTGTACTTTTTACTCCACAAGATGAATCTGACAGATAAAGTTACTAGTTATAGTTATTCATATTTGACATATAATACTTAAGATCAGTTTATAAAATATGATGCCTCACTTTATATTAAGATCTTGTTCTTGTTTAGGATTTTTTTTCTAATGTTAGGTGTCAGGTCTTTAATTCAGTGTAATTTCGAATCTGAGAAATGTTGTGCAATCATAACTTCTTCACCTTGGTTTTATTACTGTTTTTAGATTTTCACCATTCAACACTTCAATGCAATGACCTTGAAGATAGATCCTATGGCCAGACCCATCTTTTACTGTCTTCATTTCTCTCTTCAAAACTTCTTCAAAGGCCTTTTATTTGTTGAGTAATTGTCCTCTAGTCTTGTTTATTATAACCTAAACCTATGTTAATACTTGCTCTGCCATATTATCTTGTATTTGAACATTGTTTTAAATGGTGGTTGGCAATGCTACTATCATAAGTTGAAGCATTGCATGAGCGGTGTAAGAATTTCTGTTAGACTCACGTTACAGGCACATGTGACGCAGTCGTCATCGCTGTCTGTCCAGCTGCTGCCGTTGGCCACCCGTCTGTTCTGGCCCTCAATCACACAATCTGCATGAAACACAGGAGAATCATGACAACAATTTATGTTTTAATGACAATGAGACTTCTTCTTCAAAAAAAGTATGTACAGCAAGCAGACAAACGGGAGGAAAGCAAAAGTTATCTCACCTTTACAAGCAGGGCAGCATGAGTCTGGAGAGTTGAACTGTTCATCATGAGGGCAAGTGACTGGGAGGCAGTTTTGGTGTAAGCAGGTCCATGTCAGGTCCTAAATCACAAACACAGGATCAATGTACTGCTCAAAATCATATGGAAAGTTGATAGAAGTTTGATCACTACCAACAATTTAGACGTCATGGTGCAGCAGTGTCAAACTAAAACTCACTTCACTCACTTCCTTTTAAACCAATGAGATGGCAAAAATCTTTCCAACAAATATGCTAATTACATCACTTGTTTGTTAAACTGTGAAAATGTGTTATATACATGTTTCCATTGCAGGCTATAACAAGCTGTATCAGCGTCATTCTCTTACTTCGCTTCAGATTGAGTCATACATCATTTAATGCTTATTATTTTTGACGTACTGTCTTCATAATAGAGCCTAGGAAAAGTGTTGTTACGGCGGTACCTTGCAGTGGCAGGTAAAACAAGGGTCATCTGTTGCCAAGACCTCGTTGCCAATCAGTGCAGCGGTGCAGTTACTGAGAGGCTCTAAACACACACACACAAATGTTACAGAGCTCAGTGACAATGCAGAGATAACAAACATTGTGTCACAAAAGCAGTTTGGTACTGACGTGCACAGACAGGACAGCAGGAGTCTGGCCCAGAGAACAAGATGTTGCTCTTAGGACAGTCGACCAGACTGGGACACTGCTTTCGGTAACACCTCAGGTGTTGCTCTCCATCCGGCATCACCTGGGACACACACATACAGGTCGGATTACAATGACCACTATTACTAACAGTCCTCCTATTTCAACTACTTCAAGGACAGCTGAAACAATTAGTTGATTCATCTATAAATTGATGAATTCGAGACAATTAATTAATCATTTAATTCATCTATTTAACAACAATGGCAAATATCATGTAGTTCCAGCTTCTCAAGGCTGAAGATTTACTGCTTTAATAATTTCCTCTCTGTCACAATCAGGTTTCCAGTTGTCAGGTGTGTATGTATCGTACCTCACAAGTGCAGATCTGACAGGGGTCATCGGCTGGATGGAAACTGTCACCTGGACCATACACTCTGCCCTCAAATACACAGTCTACGCAAAAAACAATAATATAAGATTACCAAGCACCAAAACGAAACTAAAACCAAATATGAACCATGAAGCTTATGTGACTTAGATCCTCATGTGCTTACCAGCACACACAGGGCAACACTCCCCAGGCACGCTGATGAAGTTGATGCAGGGAGATAAACAGCGTACTTCAGAGCAGGTGGTCACCCCGTCCACACACATACACGTCATACAGGGGGTGGAGTCTGCGAACCAGCTGCTGCCCTCTGTATGCCCCTCTCCTCCATACACACAACCTGAGAAGGAAAATTAAGTCACTGGTAAAAACAATTTCCTTCTGCGATTACAATTTTCGGAAATCTATTTACCTCTACAGCGAGGACAGCAGGCGCCTGGATCGGTAACCTGATGCATACAAGGCAGCTTGGGACACTCAGGAGACGCACAATGCACCTCACCTGCCTGCAAAACTCAGATAGATTAACAATCAAACCCATAGAAAGGGAAAATATGGAGGAAAAAGACAGAGATGAGGACTCAGACCTGGCAAGTGCAGGTGGAGCACTGGTTTGAACTCAGGGTCCATGTCATCCCGTCACTGAACTCCTGTCCATCAAGCATACACACTGAGACCAGAGACAGACAAGGGACAAAGACATGTTTCTCAATTCAGTCTCTTTTAGAGAGATATAGCTTGTTTTGTCTGCAAGTTTATGCATGCGTGATTTGGGATTTCCTTGAATTTGCGATGGCTTTAATCAATTCCCATAAATACTTGTAGGTGCTTTCTAAAGTTAAATTTCAGGAACTGGTAAAAGTTAAAACCAAGTAAACAATGGTCTAATAATTTCTGAACAGTATAATTTAATATACAGTATTTGTTGTTTGTTGTTGTTTTTTCTGTCTCAGTATTCAGGCAAAGGCTTGAAAGTATCATGCATGGAAGATGCAACTTGGCTGTAAAACAGAAAGCAAAAATATTTTGTGCATCTCATGATGACAAATTGTGAGAAAATTATAATTTTTTTTCTTCAAATTGCAGCGTCGGAGTTCATTTAGATCAGGGGTGTCAAACATCCGGCCCACGGCCCGGATCCGGCCCGCGGGATAATTGTTAAAATTGCAGAAAAAATTAATAATAAATAAATAAAAACTACCTGAGTTGGGACTCGAACCACTGATCCTCTGATTATAAGATGGGCATGGTAACCATTGAGCCAAAGATGCAATTTATTGCAGCACTGACATTACTAAAAATATTGTCCAACTGCGAGGGAATCTGCAGAGGAGAGCCCAGACAGGTAAACAGTGGGCTGATGTCTGCATTTTTGGTCTTTATGTTTCTAGTTTATTGAAGAAATACCTTCAAATAGGGTTTATCATCCAAAAACCTTCACCAATGATTTAAACATAGAGAAATATTGTCATTATGTATGCGTTATGCTATGATTTTACTGGTCCGGCCCACTTGAGATCAAAATGGGCAGTATGTGGCCCCTTAACTAAAATGAGTTTGACACCCCTGATTTAGATTAAATATTGAGGCCACATATTTGCTACAGTAGTAACACGTAAGCCTTCTCATACCATTTACACAAACAGTTCAGGAAGTACCTGTGCACTCCGGACAGCACTGTCCTGGCTTGGTAACTGGTCGGACACAGGGTGTTGGTGGGCAGACCAGGGGCACACAGGTAACGGTGCCTCTGACACAAGTGCAGCGCTGACAGGGGTTGGAGGAGGATTTGAAGGTTTGACTGTGAGAGTGGACGACACTCTCATACAGACAGGAGTCACAGACGGGGCAGCAGGTATCTGAAGGGACCGGGTGGGAGCACCGGACTGGACAAGGTCTCTTCTGACAGTTCACAACCTCATTCTGATCAAAGGGGATGAAGGGACAAGTTGGAAAGAAAAAAAAGTTTTTTGACAAAGTAATTTGGCTTTGTATCAAATGCACAGTCAGATTATTTCATTTTCATCCATTAAGGATTGTCAGACTGACCAGACAGGAGCATGAAGAGCAGGAATCAGAGGGAGAAGTGAAGGAGGAGCCGGACTGATATTCTTTACCCCGATGAAGACAAATCCCTGTGCAGACAGGGCAGCACTCCCCAGGAGGGGTCACTGGACGTGCACAGGCCACTCTTGGACAAGACACATGCATACACACCACACCACCGTTCTATAGACAAAAACACACACATTGAGGTTGACAATATTACTTTTGTATATTCATTATAGTCCTTAGTACAACTAAAGATAAAAAAGATGAAGTAGTGTCATCCTGATGGAAGGGATGCTCCATTGATACTCCATTAAAAGTCTTTGAGACGTATATATATTTTTTAAGCAATGATTGTTTGTAACATACTGTTGGAGCCAAATTGGGGTTTTGTTGTTTGAGAGAAACACTGAGTGAATGGGGACATGTAGTTCCTTTATCTGAACACAGGGTGGACCATTCAGCTCAAAGGGCATATAGGTAAGTGTCTGCTAATGAGAACAGGGCCCTATTTTTCGTACCTGGCTTACTGAGTTAGCGGGCTAATTGTCAGGATAAGATGACGTAGGTCAGGCTTATTCAGTTTCTCGAAGCAAGCTTAGATAAATCACCATAGCAACACAGCCAAAAATGTAAACCTGCTCCCGGGCAGGCTAACTGAAATTCACTGGATAAGCTGGCCACTCCCACCGGACAAAAAAGGCAGCTCACTTCCTCATTGATGAAGGAGCGGTATTAGTTATATTAGTTTTATTGGGAGAGAGTTCTTTGAGATCGCCAAGATCCGTTCTCACATCATCATGACTTCCTGTACGCGGCACAATAGATTCTGCCTTCAAGGAATCATTTATTTACGAGAGCTTCTCGAGCCGCGGACACTGATCACTACAGGCGCAGCCGATCGCCCGTCTCACAGACAGAGACTCTCACCCGCTGCATGCAGCGCTGTTCTTAAGTTTATTTAGCGCTTAAGAAACTTATGGATGTGTTGAAAGCACTCATAATTATATGACAGTGTTATTAGTACACCATACATATCATTATTGTAGAACATGATTAAGGTGGACTCATGATAAGAATACAGAGAATCACACACAATTTCTTTTCACTGCTTCAATTGATTGCATTTCTGATTTTGAATAATACATATATACTGATCCGCCCATACACATATTCAAACTCCTAGTTATATAGAAATATACACATACATGTATATACATATAGTACATGATTCATACGTGAATACAGTACATATATCCTCATAAATATATATTTATTCGTAAATATAATCTGATTGATCTGGGTGATGAAGCACTTAAAATTTGCGGATACATTTTCCCAACACTGACATTTAACTTGTCTGATATATTTGCGGCGCTTATGTCTCGCAGCGGGGGCGATGTTAAGCTGCGTTCACGGCAACAATGTTACAAAAACGTTGGAATATTCACAACGCGTTTGCTGTGAATGATTAAGGTAATGACTTCCTCATATGTCTTCATGATCATCTCCTGCTTCTCATCGGAGAAATAAAAAGAGGTTCCTCTGAGTTTATTTGGCATTGTACTGTTAGAAGATCGTGGTGTCAGTGCTCGATTATTATCCCTTCTGAAGAGGAACGGACACGCGCATTTATCCAGAGGATTGACGTCTGGCTAGAATTAACGAGACCGTTTCAGCGCGGATCAGCCGTGAAGAAACCCAGATAGCCTGATGTCAATCATCTCGCTAATTTAAGATGGAGATTAGGACATTTGCCTGACTTTGTTTAGCCAGGCATGAAAAATAGGGCCCAGGTGTGTGTGGATGGGAAGCACAATAGTTTTTGACCGTGGTCGTGTCAACGTGGTAGTGCTGTATCCGGTCTTGTTGTATCCTGTGTTGTGCTGCAACATGTAAAATGAACTTAATTCAAGTGTATTGGACATGCGGATTAATGCTATGTTGTCACGGAGCAGAGAATAAATGGATCAAGAGACACAGCGCATTGGACATTGGATTTGTTTGTGGCAAGAACACGCGTCCGAACATGTTCTCCCATTCGCCCCCCCTAGTGGCTCTAAGACTTAAATTGGGTAAGGTTGGAGCCTCTACACATACTAAACAGGAAAATGTGGATTACGCTGCAAACTGACGTCAATATGTTTTGACACTTGTTTTTGGTGTAACTCTGGGACATTGCAGCTGCCATCCTATGGGAAGAAGCAAACTATTCAGAGCCTACAAAGAGGCAAGTATCCAGTTGGACTATTCCTTGAAAACATGCCTGTGACTTCAAACACGTTAGTCATCTTTGTATCATTTATATCTTTAAGTAAAATATAAACAGTGGATACAAATGTAAATACGTGAGTGGTAGTACCAGACAGGAGCAGAGCTGGCAGTGGTCTGCGTGGTGTGGGAATCGCTCTCCGTTGAAACAACCTCGTCCGTTGAAGTTGCATCCATCACAGACTCCACATGCACAGCCATCCAGAGCTGGATGTGTGCATGCCACAGTAGGGCATCTTCTCTGTGTACATACCACGTCACCTCTCTATGGGGAAAAAAGATAATATGTACAGTAGCTGTGAGGGTGCAGAGAGACCTCCAAACTAAATGCAGCCCTTCTCCCTCTCACTGAGCATGTGCAGTCCTGGCACCCTCCCTCTCCTCCTGGAAGGATCTGTCCGTCAACATATGTCACACCTTGGAATTGACAACCTATACACAAAGTTAAACATCAATTAATGATTTAATCTATATAACATGAACTGTGATCTGTTGTAAGCTGGTTACCGTCACAGACAGGGCAGCCACAAGGGTTGGTGACCGGGTGAGGACAACGTGCGGCTGGACACGACATCTTCACACATCGCACTGAACCACTCTGTAAGAGAAGAAGCATTACACATTGTCGAGAAGAGATTAACCAGCAGGAATGTGTACCCGAATGTATGTTGATACTACCTGGCAGGTGCATTCAGCGCAGAGGTTTCCTGGGTCAGGGATTGACTGCCCATTTGCAAGGACTGCACTGTTATAGAAACAGCCTGTCAAATAAAGACAAGTATATTTTGCCATTTTGTAATCATGGGAAAGATGAACAAACAAAGTTTAAAATCAATGATTCTAAACTAGGAATGTGAGCAGAGTTTGATTTTGACTTTACATACGTTCACATTCTCCACAGCATTGTCCGTGTGGTTTGTAAGGGTGACTGCACTCTCCATAGCAAGGTATCTTGGTGCAGATGACCTCGCCTCCGTAACAGTAACATATGCCACAAGGGTCTTTGTCATCAGCAAACTCCGTGCCATCCGGGTATTCTTTACCATGAAACATGCAGCCTGCAAGTAGAAGACTGGATTATTAAGATATTTTTGAGACAGTTAAAATACAGTTCCCAATTAAAGCTGTTGACAGAAATGTCTGTGTATCATCTTCAGTAACTGGAACATTTGCGAATAACATTTCACTGACCATCACAGGACATGCAGCACTGTCTCTGGACTGGGTGGTTACAGTTGGACGGTGGACAGTGCTTCCTCTCGCATCGGACGGAGCCCTCACGGCAAACACATACTGCACATTGATCAGATGCATCATTCCAAGTCTCCCCATTAGCTCGCTCTCGGCTCTCGTATAAGCAGCCTGCAAGGGAAATGATTAAACCATAAAAAGTGCTGCGTCACACTTACTGAGGTCTTTTGTTGAAACTGATGACATAAAGTGATTGATCAAAATATACAAACTGCTTTATCTTTGTGTTTACAATATCTTGCCAGAGATATGAAATTGTACCTTCGCATGTCCGGCAGCACTGCTGTGTGATGGGATGAGAACATGCAGCAAAGGGGCAGGGCTTGCGCTGACAGTGAACAATCCCATTGGTGCAAGCACATGATCGACAGTTGTCGGTTGGGTGGTAGAAACGCTCGGTGTGCCTGTAGGGTTGCTGTTCATACACACAGTCTGATGGAGGAGCTGAGGGAATATCAGTGAACAAAATCAACTGTGTGTCTCCACTATACAACTTCATGATCTATGTTGTGTTCAACCATCATGAGCCAGGAAACAAACTCAACCATAGAAGATGTACCAACCCAGCCAATCAAATTAGGAGGTGTAGCGTTTGTCTGAAAGGAAAACTATCAGTAACACATGGTTTCAGGATTATTATAATAGTCTCTCTTAATCTTTCTCTTTTCAAAATAAGGATCGGATGAAGTCGATATGAAGACATCATTTCATATAAAAACATAAAATACCAATTTAAAACAGGAACGAAAAGGAAATAATAGCTTCTCACTCCCAATAAGAAACAATCAAGTGTAAAAAACATAATGCTGGGGGATCTTTGGGAGGTAACAGGAAGTAAAATGTTGCCATGGAGTCAGTTAGTTAGCTCTGTGTCATTAAACGTATGCCAAATTAATTCTCATGCAAGAAAAAAAGAGATATACAAATATGCGTATTGTGTCTGTGTGTGATTTATGCCAAAGAAAGTACGCTTTTTTTATACAAATTGTGGTAATTGGGCGCCTACTTTGTTGATATATGAGCAAAATGACGTGCCCATACAATAACAGCGTCTATTTCAGAATACTTTCTTTTCTCTCTTGCACATCCTTACCAGGACACTGGGGGCAGCAGTCTCCAGGCAGCACATTTGGGTTGGAGCATGGCAGCAGTGGACACCTCTTCATCAGACACTGGACATTCCCATTCTACAAGAAACACGACACAGATTGAAAAAAAAAAAAAAAAACCTGCTTCAAGAAGACCACAGGTGATCAACACAGCAGGGTTAGTCATGCTGTGACGCTCATTATTCTTACTATGCAGCTGCATGTCCTGCATGCGTCAGTAGGATGGGGAAACTCCTGTCCATTGGGATACTCTTTCCCAGCATAGCTGCAGCCTGATATCGAGGAATGTTGTGAACATTTTAATTAGTTAGATTAATTTATATTATTTATAGAAAATGTATGTTTCCTCACCATTGCAGTTGTTTTGACAGCATGATCCGTGTAGAGGCGCGTTACAGTGAGGATGAGGGCATTGGGCTTGGTGGCAGTCAATCTGGCCGCTCACACACTTACACTCCTCACACACACTCACAGGGTTGGCAAAAGCTTCTCCATCCACAAATATGCGGTTTTCAAAGGAGCAGTCTGTGAGAGATGCAAACACATAGACACTATAGTGAGCTGACTGAAAATAAAGTAAAATACAATTCAAACACCTACAACTTCATTCACGACCATATCTAGTTCTGAGTTTGGGTACCTGGACATTTTGGGCAGCACTCTCCAGGTGGTGTGTATGAGTTAGAACAGTTGAGTGCGGGACAAGGTCTTCTCTCACACTCTACGCTGCCATGCTGAGGAGAAGGGAGGGCTGTATCAGCATGTTTGAAGGCAAACAAATGTGTTGTGTGTGTTTGAGAATGGAGATGTGCTCACCTGACATGTGCAGATGTGGCAAGGGTGGTCAGGAGTCGTAAACCTTTGACCATTGCTATAGATACGATGGTTGTAGGTGCAGCTTTCACACAATGCACAACATGAGCCTGGGGAAAGGAGAGTGTACTGACGTTACACTGTCACCTGTATATAAACAAAGCTCAGACACACAGTCTTACCAGTGGTCTTGCTGGGATGTAGGCAAGCGGTCGGAGGGCACTGTGTGTGTGTACACATCGTCTCTCCGTTCACACAGGTGCAGCTGGAGCAGGGACCCTCAGGGTGCCAATTGGAGCCTTCCTCATATTCTACCCCCTCCAACACACACGCTACAATGAAAAAGAGGAGTCATATATTAATTGTTGAGTTGCGTGCGTGTGTGTGTGTGTGTGTGTTTGTGAATGCATTATAACCTTTGCAGATTGGACAGCAGCGTTGTGGATCTATAATGGGGTTGGAGCACTGGACAGGAGGGCACTTCTCGTCACGGCAACTTACATTCCCACCCTAAAACAGATACAAAAGTATGAAAACGTTGTGATAGTGTGTTACGGTTTAAAAGATCATACAGAACAATAATAGCTATTATGGGCATGCTCGATAAGGTAACTAGAGTTTTATCAAAGGTTTTGAACGGTATAAACGAACATGGTTCAATACAAAATTCCTCAAGTTTAACCCTGTTTTTCTTGAATATACTGACTGGACTTGCCTTACACCGGCACTGCAGGCAGGGTCCACTTCCAGCAGGGATAAACACTTTTCCTTCAGCATACACCCTCCTGTCATACTCACATTCTGTGGGAACAAATAAAAGAAACTTGTAATATGTTTGAACAGTAACATTAGAATTGGAGGATGGCATGCAATATGCGAAACAAACTTGACAAAGACATGAGGAAATGGCAAATGTACAGATGCAGTCTACTGACCATTGCATGTGGGACAACACTCTCCTTTGCGTTTAGCTGGATGACTGCAGTGTGGCGTAGGACATGATGAATCCATGCGCTCACAAGACACTTCTCCTGCCTAACAGGTAGACACGAGAGATATAGATAGTCAGATACAGATATAGATATATGGGTTATTGCAGATAACCCATATATATATATATATATATATATATATAATCTTTTTTTTTCAAAAAAGGAAACAGCTTCATTTTCATATTTAATTCCATTTGCCTTTACTCCTGTAATGTTGACAGGTTTTCTTTGAACCCCTGGGTCTTGAATACTTGCCAACACATCATCCAGTCAAATGAACATAAAGAATAAAACAACGTGGCCAGACTGAACTTACAGAGCAGCGGCAGTGGAGGCAGGGGTCGCTCCTGGAGGGGAACTTCTGTCCATCCACATACACCTTGGATTCATATTCACACTGCTCACACCTACAGGTCACACACACCGTAAACATTTCAAACTTTTGGAAATGTTTCAGTTGTCTGGAAAAGTAGGAGTTGAATGAGGTGGATTGAGGCAGGCTGGGAAGTGATATGGATGAGGTTAGACAGGTAGGTTACCGTGGGCAACAGTCTCCAGCACGATGCACAGGGTTTCGACAAGTTAAGGCAGGACAGGAAAGGGCTGAACAAGCCACATTTCCATTCTGGAGGAGAAAGATATAATAAAGATAAACTTGATTCATACACACAAAAATAGAAATAGTAATGATGAATGTGATGATAAATGCCATACCAAACATGTGCACTCTTGACAGTGGTCTCCAGTCGGGATCACAGCTCCGTTAGAGAAGTCATGACCGTTCACACCACAGCCTATAAGACATCCACAAACACACACTTTGTCTCTACAGTTTACTGAAGCCCTACACACACACACACACACACACACACACACACACACACACACACACACACACACACACACACACACACACACACAGCTCCAGTTAATTGAAGAAACCTACCTTGACAAACTGGACAGCAGGTATTGGGTGGGGGAGCAGCTGGGTTTTTGCATGGCGTGTTACACTGCTCCTTCTCGCAGCGGACGTGACCCTCCTGGTGAGAGAACAATATCAAAACAGATGAAGGTGATAAAGAAGATAAGAAGGTTAAATTGCCAATCAGTATCAAACCCACCAAACAGTAGCAGACATCACAAGGATTCCCCACCGGCCTCCACTCGGCTCTATGATCATACTGGACACCAGAATGGGTACAGCCTGCAAGCACATTTTTACATAGCTTTACTGGTGTTGAAATTAACTAAATAAATAAAAATGTCTCTTTCAACCGTTTTCATTAAGAACAATCTTATCTGTTGCATGGACTTATATCACCCCTCAAATCTGGAAGCAAATGTGCACCCCCTGCTGTCTGGGAGGGGTCCTTTCTGGCCATTCTTAAACTATCAATGTATTGTATTAATACAATATCAGAGTAACAATGATTTTGTGGTGCCATACCAACTATAACTGCTTTTATAGTAGTCTGCCAAAGGACTTGTTAAGATCTTGCGAACCAAATCTTGGGGATATTTTCTTAAAACCTTTGTGAGACAGTTAGACAAATTACATTTTGGAAAGAACCTGATAAACTGTGACGGCAGTTCAGAGTTTGGATGTATTCCAAAATGAATTTATACAAAGAAGGATCTATGCTTTTGGGCATTTAAAACAAAAAAAGTTAGGTTCTTCATAAATGTGTTTCATGTAGTGAACTGAGGCTGAAGTTTTGCTTTAGATTTTTTTCTCTAATAAAGATTGCTGAGGACAGATTTATGTTTTTGCTCTGTCCTTACCTCTGCATCGCTGGCAGCAGTCTCCAGGTACAGTCTCCTTTTGTGTGCAGTCCAGTGAAGGGCAGGGTTGATGATAGCATTCCCTGTTACCCTCCTAGTTACATAAAAAAAGAGGTGAGAGAAAATGATGAACAGGGAACACCAGAGCAATTGGTTAGGCTTGAATATGTCTTTATTAGTGTAGGTGAATGTTAAAACAAAGATACTCACCTTACATGTGCATGTCTGACAGACATCTTTACTGTGGGACACATTATGAACTGTACCATCCAGCTCACACCCTGAAAGTGAGACAGAAGTTTAGGTGCATAAACATTTCCGAGCTTGTGGGTCTGTCGGAAATATCCCCGGAGATAAAGAGTGTATCCTGGTAGTTTAAGTAAGAAAGGAGGAATGTGGAAGTAAGTTTGAGCATTGGTTGTCGCTCTTTGTCTATCTATGCAGATTTCTTTCACCTTATATATGTGCTTGCTCTAACACATAATATATTTTATGGGCCGCAACTATAACCACAAGTGCCCACAGCCATCTAGGCGCTAAAGACCTAAAGCTAGTCTATTAACACTGGAAGAGATTTACTGTAGGAGTAATAGATCACTGCAACAACTTCCCCCATTCTTTGACTGTTTATGTTATTTTGAAGAAAAAGAACGTTGTTTACTGTAAAGCACATACTAAACACTGTGAAGAGCAAAGTCGCTCAATTTGTTCCATCAAAGGCTTTCAGAGAGCTCATGAAATATTTATTTTGCCTAGCTTGGACATTTCAGCAGATAATTATTTTAATGACAACCCTCCAAAGGACAGAGACAATGTGTTTGTGTGTGAGAGAGGGCAATAATCACAGAGTGTGAGAGAGGCTAGTGAGGCTGCCTACTGTGCCAGCAGCCAACAAGCATTTCCTCTAGCAAGCCAAGCATGCATGAGATCAAAGTGTGTGTGTGTGTGTGTGTGTGTGTGTGTGTGTGAGTGTGTGTGTGGGATTCTGAGAGTGTGTATCAACTGGGTGCCATTGGAGTCTTCTGGCCAACATGCAGAAACAATTAAGGGCAGGATGGAAACAGGCGGAGACAGTGATAGAGCGAGTAGTCAAGAGGGGTGAGAGAAGGGACAGTGGATTGTTTGGGCACATGTGTATTACATAGACGGTTAAAATGTGAACAATAAACAGGACAGAACACAGTTTATATAACTCTGTGGGAGTGGACTAAGGGAGAAAGAGACAAAGAGAGACAGAGAATAGTAGAGTCCTTAGTGAGGCCAGTCCAAATTCAACTGAAGTCCCACATGTTTGTTTCCAGGAAGGAAGTTGAGTACAACTGTATTACCAAACAAAGGCAACATACTCTAAAACTTAAAGTATGCATTGGTAGTAATATAAAACAAATATATACATTGGCTAAAACATGCTACAACTACCAGATTGAGGCTTTTGACCTGCATTAACAGATTTTTGGACAGTTGAGGGCAGTGCAACAAGCTGGAAACACAAGTGTCAAATGGTCCCCTTATGAAGAAGATATGGTCAGCATCTTAGAAGACAGTTGCATTTTTAGACATCCAGCAGTTACAAGTCAAGTTTCTGGACACCCAAAGAAGGTTAGTCTCTTCTAGCTCTGTTTTTGGTCTCTACCAAACCCTGAGGGAAATATCTGGCTCTTTCGCAGCTAATTGCAGCACCATATCTGTCCACTGTCTGATAAAGGTTTGTTTAGCCAACAAATAGCTGCCTGCTGCAGTTTGATGATGAGAGCGGTCACTGAAAACTAGAACAGGACAGTTGTGGGTTGTAAAAACCAAAACAATCAGCTGACTAAACGTTGAAATACTCAATAAAGTTGAGGAGAACTGCAGCGCTGTGTGATAATTCTCAGTGGGTTCCTCACTAAAAGCAACTCCCTTCCCATTAGACGTATTTATGTGTTACATCCTAAAAATGAAAACATATTGATAAGCATGACTTTCGGTGGTATCTAGCTCAGCAGAAAGTCCACCTGTCAAATACATTCAGGGTTAAGGGAATTGTGTTTGTGCTGCTCACAGCATGAAAAAAATGATGCCTTACAAATAATTCAACATAATATCACTTTCCAAAAACAATGACCCTGATACTAGATAACCTACATACCATGCCTTGCTGTCAACAGGACACTTCTTTCAACAGAATTATTTATCAAATAACTCCAACCAACTCCTGACAATGTAGTCTATGGATCATGAAGACTAATGGAGACATTACTGATTCTTATCAAGTCATTATTATCAATTATCTCCATGGCTAGATATCACTAGAGGTAAGTAAGAAAATATAAATAAATATACAAAACACATACATACTATGTATATAGAGCAGATTAAGAAAACATTACAGAGATAAAGGGTCACCTTTTTTTTTTTTACCTGGACCCTATTTTCCCATGTTTTTGTTTCCAAGTGACTATAAGGGACAAAACATTTTTTAATTGGTCCAGTATTGAGCAAGTAATTTACATCCACTAACAGTGATTGTTTTTGCCACTTTCAGGCTCCGATTGTTAAGTGTCTGACAACATTATGAACAGAGAAATAAAATGTTTTTCCTACCTTACAGCTGGTTAGCAGCTGGCTGCTGCATCGTTATTCCTCTATAGTGGACCAATTTTACCTTTTTATGTCAGAATATAAAATTATTTGAAATCATATTTTGCTATTGTAACATTGGTATCAAAGTATTTGTCACATTTCATTCCAGTATCAGTCCTTTCAATAGTCATTCTTATCATGAAGTGCTTTCTGCTTCTCTGACCACACAGAGACAATGTAAATACAAACTAATGGTCCAATCTCTTCTCACTGCTGTAAAAAGTAGCCCACTATATTCTTCCATTTTTTGAGGAAATGATCCAGTGTTTACCAGCCATAGCATATTACATGGTTTCCAGTAGCTGGATCCCGCCACTCTGTGAAACAGGAAGCACAATTGCGCACATGGCAGACAGCCTCAGGGTACAAATGGCAACGAGCCTGATGGCAGAGATCAGGACAGCTAATGGGCGCAGAACCAAGGGGACAGCCGCTGAACCAGTGGAGCTTGAAACAAAACCTACAGTGTTTCAAAGGAACAGGCATCATTGGTTAGAATGCTAAAAAAAACAAGTGATAAAAGATTAAACTCAATATTCAAAATATGACTACTGTCTTGTAAAGCCAGGTGTTATGTATCAAGTTCTGTTTTCTTCATATTAGTTTCAAAGACTGAAATAAGCTTGGTATTTGGGTGCTAAAGCATTGGGGAGAGGTTTAGATGATTGTGTCTAACTCTAGAAACTTTGCAACTTGAGAACAACTGTGAACTTGCTGTTGTAAGTGTAAAATAAAGTATGGATCTGCATGGCCTTGTTTTTATCTCAAAGTTATTGAGAAGCAGATATTAGATGGAATGGAAATTGAAAATTGACCAATGGCAGCCTAGCAAATGTTGTGTGTGTCCAATCAGGTCAAATTGATGAGAGCTCATGCTGATGTCTAGGGTAAGGAAGGCACCTGCCATTACTCAACTGTGCAAAATACTTAAAATGATGTCTCCCAAGTAAATATCCACTGAGCCGTGTCATCCAACAATGAGCATCAAACAACAAATTGTGGGCTGGCTTTGCAAGACTATTGTCACCATTCTTATTGTAATGCTGATACCTATGATCTGGTGTGATTGGAAGCCCTATGTTGCTCCTATTTGGAGCAGCTGCTGCATTTTCTGGCTTATTTTGTCCAATCCATTCCTGCTCTAGTTGACCATTCAGAGCACTGGTTTTGTCCAGATTAAAAATCATCCAGTCCTGCATGGCCCAGTTCTGGGGCAGGGAGGAGACTGGAGCACAGGTACGGTTGATGCCGTTTAAAGCTTGGTCACTGGATGACATCAACTGTTGCTGCGTGTGGAAGTAGAACCGCAGGTAGTGTGGCCCATTGAAGAACCAGTTGCAGCTGTCCTTGTCATAACCATCTCTTCGAAAGCCAAATGCATCAAATCCACTGCGATCCAAACCAAATGGATCAAACCCATAGATACTGTAGCCATTGTCATTGAAGAGTTCGGACATCATCTTGTCTCGGTGTGTGTTATTATCACTCTCCTCCTTTTCATCTGTCTTGTCATCCTCTTTTTTCTTTTCATTCTCAAACATCCCATCCTTACGCATGCCAAACCAGGTGATATTAGAACGGTTGAACCCATAGCGGTTTAAACCAAATACGTCATATCCATCCCTATCAATGAAGTCCCGATTAAAGCCATCTTTGCCGTAGCCCCACCTGTCCCAACCGCTTCGGTCATAGCCATTACGATCATATCCATGTTGGTTAAAACCACTGCTCCCTATGACAAAACTGTTGTGGTGTGAATTGGGTTTGTCAAAGCTATGCATCGGATATTTCAGACTTCCTTGTGGGTATGTTTCTAATGATGTGATATTACAAGGTGCACCAATGGTTATGGGCACATACACAATACACATCTGCTTCTGGGAAGAAATCACATCATCGGGGGTAACATCAAAAGGCATCATCTTCACATGCCTCTGTGCAGTAGGGTAAAGGATGTCACTCTGATGATCATCTCTAGAAGTTTGTCTTTTTGATCCATGTTTATCTTGCCACTGTGCCCACAGCTTGTCCATAAATGCCATGTGTGAGATGTATAAAGGGTCGTAAGCAGCCAGAGGTGAAGCCATGTGACCCCCTACCCAAAGCCTAAAGAGGCCAGAAAAGGTCTGCAGAGACCGGGAGAACACTTGAAAGTCTGGCTGGTTTAAGGTCCTCTGCAGGGTCACTGCATCCGGCAGCCACATCTAAAGGGATTAATGGAAATTAGTTAGACAAACCCGGTACCAATAATAGAGCTCAAAATGTTGCAATGTATAGAAAGTACAGTGAGGTGGGCTGTCAAATGAATAAACGCTGTTTGACAAACCAAGGAGTTGAAACGCCGTCTGAGACAAGGGGACCAGTGGAAACGGGAAGTCAAGCCCTGGAAAGGATGATGTGGGACGCAGCCGGAGCCGGGCTCACCATCTCCTCCAAACAATCCAGCCTGCCACGCAGCTGAGAACTTCATTGAGCCAGAGTCCACTGTCCACTCAAAATATGGAAGTGCCAGTTTGCATGATGACATTGACTGCAGCTCACGCTCCACTAGTCGCAGGAAGTAGCGGTGCCAGGGGAGAAAGAAGGCATAATCACCGGCCAGAGGGGAGAACTCAGCTCTCAGTAGCGCAAAGCCCTTCCACAAAGCTAAATCCACATGCAAACACACAAACACAGACACAAGTAAAACACATAATAATGATAAAAAGGTATACTTTAAATTTTTAAAAGCTGAGGAAAATTTCCATTTTTACCTGGCCTGGCGTAGACTTTTCTGATAGCCCGTTGGTACAACCTCCTCTCTGTCAGTGTGAGGTCTCTGATCTCTTTACGTTGGATCAGGTGCTTGCACACACAGTCAACTCTGCCACTATGTGTGCACGTGCACTCTTCACAGCCTTGCCTTAACCGTTCCCCGTATCTCCACAGCTTTTGTTGAAAGAAGCAACCACAACCTCCAGAACATCTCACATCGGAGCACTTCACTCCGGGAGAGAAGCTCATTACTTGTACTTCTCCAGCTTGGTTCCTCACCAAAGCTTGGCACTGTGTTTGAGTGAGGTAATCACTGGTATAAATGAAATCCAGGTCCTCGCGGCAGTCTACACTTTTATGTTCTTTTTTAAGATCTTCAAGCTCAATATGGTTGAAGTCTATATTGTCGTATTGCATTTCATTCTCCAAATTACCCAGGTCGGATCCACAGAGAGTCCTATTCACAGAAGAGATGTTGTATCCATGTTGACTGTGATTCTGGTGGCCTGTGGGAAGATCCTGCCTTGATTTGCGAAGGCAGCAGGCACCCAACGTGCACTGGTCCATACAGGCATTAAAGGAAGAGAAGTTGTTGCTGCTATGTCCAGTGCAGTAGAGGAAGTCCTCACAGAGGCCTGAGGTAGGATTAAAGGCCCAGCGGCGTTGAAATGGCTGCATCCCTTCACACTTGTTCTCTGGTTTGGGTACCCAACATGCCTAGAAGTTGGGAGGGGGGACACAGGGCCTCATACCCAGCCTTAAACCCCACTGCAATGACTTAGCCAGAATGGACAAAAGTATAGCCTGCTATTGGGCTCACCCATTGCAGCTGGGCAAGCAATGTCCTACAGCTAAACTATTAACATAACAGACAATAACAAGAGTCATCTAAAACCTAGATCAGAATAATTTGACATTTGGAGAAACACAGTCATTTACTTTTCTTGCAGAGTCAGATGAGAAGGTTGATACCACTCTCACATCGGCCCATTAAACATACAGCCACAGCCAGGAGATGTTGAACTTAGCTTAGCACTTACACTGGAAACAGCTAGCTTATTTCAGCGAAGAAGTAAACAAAAAAGTCTGCCTTTTAGCAACTATGATATTTGTATTGATCTTCTTATCTAATTTGCAAAATAAATTGTATTTCCCAAAATGTACTACCTCACTATAAGTCAACTGTGGTGTCAAATGTTGCAGGTAAGTAGGCTAAAACTAAAACTATAAGCTAAAGCTAAAACTATAAGAAAACTAAAGTAACACAACACTTAACAGAAGAGGTGTTCAAACCTTCATTTTCATTAGTGATTATGACCCACCTCAAACTTTTCAAAAGTTCTGGAGACCTGCCGGGTAACCAAACATACAATAAGCAAATCTTCCAAGCTAAAACAATGAAACACCTACTGTAGACAAAGCTGGGAAAAGCACACATGCCCGACATTACAAGAAGCCTCTGTGATACTGCACTTAGGCACAGAAGGTCTTTGAGCTGAATGCATTTAATACCGTCAGCATGCTAACATGCTCACAATGACAATGCTAACATGTTTATGTTTTGCTGTGAGGCTTACCATTTTACCATCTCAGTATAACATGTTAGCATGCTGACATTGTCTGAATCGCACTAAACACAAAATACAGCTGAAGCAGATTTCCATTCAATAGGACTAGTTGGAACATCACCAAAGTGGACTGACATTGCCGCTAGCATGGCTAAAAATGGCTGTATCTAATAGATACATTTTCACAAGAAGGATGAAAAGGTTCAACACAGACATTTAGTTGTTTTGTAACACATTATGAATCTACCCCACTAATCTTGGTACAAAAATACCTGTCTCAGCTGTCTCTGACACACTGGTCCCTTGGTGTTGGGGGGACAGGAGCAGCGAAACCCAGCAGGGTCAGAGGTCAAGACGAAACATACGCCTCCATTTTGACAGGGGTTAGAAAGACATGGGTCTGGGAAAGGGATGCCCATCTGCAAACTAGCTACTTAACACCAGTTGAATGTGTGTTAGTGTTAGGTTTTTGAAATCATAGTTAGATTTGATTTGATGTTTTTGTAAATGTGAGACATGAGTGACCAAATGAGGGAGGGAAAGAGGAGCAATAGAGAACTGACAGAAGCTGAATAAATGTTACCTTTAATATTAGCTTGGCATGTGACCTTTCCAGATGTGCACGCACACACAGTGGTGAGGTCAATCTGCCAGCGTCTGCCATCCTCCACTTCATGCCCCTCCCACACACAATGCCGCCTCACACACTCACATCCCTCCAGGTACTGTACGCGTGACTGTAGGTCTGCGTTCTACGGAAAAACAAAAACTTCATGTCATGTCCCTTTATATCACTTGACATACTTGTTCTTTCATTGAAAGTCATACAAAATAAGTGCAATACATACCTGAGCTTTGACTGTGTCCAGCATATGAGCCAGCTCCTCCAGCCTCTTCTCCAGCTTCTTCAGCCTGTCATCTTTCTGTGCCTGTGGAACAGACTTCACTCCTTGAGGAGATCCCGGGGGCCCCAGCACCACACCTCTCTGCAGCTGGTCACTCTGGACACCCTGGAGATAATGGTTGGTTTGGTCTGTTGGCCTGCTGCTTGTTTGATGTTTACTGGAGGATGCATCCTGCTGGAACAATCGACTGCTGTCAGTCCGAGAATCTGAGCTATCGGCGTTTCTGAACTGAAACGAAGACAGAGCATCTGGAAGGAGAAAGCAGCAAAAGTTGGGAGAAGAGATTCCTGGATAATTCTTGCATTAATGAAAGAAAAAATGTTGAGCTTAAACAAACATCCTGGGAAAATGCTGTCAAAATGAAGACCCACACTGAGGAATAGTAAACAAACATTTTGGGGGACTAAAAAAAATAATTGAGGAGGGCTCCATAGTGAGCTTTGAAATGTTTATCTTGAAAGGCATGCTTGTGGGGTCTCTTCTGCAATCTTCTTTTATATCTATCCTTGTTCTGTGTTCAAAGAAAAGTATTTGCATTCAGTTTTGTTGTTAAAAAAAAATCTTTCTTTACCTGTAACATTGTCACAGAGCCACGGCCTTCTTAGGTATGCTTTCATTGAAATCTCAGCTGTCTTCAAATATCCCTGCATTCATACAGAAACACACACATGCTAAATGTTACTCTGTATACATAATTCACATAGAATGGAGGCAGAAACTAAGGAATGTAATGGTTACGAAGAATTATTGTATACATTTTGAATATACAGTACTGCAGTTCCAATTTGCTGTAATGTCGCTGTTTTTGTTTCATCCTTTTGTGATAATGTTGAACTGCAAATGGGCTCAATTATCTCATAAAAGAGTTCTGTAAATAGTATGTAAATCAGTGAAGGTGATTCGATTATGTACAGGTATGCAGTATGTGCAAGAAACTCACACTAAATTTGCTGTCTTTCTTGCCTGCTGTGCTGGCAAGTGTGACCACAGCATCTTGAGGCAGTTCCAGATTGATTCTCTCGTCACTTTTTATCGGTACAACAACAGCTTCTTGACAGTCTACAAAGAATGCCAGTCTATCAGTCTCCAGGCTCACAGCCAACTGTACCCACTCCTCCCCGGCGAAGGGGTTTCTCCTTGGGAAGTGAAAGCTGGCATGACCCTGAGCTTCTCCTCCAGTCTGGTAGTCCAAACGCAGAGAAGAGTTGTGGGTGGAGGAGATGATTTGGAGAATGGGAGAGGATGCAGAGGAGATAGAAAAAAGAGTGGCACTGGAACCCGATGCCTGATGCCCCACCAAATGCACCCCCATACTACCCTGAAGGCTGGAGTACAAAAAGTGGGAATATTCACGAGGAAGAGTTAGGTACGGTGCTCTGGGACGTATTTTGTACATCACACTGCCAGGACTTTGGAGTCTGGCCACACCGCTTATGTGGTGGGACATGTTGAGGGCTGCCAGAAGGTCGATCACTAAGAGAGAGAGAAAACAGACTTGTGACAAATACTCACTGCTAAAAGCTTAAGTTAATACGTTTGCTTTGGTTAATGGGAAAAATGTATAGTTTCCCCAAGTGGTGGAAAGTGGCTAAGTGCATGTACACAAAGTAAGTATGTAATACAATTACTTGCAATTGAGTATTACAATAGCTATAGGCCTAGCTTGTTTGTAAATACATATTTTGCATGAAAACATAGTATCTGCTAATATAATTTGATGCATGGTTCATTATTTATCTACCCAACATTATGTAAAGTAGTTGAGATGATCTACACCAGCACAACAGCTGGTAATAGTAATCATTGGTAATCATTGGTAATAACTGAATATGATAATATATGGTATGTAAGACTGTACTGCAAAAACAAGTACTTACTTTTGACACTTAAGAATATGTTACATGAAGCACTTTAGTTTTCCTTAAGAATACGTTCAGTTTGCAGTATTTCTACTTTTACCAAAATAAAAAAAATCCATATCAAAATAAAAATAAAATAAAAAAAACTATAACTATGCAAAATAATAAAACATTAACTAGTGACCCAAGCATGCTTTTGTACTCACCACTCTCATGATTTGGACTGGAGTGCCCCTGCACAGACACAAAGATACAGAGCAAATGTATCTCCAGCAGCAGGAGCGTCCTCAGTTTGCCGCTCTCCATTCTCCAGACGCAACCAGAATTTAAAGCCTGGATTAATCTTCAAACAATGTATGCAGAAGGCATGGTATCCATCGTCTCTTTAACCTTAATCTGGTGACATGGACCTTGGACTCTAGGTTAAAGATTTCCCTGTTTTCACTGCGAGCAGATCTTTTCCAAAGAGCACACAGGGGAAACATGAAACATCTGGATGCAGGCAGGGCGTCACTTCTCTGCAGTCACACAATTACATTCCCCCCTGGGGCCATATCTACAACGTACTTTCACTCCATGATCACAAAGGCATAGAGTTTGATGAATATTACTATCCTTGCTCAAGATGCTTGTTTTTGTTAAAAACAAGAGAGAGGGAAAAAGACAGACATGCAGAAAAGTACAGGTGAGCAGTGCGCATGAGGTCACCGGTTCTTGTCTGTCTTGTTCAGTTTCCAGTCCCAGAAGGATAGCTGTGGGTGAAGTCCTTTCTTCCCTTGTTTTCCCTCATTTTGTCAGGCAAAAAAAAAAAAAAAAACACCCTCTCCACCCAACACTGCTCAGTGGTGTTGATTCCCAAAGACCCCCGTTTTGGTAATCAGCTAAAACCTGGTCTGGAGCCTGGAGGGGATCCACGCTGAAGCCGCCAAAAATGTATGTGTGTGTGTGTGTGTGTGTGTGTGTGTGTGTGTGTGTGTGTGTGTGTGTGTGTGTGTGTGTGTGTGTGTGTGTGTGCACAGACAGAGGGAGAGAGAGAGAGAGAGAGAGAGAGAGAGAGAGAGAGAGAGAGAGAGAGAGAGAGGGGCGGGAGTAAACACAAGTAGTCATGTTTCACTGCTTTGGAAACGGTCCCAGTGTGCATCCCACTGATCTCAATCCCCCCACCTCTGTCTCCACAACGCTTGGCTTTCCATTCATGTTGTTGTCTCTTCTCTGCTGGGTTTATTATTTCAGAGCCTTTCTTTGAGTGCACCCTCATAAGCAATAGCTCTGAGACGACACAGACACTGCCACTCAAAAGGACAGACATATGCCCCTCTGTCTTGTTGAAGTGTTCTTGGTGTGACGATGACACCCAGGTGTTTCATAATGGATTCAGCAGACTGGAGAGTCTCATCATTCCAGATTGTTTACTAGATTGAGAGTATATCTATTGCAGGAGATCGAGGCTTCAAGAAGACACTACTTTGAACTCATGATTTTAAGTGAGATCCCACCGTCTGTCCACATACTAAACAAACCTCGTCACCTCCGTGACTAAGGCCAGCTACTCTGTAATAATCACAATTTAAAGGCTTGCTCTATTCGCATCTGTGTTTTTTTCCACATACACAAAATTCTTCCGGATGCCATGACTCTTTCAGGCCGAGAGGGCTGATTAGAGACAGTGATAAAGCAGTAAAAGCTTAAGAATGCAACATTATTTTGTTAAAGGAGCAATAAACAATATTCTGACAACTAATAGAGCAGCGAAAGACAATACGCTATGTCAAGATAATGTGGAGTAATGTTATCTAAGCTTCTCCTTGCTTTGTTTACAAAGCCGGGCTGGGTGCATGCTTTTGTAATGTTGGTGTGTGTGAGCGTGCCCCACTGGCTAGCTCTGATCTGCTCTCATACGGCGGTTACAGCTGATAACGCTGTCCCGACTGACAGCGTCGTTGCAAAAGTGTAGCACCCACCCTCAGGTACCCCTCAGGTAAACACTGTGAGATCTTTCAGCACTGTTGTAGTGCCACAGGCTAAGGCGTCGCCACGTTGAGAGCTGTAGGGAGGCAATCAAAATGCTCCCAATCTTATATTATGAACCTTTATTCAATAAAAAAAAAAATGCTTCTCAGAAGAGCTCTTACAGGACCAAAATGTTTTCCTCACAGCAACTTTGTCTTCCTTTTGTGTGGAATAATTAGGTCAGTGTTACACCCAGACTATATGTTGGGTCAATGTGCAGGACAAATTGTGCAACTTAGAAAAAGACAAATAAGTCTACACCCATGCATCTGTGGATACTGCACATAGCTATTTTCTTTTAGCTAGATACTAAACTAACATGCTTATAATGACATAATGTTTACCATGTTCAGTCTGCATCTTATTTAGCGTGTTAGCATCCGGACATATAGTAATTAACATGATACACAGAGCCACGGCTGATGAGAATGTCATACGTTTTGGAGGTATTTAGTCATACATCAAACGATTGAAAACCTGATTGACCTGATTATGGCGGTAGATGAAATTACTATTCATCCTAAGTGGGAAATGAGTGTATGAACACAATTTCATGTCAA
Organism: Myoxocephalus aenaeus; assembly: GCA_038501785.1. Lineage (NCBI taxonomy): Eukaryota > Metazoa > Chordata > Actinopteri > Perciformes > Cottidae > Myoxocephalus > Myoxocephalus aenaeus. The sequence goes on along the minus strand of JBAMJR010000350.1, from coordinate 10,838,704 downwards.
TCTATTTAACAGTTATTGAGACATTTCACTCAATTGCCATTTCAGGTAACATCATTACAAGAAAAAGCAAAACACACATTCTGGAAACAGATGTTCAGGTGATGAAGTTGTCAAAGCCAGCTATTATCTATCATCCACGCCCCACAATCCTTTTAGCACATCTCTGCTGACATCCAGTGGCCATGCCCAATCACAGCAGTATAATAGAAACTGTTCACATAATGTTAATCCACTCAGATATTGTAAATGTACGATTATTATGTCAACAAATTGTGTGTAGAAATAAACTGCAGGGCTTGTCTCGTCCACTCTAAATACTGCGTGAAATACCAGCTTCAGGCCAAGAAATATGATCTGAGAAGTGCTTGTCCTCTGCACTCTCTGACAGTGACTGTGCAGTGTTCAACCTTTCCCTGAGGCAAACTTTACACTTCTGCTCCCCCTCCTTTTCTCTGACAATGAAAACCACCCACATGCCTGCACAAACCAAAACATTTCTAGTGGAGCCAGACAATATCTTTCATCGCAGGATCCCTAAAGATATGTGCAAACGCACTCCTTTAAGTGTGTGTGTGTGTGTGTGTGTGTGTGTGTGTGTGTGTGTGTGTGTGTGTGTGTGTGTGTGTGTGTGTGTGGTGTGTGTGTGTGTCTACGCATGCTGTGACAAAGGATGTGGGTTAATCTTCAGAAGGTGAACAGCCGATGTTTGATAGCTAATCCCTTGTCAGGCCACATTAGTTGTCACATGTCGGCGATGCTAATTGAACAAATCCAACAGGCGCAGGCTGCGTAAACAAATTACAAACTCATACTCTTTAGCAAGATCAAACCTATTCAATAAAATGTACATAAACATGTATATTTGAAGTATGATAAACATGCCAAGAAAATGACAAGTCCTGTTATGCTCTGTAATAAAGCCACTGCAGCTTAAACTAGATCTTACTGGACATGTGACTGTTCAACTTTGATTGCATGATAAACTGTTTATGAAGGTCAATTGTCTTTGTCCCAGATAAATCCTTTAAATTCACTTGTGACCCCAGTCTCTGACCGCACCATCAGGTTCTTGCTATCTTTAATCTGATTGGCTCAGTCTTTGTCCCTGACCAGGTAAGCCCCGCCCTCGGGCTTTAGCCTCTGAGCTGACGTTGATCCAAGGTTACACACCATAAGGTGCTGTCTGCTTTTTAGTTTATGTGTGGCTGGTGTTATCTATTGTTGTGTCTACATTATTTATTCCGAAAAGCCTCAGTCTGTCTATATTGAGTCGTGTTTAGTGGCTTTTCAGGGCTTTGAGAATCAGAGATGTTGCTTCCATCACAAGTCAAGAGGATATGGAGACTGACAGAAACGCTGCAGAGGATTTGACAACAACAGGTCAGTCCACTGAACAGCATAGGCAATCTGTGTTCATATCCATGACACCTCAGCTGAGTGTTCATTTACTACGCATTTGAAGCAGAGTTGTTTCAATAGGATGTGACCCCTGATCCTGAAAAGCCCACTCACCCCTCCCACCCCCATTCAAACACTGACACAAACACGACAGTGCAGCCAGGGACTCACAAGAGTATAACAGACATTTAGTCCCACACCTTAATTCCCTTATTCTAGAAGTTGAATATTGTGGTGAAGAAATATGGCCAAGTTTCCAAGCAGTTGTCTGTACGGCAGATATACTGCCGTACAGACAAGGACTCAACATTACTCTTCTCTGTGCTTGTAGAAAATGCAACCCCAGAAATCCACAAATGCCGGAAGAATATAAATCTGAGTCTCGACTCTAAAGTGTTGTTAGGTCGGAGAAACATGTAGAGAAGGAGAATAGTGGGCCACTATTCAGCTGGTTTGCTCTCTCAGGCAAGTTTAAACCCACTTTAAGGGGATTTGAGGAAATTACACAGAGCAAGTGTGTGTGCTTTTGTTTGTACATTAAGAGAAGGTCTCAAGCTAATGATGCTTCTTAGGACGTGTTGTCATCACGACACAGAATAAAGCTATAGGTCCAGCCCACTCATTCTTACCATACAAGGGGAAAGGATGACCGTGTTTAACTAATCATGGTTGCTATTTTTCCCTCTTCCCTCAGGAGGAACTGGTCCCTGAGGCCTTACTGAGCCCAATGATGGCCCTCATTGAACTGAAATGGAGTTTATTTCAGGCCAAGGCTCTAGTCTGCTCACTGCTGGTCCACCTGTGTCTGCACACAGCCACGGGTACTGCCACGTCATGTCTGTTCGTATAGGAGTTCGGTTCTTGACCAGAATGAATGGGTTTCTTACACTCTGCATATGTGCTTGCATTGACACAGGAATGTCGGGGTGGGGTGGATGTTTGGATGGTCAGGATGTATTCACAACGATCAGAGAAAACAGCCATTCGGGAGAAGTTGTTGCTGAACTCGTGGCTGAAACCACAATGGAGGGGGTTCACTGGAGCCTGGATGGAAAAGATGCTGATTGGTTCTTCTTGGATGAAAGAAGCATCCGGCTGAACACATCAGCTGACAAGGTCCTTGACCGAGAGGTAACTGAGTCGGGATATGCCCTCTGAAACCCTGATCTGAGTGTTGGAACTTTCTTATAATAAGGAAGTCAACACATACAATGCTTATATAAAGATTACAAATTGTATGTGTGCAATTCTATTTAGCTATTTCGAGTCTGAAGAAATGCTTGTAATACTGTGGGACCGCAATGAGGAACTTGTATCTAAATTTACAGCAAACTGTCAGAGATTGAACCTTACAGCCGTGTCCTTGGACCAAACACAATCTCTTACCGTCATCCTCTTCCCAGCCAGCTGACTTACATCATGGCAGCTGCTAAGAGGTCAACCAGATTAGCAATCTCTCTCTCTCTCTGTCTCTATATCCTTAAAAAGGAAATATTTCAGGACTTAAAACTATTTAATACAGCTAAAATGTTTCAACATTTAATCCTCATCAAGTATTCTTGGCATGTGATCAAGATGGTCCATAACATTCATAATATTAAACACAGTCTGTTTAAGAGCATCAATTCCTCCCTCTAGAACTGTTGTGATAAAATATTGGGATGTGCATTTCTTAACAATAAGGATTATATGAGGTGTGTATGCTATTATTTCATAAATGTTTGCTGTACATGCTAAGGTACACAACCAATACAAAAGGCTTTGAAGCCTGGGTTTAGTTTATGGAATTGAGTATTAGAGTTTTCCTGTGTCAATGTCTTGGCGTCACAAAGTTACCCTTTGGTTATCAAAATGTAGTATTTGTGTTAAAATATTTTAATATATTGAATTAGGGATGATCCAGACTGTCGAGAATTTACATAATCGTTCCTGATTGGTCAAGTCTTTCCTTTTGTAGACTTATCGTCAAATCATGTGGGTTATTTTCACTCATTGATCCATCCCCCTGTTAAAGCTGTATGTATCTCCAAAAAAAAACAGTAAAAACAACAACATTACTTGCCGAGATAAATGTTACTATCGCTTAGCTGATGTTTTAAATGGACGGTGCAGTTTGTTGTGTGTAGGGGGTTTGCATGTGTGTGTGTTGCGTAGTTGCAGCTCTGTTTGTAGCACTGACACGGAGCGGAGATCGGTAGACAGAGAGACATGATTTCTTTCCTGCTTGCTTTTCCTGGTTGTAAATAGAACTTTCGGCCCTAATTCCATTTTCCAAATTGTAGCAATCTAAATTGTAGCAATCCAAAGTGAAGTGAACATTTCGAGCCTCCCCACCTGATTTTAGAGAATTGTTCACAAATGCAAAATATATCTAGCGCTCTGATAGGTAAACGTTCTCATGGGAGTGCTTTGATTAATACATACTTTGATTTTGAAATAGCTATCTTGTTATTTATGAATGATAAATTATCCTTTATTTTGTTACCATATTTTCCACATTTACCACTTATTCTCACTGAGACCATTCGACTGTGAGATTGCCAGTCAAATCAGTCGAATAGTTGACTATTCGGGGTCACCCCTATTGAATAAATAATTTATTTGTTTCCTCACATCCGTTGTTGTCTCTCTGCCAGGCTCAGGGTCCTGTTCTAATGGCTGAGTTATCATGTTATGAGGACGACGCACTTCAGGTACACTTTATCAACCTTCATCTTACCTATAACTCTTCATCCCACATTCAAACCTCTAGTCACACATCGTAATTCACTTGAAATATAACTGATGTTGATTATTGTGGTGAATAATTATTATGGCCAAGATCCACGCAGTTGTCTCTACAGCAGATATACTGCTAGAAGGAGTCAACGTTACTCTTCTCTGTGCTTGTAGAAAATGCAACCACGAGAAAGCCACAAATACAGGAAGAATATAAATCTTAGTGTTGACTCTAAGTGTTGTTAGGTCAGAGAAACGCATAGAGAAAAAAGGATAGTGGACTACTATTCAGCTTGTTTGCTCTTTCAGCCAAGCGTAGACCCACTTTAAGGGGATTTGAGGCAATTACACACAGCAAACCTCTATGTGTCTTTTTTTTTTGCTGGTGTAGAGTGTCTACAGGATCATGGTGGAGATTCTCAATGAGAATGATAATTCGCCTGTGTTTCCAGAAGACATGGTCCATTCTCTTACCATCAGTGAGGTGAGACACTCTCACAAATAAAGAACACAAATCTGTGCATGCATACACAACACATAGACACAAACCTAAAGTGCTAAAGTGTTTATCTGCCTGCCTGTCTACCTGTGTGTTTTCCAGCTGACTCCAGTGAACACTGTGGTGTTTACTGTTCAGGCCACAGATGCAGATAATGACAAGATCATTTACTCCCTTGACCCGGCATCAGTAAGTTCTACTCCACACACTCGTAAAAAAAAAAAAGAAATAGCAAAACGAACCATTGTTAATGTGTTTGTGTGTGTTCTTCAGCCGGATGCAGAGTACTTCAAGGTCGATCTCCCCAACAGTGGAGAGGTGATCCTGTCCAAGCCTCTAGACTATGAGACCAAAACCCTGCTTACTGTCACCATCCATGCCTCTGTAAGATGTGTACATTTCATTTTTAACTGTTTTAATATAAATGTATCCACACATACATCTAAATTAAAGCCGTCTCTATGTTTCTATCACCCAAGATTTGATTCCATGATAGAGAAGATGAACCATATTTAATTTCTTTCTCTTTCAAACTTTCATGACCAGAGTAATGCCCTACTAAAGAAAGCTTAACTTGTCGTTATCTCAGGAAATGAGCACTGCTGAGCACTTCAATACCAGCACCAACATCACCATCAACATCCTGGATGGAGATGACCAGTACCCACAGTTCATGCCCTGCCAGCTGCTTTTCCAGGATAAGACCAGTCGCATCTGCACCAGCCCTGTGTACACAGTCAATGTCACAGAGGGGGAAGAGGTCAGATGCTAACCCCCCTCAATGACACCACACACACATAACCTGTGCTATACAAGAATGTCCATTTATGATGTTTATATAATATACACTGGATTTACCTTGCTAAACTTAACATTGCAAAACGTGGTTGTGTTTTGGATATTAATAACCAAGGTTTAGGACCAACACATGTGTGTCATGTTGCAGGAGGTTGTGTTGGACTTCGCTCCTGGTCCCATTCATGCAGTGGATGGAGACAGAGGACTTAGCTCTCCACTTAGCTATGCCATTCTCTCAGGTACCATGTACACACCAACTCAATTTCATATTAATAATGTGCTGTGCTTATGTCTGTAACTGTGTTTGTGTTCATGCTAGGAGACGATGATGGGCGTTTCCTGATGGACAGAAAAAAGGGGGAGGTGAAACTGATTCGCATGGTTGGAGACAGACTCACAACTCCAGAGCTGCATCTACAGGTCATGGTGAGACTCACATACTCAGTGTTTACGGGAGGTTTGAAAGACATCCACTCTTACCAATCGTACTGATCTGTTTTCTGTCTCTCTGTGTGTCTTGCACCCAGGCATATCAGGACGACGACCCCAGGAAGTATTCTGTTGCTTCAGTGTTGGTCCGAGTTTTGGCAGTGAACCAGTTTTATCCTGAGTTTAATATGGCTGAATATCAAGGCTTTGTAACTGTTGGAAAGAGCGCTGCCTCTCTGGTCAATACTTATGGCAGCAAAGCACTGATTTTATATGTACAAGATCAAGACTTTAACCATGTACGTATTACACTACTATTCCACACACATAACATACATACCCACAGTCCAAAAATGCTCAAAGCAGATCTGTATTTTGATTTATGTTGTCACCCATCACTGCTTTTTTTATCCACAAACAGGGCTTCAATCCCATGATCCACTTCACCTTCAGTCCTACATCCAACCACACAGAAATCTACCAAATCACACAGGAGGGTCTTCTGATTGCCAGGACCAATCAGATACAACCAAAACAGAAATACATTCTAGAGGTGAGCCTCAGAGAAAACCCACTTTTATCATTTGATTGAAAACAACATACAAGCGATTTTTCATATTCTAAACAACCACAAATTGTAACCACACATTTACATTATGTTAGCGTACAAATATCAGCCTGTTTTCCTTTAAATACAATAAGTGTTTCGATACATTTCCTAATTTGCCTGAAAGCTGATTGAGATAGTACATCCTGCATTAGGCTGACTGTATAAGGGCAAAAAAAAAAAAAAAAAGGTTTTGGCATTTACAACAAAATAACTATGAAGTATTGTGTTTATGTACTATAATTACACAAATAACACAGAATGTCAATAAGCTATTATCAGCGTTTCCATCCAAGAGGAACTAGATTCGTGGAAACAAACAAAAAAACATTTGATGTGCTTTGGAAAATGATCAGCAGTAGTGTAAAGTATATAAAATGTAAGTCAATTGGCTAAAACATGCAAATCAACCTGCATGTGCCAAATCTTACCAAAGACAAGACTGAATTGATATTTTATGAACATTTCCAGTTGCAACAACTCAAACCTTGTGAAACATTATACGTACTGTTACATCCTGCAGTTAAGCCAGTTCAAGTGTTGCACAACCTCTTTGTCTTTCTCAAAATCTCATAACAAGTAAAGACATAGTTATTATTGAAGATGTGATAAAAAGTCATAAATACTTTGAAGGTAATGGCCAGAGACCAGGAGTCGGGAGATGCCACCTTTGCTACTGTCGTGGTGGAGGTGTTATTTGAAGGACAATCAAGTAAGGACACTCTCTCAAGGCTTTTACACACCGGTGGCATGATTTCACACAGGGCATTGAATATGAAACATGTAATGGCTACGCACAATAGGAGACAGGAAGTGCAGACTATATCAAACAATTGGCAGAGCTTGTAATGCATCATCTTTGTTATAGAGCATTTTTGTTACGAGTAAAACGACAACACGGACGCTCCAAAGACAGCAATTATATTACTCACTTCAGCCTTGAAAAAGGCAGCACTTACCATATCCACTCCTGCCGTTCTTACCTTACACAATAAAAGCCCTATAATCTAGGGCTTTTAATCTAGGGCACACATTTACACAGTGTGCTGTATATATACAGCACATTGTGTAAATGTTTCCCAAAGGGAACTCAAATAGGATCCCGGTAGTTGGTCCTCTGCCTGTTCAAACTTTTTCTTTAAAAAGTGCAAACTCTTATGGCTATGTTTTGGATGTAAAATATTTGTCGGCAAGTATTTCCTGTGTATATAGGCCTTTACACACTGGCATTACTGATTGCTGATGAGCCTGCAGACTGAAACCATGTATCTGTATGTCTGTCTGTGCACACCTCAGTCCCTCTTAGTCCACTGGGAGATGCAAATCCGATAAACTGCACTCTGGGCAAAGCCTTGTTTCTGAGCATGGTGTTCATGACGGTACTTGGATGTATCCTGTCTTTGGTGATGTGGCTGAAGAAAAAGCACAAGGGAAAGCGGAACCCACTGCAAAGAGGCTGTGTGGCTCAAGGCAAACACCCCAATGTGGTGAGATGCTCTAGACTCTATATTCATATTTACTAAAATGTGTTCGTCAGTGAGTTTTGAAAATAATATTGACTGTATTTTCTCCAACAGAGTTTACGGTGGTTCCAACTGGTGAGTTAATTATTAACTACTGAAGTTATCATCCTTGTCCTTTATTTCCTGTTCCTTTGCTGAAATAACTTTCAATAGTACACTAGTCCTGAGTAGTTATAGTTATCTAATTAATTAATGTCTGCACATTAAGCGAATCCTACTTAAAGTAAATTTACAGTTCATACAGTTTGACAAAACAATTCCAAAGTCCAAATAATTAGCTGTTTCTGAAGCTTTTGACTACATCTCCTAGCCTTCATCACTGATCAGGATCATTCGCTAACTTTCTCTCTGCAATACAACAGTGGTTTACTTTTTCCACTGTGGTTGCTCTCCAGGTGAGTCACCGTGGCGGCATGCCACACATGGAGGAAGTCCCCAAAAACAATGAAGAACATGGAACCTGTAACCCTTCCTTCAGCTTACAAGACAATCCTGGCATCTACACCCACCAAGACCTCCCCTCATGCCGAGGTCCTGTTCCACCCAGAACGGCTGCTGCACCCGACACCAGCTTCATCCCCAATGAAACTGCGCTCAGCCCTGTGATCTTCAACAATAATGTTTCTACACCAACCAAAAGCTCCTCTTGTTCACCCACCTTTCACTCAGCTACTGTGGATGAAAGGCCCACACATATGGCTCCACCCGAAGAAAACCCTGACTCACCAACTGATACATATCTTGACCCTTCTGAGGCACTGCCTAACACCAGTCCTAGCCCTGCAACCCCTGATGCCACTGGCACTCCACCGTTCACCTGTCCTGATTCACAAACTACAGAAACAGACACCAACGATGACCCTGCCGACCCTGTCACCAGCCCCTCCTCTCAATGCAGTATTCCATGGAGTTATACCCGTATTGCTTCAGCAGAAATAGACAAACCTTTCCGCAAACCTCGTGTGAAGACACCCCCGTATTCACCTTTACTGTCCCCACCCCTCCCCAAGCTAACGGGCACGCTCCCACCCACCCCTGAGCATGCTCCTTTAAAAGCCAAGTTTGTACACATAGATACATCTCCCCTTGATTCACCTCCTGTAACACCAGAGTGTTTATCCATGGATCTAAGCACAGAGGTAGACCAACCTTCCACGTCACTGGACCAGATAGAGCAATCAGAAGACCCCGCTGGGACTTCAGACGCCGGCAATCCGTCTCAGGACAGGAGGCCCTCGACAAACTCGGGAAACACGCAGGACATCCGTGGGGCAGGGGATGTCGATGATGATGGTTTTCTTGGAGATGAAGATGCAGACAAGAACAGTGTGGATGACGATGATGAGTTAGATCCAGCCGATGAAGAGCTGCTGAGAGTGATGGCTCGTTGTAATCCCATTTTTATCACATTTAGTAGTAAGTGATGTCACTATAATATTGCAGGAACTGAGAGTGACGGAGTGGACAACAGAGAATAAAGTGGGTGAGGTGAAGATGGCTGACTGTGCAAGCCCATAGGGGACTTCATAAAAATGATAATGTAAACTTCCATAATAGTATTTCAATTTTCAACATGTCAGTATTATTTGAGTACAAAATAAAAATAAATATAAAATTTGCGTTTTCAATTTCACAGTCTTTATTCTGTGATTATATTATAATGAAAATTTAACAGCTTGTTTGACGTGAGTCATACCCCGCTAACCAGTCTAGCTAATCATTTCAATTAACAAAGCACCATCTTGTGAACTGCAAAAAAATAGGCAATATGACGAATATGTCCCGTATAACTAGTACGTAACAAAGCCTTTGGATTTTCTGTAATGCTAGCTACTAGTTATTACTTCAGTCTATTGTTGAACTTTAGACCATGCATATTATACCCACTGTGACAAGACAGCACACAATTTCACATTACCACACATCATCTACAAGCTAAATGATGGTTGAGACAGCTATATCAACCTGAATAGCCCATTGCCAGGTAGCATCGGAACTAGTTAAACGATACCTGCAGTCAATCCTTTTTGTGCCCAGATGTAGAAAAAAAAGACTATTGGTATGGTTTCGCTTGCAGCTAACAACCGTAATGCGACTTGTGATGCGCACAGTACCGTAGCAGCTACAACCCATACAGCAATACAATTTACTAAGAGTCTCGTGTTCTACAATAACTTATACTTGAAATATTCTAACTTAATCATGCTATTAAGGCATATTGAATAAAAAATTTGGAAATGCTGAGGAGAAAATAACATTTTATAAACAGAAAATCCATCTGTTTCCCCTTGAATGACTTAATGTATTCTGGTGAAGGAAAGGGAACAAGTTAAGAGTTTTAGTTGCAATCTATCTGAGCTATGTGATGGGCACATTTTTTAAACACAAAGCTTTTCTATCTTACTCACCGGAAGGTCAGGTACTTGTGTACAGTCGTCAACCACAGTCTGTACATGACAATGTCAGCGGGAGCCTCGTGACCCATTGATCTTCATGGGAGCTGCTTGAGCGTCTTGTAGTGACATTGCTTCATCTGAGCACCCAGCTGTACTTGTTCACCACATGTTGGAGTCAAAGCCACAGTTCCTGAGAATACATGTTTTAAAAAAAGATTTTATGAAAATTAAACACTGACATTTTTTCATATAAGTCTGGTTTCTCAGCTAGAACGACTACCAAGAAAATGATAATGTGCTTACCCATGAGTGGTGCAATCTGTGCACAGACATCCGTCACATCTTCAGCTGCAGACTTCCTTCATACAGGATGATGGCACATTTCCTCACATTCCAGCCGGAGTGGTGTTGTGAAGCTCAGTGCTACAATGTCTGGAGCCGCAAACGCTGGTGGCTCTGTGTAATCTGGGACGTCAATGTCTTGGACTGTTTCATCAACACCAGGCCAAACCTTGATGCACTGGATGTCCTGTGAGGTCATACAAGAAAACACATGACAATATATACTTACATTCTCCTAGTCATTTACAACACTGAAGCAGCAACTGTGTTGAAGCCAATAAAATGCTCATGAAGTAATAAAATAACTCATTAAATGTTATGCATGCAGTGTGTGACAATCGGGGTCCTGTCCTAAAACCAATACTTTTTTACTGTGTTTCTTACTTGATGGAACGTGTTTATATGTGCAGCGCAATACTAATAGAGTGTATTACTATGGTCTTTGACAGACTATTTCCATCACAGTAGGCTACACTGTTAACGTCGTCCAGACTTTACTCAGCACTGATATAAAGCTAACTTTAGCTAGCTAAGTTAACGTTACACGTTACTTTCCTAGCGTTATCTTAATTGTTAACAAGCTACTGACTTAGCGTTAACTTGCCTCTTTATGAGTATGTAGCTACATCAACACAGCATGTCCACAACAACCCTACTGTAATAGACTAATGTTGTTATCTGAGGTAGAGAGCAACATACTGATCAGGAAGAACAGTCCCAGCGGGAATGCTATCAGTATCATTTTGACATAACACCAATGACATGTATGCTAAGTGTAAATGCAATAGACCGGGGGAGCTATTTGGCTTATTGTATTTAAATATTGTCCTTTGTACAGCAGGTTAGGTTTTTGAAAATGAAATTTCAACTGCAGTTTTTAAATTAAAATTGTTAGGAAAATGCTTTTTCATTTTGAAATTAGAATTTAGAGGCAAAGTCCCTCCCCTTCCGGTGTCCCCTCCGGGACCTATTGGAAAATTCATGTGGCATGTATTATGATGTTTGTTAATTTAAAAGATAGCTTTGCACATCGAGAAAGTTGCAGTTTGACGTAAAATTGTTGATGTTTGAGACTGTGAAAATACATAATTAAAAAGACTACACAGACAAAAGTTCGCAAAGTTGTATTTTGCAATAAAGTCGCACTTTGTCGTAGGTTTGTAGTACCGTATTGTTTCGTGTGAAACCGCTCAGTGAACTGCATCTTGTGTCGCTCAATAAGCACCACCAACCTAGCAGGGTAAGTTAGCAAAGCTCCAGACACAAATGTAAAATGATCTGGTCAATGTATCTCATCCAGCAACACCTGGACTTTTTATCAGCCGGGATGTGAAAGAACAAGCTCGACCTGTTGCTCGTGTGAATACATCCCGGTGTAACAGGCCAAATTAACCCCCGCCCAGAGTATACCTGGGTATACTTTGGCCCAGGCCAGAGTATACCCGGGGGTGTAAAATAGCCTAGGCCATACTATACCCCTCCAGGCCAGAGTATACCCCAGGGTGTATATTTGTATTAATGCATAGTGCACTTTATACACTGATTGTGAAATACTGTTATCATATATTTATTCTAATTATGTGTGTTAGGAGGACCCAGCAAAATAAGCTTTTCATTGTACAGAGTAACTGTCTGTAATTTGTGCATATGACAATAGAAATATCTTGAATCTTGAATCTAATGTCAGGTAATCTTGATAGATAGCTAACGTTAGCTAGCCAGTGAAGGGGTGTGACGTTCGTTATTGCCATTCAGTCAAAACTGTCATCAGGCTATTTTTTGGGGTCATTTTCGTTGTCATGAAGTTGAAATTTGACTAATAATAACAACGTTAGTATTGGTGTAGCGAGCTAGACAGTTTAATCAGATCTGATTCAACTAATCAACAGCTATCTTGGAATTAAAAAAGTATGTCAGGCTGTCCAAATACACCAAAATGCTTAATAACTAAATAAGCTGGCCCAGGAGTTAGAAAATGTACCTTACTGGCCATCAAAGAGCATGACAACTCTTTCATACATGCAAAGCAGCTCAGAGAAATATATCCCAACTTGTGTATTGCTCTGAGGATCAGTGCAACACTACCAGTAACAGTAGCTTCCTTTTAATGTGTAACACTACTGAGAAGTGTGGTAGTAATCTTTGATCTTTGTGGAAGTCTAATATGTGTTCTGTTTTTCTGTTTTTATACCCCGGAGTATAAATTGGCCTAGGCCATAATATACCCGGGGTATAATCCCCTTTAACCCCGGGTATAGTCTGGACTGGGGGTATACGGTACTATGGCCTGTTACACCGGTACAAAACACAGAAGCTAGCTTCAGAGAGAGCGACGTCTCTACACAACTTTTGGGTTTGTAGCCTTTCTCATGACGCATTTCCACAGTCTTGAACCTTACATCTGACTGTGACTCTTTAGATGTGCAAAATGATCATTTAAATTGTGAAACATGTGTAATTCATGTCGCAATTCAAACTGGATAAAAACACGTGAATAAAGAAATTGTGGTGAACCGGAATAGGGGAGAGAATTTGCCTCTATAAACATTTGAATAATGTCCTCTGTACAGCAGGTAAAGTCTTTGAAAATTAAATTTTCATTTCCAAATAGTTTTTGGAAAATGTCAGGTAACATTGTTTATATTGCATTTTCATTGTATTATAGAGCACCCATACAGTTATATGAAAATGAAATTATTTAATTTTAATGTAATTATTACTCAAATAAAACATACATATGAGGAAAATTATAATATTATAGTGGATTTTCATTTTAATAAAGTCCCCTATGGACACTGTGACTGGCCTGCCAAACCAGAGTTTTAGTACATACAGAACTAGCATGCTCACATAATATTGATAATTAGCACTAAAAACAAGTGAGGCCGGATTTAGCAAGTCATAAATCAAAGTACTGGTCAAAGTGAAACGTTAACAGAAGCTGGTGATAGAATAAGTAGACAATGAAAAGAGACAGCAGAATTCAGTATATGCAGCATGTACATCTCATAAGATCTGCCAAGATAGTCTAACATCGCCATTCATCTCCTGCAGATTAACTCTTCACGTTGATACAAAATAAACATTTAGAAATGTGTCTTTAAAACCTTTGAGGCTAAGAGTATTGACGAATAGTATTTGGCAACTGAAACAAATGGAAAGGCTTGTGATTAAATTATTAAAAATCTGAACTTGCACATCAGGTTTGGTGGTGAATAAGGATGAGTTAACGGTTTCATTGAAGCTCCCAATGGCCAATTAAAGAAGTTAGCGCATCTGAAAAAGCATTTGTGTTCATCAAATCTTATTTGAGTAGTTCAAATAATGAGACATATATGCAGACTTGTGAATGGGTGAGAAGAATCTCCTCCAAGCTTCAGGTGCTTGATACGTACAGGACAGCAGTGACAAACCTAGATAATGTTAGCAAATGGCGAGAGGAAAATGGTCTGAAACAACAACCCAGAGATCAGTGGGTCAACAGCCTGAAGGGAAGCAGGAAACAGCATTTCCTAAAAAGGAAGAAAGCTGGGAAAAAGACACAGACTATTTTCAACTGCCACATGAGATCATTTTAAAAGTAGTCATTATAAATAAGAGGATGTTCTTTTTTAAGTGACAACAGAAAAACCTATGTGTCGGTATGTTTTTCTTCCTGAGCACAATAGCTTGGCCAGAGTGTGATTAACACCCGATCACTTGTAATAGCAGCTGCCATGTGAAAAACACTTGCCAACTAGTACTTCAAGTCAAAAGAATATGGCAGACCAAATGTTGTAATTTAGTTTGTTTTTATTGAGAACATTCTTCTCAATCACAAAAACTGGACCTGATTGTTAGAGTGCCCAGTTTGCAGACCGACAATTTATTTACAGTAAAGTCACAAGTGAAAGGGTGGTAGCTGCAGTGAGCCTGTAAAAAAACATTATCATATACATTATAGTATACCATAAAAAATCTCAACAGTGGTTATAAATGGTGGTAGGGATTATACAAGCATAACAAACATATTTAGGAGGGGAAAGTGTTTGAAGGTGTGTATTTTCTTTTTTTAAACTGCTTACAAATCCGGACAAAGTTTTTCGCTTGGCACACAACTTAGCTGAATACAACAAAACTTAACATAAAAAAAAGGGTAGGTAATATATGTACACACAGATTCCCACGCACACACACAGTATTGAGGTGATGAGGAAAAAAATTAAATGAGGCAGCTTCGTGGACAAAGAATCCATCAATCTCTAAATCCTAAATTCTTGATTCCTTCAGCTAACAAACAACCCGCCCTTATGGAGGACCAACAGCTTGTGCCAATATGGATGCTTTGGGGACAAGTATAGTATAGACAGTGAGGTCCCACTGATGATACTGTATTGCACTGATCCAAATAGTCTTCGCCACTGGAATTTTATATTTACTCCTCGTTCCAAACACCCTATACTCCAAAATTACCGCATTATGATCAATGACACAAAAACGAGGTACAATGAATCAACAACTGGTGTTTTCAGTTTGGGCCCGATAATATGATAAGACTGCTGGCAAGAAAGCAGATTTACTCTTCACAGTCTAGTGAATTGCAAAAAGAAATGGTGCGATAAACTATACTGTATACTGCAAACTTAAAGTTGTTCTATTAGGGTTTCATAACAAAAACATGGCTATTTAATAAAACCTTTCTTTCAGGTAAAAAAAAAAAAATCATCTAACACTGTTTGTCCTTTGCCTGACCTGGGAAAGGGAAGATTAGTGTGTGGAAGCAGAGTACAGGCTGACGACATATCCCAATCTTACACACAACTGAGCATGAGGACAAACTCTGTGTGTGATGTTAGTGTGTACACAATGGGACACATTCAACAAATCAAATAAATTATTGTTCGTGGCGTTGAATTAAGTGAGCTCATCTTGTTTGAGATACTCCATCCACTGTTGGAGGAGTAAGGTGGTACACAAGATGAACTACACAAGGAGTCTTTGGAGGGCGGTGGATGTTAGAACTCGTCGTGTCGAGTCAGAGCTTCTCCGAAATCGGTGGCCTGACTGCCCACGAACAGATCGTACTTATCCACGATTTCTGCCTTGGTCAGGCGGCCATCCTGATGGAGGGAGAATAACACACATGGTAAGACTTGTATTTATGTCAGTACAAAGATGATTCATTTAAAAACTGTTGCAAATATATGAAGGTGCTTCATGTTGCTATTATTTGGTATGTCTTGTATGATTTGAACGTGCATAACTGGGTGTGGACAATAAATAAGATATATTTTCTCATCTTAATTACACAATAAAAATATCCAAAAGTGCCACAATACAGGCAGGTCTGAGAGGAAAGCCTAGACGTCTTGCATTTATCATGCCTTGTTACAGCTGTAATTAAGTTAGATCCACCTGTGCTATAATATTTTAAACTGACAAAGAAAAAAAAGAAATGCACAAAACTAGAGTGATGAAAGTCTAACATGGCTAACAACACTTTGTTTACATTACACGCCTGGGACAAAAAGACATGAAGTGTCACTGGAAGGCTTTTACTGTGAAGCAACAGCAGGCTGGTAACAAATATTCTAAGTGCCTTGCAAAAAGCAAAGTCATTATTTCAACAAAAAAAAAATCTAACAAACATCACAAATGTTCCCAGTATTTTGTAGCCCTGCAGTCAGACTAATTTTTGCATACTGTATAAGCACACTTTAACTTTGTAATTATAAATTAATTTGTGCTTTCAAATGCAGTTACACTTGCCCCCAATATTCAAAACAATGCATTTCTGATGAAATTTAGAAATCCTTTACAAATTCTACAGTACATACTTTGTCCTCATCCGACTCATAGACCAGATGCTTGGCCTCGGCGTCAGCATGGTCGTAGTCACTGGGCAGGATCCAGTCTCTGGTCTCCTCCTTGTCCATCTTGCCGTCTTTGTTTTTGTCTCTGAACTCAGTAAACTGTTCCCTCTCGGTCTTCACCCACTCAGGTTCTGTGGAATCTCCCTCCTGGTTGTACATGTCACCTACAACACAGAAGGAGGGTGTTGCCATGCTCATTTCATAAGGGTTATTTAAACTGGTTCCTCAAACATTTACCAATACTTCAACTTTGTATTTTCCATCCGTCTTGAGGTTTCACCAATTACAACCCAAAATTGTGTGGTATAAATTGATGGTGCGGATAGGACAATGAACTAGAACTCACCTATGTACTCATCTAAATCTATTAAACCATCTGCATTCTTATCAATGTCTTCCATAGTTTCCTAAAGGAAGAAAAGAGACCACAGAGCAGTGAGAAGGGAAGTAAAACAGTGTTGATGTCATCATGTAACACCTGTGTGCATTTGTCACTCACCAGCACTACAATGTCTTTCATGTGGTCGTACTCCTCAGGGTGAAGGAAGGCTGTAAACTCCTCCTTGTTGGCTTTCATGTCTTTGTCTTGGTCAGCCATTTTGAATCTCCTCTCATCACGATCCATCATCTGCCTGTAGCTGAAGCCATCTTCGGGTTCGGGATCATCTGCAAGTCAGTGGTCACAACTTTGTTTAGTGTGTGCATGTGTGACAAAGTCAATTTGCGTCCATGCAGTACACAGGTAATACTTCAGAGACACGTCAATTGTATAAAAAGATAATAGTCTGCAGCTGTACCAAGAATGTATCCATATGTGGCATTCTTGTACTCCTCCCAGGACACCGCTTCGTCCCCATTTAGGTCATGACTCTTCCACTGTCGATCCACATCATCGTAGATCCACCTTTTCTGGGCATGCTTGATCCACTTCTTCATTTCCTCGACTGTCACATAGCCATCCTTATCGTCATCTATACGTTCGACTAACATGCTGTAGGTAAATGAAAGAAATTTGGCAAACAATCAGCTTGTTCCCTCATACCATATGGTGATGTGTCACCTCAGATGAACTTTACTGCTCCTTGAGGAGAAACTAGGACATTACCACAGTGACTTTATATCGTCCCAGTGTTTCAAGAACAGATTTGTACAATCTTCCTGACGGGCATTCTTACCCGAGCCTCTCCTTGCTCTCCTCGGGTGTGAGCTGGTCAAAGGTCTTGGCTTCCTCTTGTCCCAGAAAGGCTTCATGGTCATAGTCAAAGTTCTCCATATCGTCATGATCTCTGTTGCTGAGGGGTTCATCGTGGTGAACACGTTCCTTCTTCTCTGTGGGTTTACTGGTGGCGTAAACCACACAGAGAGCAAAGCACATAACAAGGGGTCGCAGCTCCATCCTGCGTATGTGCAGACGCGGTCTGGACGAGGGGCAGAAAGAAAACAACAAAAATCTATGATTACTGCTCAAACAGTGCATTTTGCTCAACGTTTTTTTAATGCATGCCTATCTTAGTTTGTTATGCACTTTTATGTAAGTACCGACAGAAGTTTATAACTTAGGGCTACTCAACTCTGCCCCAGTTTAGAAGTGGATGACTCTGAGCAAGCACATACTCAGACTATGAGGCGAACTGCAGGACTAATCTGTTCAAGCTGATGCAATCCCTTTGTTGCCAAACTTCTGTTATGTTGTAGGATATAACATCTCATATATTGTATTATCACGGCTTAACAATTCTCAAAATAACATTATTATTAATACGCACAGATTTATGAATTATTTACCTGACATCTCAGCATAGCTTGTTGAATTAATTAGGTGCATCTAGCATAGCTAAAACGAATGCCACATGTAGTGTTAATGAAATGAAATCCTACTTTTATTAAAGTTTTGTTCTGGTTAGGCATGTTTAAGCTTTTACAGAGGAGCTGATTCACGGGAAAATATTCAAATCACCTGCTTGCAACCCAAGTTTGTATAAAGAGACTATAACGTTTTCGTTTTTAATAATAGCAGGAATTCTAATGCAGTATTCGGAGGGGGAAATGTAGTCTTTGACTATTTAACTGTCTTCTAACTGAAAGAAGTTCATCGTTAACTCGACTGCTTTCGTGTGACATGGCACAATATCAGTAGTCTCTATTTAGCACGTCTCGACACCTTCAGTCGTCTCATCCTTTGTGAATTACGAGTCAGCAGCTACAGTTTGTAACCATTACTTCCAATTAGTATCCATTGCCATCCAAAATCAGAGGACTAACGTCAACGTTAGACTGGCTAACCTAGCGTACCGTTATTTTTTCCAGCTAACATGCAGTTTCACTTGTCCAATGCGTGCAAATAAGCAACGAGGTAATTGTCTATATTACGTCTTTCTAAACACCAGCTACATGGGAGACACATTTTAATAACTTTTTGTATTTTTAAACCACAATTTATCAAGAGAACTCACCGGTGTCTTCAGGGAAGTTCGTCGATGCAATTTAAGACCCGCCCCTCGGAAACACACCCATGCACTTCCTGTGCCAAAACAGCAAACGACGCAACCGACCAATCAGGCGCTGAGGAGGCAAGTGCGATGTCGCTCGCTCATTGGTCCACTTCAAGGGTGCATCGGTGATTGGATTGGCCGAGAACCGCCACGTCCTCAAAGTCAACAAAACTTGGTTCATTCATAAAACAAAACTTCAGTGTGTGGGGTTGGTCAACTCCACAATAGCAGCCCAAACCAGCACTTCTACGCATGTTATACAAATGAACCAAAGGCAAACACTGTAGAAATGTAATGTATTTAATTATGCCAAATCCATATAAATCTTCTGTGGCAGAAATTCCACAAAAACAAAATATCATCAACAACACAATAACACCCAGACTCACAAAATAAAAAGCTTTTATTTATGTTGGCTTTAACACTGCAAATAGTAACAGTAACGGTAGTGCAGAATTGACATATTTATCACAATTCAGAAAAATAGGTATTACGTATTTTTCTCACTTCTTTTAATGTATAAATGGCAAACTCTCTCCTATAACTTTGCAGTTCAAGCAAATATCTCTTCTGCTGCTGGTTAAACATTTATCATGATAAGTGGAACAATCCCAATGACAGAACTTCCTCCTGCTAAACTGAGATTTGTCTGAGTATGCCTTTCCCAAGACCCCTACTGTGTAGAGATAAAGGAATATATATATATATATATATATGTGCACGTAATGGTTTGTGAATGCCTGTTTTACCTGTAGGTGTCATTTAACTATATTTATGTTGTGCATCAAATATCAAATTCACTTATTTTGAGGCATTGCATGTGTCTGGAAAAGGATTGTGACGTAAGACTTACACAAATACTAACAATTGTATTTTTTAATGAACTGTATGAATCCAACTGTCTTTGAATTGTCGGTTTTAGACATGGAACCCTTCACAGCCTGGGGTCTCTACACTAGTATAGGGAGGTCACAATATAGCAAAGCCTCTATATCTCAGCCCACTGCTGAGTCTTCCAAATCTGTGTTGTCCATATCAACTGCTGTCTCTCCCTGTTGGTTGGCATTTCCTTCTTGATTAGACTGACATGTTGGGTCCATCTGCTCACCACTATCACCATTTCCTGCTGGGACAACACATAAAGCCATATATTTTAACAATGTTGTGCAAAGCAGAATTCTTTGTAAAGCTGCATAATATCAAAAAGTAGTTAAGCCAAGTTTTTCTTGAAAAGCAACATTGTATGAAAATGTGTCACGAAACACAAGTTAGAATAACTGTATAAGAACTAAATTATCACAACAGATTTTGCACCATGAGGAGTATTGCGGTTCTGGCTGACCTGTGCTGGTTTCACCCTCTTTCGTCTCAACGAGGAAGATTCGTTGCATCATCAGTTTTTTCACGGTGTGGCACATGTACTTGAGCTCTGGACCACTGTCTGCTTTTCCTGCAGACATATATCAAAATGGACAATAAGGCCAAAAAAAGAAGAAGCTGAAACCCAACAATAAATAGAGGAATATATAGAACGCCTTACCTTTCTGTGGTTTCTCCTCAAACAGCACACAAGTTCCCAAAGTATCTTTGAAGATTGAAGGATAGCAAGTATAAAGTTTAACATTTCTTTTTTTATGTTAAAATCTATTATAGGAGTTCATGGAAGCTCCTTTGTGCAAGAAAAATAGTCAGCACTACTAGGACTAATCATGCTTATTAAGGTATGGATATCATATATTATATGCTATATTCATGCCTTCTATTGAAGGTATTACTCCTTACTCCTTGATTATCAGACTTTTGAGGGTGAAGTTTGTGCCATTCGTCATTACTTAAACCACAAAAGTCAAAGGACCATCATGAATGACAACTTGCTTTAAGCAGAAGGAAAGGAGGAGAGTGCAATATATTTTAACAGCAGGCACAAGTCAGTCACAAGTGGTATATACATGCTTTTTCTGTGGATATTTAGAGGTTACTCCTTACCTTCATATTCCCCTGCAAACACATAATGTCCCACCTGCATCATGGGCTTCTCACTGTCGATATCCTGCAACACATATACACAATTTATTTAGTGATTGCAGCAGTGAGAGGCTTTCACTACTATTGATGGCATGCACGGTGGCCAGGCCTTTTCTCTTACATGACAAAACAAGCATTAATATCTGATACTCACCAGTATCTTGCATGTGCCCCGACACTTGGACAGGAAGTCATTGTTTATTATACCAGAGAGCTCCACCACAACAATCTGCTCCTAAATAAGCGAGAAGACAAGAGGGATCCCAAATGAAGAGACATTGTGGTTTTGCAACAGGCAAACAAGCACAGAAGAGAAACAATAACATAAAGACGGATCAGGACCCGCAGTAAATGAACTAACGCACTCGCCACATGAAGCTAATCTGGGTATGGCAAAAGAGTACACTCTAGTACACTGATGGTATTTTGGTACCTCCTCTTCCCATTCATCTTCCATTTTGAAAATCCTGGACTAAAAGGAATGGAAGCAATAAAAGTAAATACTCTTTTCAGTTGTATGTACAGAAATCTCCCATTCCTTTCTTCACGTAAGAATATATGACAACTTCCGCGAATGTACGGTGGCCGAGGTGCCCGTTTCCTTTTTTCTTCTTCTACATGGCATATTTGCAGTTTCGAGCCCTGAACAGCGAGGGGCGCTGTTGCTCAGTTATTTTTTGTGGAGTGTCTTGTGGCAAAGCCATTGAATGTGAACTGGAAATAGAGCGAATAACAATTAAATATAGCTCCAACCCACCCATTCATCTATCCACCCAGTCTGTCTGTCTGTCTGTCTGTCTGTCTGTCTGTCTGTCTGTCTGTCTGTCTATCGCTCTGTCTGTTCATTCTACTTATGGTTGAGTATGATTGGATCTAAATATTGGCTACCTGTAGGCAGACTCATCCACATCTAACATTAATGTTATTAATGTTCTCCTGCAGGAGGCCAGAGCGAAGGTGATGAGATGAGATGAAATTAGACGATACACTTTATTGATCCCCAAGGAGAAATCCATCTGTCAAAGACAGAGGCAACACAAAATAAAATAAGCACACACATCAAACATATCCCCCAACATAAAAAAAAAATGAACCAGGAGGCCAGATGCAAAACATGACTGAATCATAATCAAAGTGCAGAGTAAGGAAACAAAAATTAAGCACAGAACCAATTTTTTTCAAGACTACAGTTATTGTGCGGAAGTGAATTTTGTGCCTGCAAATCTATTCCTGATACACACATTAAAGGCAAAAATCACAAAATCTGTAAAACCAAATGTATTTCTATCATTATGGTAGTAAGTAAAATTGAGAGAAAAAAATGTAATCTAATGGACATATAATATAATTTATGAGCTAAAGTCGTTTTACGATACAGCGACACAGTTTTATCAGTTTTATAAAGGGGTGGGGAAAGTATATTTTTTTTATGGCATTGAATTTCGGGTGACAACATATATGATTAAAATCAAATGAGTGTTATATTGCATTTCTGATGAACAAGGTTTAAAGCAGGACATTATTTGCCAAAAGAATAATGAAGCCTCTGGGATGAGAGGTATCGTCTTGTGAACTCATTTATCATTCAGTTGTCTAGTTTTAGTTTTTATATTATTTTGCCTCAGAATGCTTGACTGGACGTAATGTATATTGTTCTCTACTAAGTATTCTGTATATGAAAAATTTATAACATGTATAATAGTCTTGATTAATAATGGTACATATCGATTCTTATAGGACATATCTCTTCAAGTTCGCTACCCTCTGGGGTCAGAGATCGGGGAAAGCTGAGGGGCAACACCCCTGGAGCTGTTATGGATTCATCACCTCGCTCAGGACTTCTGTTTTTTCTCCCCGAGTGCTCTTCTTGATAGACCGTACTGTCCAATAATGAAAAACAGGACAGTTGTGATAAATGGAAGATATAATAAATAAGTGAAAAGCATTTGTGCAAATCTACTATGTCACCTATCCACCATGCTTGTGCCTTTTACACATGTATGTTATTTAGATAAATGTTCTGGCGCATTTTTTCATTTTGTTTTTTCAGAGGGATCCATGAATCCTCTTCCACAACACAATTAATAGACTGATTGAGTTCATTGAAGTAAAACTGAACCCGTTTAACTCGCGGGATGACAAAGTCAATAAACCGGTGCTGGGACAGTCACAGTATACTGTCCTTGGATTTAGGAAATGGAGTCGTGGAAATACGGGGGTTTAATAAGTAGATATGCTCCTGGTTTTTCAGATATCTGCATGAATTTGGTGGTAACCGTAAATAGCAGATTCTCGGTTTAATGCCCCAAAAGACCAAAGTGTAAAAACATACAGAATTTCTGCACTCACCATTTATATTTATTTGCTTTGAAAAAAAATTACCACTATAAAATATATCTGCTGTAAGGATACAGGAAAGGGAAATAGAACAATAATTAAACATTTTTACTCTTGCAATTTTGTCCATCCAGGCGCCGTAGAGCAAGGCCGTAACAGTGGCGTGGAGTGGCTCGGAGGCGGGCGGTATTTGTAAATACCTGTATAAATGTAAAGCAGGTTGATGCTGAATGACAGAGAAAAAACATATTTTGAATCAGAATCCGACAAACCAAATTAAAGGGGGTGCAAATCCCCCATGTGCCTTCTTCTCCCTCTATATTTCTGGCCTATCATTTATCTCTGGACCACGGTGGGGTTGTCATGTCGACCAGTCCACAAGTTACTATGACAACGGCTCAAGGGGAAGCACTTGCTAGGGAGGTTATTGCCTCCTTGGGGATGTAAGAAGGACATGCAGGGGGAATGTGAGCAGAGACAAAGATAGGGGGGCTTATAGACACCAAAACGTCTTGAATGAAGGGAGAGGTCAAGTCTGAGTACGTTAGCTGCAAGTGTGTTTGTGTTTGTACGGCGGACGATAAAGGTCAGCTTACATTCAGACTCACGCAGAAGTGGACACAGTGTGTAAATCAAAGTGGCCCCACTGAAGCTTTGGAGAACAAAGTTTTCTCCCCGCTGGACGAGGCCTCTCCTGTACATGATGTATTACACTTCCTGCTCAGTGCCGTACCCCGGGGCCGAAAGGGGGCGGGGGCAAGGGAGGGAGTGACATTAAGGACCCTCCAAGGTGTCAGATGGGTCCCGAGCTTCCCCCACATTTTGTCATATAAATGTCATAAAGACAAGTTTGGAGTTGGGGAGCTTTTGGGTCTCCTTCTGCCTGGGGGGTATCATGGTGGTTAATTGCCCCATTAGCACTGACAGGGTAAATTGGTGGAAGGGCTAACTATATATTACAGTGAAAACAACAACCCCTGGCATACACCTGAGGGCATGGTGCGTTTAACTGTACCGCCTATGTTTAAGTGTGTATGCAAAGGAGGTGTGTGTGTGTGTGTGTGTGTGTGTGTGTGTGTGTGTGTGTGTGTGTGTGTGTGTGCGTGCGTGCGTGCGTGCGTGCGTGCGTGCATGCGTGTGTGTGTGTGTGTGCGTAAATTGTAAATTTAAATGTACATTTACATGAGAGTTTAATATCTGTAAGATATTACATTTTTATATTCATCACGACGGAAATTAACTCAAAGTTCCAGTCAGGGTCATATCTTTCTCAAGGTGTATAACCAATCAGGAGGATTTCTATTCTATAAAAATGTGACTTTATGTGAGGACTGCTTTATAGAGTATATATGAATTCCTTGCATGAGAAGGTATGAAATGTGTGCGTTCACATGCCTTTTTCATTGTTTTAAAAATGGGCACAAAAAAATGCAATTGCAAAAAAATAAGGTAATTTACATCAAGAGCCAGCGATATAAATAATATGGATCAATTGAAAGCATTTTATTATTGTGTCCCTTGTGTTTATGACGGAACCAAATCTTTTCCCCCTATAGTATCCCGTTGGTGTTTACAGGTTATTCTTTTCCATCAAAGAAGCACACATTTGGTATCTTATAAATACACTATGGTATTAAAAAAAGGATGCACATGTAAGAATGAATTGAAAAACCCTTTCATGCAAGGATGCACTGAGCAGATTCTTGATTCTGTCTGTCTGTCTGTCTGTCTGTCTGTCTTTCTCTCTCTCTCTCTCTCTCTCTCACACACACACACACACACACTGCTGTGACACACACCTTGCAATATGGACTAACGTTAAAATTATAAAACCATTCACTGTTATTGTTTTTTGCTCATAAAAATACATAAAATGATCACAGTTCTAACTGCAGCCCTAACAAAAACAGGAAATACATGTAAGCATAAAGAGAACAGAGCAGTCACTGATTTATGTTTGTGATAACCTGCAATCTTCGCTTGCTGGTATGTGCCAGACGGACAATCACTTCAAAGGTTTTCAAACAGTAACATAATCATTGAATGTTCTACACACGTAGACCAAATCATTTGGCCAATGCATCGATTCTTTATAGTTGTACAAATGCAAGAAAATGATCAGACCAAAACAAGACAAACCAAAATCAAAATGTCAGTGCTCTCAAAACCAACACAACGAAATAGCATTAATATTCATGTACTATTCCGATATGGCCTTGTACGGTTGTTTCACGCAACAGCGAGCTGATAGTAACCTGACTGCAGTTAATACTATAGTCTTTTTATATTCTGTGGTAATACAATAATATTCCCATATGTATTTCCATATGGACTTTCTCTGTAACATCGTAGCCTTTCACACCTTTGTAAATTTATATTAATACAATTCTTAAATAAAGACTACGTTAGCTGTGACAATCGAGACCTAATTAAGTATAATATATATATTATTTGATCTTACAAATAAATGCAGTTTTCTCCTTCTTAAATATGGACGATCGACAGATTGCACGTCCAGCGAGAAATTCACAATAGTATTATCATAACAATAGACCCGAGTGGCGAGGATGGGACGGCCGGAGCCGAAAGAAAACCCCAAAGGTCTTATGTGATGACAAACACAGAAGTGGACACATCAATTTAGGCTTAAGTTTTTAATGTTATCCAAACAGAGAAAATTAACCAGCAAACAATTGCCCGCAACCCACCTGCAGCCTCGGTCCAAAAACAGTTAAAACAGTTGCAATTTCGCATTTCATATTGCAGCATTTTTAGACGAGACCTTTTTCCTTTTTGTCTTCAGAATATATTTTGACTTGTTTGTTAAATGTGAGTATGTGTCAACCAGAAACCTTTCAATGTCATGAATTTCATGTTACAACTTTTCCAAAGCAGGTGGGCTATCAAACAGAAATTTTAATATTTAATGAAAATAATGCAATTTACGTCTGGAAAACAATACATTTGAGCGTCTAACGTCTGCTTTAACACAAACAAAATGTCTATATAATATTCCTAAAATAATCCTCAAGGGCCCTGCACTGTGCTTTTTGTTCTCAATGGTAAATCACGGTGATTGTGACGCATTTTGTGGTAGATTTTCTGGCATAATAATGCTCTTCCAAAATCCCATTGTGTCTTTTTTTTTTGGTGAATATTTACATTATTGTTGGCCACTTCGTGGTATTTTAGCATATTGTTTTTTGGCATTTAGAGATTTATTTTTTTGCGATATTGTTTTCTCTCTAATTTACATATTTGTTCAGATCAGGTGGGATTTGTCATAACATCCATCTAAAATATATAACTGGAATTTTTCAGCGACAACATTCTTTTCGCAATAAAAATGCAACCTTTCAGCTGAAATGTATCGTACTTTTTTCAAAATATTGTCTTCTCCTCCCTGTCCTCTCAATGCGTCCCCTGTAGCCTCTCCCCCTCCCTCCTCCCTCTCTCTCTCTCGCGGAATCCTATTGATCCAAACGGGCTAATTAGCGGTGTCTGCGCAATTACGCACATGCGCACTAGGCGTAATCTCAGCCATTTTTTGAAGGAAACTAATTAGCAGGAATAAAGAGCCAAGTGTTTTCCCCCCACAGTGATCAGAACTCATTCTACCTCTGGAGCTCGCACAAACCCCTCCGTCCCCCATCTTCTGTTTACTACAGCCTATATGTAGCTTTAATTACACTGTTGTTTGGTAACAACTTGGACCCCGCTGCTCTCTCTCCCTCTCCCCTTTTTTTCCTCCTGGCTCCGTAAAAACGCAGAGGATCATTCATAAGGAATGAGTGGGCTCTATACGATTGTTTTCTGGACTACTACACATTCCGCGTACGGAGCTTTGTACCAGAGCCGCTGCACAAATGTAAGTCTGCCATTTGTTTACGATATTAAAGGGACGGGAGGAAGTCACCCCGGTGGCGGTGGAGAGGAAGGGGTGTTTCGTTAGTGCAGCCTGTAAATCGCACAAATCGAGCTTTTGTTGATCTGCTTGTGCATTGAGTCACCTGTTACTGGGTACTGAACGCGATCACTCTTGCTTTAGCGGAATCGGAGTGTGGAACGGTGCGGTCCACTGTAAACAAAGGCTGAAGTAGTCTGGAGGCTGAGTGTTGGTCGGTGACAACACCGACAGAGACGGGGAGTGAACTTCAAGTCGCTGCCCGTCCGGTATTCTCCAACAGCCCCGCTTGTAGGCACCCAGAATAATGCTAAATACAGCTCAGTGCTATTACCTTGGTTCTGGTGTAGGCTGTATGCGGGGGTCCTCACGCAAAGCAGTTGCGTTCAAAACAGTGTTTGGTATGTCCAACCGTATTTGTCCAGGTCCCATAAAGACAATACAAATGTGGATTTTCTTAAAGTATAGCCACACAACTCTACTCTTAAGGTCTTTCTCTCACCCCCTTTCTCTCCTTTCTATATTCTTAACACACACACACACACACACACACACACACACACACACACACACACACACACACACACACACACACACACACACACACAAGCCTAAGATGTTTTGTTAGATATTTGAGCATCCTCTTTTGTTGCAAATTCTGTTGTATTCACACCTAATAACAAACATGTATTGCACATTCATATTTTCAGTAAATACATGTCACATTTTAGATGTTTTATGCCTGTGCTTAATTGACATGCTCAAAATCAGTTTACAGTAGACAACAGGATTTACTCACATTAACACACACACACACACACACACACACACACACACACACACACACACACACACACAACCACACGTTGTTAAATGATGGTTTCCCGCACTTGTGATCGATAGAGAGCCAGGAATGTTTGTATAAATAGTTACATTGCCGATAGACCCAGGTTATTGATTGCAGTGTAAATGAAAATCTTTATCAGATTAGAGACTCTTCTCAGCTGCTGGCAGTCAGGCTCAGCCCCTCAGCACTATCCGGCGGGACAGTGGACAGCTGCAGTGGGCAAGGGTCTGTGGCCTGTGACATAAACACAGTACATTAAAGCACTATCAGAGTGCCGATATGAGCCATATATCTTTAAGGTGCAGAGAGGGGAGAGGCGGTGGCTACAGGAGAGAGAGGGTATTTAAACAGCAGAAGGAAAGAGGGGGTTGGTTGAAGTAGAAGGTGAAAGGGTACATTAAGGTCTCTCCTTGATTAAAAAAGGTCAGTAATGAGATTGTGGGACACACACAGAGTAAGAGAGATGTATCTGTCTCATCTGGCATCCATCTGTCAGTTAAAAACAGGAGGAGAGCCTCAATTCATTTTTTTTTAGGAAGTCACTGTCTTGATGCACAATGCTGCTGGTGATGAAGATTATTTGTGAAACACCATTGATCAATTTTGGGATTTTTTTATTATTGACTTGAATGTTTATGGTAATTCATGGATGATAAATATTACAGCCCTTTGCCAGTTTCATTAAAAACAGATTATTTCAAAAGCCAAGGAAATGCAGTCATAAATATAAAATTAATTTAAACATTGCTTTAACTTATTTTGTCTTTTAAACCCTATTGACTATAAATGCATTATACATAACGTTTCAGTTTACAGCAAAACGGTATTCATTTTAATTTACATCACTGCTTCATTGTTCATGTATATGGGTGTGTTTATAGTGTACAAGCAATGGGATTTACAGGAAGTGTATACAATGTTATACACATACGAGGAGAGGAGATAAATAAGACACTGCACTGCAACAACACTAACTATTGCTTCAGAAATTACCACAGATTTGAATCAAAACCTGAAATCTCAACAAAAATTTTATAAGCCTCATACAAGTATTTGTTGCAGTTGGACAAAATTAGATTACACAGGTGTTTATTGTACTGTGACCACCCCGTGTTTGCACTGCGTGTTATAAAATGGCTCGTGCTAAACCGAGCACCAGTTTCCTCTCCTAATATCTCTGTACCAAAGCACAGCGAAGGACAGATAAAAGCAGATAAAAGAACCGTTTTTAAACCCAGTGTATCAAAGTGTGGCAATTTAGTGGAAGCCCTTTAGCTCAGAAGCATTCAGTTCTTTATTTAATCCTATCCCCTGAGAAATATTATAGACCTCCTGCGTAGCCTTTACCCGCATTCCTCTACCTAGTTTAGCGCTCATGCTATTGATTTTCCCATTAAGGGCTAACGCTAACCCCTGAGTAACCAGCCCCTGTATAGCGCACTGTGAAGGCAGTATTGAACTGATGCCGTCCAGGGACTGTAATCAATGTCTTCTCCTCCACTGTTATGCAATATTATTTACATGACTCTTCTCCTCTTTTCCCTTCACTTTTCTTCTGTCTCTGTCTGTCACGCTCTCCTCTTTCTCTGTATCTGAAACACAGGTGGGGTAGTAATGCCTGGCAGCTGTAGCCTCTGGTATGGACAGCGGTGAGGGAGGCGGAGGGGATGGAGGGGGAGGAGAGGAGAGAGATGCTGACCTCAGCCCCCAGGCTTTATCTCTTCCTCTCCTGACCCTAGCGGTCATTCCGGAGCAGGGGTCATCTTCTCATACCTCAGCCATGGCCCCTGCCAAAGAGCCCCTGACCCTGCCACAGCAGGAGGAGGAGGGCGCAGAGGGGTCCCAGGCTAGAGAAGAGACCCAGGGAGGTGAGCAGAAAGAAGGAGGCCGACATTCACAGGAGAATGGAGCGTGTCAAAAGCAGGGCATGAAGGAAGACTTCGCGGAGGGATATTTGTCAGGGCAAAGGAAGGAAGAAGGGGAGGTGCATGTAGGTGTAGGAGAGGCGTCAGTTACAGGGGGCCTCCTAGCAGCCCTTAGCAGCAAAGAGGGAGAGGAGGAGGCGGAGGAGGAGGAGGAGGAGGAGGAGGAGGAGGAGAAGGAGAAGGAAGAGGAGGAGGCCATCTCAAACCAAAGCCAAACCAAATCCAAATGTTCTTTATTACCTCAACCGAGCCAGCACAGCTCTTCTTCCAAAACTGCAGAGGCCAGTGGCACACTCGACAGCAAAATAGCCGCCTCTCCAAAGCCCTCCCCCACTCCTTCCACCTCTCCAAATCCCTCCCCTTTTCTTTCCACCTCTCCAAAGCACTTCACTTGTCCGTCCTCCTTTTCTGCCCTGCTGAGCGAGACAGAGGTAAAAGACATTAAGGGAGATCAGGGCTGGATTTCTGAGTTTCCTCAGAGCTTTAAATCCCAGCAGTCTACTCTGGCTTTTTCACTGGCAGGTACAGAGCCTGCCAGTACACCTGCTGAGGATGATGGGCCGGCAGGGGTTCCTCACTCTTCCATTTCCAATGGAGATGGTGCCAAAGCTCCAGAACCAAATGACAGCCAGCTAGACACGGAGGTGGATGACGAGAGAGACAAAGAAGAAGAACAGAAAGAAGCTGTCCTTAAAAACCTCAACCAAGACCTCTCTCCTAATTCACTGACCAGTCACATGACCATAATGCACTCCCGCAACTCCTGCAAGACGCTAAAATGCCCCAAGTGTAACTGGCACTATAAGTCCCAACATACATTGCAAGTCCACATGAAAGAGAAACATCCGGAGACAGGAGGCCAGTGTGTGTGTGGTGCCTCCGGGGGAAAGTGTGTGTGTGGCGGTGCAACACGAGGTGTGTGTGGATATTGCAGTTCGGGGAAACCCCATCCTCGCTTGGCCCGTGGCGAAACCTATGCCTGTGGCTACAAGCCCTACCGCTGCGAGGTGTGTGACTATGCTACCTCATCGAAAGGCAACCTCAGCATCCACATGCAGTCGGATAAACACCTTAATAACGTTCAAAATGGGGGGCACTCGAATGGTCACATCCACACTCCTCACATTACCACAAGCAACAGCAGCTCCTCCGACAGTAACGCAGTGGATGAGCCTGCATACAAGCCCCCACTCGCTACTCCCACACCTACTACTCAGCCCACTAAGCTCACACCACCTGCACACACTCACTCTCATGGTAAGCGGTGGCGGTGTGATGTGTGCGACTATGAGACCAGCATTGCCCGCAACCTGCGCATACACACCACCAGCGAGAAACACACACATAACATGCTACGGCTCCAGAGAGGCTACTACCTGTCTCACTGTAGGAGTCTTGCCCCGCAGCTGAAACACTTACAAAACGCAGGTGAGTAATGCATCTCTCGATGTAATCCAACAACGAATTTTTTTTTTTAAATGTGCAAATTCTTACAGTGGATCTCTCTGTTTTATAGGTGCGGAGCTCTCTTTGAACATGCGGCTGACCAGTCATCAAGTCGCAGATCAGCCAGTCACCCTTGGGTCTACACTGACTCCTTCTCCCTCCCCCTCCCCCTCTCCCCCTCCAGCCCCGTCTATGTCCCCCACTGAACCCCTCTCCCAGGGGGGCGTGTTTCAATGCCTTGTCTGCTCCTGCTTTTCGTCCGACAGCTTAGAGTCTGTGGAGCAGCACCTGAACGCCCCTCGCTCTCTGCCCCAGTCTGAGTGGTGCTCCCTGGTCGCTGGCGGCTGCCACTGCAGGCTGTGCGGCTACACCACCCAGCTGAGGGCTAACTTCTCCTTGCACTGCCAGACTGACAGACACCGCACCCGGTACCAGCTTGCTGCTCACCTCCAGGAGGGTGGGGTCAGGGGTCAGGAGGGGGCTGCCCTTATTGCTAAGGGCAACCCCGTCCAGCTGAGGTGCAACCTGTGTGACTACGTGACCAGCAGTTTGGACAAGCTGCAAGGACATTCCCTCAGTTCCCACCACGAGGCCAGCGTCCGGGTTTATCGAGTCAGTACACTTTCATGAGGAACACCTTTTTCGGGCATGCAAGCAGCATTTCAAACATACATTTATTCAGCAATTCATGATGATCGGACTAGATTATATACTGTTGTCAACCATAATAATTGTCATTCTCTCCTTTCTGCCTCATTATTTTTAGTTCCTGCAGCAGTATGATGGTGAGGTTGATGGGGGATCGTGGCTGTTCCATTGTCTCTTATGCAACCACTCCTCCTCTTCTAAACTACAAGTACTGAAACACAGTCAAACCCCAACCCATCAGCAGAGGGAAGGGCTACTACAGCTGCAGCCAATGGGTGGAGAAGAGCTGGCAGCCATTTTTACCATCAGGAAAAGCCCTGATGGTGTCACAGGTATGAGAATATGAACCATGTGGCCGTTTTTTTTTATTTCATGGTGCATGTGCTAGCTGACGTCATCGAGCAGATAGGGGATTAAGATGAAAAGAGTGAGAAAATGAGTAATGGCTGTTGCTGAGATATTGATCAAGTAAATTGATTTGTCGATACACATCCTTGTTATACCCCCAATAACTCCCGACAACAGCTAACTAGCACCTGCTAATCAATGGACCAATACAAATCCCCCGGATAAGGATGGGGGCAGTAAAGGCTAGTCACCCGTCTATTCAAGATGAAACACTGAATTTACATCGTCTGAAGTGTATGAATTGCTGGCACAACATCTAAAATTAGTTGTTCAACCCTTCAGTTGTAAATTAAGTGCATCCTGTGATTTGTTTATGTGCAGATTAAGACTTATCGAGGTGAACTGATGTGTTGTAAGTCCATATTACCTCTACTCCACCTCTGAGGAGAATCTAATGGAGAATCAATACTTGATCAATAGTGTACGGAGGCCAGCAAGAAGAATAGAGTGAGGCTTAAAGACATTGGTCTTTTTGAAGGATGCTATCAAGAGGATATTATAAACTACAATTAGCCTGATTGTTTGTGAGCACATATTGTATGAAGCACAATGTTTGTGTAACATAATTATTTTTCATATCCCATAGGAGAGCTCAGTGAGGATATGGAAACTTCCAGTGAGACCACCACTGGTCCTTTGGACACAACCAAAGACACTTGTAACTTGGGGATTTCTGACGAGACAGGTATGTTAATTCATAGTTAATTAAAATGATAGCATGATAACATATTACATACATAGTAAATATCAATCTATTTACATGGAGAAGAAGAAACTAGGGAGGAGGAAAGAGAAAAGAGGGAGTCGTTTCCATCAGTGAAGCGTCCATCCTCTGAATGCGAGGAAACGGAAAACTCTATCTCAACCAAACGTCCCAGAATACACCAGCAAAATCCGAACCAGCAGGTGAGCACCTGACACATTTTAATAATTTAAGTATGTCCTTGTTGATATAAAATATAACAACGGACACAATAAATGCAGTTCTACTGTATCCCACAAACCCATGCCCACTTGTGCACTCTTTCAGCCTTCTAATTCACACTTTTTAACACTTGTTTTACACTTCTCTCCTTTCTCTCTCTTTAAGACTGTCCAGTGCCCTTTGTGCCAGGTTGAACTCCCACACGCACACCTTCGACAGCATCTCACGCATGTGCACAGTGTGGCACAGGACTGTGTTGACAAGCTCATCAGCACAGTAAGTGTATGCAAGTGTGTATTTGTTGTATTTGGGTTTGTCAGGAAGCAAAAGAAAACGAGAAGGCAAAGCGATGGGGGAAGGGGGAGAGTGAAATGTAGGGAGACAATTCCATTAAGAAGGCACCAGAGAGAAAGGCACCGCTTTTTTAATGCATGTTTAAGTAGCTCCCCGCTATCATCTTTGATGCAGCCGTGCATTTTGTGTGTATGTGTATACGCACGTTTTAGAGTGGAAGAGAGAGGGGTTTGAATGAGTGAGTGAGGGAAAAGCCAGTCTTTCTATAATGCATGTTTAAGTAGCCCTCTATTACCAGAAGTGCAGTCAAGCTAAAAAGGGGCCCCCATGCTTTTTACTGTGTCTCTCCAACTAACAAAGACTGGTCATCTATCCACATCACCATCCTCCATCTCCCTGGCCCGTATGCTAAGTGGCCTTTGTCTCTTGCGCTCTTCGCCTCCACTTGACTGACTGCTTTTCACCCTTTCTCCCCTCTGCTGTCCCTCCCTCCCCCCCCTCCAGCTACTCCTATCATTCCTATTCAGAAATCTCTGTCCCTGCCCCTCCCTTTCTGCCTCTCCCAAGCTCTCTCTCAATTTCTTATGCGTTACCCCTCCCTTACTCACTCTCTCGCTCTCCGAAGCAGTTTTTTGTTCATTGCCCCATACCTTCTACCTCTCTCTCTTTCTCATATTCTATACCCCTTACCCCTCTGCCACCCCCACCATCGTCCTCCCTCCAACCCCTCCCTCACTCTCTCTGATAGTAATTGAGGTTCATTAATTCAGACTGAGGTGATGATGGCCATTATGTACCTTGCTTTCCAATTACGCTCTCTAGATTAAGCCTGACCTTCAGTTTTCTCGTGTGTGTGTGTGTGTGTGTGTGTGTGTGTGTGTGTGTGTGTGTGTGTGTGTGTGTGTGTGTGTGTGTGTGTGTGTGTGTGTGTGTGTGTGTGTGTGTGTGTGTTCTTCTCTTTCTCTCTTATGAAGCTGTTACGCAGAGAAAACTCTTGTCATGTAAATCTCATTTTAGCTGTCTGTCCTTTCCTAAGGGTAGCTAGCTGTTCGCATAGATATGGTATTTGCTCTCAGTGCTCGAAGCTGTGGAGATGGAGCTTTTCTGTATGAAGAATGATTTTAAATAAATTCATTATTCAGCTCAGTAAAGTTTTATTAAACCCTTGGGGCATGTTGGACGGAGCTGAAGGGCAGACCCACATATCTCACCATATACACTTATTACCAAATTGATGTGCCTCGCTGTCTGTACTGCTGCGCAGGCAGGTGCAAGATGTAACGATACACTCACAGATTCACACTTTAATGTTTTATGATATTAGGACAGGGTGTGTATACACTCCTGTTTATACGTCTGGATATTTGCGTGCGGTTTTTCTGTACAATTAAATGTTTTATTCATAATATAGGATTGAGAAAATATGGTAATATCCCATATATCGCTCAGTCTGAATTGGTAAAACAGCACTAATTATAACTGGCAATAACTCCCTCCCCAATGGAAAACAAAAAAGAAATTGACACGGACGTTTTTTCCCCTTGCAGGTCACACTATCCATGGAACAACCACAGCCTCAGCTGCAGACAGAACCACAGACGGATGATAAAAATAAAGACACCAAGAATACCAATGCAAATTGTTCCCATACTGCTGATTCCAGTGCCTCAGTTGATTCACAGAAAAACCAAGGTTGGTTTAAAATGCACCGTAAAAAAGACTTAATTCAGAGTCATACATTCCAAACAATGTCACTGTTATTTATTTAAAACACATTGTTTTTTTGGCCTAATGTTATTTTAAAATGTACTATTACCATTTTGCAGGCATTTCAGTAGAGAACACTGAGGGAGATGTAGCCGCACCCAAAGATGTCACAGCTCTACTCACCCCACCCTTAGAAGACAACACCACTCACCCTTCCAGTGGCAGACTGGCTCCTCAGTCCCCAAATCAGACCCCCCCCTCCTCCCCGATCGGCGACCCCCCTCCTCTTTCTGATCGCCATGGTTACCGGTTCCGTTGCAGCAGGTGCAGCTTGGCGTTCCCCACTCAAGAGAAGCTCAAGCTGCACTGGCAGTACCATGCCATGAGGGCGGCAACAGAGTGCCCCCTCTGCTCTCGACGATGCCGCAGTCAAGAGGCCTTGCAGAGACACATGCAGAACACACACTCACAGCTAGACTACACACAGGGACAGAATACACTCTTGCCACCTCACACGGCTCAATACATGGAGCAAAATAAGAGTTCAGTTCAACAAGATTTTAGTTTATCACCTCAAGTGGGTCAAGAAGCAGGAGAGGGTGAGGATGAAGAGATAGAGGAAGAAGCCCTGGGCATGGTGGGAAAGGAAGGACAAAAAGAAGAAGTACAATTTAAAGAGAAGGACCTGATCGGTCAAGTTGATGGAGATGAGGAAGATTTAACTGAGCCAGAGAAAAGGCCACATGAGGAGATCATATCGGAACCTACTTCTAGCTCATTTTTCAAAAAGTGCTCCAACCCCACAATGGACCGCTATCTGGATCCAACAAGGCCCTATAAATGCACAATATGCTCTGAATCTTTTACCCAGAAAACCATTCTTCTGGTCCACTATAACTCTGTGTCCCATCTCCACCGGGCCAGACGGGCCCTCCAGGACTCTGGCACAGGTGTTGCTGTCCCCGAGGCTCCCCGTGGCCCAGATCCTAGGCCCTACCGCTGCCGATTGTGTGGAGTGGGCTATAGCCAGAGCTCCACACTGGACATTCATCTTCGCTCTGTTCTTCATCAGACTAGAGCTCGTGATGCCCAGAACTCCGCTCCACAGAACCCAGGATCTAGTGTATCTGCTCCAGTGTCAGTCGCCACCACTGCTACTCAGGCTGCTACCAACAGAGAAGAACTATCAAAGGGTTTGCTGTTCACCAAGAGGCCAGATGTAGTAAGCTCTTCAACCTCTTTACTATTAGGCCCAGGCTTAACAGCTGAGGCACAGCCAACCCTCTCTATCCCAACTGACAGCAGGCAGGCTAAAAGTAGAGTTTCAGAACTTATAGCATCAAGAAACCAGTTAATGCTAATACAACAGCAGCAGTTAGCCCAGGCTCAGGCACAGGCCCAAGCTCAGTTACAACAACACACAGCTCTGCTCCAGTCCCAATTGATGCAGCATTTTCCCTTAGGGACAGATAATCTCCTTCAACAACACTTCTCCCTGACACCAGACAACTTGCTCTCTTTGCAGCAGCAACTTCTTATGCCCTTTTATTTGTCAGGAGACATGCATATTAACCCAGAGTTAACTGTTAAGAGCCTAGAACTTAGTCAGTTAGTATGTGCCAACTCCGTCCCCAACGAACAAGTTAAGGTGGAAGTTAAAAGGGAGCCCCAACCTCAAATTGATGACAAACAAACCCAGAGACAACGTTCAAACTCAGCTTTTAACCAACCAAAGGATCGTGTGCAGTTTGAAGCCAATGTTGAAGCTGGCTGCAGTGGATCCGCCAACAACCAGTCAGAAAAAAGACACAGCAATTCTAATCTTGAGGAAGAAAAAGAAGACATGTCTGTTAATAATAAGTGTCAGAAAGAGGAAACGGATTCCTCTTCATTTACTCTTCTTGGATCGCAGTGTCCTCCTCCTAGAGTGCCCTATGCAGCTGTGAATGGCGAGCCTGTTAGAGCCCTGCTGCAGAGTTATGGCTATGAGTTGGCACTGCAATACATACAAAGTAGACAAAGACACCCGCAGCAGATGCCAACCCATATGATGCCAGATAAACAGGAGTGTTCTGATATCAACAAGATGAAGGTATGCTCAGAAGAAGAAAGAGTTGAGTTAAGTGGACTACAGGATGTAAAGCTGGAAGGCTGTAACGAGGATGACAAAGGAGTAGAGGGCAATGGAGAAATAGAAAGTTTGCCACATGACAAAAAAAAGAAAGATGAGGAATCGGTAAACAAAGAGAGAGGTTGTTGTGGAAGGGGAGAAAAGTGTAGAGACTGTGGCAAGTTTTTTTCAGATCCCTTGATTTTGAAAAGTCACCGGGAGTACATTCATAGGAAACTGTTTTCTACTCCTGCACTGGAGAAATTCTCCAGAGAATACAGGCAGCAGTATGACCAGATGTACCCGATCACACAACCTAAATCTGGGGAGAATTCAGCTGCCGCCCCAGTCCCATCCTCAGAATCTGAACCAGAACTGGAACCAGCTATGCCTCAAGTTAAAAGCCTCGCACCCTCACCTGTCCCTTCATGTTCAGATCCCACAACCAAAATGTATACTCTTGCTACAGACATAACAACAGCTGTCCCCAAACCTTCTTCTTCATTTCTTTCTCAATCTCAAGAATTTCCACAACAAGAGGCACCCATCCCAAGCACAGCTGCTACAGCTACTTCTCAAACCACATCCAACGCTAACGCCACACCTCTTACCTTACCAAAAATACCTATGCTTCCTCATGCTTTGCCCCATCTTCCTGTATCCCAACTGTCTTTACCTAAGCTTCCCCTACCCCACATTCCTTTTCCCATGGACCTATCTCTCCTCCCTTCGATGGTGATGCAGTCTGTGGGTCTCCAGCCCCAACATTGGTTAGACTCAAGTTTGAACCCCGAGTTGGCAAAACTCTACCAATCTCAACTCAACACAGCACTGCTAGGGCAACAGCCGCAGCTCAGCCCTTCTTTGCTTGTCCAGCAACCCCAGCTCAGCCCAGCTTTGCAAGGTCAACCTTCACCGATAAATTCTGCACTGCTGGGTCAACCATCCCAATACAGCCCAATCCAAACAGGACAGCAACCCCAAGTCAGCCCAACAATAATTGAGCAACAGGGTAAGAGAACCCGAACCCGAATCTCCGAGGAGCAACTGACTGTCTTGAGGAAACGCTTTGATATTAACAGCCTCCCCAGTGATGAAGAGATGAACAAGATGTGTGAACTGTCTGGGTTGCCTCATAAAGTTATCAAACACTGGTTTCGCAACACCCTATTTAAAGAGCGCCAGCGAGACAAGGATTCCCCTTACAATTTTAATAACCCGCCAACAATAGCCCTGGAGGAGTCCAGAGAAGTAGCACAAATCCAGCCTCTGTCACTTTCCCCATGTCCACTGTCCCCAGCCCTTCCAGCCCATAACTCCCCACAGCCCCAGACAACAGACCTCCTGAGAGGAGAGTCCCATAGGGGCCGACGCTCTTCCCGAACCCGCTTCACGGAACAACAGCTGGAGACCCTGCAGGGGGTGTTTGAGGCGACTCCTTATCCCAGAGAGGAAGAATATGACAGCTTATCTGCTTTGTTGTCTCTCCCTAACAGAGTCATTGTTGTGTGGTTCCAAAATGCAAGACAAAGAGCCCGTAAAACTCAAGACCTGGGGACAGACGATGGATTAGATGGGAAGAACCAACTTGACAACTTTCACAGTCAGAGAAATGGCTGCTACAAGAATGAGGATGACGATAACCGCTGTGACGCACAAGGTGAATCTCAGAATGAAAACTCCATGGATCTGACTTATGAGTATTACACCAACCCTGACTCACCTGTCCTTAATTCTGCCTCTCACTGCATAGAAAGTGAGCATCTAACAGCCAATGGTGAACCAGCACCTGTTACTAGGAAACAAGAAGATAAAACAATATCTTCTCAAGCTAACAAGAGCCTAGCTCTTGTTCAAATAAAAAATGAAATTTCAGATGCAGACATCCAGCATAAGGAAATTGTTCAGGCCATGAAAACCGGGTCCTCTCCACAAATAGAGTCCAATCTGCAGCCAGAAAGTACTCAAGAAAGACTACAGCCTCACTCCTCCTCCTCCTCTTCAAATAAGACGGTACCGGCCATTGCGTCCACAGCTCATTCCAGCCACGGGCATACATGCAGCCCTCCATCTGATCCAGCGGTTGAAAAGCCTGTTGATACTTCACCCAGCCTCCCTGCTGCTTCAGAGTCGGACACAAGCCACATTCGGCTGCCTGATGCCACCTCTTGCCTATCCACTGAAACCCAGCAAAAAACCCCACTCCAACCCCAAACGCAGGCTCAGTTTCAGTGCAGTCTCTGCCCAGTGTCCTTGCCCTCATTCCAGCTGTGGCAGGAGCATCAGACCAGGCACCTCCTGGCAGCTCAGTCCCAGGTCCAATTTCTCCACTCTGGCTTCACAGACCGAACCATGCCTTACATGATGCTCCACCCCAACCACAGCCTGATGGCCAGCCAAATGCTTTCAGGCGCTATGTCCCAGATGCACCCTAATCCCACACATTCCATGATTTCACACTTAAACAGCATACAAATGAAAAATACACTCTCTGATCACTCGAGTAACACCCACACCAGCCTCTCTCAAAGTTCCCTGACACCCATGAAGCAGAGTTCCAAGCTTTTGTCAGAGACCAGTTTTGAAGGCCAAAGGAGCAGTAGAGAGATTGAGGAAGACCACCGCAGGGATAAGCGTCAGAGAACCACCATCACCCCAGAACAGCTTGAAGTGTTGTATCAGCGCTACAGTATGGACTCTAACCCCACCAGAGGAGTCCTGGAAGGCATTGCACGTGATGTCGGCCTGACAAGACGTGTAGTTCAGGTATTTTATGGATTGATTATGTGTGAATGTTTTTGGGAGAGAGGGACAGAAAGCACACTCAAATTTTAAATCATGCTGGTCTTTCCTTCACAGGTCTGGTTTCAGAATACACGAGCCAGAGAGAGAAAAGGACAGTTCCGGTCAATGGGGCCAGGATCCAATTTCAGCTTGGGTTTGAACCACTTGCGCTGCCCATTCTGCAGGGCTCTCTTCAAGGTAAAGAGTGCTCTTGATGCCCATATGCGGTCACGCCACTGGGCAGAGGCTGAAAGAGCAGGCTACAACTTATCGATGAGTAATGGATCCAATGGGCAGATTGGGATGGCTATGTCATCTGTCATGGACAGACCAGGCCCATCTATCTCCTCCAACTTCATCCCAAACCATGGCTTTGTCATCATTAACAAAGAGTTAAGTATGAAGCCACCTTTGTCTTCAACCACTGATCTGAACAACCCAGAGGAGGATGATGACTATGAGGAAGACGATGAAGAGTACCCATGTGAAGAGGGTTCCAGTATGGCTGACCAAGGGTCTCCTAGTCCTGAGGGATCTGGGGGTCCAAGCTCAGATTGGGGTGAGACACAAAGTCTGCAACAGCACCAACATCAGCAGCAGCGCCAAAGGACACAGATGAGCCACTTCCAGGTACTCCAGCTCAGAGACTTCTACAGGAGCCACCGTACCCCCAACCGACATGAGTGTGAGACACTGGGCCAGGAGTTGGGACTGCCTCACCGAGTTGTGCAGGTAAATGTTTCAAATATTTATATTTGATTTGCATTTGTAAAGATTAAACAAATGCCTTAATTATTTTAAGGGTGATAGCTAACTTATTCATACAAATATTTTTACAGGTGTGGTTCCAGAATGCCAGAGCCAAGGAGAAGAGGGCCAGGAGCCTGAGCTCTGACTCTGCAGAGAGGGAGCAGGCCGAGCTGTCCGCAGGAGCAGGGGAG
This sequence comes from Myoxocephalus aenaeus, assembly GCA_038501785.1. Lineage (NCBI taxonomy): Eukaryota > Metazoa > Chordata > Actinopteri > Perciformes > Cottidae > Myoxocephalus > Myoxocephalus aenaeus. The sequence goes on along the minus strand of JBAMJR010000350.1, from coordinate 10,797,349 downwards.
AGAGACCGAGCTTGAAGAGGCAGACTACGGCTGCTTTGCTTCTTTCTACTACATTCTCCCCAAAACCCCTCCTGCACCTGCTGTTGATCTCGAAACATATACCTTGTCCACTTTGCTGCCAAACCTGTAACCTGAACACCCCAAAGATGCCGAGTCACAGCGGCCCAAAGAGAAACTCTCAACTGAAAATAGGAGAGAGTCCAAACCAAGTCCTCTCTACCACAGCTTTCCTCTTTTCATATTGTTCTTAAACTCTTTCCTGGTCTGTCCTTTCACGTTGAAAAGAGCACCTCTTCCTATTATGTCAAGACACCTTACTACAACCAAACACCATCTTGATAAAAAAACAAAAAACAGATGCCACAGAGGCCAAAGAGCATTCTCCAAGTATGTGACCTCACTGCCCAGCTAGACCTGCAGTCTACCTCTCAGTCTGCATGACAGACTCACATTGGGCCCTCCACCAGACAGTGCTAGATGACTAGCTGTGTAGCATGTAGTGCCAGTCTGTAAGAGGCTGGAAAAGAAATTGTCAAAGAGATTTTAGTGTAAATAGAGAACTCCAAAAGAAAAACTTGAAGAAAAACAAAGCAGTTAACAGTGAAAGAAGATGATGGAGAAAAAAAAAAAGAAAAATATCCTTGAAGGAGATGGAGGTTTTCGCAAAGAGCTTTTGTAAAGACTGACTCAGATTCCAAAGCTCGTAACCAAAATTTTTCATGTCTGTGGATTTAGTTTCAACACGTTTTTTTTTTTTCAATAACAAACTGCAGAGCTGACGTCTGTACGGTGGATGGGTGAAATCTGCAGCTGGCAAAATGAAGCCGAGTACCAAAAGACTGATACGGTGCCAGGATGCAGCTTCACCCCCCACAAGCCAATGATGAGTCTTCTGTTGTACATGTACACCTTCTATGTTCCTTTAGTGGATAACCGCCCAAATAGCACAGAACGAAAAGGCCAGTTTGTCCTAAACGGGGCAAACTATTTTTTATAGCACTCAACCATTATACTGTATATGAAAACTTTAACCAAACTCAAATTTACATTGTGTGTGTGTTTAGTAATAGTTTCTTAATATAAATCTTATGGACTGAGATAAACTGTCTTGCGTCGATATACTAGTGTCATGATTATGAAAAGATTATGACAGCTTTGATATGTTCAGGCAAGGTGACTTACTGCCTTTCCGTTCTATTTGAATATACCAATGGCTGACCAATGTTATTTGATTAATGTAAAGCTTTCTATGCTCAGGTCAACAGCTCAACATGGCTCTGCTTAAATTGTGGTCTTAATACTGTAATTTTCTGTTTTTAAAACAGAGGAGGCATGGTTTAACCTAGGACTAAGTATTAAAAGATATCTACAAAAACATCTGTATTTCAAAGATCTGAGCTTTTCACCACTGAGTAATAGATTGTGACAAAAACCTTATTGAAACTAAAGTGTTTAATAGTGTGAGGGGTAAATGTACAGTATTTAGCTTTTGTATGGTTGACTCAAGACTTCATTGGATGATTGAGACATAGCTCCCTTTTCCACTTACAGATGGGGAGCTACTGCGCAAATCTGAGAAAAACTTCGGATGTTATTGATGTTATTTTTGTACACTTAATTTATTTTCCCTCTTTCTCCTACCTTACTGACTTTCCTTGTTTGCTCTCTACCTTTCTTCCTGTGTTCATTTGCAACCAGTCCTTATTCTAACTGTAATAATGATAATATAACAATAATAGCTAAACAATAATTAATGCTTTAAGACAAAAATCCAAAGACGTGATAATACTTTAACCATATGACCTACAAAAATAAGCGCTACTGTTTACTTGACGATGTATTGCTGTTTTTAAAGAAGGAAGGAGTCCCTATATCTAAGCTACTGTTTTCTGCCTCTCATAAGCACACTGGAGACTGTAACCAAAACCCCAAACTAGAGCCATGGCAGTCTGTAATATAGCGGTTAAAGAGTTTTACTTCTCTTGAGAAATGTTGCAGTTTATTTTTCTTTCTTTTTTACCATAGTGTTGAACTTCAGCCCTTAAGGATGTCCAGTTTGCTGCTAATGTACTGTAGTTTCTAATGATACTGTAGAAAGATGCATGCTCTGATCGCTTTACCACTAGGCTTTAATGACTACAAACTGTAATGATACCTGTGATGCTGTTGATAAACTGCTCCTATGTTATGCCGTTGTAAACAAATGGATATGTGGGGCTCAATTCCATCAGGTTTGTTTTCAGTATCCTAATAATTACCCCGACTCAGAAGATAAAAATGGCTTTCGTAATACCAGAAATATTTTTTCAAGCTTCAGTTTTAGAGAAACCTGCTTGGGGCATTCATTTCTCAATACTTATGGAGATACTGCATAGCTATTTGAAGGAGTTCAGCCCCAAATCTTCCACTGGTATGGTGTCAGGCTTTCTGTGTTGCAATGTCTCTAGTTTCTAGCCATTTGCCCGTCGAAAACAGCTTTGCTGAACCCGTCTCAGACTGACATCACAACCAACTTTCCAAAGGATGTGGACTGACTTATACTCTGTCATGTTTTGTTCTTAAACTAACCAATGTTTACGACAATACCAATGAGCTTTCTTCTGTACAGAAATGTGCATTCCAAATACCACAAAGGCAGTTTTTTGTATACTGATTATTTAATTTGTCATATTCTCTTGATCTTATTGACTGTAAGATGTACATATTGGGGTCCTCTATGGTGAAGGGACTCTGTTATCCTTAATGTAGGTAAAACTATTCTTTTAAATTTTTCTGGATATGTTGTTGCCATAGTGATGACCAAAAAGATACCTGTGATGTGCACCTGTCCTTATGTCCTGCTCCAGTGGTTTAGTGCGTCTCTATACTCGCCTTCCCCAAGTTCTCCCTTACTGGTGTGTGTTTCTCTTCCTTCCCCTTCCCATACTCCACTGAGCTAAATAAAGTCTGCTTTGGTGCATGCTCTGGTCTCATCCCTGGTCTTACCAAGAGAAGCCATTTTGTGAATGTTGTGGTATGCAAGGGTGTCTGCCTGTTATGTGTGTTTCATATTTCAGGTTGTATGTTGTGTGTGGAAGGCTTTTGATGTGCAACCGTGTGTGTGTGTGTGTGTGTGTGTGTGTGTGTGTGTGTGACACAGCAGTGTGTGGAAGGCGTTTGGTGAATGGAGCCATGACCTCTGGGGTCACTTCATTAATTACATCTGTGACATTCAGCCAGATGAGTTTCCTTTGTAACTAAATGATATGATGAATATTAACGACCTTGGATGAATTACACTGCTGCTTCTGCTGCTGCTGATGATAATGTGTTTTACGACTCTAGGAGAGAGGGGAGTAAAATTGCACACTACAGCACATTTAAAGCACACAAATTTTCATATGCAACATTTCAAAGACAACAGCGTAGGTTGGTAGAGCAGATTTTATTTTGTTTTCTTTTGTGTAAAACTTTCCAGTGGTTGATCAGACACCTTGCCAGAGAGGAAAAACTACAAAACAAGAATGCGTCATTGAGTCTCAAGCACAAACTGGTATCAGCTCCGTGTTCTCTAGCAGCAATAGATTCGTTGAACCATTATACATGAATGCGACAACAGAGGAAGCAGTTCTGATTTGGGTTTCAGGGATTAGACAAACAGATACAACTGCAAAGTAAACACAGAAGAGGACTTGAGATGGCTTCGTAGCTGATGATAGCCATCTTAGAAAGTCATCCTGATAAAGTGATCCCCAACCATTTCTCCTTCTCCCTGTCCTCCCCCTCTTAATCAAATGAGTACTGTGCAGCTGGTGGGGTTGCGGCAAAAAGGGGTACGAGTGTGTGTGCAGAGGAGGGGGGTTTGGGGGGGGCTTTGAGGGATGGCGTGAAATTATTGCCTGCTGGTGTATATGTGTCGCTGGGGGTAGAAGAGTAGAGTAGGGGATTGGGCTGGGGCTGGGGGGGGGTGTAATGTCATTGCCTGCTGGTGTATCAGTAGTGGGGGCTCATTTAGATTTAGATTGGTTATGTGAGGAGAGAGCTGAAAGGCCAGCTCATGTTTATGCATGAATCCCAAAGCATGCTGCTGTGGTGGAGCCCCGAGTTAAAGAGACAGAGCTCAAATACATTCACACATTTAGACACAGCTCTGGTTCTTTGGATAAGGCTTCAGTCGAAGTGATGCTTTACTATCAGATACATTTCAATCAGTTGTGCGTTTGTTCGTCTGTTTGTGATGCAGATAGATTACATCTATGTCCAAATGAAAATCATGCCGCTTCTTTTTAATCAAAACAAAATTTTGATCTAATTTTAGTTTAAAAAACCCCACTGCCCGACTGTGTCCTGAAGATTGCTTCGGTATCACCTACAGCTGATGCAGAGCTACACACAGTACATGGGTGCTTCCCACATTACAATCATATACACACACACACACACACACACACACACACACACACACACACACACACACACACACTCACACAGAGAGTAATCAGTAAATGTCTTTGAAGGAGAGTTTGTTCAGCACTTCATCAGGTATAAAGTGGTTTTTATTTGGAAATGTGGTCCCTATCCATCTTTTAAATGACTTTTTAATGGTCGTCACACCATCCTAATCAATCATGTAGCAGAGCTAGCCTGCAAGTGCAAATACACTCTATTTATAATTCCTACATTCTGCTGCAAAAACTGACACTCTGTACCTTCTTAGTGCTGTAAACGAGTGAAATTGAGTGAAATTGTCTTTCTGATTTTGTGGAAACATTATAAAGACTTCCTATACCGCTCACCAGCATCCTAGATATGAGGTACCCTTTGAAATCTGTCTTTATATTATATCTGCACTCTAAACCTGTAGAAAGGGTGGATAGAATAACTTTATAAATAAACACTATACTGTTTATTGTCATTCTTGGGTGTCTCCACATTCAGGCTGACAATTCTGTCTTTTTTGTGACCCCTCACCATCCCCCATCCACCTTGCATCCCCCCCTCATAGGCCCCTTTTCAGTACTTTACATCTATAATGAGATACAAATACGCATCAGCAGGACAGTGTCTACGCCACGCGTCACTGTGTGAATATTACTCACACTTATTAGCTGGATTATGTTAATCTTTACACTCTCTGCTCACAGACAACAGACTCCCCATGATATGGGGGTGGTCACGGCAGTAAGCGTGTGCTGTCGCGTGTGTACGCGTGTGTATGGCTGTGTGTGTGTGTTGAAGTGATTGCCATGTTGTCAAACTGATCTGCATGTGAAAGGGCGGTCTAATTACATCACTTATGCAAATAAGAAATGCACATATGCATGCACATACATACACACCACTGACAGCTTACTACCGAGGTCAAAAAGACAGTGTGAGCTATTCTCTTATTGACTAACACGAGGTGGCATCCCCACCTGTCAGAGGTAGACATGTCTTGACAAAATACAGAGAAGTCACAAAGAATGTTTTGACACACTCCTTCAGATAAATTAGAAAATGGGTAGAAGATGGGTCAAGCTCACAGTAGACTAAAGCACTTAAACTGTTATTGGAAAATGTCCAACTGCATATTCACTGATTATTCTTTTTTCAGACTGAAACATTGATAGTATCCCTGTTGGAATGATTGATTGAGTCTGACACATTTTAATTACGCCCAAATTAAATGAATTGGCTGGCGGACTATAAAACATTGCTGTTTAATAACGAGCCCCAACATTTGCCTTTTTTTTTCTTGCTTCATCCAATCCCATTTTGGCTGCCTGCACTAAATAACCTCTCTCCATTTAATGATATGCAAATGAATTTTCATGAACCCCATGATCCCATGCGATGATTAAACTGAGATGACATTAGCTGCCATGCTGCTGCCACTGTCAGTGTTTCTGTCTGCCTCCTTTCTCTCTTCCTATCACTACCATCTTTCGTCGTATCCACGACAACGGCCAACTGGTGATATTAAGGGGTTCATTGTCACCGCTCCCTTATGAATTTGCTTAGTGAGAGATAACATTCCGCATATCCAGTGTTATTTCAGAGAAGTTTTTCCAATGGCAACAGAGATGGAGCATCAGAGCGAAAGATGTTGGTTCTCCCGCCACATGTGATCGTCGTACGCCGACGACGTACATGTCACAACAACGTGCAAATATTGTAATGCGGTAACATCATACAGACGATTTTGGTAACCTTCCACATCTCTTCTTTTTCCACCTCCAGTGCTCCCCTCCCACCGTTCCGTTTCAGTCTGGATCCAGCTCCACCTCTGCTGTCGTTTATTGTACTCCATTTGCATAATGAAGCCCAAGCTTAATTAAGATCCCACTGGAGTCTGGAGCCAAGGATGAAGGAAAGAAGGACGAGGAGAAGGGGAGGGGGGGATCCGGCGTTCCTTAGCTTATCCGCACGTGTCCAAATAGGAGGCACAATTTAAGGGGGGAGTAAAGCGTTGACGAGCGATTAAATCGCTAATTATGATCGGCTGTTAGAATTAGTGTGTGGCTGTTAATTAGCTGCAGATGAGATGCCCAGACAGTTGCCCGCCCCGACGACTGCAGCACCCTCCCTGACTGGCAATAGAGAAACACAGCTTGACACTCTGGAGATGATGCCAACACATCCCTCCCTTTAACACACACAGCAGTCTGAGGGGATATCCCTTTAAGAATATCCCAGGTGTGCATGTGCAGGAAAGAGGCTCTTCATCATCCTTGTCCACCCACTCCCACTGTTCTTCGTTAAGCACAAAATTTCCTTTTTTTCCTTCTTCAATATCCTTTATTCATTTTGCTCATTATTTCTCGTCTTCCACATACTCTTTTTCTTCATATTGGAATGGTATGATCCCTTGCAGGTCTTTGTAATGGTCAGCAGCGTCCTTCCAGTGCAGCAATTGGCATTGAGCAGGGTTGGCATCGAGGAAAGGTTTTTGGTCCAATACTCCTACTATAGTTGAATTTGGCTCTTGTTCAAACGGTCTGCGGCTATTTATTGTCTCCATTTACTACGCTTTTATACAGCTTCTGGTGGCGCCCGTGAATGCCTCCCTGTTTGCGTTTGGCATGATGCCATCTCTGTTTCTGGTCTCTCCCTTGAGGCGATGCCATTGCCAAAACATTTAAGGCATCCGAAATGTCCCGCTCACCGTATGGAGGTTTGAGTTTGCCAATGTGTGTGTAATGTTGGCTTGGCAGTGTGCCATCTTTATCCTCGTGCCCTTGCCGCCCGTGAAAAAAATACCATCACAGAATCGCTGGCAACCGTTGCCTGGGCATCTCTTCTTGGCTTTGTCCAAGCAAACAAACGGCGATTAGCAGCAAATCCTCAGAGGTGAGTCCCCTTGTCTTTGACTAAGACAGTTCTCCGCCGACCGTTTTCATCGCTCCGGGTATGCCACGACTGCAGCCTGGCATGGCGCCCGCTGGCTGGCACGCTGTGGCTGGCATTGAGCGAAAGAAAATTAGAAAAATGAAAGGAATGTAGGATATTCCACCGACGTTTTTCTTCGTATGCTCAACGGTCATCACCAAGTTACAGTTTACGGTTTCAAAGTATCATCCATTTCTCTCCTTCCATGCTTCCCTTCATCCAGCTACATCTGAGTCATCATGTATCTTCTGGCATCTTGCTCACTTCTATGCTGTGCTGTCCTCTGGTATCTTCTATATCTTCCTTTTCTCTGCCCGCTCTGCTGTTCGTTTCGCCCCATTGTGCCTGTGCCAAGGTGGCACCATGGTAGCAGTATGGAGGTCTGTTTCTCTTCCTTCTATTCTTATTGTCCTCACCCCTTCGCCCGTGCCCATGCCCGCCCCGCTCTAGCCCTGACTGGATGGCACTGTGCCAACCTGCCACCGCCATCGCTCTCATTTGTAGCTCATCCCTCCGTTGCCCTTCCCCCTGTCTCTACATTTCCATCCCTCTCTCTTCTCTTCTCCTCATCTCATTCATTCACTTTCTGAATCATTTACTTTGTGTGTATCAAGTGCTGCATTAGCAATTAGCTAAGTGACACATATACAACTTTTCATTTCTTAAATGCGTGCCGCAAATTGGCGGTCTTTGTTGTGATTTGGAAGACTTCTTTGGCACCTGAAGGAATTCTCAGAGTTACTGCCCTGCCGATAATTACCGCAGCAGTTACTTATTCCACCGAGACAAGAGGAGAAAGACGAAGAGAGCCCTGAGTTTGGATAAAGCTTGTGTTGTTTTAATTAACTTTTACCAACCCCCATCATGTGTGTTTTTTTTTTTTTTTACATCTTGAAGAGCCTTATGCAGGTTGTGCTTGCTCACAAACATACTATACATCCATACAATTGGTCCGATTATCACAAGAATCAACTGTGTAGCATTGACCTCGCCCGCTTTTTCTAAAATGACCCTTGTTTCTTTTTCCTCCTCTTTAAAATATATTGTGTCAAACAAAAGCCGCCAGTGGTGGTAGAGGAGCCATTAAGCAAATACTCTCATTAGTACACAAAACATAATGAATATGTAAATGATGTGTGTAATTTATGCATGGCTGAGAGACTTGTTCTCTTTTCAGTCCTCCATTGTAATCGCTCTATGTATATCCCCTTTCCTCAAAACTTGACACTCTTACGCCAATTCTCCTCTTTTCTTAGACCACCTACTGTGAATAAATCCATGGGGGACTTCTTGAGGTCTCACTATTATCTCTTTTATTTTGTGTTTTTAACGCATTTCTCCTCGCCTTTAACCATGGTTTGTAGTCTATAACGGTCTCCCAGAGTCTCCCTGTTTGCTTCTTCCTGCTCACAGCCTCCTCTCCAAAAACAAACCCTGCAGTGACGCATTAAATCAACAACTCATTGTTTGAACAAGGTTTTTCTTCCAGGAATATGAATACTGAATAATATATACACTAAATCACATCCACTGTGTTGTATGCTGTATTTTGTCTTTGTCCCTTTGTGACTGTGTTGATCTTTATGTGTGGTCCAAACTGTGTGGTAAATTCAAGCTCGCCCTGATAGACGGTGAGTAGCCTTGCTTCTGTCTAGGATAAACACCTATAATACTCTGGCTCCCTTGGCAATCACCATAGCAACAAACCATGGTACCCACGTGAGTTGAATAATAAGATGTTCTCCAAGAGCACGGACCATAAAGCGACGACAAACTAGACACCCGCAACAATGAATGCAGAAAATAAGCATTCAAATGTCAAACATATCAATAGGCTTGCATCACATAACAAACACTGTCAGATGCTCATGCACCTTCTCTCTGTCTCTCCAGACCTTAACAGGTGCTGATGAGCCGCAGTCAATGATTGTAATGAGCTATCGATCACCGTGGGAAAACCGAGGGACAGAGAGGGGTGAGGGAGGTAGGGGGAACCAGAGGACACACACACAAACAGAAGGAGGTGGACTGCCAGGGAAAAAAACCTTCAAATGAACTAAATGGAGACAAGCTACCGAAGACAGGGTATCAATACTTGCTTTAATCAAGTCCTTATCTCCTATTGTTCTGCTTAACATAGAATATATGGGGAAGTGCTTTTTGCCAGCGCAGGTTGAGTGGAAGTGTTCAACTGAGAGCAGCTTCTGGACGGGCTGATCTGCTCAGGATGACCATGCAGACATGTTTGCCATGAGTGAGTTCAGATGCCAGTGAATGGCACTGACGCAGTATCTCTATTTTCCTCTTTTTGTGCTGTGTGCATGGAGTGGAGGCAGACAGCTTTAGGGAAGGGGGAGGTGCGTTGTGTGTGTGTGTGTCGTGTGTGTTGGCTGGCGTTTCAGATAATGAAATGCAGCAGGGAACAAAGAGCTGGGGGCCCCTATTCTCTGTGCTGCAGCTTCATTTTCACTCCCGTCAGTCTATGATTCTTCCATACCCTCTTTCTTGTGTACGTGTATGTGTATGTTTGTATGAGCGGTTTGTTGTGTGTACCAGTGTCCCCTCCTCCTCCTGTTAGTATTCTGCATGGCAGATCCCCCTAATGTAATAACTGTGTCTGCATGTCTAATTTCCAGCAGGAGAGAGTAAATAGCCTGTGGTTAATTACAGTACGTGTGTGTGTGTGTGTGTGTGTGTGTGTGTGTGTGTGTGTGTCTATGCATGCGTCTACATGCGCGTGGGTGTGTCAGAATGATTTATGAGTTGCAAATAGCTACACCAGTGGCCCGTTTCTCCTCACTTAGTTTTTAATCTGTCTTTCCATTAATTTTCCTGGAGACGTTATTATGGTTTTATAACAGTGTGCACGACGCTGCACATGTGAGTGCACATGTGTGTTAATGAGACAAAGGTGAGGACATTTTGTGAGAATCGAGGCCATTTGGGCACCTGAGCTGTACTTTGCGATTCTCTCTTCAGACTTCTCCATTTCCCTTCCTTCCTTTCTCTTTTCCGGTGCTTCATTCACTCTCGTCATTGAGAGCCACAATGAACACAGATCTTTATTGACAGTACACGGTAGAACATGGAAACAGCAGGTCAATCCGTTTAGCCCAAGGGCCGATACACCAATTCACCAATTTGTCAGTGTTAGTTTGAGAGAGAAAAGCAGCTAATCTCTCCTCTCTGCTCTCTATTGATCACACACTTAGACTCCACTTCTCTGTCTAAACACTATTGATTCTCTCTCTCTCTCAATCTCTTTCTCTCTCTCCCTCTCTTTCTGTCTTGCTCTCGCCACATACCATAGCTCTCAACACATCTTCCCTTCATACACTCTGACTTCTTCTCAGATAAAAGCTTGAATAATGGAGACTTCATGTCCTTGGCTTGTACATGAAACCCCAAGTCATATTTTGGATGAATACTTAAGAACATGAACCAAATACAGCGCTGATTAATTTCAGTACTACAGTTTCATAACTGGAGCTTATCAACTATACAAAGCATTTTAGAGTTTGGTCCACAATTGTCACTTATTATTGTTTCCTGCTGTGTACATTCAAAAGCGTATGAATGGTCTCATTAAAGAAATCAATTACTTAGAAACCCCTCTACAGCTTGAATACAGAGCATGATTAAAAATGCACTGCTGGGTACGCTGTCTCCTGTCTTTGTTTATCAGTCTCACATCACAGGGTGAACTTGAAAAGGACCAGATTCCTGTCAAGATGAAAGCTATGCAAAAAAAATATAGAATGATTATCTTAAGGAAGATGACCCCACCTTCATTTTCACATTAACTAAAATTGACCAAAAGACCTCTATTTGATTGGATGTACCTTGTGTGGGGCCTTGTCATGACACATTTTAAGTTGAGACCTGCGTTACCATTTCAGTGTAATCATGATGGCACTGTAGATGAAACAGGGAGGAAGAGAAAGAGAAACCTCTGACAAAAACAGAAATTCGTCATTTATTCAACCCTCTACCCTAATATCAAATTAATGAAATACAAACAGGGAATCCCACATGTTACTCAGACGCTATGAAAAAACAGCCAGGCCCCCATGGGTTTCACTATCAGCCCCACACTTCTCGTATTTATTAGACTGGCACACCCCCTACAGGTGAGATTAATCCATTACACATCTTTAACTTTGCAGGTTACAAAACACTTACACATGGCTTGTGTAACTCAACATCAGCTGTTTGATAACCGGTACTGAAGAGTAGGTCCAGGACGTGGGGCGCATTGCGTGGCACACATGTGTTTAAACTATGCAGTAAAGGACTAGTCACTGCAGTTTTACAGCTACAATTTACCGTTACCTTACATTTGAAGATGCCTCCTTCAGCGGCTGCTCGCGAAGACGGTAAAGCCTTAGTGAGGAAGACGTTAAGGGAAGTGCTGATGGGTCGAGAGGACCCAGAGGGGTTCTTCGCGACGTGCGTGTCCGCTCTGGGGCCCCAGGAGACCCGCTCGCAGTTCCTGTCCCTCATCCGGCCTCTGTCCACCGCGAACGGGCCCCTGCACTCCACCCTCACCTCCATCTACGAGGAATATTTCACTACGGTCGGTGTCTGTTTATTAAGTATACACGAATACAATAACGTTATAATCTAAGCGTTTGAAGATAATAATATCTGTAAATCAATAGGGAACCTATATTTCCGTTAATCAGGAGCACGTGTGTTTTGTGTGTGTGTATACACTTGGTCTGTTGTGCCTTACTTACCCATTTGAACTGTACTTCAATTCTTGACAACTACGAGACGCAGACATATTGGAAATGAGCCAAATAAATTATGTGTGGATTGGCATGGCTGACATGTGAGCAAACAACTCTTTCATTGGCATTTGAGCATATTTCGTCAACCAGCCCCGACATGAATAGCTGCCTCTTGGCTCAGGAACCACACTCTTCCTTCCTGTGTCTACATTATATTGTAGTACAAATAACTAAGAAACTAAAAATGTGTAAGAAGAGTAGTGGTTTCAGCAGTTGAAGTATTAGTAGTCGTAGAAGTAGTAGTAGTAGTAGAGGTATTAGTAGCATTCAAATAAGAAGTAGTAATAGTGTAGTAGAAGTAGTAGCAGTAGTACAGTATAATATAAGCAGCAGTAGTCACAGTATTAGTAAAAGCATTAAGTATTTAATAAAACAAATATTGTAATACATGGTTATTTGTCACTTCCATCATACATAGTACAGTGTGTAGTGAAACATGATGTTGTGTCAAGCTCCTGAAAAGCAACTAACAAATAGAAGAAAACAGCTTACTCTCTTGCTCTTGTTACGCTTCTTACTATTTTTTACATGTAGCAAATATTATACATACAATTGGTTATTTCCAGTGGTGTATAAAGTACCCAAAAGCCGTACTTGAGTAAAAGTAAAGATACCTTACTGGAAAATTACTCCAGTAAAAGTAAAAGTCACCTATTAAAATACTACTTGAGTAAAAGTCTTAAAGTATCTGATATTTTCTGTACTTAAGTATCAAAAGTATTTTTCTGATATAAAATGTACTTAAGTATTGAAAGTAAAAGTACAAGTACATGCTTTTAATAAAAAAGCAAAGGGTCAGAATTTTGAGAATTATGAAGTTTATTCTTTTAAGTGCTGTGGTCACCGTGACCAAGGACCAGGAGTTGTGTTGATACAATAACTGGGTTGGCTGGGATCCATCCATATATATTATGTTCAACATAATATATTGTACCTAAGTATACTTTTGCATCTACTATGAACTTATCATCATAATTCTCCAAAAAGCAATATGACACTATGAAGGACTTGTAACAGTGTGGTTATAAGTATGCTCCAGTCTACTGCTTAACTTATAACGCGCTGCACAAAGACAGGATGTTGAAATGGAAGCAGGTTTTCATGCTTTTTTGGCGATCTCAGGATACTCTGCCTTGGTTTCCAGATCACCGACAGAGTTGTAACAGACTTACGTTTCATTTTTAGAGTAACGTAACATCTTGACATGTGTCAAGAGATTCCGTCTGAGGTTACCACAGACGGATGTATGCGGTCATTTTTCACAATAAAACATCTTTCCGGCCTTTTTTTTATTTAATTGAAATGTTTCATTCATTATTTCTGTGGCCCGGTACCAAGAGACCCGCAGACCGGTACCAAGAGACCCACAGACCGGTACCAAGAGACCCACAGCCCGGTACCAAGAGACCCACAGACCGGTACCAAGAGACCAACAGACCGGTACCAAGAGACCCACAGACCGGTACCAAGAGACCCACGGCGGGCGGAATGAGCATACTTATAACCACACTGTTACAAGTCCTTCATAGTGTCATATTGCTTTTTGGAGAATTATGATGATAAGTTCATAGTAGATGCAAAAGTATACTTAGGTACAATATATTATGTTGAACATACTATATATGGATGGATCCCAGCCAACCCAGTTATTTTATCAACACAACTCCTGGTCCTTGGTCACGGTGGCCACAGCACTTAAAAGAATAAACTTCATAATTCTCAAAATTCTGACCCTTTGCTTTTTTATTAAAAGCATGTACTTGTACTTTTACTTTCAATACTTAAGTACATTTTATATCAGAAAAATACTTTTGATACTTAAGTACAGAAAATATCAGATACTTTAAGACTTTTACTCAAGTAGTATTTTAATAGGTGACTTTTACTTTTACTGGAGTAATTTTCCAGTAAGGTATCTTTACTTTTACTCAAGTACGGCTTTTGGGTACTTTATACACCACTGCCGGTCCGTGACGCATAAAGGTTTGGGAGCGCTGGACTAGAGGATGTATGCAAAACATTGTGATTCGCAAAACCTGCTTGGTGGAGTCTGTGTTCCACCGCAGTCCCCGATGTTTTTTTTCTTCTTTTTCTAAAGATAGATTTGATTTTGTAGCGAGTAACGAAGGTTTCGGGAGAAATGTATCGGAGTAAAAGTATAATTTTTCTTTGCAAAATGTAGTGAAGTAAAAGTAAAAGTAAACAGAAATATAAATAGTAAAGTAGAGTACAGATATCCCCAAAAACTACTTAAGTACAGTAACGAAGTATTTCTACTTCGTTACTATACACCACTGGTTATTTCCACCCCAATGACTATATGCAGTTGTTTTATCATTAACTATAATAATGGGTTTGTTCTAATTCAACTGTAGACTGAAGATGATGAACTGGAACTTGCACTGGCGCTCTCTCTAATGGAAATGAAAGAGCACCAGCTGTCGACCCCGAGCCAAGAGTCCCGACTTCAGCAACCTGGAGGCCGACCGAATCACCTGATCTCTATATCTCAGTCACAGGGAAGCAGCCACATCCAGCTAGCAGATGTAGTCGGCAGGAGAAAAAACCACAACTCATCACAGACTGGACCCTGGGTCAAGGCGAACCCACCACAGACACGCCAGGAAACTGAGCTTCAGAAAAGCGACAAATATGAAAAGGAGACACCAGGAACAAGTCAGACTGCGTGTGTCTCCAGACTGTCTGGCTCAATTTACAAGCAAGACACAGTGGAAGAAAGTAACAAAATGATGGACGAGGGAGACTTGAATCCATCAGAGAAACCAAAGCGCTCTAAGAATAGGCGACAGCGGCGTAAAGGCGCCGGCCAGCAGGTTGTTGGTTTGCCCTGTTCTCCGTCAGCTCTGCCACCGGTTCTGCTGTGGTTCAGGCGGGACCTGCGACTTGGGGACAACCCTGCTCTCACTGGCTCGTTGGAGGTTGGTGCACCGGTCATCCCTGTCTTCATCTGGAGCCCCGAGGAGGAGGAGGGACCTGGGATCACAGTGGCTATGGGGGGAGCTTGTAGGTTCACAGATAATATAGTGATGATTGCCAATCTTTGTCAAAGCATAATGCATCACTGCTCCTTGTGGTGGCTGTGCTCGCAATATAACTTCTCATATAGAACTAAAGCTTATTCATGTGCAAGTCTCCTGACTGTTGACCAATCACACCTATTCTTTTTCAACAGGTAAATACTGGCTTCATCAAGCGTTGTCTTGTTTCTCTTCATCTCTGGAGCGCATTGGCAGCCATCTTGTGTTTTTCGAGGCAAATGGATCTTCTTTGCATACCCTTCAAGAGCTAGTAAAGGAGACCGGAGCGAGAACTGTCTTGGCTAACGCCCTCTATGAGCCTTGGCTGAAGGAGAGGGATGATGTGGTGGTGTCAGTCCTTCAGAAAGATGGTGTTAATTGCAGGATGTTCCACTCGTACTGTCTCAGAGACCCTTACTCTGTCAGCACGGAGGGTGTTGGACTCAGAGGTTAGCCATAACAAAATTAATTTGGTCTTTGCTTGAATATTTGTGGAAAATATAAAAAATAAAAATATGTATACCAATACAAGCCGATTGGAAAGAGGTTAATTTGGTGGGGAACTCCTGTTTTTTCTTCTTCTGATTTAGGAATAGGTTCAGTGTCTCACTTCATGAACTGCTGTAGCCAGAACCCAGGGTTTGCTTTAGGCGCCCCCCTGGACCCTCCTGTATCGCTCCCCACACCTGCTCACTGGCCTCAGGGTGTTTCTTTGGGCACGCTAGGCCTGGCACGCATGCCCCGCAGGAAGGATGGCACAACGGTCAGTAACCTTTGCACGGCCGAGTTGTAGCCCAGTGTACAATTAGGTCATGAATGGCTGCTCGTCATCCCTTCTTTCTCTCCCCTAACTTTCCCATCTCTCTTCAAGCCATCACTAGCCAATAAAGCAGAAATGCTTGAAAAATATCTTCGAAAAGAAGATTATGTTCGATCATGAAGTCCTCAATATGTTCTTTGTTCATCCTGGCATTCAGATCGACTGGGCAGCTAACATCCGTAAATCTTGGGATTTCAGTGAGGAAGGAGCGTGTGCCCGGCTGGAGGCCTTTTTGAATGATGGTGAGACACCTTGTGTGCACTTTGAAAACATATCTGTGATTGATATTGATCTTACAGTATCATATGATTCTTCCATGTATCCTAGGTGTGTATAGATATGAAAAAGAGTCCGGCAGGGCAGATGCCCCAAATACCAGCTGTCTGTCTCCCTACCTTCATTTTGGTCAGCTCAGCCCACGCTGGCTATTGTGGGACGCCAAAGGGGCACGCTGTCGACCCCCAAAGTTCCAACGCAAACTGGCGTGGAGAGATTTGGCTTACTGGCAGCTAACACTGTTTCCTGACCTCCCATGGGAATCCCTCAGACCTCCATACAAGGTAGAAATTGGCTACAGACATGTTGATAACGTTAAGATAAGTGTTACTCATAAATGCGCATAAGTTGAACTACGCTTCACTTTCGTCATCATTATTCAAACACCTATATCACATAATGAAGAACAGTTTTTTTTAACAAAGCATTATTCCTCCACTGGTATTTGCAGGCTCTGCGGTGGAGCAGTGATCGTGGCCACCTGAAGGCGTGGCAGCGAGGGCGAACAGGCTACCCTCTGGTGGACGCAGCGATGAGGCAGCTATGGCTGACAGGCTGGATGAACAACTATATGAGACATGTGGTGGCGTCTTTTCTGATAGCATATCTCTATCTGCCTTGGCAAGAAGGTTATCGCTGGTTCCAGGTGAGACGTGCATGTATAAAAGGCACTCTAATAGATATCACAAAGCAACAACACATAGTATAAGTACTACTTACTGACTGTGTCCAACATTTACATGTGTTTAGGACACCCTCGTGGATGCTGATGTTGCCATAGATGCTATGATGTGGCAGAATGGGGGCATGTGTGGTCTGGATCACTGGAACTTTGTTATGCATCCCGTCGATGCAGCAATGACCTGTGACCCCTATGGCATCTATGTTAGGAAATGGTGTCCTGAACTTGCAGATCTGCCCGATGACCTTATTCACAAACCCTGGAAATGTCCCGCGTCCATGCTTCGACGAGCAGGTGAGGAAATTATTGTGCTCATTCTAAAAATAAAAAAAGACTGGTTTTGAAACATGCTGTCTACTGGTTACAGCTCCACACCTTAACATATACATCTATGCTATCCTCACTTCTTAGGTTTGGTCTTTGGTCAGACATATGCTGAGCGAATAGTCACAGACCTGGAGGAGCGGAGGAGTCATTCCCTGCAAGATGTAGCTCTGGTGCGAAAAGAGTTTGGACAGTACGTGGACAAGCAATCAGGCTGCGACTTGGTGCCTCTGCCCCCACGCCTCGTCTCTCAGGCTCTGGGCTTATCGCACAGGGATGGCGGTGTGGTAACAGAAGGGAAGCACTTCCTGTTACCGGTTATCACCCGCATGGAATTCAAACACCAGCTGGAAGATCCAGATGCAGATGCCGCCTCAAATCCCTACAATGCTGTTCTAAAAGGGTACGTGAGTCGCAAGAGGGATGAGACCATTGCCTTCCTTAATGAGAGAGACTTTACTGCCAGTGTGATGTACGAGGGAGTTCAGAGAAAGGAGAGGCTGGAGAGCAATTATCGCAGAATTGAGGGACTCCCTCAGCCTCCTGCACCTCGGGGCAGGGCCAGACGAACTCCAACAGCCAAGGACAAGTTTTCTGTGGTACCTGGTGGTGCGGTCTCCTCAGTCAGGTGACCCAGAGATCACGATGGAAAGTTAACAGGTTCTAAGTGACCAGACACTTACTAGCTGTAAAATGCACAAGGACAAAATGTTACAGAACAATAGTCTTTAAGTGCAAAGATAAGGAAAGACCAAATTCTACACTGGACTCTAGACTGTGGATAGAGTGAGTAAAGTGTTGAGACAAAGTTTGCAGAATGCTCATTCGAAACACTTGATACATTGTATCGTTTGAGTCGTAAGTGGGGGAAAAAGCATTTGGTGTCATCTTAAATAAGTCTAATTTAGAGTGTTTACAAACTTGTGTTAACCGCATCAAGAACATGTATATTTAGTTGTCAGTGTCAAGTTTGAGGCGGCGTCAGGCTGCAATTTTTTTAATTTTGGTTCACAGGCTTTATATGCAGTTGTATATTGGGAGATTACTTTTGGTTGGAAATAAGGGTGTGGCTATCATAGGTGGGTTTACTCAAACCTTTCAGTGACGCAAATGATTAAATATGCAGATATCATGTATATTATGTGATGCACTGACAGTGTAAACACATTACCTCTGTAATGTCAAAAATATTGTGTAGTCACATGCATGACACTACACAACAAGCAGTCATTTTATAAAAACTAGCCACTTTTATAATATGAAGTTTAAACTTTGGGATTTAATAAAAAAATGACAAAGAAAACAATGTCTCAAGATTTTGTCTTTATTTTCTAATTTAAAAAGGTTTCATGTCTACCATTTAGCTGTCATACATGCAGTGTAGACCAACATTATTATCGATACCATAAAGACCAAAGTGCTTTTTAAAGTCTAACAATGTCCTACAACAGAGATTCAAGTTTTCCTTTGAATGAAATGTATCAGAACTGCTCTATTGACTGAGTCTCCATCTCCTCCGTTTGGGGATTTGAGGCAAAAACTCAACACTGGATGTTTAGTCAGTGCAGATTTCACAGATCCCCTAAAGTCAGTCTTTAACAGTAGATAAAGGATTCCTAATGTTCACAGCTTTACAACACTGGCAGGTCAGCATTCTGGAGCTCATGAGCTCCACTGTTGGATGCTAAGCATAGCGTTGTAGCAGACAGGCACAACTTATGAATCTTCCTGCCAGTGGTGTATGAAAAGGAGAAGGGGCATGTAGCACTTATTAGGAAGTGTTAGGTTAGTCCTCAATGGAGCGGATGTATCTCTCATAGGCTGGTTCATCCATTAGAGCATCAAGCTCTGAAGGGTTGACGATGGTCATCTTCATCAGCCAACCTATATCGAATAGGTTAAAAATCAGGTTAATCTGTGATTTTAGGCCCATTGTTTCATACTTAAGCTTATTTAGCACAAGTCAAATATTTTTGATATCACTGCCATCATAATTTTCAGACAGTCATTGACTTCCTTTGCTCATTACAGTATAGAGATTGAATTAGGCAGTCAGTCACAGTGAACAACGTTTGCGTTGACAAAGTTACATTTTCAATGCACAGAAAAGCAGTTATGGGTAAACTTAAAATTCTGCAGTGCATTGTCACGCAGTGATAATGTAATTCTGACAATGGCAACAAACGTGCAATGTTCTGTGTGATGGATAACTATATCAACCAAGCTTTAAGTCTCCAAGTGGAGTAGTAATTTAAGCACTTCCGATATAGAGAAAGGGCTAAAACATGCAAAGTCATTGATCTGGATGAAGTAAAGATGGTTCACACTTGAAAGACACAAAATATGCGATAAAAAAGTCAATTTTAGAAACAAAATAGATTGTACAAAGTACTAGATCAGTTTTCAAAACAGACTTCATCTCGTTTATTCCTTATGTTACATTACTGCCATCTACTGTCCAAAAAAAAAGTAAAAAAGTTAGAGAGAGCAGTTTCCTTAAACCTCACAACCCATTACTGTGAATCAGTATTCTTGGTAAAACTGAACAGTAAATCATCAGTATATGTATTATTTATTTTTATAATCAATGCCACTTCAAGTTGCATATAAAACTTCTCCCCAGTGTACCGACTCTAAACACTGAACAAACTTAATTAACATTCTGTACACCGATCTGCAGTAATAATTTCACAAGGTAAACAAAGACCAGTGTCAATTAAAAACCGAACAAATGATGTTAGGCCTCCAGCGTGTTGCTAACTAGTCAAACATCATCCTGAAAGCTCCAACTATAGGCCTAAGTATACTACGTAGACTTGACTACGTGTCAATATGCGTGTGCTTACCATCTTCGTAGCAAGATTTGTTCACCAGACCAGGATTGTCTGCCAGTAGTGCATTAACCTCGACAACTTCTCCAGTCAAAGGGGAATAAAGCTCACTGGCAGCCTTCACACTTTCCAGAGCTCCAAACTCATCTGTGACAGATGTTAGAAACAAGTGCATTTATATACAAGTTAGGTCATTTCAGAATAGCAACTACACAGAAAGCAAATATTGCTGCGTTATGTTGACATTAACTACGGTAGGTGTTTTGTGTCATGTGTCTAATTGGTGTTTGCCCAAAAACCAGTTAGACAAGCTACATAGATTTTACTACCAAAAGCATTTTTAAAATATGGATAGAAAATAGTTAAGCAATTGCTTGTTTCTCAACACAACTGCATCGGAGGGAAAAGTATGTAACAGGCAAAATAACCCAAACTTATCGGCATGTCATTTTTAAAGTTAACTAAAACAAGATTATTATTTTATTTTTTTTAAATACTGGCAGAAGAAACATGCCCAGATAATTTAGTTTTCAAGCCTTTGCATTGAAAGCAATCATAGTCGATTTTACCATTATCTAATAAGTAAAGACTGAGGTGATACTGACGAAATAAGATAATTAATCATTAGCGTGTTGATCAAGAACGTAGAGGAATCATCATTTGTTTTGGCCACTAGTCAGAAAATAAATACTACATCATTGTATTGGAGCCATCAAACTGTGGGAAAACCAACATTTAAAGTTCAAAACAATACTCTGGTAATCAAAAAAAAGTCTCAAATTGATGCTATATCAGTTTCACCAACAGTGTCAACAGTTGTAATGTTCTCCTCCACGCCATTATATAAGATGCATGACGTCAAGTTGTATTCCTTCATAACAGTATCTTACATGTAGCCTGAGCCACACTGCCCTCCACTTCATACCTTGCTGAGCAAGCTGTGTTCCCACATCTGGTAGTCCACAGTAAACTACATCTCCCAGAGCCTCCTGCAAGGGTCAGAAAGCAAGGTCAAAGACTGTAGCAAAAGTATTTACTTTGTCGTGTGCAAGTACCCTACACGTGTGTGTGTCTGTGTGGGGACACGCACGAGGGAACTTACTTGCGCAAACTTGCTGATGCCGACAATCCCAATCCCGTCGTCTTCTACTCGGATCCATTCGTGCTTGTCTGTGAATTTAAGTGCTGCAAGAGAAAACAACAGACTCAGACCACAACGATCCTCCTACTGGACGAGTGTGGAGCATTTTCTAATGTATGACAACCAGAATAAACATAGACAGACATGCATCAGCCTCGTCAGCTTACGTGCCCTTTTCTTTAGCTAATGTTACCCTCTAGCAACCGAACATGTTGGCTAACACGCTACAATAAAACAAACCCACGGGGTAATACCTGCTGTTAATCGACAAGACGTGGCTAGTGTTCTTCCAAAGTAAGGTTGAGATGCCAGCCGCAACGAGGAAAGTGTTGCCGAGCGGGTGAGGGAAGGTAAAACTGTGAAAAAGTTGGAAGACAGTGAGCGGAATAGCCCACAGGCGGCCATCTTTGTCGCGTACTGATGAGAGAGCTTCGAATTCTTCTTCGTGGATCTTCTTCTTCTGCTTCTTCTTTGAGGTTAACCAGCAGCTGGCGCTTAATGTTGCATTGCATGCACCTTGTGGAGTTAGTTAACTACTACAGAGTCCGGTTTGTCATGATTACCTCATCGTCCTGACGGCTCTCTGAAAGCAGCTAACCAAGCATCTTGTGCCTTGTACACTACCAACACACTCCAGTTTGCTGATGAATCATGGGACATGACATCACAGTGTTCACCAAGGCAGGTTGGAGGCTGAAGTCACATCCCTTTTGGTTTTGTTTTACTGTATTGACATTATTTCCAAAAGCATGACTCTATGGCAGGGGTTCTTAACCTTAACCTTTTTGGGCCCCATTTCAATTTTAACACTGTATTGGTTTAACTAATTGATCTCACTCTTGGTTTGATTTGTATTAAATAACTACATCAAATCCACCTACAGTTTAACAAGCAACAATCTTGTCAAATAAATGACATGATACAATGTGAGGACAAACACATTTCTCATTAAACTGGTACACTTTCATGGCATACTATACTATTACATTTCTACTGCAAGATTTCAATGGATGATCTCCCCATTTTGTAATAATTAAAGTCTTATGGTGACCATTTGTGGTGATAGAGTGCCCTCTGTTGGGCTTCAGAATAAACTGCACTGTGATGTTGCTGAGTAATACTTTAGTTTCTAATATGGCTGTATTATATATATATATATATATATATATATATATATATATATATATATATATATATATATATTTGAAAGTGTCGCCTTTATTCTTGACCTTGTGATGGCTGCAAACAACTATCAACCAAATATAAGGGATTGTCCTCAGAACTTTGTTGTGTTGGCACTTTGCTGCAGGACAAACTCTTCCAGCTGATGGCGCCTGACTCCACCTGCAGGAAGATCACCGACCTGTCTGACAGCAAGTGGCACATGGAGCTGTGAAAAGACGTCTCTGATTCTCAGACCTTTCCCCTCCTCTTAGCTAATAGGGAATAGTGACATAAAATGTGGCAATAGCAACTAAAATAAAAAGTGTGTTGATAACATTTGCCAGGTGCTCTTCTGAATTTATGACTATTTTCTAAATATTTTGTAAAAACTAACAAAGTGCAGAAACACATTTGTATTCCCCATATCAGGACCTAAACTCATATATTTAGGACATTGGATGGATAAAAACGTGTTTTTCAGCCTGTAGCTGCTGTATTGTAAATTGTGTGTCAGAGAGTTCTAAAAAGAACACAACCGAAAGCAGTCAGTTCTAAATGCTATGATGTCATTAGGGGTAAAGTTCTATAGAAGTAGTTGTAGAAATGTGGTAATTTCTTCTTCAGCACAGAGAGACACACACTTTTGAGACTAGCAACATTTATAGAAAGACAGTGATATGTTCTGATTGTGAACAAATTCAAGCTTGAAGGTTCATTCTCAACCTTGGAAATACTAAACTGAGAAGATTTATCTTAAAACAAGCTAAGAGGCCTTTGGTGTGTCTGGTAAGACCGACTCAACACGCTCAAAATACATTTGACATGATGCTGAATGTATCTGCTTTGAAATCACACTGTGGACACTGATTTGTTGCCTTGTTGCTTTTGACTGAAATCCCCCCAGGACCCCAATACATTAGCATTTAAAAGTATTGTTTAAAAAGCACTTATTAAAACAGAAACTAAGAAGTCATTAGGAACAAAGTGACTTAACAGCTGCTAAGACTAGAAAAGTACTAAATAAATGCAGACATTTATATCTGTTTTCTGAAATAAATAAATAGATTAACATGACACACATGATATTAACAGTATTTGATACACTATTCTCCTTCACATGGTCTCAGAATGACGAGCCAACACTGAAATACAAGGACATGATTCATGGTTAAGATGTGTTTGATCATGTTGTGTTTACTAAATACACTGACTCCATATTCACTCCTGCAGTCACACTGACAGCACCTGAGGTTCAGGCAGGTCAAACTCTGTTCGGCAGCTCCTCTGGTTACTCTGTTCTGGAGTTTAATGGTGAAGGCTGCTATGGGAAAGTGTCGAAATCTGGCAACAAAAGAGTCAGTGGCTGTTAAGATCCTCAAGTTGTTCCCCAGGTGTCCATGTTAGAGGTCATCAGTGTCCTGAATCCAGATCACACTGACGTGGTCAAGTTCTTTGAGCGGTTTGAACATATGGGACAGATTTGTCTGGCATTTGAGATTCTGGTCTTTATGACCTGGTCCAAGAACAAGACTGGATACCACTTGCTCTGAACGAGATCCGCCCAATCTCAAAGCAGGTATGTATTATTATTGTATGGAACCAATTGTGTATTCTTCTATATATCAATTACTAATCAATAAAAAAAAAAACTAATCCAGTAGCACATGGAAAACTCAATCCCAAACTTGTCTTTTTTTTTCTTTTTTCTGCAGCTTTTGGTGGCCTTGGATGCCCTGAAGGGTCTCGGTATCCTGCATACCGATATCAAACCTGACAACGTTATGTTTGTTAATATGCAGAATCAGCCCCTTAAAATTAAATTAATAGACTTTGGCGAAGCCATTCCCGCCTCTAAAGTCGAGCCAGGAATGACGCTTCAGCCGACTGGGTACAGGTGGGTTCATCCTTCCTTCTTGTCAGCATCCATGTTGTGCTCTTGGTCCTCAACTCTTGCCAAGAGAGTTCTCATCTTTTGAACTTGTCTTGCTTCCTCAGAGCTCCAGAAGTCAAGCTCGGCCTCCCCTTCTTCGAGGCTAAAGATGTGTGGGGAGTCGGCTGCATCCTGGCCTTCCCTATCTTCCCTGTCGACTGTGATTATCAGATGGTAGGTCAGCTCCCTGAGACAAACATCCAGAACCAAGTGGATACTTTGCAGAATGTCAGCTGATGTGATCATTCTGTATATTTTAACTGCAAATTAAGTTCATGGTTGAGGTTCTGTGTCAGCCCAAGGGCCACCTGCTCCGTGCTGGGATAAATACGCAGTATTATTTTCGTTGAGAAAGAGGTTGCTGATCGTCCAACACAGATATTGAAAAAAAGTAACAATGTCCTTCTTTGATTGAGTTGGTGAAAGCATTTTATTTGATTTATTTCTCTTAAAATTATTCTCATATATATATATATATATATATATATATATATATATAGTTTGTTTAGATGCCTGAAGTATATATGGCCACCAACAACATGATTGCAGAAGAGCGGCACAGCTGCATCGACCTTCCCCACTCTCTGGATGAGCTTGTTAATGTAGGTACCCTTAACTTTGTTGAATGAGTAAAGACTGGATCAGTACCAGTTATTTACCAGTGTCGGAGAGGTAGGGTCTGGATCAACTGACCTGAACCTGTTTCCAAATCTAGATCTATCCAAAAGGAGCTGAATTTGAGGACAGGAAGGCTTTCGTCAACCTCATCAAACAGCCTCTGCATCTTGATGATCAGAGAATCTCTCCACATCGAGCTCTGCAGAACCTGTTCATCACAAAGTCCCACCTAACTGAGCACACGGACAGCAGAGTCCAGCAAGTGACTGTTTGTCTGCTTACCCTGGAAGTAGATCACACATGAAGTTGGATGGGCTGATGGTTTTATTCACTGACTGACTGTTTCACTGATTGTTGTACTTCATCCAGTCTGAACACCTCAGGAACTATGATTAGCATCTGCCCAATGGAGGCCCCAGCAGACAGGGTGAACACCTCTGCAGCAGATTGGGCTGACTGGTCTCCTGATGAAGGACTACCTCCCTCCACCGATCATGAATATCCAGCTACCTGGTCTCCTGATAAAGGAACACATCTCCTATTACCTGACCATTGTCGTCAGTTTTCTCACTCAGTGTTTTGTGCACTCAAGTCCCCACACCACACAATGCATGTCCTACTTTGCTACCCAACAACCAACCCTGTTGTTCCAAATACTACTCATCTTGGCTCTTGAAGTCTGTGAGCAAAACCATCATCACCTCCAGTCTAAATATCACAGCGATAAGCCGTTTGATAGACGTACCGCTTTGCTGTTATTTTTGGATCACATTGCATTTAGAAAATAAAGACGGCTAGTAGTTAGATAACAAATCCACAGACTCCAGCAACACACACAAATACAATAAAAATAAAATGAACATGTGCATTAAAATGTTTATTTAAAAGAAGATTCTGGGAAAGAACACAGGGTTATGTTGTCATAAATCTGCTTCTTCCTATCAGAATAATAAATACCATCCCTTGGAGACCAACACACCAGAATTTTAGACCCATAATGTTATTGTTTGTGATAATTATATAACCACTACATGTGCACTTTAACATCCAAAGATATCAGTTTCTCACATTTTGGAATGTGTGTGTATAGTAATGGCTGCATACACTAGTTATATTGTTTGGCAGATAACGGCCACTTTTATTCAGATTCATCGACTTAAATTATCTGTCTGCTCATCTATGGCTCCATTGTTTATACAGAAAAAAATACTGCAGTGATTAAGTTCCAGGCTTCTTATCGGAGGTGTTTTAGGAGCCACACAGATCGCAAAGCCTACGGATTCATTATATATTTTTGTGACAGGTGGTCTGTGTATGCTTCCTAACAAGTCCTTTGCTCATAAAAGCACACAAAGACTGATCAGACAGGGCTCAAGGCTTATTCTTATAGACCACCCTAACAAGAACTTAAATTATTTATTAAGTAACACTTTTATCCATACAAAACAACAGAATATATAAAGAAAAGGTCACTCTCATGCCTGGGAGTTCTACTATTGCTCAAAATTGCATTAGCTGAGGAAATGGCATGTTTGGAATTAAAAAAAATAATATAGCAAACGTGAGTGTTTCACACAACCATACACTCTCTTTGTCCTGTTCTGGCTTCATAAACTATGCTGTAAAACAAATTAAAATACAGAACGACTAAAAGTGTCCTCCCCTATACCTGGGCTAAAAGCTAAAAACATAAATAACAAAAGCACATTTGTTTGGCTTTTACATTACACAGCTTCAAGAGTCCATCCAGTGTCCACTTTTCCTTATTTCATTCTGAAGATGAGAACAAAAATAATAATAACAACAACAACGACGACGATAACAACATTGATAACAGTAAAGGGAAACGACAGCTTGCTGTGGAGCGAGGAGTGAAAACAGAGGGGCTGAGTATGTATGTGTGTGCGTGTGTGTGTGTGTGTGTGTGGTTGTTTTCTCCATCAGAGCTCATTGGAAGCTTGTTCGCCCTCGTTGGAAGGCGTTTAGCATGAAACATGTCTGTGTTAGGTCCCTCCTGCAGGGGGTGCTGTGTGCTGCTGGATGGGTGCGAGGAGCAGAGGTGAGTACTGGCGGTCCATAACAGGCAGGCAGAGGGGGGTCTTTAGTCTGTAAAGTCTCTCTCCTCACTGCAGGAAGGAACAGCTAGGTTGGGAAGGCCAGGAAGTGCGTCTTGGTCACCGCCGTGCACCACAGACGACACTCTCTCTCTCTTTTGTACACACGCACTCCTGAAGTCTTCGTGTTCACAAACACGCGCACAATCAGCCAGACCCAGACACCTCGGCTGGTTTCTAGGTGGTCCGTTCTTCCCCGTCAGCCTCCTGCTTGGTTCTGCGCAGGTTGCTCTTCATCTTCACAAACTCAGGGGTGTTTTCCTGTTCGTCATCATTTTTCTGTTGCTCCAGCTCCTGCTGCAAGAGCAAAGACATTGACAAATTCAGATTAAACTAATTATAGAGGTGATAATCTGTTGATGCATCTCGTTTCATCTTGAACGGTCCAGTCAGTAACTTTAATCCTGGTTTTTGCTTGTGATCAGATACACTAACAATGTGCATCCATCTAAGTGACAGTTCATATTTATGTATGCTTTCAATCATTTACCTGCTCTAGTTTCTGTTGTCTTTTCATGAGCTCTATCTCCAGGTCGCTCCTCTTCTTGTGGGCCTCCTGCTCCTCCTTCTGAGCCTTGAGAACTTGCTCCCTCTTTCTCTTTTCCAGAACCTTCTGCAGCTCAGGTTTGTTCTGAGGAGCCAGACCCCTGTGCAGAATCAGCGAGATAGCATGTGACTAAAGGAAACCTCTGACGACACTACGGGTCCGCACTCAGAGGGAGATTAGCATTCACATTCATGCGTAACACATGATGACCATGACCTCATTCTAGTTTGACATGCAGATCTGTGTTTGATTTTGTAGATTAAACAGTCAGTCGTGTTTTGGAAAAGTTTTGATTTTGAGCCCAATCCCAGATTGTTCCACATTTCTGTATATGTGGTGGTAGGCAGCATTAGACTGACTTTGGAAAAGAGGGTTGAAACCAAGGGCATTTTCTCTTTTTCCTTTCCTTTTTTCCCTACGTACCAAAACAATTCCAAGTCATCAACCCATATCTTAAACCATCTAATATGGAACTGTTCCACACATGGAAGTTGTCTTGGGCCGATACATCCGTGGCAAAACAGACAGATTGTTGCACAACTGCCTGGGTTTGTGCAGCAACATTCAAAAAGGGACATCTTACAATAAAGTGAGAGCGTGACTTGAGAAGAATAGCAAAAATACCAAATGTTATGTAATGCTCCAAACTCCTCCAAATTACGAGAGAGAGAGAGAAGGGTAGGGGCTGAGGATGAGGCTCGGAAGAAGGGTTACTTCAGACAGAGGGGAACAGAAATGGGCTGAAGTCAGCTAGAAAAAGGCAGAAGCCAATAAACAGCAAAGCCCACAAAGGATTAGGGAGGCACAATAAAGTGCCACACACAAAAATAATAATGATCAAGAGCAGTAAAAGGACAGAGGCTATCCATCAGTCAAAAAAACATGCTGCAGGCCTTGATTAATTCAATTTAAAAGCATATTATCCAGATTCATTTACTCTCCTCGTAGTTAATAATGTTCCTTTTGTCATGAAAGCTTGACTTGGCACAGGCTGCGTCTGTTCTCAAAAGGAAACACAGCACGCTTACCTGACTGGAGTTCGGCAACAACAATGTCTTAATTAAATGCATCATTACATCTTAAAGATTGCATAACCGAGCCCACGGTGGTCCAAGAAAGAGTGGGAGTTCATTTACAACAAGGCACTACTTTATCCCAAGTAACTGCTGCAGTTAAATGGCCTCTGGTTTTCCTGACAGTGAGGGTTCTGTGAAAGCACTCGACGGGCTGAAGCAGAGCAGCGGGTGAAACGCAATTGAGTTGGCCTGTTGTTGAGCACCACACGCAGAAAGGGAGGAGTGTTAAGGCCGATGAAGGCAATACGACTATAAAGATGCTTACTCCACTCTCCTTTCGCAGTAGGCATCATTTACATAATCAGTGACCCTCCTATCCATGACCCCCTCCCATGAGTGCACACCCTCTAGTAGACTAGGAAGAATGCGTGTTCAAATCTCACACATCAATATCTCCATCTGCTTAAATGCTTCACCAGTCTTGGTGGCTGAAGTTCTGAAATTCCTCTGTAAACACCGTCTGTGTAGGAAGAGTCATCACAGCTAAGGTAGCAAAGGCAGAGAAAGGCCCTCAGCTAGGAATGTTTTGTAATCTTGATTACATAACACATTTTTTTCCCCCCTTTTCATGCAGCCAATCCACCCACCCCTCATCAGTGCGACTAATCCACTGTGCATGCAGACAAGCGTTGCATACTTTCAGTACACGATAGAAAGCCCAAACATAACAAGTATATCCCCCCCAAAAGCCCACTAGATTTATCTCACAGAGTTCTGCTGATACGGCCGGACATTCTCCGTCTAGACAACTACAAACAATATTCTGCAGCATTTGGAACGGATTTTTTCTCCGATAAAGAAAAAAGAAGAAAAAAAAACACATTTATTGTATGGCCTACATTTTGTATCCTGCACATCACTACAAAAGCACCTCACTGTTTGACCTGTTTAGGGCAGAGCATCACTGCTGCTGTGATGTAACAGCTGTCAACAGCATGTGTGTTTTTTTTAGCTATTTATAGCTCAGGCACAAAGCTGCCGCCACCGTTTGGTGAGAGAAGATACAAACATTTAGTGTCAAAAGGGTGATCTCGGGTCCCAGTATGCATGCTTACTGCTGCATGGATGCTCACACAGACGGCATTAAATCCTGCATTGTGTGATCCAGTATTAGTGTCACCAGCCAGACCAGGTTTATTCATCTGGAGGGTAGATCTGTGTGACCTTTACATGGCCAATCTTTGACACACTAATGCACTTGGGGTTTTATATAATAGATCACTATGAAAGTTTTATTTCCTGAGCTTTACATAATACTGCTGCTGGAGGTCTCAGG
This sequence comes from Myoxocephalus aenaeus, assembly GCA_038501785.1. Lineage (NCBI taxonomy): Eukaryota > Metazoa > Chordata > Actinopteri > Perciformes > Cottidae > Myoxocephalus > Myoxocephalus aenaeus. The sequence continues at coordinate 10,767,369 of JBAMJR010000350.1, read as the reverse complement.
GAGCAGTGACACACTGCAGACGTATCAGTGCAGTCTGCATGGATACTATCAGACCAATTACAGCAAAGTAGCAGGGCGACTGTATTAACTCATCTTCCATTCGTAAGTAAATACACCTTGATCTGGACACTGTATCGTTTCCCCCGTATAAACTATTCTGAATAGGGGCAAACTTGATATTGATGTTGTAGAAACTATTGTTGAGCTTCAAAATTATTTTACCACCCAATAAATTCATAAACCATTATCTCCAATCATACCGTTGAAATGCAGCTGTCTCTGTGAAACACTGTTCTGAGTTTGTTCATGAGCTATAAACCATGGGAAAACTTCTGGTTGCCAATTGTAAAATATTAATCCCCTCCTTAAAAGTAGCCTGGGAATTACGATGCGTGTTTGCCAGACAACACCAAGGGAGAAAGGGATTGAAGGTGTATTGTTCTGTCTCCTGACCTCTTCTGGTTCATGAGCAACTCTCGGTGCAGGTCCTGGTGATTGCGGGAGTTCTTCACTGGGTTGATCAGCTTTTTAGGTTTGATGAGCTCATCACAGTCTCCGTCGATGTAGTCGGGCTCTGCCATGACACTCCTCCCTGGTGACAGCGATAGACCAGGGTCACGCGGATCTGAATCGACAGAGACAAGAGAAGATACTTTAATTTGACCACCATGCCATGGGCTCAAACAATGCAGTGGCGACAAAACCCTTAAAATCTGCGTTTTTCCATTTTCAGTGATCCATTATATCTCCTTTTAACCTGTGATATGAGCATCTGCCTGATCCTCTGGCACCAGCTCAGAGTTTTTGAATCGTCTCGATAGTGATAGAAGGACTGAGCGCTGGGATTACATAATTGTTCCCACAGAGTGAAGAGGAACATTTCATTCCCCTCTATAATGAAGAAATGAATCAGAACAGTACTGTCAATATCTTACAGCCACATCGTTATGCAACTATTTCAATACACACCAATAGGTTCGATCCATTGTTTTCCATGACCTAAAAAATCTATGCGATTCCAATCGTCACACCGTCATAATACGTTAAACAAAACATATATTCTGTATTTCGAAAGTATTGTTCAGTATTTTCTTCATTTAATAGAAATATAACAAGCTCATGTGTTGACATCTACTGCTGTATCTCTGGACCAAAAGGTCACCGATTAGGTCATTATAAAGCTGATATATATAACTAAAATACAGCACGTTTGACCAAATACCTCATGTTAATCACAAGTTACAAACAATAACACAAACAGCAGGAAACTTTTATAGAAGCCAAGTGCAACTGTTCCCCACGCTGCTTATCTTAATGAAAATAATCAGCGATTTGCATCCGTTTGATGACTCACATGCTCCATTTAAAATAATGAATGATCAGGATTTTCTAAATGAACACTTTAATGGATAAAGGTTTTGATCTAACCAACCAAATTGAGAATAGAATAATATCTGACAGAGTTTAAAAACATATTTAGCACATGTAAGACAAAATTCATTCTTGGCTGAACTCACCCTGCAGATGAGGAAAGACTGAGTATCTGAACATTGTCGTCATCTCTGCTATTTTGATCCTGAATGTATTTTTCAGGAAAAGCTAGTAAAACTCGCTGTTCTGTTTATCAGTCCGTTGCAGAGCCTCACACAGGAGAGGTGCTTTGTCCTGCACAGCTGTCTGCTACTGAGCTGGTTGGAGATCAAAGTCGGTTTTATAGTCTCTCCCTCTCCCTCTCCCTCCCTCTCCCTCTCCCTCCCTCACCTACTCCCTCCCACTCACTTTCAACATCTCGAGGCAAAGAAGAGTTTAGAATTAATTTAAGAATATTCTTGCTCATCACTGTAAAGAACTTTGTGATATTCTTTCTCCCCTGTAATATAGTCCCGTATAGAAGAGTGTACATCGTACACCCATTTAGCTGAGATTAGATAGCAAAGTCTCATGCATTTCTTCTCCCACGGTCTGAGGAATGACTCAGATTTATAAATAATCATGTTCCCAGGAGCCCTTGAGTGAGACGCATGTCTGCGACTGATGAAGAAGGAAAACATGGAGGGAAGTTTTGTTGGAATCAGAGCGGGCCAATCACATTCATCAGTGGTGCCAAAGACGCATTTTACTGCAGGTGCTAGACACAAAGGTGGGGGAGCGTGTCCTCAGAATCAAAACATACATGCGGAGGATCGGTGTAGTGAGTTAAAGACACCACAAGAGGTCAACATTCTTGCATGCATTCCAGAAACTAAACCATGTCAGTTACATAACAAAGAAGCCCAAGATAAACATGGTTTGTGGTGGCACACTGCTGAACAAAGAAGGAGAAATACCACATAATAAACCGCTTGATGGATAGAGTGAATATGTTGACGTATGTAAATACTGCGTTTTCCAGTTGGTTATCATCTACAGTCACAGCGGTGGGTAATCCCTCCTAATCTCAGATTATTCACTTTAAAAAAATAAGACGTTGTACCAGTTTAGTGAAGTATTTTCCTCTACATGCTGCATCACAGGCTGTTATGTTGTTAGCAACATGCCAGGCACAGCGTATTTTATGACACAGCCAGAAAACTGTGACAGTGTTGACAGTGCATGAGATGGCAGAGGTGGCCAGAACAGTTTTTGGCTGTACTCGAGGGCTGCGTGTGAGCACACAGGTGCTGTGTACATCAAGGGCGGGTTGTGTTAAAACCGGTAGTAGGGGGTAGAGGAACTTACAGACTGCCAGTGTTGTCAAAGTGTCCGTTAGCTTAACACATCTGCTCCTACTTCCTCTGTGCCCCAAGGGAGAGGGGAAGTGACATAGGGAGTTCAAAGGGAACCTGCAACCTCAAATTGGATCCCTGGAGCCCTTTAAATTCTGCTTCTGCATGTTATAGTGAGTCCCGTTTTACTTAAAGGGTATATAGATAATATGTTTCACTCACAACACCTGAAGAGAAATATACAGATGAATGAGTCAACATGCTCCAATGTCGGTCAGATAAAACACTGCATTTAATGAATCAAGAGCTGTCCTTTTACAGAGGTCTTGCTCTGTGTGGGTTTCAGAACTCTACAACAATAGTGTGAAAAACAGCCCCTTCAACAGATACAGTAGATTGTATGCGTTAATATCTGAAATATTGGAAACAAAAACGTATTCTATGGAAGCAACCCTCCAAGCACGTTAGTGTGTGGATAGGGTTATACAGGGGCAATACTTCCAGGAATCCCATTAAAACGGTTTGTTTATTGGTTTTGGAAACATAGCCTTAGAGCACAGACAACAGGCAAACACACGCACACGCACACACAATGAGCATCCAAAAGACCTGAATCTCCATTAGGTCCAAGAGAAATGGGGCAGCATTTAGAAGTTTCAAAATGCCCAAGCATTCTGGGAGAAAATGAGAAGAAAGTTGAAAAGAAAAACAATGGAAAAGAAAGAAGAATAACTGGGTCAGACGAAGAGAAGAGAGAGATGGTGATATGAGACATCGCTCATTCGCTGTTATCCTTATGACTGTGATCTCGTATACTGTGAAACGACACAGGTTTTTAACCTGGCAGCTAAAGGAAATATCAGATCAATCATGTAAGAAACATAAAAAAAACCTGAAAGTTAAATCCACAAAGAGACTGAAACTAAAACACATACGTTTTGAATAATACAGTATATCACTCATATGATGCGCGCGCGCGCACGCACGCACGCACACACACAGTATTTGGCAGCTTTTCTTTTCACGGTTTAAAAAAGGAAGTAATCGGATGAATTTGTTTGATAAACATGTTTGTGGCGCGCGTGTGTGTGTGCATGTGAGAAAGTGTACCCCACAGTGGCAGGTTGCATTAGAGCTGATTGAATGACTTATCTTCGACGGATAAGAGTTCCCGCACTGTGCCAACTGATTGCATTGCCACCGGCCACCTCCGCTGTATGAGCACGCACAAAGACTTACATTCATAAACACAGACTCATTTCTCAATTTCCCCCTCAACTGTCATCTCCTCTAGGTCGCCATGGAGACCTGCCATCACCCACTCTGCATTTAGTGACACAGCATTCAGGGACAGGAAGGAGCTGCTGCCAACTAATGCAGGGAGTCTGAAGCCTTCCAATGAGCATCACTGATGACACTAAACAACCAAAAACAGCCTCCCAAGCATCTATAATCAGTATTTATTTACCAACAATGGATCACATGACTATGTGAAAGGTGTTGCTTGTAGTGATAAGTCCAAAGAGAATCATCACCGTTTATTTTTCTTCAGCCCGCAACTTTAGTGTTTTTGTTTCCTCTCATCGTAGTGCTGTTTCCGCAGCATAAAAGCTCAGACAACTCACTGTATGCCACTTGCTCAGCATCAAACTGTTGGCAAAACATAGAGGAACACTTGGCGGCTAAAGAGCCTGATATGCATGCATGAAAAGCATTCTTCCTCGTCTAATCCAACAGCGAAGAGCACAGATGGGCAGAAAGACTAATGATGGGGGTCGGAGAGCCTAAATTGGCCATTATCACCCCTCTTTCATCACACTAGGAAGCAGACAACAACACAGTGAATACTACAGGAAAGAGGAACAATTGCAAAAATGGATTGTTATTAAAGTGGAAGAGAAGAAAGAGGTCGATAACTTGATGTTAGGATCAGAGCCAAGATGGACAGACGGGGAAATATAACAGAGACATGACACGGTTTGCTCTGATGAGTCAACAGTGGCCTTCTTCTTAAAGGATCCCCGATGGAGAGAAAATGAAGGCGAGGAGAGCAGCTGGTGGCCTGCTTCACCACCTGACCCCCCTGTCCTTGTCCAGGATACGGGCACAAACCATCCCTGCACGGAGTGGGGATGGGCCGTTAACTGTCATTGGTTGTGAACACATGGCTGACCACACCCACTCCACAGCCAGCCAGGATTTGTTTTCCACAGTTTTCCCGCACAAAGATACACAGGCTTATGAAAAAGGATGCATCAGCATTTTAGCATCCGATTCGATAGATGCTGATCATGGACACCAACGTTAACAGAAAGCTTAGAGAGCAATTCCATAGAATGAATCCTAAACTAGACTTTTGTAATCCTTCACCTTGGCCTTATATATATTTTTATATTAGGTGCCGTTTTGGAGAGCTGACATCGATAGAAACTCACCAAAAAAGGTGACCCATTTTCTGAGGCATACATATGTGAAGAAAAAACAAGATGAGCTGGCTTTGAATCAGACTCACAGTACATTTCCACCAAACACTGAAGAACAAATATGTAACATTTTCTTAAAACTTCAAAATCACCCTCCTCTCTCTTGTCCCCATATCTCCCTCTTGTCCCAGATAGTTCCTCTTGCTCATACTCCTATTCCGCTCACAGATGGGAGGTCCACCCCCTCAGGGGAAATTGCATCATCAATACCCCTAAAGCATCCCCCACACCCAGTTCTTTCTCTCTCACACACACACACACACACACACACACACACACCAACACGCACACACCCTTTCCCCCCCACTCACTGCGTGTTACACGCTGGACAGATCTGAGTGTGTGTCTCACAGCGTTTCTGTTAATGAAGCGGTCATTCAGCCATAAATAGGGGAGGGCCTAATTAAAACACACAGATAGATGAGCATTTAACGAACAGCTGTGGGGGAATGGGGGAGGGAGAGCGGGGTGTGTGTGTGTGTGTGTGTGTGTAAGAGAAAGAAAGTGACAGAGAAAGTGAAGGAGAAGCACAGAGTTTGGGGGCCAAGTAGTGACAATGAGCTCATTTCCCGGACAGCCGCTGTGTGCACGTGTTCATTTACAAGCCTCCCCTCGTGACGACACATAAATCATGGTAGGCAGCGCAATGACGTACATACGCATATATTTCCAGAGCCCAGAATCACTCGCACCTATAAAACACATTCAAAGTCAGTATCAACAAAAAATTAGAAAAAGCATACCCACAGCATTTGTTTTCAGTCTAGAACTGAATTTGTATGTGTCCCCTCAGGAAAAACTGACCTGCAGTGCATGCTAAAGAAAGAAGTAGCCAATAAGATGAGACAAGACGTAAACACCATGGTCTAGTCCGGACCAAGCACACGTTCCTGTCGGTACACAATGCTACAGTTTCAGCTTCGACTGAGTAAATGGCTTAAATGTATACTTACTACCCGTCTACAGAAGACAATGTTTTGAGTAGAAAATTAAGATGTGATGTGATCTTTAGTCAAGGATATTTAGACTACAAATACATCCAACATTAACAGTATTTGATTGAAGAAAGCTTAATTATGAGATGATCTGAGGGAGAAACAAAAAGACAGGGAGTGAGAGGGAAAGGGTTCCACAACAGTATGCTTGGGAGTTTAGGGGTTGAGATCTGTTTTGTATTTCCTGCCTCGGAGTGGGGGTCTGGAGCAGAGGAGCTGGGGAATTCTGGGGCCTCATCGTTTACCGACCTCTGAAAGCACCCACTACGCTCCCACAATCTGATGATGTCACTGGGGAGACGCGGGTGTATGGGAATTTACAATCAGGGTTTTAGGGTTCGTAAAGCACAAACACCCACACAATGGAAAACACAGTGCATCCTGTGAGGGAGGCCTGCACTGCACACTGTGTGTGTGTGTGTGTGTGTGTGTGTGTGTGTGTGTGTGTGTGTGTGTGTGTGTGTGTGTGTGTGTGTGTGTGTGTGTCCTGATGTCATTATGGGCGGCTCTGTAGACTGTCATGGTGAAAAGTAAACACCCAAACTCATTACTACACCTGGATGCCAAGAGTAATATTTAGAAAAAAAACGTCTGAATTGATGAGGCTCTTCCTTTATCTCTCTGGCTACCCAATGTTTACTGTGAAAACCTGTTTTGTCTTCACATGCAGTTTGAGTAATATTAATAACCTATTTTTAGTAGATCTGGACTGAAAACTGTTTATAGCAGATATATTAGTGTTGGGGTATATACAGCATAAACATCTCTGCTATTTTTGTGGTCATTTGGAAGCAGTGTCTCCATTTCATAGTGTTCTTCAGAAACAAGTCCATGCAATCCTTATCAAATGTTTACCGTTACTCTTACATGTCTTTGTAAAAAGAAAAAGACTTTCAGTTGATGTTTTTGTATCACTCGGGCTATGTTTTCTCTCACAATAGAGTGCTGCAGGAATGAGTCCTAAAAGCAGAATAAGTTAAGTTAGATATTAGATGCCTGAGATATGGCCTGTGGTTAACACAAACTAACATTTGTTCTACAGTATAAAATACATCATGAATACATGAATTCTCTTTTACGAGAGTTAGAAAATGTGGTTGTTCCTAAATGAGTCTACAACATGTTATCACATTGACTAGTCCGCCTTGATGTGTATACGCTAATGCAACCTTGATGCATTTCATTTATAGCGCAACATTCATTTTTCACTGTTGACCTACAAAATTACATCAGTCTTTTTCATCTGGAGCCTCTACTTCGGAAAGCTTTCTTGGATGCTTCATAGGATTTTCTGCCATAGCTTCTGTCACACTCCAAGCTGCTGCTCAGTCGCTAAGGTTTCCCTCTTTTAGCTCTGGCAGGTTCAAGACAACGTGAAACGCATCACCGGTGCGCCAACGCAGGAGAACGATACACAGACCACGGACACTGCAACTCCAGCATGCTGCAAAATACAGTGAGCGTTCCCTGGCGGTGTGAGGCTTCATCTGCAACGTGTGTTTTTTGTTCGGCAAGGGCTTGAAAGTAACAGATGATTATTTATATGTAAAAGTTGGCACCCCGGCTTTAAAGTATAAACTATCCCATCACACGAAGGCCCTTGTTCTTTTTGTACAGAGGATATTGTAATTTTGGAGAACAGGCCGAAATAGAGGAACAGCTAAAAGAAGCCTTCTCACGTCTATGTTCTGCACAAACATGTTCATGTTCTGCATTTTAACTAAGTCCCTTTGGCAACAATTATATGTCCAATGTTAATGTGGTTCTTGTGATCTTGGTCTGGAAACAGTTATTTCTTATGGCCATAGTTTTTCAAGTCTCTGTCTGTGTTACTTTCCATCCCTCTTCGTGACTTGCATCTGTGGGATAGCCACCACAGTGGCTGCATTTGGTCTTGTCTGACTCGAAGGAAAGTTTGGCTGCTTTCATACCTGGCTTTTAAGAGTTGATTGCAATGTGAGCAAGTTTCCACATCCATTAGTCGACATGACCCATCGTGTTTGGATGAAGAGTAACTGACATCTTTTACTGTTAAGATAATTCAAATAAGCACAAAATGATCATGTTATACTGTGATCTCGCCTTTTGAATTAAAACATGCCTGTGTTGACAGTTTGTCCTCCACACTGACTGAAGTTATTTAATGCGGTGGCTCATGCTCAGTCCGGTTGCCACACGTTGTGAGCCCCGAGCTGAGGCAGATTACAGAATGAATGGGGTGGATTGAAAAAGGCACAGACACCACTTTTGAGTCACGCAGTGGGAATGTGATGAACCTGCAAAGTGATTATTACTCTGGACGGACACACACACACACACAAAGTGATTTGCCACGTGCACCCCATGAACACTTTTCCTTAAATGGTTAAAGTCAAAGTGCTGACTCAAAGTTGTGGACACATGTCCTAAATAAGTGGTGAGAGGGTACAGTTTGGGGTCACACCTGTCAGTGAAATACAAAAGGCTGGTCTATACTCTCCCACAGCTGACACTGACACATGGTCTTGTACTTATATGTGTAGGCCTTATAAGAACAGGTGGACTGACAGTTTTGCGACATCGACACACCCTAAGAGGACAAATTATAGAAAGGGCACACGCATGTTTCATGTGGCTCCTCCTCACTCAGATATAAACATGTGCCCCTATACTGCTCATTCCACACACACACACACACACACACACACACACACACACACACACACACACACACACACACACACACACACACACACACACACACACACACACACACACACACACACACACACACACACACACACACACACACACACACACACACACACACCTTTTAAATGCAGTTCCAATATCTGTCTCCTTAGTGTTGTAAAAGCCATATAGTTAAAAAGCCACAGCCGTTTTGTCTGGCTCAGCAGTGTGAAGTGTCGTTCAGTCATAAAGGAGGAGTCTTTGTTATGGCTCTGCTGTCTGTTCCAGTTCCAGATTCAAAGCTTTGTGCTTGACTGCTGCTTTTCCCTTCTGGACCAGAGTCACGCCCCTCCTCATCGTCTACTGGCTGAGCCATGATGGGAGCTCAATTCACATTGGCTGGGGGGCACACCAAGGAGGATTTGGGAGGTTCTCCTTTGTTTACACGCTAGTACAGAAAACCCCAATAACAACTGTTACCTTGGGCAACCAGACAATCCACAGTTAGCCAGACAGACACACAGGGGTGCAAGCCGATCGTTCACACACACATTTATAATGGGGTAACCAGTTGTTTGAAAGCAGGCTAAATGGAGAGTCTTTGTTCTATCTGATTCTATGCTGTATGCTTGAAATAACTCAAAATACTCGGTATGTACATGCATATTTTTAGTTGGGATAGTAGGCAATCATGTGGTTTCATTGTCTCATGAAACTTTCCAAAGCCAGTATACATTCTGCATATCAGGCTGTGACAGAAAGACGTGGCTCCGTTCTTCGGAGGGCGTATGTTCCCGTTTGTAATAAAACAGGATCATATATCTTGATACTGACTTACAAAAGAGCTTAATCCAATGCATGCAGCTCAGACTTCCAATCTCTCTCTACTTCAACCCAACAAGATGCAAGGAGGAAGGCATTTAGAGTCTGTGTGTGTGCATTTGTGCGTGTCATCCATTCTCCAAGACTACGCAAAGTGGTCCGCACAGTAATGGTGCTTTATTGTGATTGAAGCTCCAGCATAACAGCAGGAAAATCAATGAGATTCTTTGAGAAGCTGGGTCTCTGTAGGTGTGTGTGTCTTTGTTTTAGTCTTTGGTACACGTATCTTATCTTAAATCAACATCAAGTCCTTAGCCGGCTCAAATAAAAGTAAGTCAAGCCTGTGCTTGTCTGACATTCATATGAACTGACACGCACCAACACCTACCTCACAAACAGCCAAGACAGAGGCTCACACACACACACACACACACACACACACACACACACACACACACGGAAACTCAATACCTGAATCGTGACATCATAATACAAAACCATGGCAACAAAACCACAGCCCACTGTAAACAGATCCTTTGTCCTGTTGTAGGAATTTGTGATTGCATCACTTGCATTTTCATTGCATCATAATATTTTATTCAGCCAGCATGGGGATCTTTCAAATACTGCCAAATCAGATGATAAAACCAGCACCAATATAATTGCTGTATTTGTTGTTTGTTTAGAAATGAATTTACTTGACCATGTTAGCTAGATTAATAATGCCCGTGCTCATAGAAATGTGCAGGTAGCATTTGGGTATTGTTTAGCAGAGGTGGCGCCACACAGATTCTACACATCTTGTCCTGTGCACAGTTAAGTCTGTAGATGACGGCCTTAAGAATAGCCACACTCAACTATACGACACCTGCAGTGTGAAATAGCACCTAAAACTATTTTATTTCATGAAAGTGTTTTCATTATGATGTTAGTAATGGTGGTCTTTGTTTCAGGATAGGTGGCCCACCTCCAACATAAACCCTGGGTCTCTCCTACATATTCTTTGATTCCATATTTCCATATTTAAGTTATAACGTTTCCAATTGTACAGTATTTTTATTATTTGGCAAAAGTACTGGCAACACTGGACACGGCTGTAATTGTTTTGTTAGAGCAAGAAAAGGTGAATCAGAAGAAAACATAAACTAAAGTTTCCCTGCAGCCTGGAACTGGACAGAACTGGTGAAGACGTGATTGCTAAAAACCATGAGGACTCGACTCTTAGTGCAGAGACCCTTTGAAACCTTACTCTATGTTTACATGGCTCATTACAGGGGAAACTACTTTTTGCTACAAGGTAGTCTTTCAATGTCTAGCAACACACAAGCACGCACAGTAACACAGTCTCATGCAGTGTGGATCTAAAGGATCAGTGTGTTCTGCTGAGTAATGAAGATGTTGTGCCCACAGACAGACCAGCAGGACCGTGAGAGATAATACTGTCAACACACATGTGGTTGCCATTTAGCCCTCCTGGACACACACACACCCCTGCCTGACCCAAATACCTTGCTTTTCTTGAGGTCAGGTTGAGTCCTTGACATGGACTCAGATTCTATAATGATACATCTGAGAAACACACCAGAACCACTAATGGACACATGCTATTATAGAATGGAAACTCAGACATTTCATTCACATTTTTAAATTCCTTTGAGTGCAATAATAATGGAGCAGAGAGCATTCCAGTTGTAACACCCACCACACACACACACACACACACACACACACGCACAGTGACAGCATCAGCCCTTACGGGAAACAGAAGACAGCAAGAGAGGCAGCGTAAAAAAGAAACAGCGGAGAGGAGGGAAGATGGGGGTTCAAAGATCAGAAAACAGATGTAAATGATCTAGCAAATGACTAACATATGCGAGAGAAACGTTCCCCTCCTTGTACACACACACACACGCACACGTACACGTACACGTACACACACACTCCCCACACACTCTTGAAAGCTCTGCTCCTATAACATGCTCATTCATACCACCTGCTTTGGTCACTTCTCCTGTCACTAGAGCACATCTGATGAACCAGAGTTAAACTACTTCACACATTAAAGCTGCTATCCGCCTCCACCCAGCAAACATACGCAGCCCAGTTTGTTTAACTTCTTGGTGAAGTTTGACATCAACTCTCTGAGGCTTTTTAACAACGTTTATGGCACTGTGAAAAACAAACAACCATAAGTCTGAGACTCATTGCCACGTCAAACATATAACACATGCAAACACACACACACACACCTCTTCACATGCCAGTTGGTCTTTGTGCCTACATGACAGCACCTCACCAGTGTGTCAGCTCTGACTGAAGCCATGTGCTTTGACACAGAAGCCAGTAATCACCGCTGTGCTATTACAAACAGTCTTCCTCACTCATGATGGATTCAGATACAGGTCATCCAGAAAATATGGTCTCCTCTGATGCAGTTTGTCTCACAAATAAATGGGCCTCATTTCAAGACTTAAGTTGACATTATTATCTCAAAACTATGGCAACAAATTAAAAAAATAGCACCAAAGAAAGTCAGAAAAGTCTTGTGTTGTACAGTGTAAAGCGCTCTATTGTAAACTCGTGATGTTGGGATGGATACATAATCTTGACATGGTTTAAAAACAAGAGCGTGAGACTATATTTTAGATGAGTGTCCAGATATTGCCACTTATATAATCACATGTGAACAGAAGCACCCATAACACTGTCTCTAAAACACCTTCGCGAAAGCAGAAATAATAAACACAGATTTTCTTTTTTTCTGCTATACTTCTCCCAGAGTACTAAAGTGGCATGAACAGGATCGAGCGGAGTGATCTGTCGTCTGTACATGCTGTACAACAACCTCAGCGTGTTTGCTCCTCACTGTCCCGTCGGCTTCGGTCATGCGCCGCAACAAAAGGAGACAATGAAACAAGAGTTTGTGCTTTGCAATCTCATTCTCTCTCTCTCGCTCTCTCTCCTCGGTCTTTTCTTTTCCGCGTTACTTTCCATTTTTTATAAACCCCCCAAAACCTGCTGCTTCTGCAGACGGGCGCAGACAGACCAGGCAAAACGTGCTGCTTTTGTTAGTGCGCTCGTGAAACAAGCCTCACGAAGAAGACAAAAAACGAGCTTCCAGACACACACGTACACACCTACCTCAAAGTCGACCCCGACCCGACTTCTCCAACTCGAGTTGTTTAATAATTAAAATGACAAAGTGGTTCAAGGCCACATCAGTGTGTCTCCGGATCACTTCTTTGGCTCGAGGTGTGTCTGCGAGACTCTGGTTTTGTAAACTGCACCGTAGCTGTAGCACACACACACACATTCACTCAGTCAGGACCCATAGAAAATGTAAATTTAAGATGGGTGGGAGGGATGGAGTGACGTCACGAAGGGCTCCTCCTCCTCCTTCACTGTCTTCCCTGAATAACATGAGAGGGGACTCCTCGAGCGCAGGGCGGGACGTGGGTGGAGGGGCGTGCGCACACACACACGCTTACACAAATAAACACGTACAACAAAACATGTCATAGGTGTATCTGTGTCAGCCTTCCTGAAAAGTGCCTGTGAAAAACGGATATGATTTGTAAAGAGACTTGTATTTCAATCACTTTATTCACTTTATTCACTTCAACTGGTGCAATATAAATACATTGCATTCTGTCTGTATATATAAAGAAATATACAATATTGTTATTGTGGATTCTTTACTGGTTTTTGTATTACTTGTTTTTTGTAATACTTGTGTGCATTTTACCTGTCTGCTGCTGTAATCCTGCAAATTTCCCCACTGATAAAGGAATATCTTATCTTATCTTATTTTGTCTGTTGTTTTCTACAGTGGGCTACTTGTACACCCCTACTTTATATATTTCTAAATGTTGTATTATTTCCTGGGATATTACAATATATTTTAACATGATATAATGTACCGCTTTAAAGGGCCAGTGTGTAGCATTTAGGGGGTATCTATTTGACAAAAATGGAATAGAGGATTCAAAAGTATGTTTTCTTTATCTAGACAGAAAAAAACTGAAATGTAGAAATGTTTGCAAATTTATTAAAAAAGAAAAACTGAAATATCACATGGTCATAAGTATGGGGTGCTGAGTGTGCATTAATGAGAAATAAAATGAACTTTTTTGATTTTAGCAAATGGCTGCAATGAAACAAAGAGTGAAAAATGTAAAGGGGTCTGAATACTTTCCGTACCCACTGTATATGACGTTGAAACATTGTGAAATATTAAAACCAAATATTTTGATGGCTACATAATTCTGTCAAGTGGAAATATCTTTGGTAAACAGGAGCTCCACTATATATATATATATATATATATATATATATATATATATATATATATATATATATATATACAAACAATGTTTCTCTGCATGGAATCTGTAATTAATTGTGAATAGTGTGATTTCTTTAAGAATTCAAGAGTACAGTTTGCAGCACACCCTCAGGGAGAGATCATTAATTATTTACTTTGATCACAACAGTTCACTCTGTTGTCTGTTATTGTGGCATACTGAATATCCCAGGCATTCTTTGTGATGAAGAGTAATCTGCTTACTGATGAAGGGTCAGTGGATCTGCTTATCCACCACCCTTCTGTTAAATCGGCTCACTGAAACTCTATAGTTTCATGGTGTCGTTTATGTTGCCCTGCTTATTTCAGGAGGCATACATCTTTCTTGACTGTATCTCTTTGGGTTCAATCTCTGTTGTATAAAGATCTAAGTTGCCATATAATTACCAGAGCAGACTTACTGGAAATGACAAAACGAACAGAAAACGACCCAAGGTTTTGGGTTTAATTTCCAAACATGTGGGAGGGTTGTCAGAGAAGTAAAACATTCCTAAGCACCTTCTCATAATTTAAGAGTGGGGTGACTAAGAGCGTTGCGCTACACAATAGGATGAGTCATAATAAGGGTCGGCTCTGAGAGAGAGGACCCTCCCTTCAGAGACCACCACACTCAGAGCTCATGCAGGAAGCAGATGTGTATGCAAGTGTGTGCGTAAAAGCTGTATGAGAAACCCAAAATTCAGAGCACCGACTATCACTATCGCTTATCTCACAAGCCACCCTCACCATGCTATTGCTATTGCGTAAAGGAATAGTGTGATAGTTTGGGAAGTGCTTAAGTGCTTTTTTGCTGAGAGAAGAGAAGATTAATAATAACACTCTTTAAATATGTAGCTAGACAGCAGCCGGTTAGCTTAGCCTAGCATAAAGGGGGGGAAACAGGGGTAAACACCTAGCTTTGCTCTCTAAAGCTCGCCAAGTGACCCATTATTTAATCTGTACAAGAACTAGAATGTAAATACAACAATTTTGTCATCTAACCCCTCTCAAGAAAGAGACTGAGTGTATTTCCCTGACTGTAAAACTGCATTTAAACTTAACCTAAAATAATATAACAGATATTACCTCATCTATTTATGACAGCCTATTTTGTTGTTGTCGTCTAACCTTAAACAAACACTTTCCCTGCTATGTATACTGAAGTCAAGTTAAACTTAAAACCTTTACCACTACAGGGAGAAAGCACTTCCTCCTTGCTATGGCAACAGGCCTGTATTTTCAGCAACCTCACCAGAAATATTACATCTATCTGTGGTTTCCGTTTAAGTTTCAAACTTCATCTTCCTTTAAACAACCACTGAGATGAAGAGATTGAGAGGGGCACGCCCAAATAGTGGTTTGAAAAAAAACAACCTTTCCTGCTCTAGAAAAGACACCAAATTCACCAGTGTGCTCTTTACCCTGAATACCTACATGTTCTGTAATGCATGTACACAATGGGATGCCGGCTCAAAACGTTAATATGTCCCTTGACTGACCTGTGTGGACACATGTCAGCATATAGACACAATCATTTTGCCGTAAATAAAGGCTGATTGTGTGAAGCGGACTGGTTTGGACCCTGAAGGTCATGTTGTTGCCTCTTCCTGTGTGTCGAGTAAAAGGGAGGTTTCCCCGATCAGTGTCACTGCCGGGACGTGGACAGCTTCCCTGCCCCCTCCTCTCTGTCTCACACTGCTGGTATCTGAAGTCTAATTTCTGGGACAGATGTTTCTGTTATTGTCCCAGGGTTTCCCACTGTTCATGTGTGTGCATGTGTGCATCTAGGTTTGCATGTGAGGCCCCTTTATTTTTTCTTCGTCAGGCCTCCAAGGGCCTTCACTTTAAACAGGATATGGCAGTTATCTGGAAACCATGGTGACACAGAAAGGTCTTCCTGTGAGTTAGGGGAAGGACTTCAAACTGATAATAGTGAATCTCTTATGGGTAGAGGTCTGGGGGAAATTCTTTTCTGGGCAAGACGTAAATATGAGATGTATAGCCTGCCCAATGATAACGTAAATTGAAGAAGAACGTAATTTACTCATTGCTGTTGTGAAGAATGTAAAGCCACTCTTAACATCACAGCAGCAGAGGAAAGGAGTAGATGGTAAACATAATTGCATGCAATTGTAGTGTACATAAACACTACCCCCTCGTGTGTGATCTACTTTGTGGTTTTACACCAGCAGTACACCCTCCATATGCTGAAGCAGTGTATGTTCAAGAGCCCATTGGTTACATTTGAGGTACTTGTTGAAATCATCAGTCCTTCTTTTTTTAACATCAAGCCACCACTTTTTTCTTTTTCTCACTCGCCCAAACAGACTTAATGCATTCTTTCCACTCTGTTTTCTCCCTCATGTCTGACCCAGCAACAGTTAGGGCTTATAACCTCAGTGCACTGGTGAAGAAACCACAAGATAGAACTCAGTACTCAAGTAATATTCCACAATTATGTCATGTGTTTGGGAAGAAATTGCCATTTAGGTAACTGTAAGTGACTTTGTGAGCTGTGTGCACATTACAAAGAGGGTGTGTGCAAGCTGTTTGTGTAGCTTTAATAAAGCTGGATGATTTAAAAAAATTAAAATCTGGGTGACACTCCCACTGTCAGCCTGTCTGTCTCCGAGATGTGTTCACCAGTTGGGGGAACGTAATGCGTTCTCCTTTTCCTGCCTGTTCCTTTTTCACTGTGAGTGTTCAGCCAAAGTTCAGCTAATTCAATCACTGTTGGATGACTCACACCACAGTGTCCCTTTCTGCACAGAGACACACACACGCGCACACACACACACACACACGCACACAAACACACACACAAACACACACACACACACACACACATGCACCATGATGCCTGGCTGGATGAGGTTTGTGAAATGAGTGCTGCGTCAGCCTCTCAACGCACTTCTGAAATAAGCTCTTGTTATAACCGTCTCTCCCTGTCTCTGTTTTTATAATCAACTAATGCACTGTCATGCTTTTCATTCTCTAACCAAACATCTTAGTTGTCATGTGTAGCTCAGGGGGATGAGTGGTCATCTCACAACCACAAGGTAGCCGGTTCGATCCCCAGTCCCCCCATAGCTCACACGTCGAAGTGTCCCCGAGCAAGACACTGAACCCTAAATTGCTCCCCGGGCACCTCACAGGGCTGCCCACTGCTCCTTAAGATATTAAGGATGGGTTAAATGCAGAGGACACATTTCATGTATGTATGTACTATGACGAATAAAAAGGATTTCTATTTCTATTTGATTTCTATACTGACTATCAGAGAGACAGACATAAAACACACCTTGGAGCAACAATAATTACTGTGACTAATGCATCTGATTTTCAAAAATAGTGTTAACACTTTCTCAGGGCTGCCTCTCTGTGGTCCATCAACAATGGTATTTGTCAAGTTTTTAGTGAAAAAATGTATTATTACTTTTATTTTTTCCTATTATTTGCCTGTAGCCATACAGGGTGAATCTAACAACAAATTCCCGTCTATTCAAATGAAAAACAAGTCACTCAATCGGAGCAGATGAGATAATAACTGACTGTATGCCATTTCCTGTCTTTGCATGCCTGCGTGTGTGTCTGTATTTGAATGTCATGCAAGTGAGCACATGCAAAAAGATCAAGATACAGTCATTTAACTGCAGTCCCCGGATGTTGTCGCAGAGACTGTTATTACTGGTCAAGCCACCCAGATTTATTGAGCTTTACTGTACAGAGCCTTTCCACTTAGCCTAATGACTGCCAACAGGAATGAGAGCAGATGGCTCGGTTACAGTACAGTGAGGGAGAAATATCCACTGAGTTGGACAAAAGTGCCCAATACTTACCATGTCTATTGTATCACTCAGGCCACAGACTTTAAGGTTATATGTGTCTCTTTGCTGGACACTCTAGAATTGATCTTCAAGCTATACACAAATTGAGTAATTCATTACTTCCTGTACAATTCCTAAATACAGCCATAACAGCTTCTTATTCTTGGGATTGTTTCACACATGCAGTACAAGCAAACTCAAGTACTCCCTCGCAGCATGGACATAAGCTAACAGGTTATTTAGTTATTAAGTTAATCATGAACTGTGTATAACTAAACAGACAAAAAGAATAAGGGTTGAATGTGGGAAGTGAGCAGGCCTGGGTAAGCTCCAGCAGAGCTATGTATTCCTGTCTCTGTCCGTCCACTCGTCTGTCTCCCTGCGCGTTTGTGTGAATAAGCTGAATAAGCAGGATTTCCAACACATAGAGCAGGAAGGCCCTTCCAACAACACACACCATGACCACAGGAAATCAAGGTCAGTGTGACAATTGTGTGCATGTGTGTGTGTGTCAGAGAGAGATACAGAGGAGGTTCTGTACTTACATTACCCCCTGGTGCATCATAATCTCTCCCATTTTATCCTCGGTGTGCTTGCATTGTTGACATATCTGTCACCGGAATAAAGAGACTTCAGTTGTCAGGCTTACTGTGCTCTTTGTGTGGATATTACAACTCTTAGAGAACCCCATGTAGCAGATGTTCTCTTGTTTTCTCTTTTAGTGTGTGTGCATGTGCTTGTGGCAGTGGCACAGAGGCATAGTTAATCCTTTAAAAGCACCGAAAGCACTGTGCTGGGTTAGTAAAACATTAATGTCAGTGTTTGGCTAACTCATTCTGCCTGTTGATCTACAGGAGAGGAGTGCCCCCTTACAATACCTGAAATACATGAATATATAATAAAAGGCATATAGTCTTTGTAGATACTTTTACAAATAGAATGTTGTTGTCACATTCGCTCATATTGACAAACTTGAGGTCATAGTTTAATGTGCTATTGCGATGGACTGCAGTATTTTGTTCAATGTTTTTATCTCTCAAGCCCCAACCCCCAAAATCCATCCTTTGTAATGTTATCAGATGGGTTAGAAAACAAAAGACAGATAGATTGACTGCAGATGGGGATACACACCCTCTCCTATAGGTCTACTAGCACACTATTCACATTTTAGCCACGCTTGTAGACACACAATGTACACACCCAATCACATTATTAATCGGGCACTCAACTCAATCCTTTTACCCATTTGTACCCCTCCCAGTGCTTTGCCCCAAGAATCATTGCCAAGGTAACCGCCAGCACTCAGCTCCTCCCAGACAGCCTGGCAAGGTGAGTGAACACACACTGCACACGCACACGCACACACACACACACACACACACACACACACACACACACACACACACACACACACACACACACACACACACACACAGACAAAGTCATACACACAGAATGCCCGTCCTTTCCTCTGGGTCACTATTTTCTACAGACAGACCAAGAGAAGTCTCCCCAGTCACTCATGAACAGTGAAGTTTTGGAACAACAATTCTTTCACAAAGACACGTTCACACATTGGGGGCACAACTGTGTGAACCCGATCATTTCCTCACACGCAGAGTAATTCTTTTCACAAATATGTTCCTCTCCCCATAAAAATCTAAGTTGTTTTTCCATCAGTTCTGGCCGGAGCTGTCCTCTACAGCTCCGGCCAGAACTTTTTCCATTGTCAAATCTGTGGTCAACAACTCCAGCATGCAAGAGCTGGGAGTGGAGAGAGAAAAGAGGAGGAAGCTGTGTTGTTTTCCATACCTGATAACCCTCCATCCTCTGTCTCCCTACCGTCCGACCTGTCAGACGCTGTTTCCTGGAATTCTGATTCCTGAGGGGAGTGTTTGGGAAGGGAACACAAAGAGATGCTGTCAGTCGCATCACTGGATAACAAACACATCAATCAAATAGGCATGACAAGTCACACGTGCCTGCTTGAGGCTGAACAAAGCAAGGTGTAGTTATGGGGCCATACAAAATGTAAGACCAGGGATCTTAGCACACTGGCTAATTTTAGACACACAGGATGTCACATATTATTGTGATGCATTATGTAAAGATGAGGTATTTTAAAGTGTCTTAAGATGGCCAAGGACTGGAATTCATGGCTAATCAGCTTTTTTGTATCTACTACCAAATGTCTGCATGCTACACAACAAGAAACTACTGACAAATATATTATGAAGCCAGTGTAAGGATAACAAGCAATTGCTCTATATGGGAATCTACATTTCTTTGCTCTCTCTTATCCTGTTCACACCACCCACACATTTGCATAATAACAGTAATCTTTTACTTCTGTGTATGTGTGTGTGTGTGTGTGTGTGTGTGTGTGTGTGTGTGTGTGTGTGTGTGTGTGTGTGTGTGTGTGTGTGTGTGTGTGTAAGAGAGTAACACTGAAGACTTTGCATGATTGTTTACGATTGAACATTCCTTTAATAATTGTTCCTGTGTGTAAACTGTGCTGAATGCTCAGATAGCAGTGATTACTGCTCTGGATGTTGGAAGTGTCCCATAAACTCATCCAGCTTTAAGATAGGGGTCAGAGATACAACTGTGCCACACACACACACACACACACACACACACACACACACACACACACACACACACACACACACACACACACACACATAGATAAAGCCTCAGGACCCAGAAGATCAAAGCTACATCTGTTACTGCCCTGGATATCTTAATAAACACACTAATGATTGAGTCAGAATAATTGCACAATGTGGAATGACACGCTGGACTGGCGCATAATAACCCAAAAGTCACCTTCTGTTAGTCATGCTCACACACTCCTACTCATGTCTGTTTCTGGACACACTGTACAGCCATTTCACAATATGCCTGTCAGTAATTACCAGTATCTTCACATTCAGTCCCTTGAGCTCTTCAACAGAGAGGGCATTAATTAGAACCTCGAGGGAAGGAATCACTAAGGCTTTTGGCTGTGATTTGTGAAGGGTCAGCTGGTAAGAAGATGGATCCCTACAAAGGTTAATGCACATGGTCAGATCATGCTTGTGCTCCACTGGATTTTTATTTTAGATCCTGTCAGGATCAGACATCAATGAGGAAACAATCATGGGTGTTGCATGTGTTTAATATTTGCTTTTCTTAAGTAAACATTGTGCAACGTCTTTCCTGATGCCACAGAATATGAAAAAACATATGCTCAAAAAAACAATTTTTGCAACTCATTCTTACACAGCACATGGCTGTGTTGGGGGAGGGCCTGGCTGTATACATTCACAGTCTTGTAACTCTGGGAGGTGTCCACTACAAACATGCACTGCACTGTTTAGCAGCTTTGCTGCAGTTTTATAGGGAGGCTGGCACAAGCTAGTTAAATTGTTGAGCAATGGTTACAGTTGGCTCAATGTTTTAGTCGCTCAAGGAAATTCTCATACCAAGCTTGTGTCCAACTGCCACTTAAATCAACCATATGTTTAATACTTACTCAGATTGTATCTACGGTGACAATCCTCTGGTATAAAACGATCAAGCCACCAGATGTCTAAACATCTGTTGATGAAATGTCTCCGATGAAGTAATCAACAGTGTGAATTCCAGGATTCCTACTAAAACCAGCCCCTCCTCCCTCTCATTCTTCTGCAGTTTCCACTGCTGATCAGCATTATTGATCAGAGCTTGGTGAGCCACGGCTTCCAGAAGGTGTCATCCTCTTCTTGCAATAGGGAGTTAAATCTCGAGCTTCATAACTGTTTTGCTAGTTTTAGTCAAGACTGATGAGCTGACACATATAGGCACAAGCACACACACACACACACACACACACACACACACACACACACACACACACACACACACACACACACACACACACACACACACACACACACACACACAGAGTCAAAGGCACACGTGTGTGTTTAGAGAGATCAGGATTCACAGATCATGTTGAACAGGAGCTCAGGACTCCTTTCACTGACATCTAATCTACAGTCACTGAGCACTCTGACCGCTAAGTGGGTGTGTGAGTGTGCATGTGTGTATCAGAGCTTTAAATGTCATTGATAAGAAGATGTTTTCTGATGAGAAGTGAATGAATTAAAATTTAATTCTGACAGGGGAGGATCAGCATCTACTTATGGCAGACACAAGTAATAACTTAATTTGGATCTACACCCACCTTGTGGTGATATAATGTAATACATTAAATCTACAAACAACTGCAGTAGACTGGTATATCTTACTCCATAACTGATTTTCTTCGTGTCAAATTGATTGCTGTCATATTTAATTACTAAATTGTTTATTATTAAATACATATTCTGGAAACAGAATGTACTGACCACAGCCTTCTTACCTTAGACTGTCTGATAATAATAGATGGTCTGGGAATTTGAGGATATTGCAGCTCCATCTCCGGACTAAACTCTACCTCCTCATCATCCTCTGAGCTCTGGGTGAGGCTATGACAGGCCGGAGGAGACTCAAAGCATGAGTCGTCATCTGCGTCCTGGAGGTAACAGATAGAGTTTAAGTTGGTACCATTTACTTTTATGGTTCTGGTAGAGTGGTCGGAGATACAGCTGACTGTCCTCTGAGGCTGTTTGTGCTGCTGCTCCTGTGGGCTGCATGGTAGGGCTACTGGTTGGGATATAACCGGGTCTGCTGCCGCAAGTCCACTGTTATTTCTGCTTTGTCTGGAGTAGTTTGTCTCTTGAGCAGGTGCTGGATCAGTGTTAACATCAGATGGATTACCAAAACAGTGGCCCAGAGAGGAACAAGGTAGTCCGTGCATGCTGGGGGATTCAGAAATGACTAAAGCAAACAGTAAAATTAAAGCTAATCGTACTGACATCAGGTGGACCTCGTGTATTCCAGTGTGTGGGTCAACGTTCTGCAGGTAATCTGAAGTAGCATCTTGTACATCATTACACTTGAGCAGAGTGTGAACAATAATCAGAAAGGTATATCCATAATTTCCACAAAGTGGGATGAAGTAAGTTGGTAAGGTAAGAACGTGCCAACCATTTCCCACACTTTTGAAGCTACGTATGAAATGGAAACATCTCTTTATCCAGGGAAGACATTCAGTTTAATCCATGCCAATAAGTATCCTCAATAGCTGTCCTCCTTTTCAGCATGTCTTCTTGTTACGTCATCGCAGCATAAGTTGTCCACTTGTCCAACAGCAGCAACTGTATCAGTACATCATCATTTTATCCCAGACTTCAACTTAAAAGTCCAGACTGTGTGGGCCATCTCACGGTCAGTAGGCCGATCTCTCATCTCATCATCCTCTCTTTCTCTCACAAAAAACAGATTCCCAGCCACGTTGCCTTTTAGTGGCTTGAACCACTATTTACAGGTGAGGGTCACTCTCTCTTCAGCCCTTCATTGGCCCTTGTCTGCTTTCCTGACTAGTGATGTGTGTGAGAGAGTCTCAGGGTGTGTGAGCTGCAGTGTCAGAGCTGGGTGTCTAATTACTTAACCAGGTAGTCCCTGGTCTGTTTGTGAGTTTTGGGGGCAGGGTTTGGGCCACAGGGACTCTGGTTACCACCTGACTCAGAGTCAGTTGCTAATTCACTTGCCCTATACACTTCACTGCTATTAATTAATGAACTCATCTGATCACAGAGCAGTGGCTTAGAGTGTAAAGATTATTGAGTGTAACCAATGGTTGAATATGAGAGTTCAAGTTACAGGCAACACCGTAAGCGATAGGCCTCAGATGAGAACGAGAGAGGAGGGGAGAGAGAGAAAGACCCAGCTGCCCTTGGGTGATGGCTTAAATCTACTTAAATATTCATACATCACATAAAGCAGATTGGCATCAATAGTTTATCCAGCCGGGTCTAATGGTGAATAGTTTTTTTTGCATAAGACAACATCAAACACAGCATTACGACAAAAATACAGAGCATGTAATTGGTTGTTTACTGTATGTGTGCAATTTGGGATTGGTTCCTACAATTGGTATTTGTTATTTAACCAGTATAGCACACACTCTTTTGATGCAGGGTTGAATGCTGACAGGAACATTACAAATACTTACAACTGTGCTGAAAGATGAATTACACCTGCACTTTTGGTCCAACTGATACATTGGGAGGCAAGTTCATATGATTCAGCTCCAGTTTGGTGAGATGACTGAGATTTAAGAAGAAATACAAATGCCCCCCAGAACTACTGCCAAGTTTCTTAGTAAATGTCTGAAAAGGCACATTCTGGGATGTGTGTTAAAAAGGCACCCGATTTAAATGTGCCTTTAAATGTGCCTTTAAATGTGCCTGTTTCTGTATCAACAACGGAAGATCCAAATTTGATTCAATTTACGTTGACAACATGACACAATGGGTTTAATTTGTGTTTAACTTACATGTAATTTGAATACTGGAATAAATACTATGAAATGTTCATTGAATCATCGTCACAGTGATAATTAGATCGATAGGGATTTCAGTAAACTCTCATGTGAATGTTTGTTTCCCTCTGTCATGCTCGCTGTCTCTCCTCCATATACTCTCTTATTTGTGTTGTGAGCGTAACACACCCTGACAAATTAAACCAGGGTGTGATCATAAAACATGCATGGGCTCTTTTATCTCAGGTAAACGGAGAGATAATTTGGCCTAACTATTTTGAAGCTGAGAGGGGATATAGTTGCAAGAGTATGAAATAAAAAGCATCTGGTAACTTTCTGTCATGCTACGTAATTTATACATGTATGTAACATGTTTATTCTGATATAGAATACTTAAAGGTAACTTACAGTATAAGGATAGACATTTTTGGAAGGAGCAAGAGAAATACATTCTGGGGGAACTAGGAAAATAGCAGATCTAATATACAGTCATACCCATATTATATTTGAACTTAATATAATTATGACATTGGGGCAGCAAGCTTGGTTGACATAATTGCTGTTAATAGAAAGAGCTTTATATTCTTAGATTCTCAATCGCACACTATTTTCCAATAACACATCGCTTGTGTTGCCTTATTTCATTATGCATGATACTGTATGGTGCATTAAACTTTATTAGCACAGTTGGTATTGCTTTCATTTGAATCAACTATTCATACTCTAACAGGAGGCATACACTGACCTCTCTTAAAATACAGTTTGCCTTATTGCTGCAGCACCAGGTCATAGCAGCGGAGTACATTCTGCTCACTGAGCCAGACCTCCATAGCTGCAAATAAGCCATTAATGTCTATGAAAATCATTCCCTTCGCGCTCTAAAATACAAACAGAATGCTCTCATTGTAGGCAGACAAATAACACCGCAGTTTATGTGATCCATCTTGCAGTAATGATGAAGAGTCGCGGAGTATGGCTTCCCTCTGGCGATCAGTGATGTGAACTGCAAATGTTTGGATTTAAGAACAATACACTGGATCTCACCGATGCTGTTTTCAACATAAAGACGAAATGCAGCTTTTTCCTTTCAAAATGTCTTTTCTCACAGCAACATCAGCCCAAACAAATCTGCAACAACGATCCCAACAGAGACTGTACGTGCCTACTTTTATTGCCGTCTAACCTAAATACACAGGCTAGCTTAAACAAATGTTCCTTATTTTCTCACATCTAGAAGATAACAAAATAGTGACGTCATAAGAGCGTCAGAACCGGTGAATAAAGCCACCCCCACCCCACCCCGCGCGCACACACACACGCACACACAGAAAAACAACAGACGTACTATTTTGCCTTCAAAATAAAGCTGCAAAATGGTCAATATTAAGACAATTAGGCAATATGGACACTGGTGTAGGCTACACAAAAACAAAATTGTATTACAAATTAAATGAAAAAAACAGCCACGTAATAATAAACTGGTGACCGTCGATTCTTTCACACACGCGTCGCGAGGTTTACTTTGAAAAGCGTAACCAGAAGTACTCTTTTATTCTGCCTCGCTTGATTGTGATGAGTAAGCCCTGGGGCGCACAGTCTGAGGATAATCGCAGGTGGTAAGGGTTACAACGAGAGAGGCGACAGAAGCAGGTATCGGCTAGTAGCTGCCTCGGGTTTAGGGTCGGCTTCACTGGTCCATCCGGATCGTGGTTGTTGTTCTCTCCCCCTCGATGATCCACAATGCGGTCCTCGGCTTGGTTCTTCGCCAATTACGCTCTCATCCTCTGTACGCTCCGGTTGATTGACGGGACCAAAGGACATCGCCTGTGTAGCGAGGTGAGATATACCACAGTCGATCAATGAAGCTTCATCCTGTTGTTAGAGCTCACGAATGGAGATGGCAATTAGAAGAAGAAAAAAACGCACAGATAGGCGCTCTTATGGCTCCACACGCTGACAGCGAGTTGGTAATCCACATCAAATACGATTACAAATTGATGACACGTTTCCGGGTCGATTTATGGTATGATATTTGATTTAATCATCATTTGCAGCAGGTGCAAAGACGAATGCACTTTTTAATCATGGCTGTCTTTGTTAAGAGAACACGTTTGAACAACACGGATCTCTGATGAGGTCTGGTGCATGTTGAACTTCACCACTCGAGTGCTGTTCAGGCTGTTATCAGTTTCCTGCACGCACTGGCCTTTCCTTCCCTCTGGTCAGGCTCCGCTCAACACCTCCGAAATCCAGGCTGGCAGCTCAGTCTCAAAGCAGAGAGTCGGGTCCCAAGGTAGAGGAGCAACATTCCTTTACGTTATTGACTCAATCTGCCTTTTCACACTGGTTGAGGGATTATGCAGCGCTCCCGTGAAGGGCTTTATGGTGCAACATATTGTGGAATGACAAAGCATGACACCAGAGCTGATATCTTGGTTTTAAGACTCTCAAAATGAGATTAATATTAAAGTCTGCCACATCAATGTTTGGCAGAGATAGGCGAGAACATCAAGTTAATGATTTTGCACCAGACGATAGATTACAACTATAACATGTGGTCGTCAAACGTCTGACTTGTCATCCTGAAAATGTAAAAAAAGCTGCTGGTAAAACGCCTCCGCCTGCTGCCCCCACCCCCCCGGTTCCCATCACCCTGGAGATGGTATGTTAGGAGAAGAGTGGTTGTGGCTTGAGAGATAACGCAGCGTAACAGGCGGTCATGTTTTGAAAGCCCAGAGCAGCTAGTTACAGAAGTTAATTTCAGTGCTGGTTGCTAAAGCAGCAGCAGCAACAGCAGCAGCCATTCAGTCTGCTCTGATACGTTCTCACCCAGAATGAGATGACTCAGAGCTCTGATGTGGGTGCAGGCCTCTTGTGGTGCTTACTGACCTGCCTCTGACCTACATTTGCTAATTGTTTGGGTCCAAGACTGTCGTGACGCCTGCTTTCTAATGCAGATGTTTTGTTTGTGTGTAATTGACAGACAGACTACTACTATCAGTACACAGAGTGTGACAGCACAGGATCTCGGTGGAGAGTGGCCATCCCACAGAATCCCGGGGATTGCACTGGACTACCAGAGCCAGTACGCGGCACAGAGTGCAGTAAGTAGTGTGTTTGTGTGTGTGTGTGTGTGTGTGTGTGTGTGTGTGTGTGTGTGTGTGTGTGAGAGAGAAAGTGGATGTATATGTGTATAGCTCACCTTCTTATCAGTAGCCTGGAATTTCCGCCACTTCAACCTGACTGACCCTGTTTGGAAATTCTCCAACCAACTACAGAGCAAAGCCACAGGCTAATACTCTCAGAACAACAAACTGTCACATAATTGCTCTTTGCTTAATCATTGATGGGGCCATGTAGGCGATCACAATAATCGTATGGCTGTAATATGTGGTGCAGTAACTGGTGATGTTGGTTTTCCTCCAACATCTGTCCAAATAGAGCATCTTAGTTATAAATGAATAGAATAAAAAGACAGTCGGTTGACAGGGCTTTTGAATGGACACACTTATTTATTGGCCATATAAATAATCATTACAGCTCAGTGCTAATGTTTTGCCATGGAAACAGGTCTGCTAAGTAAAAGTTGAGTCACAGAGTGTTAAATACTTCTTTTTATTGAGAGGAGGGTGCTCAAAGACATCCCAATTGTAGTGAAATTGGCCTTTTCATGATGGAGCCAGGAAGGCAGATTTTAATTTGGTAAAAACACGCTAATTTCCTACAAGGTCGTCAATCAAGTTTGCTCTTTTGTTAGACCTCCCTGGAACAGGTTTGTCCTGTGCTGTCACAATACATGCTGAGATCATCATTATGTGTTTGATAGATGAAAGATAACTCGCATAAGTGGGTGCATGTTGATGGACAGCTATAGTGTTTCTCACGATATGAATAGATCAGGATGGTGAAATGACTTGCCCTTCCTTCCACATTGAGGAGGAAACTAAACATGTCAAAATAACAAAAGGTTGCAACATGAAGAGGGAAATAGCTACTATTTCCCTCTTCATGTTGCAACCTTTTGTTATTTTGACATTTTTAGTTTCCTCCTTCTTGTACTTCAAACTCCTACACATTTCACTGTAAAAACACCAGACACCTGTTTCCCCATAGCAATTGGACAACACATCTTGCATTAGATATGATGATGATGGTGATATGATGCATTGCACTGTAAGGCATCGCAAGAGGGCCAGTTAATACAGTTAACTGTCACCAATTAATTATGTGACCATGAAAATTAATGCCACAGCAAACTATCCAAACTCCAATCACACCAGCAAGCACTTCCCTCTGCACACATGAACGTACAACTGCTTGTATGTGCTACACAAATTGCGTATGCGCACACATTTTGCATTGGTTGTTTTTAAAGCACAGTGAGGCATCACGATGACATTTGACCAGCTCAGGTATGAGGAAAAGCTGAAGTGACGCTGTCAAACATTGGCAGGCGCAAAAGACATGAGGGCTGCTCGGTGAGCAAAAAGCGCTGAGACAGAAAGGTGTGTAACAGGATGTAAGGATTAAGTTCCCTGATCACTGGGGCTACATTATAGTGAATGCGGCAGTGATTTGCATGGCTTCAGTCTGTGCCACTCTACATTGTGTTTATGATTTTTGCAGCAGACTTCAAAGATGGTTGGGAAATGACTCACGTTCCTCTTCTTTCCACCCCTCTGTACCCTGCCCTTTGGTTTCCTCCAGCCTTCTCATGCGAGGCCGGGGAGTTCCTCGAGATGTCGGCTCAGGAGTGTACCCCGTGTGCAGCAGGAAGCTACTCCCTCGGAAGCGGCATCCGCTTCGACCAATGGGATTCCATGCCTGCTGGATTCAGTAGCCTGGCAACCTCACTGGAGTACAATCCCCACAGAGATGACAGTCTCACCTGCAACAGGTGTGCGGTTAGGACAGGAGAAAAAACTAAATTGGGATCGCGAGTGTAAAATCAACTATATATGTTTTTCCTTGCAGTTCTACCTGGGTGCCTCAAGGAAACTATCTGGAGTCCAACAGGGATGAATGCACGGTCTCTCTCATCTATGCTGTTCATCTGAAGAAACAGGGCTCTGTCAGCTTTGAGTACCAGTATCTAGACAACAACTTGCTGTTTGAGTTCTTTGTGAGTTTCAAATATTCATTCCTTTTTTAACTTTTAACTTTTGTCTTTTTTGTCTATCGATGTATCTGTTGAAGTGGATGCTGTTTTTGTGTCCATGGTGTGTTTGTGTTTACACTGCCAGTGAATACAAACCTCAAGCAATTCACTCATCATAATGTCCTCAAATTAAATGGCACAGTACTAATCCATGAATCCGACAACACGCTATAGTAGACTCTTAGTAGGCCTTTCTCGTGGCAGCCACACTGACACAGCATAGCAGAAAAAAACATAATATTATTTTTGGCTGAATTCCAAGGCCCTGCATTGTGCATGCTGGCTCACTGACATGGTGCACTGCTTAAATAGAACAGAGCCATAACTAACATTGATTGTTGCACCTGTGCTTTTATCTGCAATGCCGAGTCAAATGATGAGTCCCTTATTTAGTGTTTAATTGAAGGCAGGTGTGCCGGAAATATTTGGTGATCTGTAGTAAACGGAGGCCTCTTTTTATTCATTCTCAATTATGAAAGACAGATGTTGTATTGTTCAATAAACAACACACGGTTCTGCCAATAGACAACAAGTCACTTTAATGTTTATTATTGGGTAATGCATGAGTGTGTGTGTGTGTGTGTGTGTGTGTGTGTGTGTGTGTATAATGAATATTGAAGTCATAAAACACCACACTGCCAAACAAGAGGCGAGAGTTTCAGCTGATTGACATTGATTATTTGTGTGTTTAGATCCAGAATGACCAATGTCAGGAGATGGATCAGTCTGCTGATACGAAGTGGCTCAAGCGCACCAATCATGGTGAATGGGCAACCCACACGGTAAGTGTTGCATGCCGTGAGATGAACAATAGCCTGGGAGGACACATCTTTGGCAGCTGGCCTCGCTCTATCAAACATGTGTTAAATTCAGGTGTAGCAGCAAGAAATGGGTGGATATAAACAGGATTCCAGATTATTCATAGTGAAGTTTTTTTTCTTTTTTCTATTCAAATGACCTGATCATATGCAGTAAAGGCCCAGCTCGAGCATTTGGGCCAATCTTGTGTGATTTTAATTATTGCAGCTGCCAGTCCCTTTTTGTTTTTTTTCTAAATTTGTTTTGAGTGTCACCCAAACCAATCATATATATATATATATATATATATATATATATATATATATATATATATATATATATATATATATATATATATATATATATATTTATTTATTATTAAGATCTTCTTCGTTGCCATTGATTTGGTGAAATCTTAACCAAAGAAGTCAAAATTAAACACAAAAGTATGGTTTACATTTTGTACTACCTTGTCATTCGCAAGTGCCTTCATCATTTCAAGTGTTGATTGTAAAAAGATCAGTTACTTTAAGATGGGATATCTTGTTAATTGGCGCTACATAAAGCAAAGCCAGACTTAAATGTGCTCTCTTAACTACCACACTGCCTGAGCTTGACTGATGAGACATGAAAACATATGTATTCTAGGTGAACCTGAAATCTGGCACCAACATCCTGTACTGGAGGACAGGTGGGGTCCTGATGAGGGCCAAAGGGGTGAAGCCTGTTTTGCTGAAAAATGTTCAAATAGAAGGTCAGTAAGAAATTCCCAACTTCTCTCTGTAATCAACGACAAATCAATGCACTTAATTAACAACGGTTTCCATTTTCATCCTCATTCTTGCATTTCCTTCTCCCAGGAGTGGCCTACACATCAGAGTGTTTCCCATGTAAGCTGGGGACGTTCAGCCGAGTCCCAGGATCCACTGCATGTGACCCCTGTCCTCGAGACACCTACGCCGGCCACGGGGCCAGCTCCTGCACCCCCTGTAACACTACCACTCAGTATGCAGGTAGGAACACGCACAACAAGATGTGCACATGTTGCACAGCAACACGGTATGTTGGATGTTTAATCTTTGAAACCACACAGTGTAACTGCAGTGCAGTAGTCAGGGTAGCCTTATTGCTATCAGCGCTGCTCACAGAGGCACATACTGTAACACAGCCACATGATGGAAAGAGAGCTTGTCCTATTTTCTGCCAAATTAGTCAAACTTCAGAAGGAGAAACATACTGGTTCGTTCAGTGTGGAGGACTTGTGTGATCGCAAGGGAGTTGCAGATTTTGGCGCAGATTTTTGGCACAGGATGTAGCCAGTATGCTCTTGTATTTTTCATAAAGCTTCTATGTTACTTACATGTTAAAATTCTAGTTTTTTTTTATATGCTTTTTCTGAGGCTAGATGTACAATGTTTGAAGATCTACATTAGTATGTTTCTCAATGGGGATTTACTAGAATACATTTGCACATGTAAGGCAGTCACTGTGCTAGACCCTGCTCCAAATCAACAGAAGGTAGTAAATTAGTTATAATAACAGAAATATGGTTGACTGATCTGACATTTT
Organism: Myoxocephalus aenaeus; assembly: GCA_038501785.1. Lineage (NCBI taxonomy): Eukaryota > Metazoa > Chordata > Actinopteri > Perciformes > Cottidae > Myoxocephalus > Myoxocephalus aenaeus. The sequence goes on along the minus strand of JBAMJR010000350.1, from coordinate 10,735,609 downwards.
TTTAATTCTAACGTGGTCTAAATAAATTAAATGAAAGTAACTGCTTTTTTTCTCTTTCTTTAACTTGCTGTGATACAAAGTATGTTCACGTCTAAGATTCCTCAGATGATGCTGTGAATGTGTCCTGTTTTAGAAAAGTCACAGAGAAATGATAGTAAGAAGGTTGGAGTATTCAGAACATATTACATATTTAATTCAGTACACCTCTTGATGCATATTGTATGACTCCTGTGCTTCACTGCTGTGTTTTTAGTCTCCTGCCAAAGCGCTCTTCTTCAAGAGCACACCATTTTTTTACTATTCTTTTATTCCTCATCTGCATTCACATCTTGTATCACATATTTTTCAAATGTATTTACTCTACTGCATTTTATCTGAATGGTTCTCTTCCTAAGTGATTTAGCTGCATGGCTTTTATGTTTAATTCTTTGCAGTGTGTTTGATAACGGTTATTATTATTAAAGTGCGACAATATTTGCAGGGTTCTGTGTAAATTCTATCTTTACACAATAGACATTTTTTTTCTCTTTTGCTCATGAAGTTTTATTTAACCTTTTTATCCTTTTGCCTTTTCTTTTCCAAGCTGAGGGATCTGCTGTGTGTAAGGACAGACTTCCGTGTTCAAGGAAGGACTATTCCCAGATCCACACAGCATGTGACCAAGAAGGCAAGGTGAGTGAAAAATACAGAGATAAATCCCATTCTGTAATCACAGTTTCTTGTCCATGACCCTACATCTCTGTGTAATTTCAGACGCAGGTCATATATAAGTGGATTGAACCTAAAATCTGTCTGGAGGGTGTGACTGGAGCTGAGTCGTTGCCTCCAAGTGGAGAACGGGAGCCCTGCCCCCCCTGTAACCCTGGTTTCTATAACAATGACACGGCCACCTGCTCCCCATGCCCACCTGGGACCTATTCTGATGGGATGAAACGTACTGAGAACTCTCTTGACTTGTATTTTATTCCTCCCTGCTGATTTCCTTTAGTTACTTTTGTTCATTGTGTTCATCCCCCAGCATGTGATCGGTGTCCAGCAGGAACTGAGCCCACCTTGGGTTACGAGTATAAATGGTGGAATATTCTTCCTGCAAACATGAAGACCTCCTGTTTCAATGTTGGCAACTCCAAATGTGATGGTATGAACGGTGAGTATATTTGGCAAGTCATAAGTGTCCAGTAGTGATCTCTCTCTTTATTGGTCATTCTGTTTCTAAATGCCTCTCTTAAATGAACATGTCAACATTGTGGGACATGCGCTTTCTTCCAAAAGTAAGATAAGAAGATTGATTCTTAAGTCTGTATGGTAAATATAAAGTTGAAGACAAGAGATAGCAAACTTGGCTTCGCCGGGGCCTGTGACTTTCTGGAGCCTTTACTGGTTGCTTAACCTCATGGTGACCACAACACTCCTGTGCTCAGATAGATTCTATACAGACATGCAAGTGATATCCTCTCATCTGATTCTCTGCAAGATGATAAATAAGGTTTTCTTACCCATTGTTGAACTATTCTTCAGAAATGTTTTCATTAGTGTATAATCACCTGAAAGCATCGTTTTGTTTTCGTTGACATAGAATGAGCCCTTCATGTCTACAGACAGAGCTGGTCCGCTTCATGGAGTCAGCTGGTTGAACCGCCATGCTTTAACAGTAGCCCAGGACGGACAAGCCAAACACTGGCTCTAGAGAGAGCCTTTTGCTTTTTTACATCACCTGAAGGCCACTGTAGTTCTCCACTCTTGTGAAACTGCGGTAACGTGACACACAGAGTGGAACCGCAAGCCAACAGTTAACTTCCGTTGCTCCTAAGGCTGGCCTCTGAGTGAGGCGAACAGAGTTGCCATGATTTTCCTTTCTGTGTCTCGCGCTACCGCAGTCTTTGAGGGAGCGAAGGGGGTTTCAGTTGGTTGAAATCTGCAACCACACCGCTAGATGCCACCACATTGACACACTGTCCCTTTAATGTCAATGTTATCTAAATATTATTTTAATAGTTGAGTAATGTAGATTTGTCCTGTCCTCTAGGCTGGGAGGTGGCAGGTAATCATATCCAGAGTGGAGCAGGGAGCTCGGATAATGATTACCTCATCCTCAACATCCACGTTCCTGGCTTCAAGTAAGTACAGCCATGTTTTTTTTTCTCAGTCTGCATCATTCTCATCCCTCAGCTGTCTGTTTTGTTTCACTGTGACTCATTCACTCGTCTTTTTTTTTTTCATCTGCCACCAGGCTCCCTACGTCCATGTCGAGCCATTCTGGGACGGAGTTTGGTCGCACCACATTTGAATTTGAAACTGTGTGTGTTGCAGACTGTGAGTTCTACTTCATGATGGTGAGATAGCTCCTGACAGATGTTTGCTTTGCTGCTACAGATACATTGTTATATAGGTGGTGTGGAGTAAAAATGTTGTTCTTTAGGATGTAAACCGGAAGAGTACTACAGTGGTAGAGTCATGGGAGAGAACGAAAAAAAGACAGACCTACACACACATCATGACACAGAATGCCTCGGTTTCCTACACATGGGCTTTTCAGAGGACAAACCAACCTTCAGATGTAAGTATGCGTTAACTACTGGAAATATATAATGTTTGTTTTTAATGTCTTTTATTATTGTTTGTGTTTTTTTTATTTTTTATTCTTAGTTTCCTAGTTTCAATCAAAGAAAGCCACAAGGCTGTTACTGAAATATGTGTCCCCTGAAACCCTTCGTTAAATAAGATCACTCAGCAAGTTTCATAGTACCTTCCTCTGTGCTCAGCTGTGGTGGTCTGGCCACTGACCCAGGATTTCAGCACTTGATCCTTCTGTTGGCTAGTAAAGATACTATCTGCCGAGCTGTTAGTGCTTAAACCTAACCACGGATCAAACAGGCTACTTTATCTTTGTGCCCACTTACCTGAAGCTTGAATCATTAACTTGCTCTTTGAAAGCACCTGTTTAGCAGGAATGTGGGCATTTCAAGTAAGGACAGAACTGCATCTTGTATAAAGTAACAATACTGTATGTTGCGATCCACTCATATGTCGAGGTTTTGGTTAGAGTCTCTGGAACAAAGTTTAAAAACTCCACAGCACCTATAAGCAGCATTGTTCTGTACCTGTTTGTCTCTCTCAGGTACGCCGGTACGTTAACGACGTGGTGCGAATCTACTCCATCTCAGTGAGTAACGCGGTCGATGGGGTGGCCTCCAGCTGCCGGGCTTGTGCCCTCAGCACCCAACCCTCCAGCTCTACGTGTGTGCCGTGTCCTCCTGGACACTACATTGACGCGCGCACCAGCCAGTGCACAGAGTGTCCCCGTAACACATACCTCGTCCCTCATGCCACGCCGGGCCTGGACGCCTGCAAACCCTGTGGACCGGCTAGCAAGAGCGACAAAGTTTGTTTTTCTTTGTAATGGGGAAAGGAATCAAACTATTGGGAAATGTTTTTTAAATGATTTATATAAAGCACAACCATATACCGGTGTCCATGTTTTAATTTTTTTCCAGGACCACAGTTTATGTTACAGTGACTGTCACTTCACGCACACTGAGGGCAATGCCACTCTGACTTATGACTTCAGCCTCCTTGGGTCTGTAGGATCACTGATGATCGGTCCAAGCTTTACCTCCAAAGGAACCAAGTACTTCCACCACTTCAAAATCGGCCTGTGTGGTGGAAAGGTGTGATGAGATGAAAACATACACACACATGCAGAGTCAATATAATACAACGTTTGTGTGTATGAATGCACTGCCCTTACTATTTGCTCTTTTTTCAATTTAAGGATCAGTTGGCGGTATGCACAGACAATGTAACGGACCTCTCCATTACCGACTCCCAGAGAGAGAAAGGGGAGGGAATCAATGCTGTCAAGACCTTCATCTGTCAGTCAACAATAATCCCAGCTACTGGACGAGGCTTCCACACAGCACTCGCATCACAGTCCATTAACCTGGCTGACACATTAATTGGTTAGTGAGCATACGATGCAGACAGTGATAGTGCGGAGAGCTGCATTTGGTGTGTTTTATATCACTGTTATTGCTCTGGTCTTGTTGGTCTTTTATCAAATAATATCACATTCATGTTACAGGAGAGAGAAAATCGAAAATGCATTGATTGTACGTAAACACATTAAAAGATAATGTCTTTCTATATTATTAACAGGAGTGACAGTTGATAGTACGCTTGATGGAATAAGTGCAAGTCCAGAGCTGTACCCCCAAACCACCAAGAAAGTCCCTGATGTTAACTTCTACTACAGGTACTTCCTATTATTTCAATAATAAAAACTTAAAATTAATTAGTTAAAAAAAACATTGTGCTCTAAGGTCATGTCTTTCTTTTTGTGTTTCCCTTTGCTAAGATCCCTGGAGCCGACCTCATCTTGTGTGTCAGGTCGGAGCGCAGTGGTGACAGTTCGCTGTAACGCAGAGAGGAGCACTAAAGGAGAGCTCACCGTTCCCAGGTACCACATCTCTGTCACTGTTTCCCTGATTCCTCGTCTAATATCACCTGTAACCCTTATCAATGCTGTGATGTCGAGGTGACCGCTTGTGTTTGGCTATTACAGTCGGTGCCCTGCAGGAACATGCAACGGCTGTACCTTTAATTTCTTATGGGAGAGCTCAGGAGCCTGTCCTACATGCACAGAGAGAGACTACCATCAGATCGAGGGAGCTTGCAAGGGAGGACATCAGGTGTGTGTGTGTGTGTGTGTGTGTGTGTGTGTGTGTGTGTGTGTGTGTGTGTGTGTGTGTGTGTGTGTGTGTGTGTGTGTGTGTGTGTGTGTGTGTGTGTGGACATATTTGTTTTGGTTCTTGAGTAAAACACAATGGTTTTAAAACAAAACAATGCACTGACAGCTTTAATTTAAAGGTGTTTACACCCACATCCCATTGCCTATTTCATAACCCCCTCCAGCCAGCCACTATGAAAACCCTCTTAAAGCTGAAAGTTAGCACTTTAATGTTTTTTGTTTCACTTGAATAAGTGTGCAGGAGTAAAGCCACTCCATTTAAAGCATATTAAGTACTTACAGACTGCACTGTATGTGAGGAAAATGTGTATGTACAGTATTCAGTGTATGTTTTGGTTTATTTGCTGCTAAATGTGTGTATGTTCTTCCTCAGGACCTGCTGTATGTGTGGACTGAACCAAAGCTGTGCATGGGAGGTCTGACCTTGCCTGAAAAGAAAACATTGCCATGTGAGGGTATGGAGTTCTGGGTACGGCTCGGTGCAGGGATGGGAGCTTTCACCGCAGTGCTGCTCGTCTCGCTCACCTGCTACTTCTGGAAGAAGAACAAAAGGTACGATTCCCTTTTTCCTTCCTGCAAGCTTTTTTGTTTCTATCTATATACTTCCTTCTTTCCTTCCTTTTTTCTTTTCCTACTACTCTACTTTCTTCCTGTATTCCTTCCTAACTCAAACCTCCTTATCTTGTATTATTTTTCCCTTCCTTTTCTGTTTTTTTTCCTTCCTGTCCTACTTATCTTCCTATCAAGTCCACACAACTTCCTCTTTTCCTCCATCATGCCGACCATATCGCTTTCTTTTCTTTTTCCTCTGTCCTTACTGTCCCACCAGATTTTTTTCTCCTTTATCTCATAATCTCCTCCAAACCTCTGTTGTTTGATCCCATCCTTTCTGTGACTGTTTCCTTTTTCACATCACACATTTAGTCAATATTCATGATGACAACATTAGTTTTTTTTTTTCTGCAGTATTGATTTAGTCACTTGTCTCTTTGCTAGGTTGGAGTACAAGTACTCCCGGTTGGTGATATCTGCCAATAAGGAGTGTGAGATGCCAGGAGCTGACAGCTGTGCTGTGATGGAAGGAGAGAATGAGGGAGACATGGAGGATGAAATTGTGTACACAAAACCTTCTCTACTTGGTAAACTCAAAGCCATTGCATCCAAGGTAAGTCACATCATGTTGAACTTTTATCAATCTCACTTTGATAAAAGTATTAATACACTCTAGACATAATGTGTGTTTTTCATTTTCTCAGGGCAACGGAGAGCACTATGAACATGTGCAGCTAAACTCCTCTCATTCGAAAGCGTTGGTATGGAGCTAGAGAGGTGGTACAATGAGGGGAGAGATCGGAAGCCCCCCCCCGCCCCTTTAACCAACCACCCCCTTTATGAGCTCTGGTACCTGGAATACCAACTGTGTTCATACACACAGAAACACACACACACGTCATGCACCTCGAGCCAGGTTCAGAGAAGTCAAGAACACGGTGGCCTTAAAGCTTGGTACGACAGAGCCGTCCAACTCGAAGTATCGTACTGTGAAGCAGGTGTGTGTGATAGACACTTCCTGGTAGTATTCTGATTCGAACTGATGTCAGAAAGGCTGTTAGAAGAGCTCAGGGTAAGACAAGGACCTATTTGATCGATGTTCTCTTTTCATACTAATTTCTGTCTGTGTAGTGCCTGATGCTTCTATAGGCAGCCATAGTGTAATTTGCCATCAGGATCATCATGGTGAGTGTGTGTGTCCATCTCCCATAGGTGTTTACACTGACATATAAAGCCTCTATCTTCTCATCTGTTTGTTCTTTTGCTTAGTTGAAATTATTGTAACGAGTGTTTTGCTCACCAAGTGAAAATGAAGATGTCATATTTTGCGGATAAGGTTGTGTTGTCGACTGTCTATTTACGTCAATTAAATTATGATGTATTTATGTATAAGTGGACCCAGTTTGATTGATTTCTCTTGTGTCTGATTATTTTTTGACAAATTCTCTGAAGGGCTTGGAGACAGACAGGTTTAAGTGGCATTGTGGGTGAGAAATGGATTTCAAGCAAAAAGGTTCTGAATAATTTAAAGCCTCAGCTGAAAATGTGTGCACTCAGTCCAATAATCAGTCCTGAACATTTATTTTCAAGGAAAAGTCCAAAATCCCAATGGTTTCTGATCCACAGAGCAAATAGACAAATTATTGGAATCCATCATAAACACTGCAAAACGTGTCATTACATAGACCTGCATGTCAGACATGTAGAATAAATGTCATAGTTTTGATACAGCAGTTTACATTGTGTAATCTGCGTTTTAACTTCCAGTTTGTAAAGCTGCTTTATGTTGTAGGATTTAAAGCTCATGATTACCAGTTACCATGTCATATATTTACAAGACTATAAGTTTGATGTTTTTATTGATCAACTTGGATTCAACATGATGTATTAATCTCAAAATGATCACCCTACCAGTTCAGCATCAGAATTTTATACCTTTTTTTTTTTTTTAAGGGTTTTCCTGTATTTTAAACTATATTCATGATAAAAGCAACAGTTTGTTGTTCTGCAAACATGGATGTGATTAAATTGACTGTTGCCCGATGTCAAACCCGAAAAACAAAAAATATATCAGTAGCCATCTTGATCCTTGTCACACCATGGCTGCCGTTTTTCTTAAATCTGACCTGAAAGGATCAAATATATTGTCTTGAGATTTGATATATATATATATTGTTTTTGTAAGATAATTCAATTCGGGCCGGCGATGTCACTGGCGATGTCACTGGCAAAGGTCACTTCAATCAAACGACAGCTCACATGTGGGGTGTGGTTACATCTATTTGCATCTATATGGTTGCATCTATATTAAGGAGCCCCATTTAGCTCAAACTGTCTTGGATTTGAGGTGCAGTGGGACCAGAAAGACCTACTGGACTGGTTATAGTGGTACAGAGAGTACAAACTCTCTTGTGCTGTAATATGTGTGGGTTTTATGTTGTTTCTGCACGTCCATGTGGTCTGCTTTGCTGTTAAGTCCAAGAAGGGCACCGTTGTGTAGCTCTTTTTATTTGTTGTCAATCATTTTTGTTAAGTTGTTTGAGATTTGCCAAGTTGTATATTTATAATTGACAATCAGTTGTATGCACAGACTGCAGAATGCCTGTCTATTGGTCTGGACAGAAGGGGTATTGTTGCTGATGTCTTTTAAAGTAACAGTACTTTTACTTGAGTACAGTATTCTGGTACTTCTTGCACAAGTGTTAACTGAACTACTAATCAACAGTGGTATAAAGTAACTAAGTACATTTACTCAGCTACTGCAGTTAAGTACAATATTGAGTTTATCCATTATCCATTATACTTCTTACCCACTAAATGTATCTGACAGCTATAGTTACTGATTATGATACAGATTAAAACTGTACTTAAATGACATGGATGATAAATACAGTGCATTGTTAACAACTAGTGGTTCACAACTTGCTCATAGCAATTCCACAAAACTATGATTTCTCCCGTAAACTTCTCAGTTACATTTAATTGACTGCTTGAGGTCTAAAGAGGTACATTATACAATAAAAATATTACAATTTTGTGTCGCAGTACATTGGAAATGGAAATTCCTGCCGTATTCCTGGTAATTTATGTAATGACCCGACCCTACCACCAGAGGGCGACCTTTGCCTGGCTATAAGAAAATAATCAACATGTAGTTCTGCACAAGTAGCATCGATAGGCAGTATGATGGAGTCAGAAATAAGAGATAGAGGCAGCAATGACATCAGTACATTGAGTACCTGCAATATCTGTAATATTTTCATGAACCGAATCAACAACCTGACAGTGTAGGACATTACAACTACCGACAAACGCCACCCTAACTGTTGATTGTTTTCTTTTTTAGGCCCTTTTATTTTTATTTTTTAGTCTTTTTTGAGGGAATTGAGCCTACACACTGGAGTGCATTGTCCTAAGGCAGGGAGCACTCCAGTGGATGGTTTAATTGGAGTGCCATCACTTAGGGAACAGATTACGCAGGAGTGTTAAAGACGTCTTTCAACATTTGCCAACACACGCTATGAATAGAGCATGTGTGTGTGTGTGTGTGTGTGCGAGTGAGAGTGGTGGTGGGGGGTTTTCAATGTCGCTGTCGAGACAAATCTAGGGACACTTGCATTCAACTTCTAGATTTTGGATGAGACTTCGAGACACACTGAGACACTTTTTCATCAGCAGGACAGACTTGACACAGAAGGACGGGCAGACGACACCAGCTGTTTTCTTGTTGTTATTTATTATGATGTCATCACAGCCTCTTTATTGCACGTTTCATAAACACGGAACTATTGCTTTGATTGATCAGTTCCAGAGTTCAGCTCGACCTCGGCTTCATTTTGCCACAGAGATCTTGTCTTGTTTCAAAGTCGAGAGGCCAAGGACACATTTTGTTGTATAGCAAGGGGCTACAGCACAGAGACTTCTGTAGAGCACATGGCAGTTGGCAGAGGCTGAATAGAGGAACAATGTCCGTAGTGGATGGCTAGCTGTATGAAAGGGATATTCATGAGTAAAGCCAATTAAAGAAGCTTCCACGGAGAGTTAGTGGGTACATGAGATGATAAACAGCGGAGTGAGAATGGTGATGTATTTTAAACCGATGCATTTTCTTTACTTGTGAGTGCCATTTTCCTTTTCCTATACACTCTCCAAATTCTTTATCTACCTTCCCATTATCCCTCCTCCAACTTCCTCAAGTCCACTTCGTTGGCATGTGCTGCAGTGGGCACCCAGATCTGAGTGCTTCAGCTTAAGTGTGGGCTCCCAGTCTGTTGGTCTGGCTTTAGGTGGTCTTGGCTGGGACCAACCCAGCAGCGAGTTTCACACATAGAGTTGAGATGAGGTGGACACAAGGTGGCAGGGGAAAGGTTCAAGAGGGGAGGTGGGTTTAGAGAGAGCGGGTCAGAGGAAGAGTGTGAGACTGTTGTCCGAGACTAGTACCCCGGACTAAATGAGAGGAGAAGCCGGGTTAAGTGCTCTATTTGTGTGACCATTAAAAGCTGGGAGTAGAGTACTGGGCCTCGCTGAGCCAAATCTCATTACTCGCTGCCAATTTGAATCACAACCAGCAACCAGTTTTTCCTCTTTTTTCGCTTTCTCCTCACCCCTCCTCCCACCCTGCTCTCCATGCAGACAAATAGACATTCCGGCAGCGGATGTGGCGGTGGTTGTCCATAGCAACCTGCCATGCAGGGTGTATCTTGTGGGAGCAGGACCACTGAGTGAATGGCTAAGCCTTCTGCTAACAAAGACTGTGAATCTCTGAGATGCTTTCAGCTTCCATAGAAGCGCTGTGACTTCTGGGCTGTGGGAGTGCTTTACATAATCCAGCAGCAGCTCCCCTCTGCTCCGCCACATCACTCTCTCCTTCTGCTCTCTGCACCTAAACACACACGCCCCAATGTAGGTCGGCTCGTCTTGGCGCATCCTCTAAAATTCTTTCAATCTATCATTCAGTGTGATAATCACAGGGTGCTGCTGGAGACCGGCTGTGCCAAGGTGTAGAGCGGTCAAGAGATGCATGTTCAACAGTTCTGCCTGTGCCTACTGTAAGGATTTCAACCATATTTAAAATGCTTGTCTGGGGAAGAAAAATAAGTGATTCTGATCACATTTTATGTTAGAAATATCAAGTATAACAGTCACACTTTATTTTAGACAGCATATTATATAGTATGTAACCGTTTATGATCAGTTTATCCTAATTGCAATACATTCTTGCACGAGAGGCCACTTTTTAACAATGAAATATGATGTAACCTATAGTGCTAAATTAGTTTAGGCTATTTAGATTTTCTTATAAAAAAAACTTTATTCATATTTTTGTAATGTATTCTCCCTACCTCATAACTGTCACCCAGCAGAGAGTCTGTTGTATTTCCAGCCACAAACAGAGAGTTTGATGGGATGTTTTGATAAATGTAATGCATGTTCTGCATATGAGTTCTACTCTAACATCCTTCTGTTAGATGATGGGATCTGCCAGCAGCTGACATTGTGTGCTCTGCTTCCTCTCGTGAGCCTCTATGGGACTGCCGTGGCCAGCTGCTCCACTGTGCCTCTCAATGTGCACACATTCAACACAGGCATGTAGACTGCACACTTCAATAACTCGACAACTCAGTAACTTCACCTTATTGGTGTATGAGCTTTTCTCTTCCCCTTCCTTTTTTTTATTGGAGCAGCTAAGCCGTAAGACCATGTAAAGTAAAATCATTGTGATCGATGTCTATCAGAAATATCCATTTCATATTTTTTTAATCACAGACTGGAAAAAGAAAGGGGGTAGAGAAAGTCATTTCAACCTAATAATTCCTCAGATTCACTGTTTCAACACTTTAGGTAAACAATCAATAGCAGAAGGCTTGCTAGGGAATAAAACAAACTGGCATTGTGTTGCCCTGAAACATGTGCGCTATGATGGGGTCACGTTTACATTTACCAGACAAAGATTTGCATCTGGTAATGTATAACTGATCTCTTTTCAATCCCTACCTGGAGCACTATCAAACATACATTAAGGCACATAGCCATATTAAAAACATCACCACATACTGTATCTATGGGGCACGAAAAACATACAGTAAGCTACCACTCCCCTGTAGTTAAAAAAAAAAACACACAACATGTGTTCAGCAAAGAAGACATTTTCCCTCCATTAGTGGTTGAGTTATTTGAGCACAAATTCATAATTACTGGGTAAGACACCAATTTGTGTTTGTTGACAGAACTATTGCAGCTCTGTCTGTATTGACAGTTTTGAGGCAAAATAAAGGTTTTTGATGTGCTATATCTTTTCAGTTGTAAGTTGTTATTAGCCATTCATTACAACAATCATCGAAATAAACAGGCAGTTTGACAGTGGGAGTGAACATACTGTTTCCTTGCTGAACACATGTCTGGAACTATGGCCATTAAGATAAAGGGATTCCATGATTAGAAATAGAAAAATTAACATTTGTATCAAAAGCAAAACATATTTTCCCTGCAAAAACAGCTACAACGGGTTCTTTATATTGATCTAGGATGGAATGGAAATATATCAAGAGATGAATAGATGAATTGTCAAACAAAAAAATTGTTCTGGCACAGTGCAACTGTAAGTCAATGAGTTTGGTGGATTTGTGTACATGTCCATTCCAGCCATCCTATACCGTCCAGTTTATGCTTTTGTCCACATTCATTCAAGGGTTACAAGACTGTCAACATTGTGCTGTTTGAACCATCAGTAGTATAATATACAAATGTACAGATACACAATAGAAATACATACATAATTAGTTATTACAATGAGACCTACAAAAAAGCATGAGAATAAAAAGTCTGTGGGATATTGCAGGTGAGGCAAGCAGAGCCACAAATGTGCATCCAGACTGAGAGACACACACCCTCCTACCATGATTAAGCACATGTCTATTTACACTGCATCATAACAAAGCTATCAAAAACAAAGGCTCCAAAAATTCCTCCTAAAAACTTTTTTTTGTTCTTTTGTTTCTCTACTTACAACAATGTTGATTCCATGTATGTACATCCCTAGAAAATAATTTAATTATAGTTACACACTTTCTACATTTTTGAAACAATACACTTCTAGTCCACAAGGGAGGTTGTTTGTTTGTCTGTGCATGTATTTGTGTGTATGTGTACATATCTTTAAGTGTGTGTGTGTGTGTTTTTATGAGTGTATTTAGTGTGTGTGACTGAGGTGGGCAATGATGGTTTCATGGGGATAATGTTCATGGATTGGCTAACAGTCGCAGGGGCAGATTTAGAGAGTGGATGGGATGTGGTCACAGAGAGGAAGTAGTGGAGTCGACAATTTCTCTCCCGTTGCACACGGTTGGGACGTGGTGGGAGCTGACAGAAGCTAAAAAGAGAGAGAGAGAGACCGAAAAAAAGGAGATAAATGCATAGAAAAAAGGAAATTAAGCATTCTCAGACATCAGATTTATGCATATAATCATTCATAACAGGCTCCCTCAGTTGATGATTTTTGCTGCCAAATGCTAAAACTAACAATAAAGCACATGTATGACATTACGCCATTACATTAAACAATCATAATATTGATTGAGGTCTAGACGCTAGTGTAGAAAGAGCATTGCCCTGATAAGCAAATTAAATGAGGTAGTCACATAACTGATGCAAATTACATCAGTGTAAATGCAGACCTAATCTAACGGTAGTACATGTTATCACTGCTAATTTACAAGCCATTTGTGAAGAGAAATCTGTGTGAAATTGCACCCAACGATTTATTTTTGGGAGGCCAGTTCCGTACTGAGGGATATGTTAAACTTTCCAGTAACCTCTTGGGGGCCATGCTTCTTTCTTGGCATCACATTATACTGTTCAACACCACAGTTCTGTCAGCAGGATGCTATTCTCTGCAGTCTAATAAGTTACGATGGAAGCAGTCAATCATGCATCACCGTAAAGGCAACACCTTTGGAGGAACAGCTATCCCTATTTAGAGACCTTTCATGCTTGGGACATTATAACTTGGCTGTACTACAGTTTAGATACAAAATACAGAAAACAAAAGCCGCGATTGTTTATAATTCAAGATTTTGTGTCCCCCTATAGCAAAAGTGGAACACAGGGGGGCTAAATATTGAATGCAGAAAACACCCATTTGACAGAGGTATGATAATAATAGAGCAGGACAGTGCTGCTCTAAACACTGTCTCTTTAAAAATGAGGTAACTACATGTAACCTACCGTGGGATGCGTATGTGGTGGCAGCCCCACTGACACTGAATCGATTGAGGTTAAGCCTGTGGCTGGTCACATTCTTCTGGGGCTGGAACATGATGATATGGACCTTGGGAGCAAACATGCAGCCCAGGACCACAAAGCCACTCAGACTGACTGAGATACACATGGTAGTGGTCTGGACCTGCAGCGAAAAGAGGAGGAGACATTAATTAGTAGCCAGTCTTTGATGGATACATCTTATGCTAATTTAGTACAAAGTAATTGCTGTTAAGAGCTAATTTGGTGATAATAATCTGTAATAAGGAACATTTGTCAAAGGGACTATTTTTAAATGAGTATTACAAAGTGCTTAACAGAAAATAAAACAATAACACATTGGATGGATAAATTTAAAGCATAACAATTCTGAAAGTAATTAACCAATCTCGATACGTAAACAGAGCCAATGAGGCCTGTAAATAGTAAGCATAACTATTTATTGGCAGATTATGTTACCTTGCAACAGTTTAGAGGAAAACAATTACAGGATGGATCAATACAATACTTAATCAACAGAGACCACAGAGGCCAAACTTAACAGCATCTCAGTAGAAGCTTTTACTTCATTCTCTGTGACTTATTGTACAAAATCAATGCTAAATCTAATTTGAGGCCGGTCTGAAATGGTGTTTGCAGTATGTCCCTTTCAGGTTGCCGAGTCATTGCCGTGTCTAATTTTGTGTTGCACAGACCTTTTACGGGGTTTAATAACATCAACTCACAGTAGAATCACAGTACTGTACAGAGAAGCACATTAATAATCAACCCTTCAACATCTCGTCTGTGCGTGTGCTTGTGTGTATGAGTGGGTGGGGTGATGTATGTTGGTGATGTTGTGGCTCCACCTGACTAATCTTAAAGTCAGATTACAAGGCCAGAGACATGCTTATTTTTCCAGAGAGAGAGAGAGAGAGAGAGAGAGAGAGAGAGAGAGAGAGAGAGAGAGAGAGAGAGAGAGAGAGAGAGAGAGAGAGAGAGAGAGAGAGAGAGAGAGAGATGTTTTTTTTCTAGGGATCAAATGAGCAGCCCTAGCATCAGCATTCCTCTCTTATGCCCTTTGATACAGTGTGTGTGTGTGTGTGTGTGTGTGTGTGTGTGTGTGTGTTTGCAGAAATGTGCGCTTAAGGTGTGTGTGTGTGTGTGTGTGTGTGTGTGTGTGTGTGTGTATGCTCAAGATTTGTATGGATCAAATGAACACTCACCCCCCTTTGCTGTTAAATCTGGACAAGTGTCAGCAGTTTGACAGAGCCTGCCTGTTTGTCATGCCAATACTGCAGAGCTGGAACATTTGCCAGCAGGATTACAAAGTATTTAAGTGGCCTCTATACCTGTGTTGTCAATGCTTTGTTACCTGTGTGCTATTACCATGTTGAGGGGACAACACATTTCTAACACAATTACATTGTCTTCAATATTATCTGACAATGTCTTCCGAGAAGACAGAGACATGCATCTCTGTGTGTGCGTGTGTGTTGAGGAAGATACCCTGTAGTCACTGGATGTAACATAGAAGATGGGAAGAAAGGCCAGCCAAATGATACAGGTGGTGTACATGGTGAATCCAATAAACTTGGCCTCATTGAAGTTCTCGGGGCACTTCCTGGTCTTGAAGGCATACCTAGAAGGAAGGAATTATATTTCTGATTAGTTAGAGACCATCTGAAAAAAAGTATGCCTACTCTACTGGAATGATTGTTGCTTAGAAAACAAAACTTCTGAGAGTTTAACATTTTCTTTTCTTTTTTATCTAAGAGGCCATTGAGATGGTTTAGCACATAAGAAAACATGATACCATTTTTTTTCTAGGTGTGCATGAAAACACATGGTCCCAAAACACAGTAAACAAAGTTCTCAGGGTGGAGAACATAACGCACTTCATTTGGAACCTTTTACGAAACTATCAGTAGAAATCAAACCAGCTATGACACACTTACACAGTACACAGGATGACCAGGAGCACGTCATATCCCAGTGAAAGCAGCATGCTGGAGTCGCGTACGTTACACTTGAGGACGACAGTCTGTCGTCGCTCTGGCAACGTAAATCGGCGTGTCCCGGGGACCTCCAGCAGCAGCCACACCGACACCATCACTAACTGGACGGAGATTAAACTCAGACAGATGAACACCTAAAACAGAAGGGAGGAAAGAAGGGTAAGGTCATTAATACCCACTGTCTGTCTTTCCATCCATCTCAATGATGCAGATGGATGCTGCAATCACTCACCTGAGAGGACGGGCTAATGAAGCGGGGCCTCACTGCACCCGCTCCGTCTTTCACGCCATTGAAAATCCTGGCGATTCGGTTTGTTTTGGTGAGGAGGGCGGAGTAGCAGACAGCAAACGAAGTGCCCAGGCCGAGACGCCGCAGAGCACAGATGGCAGGAGAGGGTTTGGCCAAGAAGAGGAAAGTCAAGGCGTAGGACATGAAGACTCCAGAGAGGAGGATGTAACATAGCTCTCTGCCGGAAGCTTTCACCAGCGGTGTGTCGTTGTGTCGGATAAACACCCAGAACACCATACCGGTGCACATAAACCTGTGGAGTTAAGCAGCCAAACAGACAAGCAGTGTCATGAAGTCACAGTTTCGATAGGTGCCTATATTATTATACAAGTAGGGCCGAGCTACACATTGTATCACAATAATCACAAAATATTCTAATAACATAATGCATGTTTAGGGATGGGAATGCACAAGTAAACTAACAGCTTACTAAGCCCTACTCTCAGTGTTGTTACGTCTCAATTTAAATGTATTAGTCATTTTAAAAACAGTGGTTCCTTGACTGGCAGATTTTATCAGCTGTGGCTAGCTAGCTAATTAAGCCATGTTAGACCAATTAGTCAAAAAAGTTGACTGTTACTAACTAGTTTTAAAACAAAAATCTTATGAAAGGGATCCTAAATACATGTACATATCATACTAACAGACTAAAGTTGCATGTCCCAGGCAAAAAGTCAGCATCCTCACCAGTTGATAACCCACAGAAGAAGAAAGAAGCTGCATTGCTGTTGTACCGCAGTGAAGAGCTATATAGTCCTAGTATTGTAGGTATCATAAGGAAAACTGTGTGATGAGACTTTATTTCAACTTTAACGTTGCAAGAGAAAAGGCTTTAGGATGATGACTAACTGATGTGTTTGGCAAACATTACAGCATCTTGGGTAACATTGGCTGGGGTTGCTGCAGTGTAAATATCTCCAAATCCAATATAAAGCCGCACAGAGGTGCTAATGTTATCTTCAGCTCTAATGGCCTCCAGGACCAACTGGAACAAAGTGGGGAAAAACTTACGGCTGTTCTCGACCAACGAAATTCTTAGTTGACTAACACTCATACGGTTTTGTCAACTAATCGATCTGTAGAACAAATTTTCTTCACAAAGAAACATGCAAAAGCACCACTCAAAATATTGTGTTTAGCAGAGATGTGTTCATACGTTTTTGGCAATAAGTAATTTACCATGAAACATTGAATCGACTTCTTAGTTGACCAACGTACCACCATTACTGTAGGTAATACGCTAGTTAGCTGGACTTGCCACCAGTTGCAGCTTACATTGGAGCAGATGTGCACTCTGTTTTACCCGTTTCTATTAACTTCCGCTCTTTTGTTTTCAGTTTTGGGCTGCTAAGCTATGATTGGACTATCATAGCTTGGAGGAACGGCCAATTCCCTTGCCCCATCCCGACATACACACACACACACACACACACACACACACACACACACACACACACACACACACACACACACACACACACACACGCACACACGTTTACACCTCTCAAGAGTAAGAAACTGACATCATGTTGACCGCCCTTTATCACTCACCCTACACAGGCGATGGTAATTGGACCAATAGCCCAGGCATCTTCCCACATAATATAGTCCTCAGGAAGGTCGTAACAGGACGTCAGCTCATCAGTGGGCCACTGGCCAGGAGCGCAGGGCGAGCAGGTGAACTCATCAGCCAGGTATTCATGAGGCTCGCAGGCTGTACAGATCCAGCAGCAGTACTCACCTGGGAAACAGGAATAGGAACAGCAGAATGTGTCAGTCTGAGATTTCTCAAAAGGCACTGCTGCTTGGTATGGTATGCTGTGACAAAGAAGAACATTGTTGAAATTCAGTCTCCTACCTGCCTGCATTTTCTTCATCTCATTGCGTTCACAGGGGTCGCTGCACTGCGAGGTGGGCACCACTTCTTTGGGCCAGTGAATCAGATCGTTGCTTAGAGTCAGACTCTCTGCCCAGTCACCTACTGGCACATAACTGTAACGATCGGCAGTTTGCTGGTAGCTAAAGATGTTGTATCGGCCCACGCCGTCCCCCTGGGAATCAAATTTCACTACTGTCTCACTGCCAGGAGGAGAGAAAGGGGCTGCAGGGAGTGAGAGGAGACAAAGAGTGGCAAAGAAAGTGATAAGACGAATGAAAAAAAAGGAGATTAAAGCTAAACAATCCCAAACAATCATCCCATTGATGTCTCATTGATGCCTCTTATAAGCAACATTAAGGCCAGAGACAATGAGCTATGGTCAGTTAAGCCTTAGGAGTCCAGAACAGACAGTGAAGGGCATTATAATAGTGTTTTCATGACTGAAGACCAGCCAGTTACCAAAGTATTTGCTAAGAGGCTATAAATGCCTGGTATGCTTGGTGATGTCTGGGTCTATCAATGGTCTCCCATCCTTCCCTGAGGTCACATACGGACAAAACACTGCTCTGAATTCCAATCTGACAAAGTTTATTACCAAATGCATCATTAACAAACTGCCTATAAAGTCATATAGGCATGAAGTTAGAAGACTGAATCCCTGAGCAGCGCTATAGCTACCCACACATTGATAGAATTAGCCTCTGGGTCTCTTATGTGAGGGAGGTACACTGCTGAAACTGCCAAATTGGTTTGTATACAAGTTGTTATGAAAGGATTACCATCTACCCTGAGGATGTGGGAACAGAAGAGATTGTAAAATTGGCAGGATGCTGAAACCATTAAAAAAAAAGGAGAGAAAAAAAAGAAACTTCTTGATGTGTTGCAGGCAGCGTTGGACCTGACAGTGCTGACACTTGGCCGTTCTGACAGCGACAAAGTGTATGTCACTCCTACAGTGCCACTTCTGTCCTTACAGCGGAGAAATCAACTCCGTGCTGCTGACACAGTGGATAGGGCTGAGTGTTATACGCTGCTGCCTCCCCTGTCAAATGTTGATGTCCCTGGGTTTATAAAGCTTCACTCTTCAGCGTCTAACAAGACTCTTGGTCTTCAGTGCACAGCAGCATTGATGACACTGTGCTGCCTTCCTCATATCTCTATGTCATTGGGTAACTGAAGAAATCACCAGTCAAACGTACAGTTTGGGATCAGGGGAATGAATCAAAATACATTGGACTGTGTGTGGATGTGTACCTGTGGAAGCTCCATTAGGTTTTACTTTACAGTGTGATGGTTAAGGTATTGCTCTGAGCGCTATGGGAGGCTGTGCTGACAGAACCAAAGCTCTGACCCTGCTGTTGGCGGCATGTGCGTGCGTGCATGCAACACTGACAATGTCTAAAGCTGTGCTATTGTTGTGAAAGCTCAGTTTGCTCAGAGAAGAATGGTGTGTCAGATGGCAGCAGAGGGGGTTAGGGTTTATGAAATCCATAAATCACAGAGACAGCACAACCCTCTATCTTTCTCCTCTCTCTATCACAGGAAATTCGAAGTGTCAATTCTTCTTTGGATTTTGGGGCTAAATGTTTCAGTGACAGCTAAATGAAAATGATTTCAATAAGATGGTGATAATATCTTCAGACGAAGGAGAGATATGAATACATTATATTGCAAGTTGACAGATAATAAAGTCTGCTAATAACACTGAGCAATAAGACAAGCCGGGCCTCCTCCTCTTAGACACCCATACACACTCACTGAAACACTTTGCCTTGAGCTAATTATCATAACTGCACCTTATTGGGACCTTAGATCTGTGCTGAAGCCTAATTAGCTGTATTTGGTAATTACGTGTAATACAGACTAAAGAGATAATGGCATTAGCTTACAGACCCATCTGAGGTCGCCGTATTGTCCTTGACTTCATTCTAACAGATCACATTCAAGGAGCAATAAACTCAGAGAACTGGTGATTCCTCCCTATAACCAACACCAGAGACCTTGCTGACGTGACAGAGTGAGCAGCTTATCAGAAAAAGTGTTTGAGGGTGTAAGTTAGAGCTGGCGAAGGCCACCAAGACCCTGGTGACTGCAGAGAGCTGAGACAAGCAGGCCAAGTACTTGACTGATGGACACCACTCTCCCCTCAGCACTTTCCTGGGATCAATTAATAAATCTGGTGAATTTAGAGATCCAGCGGCCGAACGGATTTGATTCTCTTACACGCTAACATACTCGCAATTCTAACATGTTGGTGCTGTTTACCATGTTCATAATCTTAGTTTAGCTTGTTAGCATGCTAACGTGTACTAATTAGCACTAAACACAAAGTACAGCCAAGGTGGATAGGAATGTCAATAGTTTTGCAGCTATTTAGTCATAAAGCAAAGTATTGGAAAACGTATTATTGTCCATCCATCCATTTTCTTCCGCTTATCCGGGGTCAGCTGACCCATACTTCCATTTCACCCGCAACATTTTCTAACTCATTCTGTGGGATCTCGAGGCGCTCCCAGGCCAGCTGGGAGATATAATCCCTCCAGCGTGTTCTGGGTCTGCCCCGGCATCACCGACCAGTTGGACGTGCCTGGAAAACCTCCAGTGAGAGGTGTCCAGGAGGCATCCGAATTAGATGCCCGAACCACCTCAGCTGACTCCTTTCGACGCAAAGAGGTAGCACCTCAACTCCAAGTTCTCTCCTAATGTCCGAGCTCCTTACCCTATCTCTAAGGCTGAATCCGGCCACCCTACGGAGGAAACTCATTTTGTCCGCTTGTAACAGAGACCTCGTTCTTTTGGTCACGACCCAGAGTTTGTGACCATAGGTGAGGGTTGGAATGTAGACCGACCAGTAAATTGAGAGCCTCGCCTTCTGGCTCAGCTCCCTCTTCACCGAGACGGGCCGGTGCAGCGTCTGTTCTACTGCTGCAGCCGCACTGATCCGTGTGTCGATCTCCCGCTCCACCTTACCCCCACTCGTGAACAAGATCCCATGATACTTGAACTCCTTCGCTTGCGGTAGGGACTCCGTCCCCACCTGGAGGGAGCAATCCACCAGTTTCCGGCAGAGCACCATGGCCTCAGATTTGTAGGCGCTAACTCTCGTCCCTGTCACTTCATATTCGGCTGCAAACTGCCCCAGTGAATATTGGAGGAGCACATCATCTGCAAACAGCAGAGAGGTGATCCCGAGACCCTCGAACCTGATGTTCTCCCCCTCCAGCTGCGCCTAGATATCCTGTCCGTGAAAGTCACAAACAGGAGCTTTCCCCGGGAGGCTGAGTAGTGTGATATCCCGATAGTTCGAGCACACACTCCAGTCCCCCTTTTTGAAAATGGGAACCACCACCCCACCCCGGTCTGTCAGTCCATGGACACTGTTCCAGACCCCCATGCAACATTGAAGAGGCGTGTCAGCCAAGACAGCCCAACAATGTCCCCCGGCGGTGAATCAAATTATGATTGTGCTCGATGAAATAAAAAAAAGAAGATATCATCAAACGTCATCCTAAAGGGAACATAATTGTCTCTACTAAATTGCATGCCAATTCATCCATAAATTGGCACACAAGGGGAATTCTGGAGTTCACCAAAGTCATTAGGCTTCATATCCAGAAAATGAAGCTTTCCATTAGGTAGATGTTAAGATATTTTCCAAGATAAGTGAAACATTAAACCACGTAAAGGATCTACAGGAAATGTCAGAGGAGCACCAAATTAACCAACATTTCATGACAATCCGTCCATCAAGCAATACCTCAGACTGGAGTCAAAGTGGTGGACAGACAGCCTGACATTGCCATCCATACACCCGTGCCACTAGCATGACTAAAACGCATTTTGTCAGATAGTGGGCAGAGCAGCTCAAAGGAAGTTTGTCCCTCAGCTACCTTTCTACAGCATGTTTCTGTGAGATGTAACCGTGAACTCAACCAATTTCATGATTTTAAGAATTGAATGAGGTGACTGCTTCCTAACAGCAGCTTGTGGGCTTTCTTGCTGTATCTTAACCATAACACAAGATTAACCCTGAAACAGTGATGATTCATTATTCTGTGTGACCATCCATACAGTATTTCTCACTGGCCCAGTCCAGTCCAGCTGAGACCCACAGCAGGCTCCGCCCTCAGCCTTTGCTCAACTGTGAATATATGGCATTTTATCTGAGAGGATTCATTGCATTGTCAACCAAAATCTACTCAATGTATCAAACAACGGAGACCACAGAACGTCAAACAAATAACAAAACAAAAAGAGGCAAATAAAGTGCGGTGAGACAAACTGTTATAACCAGATCCTCTAATTTTGTGAGATTTTTTTATTGCATTCCCACTAACTCAAGAAACACCTTATTATTCCAGCTTAATTAGAAGCTTGGTGAAAACAAGCTTTTCATTCAGAAGCTGTGAAATTAATTATGTTCTCAGCCATGTCCGGCTAAAGTGAAGCCCAAGGGGGGATTGTGGGTATTAAAGGCAGGGAGAGAGAGAAAGGGGCTTGGGAGGAATAAGTAGGAATAAGTAATATGAGAGAGAGAGAGAGAGAGAGAGAGAGAGAGAGAGAGAGAGAGAGAGAGAGAGAGAGAGAGAGACGGAAGGCAAATATTTTCTTTGTATGAGTGTGTGACTAAAAATTCAAAAGCTGGTTGTTGATTAGTGATTTTCTGGGGAATAGAGAATTGCATTTCCAAGTGTCAATTCATCTGAATCCCCGATTTACTCCTAATTTAAGCGTGACAAAGTAAACACAGCATATAGTGCACCTGTTCCAGGTAAAATACAACAGCTCTGAATGCTAATGATGTGACCAACCTTTCTTATCCATCTTTTTCCTCCTCCAGAGGGTTCATGACCTTATATATCTGTGATCCACACAGACACACATCCCTGAGTATATGAAGATATGGACTCAGGGATGCACTCACATGTCACAAACGCACACGCAGACAGATCACATTAGCTATATTTGTTCTCCCTGTAGATTCAGTCACTGGGGACTGAGGCGCTGCCTGGGCCACGAACCAACAGGCCTCTGGGGAACCGAAGACAGATAGGGTGGAGAGAAGGAAGTCGAGAACAAGGAGGATAAATGTATAGGAGGAAAGGTGCAGCAGCAGAAAGCTGAGGCTTGACTGAAATACAGGTGGTGAGATAGAGAAGACAAAGAAAGAAATGGCAGGGAAAAAGCAGGAGGTGCTGGGAGGAAGGATGAGCCGAGAGACACGATAAGGGCAAAGAAAGGAGGGAAGTGACAAGGGAGAAGAGAGAAGAATAGGAGAAAAAGAGAGGCGATAGCAAGAGAGAAAAGCAAGAAACTGGTGTGACAGGAGCAGAGATATAGGTGGACGGAGGAAAGCCTTTAGACAGAGGAATCAATAGAGAAAAGGTGAAGGATGGATGGAGGGATGAGCAAAGTGAAGGAGTGGATGGACAGACCGGCGCAGAGAGGCGGTGGAGGCAGGAGAGCAACCTTGTGAAGTCCGAGTGGGATGTGCGGTTTTTGAATGTAGAGAGAGAGTAGAACTCTCGAGTGAGAGAGAGAATGGAGACAGAGAGACAGAGAGAGAGAGAGAGAGAGAGAGAGAGAGAGAGAGAGAGAGAGAGAGAGAGAGAGAGATAAAGAGACAGAGTGAGATAACAAGAGACATAAAGACAGTGAGGGACAGAAGGGGACAGAGGCAGAGAGACAGAGACAACAGTGTGAAGAGAAAATGAGGGAGGGAAGGAGTGAAGGTTGTTCTCTAGCATCTAAACGTTGCGGTAAGCTCGCTGCTCAATATGGCCCTGAAGGCACACCGCCTCTGCTAACAGACGTATCACACACTCTCTCTCTCTCTCACACACACACACACACACACACACACACACACACACACACACACACACACACACACACACACACACACACAAAAGCGTAGGGAAGGGGGAATATCACCACATCTATCATCACTATTTGAACAGAAGACTGCGTGCATGCGTGTATATACTGATATGTTGGCTGCAGATCGGGTAGGTGGGTGGGTGGGAGTTGAATGATGGCTTTGAGAAGTGTGTGGGTTGGGGGTGTCTGCAATTTTATACTGGAAAAAAAAACAAGCATTTCAGGCTGCGTCTTTGTAAAAAAAGAAAGAAAGAGAAAGCTGACCGTGTCTCTTACATTTGGTTTTGTGTTCGAAGTGTGCACAAATGTGCCCCTGTGTCTATTACTAGATGGCAGGGAGCAGTTCCCATGATCTATCAGATCACTTCAACAATTGGCAATAGTGTCGGCTTCATTACCATAGCAACTAGCGAGATGAGACGAGATGAAGAGAGCTCCATATGAAAACACACTCCTAACCACACAACATACTGCCTCAGTGCACCACATACGCTGTCAGGAGCACACACAAAAACATCCTTTTCACATTTAAAGCCACAGTCCGCTGGGTTATGATTGTGAAGTTAAGGACAGGGGACAGTATTTCAGATTATTGTGAAGCAATATAATTAAGTGAGATCAAACTTTGATGAAATGTATAGAGTGTATAATACACATGCATGTGTGTGTGAGAAAAGGAGATGGCAGAGAGAGAGAGAGAGCGCTGAACAGTGTTGGTTTTCCATCTGCTACAGTTCAGACCGAGAGCACTGCGGATGGTGATGCTGCAGTATTTATACCCCACATTCAACCTCAACTCACCTCAGCTCCTTTCCTTACATACTGTAGATGGAAAGATGTGTATGTACAGCAGTGTAAGTGCGTCATTCTGGGGCTAAACCAACATTTAAAAGCAAACTCTGCCAGTTTCCAGTTTAACTGTACCACCACCTTCACCATCCTCATCTCTTATCTGCGCAGATTCTCTGAATGCTTTTTTTCCGAACCGATAAAGCTGTTTGACATGCTGTCACCGCCGTCACTGACATTGAGCTGTAAAGAACTCAAGATCCTTGTACAAGCTGTTACTCTCTTCGCAGAGTACAGACATGTGCCTCATGGACATACATCAGAGGTGAAAGGAAGGGAGGGGGAGCGGGAGCGGGAGAGGGGAATGTAGGGAAGAGAGATGATGAAGGTGTGATGAAGATGTAAGGAAGTCACACTGGCTCTCTCCTCTCCAACTTAGTCCACACATTTTTTAACTTTCTATGTGTGAATCTGCATATCTATTCAATCCATCTCTGTATGCATCCTATAAGGAAGTGGTTATCACTTGTGCCAACTGGAGGCGACGACTACAATCGCCTTGACTAGTTCCTCTCCCTCTCCTTTCCTCTTTCTATCCTTCTTCATGTCTCCCTCCTCTCATCCAGAAATGCTCCAAGTCTTTTGATTTGTAGCAGAAATTAAGAGAATCCTCTTTTTCTGCTGACGCATGCTGTCCCACTCCGGCATTGCCTCAGTGCTCCCTTCTTCCTTCTCTCCTTCCTTCCTTATTTCTTTTTCTGTCTTACTCCCTTTTACCTCACCCCAAACTCTCTTCCCCCATTTGAGTCTGCCTGTCATTATTATCTGTAAGCTTCCCTCCCCCTCTCTTCATATGTGATGCTATTCTTTCGTCCTCCCGCTCTCTCCCCAGCGTCTCGTGGTAAAGCTGCCGTGTTAGCGCTGTTTGTTAGGCCGTTTTGATGCCTGCTCCTGGTCACGGTTGGTGGAGGAATAAGCACCTCTAAACCTGTGTCAGTCCCCGAGACACAGCTGTTTATTTATAACGCTGCCTTTGTACGCCATCTGTCAGTCAAGCCAATCCTCTGTCTCTTCTCTCCCTATTCTACAGAGACTGACAGGCAGCCTGCTATAGGAGCTATTATAGCACACACAATCTCATTAGTTCAAGACAGAAGAATATGGCTGACGGATTAGCTGCAACTCTCATTCCTCAAAGCAACGTTTTAGTGTCGTATCAATTACGCATGGGTAATAGGTGTCAATAGCACGGCTGGCTCTGACAATACATAGCAATTAAGCGGATTTGTCTCAGTACTTTTTTTCTGTTTTGTGGAAGGACAGCATCCTGGCGTTGTTCATGAGAGGACTGTTAAACTAGGCACAACACTCATATTCCTGTCTGTTCCTTGCTATCTCTCCCCTGTCCTCCACAGCTGTCTCCCCTTCATTGACTTATTTTCACTCTCCACCCATCTACCTTGAACAACTTATCTAGGACTCTACACTTGCTCCAGCTCCCTTACCTGTGAAGCTGACATTAAGGATGTAATCCCTGTAGAGTCTGCGCCCATCCAGTGCCTTCATGCTGTCGCACAGATTGGTGGTGTTGAAGCACAGGCTGCGTTGCATATAATGGAGTGCATGAGCCATGGCGTACACCGCATTCACCACAAACATGATCTTGGACTCTGGTTCAAAATTACTCTTGTCCATTGACAAGTCCATGTCACACGGTGGGAGAGACGTCTCTCCCAGTCCAACACCTCCCCCTCCTCTTGCTCCTCCGCCACCAAAGGAGCACTGGAACCGCTGCTCCCAGAATTCCCTGTACCAGGGATTACGATGGTTTTTGACTGGGTTCAGGCTGAGAAAATAGCGGTTGAATTCTGGCAAGGGATTGGCTGCCAGCTCAAGTGTGATGGCTCCTTCAGCGGTGACCTCATTTCCCTTGACAATGCTCTCCTGTGCACCCCAGCCATCGCTGGCCACCCAGATGAAGGAGGTGTTAAGCCTGGCAGCTGCTGCCAACAGTTCTCTGGCATCGTCGCTACGCAGGAAGAGGACGGCCACACGGGCATTCGGCTTCTGGAGGAGCTGCCGGATCACAGCTTCATAAGATTTCTTCGCGTTAGAACGCCCCACCTAGACAGAAAGAGGACATTAATTAACTGAAAATGTTCTTTCTACTTTCAAGTAATTTTGTGGTCCTTATTTGTGATCATTTCCCACCATCATTCAAAAGAAGAAACAAGCCAAAAAATGTCTCATGCCATTATGCACCTCCGTAGCAAATGAGATGACTGTGAAAGTACCCAGAATGAGTTCTTGGAGATAAGCTTTAATTTTCTGGTTCATAACTGATCACATCAGTGTGATATAACCTCCATTCGTGTGTAGCACAAGATAAGCCATGGAGGCAAACTTTTATAAACTCACAAATGTAGGGCCTCATTGATTAGTATTGGTGTAGCTTCAGTCCTACAGTGTGACACTGCTGAATAAAGTTTGTGGTTTTTGGTATCGTGCTTTGAGCAATCGTTGCTAATATTCATGCAGAAATAAACTCGTATTCCATTCCATGTCTTACCTTCTCTGAAGTAGCGATACAGATGTTCCTCATGCGTGCCTCTTGTTCAAAAGCCTCTATACCGGTTTCACCGTAATCACCCTCCGATGCCACAGTGGACACGTATGTCCAGTTGAAAAACCGGAGGATCTCGGCCATGGCTTTGGCCTGGTAGAAGTCGGGGGGCACAGTGCGGGCGAAGTAATCGTAGCGGGTCTTATCACTGAGCTTGGCACTGGTCGAAGCATAGCTTATCTGAGGAATTTGAAAGAGCCTGAGAAGATTGGCAACCTGTGTGGAGAAACAGTAAAATGAGAAATACATTTGCTGAAATAATTCCAAAGCCTCTTGCAAATCAAACCATCTGAATGAATTCTCGGAAAATAACACTGATTGATTGATTCAACTGTTTGTTCTTCTGGATAGCCATCACAAATGGCAAATTTTGCTAAAGATTTATACATTCAGTTTGAGAGACTATCAACATTATCTGAATATAACACAATTAGTCAAAATTAGTCCTTTTGATTTTGTGTAGCTTGAGTAAGATTTTAATTGAATCTTATTGTATTTGTTGTCCCATTAACCTCTGATTACTGTATGCAAAGTGATATAAAATGTATTTTCTATAAGCTACCGTGTAGAACTGCTTTCAACTTAAGAGTCAATGCATTCAAGCAGCTACTTACAGTGTTTGCAATGCACAAGTTTTGAGAGGTGACAGCAACTGAGCCAATTACTGTACAATTCAGTTAATGGGTCACTTGAAAGAAGCAATACACAAAGGGTGTTGAAAACTGGAGGTTGTACATCCCTTGCATTGCTTAAAAGTTGCAACCATAATTTGTGCATAACCGATGCTGAGCGTTATCTGATTTCAACATTTCTGAATTGTTGAGGAAAACATTTGATCAATACTGGGTATCCCACACAATAAACTAGTGTCTCACTTTGTATGAAGCTCATATCTGTAATATGGTCCAATACAAATTTCTAAAAAATGGTTTCTTCTTTGTAGCTGTCAAGTTAAGATGCCTAAGGACTGTCTGCCAGCAGAAAAAAATCATGTCAAAAACATATCAAGTACAATATTATTAACTGCAATAAACTGCTCATCCACAAACATGCTGCAACTGCAGGGGTAGTGTTGTTGTGTTGGAGGTTTCTGTTAAATTTCCCCTTTGACTGAATGACTGTGTTGGAGAGCAGATAACCGTGTGCGTCAAGCTCGACAGTCTACGACCAAGTATTACATGTTTGATCTAAAATGACTGGCACTTTGACAAAAATGTAATAAAATAAGACCCACAAAAAATTACTGGAATACATTTTCATGTTCCTCAAATGAAAAATTAGAACATATTTAGAAGATTGATGCCGATAGGAATTACTTCACGCATAATGTGATTATTTGAAGATAAAAGTCAATGCAGCAAGTGTCGGCATATATGCACATGGAGAAACACAAAATAGCACACACAGCCCGCATGCACACACGGAAACTCTCACACACATGGAAGTTCAATAAATCACTGACTCATGCATTAGTGATGGACATCATCTAGGGTCTACTGATGTCCATATAATATTCCCTTTTACTGTTGATTGGGGTTTGGTCATGTTCTCTTCATTACAATTTTAGTCACAGATGCCAACACAAATATAATTGCTACACATTCTCATGCACACAAAGACAAGTAAACATTCACACATATTCAAATAAACAGAAACTACACAGCCATTCTGTTCTCTCCTCAGATTAATCCTTTTAGAGCGCATCACTCTGGGCTTTTCTATATTTCATTCATAGCTCATTTGATGAGCTGTTTTGACAACATGTCAGAATCTCATTAGACTAATAATGTAGAAGATTAGAAAACACACTTGTATACATACACTAAGGTGCACCAGAACCGGCACCTGCATTGACGTGGGCACACACACACACACACACACACACACACACACACACACACACACACACACACACACACACACACACACACACACGTACGGCTGCTTATAGTACTTCAGGAAGGTTTTATGGTTTTAAGATGGCAGTTGACTTAAATGTCAGGGAAGGTCAGGCTGCAAAATGTAACCGCATTGCTCCATTACCTGCCACTGAGCAATGACTACAGCTAACTAAGAGGCCTGTCTGTAGGGACATGGAGAGTTTACTCTGTTAGTGAATGCTACTCTCTTCCTGTGAAAGAGAAAGAGAGAGAAGGGAGATGTACTGAATGGGTTGAATATGAGAGACAAGTAAAAAAAAAAAGGAAGGAGGAAAAATTGGTGCAGTGGAGGGTTGCTGTGTGTTTTCTGCTTGGAATGCAAGTCACACACAGAGACACACACACACACGCACACACACACACACACACACACACACACACACACACACACACACACACACACACACATATGTACGAACGGAGGGGAGGAATTATGCCTACTATGTGAATGCCCTCAAAACATTGGTGGTTAGTTTTGCATGGTTAAACATGAAATAATTCCCTATTACTTCATTGAGAAGCAACAGAGAGACTGGCCACGTAGAGCGTCATTAAGGAGTAGCTGGGTTAGCTTCTCTGGCACGAGATCAGAAGGCAAAGCACAGTTCGGCTCTCGTAAACAGTGTTGCCCTCGGAAAAAGGCAGGTAAAAACAACAGCTAAGGCAACAAAGGGAAACAAGAATGAGCTGCAAGAAAACAAGGGGTAATTATGTGTGATGAAGGACAAGAGACAGAGCCGATGTGTTAACAATAGCTGCCCCAGGAAGGAGGAGGATGAGATGAAGGGGGCTAAGGTCAGCATACACTGAGCTCTCCCCAAATAGCCGCGAGGGATGCCTCCGAATGCATATAAAGAAGGAACAAAAGAGAAGTAGGCAGTGATGAGAAAGAAGAGAGGAAAGATTTAAGGGACAGAAAAAAAGAGAACTAGGCAGAAAGAGAGAGAGAGAGGATGAGAAAGAGAAGACAGAGAGAAAGTTGCAAAGATTAGGGATTTAAGGACTGATAGGAGGATGCTTTTGTGCAGTCACAGAGGAGTAAGGGAGAGGAAGGTTTTATGCTAAACTATGCAAATTAACCAGCTCTGTGACAAGGGCTACAAGAGCCGAGGAGACACACAAGAACACACCAAATGGAAAACCTGATTCTAAGAAATAAGTATATACACACACACACACACACACACACACACACACACACACACACACACACACACACACACACACACACACACACACACACACACACAGACATTGACTTGCTCTGGCATATGACTGGAAGTCAGCCTCTGCACGCTTGGTCATGAGTAAAAGATGAGAGAAGAAGCCACCGAGTTAAAGTTGGATGATCATGGTGAAGGGGTGTTTGTGTAATGACTTCTGTACCTGCATGCTGTGTGTTACCTGTATGGAGACGCTGCTGAAGGATCCACCTATGACTCCAGCGATTGCGAGCGGGCTGTCGTCCTGCAGAGCGTAAGATCCATCTGGACAGATGAACTCTGTGTCGTCCACCTTAGTGAGGGAGGCTCTTACAAACTCCAGAGCCTAGGAAACACACCCACATGGATATTTCATATACAATGCTGTACAAGACACTGGGTACAATGTGGTCTATATTATCTAGTTATTCTTAATTGGCCTGCAACACATATTAAATGATGTTCTTTATAAGAAATATGCAACATAAATAAAGACTGATTGATACTTTTCTATAATGTAATATTTGTCTCTCTTTGAAGGGACTATACAAACCCATTGCTTTACACTAGCAGCTCTTAGATGCTTTCACAACAGGGTCCAAATTGCGAATGAACTCCCCTGACATCAAACCACATTATAACATATTGCTAGGATGTGCAGAACCAGCGAACCTGCAACCCACTTAGGAAAACCAAATGTCAAGAATCCAGGGTTTATACAATCAGTCAAAAAGCTCATTGTATAAGGTAACTGGATGCATCATCCCTAAATAGCTCAGCAATAAGACACATTATATTTTTTTTAAAGATAATCCCTGAGGGAAAGTGCTTTTTTTTATATATATCTGCCTCATTTCCTTCTTTGCAAATAGCTACAATCTCTATTTCTCATCAAGGATTTGCCGGTATCATTTGAGGCAAGATCTTTCCCGTCATGGATGAAATAGAATTTCTAGGTACATTTACTTTACCTGCATATTACCTTTTAATGAGACCTTATAGTTTTTACTCTATTTAAAATGGAAACATTGCATGTTTTTCCTTCTTGCTTTGCAGAGAAACTTTTTAAATATAACATCTTGCAAAAGTTCAAGTCGCCCAGCAGCGCAAAAGAATAGACAGCTAATTAAACAAACTGTATCTGAACTGCACTGGATCTAAAAAGTTGTGTCTGCATTTACAGGTCAAAACAGATACATATCAACGGTCAATAACGCACAAAAAATAGGACTTTTTCTGAGAATACAAGCTCCAACTGAGCTATTATTTCAGTAATGTGCTATTCTTTTTTTTTTCATAGTTTTTTTCCGGATTTCAGTACTTTCACCATGCACATAGAGAGAAATGCATCAGATAATAGATAGCAGCATAAACGTGAGATGGGAAAAGCAGTTTGTTTATAAATACTGCCTGGAACCATCTCCCTTTAATAAGAAACATGCACAGTATGTGTACGACGCCCACGCTCACCCACCTGTTCCAGTGCATAGGTATCTCTGGAGCAGGTGTCCAGGATGTGGACCCCGAGAGAGACTCCAGGCAACAAAGTGCTGTCCTGATTGATTCTGTCAATGGCAAACAGCATGGCCTCCAGCCTCTGGATCCCTCTGTCCTCGTTCACACGCCCACACTCCTCCATGCCGGCACCTTTCTCGTGCACAGGGAACAGACCGCCGAGCACCAGATCTCCCTCGATGCGGATCTCCCGGCGGGACTGAGGCGGGTCGCTGACTGAGAGCAAGACGCCCCGACACATCATGACCAAGATTAGAGCGGGAACGCAGGCCACCATGTTGGGCTCGAGGAGGGATAGGATTGTCAAAATATGAGGAGAGGTTTGACAGAGAGTGAGACAGAGGGAGGTAGGGGGCTGAGGGTGAAGGTTAGGGCTGAGGGGTTTAGGGTGGTGCACGGTGCTGTTGATTCAAGCAGTGGCCGTTGATGCGTGGATCGGTTTGTGGCCCATGAAACGGTCAGGGAGAGCTGAGCTGGACCACACATGGAGGGGCACACCATCTGGACATCATTCCTGTGTGGAGAGGTGAAGAGAGGAGATAAAGTCAAGTCAATCCACCTGCCGCAGCAGCTGCAAGATGAAATACTTTTGTAAGTGTCTCTATAAAGTAATACAAAAACAAAGTAGACCTTTAGTGAAGTTTGGGGACCCTGTTAACAAGGGCTCAAAGCTGTTCCTGCCTCACAGCCAAAGCCAGGCCATGACTAAAAGGAATATAGAATTGTTTGGAGATTGTACCCCGCTGCTCTCCAACCCGCCTCCTTCCCTTACATCACCCGGTAAACTTTCCTCTTGTAAGTGTGTGTGTGTGTGTGTGTGTGTGTGTTTGTCCCTGGTTGTATCAGCATAAGCCAGCTTAGATGGCTGGTTGATACATGAGCCGAGCCTTCTCATGCCACAGATCAGAAAAGCTTCTCTAATCTGATCTCTGTTCCAACAATTCTCTGCTCGTCCATGAGTTTATACCCCCAAGTATATATGTGTGTGTGTGTGTGTGTGTGTGTGTGTGTGTGTGTGTGTGTGTGTGTGTGTGTGTGTGTGTGTGTGTGTGTGTGTGTGTGTGTGTGTGTATTATCAGATTCTTTGCTCCCCCTTTTCTCTGCATAATTACAGTGTGAGGACCTAATGCATATTTACCATGAAAGAAGCTAACTGACAACAATGAGGCCAACAATAGCCGATTACTCAATTGCTCTCAATTAATGATATCAGTTTGTGTTTGGACGTGTGTGTGTGTGTGTGTGTGTGTGTGTGTGTGTGTGTGTGTGTTCATTCTCCATGTACACTTTTCTCAGGAAACTATAAAAAAGACAATATGAAACAAAAAAATAAAGGGGCTTTCCACATATTTTAGTCAAGTTACGGTTCACGAACTACAGTTGGATAATGTCCCTTCATGATACAGACATGTATTGTCCCAAGGGAATTAATTTACATCACGTTGATATATCATGTAACATTTTTAATTCCAATACTTTGGTTTATGGACCTACAAAACTATTATATTTACACCCATTTAGAATGCAAACACGCCAAACTAAGATAGTCAACAGTATCTGCTGAACATCAGCATGTTAACATGGTCTCCGTGAACCTGTTAGCATGCTCAAAGCACCACTGTGCTTATTACAGCCACACAGGGCTGCTAGCAAGGCTGTACATTCTTAGTCTAATAACGTGACAAAATACAGATTGAGATCTGGTTACAATGCATTCCATATCGCCTCCGGACGTGGTCTGGCTGATCTGGCTGATATATCAAGGTATATTGCACGGTAATACCATGTTGAAATGGGCTATAAGTCAGCATATCCCAGTCCCTGCTGCAATGACCTTTCTTTTCCTGCAAGTTCTACAACTTTATGCAAATGCTATATTTGATGTCCAAGGATTTAAAATATTCAGCTGTAAGATATAATAAATAACCTGTTCTTACTGTAGTCGCTTTCTCGTTCTCTCTGTTTTTTTTTATAGCTTTTAAACTATTTAGCCAATGGCAAGACAGTAAAGCCCAGAGTAGGAAACAGCTTTCTTCTTTTCTCATGCCTCCCTTGCAATCTCTTCAGTCCTCCCTAGAATTAGGCTGGACGTTGATGTTTTGATGATGCAAATCAATCAAGACGATGGAGAAAGCCGGTCGTGAAATTTCTGTAGCTTGGTGGCATCTCTGGCCGAAACAATGTCTGTGTGTGTGTGTGTGTGTGTGTGTGTGTGTGTGTGTGTGTGTGTGTGTGTGTGTGTGTGTGTGTGTGTGTGTGTGTGTGTGAGAGAGAGATAGAGAGTGGCTGCCATACCTTTACCACTCTGCTCTGTAATATGACACACACACACACACACACACACACACACACACACACACACACACACACACACACACACACACACACACACACACACATACAGACAAGCACACAAACCCAAACAAACAACCCACAAACCCACACACGCACACTCAGACATACACACTCACACGCGTGCAAAAACACACACCTCTGCTTCTCTGAGGGGGTTGACCTAAAAGCAGACTATTTCTATGTCTCCCTTCTCTCTCAACCAACAAAGATCTGAGTTAGTGTGTTCAGTAAACATGAGACATACGATGAATGTACGAGAAATTAATTTTATAGAAGAGATTGAAGTAATACTACCCCATTTAAACCACGTAACAAGTAACATTTGTATGATGTACCCTGATATGGTCTTTTAAAGTCACTCTTGTGCCCAATGAGTTTGCTTTGAAAAGTTGTTTCCTGTCAAAATCCCACAGGATCCCACCTGACATTTATTTGATAAATATATAATTCAACCTAATGCCTGTTCTTTTTGGAAAGGAAATAGATGGTGTCTATGAAAGATTTATATCCTTTCTCCAAGCTGTCACACATGCTCAATGTGTGTGTGTGTGTGTGTGTGTGTGTGTGT
The DNA here is from genome assembly GCA_038501785.1 of Myoxocephalus aenaeus. NCBI lineage: Eukaryota > Metazoa > Chordata > Actinopteri > Perciformes > Cottidae > Myoxocephalus > Myoxocephalus aenaeus. Next base: position 10,701,017 of record JBAMJR010000350.1, on the reverse strand, counting down.
GTGTGTGTGTGTGTGTGTGTGTGTGTGTGTGTGTGTGTCCTTAGTATGTGTGTTTGTGATTGGGGAAAAAGGCAGAATCCCTTTGAATGATTTCCAATATTCCAATGAAATAGCTGTTCCTGGAAATAAACTCTTCAAACAAACTTACATCATTATTAGAGGCCACTTTTTTTAAACTAACACAAAGGGGAACTTTGTAATGAGCTCAGTTTTGAGGACACTGCAACAAGGCAGCAAATGTGGCTGTGTGTTTGTTTTGAGTGTGTGTGTGTGTGTGCATTTGTGCAAACCCATGCATGTGTCTGTTGTGGCATATAACATTGTATATTTATGGAGCTGAGACTCTTAACAACAGTTTCACTCAACGCCTTACTTTGACAGTATGCTTTAATGTAATTGGCAGCTCTTGAAGTAAATCATTTCTCCCAGCATTTTTCACCACTGTCATGGTGTCCACTGAAATTGAATGTTTGCTTCATTATAACCTCTTGGAAAGTGCCCAAACCCTGCTTCCTGTCTCAAGAGCAACTGTGCAAGCAAAGCACACACTGTGAAACAGAAAATATTTCACCTCTTCTCCCTTCTTTCTTTATTATCGGAAATACTGCCAGGCCAAGCAGGCTAAAGTACAGGGCAGAATATATTGCAGGCATTGTAAGGATTCTATTACATTTGCATGTTTGAGCTCCTTTGTTGTTACGTATGAAACAAGTTGTATTAGAGTGATGAATGCATTTCTTCTCTATGGTCAGGCACTGGTTTCAGATCATGTTAGTATATGGAGTGAACGTGTATGCTTTCTTTTGCCTGTAAATTCAGTCTTAAGCATTCCAATAGGAGAAAAGAGGTTGAGGTTCGGCTTACAAACACCATCACATTCATAGGCTGTGCAGTCTGGAAATAAAACCAAGAAGACAAACATGAGCCAATCATGGACCCTGTAAAATGATAATGTGAAATTGAAATAGCCTCTTGCATGTAAAAATGTCTGTTTGGCAGTCTCCTCTCAAACAAATGTCATAGTGTCCTGCCTTGAAGACAACTCGTGAATTGTTGTTAACCATAGAGGTTAAGAGCTATAACTATCTTTAATCCGTGGCGCTTATGGCCGAATTATATCATAATAATGTTTGTCTCAGCCTGTTGTGGCCATTGTTTGTTTGATCTTCAGGTTTAGATAGGCGGCTTTTATTATCTTTTGCCAGGCTGTTTTTTCCCCTGTTTCCAGTCGGTAAGCTAAGCTGATCACCTGATGGTTGTATCCTTACATTAAAATGGACAGATGTAAGAATGGTAGAAGGCTGCCCCCTCTTAGTCCATTAGTCTGCAAATCAGTTGTTTTGGTCTTGGTCGACTAGGATTTCTCTATTAGTAATTTGTTATGCTTTTTTTCATACTGAATTACTTATTTCCAAGAAACGTATGAGCAAATCTCTGGTAAACACAAGATTTAAAGTGGTGCTTTTGTGTTATTCTTTGTGGAGAAACTCAGTTTTACTGATCTGCTGATTAAATCAACTGTGGTTTTGAACAGCCCTATTAGACAAATATACCACATATAGGCATTCAAAGTCTTACCTGAATAAAGCAGGATAAGAGCAGATGGCAGCTGGCACATGGCAACATCACCACAGACACCTATTAAAGAGAGATGGGGACACACATGAGGTGAGTAAACAACAGCCAGAAAACAACCGGACTGTCAATAGGAGGAGAGGAGAGAGGATCAGATAAAAGAGGATGCTGACTACTGACCCTTCTCCCTGGGAGCTATGATGCAGAGTAACATCTGACAGACAACCCCATTTCACCTCTGACCTTGTTCAAATCTAAAGTCAGTGAGTAGGCTGCATACCCACTACCACCCTCCCTCCTCTTTTGCCTCTCGTGTTTCATCCCGTTTCCTCCATGAACTCATCCCTGCATCCTCTCCCTTTCCCACCCTCTCCTTGCTGGTGCTCCACTCCACACTACCCATTTGTTTCCACCTCCCGAACACCCTCCACAGCCCTCTCTCTCCCCTTAACAGGCAGGGCTGCTGTGGATGACACGTATCCAGCTGAGAGCAGCCATGCAGGGTCGATGGACTGCAGTACACTGAGAGGAGAGATCCACAAGCCCCACAATCCAGCTTTCTGTGTGTTTTTTTTCTGTTTTCTTTCCTCTTTGTGTGTGCGTTTTCATGTTTCTCTCTCTCTCTCTCTCTCTCTCTCTCTCTCTCTCTCTCTCTCTCTCTCTCTCTCTCTCTCTCTCTCTCTCTCTGTGTGTGTGTGTGTGTGTGTGTGTGTGTGTGTGTGTGTGTGTGTGTGTGTGTGTGTGTGTGTTTCTATAGTGCACCTGACAGAACCCACAGCTGCACCAATGACGTGGATCTTACAGTATGGGGAGACACTATATGTGCATGTGTGTGTCTTTTTGAGAAAGTGAGGTAGGAGGTGAGGTATCAGTAGCTTTGTTATTACAGAACAACATACCGCTTATTAGATCGGCACACGATCAAAGGTTTATTAGTTAATTCATCCAATTGCGTTTTTCTCTCTCTCTCTCTCCTTCTTTGTCACTCTCTCTAATGCCAAATACGTACAATGCAACTCATTAATTTCTTGAGATGTGTGGAAAGAGTACTACTTTTATTACTTTTTGTGTGTGTGAATGAATGGTGTCCCGGACTTCTAACAGTTCAACAGTTGCAAGGCGCTGTGACCATTAATTATTTACGAAGTGCATTTTAGGCAGGAAAGACTGATGATCCATAAATAGGACAAAACATAACAGCCAAACATCCAGCGAGACATGATACACATCCCTCCATCTTTTTTAAAGCACACCAATCCACATGGTTAAAAATAACTCAACTTCTGTAGGTTCTGTACATTCACTGAAAACAAACTTCAGACATTTTAAATAAAATACCCGAGGAGGGTGACAATGGCTAACCTGGGTTAAAGTGCCTTTATTGCCAATTACCAATCAAAATCATAATCAGGTCCTCTGATCTCAGATGACTATTGATGGTCCGTTCACACAGTCAGACAGAAACCAACCTTTCCTGTATGGATTAATCAGTCCATTCCGTGACCTGCATTAAGTTCAAAGGGCAGGGGCCTTATTATCATGTTAGAAACAGAAATTGATTTTCTGGACCTTAAAGACAGCTGAAAAAAATGTAACTGCACAATCATTGATCTTTGCTTGACAAAAGAACTGCAGCTCCATGTTTTGTAGCGTGCAATCCACATGCTGTAATAGATAAAGAAGTACATCTATGGTGACAATTGGATTAACCCGCAGAACAAGCGGTGTGCTTCAGGTGCACACAGACTAAACTGTGCTCTCATGTACAGTGGGTACTCCAAAGGAATTCCACACTAAAAGAGCTTTTAACCTTTGAGCGCCACACAAAGTCCTCAATGGGACTCCTCCACATTGTGCACTATTTAACTCAGTGCACTTTACTACAGTGAGACCTCAAAAATGACTTGGAACATGATAACTATTAGTTAACTGCTACAGTGATGGAAAATGAATCAATTATTACAAAATTCTTCGTTTCAATTTTATATCAAACAATGCTATCAACAACTCTTGGCTACAGCATCAGAAATATGAGGATTTTTCATCTTTTCTCTCATTTTGTCGGGCTACAGGGATTTTATAGACCAAAATTGAAGAACAAGTGAGACGTTAATATACAGAATTAAAAAAAGTGTTATTTGCAGCCCTAGTTGTATCATGGCTTCCTGTTGAGTTTCAGTTAGTTGTCTCTCTCTCTTCATCGACTTCACAGTGTATTCCCTGAGTTTTGGTGGTCCACAGCTCCTCTGACATGGCCTGATTAAAAATGGCGGCTCAACCTAAAAACAGACCAGGGTTGTGTGAAGACATTCATCAGATTCACATTCCATCACTGTAGAGGGCGGCAGGCCTGTCAAAAGGAGAATTACCTCTCCGTGGATGGCATCTATCAACTTAACAATCATGTAATGACCCTGGGAGTCATCATGTAGCATCAGTCAACCTCATGGTGTGGGAGCTGCTGCAGCCTGCTTAATTCATGCTCACACCCCACCGGTCTGTCGTCACTGCAGTCGATACGTGAAGTGTACAGAGCGTTGCAATGGACAGGTAGAGAGTAATGGAGAGTATTGACTACCTCAGACAGCTGGAAGAATAAATAGAATTGGTTTGGACAGAGACCTGAGACCCGAGACTCCTAAATAGAAATGATGTTGGTTGATTCAGGTTAGGTGGTGATGTGTAAAAAACAATTACTGCAGTCATTCCTTACTAATTATCAGAATGTAGGCGATATCCTACATTTTAATTTGCTCTCCCACTTGTGTGGTCATCATAATTGGGAGACTAATTGTTCCCACTGCAGCACAACAAGTTCAACCTATTGTATTGAAACTTAAAAACACTATGACAACAAAACTCTATTTTTAAATGTATTTATTTAGAACAATTTATCAAAGTTGTCGTTCATTTTCTGCTGTCTTGCGTTAGTGTATCATTAGTTGATCATGATAGTTATCCATATTTATCACTTTGTAGGTTATAAAACAATACAATGTTTTAACGACTTATGTTTATAAATATAATAACTTTATGCAGTTGTTTGAAATTAAAGTTGAAGAATAGACTCTAGATCTGTGGGCTACGTCCTTCTATTTCTTTGTTTATGCTTTGCAGAAACCTAAACTTTTCAGGAAATTAACAACAGTATTGCATATTACATTAATGCTTGTACATTGTGCATTTCAATTGAGCATGTAAAAATGGATTGACACTAAAAATGCAAATGTTTTTCAGACTGCTGTATACACTACAGTGTAATGATCATTTCGCTGTGATGTTTGCAGCTGACATATAGTTCTCAGGTTTGAGGCCGATGCCCACACAGCAGCGAGCAAGGAACAGCTTTGTGGTCGGTTCAAGGGAGTTTGACCTGCGAGTTAGGAATGGATTTGTACAGTAGTTACTGTACCTGATGCAATAGGAGGAAACGTTTACACAGTTATTGTGCCTGTAATGTCACAAAAGTTTGGGATTTAAAGTGCAATGGATAACATCATTTAACATGTGCCATTGCTGATCTAAGTATGTAAAACGCCAGGTATGTGCACTATTCAATGTTTTAATGATGTCAATAGGTCAACAACATATCAATGGGAGCTGTAACTAAACACCAAACATTTGTTGTAATATCACACATACACACTCACAAGAGTGAAAAAAGCCCCATCACCACCACCACCACCACCACCAACTAAGATATCACAGTTAGTAACCCCTGGATGACCAGCACACACACACACACACACACACACACACACACACACACACACACACACACACACACACACACACACACACTGCTTCCCTCCTCAAGCTCATCATTTATTAAAGAGTCTGATCTTTCTCTGAGACACACCATCACAGCTGTACATCCCACTGCCCTTTCCATGCCTCATCCCCTGAGTGTATGTGTGTGTGTGTGTGTGTGTGTGTGTGTGTGTGTGTGTGTGTGTGTGTGTGTGTGTGTGTGTGTGTGTGTGTGTGTGTGTGAGAGAGAGAGAGAGAGAGAGAGAGAGAGACTGTCTGTGCATGTAGGGAAGGATGGATGTCAGTGAACAGACAGTGTGTGTACGTACATGTCTGTGCGTAGCTCAGTGTGTGTTGTAAGTGGCTGTTGTTGCTGATGAGAGGTGAGCTGTGGGAAGCAGCAGTGATTTCAAGACTTCCCTGTTTCCTCACTAGAGCATAACAGTGTCAGAAATATGTGGAGCGGAACAACCGTAGTAATACAAAAACTAATATAAAAATAAAAATGCCAAGAACTTCAGGAGGCATATAGAAGGAAGGACTTGGTTTATGATATTAATTTGATTGTTGTAGTGAAACTCAATTCAAAACATTAGTTGTATTTTAGGATTGTGATTAAAAAAAACAATTTTGCAGCAGCACATGCTGCCCTGGTTTACATGGAGATCTTTTAGCTACAGTCCACATACTGTATACCTGTTGCTATAACTGAAAATGTAGAAATCCTGCAGGAAAGATTTAGCTGCATGTAACAATATCAATAGTTTATTACACAAATATTAAGCATATGTTATAAAGACGTTGACAGTAAAATCACAACAGAATCTTGCAACACTGGAGCAGAGGTGTTTTCTTCTTTTAATTTGTTTTCCCGACAGAAACAGTGGCATATTTAAATAGTATATAAACAAAGGACTGAATTAAATTTATCGGCCCGATTGTAACCAATACCCGATCCAGCTCTTTGAGTCAATATTGGCCCGATGTCCGATCCGGTATCAGTGTCATACTGTCAAACGTGTTGTTGCTGTTGTCAGGTTAACATCAGCAACAACGCATTTCCCGTCTCAACTCTTCTTTCCTTCTCTTTCTTCGATCCCTCAAAAACGGCAAGCAATTTAGTAACTGGGAGAAGTGGGACATATCCTTTGCAACAGAGACTTGTCTTATATCCCATTAAGTAGAGACGCTAACTTGTGGGAATGAGCTGAACACATGTAGAAAGGAACTTTACTTTATATAAGCCCCAGTGCTGCTGATGTGAAAAAATGCTTACATTTGGGGGATAACGGTCAAAGTTAACAGTACTTGTTTGAGCATAACAGTCCCAGCAATGCATGAAGAGTCCTACCGTATGGCACCTAATTGCTGTCAGAAAGGAGTTTTGGAACGAGATCACAACCAAGTGAAGTCCTTACCACGGTGGACGCTTTATTATGATTTTCTTAAAATGTTGACTTAACTAAGGGGATACAAGTGATAGTTAGGTGTGATTATGATCTGGTTGTGTGTAAAGCTGTAGGAATGATACATGAAAATAAGACTGAAAATAAGACTGCAAAAATCCCTTACAAGATCCTGTCCACATTTCGATTGAGAGTATCGGTTCTTATACTCTCAATCGAAATGTGGACAGGATCTTGTCAGGGATTTTTGAATTGAGTTTTATTCAATGATTTTGAGCAAGTTATGCTATATATTTTTGTATATATTTGTTTGTACAGTTGTTGTTAGCATGAAACCAGACATTTACTATCAGTTCCCTACCGTTTTTTTAATGTATTAGGCTCCTCTTGGCTCCAGTGAGATTAGATCCCATGTTTCCGTCCCCTCGTCTTCAGCGTGGCGAAACACATGAAACCAGAACGAGAAAGAATGAAGTGAAAGAGGACAATACATCAACAATTTTTATATTGTATTCTTCAAGTGTGACTTTTCCAAGCATTGTGTTTAATGTCATGTTAATTTCATTCATGATTTGTTTTGAAAACAGCTTACAAAGAGTTACATTTGTCAAGTTGCTAGTGAATTCAGCACCACGGACAGCAACATTAAGAAACTCTTACATGCTGTTCTCTGAAACACCAGATCTTCAGAAACGTTTCTTATTAACACTCTTAGAATACAATGATAACTTGTTACAATTATTATTTATGTGAAATAGGGCACATAACCACCACTGATAAGTGAAGTGTTTTGCTTTTGTTTTGTAAATATTTACAAAATGTTCTTGTAAAACATTTACAATGCTTTACAGATTTTTTGTATGTTATCTCACAAATAATTAATTATTCAGTATTAGTAAGATATTCCTTATTATTGATTATCAATTAATCATGAACGCATTGTTTACTAGGGGCTTATGACTATTCATTTATTCACCACCATATTTCAACGCAAATTTGTAGATCATATTTAAAAGGACACATTAAAGCCATTACCTACAGCATTTTTAAATATCTGACTTTAGTGCCCTCAGTGGCAGACAGCACTGCATGGCACTACTGTGATGACTGGGCTGATGGCAAACACCTAGACTGATAAGAAACGATAATAAAGCGCATCCAGTGTACGATGGGATGCAATAAATATCTAGGAGAATACAAAATGATAGATCAACACACCAAAGTAGCCTCCCGCTACAAGGATTTTTATTGCTATTTAATGTTTCGAGCATGGTGTGCGGATCTATCTGATCTAGATCTTGATCTATTTTAAAACACGTAGACTGCACCAGTTTTTGGGATTGTCTATAATCTACAAATTGCATATTCTTCAAATAAAAATTCCTGTCATTTGAATAATCTGAAAGATGCAGTTTCTCCACGAAGTGGCGATAATTCAATAAGATTATTTATAATCTTTCAATGGAATCATATTGTTATGAAATCAGATATTGTGATACATAATTATATATCAATAATTGATTCAAACTGATAATAACAATCCCACACCATGAAAGAAGAAATACTGAGTAATTTAGTTACAAAACCATATGGGTATATCAAATTAGTAGTATACATAAATAGTTTTAATTTTTTTAATTACCAGAAAATATGCTGTATCTCAATATATATTTTATTAAGATATAAAATTAGCTCTGTGATAGAACTGTTTGGCCATATTGCCCTGCACGGCTTTAAGGTCAATCTTAATTAAATTCAGTAGACTTTTCAATATGCTACAGTATAGCACTACATACAAATACACTGAGTGAAATGTATATTGCAAATATAATAATTAAATTACAATTCAACCAGTAACAATGTTAACACACTCTTTCAACAATATTAAAGCAGAATTGAAATATCCTGAAAGACAACAGTACTTCTTGCACTACAGGTTGAGTTCAGTAAAAGTGTAAGTGCACCTTTCAGAATGAATAATTAACTAAAACTACTCAAAAGTAGCATGCTTTCAATAAGTAGACTTCACCAATAGCACATCAAGGATAGCCAAACTAAAATGTTACATCATAGCATGTGAAAGCACCTAAAAAGTATAACATGTATATTGAAAATATACAGTGAAATGGTGGACCACAATTATAATAAAGTCATATTACATTACATTTAATTTAGCTGATGTTTTTATCCAAAGCGATACGCTGAAAATATGGATTTCATTTGCACAAAAGGATTCTGCCATCAGTGGTAGAAGACAGCGTTGGCCTCAACCAGGACAACGTTTGCTGTGTGCCATTAAGTTGGTCCTTACAGATCTCCAACGATGCATTACATTGTCTTTTCTGGATGATATTGTACTTCAACCTTTCAGTGACCATGCTACCTTGACAGATCTAAAATACCATTACCCAAAACTCCAGCCGATCCACAGCTCTATAAACTGGTTGTAACACATCTCAGATCAATATATTTTAATTACCAGTGGCCACATCTGAGATGTGGGCCTCTCATCACACCACTGAACCACTAGTGCATAATCCACATGTTTGCAGTCTATCCATGTGTTCAGTGATTACTGTATGTTCCAGATACTGACATTTTCACTCATGAATGGTAAAACACACTTCCATCTCAATCCTAATGCACATTATGAGCAGGTGTGTTTACATAGTGTGCCTTGTAGAGTAATATGGATGGAGAGCAGAGAAGTGGAACATTGCTATGGATATTCGGACATGTTTGTTCAAAAGGGAAACTGACATGAATTCTATTGCTGACCACAGCCGTCATCCAGTGTGCTCTGTGACACTTTGTACAGGTACGCATTTCAGGCTTAAAGGGGCAGAGTATTTGATATTTGATTCTATCTGTATTTGATTATTGGCTGTATCCGGAGAGCTGCCTTTCACATAAAATTACCCGTGAACTGACTGTATTTGTTCATTCTATAACTTTAACTCCAAGCTCAGGATTTGGGCTGTGGGTAGTCAATAAGACATACTTGATCTTAGCTTACTGTGTGATGTTGACACAGGTCACCATATTCTGTTTTTTATCAAAGACATTACTAAACAGATAACATCAATCACAGATAACCATCAGCAAACCACAACCACTGCTTGTGCTTCCACAATCTATGTCACATCACATATTTACATCCACACATAACTCATCTGCCAATTCACATATCCAATACAACTAGGGCTTCCTTTTCCTTTATGCACTAAGCTAGTACTGCTAACGATGAGGTTCTCTACGCAGTTAAGTGAGTGGTGCTGAGTGGAAGCAACAAGGCCACACACACACACACACACACACACACACACACACACACACACACACACACACACACACCACACACACACACACACACACACACACGCTTGGGTACGCACATTCATCACAAGCAAGAACATTCTAAAATGTAAGATCAAATCACTCCAAACTATTGTCCCTTGACTTGCACAGAGAACCACATTCTCCGAACACAAATGCACACAAAAACACAATTATAAAGAAGTATGTCTTTGAGGTTTAACAAGGCCACCAAATGCCCACCCACACTTGCGACTCCCCTCCTACACCGTGTATGACCCTCCAATGACACACACACACACACACACACACACACACACACACACACACACACACACACACACACACACACACACACACACACACACACACTGCCGACAGACACTCATCAATGTTCAAACTGAATAGATTGAACAGTGAATGAACACATGTATGAAATTACACTTAATTACGCAACAGGTTACACACATATTCTTGGGCTCAAACATGTGCAATCTGCATATAGACACAAACTCGTTGCAATGCATCAGGAAAGCAAAAGGTCAGAGGCAAACCACCATACAGAGTTCTCAAAATGTATGAAATATATTAAACATACATATCCGTTCACCTCACCCCTAAAGAAAAGAAACTAATGCTTTGATTTCTTACTGCCACACAACAAATGCATCATTATTATTATTATCATTATTCTTAGTATTTTGATAATTCATTGTATATCTGCTTTGGCACCAAGCCTGTCAGATATCTAGCAGTATACACTGCCCACCCCTCCTGAGTAAATGCTTGTTCTTTCCGTAGTGCTGTACAAAGAATACTTTTAAAATTATCATTGCTCTTCTTGTATTAAGCCAACTTCTCATGTTGATCTTGCAATTCCGATACAGTTAGTAAGCATATTGAAAAATCTTCTTACATACAATTCTATTAATAGTGAAAACTAATTTGATGATTAAATAGGAACATGGTGTTATAATTGTCGACTGCATGTCATTTCAGTAAAGTTCTACCTTTTTGATTTTGGAAAAGAGAAAAAATGTGCATTAAAAAACCAACGCCAAAGTTTTAGGCTCCTCAATGAATAGCCTATACTTCATCAGGGGTGGTGTTTAGAAGCACATATGGTCATCTGAGGTGTACAATTCATGTGATCACTAAGGAGAAATATAGCAAGTAAAACAACATCTGTGCATGTGTTTCTTTTTTTCTTATCTTTTTTTTTTATTTTTATTTTTTACAATTGTTTTATTTTAGTTAGAAATAATCTAACTGTACACAATGTATGGCCACTCTAAACTCAGTGTTGAGTGGCATGGAGACAAACCTGCAGGAATGCAGCCCACAGGCCAATTGGTGTTCGCTTGTCTATAGAATTCAAACATGCTATTTAGTCTAAGATAAAACACATTATGGGAAGGAAAGAAGTTTCATCACCCCTTAAAGCTTGACTGTCAGTGAAAATGTAAATATGAAACTGCTGGCGCACCAATAACAGTCTTTGTCTGAAGTCTGTGTACGTAATGACATTTTGGACATTTAGATGCCACGCACCTCGCCTCCTGCGAAAAGGTGTAGAGTGCTTGTTGAGAAGCAAATATAAAGTAATCCCACTGATAATCAGTCACCACTACGGTTATCAGATCCACCTGTATGCCTGTTTCCAGAGATGTACTATACGCCCATCTTTTCCCCAGGAAGCTTAAAGCCGCGGGACATGGCCGTTGCGGCTGAACCCAAATAACTTCTCCACGCAGCGTAAAATACGCAACTGCAGATACTCTTTGTTTCACCTCCTGTCTCTATATCATGCATCTGCTGCAGAGATGAGCAACTAGGTCCCCCCCCCCCCCCCCCCCATCAGAACCTGCGACTGCTTACAATACAAACATAGGAACCACATGTATGCAGTACAATTGGGTGTTTAAATTCTGCGCAAAGTTCAAAGCAAATTGTTCTCCACCGTAGGATTGGCTGACGCGCGCTTGAACGGTCTTGGACTGACAATTTTTCTCTGCACTCTGTCACCTAACCCGAAATCTAACACCGCAACACATTTTCCCACCCGAAAGGAATATGTTCTACCTACCTTGATGACTTGGATCCTTCAAAAGGTTGCCCACAAATCTTCAGCCGCTGGAAGCCGCTGGAAGTTTGACTTAGTCTACTCCTGATCCCTCGGAGGAGTCGCACTGAGAGAGAGAGGATGGGCGCCACTGCTTTGCGCGCCTGCTCTGTCTATGTGTGCATGCGTGTGTCAGCGCGCGTGCATGTGAGAGAGAGTGAGTGAGAGAGAGCGAGAGAGCGAGAGAGAAACAACAGACGTGTAGATCCGTAGCCCCTTGCCAAAGGATGCTTCAGTCTCCTAGCAACAACAATCGATCCGGCAAGGAGACATTTTTATTGGATAAAAAGAAAACTTAGCCATTCACGCCCCCCCCCCCCCCCCCCCCCCCCCTCCCAGCACATGTTTACCACTCAGAACAACAACTCCAGCTTTACTGAGTGAAGATAGAGAATAGAGAGTGAGAAAGAAAAGAGGGAGAGGGGGGAAAAAAGATGTACGTGTGTGTTTGAGGTACAGACTGACATACAGAATTAATGTACACATCCATCTGTCCTTGCAAGTAAAAAAGCAACACAAAACTAAAAGTACATGTATACATATATTGAAAAAATAAATACTTCCACATCCTTTCTTATTTTATGCAAGTGCCATAATGCTTAAATGCAGCATCACACTCTACGATGTCAGTGGCAAAGACAAATTGTGAGAGCAGCACTAAACATGAAAAATCGGGCATTGGCTGCATGGTTCAGCGGTAGAGAGATATGGGACATCCAAGCCTAAACACCCTAAGAGCTGTGACTAGAAGTCTACATCCAAAGCTTGTCATATATCACGGAAACAGGATGCATGATATATGGCTGCCTCACACACACACACACACACACACACACACACACACACTCAATTTTTTTCAAGTTCGTTGCCTCTCTCTGCCTGTTTCCCCCTTTTGCCCATCATTAGAACAGAAACAATGGCCCTCAGTGGTGTGTGTTTTTTTTTGTGTCGGTGCATGCACACACACACATCTGTGCATCTATACTTGTTTATATGATTATGCACATGGAGTCATTAGAATGCAAGTATGCAAGTGTGCAGCTCCTTTTGAACAGAAAATCCTCTTCACGCATGATTAAGTCACAGAGCGTCCTCTCTTTCTCTGACACAATACCAACACACACACAAATGCACGCTACACACACTTTTGCATACACGCACACGCATGCACACACACAGAGAGAGAGGCACTCAGTCTAGAAGCCTGATTTCCGTATTGTAAAGTTAGTCAAGTGCATAGAGATACACTGTATGAGGCCTTGCTTTAAGCAGTTTTTTGATTGCGGCGACTATGGGCCGCTGCGCGCTGTTTTTCCTGTTTTATATGCTGATCGATGATGACAGCAGGCAGAAGTTTCTGACTGCAGGCTCATGTTTTCCATGTATCTACTGTGTGACACTATATGGCATAAGAAAACTGTCTCTGAGGATAAGCTTCAGATGGGCAGAGATTGATTAGTTGGCTGAAGAAGTAAGGGGTAAGAGCATCCACTTCACACCTCTGTGACACACATACATGCACAGGCATGAGGTGGGAAGTGCACACACACACTAGTGCCCAGTGTCAGTCACAGATTTCCCAAACTTCATCCCTCGTCCCTGCCGTTCCAGCTCGGAGATGCTGGCTACTCTAATAAAAGCCTCATTGTCTGCATGGCATGCATATATGCAGAAAGCCCAGAAAGCCAGCTTTGTCCCATAAGGGTCCCTCAGCGAGAGAGCTTTGTGCCTGGCCTTTCCCCAAAGACTGCGCCACAGCACAACAAGAAAGAAAGACAGAAAGAACGAAAGAGAGAAAGAATGATTGAGGGAGAGAGATAGGTACCAATGTGACAGAGAGTAAATATGGACAACTTGAACCTCACTATATTTAACCATCTACAACCTCATGGCTATAATGGCCAGTTGGAGAGTGTGGGCATTTGGAAAGCAAAGTGTGCAGGAATTTAACGTCTTGCCTTGTCCTAGTGAACCGCTTCAGCTCATGCAGCAGGAAGTGGGTCCACTGGGATTATGTTTCCTTCTCCTTTGATTCCCCACAGATTGTGTGTGTCCCCTCGCTAATAGAATTAGACATGCTTCATTTCCCATGGTCTTCTGTCCTGTCTTGGGCTCGTGATGGATGGAGCTTCACACAGAGGAGTGAGTGTGCTTAGAAGTGTGCCCAATGTTGGTCAGACAACGGGGCTAGTTACAACCGCAAGCTTCCATTTGCTTTGGTCAGTGTGGTCACTTGTGACGTGGCCAAGTGGAAAGATTATTGTTCACAAAAGGAAATCCTCTGTATTGTGGCAATACTACAGTTTTGGGCATTTCCCATATGACATATGATGAAGAAATCAATTGTATTCTTGAATTTGCCTTGTGAAAAACTAAAGAGGTACATATTTGGTTATTGTGAGAGTAAGTAGTGTGTGCGTGTGTTTCCGCCGGAGACCAGATTTACAGCCACATTTTGGAAAAACAACATCCAACTGCATTAAAAACAAGCTAAATTTGTTTTATTAATTAGGTTTTAAGGGTTCTTCCGATATTTGAATGGGCACACCCCAGAAGTCTAAGAGGACTGGCTTAACCATGCTCCATATCTCACCACTACAGTGGGGATAGACCTACTTTATAGATTAAAAAAATATAGAATATACCGAATGCCTGTTTTAGGAACTATTTGTAGATAGCACACAAAATCAACAGGTTGCATGTGTGATATCAAAAGAAAGGTCCAACACTACCCAGATAATATTCCTTCACAAATTAGTCTAATAGGAACCATGTCATGAAAAAACCTGACATTTCCCCCCGTATAACCTTAATCTTTTAGAAGTACATATATACAATTTACATGTCTAATTTACATCCCTCTCTTTAGTCTCTTATGCTGCGTTCACACCAAACACCAAACTTTACTCGCGTGAGTTTACTCACTCGACTATATGTGGTTAATTTGCGTCATTCGCGCCAGAAAGGAGGCGTGGCTTATCTCCGTGGTTTATCTCCATAAAAACAGTTACCATTTCCGCCATCCACCATGGAAATAACCACTAGTTCTGCTTTATACTTCGTCGGACCACCAGACGCCATCGCGTCTGGGTCCATAATATTATCCGTAGCCACACACAGCTCCGACTCCTCCAGGAACTGTGTCTGAATGTCGGGCCGCTAACAGCGCTACTTCAGGCGGAACAGCAGCAGTTTGCTTCAACAACGGCAGGACGGCGGTGATGACGGGCTGAGCCTCTCAACGCTGATTGGCTTATGGCAATCAGCGTAAGTCAATTATAAATCTTTTTCACCAGAGCGGAATTTCGCGTCTGTGCATTGACTTTGCATGTAAACTATTTGCGCGAATAATTCGCAACGCGTTTGGTGTGATCGCAGCATTAAACTTGATTCAGGATATCCAAATTAATTGAGTTCCTTTATAAAACTTTATTTTAATCGGCATATACATACAGGTACATACTTTACATTAAATTTGTCCTCTGCACATAACCTATCCTAAGTATTTAGGAGCGGTGGGCTGCAGTAAAGCTCCCGGGGAGCAACTTTGGGTTTAGCGTCTCGCTCAAGGACACTTGGATCAAACCACCAACCTTGTTGTAAGGACAACCTGCTCCACCTACTGAGCTACAGCCGCCCATCGCCATAGCCACAAACTGTACGGGCTATGAGAATAGCAGACATCATCATGGTTTGATGAGCCACAAAGGTCTGTGCGTAGTGGGCATTTGAAAACAATGGCTACATTTGGAAATTAAGTATGACGCATATGCAATTTGTACTAAATGTGTTTTAGATGGCTGAGTACAAACGTGTGTGAATATCATATGGTTGGTAATGTTGTTTTGGGCTGTTTGTGGCTCCTAACAGGGGGTTGGTCTCTAATTATCTTGGTTACAGAGGCATGGCCAACAGACTGCAGGCCACACACCATTCACAGGACGTGCACTGACCTGTCTCATGTTCGTCTGCTAGCCAGTCCAACATGCACAAACACACACATATACAAAAATAATGCACAGTTATTGAGCAGTGACTCACCTCACACAACCTTTTGTGTCCAGGGGGCTTTACACCCAAACTTTCTTTGCTGCCATGCAGGATCAGATCAGATGGACAAAGTGTTTCAAATACAACTCAGTTATTTTTTTGTTTTTGTTCTTGTTCTGTTTTAGGGCTCATTATTTTTGATCATCTTGGATACAAAAAGGTGAACTTTTAATTTAAACAAAAGCTGGCTTTTTGAGTAGCAGTAGAAATAAAGTGTAATAAAAACATTCTGTAGTTTAACCATCTATCTTTCTCTTTGAAGGACTAGTACACATCCAAAAGCTAATTTACATTTCCCCAATTTTTGTCTTTCATCATGAGAAGTGTTTTCTGAGCTTTCCATGCACAATTATATGTAAACTGTACTGTAAATAACAAGGAACTGTGTTACTTGTGACATAAAACGCAACAGCCTTTGGAATCTGGGCGAAAATCACTTTAAGCCAATGTGCTTTTAAAATATATCTGGGTGTTATTTGGTGAACATCTGTAAAAACAAAACAAAACAATGAACCTTAATTAGTTACTCTGTATTCAATTTATACTTAACACATGCACATGCAGAAACACAGGTGTGTTTGTATGCATATGTATGTGCACACATGTACACATGTGCACACAAACTAACACACTGTGTACAGTATCTGATTTGGCCTCTCCTCTGAGCTTTCTCGCCACAACCACAATTCATTAGTAATTGACCGCAGCAGCCTCACTCATTAAACATTAACAGGCTAGTGGTGAATAATTGATTAATGATATGAGGCGATCTGCGGCAGCATTCTGACAATAAGAGTGCATAGATGAGAGGAAAGAAAGGCCAAATGTGACGCTAACCAAAGGCCCCAACACACACACACACACACACACACACACACACACACACACACACACACACACACTCACTCACTCACTCACTCACTCACTATTAACTCACTATTAACTCACTGGTCAATCAAGATTTTTTTAAATGTGTAAACATACTGTACTGCACATACTAATTAAAATGCTATTTTAAGAAAATAACCTTGTTTGGAACTAGATATTGAAGAATAATGTTACCATTTTTGTGCTCCTTAAGATTTATATTAATCTTAGTTTTAGCCAGTGTCAGTTGGTTGATGGTGTATCTCATTTTAGATAGACCAGAAACACAATTTCTTCGAGTAAACACACTGCAGTTTGTCAGTCCCAACAGGTACTCATGGTGTGTTTTTTCTGTGTTTTTCCAACTGGATTGGTTGCAAGGTTGCGGCATGAAAAGAAAAGGAAAAAACGATGAGGATGATGTAAGGTCAATACACAACCTCCACAACCCGGACTTTCTCTGCCCCCTTCTCACCAGGATAATACAATGTTTCGGTCCCTTCTAAAATCAATATAAAATGCTGTTACCAAAATCAAACCATTTTCTGCTTTGGCACAACTATGGTTATGATTTGGTCAAGTCTAGGCACAAACACGACTTAGTTAAAGTTGGGCTGGAATATTATTAATATTATTAACGTTAGGGCACACTCATGGTTAAAAGATACCAATGCTGACTGTCGACAGGAAACTGGGAGCAAATAGTGGTCTCCCATGTCAAAGTTTTTGTTGACCCATCTTACACAATATATACTGAATGTATCCTATACACTCATCAACATTTTGTCTTCCAGTACATCACGTCCACTTCCTGATCTATCATGGCTGGCCATGTGGACCTTGAGAATGTGAAAGGCACGCTGGGTCAACAAATATACTGTCTTTTTAAATGAGACTTTTGAAAGGGGTAATGTGACATAGGAACATTTTATAAACTCCCAGCAATGTACCGTAATACTTTAAAATTAGTAATAGTCGTAGTTTAGATTAATACATTTGTATTTTCCAGTGGCCATTTAAAAATACAAGTACACAATCCATAAACATTGTAAGTGTCTCACTGGAGCTTCCTGCATGTCTAAGAATGGGACCTATCTGTGCTTGGTATCAAATTGGCCGATTCTAATGACATTATATCGTTGATTGTTTTGGCCCTAAAAGCCTTCAAGCATCCCTAGTGATTGGAATTTCTTATTGAAAGTGGATAGACAGTTTCATTAAAGTTATCTATCATTAAGCTGATTGGACCTTCAAAAAAGACAAGGCTAATGCGAGAATAATAATTAAGTTTGAACTGGTTTATAAAGCCCAAGTCAAGCACAAATGCCTAACATATCATACCTAAAATGAATTAGGAATAGGAGGTCAACCATGATTCTTAGTGTAAATGTCTGGTTCCCTTTAAATGGCAAGAAGATAAGGAATATGAATCCATTGTAAATAAACCGTTTTCTTTTACCTTTCCAGAGTAAATGGAGACTATCTAAATTGCAAATGCGTTATCACTATTACAACCAAAATCAAATGGGCAATGATGTACCTGAATGTCTATTTGTACTTTAATTACAATTGTGACTGTAAGTTTTCTGAAAATATTTATGATAATTTATGACAATATATTCTGCTTAGTGGGAGTTTTACTTCAAAACACTATTTATTTGTGGTTGTTTATGTGTCAAATAACATAAATCTCCCAAAAGCATTGACATATTTAATAAACGCAATGAATATTGATCAATATGTATACATGACAGAGGAGCTCCCCGCTATACAGACAGATATATGGAGAATGATAGAACCGACGGTGCTTTATGTATTTGTCTAAGCTAGAATGATAAAAGGCTTGTTGGAGTGAATATAGTTTTGACAACATGTTTTCAATCAGTATGAAACACATAAAATGACCATCATCCTTCGCACATTTTTGTAAGTATTCTTCAGAGGTGGACCCAGCACTCTGGGCAGTGCTGGGTCCACCTCTGGGCAGTGCTGAATATATATTGTATTAATATCTGGTGATATGGAATGATTTTGCTTAATCTTTCTACAACATTCATACTGGTGAAAAAGTTATTTCGACACAACGTTACCGCCTTATGGGATCCAGTGATCCACTTAAAACAAATACATTATTTCAATGTTAAAATGTAATCTAAAACACACTCACAGGATACAGTGCGCACACGAGTCGAGCAGAGAGAGAGCATGAGTTCATCAGAGACAGAATAGAGTGAGATATGTCCTCCGTCTGCGCTGATCAGACTCCCCAGGACTTGTCAGGGGCCAGTCACAGAGGAGCTCGATGATGAATAGGGGGCCGGCCCTCTTAAATCACCTAATGGTGTGTGTATGTATGTGCGTGTATGTTTGTCTGCCTGTGCTCATATAAGTGTGTCTTGTCTGTCTCAACTCCTGACACTCAATAGTTCATTATCACATGTTTTAATATTTAATTTAGCTATTTCATAAAAGAGGATGTTTTATTAATGAGGAGATCCATCACTAAATATCAAGTCATCCAAACCAGTGCAACACTGTGAAACTGAAACTTCTACATGCCTCATCTTTTTTATGCCTTGGTTTACTCCGAAATGCCACACGCTTTCTACTTGTCCGCATGTATTTTTAGCTTATCTTTTAATCAGCATTATCTAGCGTGTGATTGTGTTATCTGTTTGTGCATGTATGCTTTAAATAGCACAGAAATAATGTCATCCCTGTCCATTAATCTCCCATTTGGTTAATTATCACAGTTGCTAATTACAAACCTTTCAACAGAAGTAGACCTCCTCTGCCTGTTTCTTCCCGTATCCTCTTCATTCCCTCTCCTTTATTTGCTCTGTTCCCATTTTCAACATGGTAACACGACAGTTGCACAGAAAATTTAGTTTAGTTATGACTCATTGATTAAAATGCCTGGGAATAGGTCCAAAACTTGTCCTGAGCAAACAGTGACTTTGGATGAATCTATAGCTCCCTCCTCCTTTTTTATGTGGATACCTCAGTTGGTGCTGGCCATGTATCCCCGCCTGTCATGCCGTTATTTCTGCCAATGCCATCACTCCAGGATGGCTGCTCTGAGAGGGGTGCTTTGAAGAGCTGTCCAGGTGAGAGCTTGGCTATGGCGGAGCTTTTTCTGCTCTTTCACAACACAGAGTGCCCTTCAGGGACTTAAATTGCCCTGCAGTGTTATGGATAATACTAAAATCCACACCAAAATCACACACACGCACACACACACACACACACACACACACACACACACACACACACACACACACACACACACACACACACACACACACACACACACACACACACACACACACACACTCAGTTCCTTCAAATATTAAAATAGCAAGTTGGACCAAACAAAAAAGCGGAAGACAATTGCTCTGGCATGAAACTTTCCCTTGGTACCATTTCAAACACAGCGGAAAAAAACAATCATAAGTGCTTTAACTGTTTATTTTTCTCTCTAGACTTAAGCTCTTCTCTCAGTCCACCTCTTTTTGTTTCCTCTTCCCATCCTCGCTTAATTTCACCTTCCCTCTTCTAATCATTACAAACAGAGCCAAACTACAGATGAGACCATATGCGCCTGTATCAGTGCACGTGTAATTACGTGTGTCTAATTATGTGTGCTGTTCTATTCGAAGATACTGTGGAGAGGCAATGCGGTGCAGTGGAAAGTGAACTCATGACTTGACAGCACCCCGGAGGTGCTCCTAAAATGCACTAAATGTCGATTCAAAGAGCTGCTGTTCTCTTCTCTTTTCTTTCCAAGGAACCAGTGTGGACCGACGTTTCCTCACAAGGGAACGCTGTGTTTTGTGTTGCCTCCTGTGTCTTTTTTTCTGTCTGTGTGACAAGAGCAACTCAGGCACTATAGGTAGGATCCAATTGGACCCTTTTTTGCCTCAGTTTTAGAGGAGCTCAGAGTCAATAAAGCCCCTCTGAGGTCATAGATAGTATTGGGTCTCTACAACAAATCCCAAGTTGTTTTCAGGCAGAATACAATAACTCTGAACCCATGTGCTATACAATCCTTTATTTTTTTATGGTTTGTGCGACACAACTTTTAATGCTACGAAGTAAAGTGAGTGATCTTGGGCCTCACATTGTGATGGAGCTAGTAGCTGCCCGGGAAGGGAAAGAAAATGCATCTAGAAAAAACGCTCTGAATGTGCCTAAACATTTCTTTAAAAACATTTTATGTTTCCCTGATGTCCTCAACGTCTAGTAATTTAGTCAAGATTGCTTTAAGATTTGAGTGTTAAGCCAGGTTTGTACTGAAAGACAGTCCAATGTATTAATTTATACATCTAAATAACAGCCACATCTTTGATATTATATGCACATAACATCCACATGCATCCACTTTAGAACGCACAACACATAAATATACAAATACAAATATACAAACAAAGCCTTATAAGTGCAACGTGTGCATGCACTCACAGCCTGTATGTATACCACACACAAACACAAGCATATTTTTACCACGAGTCAACCAAAGTTACGTCGGTAATAAATCATTTCCTGCTCACATAATCTTCCAGATGACAAACTACATATAGCTCAGAATGTTTTTTTCTTTTCATGAAACTGTGCATGCCTGGGTACACACATTTTGCTCACGACCATTTCAGCATTTTTTTTTTCCTTTCATTTCCTGTGTGTGTTTGTGTGTGTGTGTCTGTGTGTGGGTTGAGGGGATATGTGTGTACTGTGTCATAGAGCCTTGGGCCTTTGGCCTCCTCACTGATCAAGTTAAACAAGCCAGTTTCTGCGGTGAAGCAGGTGAGCCAGAGAATAGATGATATTGTGATATATTGGCTTCCAGGCATTGATATTGGGCTAAGACGTAGAATAGATGGTTGAGTTCGGACCAATGACCTTCACAACCACTGTCACAACATTTAGTACTGATACGATTTTAACATTTCTATGTTTTTATGTCTTGATGTATCCACAATTTACCCATATGTATTCATATTATTATATGTCTTCAACAATTCTTCAAAACACATAATGAGCCTTATGTAGTCTGTTTCATGTGGTGGACATATGGTGCGTAAGCTTTTAGTCCTCCTCTACCTCCTGCAGTCAAGTGGACAATTTGTAGTTCAAGCTGGGCTGGGGCATGAATCTGTTTCTGCATGCTGGCGCACAGTTTGTAGGAGCAGATCTGAAGTCAGTTCCATGTCTAAATTAGAGCACTCAGTAGCGACACATGGTAAATGAGTCTTAATGAGTTTCCCAGCCTTTATTTTCTGCACTGTTAGACAGCCCTATGGCAGCACTGAGATATCAGCCATTCCTGCTGGTGCTAATATCCTCCAACCACCATGATGACACTGCCAGCAGTCATTCACATACACACAGGTAATTGCATGCTTCAGGCACATATGCATATAAATGTATACACAGCTTGCTACCTTGACTAGGAGATGCTGAAGGAGAGTGTTTCCAGCATAAGGCAAAGAGGAATGACATAGTTCTCTCTGACACATCAATTTGACCTCAACAGAGTGACTATGCACCTTCATGCAGCACAGTATGTCATGATGCACGTGTGTCCTCTTTGGGACACACATTTGCATTACTTTTCGACAAAACTTATGCCTTTTAAAACACCAAATGCTGTTATGTGCAATCTCAAAGAAGATACACACATGTTAAAGTAAAACATACTTCCATCTACATGCTGTGCATGCGGCAGTAGTCATCTCATGACTCATCTGAATACTAAATCTATCTTACAGCTTACATGCAAAACACCTCAAATCCTCATGCATGATGCTCAATATGAAAACAAAAATCATGCTTGTTTTTGCATTTTTATCAAACCGCTGGCAGCATCTGACATGAAGACTTAGAGATCTCTTAGCTGAGTATGTGGGGCAGCATACATTAATCATAACCATATTGAGTGGAGTGACAGATACTCATATCAGCATTTACATAAACAAGTGGAACAGGGTATGAATCCAAATGATGTACCATAAAGTATGGATGATATCAGACAGAAATTGTACCACAAATGTTGGAGAGTGTGAGCTTGTAGGTGACAGGCAATCCAAGGAACAGACATTGGAACCCAGAATAAGCTTGATAACGGAGCACAATAGTCACCTTGTCTTCTGCGGGTCAATCTGACAACTCTAATTGCTTGTGTCTGAAGATGCTCGTCTTCTGATGTTTTTGTTCGTCTTGTAAGTGTAAAAAAGAGAGGGTTTCTCCCGTCTTTGGATTTAGCATGTCGGTATTCAAAGAGCAGGAGCTGATCTATGAATAGAGTGCTATTGTGAAATGTTCGAGGGATGAGTGCCAATCTAATAAGGCTGCTAAGGATATGATGAATAGAGCATCAAAACGACTATATACACTGTAATCTGGGAGTGTTGCGTAACCTCTTACAGCTAATCTTCTTATGGGGGGGGGGGGAGCAACAAGGATGCTGCTTAGCTGGGCAAAGAGGAAACAAATGCATAAAGGAATCTGAGTCTGTGAGTTTTCCTGTTGAGCTGTCTGTTTCTCTCTCTCTCTCTTTCTGTTGCGTCTGTTCTTGCCGAGCATCACACAGTCTTGCTAAGTCTTTCTCTGACTTTTTTTTGGCTGTTTAGCCATTATAGTGGCGTGGAGCCAGGGATGGCATCTGGCAATTTCGTCCACCACTTTTGGTACAGACTGATATATTTATAACAACTATTTTACGGATTGCCATCACAATGTTGTACAGACATGCATGGTCCCCAGAGGATGAAACCTACTGACTTTGGTTATCCCCTGATCTTTCCTGTTGTGCTACCAGCAGTTTTTACTGAAATGTCTCGACAACTTTAGGATGGATTGCCATCAAATTGGGACAGTAATCACTCCCAGATGATGAATCCTAATGACTTAGACTCCCGACTGTTCCTCTTTTCTGCCAATTAGCAAATGCATGCTTTCTAAACTAGGATGGTAAACCTGGCAAATCTCACAGCTACAATACAACAGCATGTTAGCATTGTCATTGTGTTTGCAAATGTGTCTGCAGCGTGATAATAAATGACATCAAAACACATCAGAGTTTATCAATAATCTGATAATTGTGAACCGGGCCTGTTTAATACCGGGTTTCAGAACACATCCGTACCTTCAGATAACGCAAAGTGTGAATGGCTCTCGCCAGAGCCAGTGTCCATTCTGGGCTGCCGTAGAAACATGGCGGTGCAACATTGCAGACTCCGTGGAAGACAACCCGCTCCCGAGTAAGTTATAAATGTTATTTTCTGAACTAACGAATAAAAAACTTCGATTCTTAGTTTCAGGTGATTATACACTGATTAAAACATATAGTTATACATATTGTATTCCATTGCTGCCAATTATTCACCCTACAATCACCCAACACTGTTCCAACACTGTTTTTTCAGTGTTGTTTAAACAATGCCGGTGAGGGTGATGTATTTTTGTTGCATTATAATGGTGTTGAATTGTCTGTGTTAGTGAGTGTTTGCATGCTTGTGCATCTGTGTGTTTCTGGGCATGCATTGCTAATCAATAGATCAGAAGAAGCTGTTATCAGTTATCTGTTTTTGTAACATTCAGTAGTAAATCCCTCAGGTGAATGTTCACCATCATGGTATGATACACATGTCAGGCCACCCTGCATGTGACGGTGTGTGTGTGTGTGTGTGTGTGTGTGTGTGTGTGTGTGTGTGTGTGTGTGTGTGTGTGTGTGTGTGTGTGTGTGTGTGTGTGCGTGTGTGTGTGTGTGTGTGTGTATTTGTGTATGTGCTTTGTTATAGCTTGAGGGGAAACAGGGAAACAGACGTTCAAATGCAGGCTGGATAGAATGCATGAAGCATCAATATTTGTCATACAGAGGCAAAGATGACGATTGCAAGTCGTAAAGCACTGATGAATCTTAAAATATCAGGAATCAGACACTAAGGGCATTAATACATAAAGCTAACATTTGCTATGTGCAGCTCTGACTGTAGTTTTCTGCTGAATTTTTTAGGCTGACTAGAATCGCTTTGTCTTTGAATATATATATATATATATATATATATTGAGTGCTCACAGAAAAGCATCACCTTGTCTTTCCCTCCTGCTCTTCCCCACCTCTCCTTCAGCTCTTCCTGCCTCTGCCCCAGCTCTCGTTCTTTACTCCCACCTTCTTCCTCCTCCTCACTGGGTACAGGGCAGGGTAGCAGAACTGTCTCGTCTTTGAGACGTAAGGAGTTTGATCTTCAGAATGTGGAATCTAGATAGCATGTCTTGCTGTGCTTCAGGGATCTGTGTGTGTGTGTGCATGTAAGTGTGCACGTGCGCCCACATGTGTCTACGTTATATTCCTGAGGAAGATAAAAGACCTAAGCCCGACATTGCTCAGTTTTGCTAAGTAGAGCAACAGGAATACTTAGGCTGCACAACACCAGATTGCCTTCATAATTCTCACAAAATACAGTCATGATTCATATTTGTAGTATGTTATCACCTCATTACATACACATATATGGACATCTACCTGCCCTTGCTGTGTCAGTATGTTGTTTTTAGACTGAAAACCGAAAATGGACCTTATTCAGCTAGCAGGCATGACATCCAATGATAGAGATGGATAAATCCACAGATGTACAGATAGATAGAAATAATAATGGATGGATAGATAGATGTATAGATGGTTGGATTGATGGATTGATAAATAAATAGATGGACAGATGGACACAGATAGATGGACCGATGGATGGATGGATGGATGGAAAGATTGATAGATGGACAGATGGACAGCTAGATTATAGATAAATAGGTGGAGAGATGAATAGATTTATAGATGAACAGATGATGGAAAGATGGACTGATAGATGGAAGAGGGATGGTAGAGAGGGATGGTAGAGTGCTGACTCAAATAGCTGAATTGGAAATTGTGACAAACGGGTAATCTTGTATTGGATACCATTATATTTTAACAAATAAGTCAGTAGGATATATTTGTTATTTATTCATCATTTATTAATTTTTTTACAAAGTTACAAAAGCAATTGTAAGGGTCCCTTATTGTAGTAATTGTATTCATAGCTGTAGTTGTGGTAGTATTAGTTGTGGTTTTGTGCTTTTAAAATATATATATAAGTGCTATAAAATACTATAAAAACATACAAAACCATAGACACAGCGCATATTCAGAAACTGTGGTTTTAAACGATCGTTCAAGATTTCCATACAGTTGTGACATCACAACTATACAATGTCATGACCATTTTACAGTTGTATATGTAAACATTGTAAATGGGTCCCAGTTAATGTCCAGGTGCAGTGTATGTACATATGTAAATTAAATTAGCTGATATGTCTCCTTTAAGTCAAGCCTGATGTTGCCTTACACATGAAAGGATGACCCTACTCTCCCTGACAGAGTGAGGCAAACAGCTTATTAATTAAATACCGGTATGAAATTGGGACTCTGTATCGGCTGATACCTAAAGCCTGGTTGAGGCTATCGGGACTGACAAAGTCTGATCGGATGCATCCCTTATGGAGAGATGGACGAATAGCTTGTTAACACTTTAAATAATTAAGTCTAGCAGATTCATTTGTACATCTTTTTATGTTTTTTTTTTCATCACAGTTAAACTCAGGAAAGGGTTTTTGCTCCTTTTGAAAGAACACCTTTCATGTTTTGCTTCTATTGATGAGCAGGAAAGTTTAATACATCAAATGATACAAGTGTCCTACAAACATCTCTGCGCCTTTCTATTCTGCGGATAACATGATAAATCAAAGCCAGTGTTTGGCCTTGATTTTGTCTTTAAAAAAAAATCATTTCTTTTAGCTGTCCACAATATATCTCTCTCAGACCCCTCCTCTCTGTGAGTACACTGCAGGAATGTCAAGGCTTCACTGAAATGTGTGTGTGTGTGCACATTTGTTTGTGTATTTCCTTTATCTGAGCAGTGTGTTTCTAGTGTGTCTTTCTATCTTAAGATCTGCTGTAAAAAATATTTCCAGGGGACCGTGACCTGACCGTTTGACCACCACTCACCATTTCATTCTGTCAAACACATGACAACATTTTTCTGAAAGCTGTCAACCCACACAGTTTGGGAGAAGGGATTAGATAACCAATGTGTTTCCTACCTCACTGGAAGACATACTTCCAAACAGGTGTAGGTTTTAGACAGGAGTCAGTGTGTTTCTTGGGGCTCGTGCATGTGCGTGCATGTGTCTATTGCACATCTGTATGTATCTTTGCATTTGTGTGCCTGTGCACATGTTCAGGGAATAGGTAATGTGTGTTTGAAGTACTGAAGCACCAAGCCAAGTGTTGCATACTGTTGGATGGCTTTGTTGCTAGATGAAACAGAGAAAGAGAGCTGAGACACAGAGACAGAGCTGAACTTAAGTAACCCTCCTACAGTCTCACACTTTGAATTTAGCGAGAATTTAACTGAAGAGTTTAACTTTCCTGATCGTCACTGCCTGAACTTCTCCTGAACAGTTGAGCTGTGTCAAGGTAGAAATAACTGCAACTTTCTGAGTGCCTTAACT
Organism: Myoxocephalus aenaeus; assembly: GCA_038501785.1. Lineage (NCBI taxonomy): Eukaryota > Metazoa > Chordata > Actinopteri > Perciformes > Cottidae > Myoxocephalus > Myoxocephalus aenaeus. The sequence goes on along the minus strand of JBAMJR010000350.1, from coordinate 10,673,387 downwards.
GCAGTTTCAGATAAACAACACTGTCAGTATTCCAAGCTTATACATTTTGCTTATAGAGCAATGCACAGTTACAAACATAATCTTTCTCTCACAGAGGCTACTTTCCAGTAGTTTCAGTATTTCTGTGTGTGCATGGATGTGCATGAATGCATAAATCCAAGTGTGTAGGATAAGCTTTTGTCCATATTAAAAGCCTGAAACAGTGTTACTATACTTGCTTTTTCCAGTGTGATGGTGCAATGAACAAACACGTCACCATCTTCACACATAGCTGACATTGTGCAACAACACTCAGTGTTTCTTCTGCATATTAACATACATGTTTTGAATTAGTCTACATTCCAAATATTAAATCTTCATCTATTAAGACATGTCAAAAATATGTACAGGGAGAAAAATGTCACAGAAGCCTGTTTCCAACTGTAGGTAAATGTCAACAGTATTTTATGCTTCAGTTTCGGAATCATGAGTCATGCACTATAGTTTGAGTTCATAAAAAAGGTTTGGGTGAGGGGGAGATACTCTCATATTCAACTGATTTACTTTCCCCACCGCGGCATGCACTTTTAAGCACAGTTGGGGCTCTTTTAGCATAACCTTGATCCATGATTGAGGGCTGAGTTCAATCCACTGTGTCAGAGCTAAAGGTGTTGCACAAGCACTTTCTTTATCTAATTTAATCACATATTCTTTTCATCCTTACGCGGGTTTATAACCCTACTTGACCTTAACAAGTAAGCTATATTAACATGAGACTAATGGTTCAATTCATTTGAAATAGATCTGGAGATTGTAAGTGATTTTACTTCCATTTGAATTGAACGATTCAATTATTGAAACAGTTAAAGTTACAACACAAATTGGCTTATTATCTTATTAACCTATTTATCTTATTTGGGGAGAAAGGTACTATTTTTTTTAAATAATTGTTCTTAAATTGTTACACTTGATTTTCTGTATGGATTAAACAAACAATAGTAATGTGTTAATTAGTGAGCTTCAGAGGTGTCAGTAGGTAGTTTTTATTCTTTTCTAGCCGCTTTCCCTTGTTTCCAACCTGGGTGCTAAGCTAAGCTAACCCTCTGCAGGTGGTCGCTTTCTAATTAGCATACTGATAGTGAAAGGTAGGATGATCTTCTCATCTTATTCTCTGGCAGACTCTCTGCCAGAAAGCAATAAGCTAAACATTTTCGATAATGCCAAACTATTCCTTTTAAGTAAAATTATGCCACATCTAGTGAGGTATCTCATTGCCAAAGAAGGAATGGCCAGATGGTAGAATTCTGTGGACATGATTAAACTTTACTTCTCCATTACATCATTATATAGAACATACAATGATTATTGTGTTGAATACTAAATGGGCAGCTAACGGAAGGTGCTTCTTTCAATCCAAACTGGTCTCATTCTTGTCCAGTGTTCTTGTGTTACCTGTCTTACACACACACACACACACACACACACACACACACACACACACACACACACACACACACACACACACACACGCACACACACACACACACACTGTACACACTTTGAAAGGACTGCTGTGAGGTGTGGCCCCCTGTTGTGACTAGCATGTACGTATATACTTGTGCACTATTTTTAGTCCGTGTTACCTCTGTTGGAGTTTGTACTATGATTGGTGTTGCTGGAAAACACACACATGCACACGCACACGCACATACACACGCACACACACACTGTAAAAGAAGCCTGTATAAAAAAAGTAATAGTTATTTTATCAGCCTCCCTCTCCCCTGTTTTTTTCCCCTTCACTTGGGTAGATGCTAACATGTGGACGGCTACAGTTGTGAAGATGAGGTGGAAGAATAAATCCACTGGTTTATCACTCTCAGCATGTGGTCCTGTTTATAGGCAGCCTGTGAAGGATTTCAAATCGACTCGGCTCTGGCTCTGGGTTTCTATTGTTAGACCCGAAGAGATTGGGTACCTTTCTTTTCTCTCCTTCATATTCCTGACTACGTTTGCTCAGTTCCCCCCTCTCCTATTCCCCCTTCCTCTCTGCTCATAAAAGGCTGTTAAAATATACTTCTTAAAAATATGGAGTAGCTGGCGTGCACTTGTTTTGATGCGTTAATGCAATTTTACTGTTTTGATGCTCTCGTACCACCCTCATCAGCACAATTTTCCACCGCAGCTGTTTTCAGAGAAGAAGCTCTGACAAACCAACTGTATGCTACTGGCCCAGTGCAAAATGACAGACAGACAAAGTTAGCAACTAACATTATGGAGCATTTAGCAGATGCAAAGGGCTTAGAAGAACTGCAGAGCCAGGTGTTCATTTTCTGTGAGATTGTTGCTATGACCAAAACCTTTTAAATTACACATCATCAATAAGCACCCTGAACCCTAAATGATTCACAATTCAAAATGACAGAAGGATACAATCTTGATTATTTTATTTTTTCTGTTATCTCGTCTCTCCATTCCTCTGCTGGCCAGAGGACGCTAAGGGGACTGTTAAAATTCTCCCCATGGTGGAGTAACAAGGTGATGGATTGTCAGATGAAGGTAAGGGCCTGTCACATAATTCATCACAAAGAAAGGAGAAGGATGGATGGTCAGGTCTCATACAAGGAAATGTCACTGCATCCCAGACAATACTGGGCAAGAATACAGATAAATATTCTGTCCCATTAATCTTAACAGGTCATTGCAAAGTCCTTAAAAGATATTAATGCAAAACACACTCATTTGTCATGAACTTAGTGGATTCTTACATGAAGAGTGTCAGTTTTTTGACAGAAATGGGAACATTCTAAAATGAAATGTTCAGGCAACGACGTCATCAGTAAGTGACAAAGATGACTTGGGTTCTAATGGGGAACTGTACTGTATGGCCTACTTCACATTAAGAATTTAGCCCTGAATATCTATTAATCTGCATGATAGACTCTACAAGTCAAATATTTATTAGCTCTGATTAGGAAATTCATATTTTAGATAAGACTGTGTCTCATTCCTCTCATAAATATTCACATAATTTCAGATGATAACCTCAGAAGATTTCAGACTAGACAGCTTCTCTGTTAAAGATTCTGCTGTTCAGACGTGTAACGTATCTTTATTTGAACTTCATTTCATTGCATTTTTAAGATTTGGTCGATGATTATGTCAGACACTTGTTTGCATTTGAATCAAACTACAATCTTGGTGGGATGCTGTCTTTTATTGTTCAATCCTTGATAAATATGTGTGTGTGTGTGTGTGTGTGTGTGTGTGTGTGTGTGTGTGTGTGTGTGTGTGTGTGTGTGTGTGTGTGTGTGTGTGTGTGTGTGTGTGTGTGTGTGTGTGTGTGTGTGGATGAGGAGGCCTGGGAATTCTCTTGGGGGGCAGATCAAATCTTCAGGAGCAGCATGAAAAGAGAGCAGAGATAAAGAGGATGGTGTTTGCCAAATTAGCCTGAGATCTGATTGGATTGACTGAAGCTGTGTGTGGTCACATTGTGTGCATGTGTGTGAATGATTGTGGGATTATGTGTGTGCGTTCATTGGCAAAGTGGTGTCTTTACAAGTTGAAGAGACCTCCTATTGGACTATACGGGTCATGAGAACCTGCTCTCTCAGGGTCTCCATTGGCCATCTCATCACACACACACACACACACACACACACACACACACACACACACACACACACACACACACACACACACACACACACACACACACACACACACACAGTTGTAGTGTGACATGGTGCTTCTCCCTGTTGTCTCCCAGTATCAACACTCCCTTCAAGAGCAGATTAGCACCACTTGTTTTTGCCAACTGGTTAACAGCTATACATGCCTTAACCTGTTTTCAAGACCTGTAGCTCAAGCGACATTATAACGTTCTAATCAGGACTGGGAACTCCTCTTCTTCAAAGAACCTTTGCTCAGTGTAAACAAATGGGTAAGGAGAGGCAAAATGTTTGACATGAAAAATGATTATCCCTCTTAAATCAGCCGACAATATGATGCATTACCGCAATTAAGCTCATTTTGGGGGGTCGGATGATTCGCAAACCATTAGGCAATATGCAAATGTCTGTGTTTGTTTGGGGAGGTTGGGGAAGGATGGAGGCAGAGAGAGAGAGAGAGAGAGAGAGAGAGAGAGAGAGAGAGAGAGAGAGAGAGAGAAGGGATGGAAAGAGAGGGAAGAAAATAAGAATGTGGTGTAATTGGCCAGGCTACTATCCTCTGCTCTGGGCCTAATGAGGTCTACACATACAGACAGATGCACACACATCACACAGAATTTCAGACGTCAACGGCGCTGTTTGGTTGGCCTTTAGTATGCAAAAGGGCTTTTCTTTATAATCAATCAAACTTGACAGGGCAAAGTGTGAGGGGGTTTGGGACATGTTTTTGTATGTTCACCTCCGGATTTGTTGTCCTGAATTTTGATAAATATTTTAAATTGCGTGTTTGTGTGTGCATGTGTGTAAGTACATTAGGCATAAGTGATGAGGACATCGGGCAGCACACTTGGAGGCTTACTTTTGTTTAATCAAACAAATCACTCAATTGATGGTTCAACAAAGAAGTACAAGCAACAAAGAAAAGAAAAGACAATAATCAGACTGATTTGGAAATAAAAAGGTCCCATTAAGAACATCACCTCTGCTTTTGCACGGAGAGAGTACGTGTAAAAGAATAAGCTAATCCGTGTGCAGCCGCGGTCCGGTCTACTCAGGTAGACTGTGTTCTCTCAGGCTGAACCATCACTGCTCTGTCGCCTCTCCAGCACTTAATGACTTTCTGTTCGGTGGAAAACTTGGGCCAGAGAGATTTCATATTAAAAAAAAGATGGAGGGAGGGAGAAGGAGAGAGAAAGACAAAGAATGTCAGTGAGAGAAATAGAGGTGGTGGGTTGAGCAGTGAAGCATGCCAGGTTCTCAAAAGGTGGTGTAAATTAGTTCAGACTGGTGTTGATCTTGATTACTGATCGGCCCTGGTCCTGCTCTGCCTGCACTATCCCGCCAACAGTAAACTGAACATCTGGGCGAAACATCATTTTACCAGCAAATCAATATTTTTGCTCTGGTGAGTTTTCAAAAGCAAGACAGAGGAGGACTGAGCCTCCAGTGGCACCAATGCTTCTACTTCATTGTCTACTCTTGAATATTAAAAACAATCAGGCATCAGTGTTTTTTGGTGTAACACACAGTAATACCATAGTTTAAACAGGTAACAATTATGACATTAAAGGATTTACTTCTAGGTGACCTCTGTATGGATTCAACGAACAAGATGCAACGCGTTAATTAGTGATCTTTAGAGGTGCTAGTAGGCAGTTTTTTTTTGCCCCCGTTTCCAGTTTTTTTATGCTAACCTAAGCTAACTGCTAGATTCATATTTAATGTACACACGTGTGTGTTATCAGGCGGCAACCTTCGGTTGTGAAAAGTGAAGCCAGCTTAGAAGTGCATTGACTTGTATTCTTACAAATGGCTCTGGTTGCAAAAAATAAATCCTATTACCCTACTTTTCACTTAATGTCTTACCTCAGTAAACATTGTAAACATGACCCTATGGTGTTAATCGTTAGTTTCATGTCTTCTTCAATACAGCATGATGCTCATTTAGTAAATTATGGTCTCATTTAGAGTGAAATATTTGATGAAGCAAGGTATGCTTTTAGGGCATGGCTGCCTTGTGATTGACAGGTTGCTTCCACAGTGTTGTCCAGTCTGGGAGTTTATCTGAGAACTTTAACCCTTTCAATGTGTGTTTTCAGTTCGTGAATGTTAACTGTAAAACTTAACAATAATAACAATGAAACAAGGTATAACTATCACTGCTGTAATGTTGCTGGCAGCATAAAGGACTGTCACACAATGTAATCTTGAACAAGGCTATTAATACAATATATATGGAATACATTTGGGTCAAGGTGTGACATCTTTGAAATTAAACAACTATTAAGACTGTTGAAGAGGTCAGGACATATTTTCCGTAAATTATGTCTCATTAGTATTTACATTTTGATTGTTCAGAATGATACTGAACATTCCCCAAACCTTATCGAAGGGGTTTTAGTTTCCTAACCGCACTGGTGTTATCCATAGGGTCGTGAACTGACAGTCTTACACAAAAAGTCTGTTGACAGGAAGTATGTCATAGTCAACAAGTGTTTCATTGTAATGTGGAGATGTTGTGTGCACTGTGGGACGGATGTGGAGGACTCAGGGCAAAGCAGATGTCAAACCAGCCTTAATGAATCTCTGCCAACAGCCGGATGCCAGCTGCTCTCAAAGTTATTGTTGTCAGAATGTTTTCTCTAAAGTTGCCAAAGTATTGCTTGTTTGCAACCCTCACAAAAATATATCAAATGTGTTGAACCGTGAGGTGCCGCCGTCCTGTGGCATTGTGTCAAACAGAGCTCACAACCCTTGCTGATGCAAATGTATCATCCCACTTGAATATGGAACCCCACTAACCAATGCCACTGTGATCAGATGGCTCAGTCTAATAACAATACTTCCATTATGCAAACAGATGTTCCTTACAAAAATGGATCCAGATCTGGGCAGCACTGTAGATCTAATGTTTCTAAAACAAATGAAATAAATGTTCTTCATTGGCTCGTCCTCCCTTGCCTCCTTTCTCCTCTTGGGCCAATTACAGGCCGGGTGGAATTTGTTCCGTCTCTCTGCATCTCTCTTGCTGTGACCCCTGGGCTCATTCTCATGCTAAAGTACTTTTCATTTGCTAACGACGTGGCACGGCTTCAGTCAGCCCGTCTGAATATGTATGGAGGCTGTGAGGAGAGAACAGGTTTTATGGAGATGCAGATCCATCGCTGTCGCTTTTGCTCCCATAGTCGGCTCCATTACTGATGACCCTGCACACAGTAGGCGACTGAGTGTGTTTGAGTTTGTTTCTAGTTGTGTGTGTTTGCCAGCGTCTGTCTGCATGGGTACCTGTGTCTGTATATGTTTGTGTGGATGTGTGTGTACGATAACCCCTCATTTAGTCGCCCCTCATTCGGTCATTACATTCACTAATGCAGAGTATGCATGGCTCTACTCATAATAGCACTTCTCTGATATGCAAAATGAGCTCTCTGCTGCACCTGGCATCCAGACACACTCTTCTCATCAGCAACTGTGTCCTCACCCTAATTTGCTTCCTGTTCAAATGTAATAGGAAACCACTCATACAGGAAAATGGTTTGTTTTGTCTGCCTTGATAATAACGTGTTAAGGGCTGAATGTGTCTGTGTGTATATGTGTGGAACAAAGGCTTTGTTTAGGTGCAGACAACGGCAAATTGGAAAATATGAAGAAGGCTACAGATGGGGATAATGGTGTTGCTACAGGTGTGTTCAATTTTGCACATACTACGTTGGTATATTTTGTTCCCCTTTTGTCTGCACCAATAATGAAAACATCAGTTTGACAAGCAAGCCAAGTTATACGGGAGGATGTTAATGACAAGCCGTGGCTTTGGCAAATTTATTAACTACGCTAAATCATCTTCAATTCATGTGATAATTAATCATCCAGCGACGTTTCTCTCAGCCGCCGTGTCTTGAAGTGTGTGTGTGTGTGTGCTCATGTACCTGTGGGCCTGTGTGTCTGTGTGCTTATGTGTTTGTGTGGGCAGAAGATAGAACAGAAGGTGTGAAAAGCGGATGTGACCACAGGCTGCTGATAAGACAGTCAAGCCTGTCTATCCACACCTCTCTTTTATCCCATCGCCTCTCCTTGTCTAAATATAAATAAGATCAGTTAGGTGTTTAAAGTTTTGGCAGCAGCCAAGTCCTCGTTTCCCCTCCTAATCGATGACTTATACCTGGCAATAAGAGTTCTGCGCCGTTAAGTTGCACCTCAGGGGGTGGAGCAAGGTGGATTTATAAATGAGGACGGATCAAATTAAACGAAATTGGAGTGAGGAAAGCCAATACTGCTCAAAATAACTCAAAGGGAAATCCAAATCCCTTCAAGGTTTGTTTAGGTTTAACATTAGGTCTATTATAAGGGTATAACTTTAGCTTGTCCCCATGAATTGAGGACAAGTCAATTTAGAATGTTGGTTCACAGCATTTCGTCAATGAGTCTGTAATAAGGTGTATGTCCATGGTAGCTCTGCTGTATGTGTGTCAGATTGCAAAGGAGGAACAAACCCTGCATACCTATCTAAAAACAGGTTGGGAAGGGACACATCACCATGACAACACAGGGAGGAGTAGGATGTACGCCATTAAAAAGAAAGACGGAATGTTGTGTCTCCAATGCGGACACAAAAACATACATTTGTGTATTTTTTTAATGGATGAAATAAAGCGAGCACACAACGATACACATGCACAACCGCATGGCACATGCACATACACTTCTTCTTCCTCCAACACAACACACACACACACACACACACACACACACACACACACACACACACACACACACACACACACACACACACACACACACACACACACACACACACACACACACCAAGCACACACATTTCTGCTAATCCATTTATTCAGTCCTTGCCTAATTTGCCACAGCGATGACGAACTGAAGTAATTTCCTCCACATCTTTTTATTCCAGTTCAATGAACTCTTAAACAATTCAGTTTGAACTTTGATTACTTGCTGCTCATTTGCATAATCTTAGTTCAAGCCAATATGTCCTTATGCCAGTCGAGTTAAGGAAACCTGAGAAGAAATATAAAAAACACAGGCACAGGTCACATATTTATCACATGTATCCCAACAACAAATTACTTATGACTTCATCAGGGGTGTTTGCAGGCATGCCAAAAATAATCAGCTACTTTGTACTCATTAAAACGATTTATTATTGTGACGCTAGTTTACTTTAGGGGGGTGTGTTGAAAAACAACAGTGGCAAAAAAAAATTGGCAACTGTTATCAGTGTTAGCCAAACATGTCAGCAAGGGCAGTCAAGTGAGATTCAACACACAGATAATAGGGACATCTAGTGGTCACTCAGGAGAATGATGAGGCTTGTGCATCGAGTACGTGGATGGAAACCTGTGCTGGTGACAAACAAAAGCACTGCTTATTTCTCAGTTTAACGATTTTGCTCCCAAAGGGAGCTTTGATTCTACTTTGTGTTTTTTTTTTCACAGGCAAGCCAATAAACCATTTTCTTCTTCCTCTACATCTTTCTCTTTCGTGTCACTGCATGCACACACACACACACACACACACACACACACACACACACCCTGGGAGCCCTGGGAAGGCTGGTTTTCCTCTGTGACATCACATTTATTTAATCAATCCAGCACAACCCCAGCTGTCCAACATGAAGTGTTTCCCAATTATCTTAATGTGATTTGCTCCCTGCTGTTGCCTGCTCCACCACTGATTACAATGTAATAAGATACTGAGTGTACACAAAAACACACTCACAGACACAAGCAGGCACATAAAAAAATGCTGTCTTCTGTGCACTCCTGTCATCGGATAGCCAGTGTGAGTAATGACAGGACAAGCTGTGACAAAGGGGGTACGAGGAGACATACATACCCCAGGAGAGGAAGGATGGTGGGATGGAGGGGCAGGATGGATGGAGGGATAAAAAGGCAGACAGATACAGAGCCTTTCAAGCCCCAGCGGAGCAAAGAGCAGTGGTTCCACTGTCATCAAAACCACAGCGCATCCTGCAGGACGGCAGGGCAGACATCATCCTAACAATGTGGTGACAGGGCAGACGAGACGTTAAATACACATTAGGAGGCACGTCACAACCCCTACAGGGAACAGAGGTACAGATGGAAAAGAAGCAGACTGAACAAGATGACAGATCGGTATATCAATGCCTCAGCCTCAGAGGTCTTATGAACCCCAGCAGACAACACTGAGTCTCTTAGTCCCTCCCTTTGGTTTAATTATAAAAGGTAGTACAAAGGAGCGGTGACCGTTTGGGTGCCTAAATAACTCTGTGATGACAGTGTGAACTATGGTCAGGTGAAAAAGACAGTACCTGGGAAATGGTGTTCCGAGGTGCAGAGATGTGAACATATATATATATAGTACCCTTTGCGTAGAAGATCACACAGCTGACAGTGTGTGCAGTGCAGTGGGTCTGCTGTCAGCAGAGTGGCTCCATGACAAACGAGGGGAAGGAGGGATAAAAGAGACAAAAAGTTGTGGTTCTCCTGGGAATTCTTTGAAGATGGTCTGACCCCTGGAGCTGCAACCACCACTCCGACCCCCCTTGTAACCTGGGCACAGGAGAGAGGGGAGTGGAGAGAGGATGGAGGTTTCATGGTGCTCTGTTTTTGGAGCCTTTAGGCTGCAGAGAGGAATAACTTATCCGAAGCCAAGATTCTTAGATTAACAACAGAACAGTAGGAAAAGGAAATATAAAGGATGAAAGACTTCATTCATTATGTATTATACTGTAGATGGTTATTATGTAGATTTGGTACAGCATAATATTATTAATACACTACTAATATTTGATCACAGATAGTAAGCTTGTGTGCCTGGGCTTTATTTCTACATTAAATTCAAATATTATTATATACATTTTTTTGTGTTTGTGTTGTCCACAGGGTGCTGAATTTCATGAGATATATGACCCCTATTGAAATCCACGAGACACACTCCACTCTGTTTATTACAGTTTCCCTCTCCCCTCCCTGCCCTGGACAGCAACCCTTCACTGATGTTGTCAAAGAGCTCATTAGCAAAGCCTCTTCAGTCATTTTCTTGACTTCAATTATTTGTCCAAGTAATTTAATGCCTCCTTTTCAGTCAAAACTGTGATATTTGTGTACAGAAACTCTGGCTCAGCGACAGCTTCTTTTGCTTATATATATCAACCATTTGAACTTAAGCTGCACTGTTTGGAACATTGTGCGGGTCATTTTCCTTTGTTTAAGCCTCACATATTGTATTGATACAATGATTCATTACTGAACTGTTCTAAAAATGCACATTTCGCCTGTATATCTCATACCAGATGATAATAATTTATTTGTGTTACATCTGTCATCATCAACTATCAGCCAGCAAAACACAGATTTATCTCCTCACAAGTGTCAGAGATCTTGATTTGAGACCGGCTGCCTGCACAAGAACTATCTGATCTCATGCCGAACTGCCATTATGAAGGTAGAGCACTGACATTATAATGGCCTCCCTGTCCCTGTTTTCAATTTCACACTCAATGGCTTCCATGTGGTAGAGCTTAATTGGGGCATCATCAGGGGAGTCTTTGAATCTGTATGTGTGCGTATATAGGGATGTGTGTGTGTGTGTGTGTGTGTGTGTGTGTGTATGTGTGTGTGTGTGTGTGTGTGTGTGTGTGTGTGTGTGTGTGTGTGTGTGTGTGTGTGTGTGTGTGTTATATACAGAGTTCACTGTTTTACTGTCAGAGAAGCTTTGCTAAGACACTTTTATGACTAGCACAAAAGCAGTATTTTACAGTTCTTCACACTTACTGAGCACACTTTGCGTACTCTTAAAAAAAAACATCAATGAGTTTCCGTATCAAAAAGAGAAAACCTCTAATGAGCAAACATCTGGAAGTAAAAGCAACAAAGCAGCATGACTTTAACTGTGGTTTCTGCACAGTTTTGAGTCATGGGTCTTCAAAGATAATGGGTGAATTGATATAAGTTATTATAAATAAGCAACATTTTCACCTTATAATCTGTTTACACTGTTAATAATACTCTCCTGTAGAAAGAGAAAGTTAAGTGAACTGTCTTATAGATTTCCACAGGGAGAGAAAAAACAGAGGGAGATAGTTGACTTTGGTGTTGCTGCTTCCTGCTTTCTGTAACTCTTTTGTAAATGTTTATAAAGAGTTAGGTGTCTTCAGCTTGTCTTTCATCTCAGGATGAGAGACGTTATTAAAATGTTTGAGATGCATGTATAAAGAATGTCCTAAAATGTTGAGTTTGGACAGCAAAACATGCATCATCCCATCTACTTCTGAAGACAAACTTTTTTGATAAAATATTTATTGTACAGTGTTCCAGTTGCGTGCTCTGAGTTTGACTGTTCACAGCTCACAGACATCAAACATATCAACCTGGAGCTCTATCACTAAACACACATCAAAAGGTCTCAGTTCTTTTGGCTCCATCTGTCCTTTCATTCCTTCCAGTCACTCCTCAGGCCCAGAGGGACTGTCAGCTCTTTGGGATAGGCAGTCAACAGACCATTTCCTTTTAACGGTAATAATAAAATTCACCGCTCTGAAGAGAAGAGTGACTCCATGAAAAAGTTTTTACAACATTGACATTCATTGACAGTGTCGACCAAATGGCTGCAGCTAAAGTCAGCATGGGTGCCGCTTAGGGGTTTTGTCAACAACACAAGGACGGCTCTAATACAATAGAGATCTATAGTGCTTGGCAAGTCGAGCTCGGGAATCGATTAAGTGCTCCTTCTCATCGACACCCAGCATCAACCATCATTTTCTTTGTACTGTACATTGAGCGATGGCTCATAAAAGAGCTTTACCCGGTGGCTATGTGTTCAGCTTTTACCAGGGACATGGTGTTACAAACCTCAATCTTGATTGACTGTGTACCCAATATTTTACTTTTACGGCTCCATCTTAAGGAAGCAAAACAGATGTTGTATATAGACACTGTTCGTATGGATAGCCAGGTGGTTCAAGGTTTACACTGTAGCCAGGGCAAAGAGCAAACAGCTGTTTTTGATGTTGTTCAAGCTTTGATGAATAAACAGTGCAAAAGGGAAAAAAAAGTTGCCCCACAGTAACTGTGCTCCAGATGTAAACTGAATACAGCAATAAGTTAGAAGTTAGAGAGGAAATGCAACTTGTTTTGCTCAATTTTACATTTTTATTGTATAATTCCCTCTCACTGGTGAATCCATCGTTCAAATACATCTTGCAAGGCCACACTCAGGAATTAAAAATTAAAGTTTAAATTCCATCTTAACAAAGTTACCTAAAATATTCATATACATTTTTGTTGTTTGAATTTGGTGCAAACACAACAATGAAATCCTGGTTTTATATATTCAGCTCAGTTCAAATAAATAGTTTGACATTTTGGGGAATACCAGTCTCTTTCATGCCTGACTGTATTCAAAGGAAACCACATTTGCTTACCAGCACCTTAATTAACACATTATATCTATATTTTTACACAAAAACGGAAGTGTGACATCAAGATATCACTGAACCTGGTCAATAAATATCCCTGCACATATATAGTCCACCTCTGATACCAATGCTTTGCCACTTTGTGAGTTTTAGATGTATGCTTAGGAGGCTCTTGCTAGCTCTGGACTATCTGTTTCCCCCATTGTATTCCTTTTTTAAAGCTAAGCCATACCCTTTCCAGGCTGTAGCCTTCCATTTAACGTTGTAATAAATGAGTGGTATCACCCTTCTCAACAAACTCTTGCCAAGAAAACAAATGTGTTTTCCAAAATGTCTCACTCCTGTGAGTCTAAGATGTAGTTTATATGCTGGAACAAGCTCATGCTGCACAAATATAAAATGTGCATGTGACATTGTTGATGTTTTACAGGCTTTGGCACTTACTTGAAGAAATTCAAGGGCAACATTAGGGTTAGATACGTTTAGACAAGATGGCTTTTAGGGCATGGACCCTATCACTGTATGAAAAGGGTAAGTGTCCAACATTTTATACAATGTATACACTGTATTTTGGACGGTTGATTTGACAGCATGTTCTACACTGCCTCAGACCTGTACAAGAGCTGACAGTAATGGAGATGCTGTGAAAACAATCTGCTCCATGACTTGGATTCTATCACACTAAAACACATAATGTACACACATTTGCAGTGCAGTAAAGAGGTATGATGAAAGGAGGATGTGTCATATATGATGATACGGTACATTAACCTTAGTTACCAGCTGTATCCATTAGAAGGGCCTGACAAAACCGCTGAAAGAGAGGGACAGAAAGGCAGGCAGAGATTTAGGGTACTTGAGAGCGAAGTTATAAACAGCAGGAGAGTGTTCATCTACAGACCTGCCCTGTTCTTTCATTCAGCCAATGTGTCAGTGGAACAGGTGGGCTGTATCAAGCTGCAGATGACTAAACATTAATGCTATAATAATTTCCAGAGCTATTCCTTGGAAAATGTGACCGTGTTCCCCTGCATGTGCATGAGAGCGTGCATCTGTGTGTCGTGTGCGTATGCATGAAGGCAGGAAGCTAATCAAATGAAATGCATTCCATATTAATGTGATTTATTACTGCTGTGTAGCCAAATTCTGATCTTGCAGACCGTCAGCAGAGGAATGAATCTATTTCAATTCTAACTAACGATACATGCCACGGGCCCCAGGATGTGTTGTTTTCCTCTTTGCTGACAGCCTGTGTTCTTCTATTCTGCCCTGAGGGATTGTGGGATTGAAAAAGTCTGCTCTAGTTTTAGTGAGAATGATGAATGTGAACACAGTATCTCGTTAGAATAAAATGTGTAAGGGTAAGTAAGATATCAAGAGAGCAAGCATTAGATGACACAATCTTTGTATCCTCATCAAAATAAATCATAATTTAGTGAATTAAAGTGGCCACGTTCTATAGTTAATGTTCAATATATTATTTAACAGTCAAATTTGAAATATAGCAACACATTTGAAAATTAAGACTAGAAAAATTAAACATAGAAAGCAATGTCGAAGAAGACACTGGAGAATAGTACTGAAATAAAATATGAAACATTGTATCCATGTTTCTTCTATTCCACACTCATATCATCTTCCTGTGTTTGTCAGAATATTGTCACTAATTGGACAGAGCCATGTTGTAACCTTGGAAACAAGGGGCAATACTAAATTCACAAACCACAGTGTGAAGGTCATCCCACAATCATATTCTTAGCAGAAAGGATTTCTGAAAAAAACATGCTTCTCATTAAAGTGTTTTTTTCCTGTTACTGCATGTCAGTGGTCATAGGTTTCCTGACAGGATGGGTCCACATTTTAGGGAATTCAGCCCTAAGCTGGCGGTTGCTGTGGCAACATTATTGTCTTGTCCCATCACCTTTGCTATTTTACAAAGGTCATATTTTATGTAGTGGCAATTCCCAAAGTCAGAGAGTGCGAGACCTTGATAATACAATATCTTGGAAACAATGAATGCTTTAAACACACATTCAGGGGACCTCCCGCCAGTCACCTTGTGATTGATTACCAGCCTCAGGCTATCCCGATGTCTCAACTTCCTGGTTTTTAAGTCTTGCTTCCTGCGAGGATCGCTGCTTTTTGTGATGTGATTAACTCACCAGAATGAAGTAATGATTCATGCTGGGGTCTTCAGACAGGTAGAGGTTAGAACAGAGATTAGAGACAGTTTCCCAGGTGGTCTGGTTTAGAGGGTGACAAGGCTAAAAGGTGGGGTTGCGGGGGCTGGCGGAAAGCAACTGATTATTTGTTGGGGTTTAAGGTTAAGGTCTGGTTTGAGGCCAGATGAATGGTAGGTTGGGCTTGAAAGGGCTATCCGTTTCATTGGAAGGGAAAAGGGTTAGTCAAAATGTAGAGCTCTTTAGTTTATTGGTGTCTTAATCAAGATGGCAGGATGCAACATTTTAAAACACCAGAGATTGTAAAACATTTGACATTGTAAGACAACAAATTAATACCACTCTCATATCTGTCACGAAGCTTGCTTCTTTCAATCAAACACATATAGTAAATGCGTCCACCACATATAGCGTCCTCCTTTCTGTCTGTCCATCTCTCTCTTGAAACCCAATGGCCCCGTATGACCCCGTTAGCTTGCTAATTGAGTTCCTTCCGTTTATAACCATATGGTATTGGTTTCAATTGCACTGCTCCAATCTAATGAGCAATCCCATGCGGGAAAAAATAAAACCCTTTAGATTTATAACCGGCTCCTTCTAGTGATTGTAAGGAATGACCCCTGTGATTTAAAAAGGTTAACATTTCAGTGCAAGCTAGCACAAACTGAGCTAATGGTCATTACCTCAAATGAAAAGCAGATATAAAGGTTTCATTTTCCAAACTTCATCACCCCTTTCTCTCTTCTCTCTTTATTGCCCATTTCTCTTGCTATGAATGTCAAAGTCAGATTGATTAGTAGTGCCCAGACTCCAAGTGCTACCAATACTCAGTCTTCAGTTACAGCAAGTTATTCATACAGCAGCATTACAACACAATGCGATTACCAAAGAAGTAGCAAATACTTCCAAAGATTTGCCATGTTGCGTTAATAAATGACGGACTACAGTGGCTGTAATTAATTTTGACTCTATATCTCATGTTGCATGCTGGCAGTGCTGAAGCTTTATTTTTTCAGGTTTACTCAGACCACATATTTTCTTTGTGCTTCCACACAGAGATCATTGTTGCACGACACAATTAGGTGTTACCGGCCTGTGACAGTGTTGAGAGGGAGGTGCGCTAACACGGAGCAATGTAGAAAATGGTGCCAGAGAATGAAATTCCTCATTTAAAACATTGAGCTGCTACTTTTATCGGTCCCATATGCTGCCACACACACAGAGACGCAAAGGCAACAATTTGCTTCCTGTGTCAGCACCAACACCCTGCAGGTTAATAAGCATCACGCTGGATGGAGACCCTGCCACTACTTCTAGCATATATCCCTGGCTTGTCCCAGTGCCACTTTCACTTCACAGTGAGTCATTGTACCAATCACTCCTCATTTCCTCTTCAGCGAAGGCTTGAGCTGTGTGGTAGCAGTCAGAGTGCAGTATCCAGCAGTGTGACACAGCACTCATTATGGCCTAATGGAGGTGAAGGTGTTTTTACGGCTCAGTCTGGCCCATTCAGCCAGTCAGGTGCCACACAAGTCTCTCTCTGGGGGCCTTATTACAAATGTCCTCGCACCAATACTTACAGATACACACATACATATACACATACACCTGGCTTTACTCATGTCTCCCACCTCGCTGAGATCCTGGGGTTTAGCACCCTTCCACCCAGAACTTTGTTATGTGCCTCCATCATGGGCCCCAATCGAACCACTGCAGTGGCATTGCTTTTATTGAAACTCCCAACTGCTGCAAATTGTTTCCAATTAGTCTAAATTGGTCTGTTAAATCTTAGGTTTATGGTAGAAGTAAGTGACTTGGTGAATCACCCCTGCATGTATTGTGACCATATTAGTATAGAACTTCTTTGTAACGATGTTTAGGTTCCACAATTATCAGATTGTTTTGGTAATTGGGTGCTTAACTGCTCTCAATTGTTCTTAATGGTTTAAAATACTGTAATAGTGTGTTGTGGCTTCCAATAGGCCAGCCAGCACCAGATATCAACACTGAGTGTTCCCCAAAGTGAAGCCTAGTTTAAAACACACCTGAGGTAAGACTTTTGGGATATGGAAGTCACGCTTCATTGGCACACACATTATCGTATATACGTTCCTCTGAGACCGAATTAAAGTTATGTAAATGCATTCCATTGTTATAATGAATAGGTGCAGAAATACAAGCCCAATAATAACTGGCTGAATGGCGGAGTCAGTGGTGCGGTAAAGATGATTAGAAATAACAGCAGAGTTCATGCTGTAATTTGATCATATTGTCCAACTTTGGCTACGCTGGTATGTCTTTTTAAACTTCCAGTGAAGGGATGACAGGGTGTACTTTGGTTTTTGATAATGTTAAATAGAATCACAGAGTTTCTGGTATTTATTGATAGGATTCAACAACAAGGACAACAGAGAAAAAAAGACAGAAAGAAATGTTGTTGGCATGCTGCTGGTCTTCAAACCTGACTGTTTACTTCAGTGAGGTTATCGTAGAATCCATCTCCCTTTCTATGCTTTTTCTACTCTGTCTGCCTCTCTTTCTCTTGCTCGCCGAGCTCAAGCTCTTTATGCTTGAATGACCACAATTACAAGCTGAAGCCAGCACAGGATGCGGCAGTGATTTAAAATGATTCATTTAGGGAATGCAGAGAGCTGACACACTGAAACACATACTCCCACTGCAGCCGAGCATCCCACCCACATACACTAAAAAAAGAGTGTATGTATTAGCTGCACTAATACGGGACATAATCCAAGCAGGTATGGATTGAGTATACTCATATCTTTCCCAAAGACCACATTGAAAATGTTGCCCTTTTAGTTCTTAATGTGTTTTTTTTTTTTTTCTCAGGTTATCACACACAAGCATACTGCATTTGCTCACAGACCTAAACGCACTGTTTACTCTGGTCTGTCAAATCTTGACTCCATCTTTAAAGGCGACCTGTCTCAATGTTTGTAAATGTGGGACCACCTCAGGGGACGAGCTCCCCCCATCTCACTGAGTGAACTCTGATGTTTGATAAGCTTTGAGAATGCTGCAGTAAATTCAGCCAAGTTGGGCCACAGGCATCGCTAAGTCTCTATCTATCCTACCCCCCACTATTTGATGGCCTGAAGGTGTAGATATGAATCAGATGTCAACAATGTAGCACAAAAAAAAAGGCGGAAATGGAGAGAGCTGCAATGAGAAGGTGAGTAAGAGAGAGAGAACGACCTCAGAAAAACCTCCACCGTCCCCACTGGCACACAACAATTATGCCTCCTGTCTCCATTTCCTCTCCCTGCGGCCAACATCTGACCCGCTCTGATGACAACACAAATTGAAACCCCTCCGTGGCCAGAGAATAACATAATGGCGTCAAGCCTATTCACTGACAGCTTTCTGTTTGCTTTTGTGTTGTCTCTGTCTATTCTGATTCCTATGATTCATGCTGCGATACATCACAAAAAAACCACACACTTGACAGTTGTTTGTTATTCAATTTCTACCTGACAGAACAGGTGAGATGAGTTGTGAGATGTAGATACAGTTTAATTATATTGGCTATCGACTTTGTTCAACACTTGAAAGTAGTGAAAGATAAGGAGAGCAACTGAAAACCACCTTTGTTTGGACCATTACTGTACAATTTATGTATTTTCGACAGTGGGAACAGCTGATCGAGGGAGGAGAGGGCTCCCTGATAAAACAGCACATAACACAGCTGTGCCGTATCACACAGACACACACAACACTCGCAAACTACACAAGGGAGGATGTTGTTAAATGTGTTTTGTTCAAAGACTCGAAAGCCATCTGAGGCTGTATGTCAGCCTCCTCCCCTAAAGGTCTAATTTACACTCTATCCTTCTATCAGTCTCTCTTTCTGTCTTCTTCTTCTCCCAAGAAGTGCTATTGGCTTATCCGATGAGATCCACATATGTTTATTTCACTAGAGAGGAATGTGGAGGCCCATCAAGATCTCAGACAGACGTCAGCATAATTATTTAGTCTGGATACCGTGTACCCCCAAAAAAGGATGTTTTCACAGTTTGTCCGGGTTTTACATGAAGGAAAGTACCTTTTTTTGACAGGTTGAAGTGATAGTAGAGGCAGTGTTCGGGTAAAAAAAAAAGATCCACTGTCTATTCTGTAGAATATCAAGCTGAAGCTAACATCCGTGATCTGTAAATTACAAGTCATGGCAAGATAAGAGCCATCCATTTCCTCGGAGAGACACTGCCTCCCTCATAATCAGGACTGTTGCTGCTCTCCTGCAGAGAAAAGATATATGACAAAGTGATGCTGATGTTTGCAGTTCTTCAAACGGAAACATTTGACTCCCTTTGGTTATTTCCTGCACAGAATCATTTCAGATACAGAAACAACATGCATCATTCACAGTGGGATGTTTTGTTCACCAGCTGTGTTTACACTTCATGCATGGGTATGGCATTTTTCTGCTTTAGTGTTTAGATGTTTTATTATTGTGTGTCTTTTTTGTTTTTTTATTTTCATACAACATGTGTGTCTCACACTTTCCATCTTATTCTCTTCTGCCAGCTGTACATCCCACCTGTTTCCACTTTCAGGTCACTTCACTCCTACTGTAGCAATTGCTCTCTAAGCCACAAAGTTGTGTGTTCCTGCTGAAAATAAATAAATAACCTCACGCTCAAACACTTGACAATCACTTACAAACTCAACATATAAATAAACAAACTGGAGACAGAGAGGAATCCTGCGCCCACTTTCTACCTCTCTGGCTGTATGTTTTTGCTACAGTTGCAGTCTAATGGGCCTACGTGTTTAGTGTTTACCTTTGCCAGTATGGCTTGGTGAATTTTCAAACGTGTGTGTTGAAGTGTGTGTGTGTGTGTTTATGTATTTGGAAAATGCATTTAATTGGGCTGTGGGTTTTTTGTTTAGACTGCATAGCTGTGATGTTTGAAACTGATTGTTTTCCTCCCGTTCAGTCTGGGAAACGTAGTCTGTTGGTGTTTTGTTTGGGTCGCTGTGTGTGTATATTGAAGAAAGAGAGAGCACTCAATGGAGTGGCTCCACAGAAAATGATTTTTCTACGCCTGAGATGAACCAGTGTTTGTTTAAAAGTTACAAAACTATTGAGGTGTAAAATGTTTTTATGATAAGTTGCTGAAAAAAATAAGCAACGATTGGTATGGATGTGCATTGCAGCACATTGCCTTCCAATGATTGAACATGGACTTAAATCTTTTATTTCAGTAAACATGGCTATATTATTTATATGATGGAGATAATCCTCCATTTCATATTCTGGTTTGGAATGCTTTGTGTATATTCATATTTGTCGTGCCATGGAAGGCAGTCTAACACAGAGCACCACCGGTGACGACAGGGAATACAGGGAACTGAACCAGGACTTTATCTGATGGTGCCAGCGGAACCACTTCCAGGACTGGTGGACCTGGTGAACCAGTGAACATCCAGGGAATGGACATTTAGATTGTACAATCTTAGAAGTATGGTGTTCACTTGAACAATAAACTGGACGGGACCGCCCATACAAATGCACTTTACAAAACGGGACAGAGCAGACTACCTGCTGAGGAGACTGAGGTCTTTTGGAGTGCAGGGAGCACTCCTGAGGACCTTTTTCAACTCTGTGGTGCCATCAGCCATCTTTTATGGAGTGGTCTGCTGGAGCAGCAGCATCTCGACAGCTGACAGGAAGAGACTAAACAAACTTGTCAAGAAGGCCAGCAGTGTGCTGGGGTGTCCACTGGATACGGTGGAAGTGTTGGGCGACAGGAGGATGATGGCGAAGAAAGATCCTCTGACATGTAATCTCATAAAATATAAATACTCAAGAAGAAAGAAGCATCTCAAAACTAATTTAAATAATTGCTACACTTTAAGTTACTTCAAGGAACTTTCATTTTGTGTTGGTTTCTGCCATTCCTGTGGATGAAATTGGTACTGTTTCTAAGCAACAGAGTCCCTTTTGAAAAAACATAAATTTTACTGCAGCAGGGTCTGACAGTCCAGTCTGCTCTGTGCATGGTTACAATACGGCATCGGCCTCTCGCAGCGTGGTGTCGGTGTTGGCTCCCAGTGGAGCAGCAAAGCTCAGCTCCTGGCTGTGGAGGAGGTGTGACTGCTGCCAGGTGCTGAGCTCTCCTTCTCCTGCTTCCAAGTGCAGGTCAAAGGTCGAATCGGGGTCTGTCCATGCAATCCGACACAGTGGCAGCAATGACAAGCGTTAAGGATAACTAATAGGTAATCTCATGGTCATGTTTACTTGTGTAGGTCATATACAAGGATCAGTATTAAATTGAGACTGTCTTATAACCATTTAAAATATATTCAGTCATAAAGTTAACTTCTGCTGTGACAGTTTTTTGTTAGGGTGCGCATCTCTTTACAGTGAATTCGGTAGATTTTCAAACAAGCAGAGAACATGAGTGGTTCACAATGGAGTGCATCTGAATGAATGTTGTATATACTTACTTGGAAGTAAGTGGGTAAACAGTCATAGTCTTCATGTGATATCCCAACCCAACACAGCCATAACCTGGACGTATGCTGACAACAGTTTGAATGTTGGCCATTTAGTTTTATTCTATGCTGTCATTCATCACTTTCATGGTACATTTAAGATATATATATACATATATATATATATATATATATATGGTTACATATCGGGGAATCAGTGAGGGAGAAGAGACTATGTGCAAGTGTATATGCTGGAGGTGTCCTGCACGACTGAGAAAATGAGGCACCACTTTATTTACTGCAAGTAGTCAGTAAAATATATATATTCACTTTCTTTTTTGATCAACATTCATGCTTTGTGTGTTTTTGTATATTTGAATTTTCTGGGGAAACTCAAAGTCCTTCCATGCTTGTTGACGTGTCTAGTTAAGATCTAATTAATGATCCTTAGCCTTAATCATTGATAAGTAAGAACCATTGATAATTAGCTCTGCTCCAGTTGTAGTTAGAGCACAAGGAGACTGGTGGCAGCTCATGTAATCAAGATAAGTCAAAATCAGTTCAAGTCTATTGGCACTAAAGCTTGGAGGCTTGCATGCATGCGTGTGTGTCCCACATTGAGTAGAGGCTCCCTGGGTGACCAAGCCTGGCCGGCTGCCCTCTCGCTGGAGATCTTTGCGATTGCTGTTAGAAATTACTCACAGATTGCACTGCATTCTGTATCTTAACATGCACTATGTGTGTGAATGTGGACAAGGCCCTCTCCCACATGAATACCACAAGCATCTAAGAAAAGCTGTTTCCTTCTCCAAACAATTTAAGACTGCGGACCTACTAATGGAACATTAATTCCCAAGTTTATAAGAATTACTGCACTCTCACCTCATTTAATTTCAGAGCGTTTCACCCTACTGGAGACTATAACTTAATCTTCAATATTTTACCAACTGCCAAGTGCTTTTACAAAACTTTAAGAGGATGAGCCAGGGGATATGGACCAAAACACTCCGATGTGATATATTGGCCACTTACATATCCCAAACACATAATGTACAAGTTAAAGTGTTTCCAATTTGTTAAGAGTTAATCCCTTAGAATGAGAGAAGATTTTGCATCCATGTCGAGACATTTTTGCTGTTCCATGACTTCAGATAACGTATTCTTGCTCCTGATCTTCTCCTGTTTACATTTTAGCAATGCCATCCCAATTGTGGGGGAGAATAATCAGCATCATCCAAGATGGTATATTCTTCTAAAAAAAAACACTAACTGCTGATCTCACATTTCTGCAGCTTCCCACCTCATCCAGACTGAACAGTTGATCCTCCTTAATGGAGGATCAACGGGATAACTACATTTTAGAAAAGACTGGGGATTATGGGGCTATTCTTTGGTTTGCTTTACTATGTCTTGCATTGCCAAATCCCCTCCGTTCACTCACACTTCATATATCAAGGTACAGGGATAAAAGAAGCACAAAACAAGCGACCATTGTGTAAGCAGTGGGAAGAAACACATATCAAATGTGTGTAAGCATGCCTTTGTGTGTGTTGTACAAACCAACACAACATACAACATGTGAATATATGTTATTTTTTAACCATAATGAGAATTACTCTGCTGTATAACTCTTTTACTTTGTATTGCAAGGCTCAGCAGACATTTGCATTGGACAAATATATCTTCAAGAAGGCTGAACAAAAGATGATCAACACTTTTGTCCGACATCTATTATCTATCTGCTCACCCTAATTGGACGAATAGACCACTTGCTGTGTGGTCGTCGGTCTTTGCTCCTGATTTTTAAATAACTCCTTATTGATAAATGGGTGCACAATATGACTGGGAAAGCGATCGAAGGATTGAAAGATCAATTTTCATTTAATCTCGACTTAATACAACTACTTAATAACTACTTAATAAAACTAGCATAAAACTAGAGCTCCAAACATTATACAAATATATACATGCATGCATATTGTATTTTGCTAATTGTTTAACATGTGTCTGAAGCTTGTAAAATGTATTCCTTTTGTTTGTCAGGATAGAACTGTACACCCCTTGGCCTGTATCCCAGAATGAAAATGTTCACAGTTTTGCTTTTCTTTGTGTGGAACATTGGTCCTTGTGATGATAAAAGGTACAGAGACACACACACACACACACACACACACACACACACACACACACACACACACACACACACACACACACACACACACACACACACACACACACACACACACATACTACTTAGCACAACTCTCAGGAGGGATAGGGTGGGATGGCATTGACAACATGTGGTGCTTTACACAATATCTGTCATCAATAGTGCTCATCACTAATGGCTTTACTTGTACGTGTGTGTGTGTGTGTGTGTGTGTGTGTGTGTGGGAGTGTCAGTTTTCCTGAGGAAGTGCACACCCTGACACTGAACCTCCCAACAAGCAGGGAGGGCAACTGTTTTAACCCGTTAACCTTTAACCTAATCCTCTTAGGTAACTGGGACTCAATCACATCTGCTGACTTTCTGAATCCAACATTACAGCTCTCCTCTTAAATGAATGTGACCTATGTGTGTACTTGGCTCTGAACTTTCCACAACTTCTGCTGCGGGAGAAGAACCAAAGTGGATTTGGACTGACTCATGTCTTTGTGTACATCTATGAGTGCCAAAGAAATCAATGTTTACTTAAAAATCAACCAGGGTTGACTGCACGCTCTTGTCTAAAAGACACGTGGCCAAGGCATCCCACCCATCAGGATCTGCTGCCGAAGCCCAAATACAGCTGCTCTTTCCTCTCACCAGCAACCCAAATGAGCAAAAAACAGGTTTAGAAAGATGATCAGTATAAGCTTTGACTGGACATGCAAGCTGATATATTCAAACTTCACATTCATCAGATTATTTTAGTAGCATGTCACACATTTTCATGATCACATTATTTTAAGTCACAACTCGAACATAAGTCATGCAAAGCCCTTTGACTCGCCACCCAACACAATTCTAATATTTGTATACTTCTTATACTGCCACTGAAATTAATCAGCTCTTTAACTCATCTCAAACATCTTAAACTCTCCATTATACAAAGCCATAACCTGTAATTAATGGATTGAAGATGCTTTTTGGATCAGTTATACAGCATTAGTACAACTTTTGGGTTGCCAGTTTGTGGGAATTCCTCCAGCCTTTTTCATAAAAATAAATTAAAAAAAAAGCTTTTCAATACTCCATTGTACTGTAATAGCTTATATACATATCCATACAATACTACCTTTGCTCTCGTTTCTAACATCTGAGGACAGTCCTCCTGGCAGCGGTGCAGATGCTGAGGGCCCCTCCCCTCTGCAGCAGCAGCAGCATAATTGGGAGTTTACCGTCTGTCTGTCTTTCCCGAGGCGAACTGCCACATCAGGAACCAGCCATCCAACACACACGCAGAGTGCATCGAGAGTTCAAGAGCGCGTTTGACTACAATTAAGGGGAGTGGAAGTACTTTGGGGAAGTATCAGTTTATTCCTCCACTTCTCTTTTAGTCGGGGAGAAGTTGCGCACGTGTGTATACTTTTGGTTACTTTTCACTGTGCGTCAGGCAATTAAGGCGAGTGACGCTGCTGTCCACAGCGTGGGCATGTGTTGCGTGTGAGACACGGATTTGACTGCGCAGGTAAGAGGTATGAGAGACGTACAACTCGATTTTTCTGTTCATGCTATTTACTCAGCTATTTACTCATCGTTCCCATCTGTTGTATTGTAGGAATTAACTTGCACGTTTACTTATGTTGTCCAGATAATATCGGTGCTTTTGACTACAGTCTGTGGATTTGTATGCTGTTGATATTTTTTTCCCTCTAAATTTACAGATTTTACCGGAAATATATATATATATATAATATTTTTCTTTATTTACTTTAAGCTTACCACATTTTCTAAAGTCAACCCTCTAAGCCCTTATGTCTTTTGACTTTTAAGAAACTCCGAACAGCTTTGTTTAAAAGCATGGTGACAACTAACTTTTCACATAATACAAGGGATTTTGAGATAATGTATGATCCTTTGAAGAATTTGTATTAATCTGTAAGGAAAAGATAATTCTTTAGAATTACTTGAAACGTTAAAATTTTGCTTTTGTGATCCGGTAGCACTAATGTGACTAGGTGAACTTAAAACAGTCAAGTACTTTTTGACAATCCCAAATATTGTGGACATTGCATTATTCAGCTAACTTACTTGCTTTACTTCTGGAGCTCAGCTCACTGCCATGTGTTTATTTTGGTGGTTTACTGTGCAGCATATAGGAATGAAAAAGAGTCGTGTGGCTTTAGTGGTACTTATGTTATCTTTCGCCTCCTGTATATCTAACTTCTCAAGGACCCACTCGCCACTTGCTGCGCTTCTAAAGGTTTATCTAACTCCCTATAAGGTGCTTTGGGTTGGAGGGGGGGGGGGGGAATAAACTATTGAAGGGAGGCAGAGAGATGGGAATTGTGTGGATATTGATTTCTCTGGCAGAGTTTCAGGGCTTTCGATCAGCATCACTGAGGAAAATTTATTATTTCTGCTCTGGGCCACAGAAAGACAACTCAGAAAATCTTGTCTGATTTTCTCCTTTAAACATTGTCCAACAGTTACGTCACTGAAGTGGCGGCTGTCAGGCATACTTAATGCAGCAACTGCAGATGGGGAAGGCTAAGAACTGCATGCTGAAATCACAACCTGGAAATGTACGCAGGTGATCTTTGAAAACTTTGAAGGCACTTTTGAAAAGTGACGGCATACTCTGAACTCATTTCTGTGAGCGCTCTGGTTTGGATTGTATTTCATAATAAGTTATAATGTGAGTCTGGTTGAAGGGTTTTGGTGGTGTATGTGGGTTCCTTTGTTCATTGTATCACTTTAAACCCACGCTGTGCTAACCCTGAGCCTCCTGTTTGCTTTAATTCACTCCTGTTCTGTATTGCTTGTATGGTCTGATCCAACATTACCCTTAAAATCACAGCAACAATATTCAGCTGTGTTTTGAATGGCCGACAGCACCATTCCTGCACCCTGTGACAATGTCATGCCATTCACGCCGAGGCTTTTTCCTGGACAGTGATGAAAACTAAAAACGTAAAGAGTTCTTTCTCAAAACTCAACAAGTTTTGGGCGGAACGCTTCATTAAAACATACATGTAATGCTGCACACTAGCCTGGCCTTGTATGGTCACGTTTCCAGAATCCTTCAGCGCACACAGACAAAATAGTTAAGGCACCTTTACTGCAGCAGCGATGTTCGAGAGTCTACAACGGCTATGTGCCAATGACTTGCAGACAGACGGCCCGGCTGGGTGTGCCTGCCCTGCGGCTCTGTGGCCTCTGTGTTTCTTCTGTCCCTACTGAACTATAATGGAGCTGCTGTGGGGATGATGGCATAACAAAAGCCTTCCTAGGACTGAGAAAGAACAACTAATTACTTAGTTACTTCCCGCATTTGTAGAAGACAGTAATGCTCTTGAGAGGAGTTGTTGCATAGCGTACATGAATGAACCATTGTATCCTCAGGCCTTCAGGAGTGAACCCTTGTATCCTCAGGCCTTCTGGAGACAAGTGGAGCACTTACAACTGTCAGTCACCGTTTCCATGCCCTGTTGCTCCCATCTGCCTACCTCAGGATGGTATAAGCTTACACGCACACATATGTTCATACATGCAGACACTCATCCACATTCAGAGTTGCACGTCGGGGTCATGTCCTGTTCAGCATGTGTAGAGTTACTTGTTTTGTTGTCCCTTATCAACAAACCTATCGGCATGTTTACCTAAATGCTGTTGTCTCAGTTACATGGTTGCTTTATCTGTTTGGAATAGCCTCTCAACTTTGTTTCCACTTTATGTTTTTTTTCTTTTTTTTTTCATTTCCGTCCCCTCTATTGAAAGGAGTTAAACCATAGATCTAGTATCACTTCGCTCTCCCGCTCTCCCAACTTTCCTTTCACCCTGGTGTGATAGCAGACCTTAGCTGGCACTGTCTCGACCCTGTGGGCTCCGTCTTCCATCGGCAGATTGGAGGATTAAATGGCAACATTAAATATAAAACAAGTATTTCACAAAGGCAGCACAAACACTAGTTGGTTCTCATACCAACAGTTGGCCAGAGTATTCACCAGTTTTTGTTTTTTTTAGATAACAACTTAGGGAGGGACACAATGTGGACAGACAGGACCTCAGGCTTGGAATGTTATCCATCTTCTCAGGTTTTTCTCAACAGACATACTCTTGAAAAAAAAAATGGAAGGGATTCCACTGGAATGTTGTCTCGTCTGGGCATTACCATTCACTGATTTCATGCATAGAGAAAAGTGTGACCGTCATGAGATGTCTGCTATTTGTAGTGTTGTGAATGTGTGCAGGACAGGGCCTGCACACATTCACAGTTCACTCTGATCAATTATCACATAAACTCTTGGGCAGTGGAGTTACCTGTCAAAGTTGTTTAGTTGTTTGAGAGGGGCAATCTGTAATCAGACAGCCTGTGGGTTTTCGGATTTATAGGATTCATTAGCAGGTTGCAGGAAATGCAGACTTTCCTAATGGCAAGGGATCAAATGTTCTTGTCCATGGAGAGGTATTAGATATTCTTACCTAACATATTTTGTACTATGCATTCATTCACTATTTAGGGCTAATTCACTGCTGCATTTTCAACTTCAAAGCCCATCGCTGTCTGTATCCCCATGTTTGGATGATAACATTTTGTGCAGAAGGGGATAATTTGGCAATTTATTTTGCATTCAATTTTATGAGTGATATGTAATTTCCCAGGAGATACATATGCTGTGCTGATAGATATGGTGTGTCACTCGGATTAGGTTGGGTAATGTTTTTGGTTTTATCTCAAATGAATCACAGCTTGCACCTTGATGTTTAATTTATGACTTGAGTAAACAAAATACAGAAAAAATTAGTTAGTAAGTTGGCAAAAAGCTTTCGTATAATAGGTTGAGGTTTTTGAAATCAGTCCATAATAATCTCACATCGCCGAAGTATCACATGTTTCATATTTACTTGCACTCTGGCAACAGTTAATTCTCAGCATAAAACACTATGAGAGCTGCACTATGTGTGTGATGTGTGAACTTTATTATGGTAAAATAGTTTAAACGGGTTAGAAGACATCAACCCTTCAGATCAATATTACTAGTTTTTATTAGCATACTTTGGAGACAGAGCTGACAGCGCTACTTTACTTTGTTTCTAGAAGCCTCTTTGTGGAAATAAAATGCATCATATATTATACTGGCAAGATTTGAGCAGTTTTGTGTTTCTTTCTTTACTGCTGCCTATAACTGGAGTTATAGCCCACAGAAATGTTAATGCTCCTTATATGCTTTATAGTTTGTGTTTAATGCAAACACAAACAGTGTGGCCTGGTGGCTGTCCTGAATTTTCCCTTTGAGAAATGAACTCATAGAGACACACAAGAGAGTTACATGGTTGCTTAAATACAAGGTTGAAAAAAAGATGATTGACTGTTGCCAAGAAAAACAAGCAATGTCTTGAGAGCTAGAAACGATTACCTATGTTGTTCTGCCAGGTCAGTGCCTGTGGTCGGGGAATATAGATAAATAGCTGGGCTAATGCACTCTGTCCTGTGGAGATGGAGGGGCTTGATAGTAGTGTTCTCTACAGGGCACCTGGGTGTTGCTAAATGCCTCATTAGGGGTGGTCTCTGTGTGAGAATGCCCATGGCCAGAGCACTTCTTCCCCATCTGCTCCATGTCTGCTGACAACTTATGCTGGGAATATTACTTTTCTTAAAAGTTCAGCTACTTAACATTTCTTACATAGCGTTTAAATAATATATTTTGGATCCTCATTAATCAATGGCTGCTGGTGGATGGTTGTTTTATGTCACATATTCACTGTATTTGTTTGACGTTGAGCACCAAACCAAAAAGGTTTGTCAGTTTATTTGAGCACGTGACATCTATAAGATGCTATATATGTTTGGAGATCAAAAGCCAGCAGCCCCATATTGGCTGCTGTAACTTTTAAATCTGTCACCATCGCCATCAGGATTGTTTCCCATCACCCCCTGCACCGTTTGCTGGCCATGCTGCCAAAGACAACAGGGACTCTAGCCGCCAGGAAACAGAGGTGTTAGCTTAACCCACATGGCACAAGCTGTCTGTTTCTTCTCTTTCACACCTCTCTCTCTATCACCATTTTCCTCCCTCTATCTCTTTTAATCTCTATTATTCACATTTTTCACCCTATTGACTGACTGGCAACGCATATGTCCTTCCTTGCTATATTGCGTGACAATCTCCCATCATTGGATGGAGAGTTTTTAATGCTTCTCTTCCAACACTTGAGCTTTCTCTTTTGTTTGGGGCCTATTCTTCTCGAGGGGCGCTGCACAGGCCTGTACTGCTGATAGATGTAGGCACTCAAGCGGTAAAGAGAGATACATTACTCGAACGCTACCCACATGGGTGACATCGTGTCACTGCTCCCCTGAAGATACTGCAGGGAGGATGAGCCCCACTGCCAGCACTATCGCTGTCGCTCACAAAGTGGTGCAACCACTGCATTTAAACCTGCCCACTTTCTCACTCTTTGCAAATTGCCCATCCATCACACATCACTCTATTTCTAACCCTGAAGGTGTGAAGGTGCCTCAATTTGTCATCTTAAGTAAACAGCAGTCTGTTTATCAGGGTCTAATCCCCTCCAGTTTAAAGATATGGGGGGTGTGTATGTGGGGGGGCTTGGATGGCCTAATTCTCCGTGATGAACTCAAGTTTCAAACACTAGATGCCAAAACTGAACTGGGAATATAAATGAAGTGAATGACTTACAGCTTGTCTGTCTGCCAACATGCCATGCAAATGTGTGTGTGTAGGTGTGACTGAATGTATGTTCTCAGAGTGTCAATTCATATACGTATTCTCCTAAGCGTTGCTTAGACGATGTGATCTTCTCTTGTCTATTTGTCCAGTTCTTCCAACCGGAAGCAACATGCTTGGTTTCAGAATGTGAGATATGTGAGTGTGTTGGCCACATCTGAACTATTCATTTAGGCTGACATTGTTTATGTTGTCACTAGACAGGTTGATGTGTGTTATCTGAGATGGGGGTAGAAGGAAAGTAATGAAGGAGATGTTACAATAATGTCTGAGGGGGGAGGCATTCTTTTGATGCATTCATTAATTTATTCATTGATTGCTTGGTTAATTAGTAGCTAGATGGCCGTGGAATGTGCAGGGATGCAGTTTTAAAAAACACTGTTTATATTTATTTGGTACGTAGATAATCAATTCTGATTAA
Source organism: Myoxocephalus aenaeus (assembly GCA_038501785.1). Lineage (NCBI taxonomy): Eukaryota > Metazoa > Chordata > Actinopteri > Perciformes > Cottidae > Myoxocephalus > Myoxocephalus aenaeus. The sequence goes on along the minus strand of JBAMJR010000350.1, from coordinate 10,642,349 downwards.
AGGTTAGGTTATCATGAGGTAGCGATACGATACAGCACTTTTCTTGAGGTGGAACAAACACACCAGTATGTCTGTAAATGTGCCAAATTACACCTGGTTAGAGTAAATAAGGAACAATTATAAAAAGTAATTACAATGAAGGTTTATAGATACCTAGTTTCAGGCACAATTTGTTAACGGCTCTGTGGTTAATCTGTAGTTAATTGGATCTTAGTTCCTCATTTCTTTCTTACTTGTTTGTCGATATAAAGTGTAACCAAAGAAAATTCTCTCTGCAGACTCATTTGTTGCATGCCCTTCAAAACCTTTGTATTGTGATGATCACATATTTGAAAGAGCATCACATGTACGTGCAAGACTATTGCAAATCAGCATCAATGAAAAGAGCAACCAAACAACAAATATATTGAAATAGACAATTTTTCAATCCCAGCTAGATGTTTGTACCCCAAGATGTCTCTTTTTTTTCTACATAGATTTTCCACTTCCCGTGTTCAATTACCACACATCGCTCTAGTTCTCCTCACTTATTAGTGGCAGAAAAAGAACGAGGGTTCCCATGACTGTTCACTCATATGTCTCACTTACCATTGAGTGTGAACAAATGTGTGTGCTACACACCTCTTTAATGCACTGTGAAGTCCCATACAGGACGCGGTTCATTTTTTTACAGAACATAAAAGAGGAGCTGACAGGGTCATAAGCCAATGCTAAAACTAATGGCAAGTATCATTTAGCTGAATAATTAAATGAATTATCCAAGTCAAAAGAAGACAGAGGGGAGAGAGAAACTGAAAGAGGCATGGTCGAGTGAAAGATAGTAGAATGAGACTGTTTTGTTCGCGTGACCTTTGTTTTGGGCAAACAGATTTATAGGCAACACAAAAGGGAAGCCAGTGACAGGCAACAGCTGATGTAGGGCGGGTAAAGAGAGGGGACATGCCTGTAGGGCTCCATGGTGAAACGACTGAATAGTCACAACAGAAATCTGTGTACATATCCTACGCAAAGTTAGTTGAGACACACACACACACACACACACACACACACACACACACACACACACACACACACACACACACACACACACACACACACACACACTCTTATAATTGCTCCTCCCCAGCTTGACTCTTTACTCCCATCTCCCTCCAGGGTTGCAGAAAAGGACGGAGTGGAAGAGGAACAAGAGCACTCAACACACCATGAAGAAAGGGGACTTTGGTAATCAGAGTCGGGATGAAGTTGGGGCTCTGCAGTGCATATCTGGCAGTAATCATGGCAGCAAAGGAAAGAGGATTAAGGTACTCTCCCATCCAGTGGTCACATTAGTGGGATTGATGTTTTTGGCCACCCTCCCTTTTGGAGCAAGCATCAAACAAACTGTCCCCAGGGTCAAACTCAGCCAAAGAGGTAAGACATATTGTTGATTTGTCTTTTTCTTTTATTGTGGTTAAGTGTTTACATTTTTATATGTTCCGTATTGAAGTTTAACAGAAAATTGGGTAGTTTTAAGCCATTATGGATATTTTATCTCACGCCAACAACCTTCGTCATCAGTGGTTTAGGTGGAGTTATTGTGAAGCTGTGGATCTGTAGACTCACCTATAACTCTTGATTAATGTTCATTTTCCACACATTTCTTTCTGTAAGCATTTCAGCCATTCAGTGTGCATCTTCAAAGACCATGTCTAGCATTTTGTCTCCTCTACAGTATTTATCTTGTGGCTTTGTCCACACAGCCAAGAGAGACAAGTGAAAAGAGAGATTCTTAACAGCCTAACTCAGTTATGCTGTACATGGTCTTTGAAACAACACTGTAAAGTAGAGTGAGAGATGTAAGAGTCACTTGCTGATCCATTAGCCCACTTCATAATTCCCTGTTTGTCACGTTTGATGGGTTCAAGAATGTCCCTCGGTCACAATCTATTAATCCTCTCATTGATATAGCCCTACTACAGAAGCCTGCAGTTACTAAAACACAATGTTGTTGCAGTCCATACATTTCACACTGATGCTCCTGGCCAATAGTAAAACTGTCGTTCAATCAGTCGTGTGTATATTAGCCGGTCCCTGCAATGTGCTCTGCGTCCATGTGTTTAGTTTTTGCGTCAACTGTTTGCTTTTTGCCACCGGGGGAAAGCTGAATTATTGCTGCCCTTAAAACCCATTCTAAACTCAGGGGCAAACTTAACTTCAAAGTCTCCATCCCTCATTCTATGTATCAGCTGCAAGAATCCACACACATGAACTTCAGTCAGCTCCATAAAATCGAATCCCCACTGCGACCTAAAAGTAAACTCTCTCTGACTTCAACCTCCAAAAGCTCTCTTCTGGTCAAAGACTTCCTTAACCCATGGCTGGAAAAAGATATGTCCTGTTGGTCCAACATAAATATATGTAAGTAGCTGGAGGAATACTGATTGCTAGGGACAGTGTTTACTCAGCACTTATGTGAGTATTTAGCTCTATAGTTTGTCTCATTCTATGTTTGTTCAAAATAAACCATTTGATAAAATAAAGCAGTTCATCATTTCATATGTGATTGCATTTTAATGGGGCCATAACTACTTTTTTTGATACTCTGTCAGGGTGTGTCTCTTGACTATGAGCACAGTTGACCGACCTTCATTGTTCATTCCAGAGGCCGTCCGACTGGTGGTTTCCTTTGGACCTTAGATTAAAAACAAACGCTCCTCCGACCCTGTGCACACGTCATGCACACTTCTCGTCATCATCTCATCAGCGCACACTCTTCAAAAGCAACACCACCCAGCAGCAGTGATCACTCTTCAAACATCGCATCGCCCTCCTGTGAAAGCACGGCTGTAATGAGTGAAGGGTGAAAAGATCAAAGTGGAATCATCCGTGATTGAATGAACACCTCCAAAACAACTCCCTTCTACTCCAAACTTATGAAGTCCCCTCTGAAAAACACATCTCAAGTCCAAGTTTGGTGCAGAGTCACAACACAGACATTGTGGCCTTCTGCCAAATGAGAATTGAAAGCATCTGGTTTAAATATTTTGAATATGCTGTTATGCCTTTGTTTTTAATATGTGACCAAAAAGACAAAGTTACACCACATGTCTTCCATCCTTAGTCCTGTGGCCTTTATTACTCAAACGCTATGGTTTATTGTCATATAGTCATAAAGTAGAAAGACACTTTATAGGACACGTTCCTTCTTGTAAACAGTTTTGCAATACATAACCTCAATTTAGTGAACATATGTGTTTAACAAACAGCAAATCAAAACACATGTCAGTGATGAATATGGCTGTTCTTGAGCTCATCTTTGTTGGTTTCTTTATTTATTAGTTCTTATTAACATTACTGGCTGTGACGTTACTCTGGCTCCCCTGAAACCATGGACAGAACATCCTATACTGCATATTAATAATGGCAGATCGAGGCTGTGATCATGCAACATGAAAACAGCCGCCTTATCTCAGCTAGCTTACATTCAGAGTACAATGATCAGTATCGGTACATCTAATGAATATTGTTTTAATTCATGCTTAAATGATGTGACTTCTCCCAGCAGTTATGGTAGATTGATTCATATACAGCAACATTACAGCAATGCATCTTTTTCACTTCACGCTCTTACAGTATATCAACTTCAACCTTCAGACAAAAGGCATTGATACGGCTGATAAAGCATCACCTCACTACTCCTGTGTTTAGTTAGTTTTATTAGTGAGCACTTCTAACATTATAGTGTTATAGAGCTTAAATCCAGTTGATCAGCAGAGCCTCAAACCTTTGGTTGATTTCCTACTCAAATAAATGTGTGGATGAGAGGGCCTCGGAGCTCCAGCAGAGGCGCTAATCAGGAGTTGTTAAGGGGGATGACGGATCTCTTCTCTGGAGAAAGGTGTGGAGCAATATGCTAAGCGGCAACAGCTAAGCAGGCTGTTTCAGGCTCATAGTGCTACATGTTTACGGAGCAGATTAGCGGTAGCCATGGGCTAGCAGGCCTAATCTCTCTGTGAGGTTTAGCATGCTGGGGGCTGGAGTGTGTGTAGGGGTGAGAGATATGAGCATGTGGGGGTGCTGCTTGTGTGAGCTTGTGTATAGGAGGAGGTATTAAGCAGGATTGCGTGGTGTGGAGGGGTCCTAGAAGTTCAAATATTGAGGGTTGGTAACCTCTCCAATCCTTCACACCGAGAGGGTAATCACAATGTCAATCCTTTCAGAGTGACTCCCACAGGACTCCCCCACATTGAGCCAGTGTTTATTCAAAGCATGTTGCTATACTGGCACACTGAAAAGAGCCTGGTGATAGAAGAGATTTCCTCAGATCAAGGAGATCAAGGACATAGTGCTGAGCTGAGAAAGTAGTCAGTGCTCAGCTGCCAGAAATGGTAGCTCGCTGTCCAAGCGGTACTAACACAATACACAGCAAGTTTATAGTATATATATTGACTCTTTATATGCAGTTTATTTAAAATGCTACGACTATAAATCATATAAAAGTGAGCAACAAGTATTCCACCTGCCACCTGATCACATTCTAATCTCATGTTACCCATGACAGGCATATGGTGCAGCCACAGCTCATGTTTCAGGAAAATGTTCAGTCATCTGCTAATTAAGTCTCGTCAGGAAAGTACTGGTATGGAGACAGATAGTTTTAGAATAAGTAAACCTGTCACCTCCTTTTAAAGAGCTGCCTTTAAACTGAGAGATATCTTCATCTTCTATTCAGTAGCTATGAAAATACCCTGAGAAAGATATCTGATAATGCATCCACTAAAGTACTGTTTTGGTACTGTATCTCTTCTCTAGCCGCATGTGTAGCTAAAGTGTTGAACCACTGAGGATTAGGCAAGTTTCAAGCCAAGACATGTTTTCTTTTTGCTAGAAGAGGAAACCCAGTGCTTGTCTTTGGGATTTCAGTGTGTGCGTAAACTGAAGAGAATAAGTTAAGTTTGACAGTGTAATCCTGCTGAAACAATATTTCATACATACTGTAATTCAATGCTAGATAATGCATTTTTTATTGTAAGCGCTATGCATACACTGTACTGTGGGGATTTATGAATCTCTTTGTTTGCATCTATCTCTCTATCTGTCGCTCTCTCTGGGCCAGAACTGCTGCAAGCCGGCAGTGTATCTCTGTTTATGGGACCCTCTGATGGCCTGCACTCCCACTCGCTGCTCCTGGACGAGGAGAGAGGTCGTCTTTTGTTGGGAGCCAGGGATCACATCTACCTGCTAGACCCGGACAATCTGGCCAGAGCCCCAAGAAAGGTACACTATGCTGTGAAGAACACTGAAGAATGTGCAAATTATACACACAGTAGAAGGCTACAGAAAGATCCAACCTCAGACAGAAAAACAAGGCATTAGGAGTTAGGAGTGCAGTAAATAAACAGCAACTTTTGAGTTTGTAGCTGTTCAGGCCATTTGCTATACTTGAGAGGTTGTTTAGGTATAGACATTGAAGTGTTTACAGCTGATTTAAGAATCCTCACAACCTCTGACAGGAGGATTGTGTTGTAAGAAATTCAAGTTTGAACAAGAGATGGAGCTTCTCCTCCACACAGTAAATGACCCACCCTGCAGACATCCAGACTCTTGCTTGGAGTCACTTGAGACATTAAAATAACCTTTCTTATTTGCTGTGAGCAGCTCATTATTACAGAGACAGCCCATGCTTTTGCTCATGACACTTATACCTGTCTTGACATTAATTTAGGTGATGTAAGGTATTTTTTTCCCATTACTGTGTTGCTAAGCTGAAATTAACTCAGCCATGTATTGTTTTAGAGAAGAGCTTACCTCTCAGTCAACAGCAGTCTGAAACTGTCTGTCTGGAGAGGTCAGGGTCATCAGGGTGGAGGGCACACGCACAAGTATATAGACATACTGCTATGCACGCTCACACTCACACTTACACAAACACATAAATGCATTTGGACGGATGCCATATGTTAAAGTTTGTAGACGTGAGTGTGTGTTTATGCAGCTGAGACTGTGTGTATATTTGATTTTTATCTGGTTGTTTTAACTCTCAAAGTGTTGCCTTTTTGTTGCTTCTCTGGTTATTGATACTGATGCCAAGAGATATGCACCAAAAGTCTCTTTCTATCTGACCTATGGGATCAGCTCTTGACAGTGACTATGATCTAGAAAAGCAATCTTTGTGTTTCAGTTAATGAAGAAGCATACCTCGAAAAGGGACCCTCAGGCTCTAAAACACAACCAAATTATCTGCTAGCAAACATTCTAGTTGTTTCTTTCTTGATATTCAGGAGATAGCTGCTATGTTATAAACTTTTGACAGTCTTTAAATATTCCGGTATGCTGAGGTAAAACAAGGCCACTTCATATTCTGGCTTTCAAAACCAGTTGAAGGCCTTCACAGGCCCCACACCGTACTCAGTCAACACATCACGTTGTAACACTGTGTTTCTGTATGAGTTCCTTGGAGGCATGCATTGATTTGGGATCATGAGTTGTTTTAATATTTGTGCTGGTGTGTTTTCAAGTGTATTCAGGCTGTGTGGACCCATGAATACGTTTGGCGATAGCTCTCCTTGGTAGGATTTAGGGGAGGTAACACGCTAAGCACATACGCCTGTTATAACACATGTGTGAACATGGTGGGGTACATTGGAGGCACACTGGATGTTGTGGGTCCATTGCTTGCTCATACCAGCACCTGGAGGTGTTAATTATTGTACAGTTGTTCAATAATCCCCAAAATGTTGCAGAGATGCAAGGAGCAAAACTTTATCTACGCTCATTTGATTTATACAGAGAGTTTTTGATATACTACTGGAAAATGTATAGACCATAAATCTTATATTCTACTCTAAAGTGCACAAGTAGCCAGTGTAGAGATGCTAAACCGGAATGTTGTGACTGGTATACTACCTAATAAGATGTGACGTTTTTCTCCTTTTATTTATCTGTCATTAGATTCACTGGCCTGCTTCCAGAGACAGAGTGGAACTGTGCAAACTAGCAGGCAAAAATGCGGATGTAAGTTCTTCTCAAGAAAGTCACATCTTGATCTCTGAAGTCTATCTGTACACTATTGTGTTTTATCATATACAGTTTAATCAAACTTCTTATAATAGTTAATCCCTGCTCTTTTTCTGCCCCTGCTTCTCCTAGTTGGATTGTGCTAACTTTGTAAGGGTCCTCCACAACTACAACCGGACACATCTCTATGCCTGTGGGACCGGATCCTTCCACCCCAACTGTGCTTTCATTGAAGTAACTGGCCACAGAGAGGTAAAGTAGACATGAGTGAATCTCAGCCAGATAGCTGACACAAGTTCAGGAGTTGCATTTACATTTGAAAGTTTAACGTTACAATCATTATCGTCTCTCAGGATGGTGTGTTCCAACTGCTCTCTAGCACAGTAGAGTCTGGCAGGTTGAAATGTCCTTTTGATCCCTTGCAGCCATTCACCTCAGTCCTCACAGGTAATCACACAACATCACAAAACAGTCTGGCAGTCCTCTGCCTGCCTTATTTTTTGTGCACCAGAATTGTATTGCTGCACAGCACTATTTGCCTTGGAATTAATTGTGTTTCTCCTCAAGTCTCCACTCAGTTGCTTGAGTACATTTAAAAAATACATAAAATATGTGTTAGTGTTTGTTTCTTGAAATGTTCCTCAGTCTGTGTTTTTGTATATTGTGTAAGCCCATGGTGTGAGGCACAGTAGATAGTCGAGTTCAATAGCACAACTCTGAGACAGGTGGTAGGCAAAGTTCTTTAGTGGGGTATTCAGGCAGGGGTCAAAACCAGGAGATCAGTCAAACAAGCAAACAAATCCGACAAGGGGCAGGCAAAAATCCACGGTACACTAGACAGGCAAAAACGGGGTCAGAACAGGCAGGCAAAGAGAGGGATACGCTGGAGAGTTTGGCACAAAGGACAAGACAATCTGGCAGAGGACACGTGCAAGTGAGGGGACCTAAATAGTGAGCTAATGAGGGAACGGGCTGCAGGTGAGATGGGTGTGAGGGCCAGGTGACGGTGATGAGGGGTAATCAGACGTGGGTGGTAGGATCTGGAATGACAGGAGAGTGGTTTAGAAATGACAGACAGGATGAAAAACACTTAATATGACGGGGAATCCGTGACAGAACCTCCCCCTCTAGGGACGGCTCTCGACGTCCCCCTTGGCTGGTCCGGGTGAGCCCTATGGAAGGCCGTGATCAGGGAGGGGTCCATGATGTTGCGAGTGGGGACCCATTGGCGCTCCTCCGGACCATACCCCTCCCAATCAACGAGGTATTGTAGTCCCCTACCCCGTCGCCGAGATTTGAGCAGGCGACGGACTGTGTAGACAGGGCCCCCGTCGATGAGCCGGGGGGGTGGCGGGGGTCTGGGGGAGGGCTGAAGCGGGCTTTCCCGGACAGGTTTAACCCTGGAGACGTGGAAGGTGGGATGGACTCTCATGGCTGGTGGCAGACGCAGCCGGATGGCTGCAGGGTTAATGACCCGTGAAACAGGGAACGGACCCACATAACGGGCAGCCAACTTCTTGGACTCTACCCGGAGGGGAAGATCCCGAGTCGACAGCCAGACCCGTTGTCCCGGAGCGTACTGAGGCGCGGGGAGACGACGTTTGTTGGCTGACCGTTGGTAGCGCTCGGAGGTGCGCAATAGTGTGGATCGGGCCTGCCTCCAAGTGCGTCGGCATCGCTGGACAAAGGCCTGGACAGAAGGTACCCTGGATTCCTGTTCCTGCTCCGGGAAGAGTGGGGGCTGGTATCCACGGGCACACTGGAAGGGGGAGAGCCCAGTGGCTGAACTGGGAAGGGTGTTGTGGGCATACTCAACCCACAGGAGTTGTGTGGACCAGGATTGCGGGTTACGGGAGGAGAGGCACCGTAACGCGGTCTCCATCTCCTGGTTCATACGTTCCGCCTGTCCATTCGATTGAGGGTGGAATCCTGATGACAGGCTGACCGTGGCCCCCAGTAGCCTGCAAAACTCAGTCCAAAAGTGCGAGGTGAACTGTGGACCCCGGTCGGAGACCACATCCGTGGGCAGACCGTGCAGGCGGAACACCTCCTGTAACATAATCTGGGCTGTTTCTTTGGCGGTAGGCAATTTGGTTAGTGGGATGAGCCGAGCAGACTTGGAAAATCGATCAATGACCGTGAGAATGACTGTTACCGTTGGAGGTGGGTAGGCCGGTTACGAAATCCAATGCGATGTGGGACCAGGGGCGATGAGGAATTGGCAGAGGATGAAGGAGACCTGAGGGAGCCTTGCGGGGGCTTTTGTGCTGAGCGCAGACTTGGCAAGCACTGACAAATCCCTTGGTGTCGTCTGCCATGGAAGACCACCAGAAGCGTTGTCTGAGTAGTGCCAGGGTGCGTCTGACTCCCGGATGGCACGCCAGACGGGAGGAATGACCCCACTGGAGTACCTGGGAACGGAGACTGTCTGGGACAAACAAGCGATTATCGGGACAAGCACTGGGAGCTGGGTGTTCTGCATGGGAGCGCTTTACCTTGTCCTCCACCTGCCAGGACACTGCACCAACAACACAATCCAAGGGTAGGATGCCTTGAGGGTGAGCCGAGGAGCCTTCAGGCTGGAATTGACGAGACAGGGCATCGGGTTTTATGTTCTTGGAGCCGGGCCTGTATGAGAGGGCAAACTCAAAACGGTTAAAAAACAGAGCCCACCTAGCTTGACGGGAGTTCAGCCGCTTCGCCGAGCGGATATATTCCAGGTTCTTGTGGTCTGTCCAGACTACAAACGGCTGCTGCGCTCCCTCCAGCCAGTGTCTCCATTCCTCCAGCGCTAGTTTCACTGCCAGCAACTCCCGATTCCCAATGTCGTAATTCCTCTCTGCAGGCGACAGTTTCCGGGAGAAGAAGGCACAAGGATGAACCTTCTGATCTCCGGCAGCCCGCTGCGAGAGAACAGCCCCAACCCCAGTGTCCGAGGCGTCCACCTCCACAATGAACTGGCGGGTCAGATCTGGGAATATTAGGATGGGAGCAGACGAGAAGCGTGTCTTTAACTCACCAAAGGCCTCTGCCGCCTCGAAGGTCCACCTGAAGGGCACCCGCTGGGAGGTGAGAGCAGTGAGCGGGGCAGCCACGGAACTATAGTTACGGATAAACCGCCGATAGAAGTTGGCGAAGCCTAGGAAGCGTTGCAGCTCCTTACGTGTAGCAGGTGTAGGCCAGTTCTCCACTGCACTGGTTTTAGATGGATCCATCTGGATGCTACCTGCTTTGATAACAAATCCCAGAAATGCCACCTCAGAGGTGTGGAACTCACACTTCTCGGCCTTCGCGAACAGGTGGTTCTCCAGGAGTCTTTGGAGAACTTGCCGTACATGTACCACATGCTCCTGTGGGGATTTGGAGAAGATAAGGATATCATCTAGATACACAAACACAGAAACATTAAGCAGGTCTCGGAGAACATCATTCACCAACCCCTGGAAAACCGCGGGGGCATTGGTGAGTCCAAATGGCATTACCAAGTATTCATAATGTCCACTAGGGGTATTAAATGCAGTCTTCCACTCGTCCCCCTTTCGGATTCTCACCAAGTGGTAAGCATTGCGGAGATCGAGTTTGGAAAAGATGGTTGCCCCTTGGAGCAACTCAAAAGCAGAGGAAACGAGTGGGAGGGGGTACCTGTTCTTTACAGTGATGTCGTTAAGTCCTCTGTAATCTATGCAGGGGCGCAGGGATTTGTCCTTCTTGCTGACAAAGAAAAAACCAGCTCCAGCAGGGGATGAAGACGGCCTAATGAGGCCAGCGGCTAAGGAGTCGTTAATATATTTCTCCATGGTCTTAATCTCAGGAGCAGATAGGGAAAAAAGTCTACCTCTGGGCGGAGTCGTACCCGGGAGAAGGTCGATTGCACAGTCGTACGGGCGGTGAGGCGGTAATGAGGTGGCCCGAGCCTTGCTGAAAACCTCCCTTAGGTCATGATATTCCCTGGGGACACCGGTGAGATCTGAGGACTCAGTAGAGACAGGCGAGCTTGACACAGATGATAGAGCCGGTTTTAGACACACCGCATGGCAATGAGCACTCCATTGTAGAACGGTACCTGTAGACCAGTCAATGTGTGGGTTGTGTCTCGTGAGCCATGGATAGCCTAAAATGACCGGTTGCTGTGGTGAATTGATGAGATGGAAAGTGAGTGTTTCATTGTGATTACCTGACATGGTCATCGGCAGGGGAGCGGATCGATGAGTAACCCTGCAGAGGAGGCGACCGTCTAAAGCGGTAGCGTGGATGGGTTCGTCCAGAACCACCTGCCCGATCCCCAGCTGTGAAGCCAGAGCCATGTCCATGAGGTTAGCATCTGCACCAGAGTCTATGAGCACTGAAACCGGGTGGTTCCTCCCTGAGCAACATAGCTGAACTGTCATCAGAGGCCGAGAGGGCATTTCAAAATTCACACTTCGGCTCACCAGCGCCCTCTGTTTGACTGGTGAGCCCTCTCTTTTACGGGACAGGAGGTTACGAAATGACCGCTCTGACCGCAGTACAGGCATTGATTCTCCTGCAGGCGGCGCTGTCGTTCCTCGGTGGAGAGTCGGGCCCGCCCAAGCTGCATGGGCTCAGGGGCCTCGGCAGAACCGCCAAAGGCCCTTTCTGAAGGGAACCTCCCCGACTCGGCCGATCGGTGAAACGGCGCCTGTGGAGCGACCGAAAACCGCCTCTCCCTCTGCCGTTCCCGCAGGCGGCCGTCGATACGGATAGAGAGCGCGATCAGGTCATCCAACTCAGTCGGAAGATCGCGAGCCGCCAGCTCGTCCTTGATGCGGTCCGACAGACCGTGGTAGAAGGCATCCAGGAGCGGAGGAGCGTTCCAGCCGCTCTCAGCTGCTGCGGTGCGGAAGTCAATGGAGTAATCCGACACGGATCTTCCTCCCTGCTCCAGGTCCATCAAGCCTCGAGCGGCCTCTCTCCCTGGTGTGGCGTGATCGAAGACCTTCCGCAGCTCCTTGGAGAACAGCAGGAATGAAGAGCAGATCGGCGACTGTCGCTGCCACTCAGCAGTTCCCCACTGCTTGGCTCTGCCCGTGAGGAGCGAGATGACGTACGCAACTCGGGCCCTGTCGGAGGGAAAGGCGGATGGCTGGAGCTCAAAGGCGAGAGAGCACTGGGTCAGGAATGGCCGACAGGAACCAGGAGCACCAGAACAACGCTCCGGAGGAGGCAGACGTGCCTCTGACACGGGAGAAGTGCGAGGCGGCGGGCTGGAAGCACTGCCGGCAGTCCGCTCTCCAGCGGGTCTCCTCAGCAGATGATCACGGAGCGACTCCATGCCGCGCTCGTGACTCACGTCCATAGCCTGCACTGCTTCGGTCAAGAAGGTGAGCTGTTGCTCGTGGCGCTGTAGTATGTCGGCTGGAGTCAGAGGTTCCGTCGCGGCCTGAGCAGAGTCGGCTGAACTCATGTAGGCCAGATTGTACTGTGAGGCACAGTAGATAGTCGAGTTCAATAGCACAACTCTGAGACAGGTGGTAGGCAAAGTTCTTTAGTGGGGTATTCAGGCAGGGGTCAAAACCAGGAGATCAGTCAAACAAGCAAACAAATCCGACAAGGGGCAGGCAAAAATCCACGGTACACTAGACAGGCAAAAACGGGGTCAGAACAGGCAGGCAAAGAGAGGGATACACTGGAGAGTTTGGCACAAAGGACAAGACAATCTGGCAGAGGACACGTGCAAGTGAGGGGACCTAAATAGTGAGCTAATGAGGGAACGGGCTGCAGGTGAGATGGGTGTGAGGGCCAGGTGACGGTGATGAGGGGTAATCAGACGTGGGTGGTAGGATCTGGAATGACAGGAGAGTGGTTTAGAAATGACAGACAGGATGAAAAACACTTAATATGACGGGGAATCCGTGACACATGGAAGGGTAAAAGCTAAATAATAATGTAAATTGTCTAATGGTTGTGGTTATGTTGCACATGTTGAATGACTGCTATTTTACTTATGGTCTATATGTGCTGATTTATTAACCTGTGTCTGTAATTTTTCCAGATCGGTACCTTTATGCGGGCACATCATCAGACTTCCTGGGCAAAGACACAACGTTCACACGCTCCCTTGGCCCTCCACCTGACCAGCACTACATACGCACAGACATGTCTGAAGAATACTGGATCAATGGTACACACATGGTTGAACATATCCATATTAGCACGCTGTTATATTATATGAGCTCTCAAAACGTATTATTGCTTTTTCTCCAAACTTCCAGCCTCTCTACTGATACAAAGAGCCTCTCTGTGCCTTCAAGATGGTTATTGACATTCCAGTGTGGAGGAAACAGCCCACTTATTCATTTAGCTGGAACTTTTATATGAATGCCATAGCTGAACAGGGACCACACCTACGGGGGAATTTACAGTGTGCCACAAAATTCACGTTCTTAGTTACACAACTGCATAGCCGCACGCACACACACACACACACACACACACACACACACACACACACACACACACACACACACACACACACACACCGGCACGCATAGTCGTCATTGAGGAGGGAGTCGCCTCTCAATGTATACATCTCCAGTCTTGAGTGTTTTACAGCCACTGATGGGTTGCTGTGTATCAACTGTTGTCATTGGGATCAAAATCCTTACACATGGCCTCCACATTTCACAACCACACAGTCATTATGTGTGTCTCTCTCTCTCTCTCTAAGTGTGTGTATACGGCATGTGTTGGTGCCGGCATAGAAAAAGAGCACATCTTGCAGTGCTTCTGTTCCTGTGAGCCTGCGAAACATCTTTCCAGGGCTGCAGGATGAACAATTACCTTATGTCGAGTGCGTTATCCCTCGTGCATTAAGTTGTTCCAGTTGGGGAATCACCCTCTGGTGGTTGGCTCTGCTTCAAGGGGTTGAGCTAATGTTGACGTAATGTCACTGCAACCCTAACTGTAAGCCTTTGGACTAGTTCCCGCCTGAATCAGGACACTGATGGCAACATGTCGTTGATCTTCTCCTTTCCCCACAGCATCACGTGCAGTATTTAATCATCCTTGTTTTTCTTGTCTTGTCATTTAAAGCTGCAATAATCAATACGAACGACCCTATGTAACATGAAACCTGTCCTAACTCTGCAGTCCCCCTCTGCTGTGTTATATTAGTGTTAGATTATCTTTCAGCTCATTGTTTTAGTTTTACGGCAACTTAACTTGTATTGTTCACTGCAACCCGCTTTAATCAACCTACAGTAATTACCAGCTCCAGCAGGCAGCGGGTTCCAGTAAAAAAAAAACTCAGATAAACCCACTGTATGCTACCTGTCCAGCAGCAAATAGCTGACAAAGGTGGTCACTTGCTTGTGAACATAAAGGAACATTTAGCAGCCAAACAGACCGATGTTCCCTTGTTGTTGGTGCAGACCAAGACATAGAGTTGTTATTGGTCTTACCTGTCCAAAAACACAACTCAAAATAATGCTAACGTTGCTCTGTGTCTGCTCGATGTGTTAATGGGCAACATATTACATTTTATAAGGTGGTAATATGTCAATGGTGTGTGCTTACAGCTTGGCCCACTGCCCCCAATCAACTACTTTTACCTGATTGCTGTTTCAAAACACTGGGGACACATGATCAGGGTAGATATTTGAGCCAGGGTGTTCCAGTTAATGATGATTTCTATGCCACACTGCTGCTTAACAGATACTGTCAGACAGGCTGAAAAGTAAACAAAACTGTTTTTAAACTAACCTAAATATCCTGATAGTCACTGTATTAGTCCATGTATCAAACTATACGGCAAGTTGAAGTTTTTTGTGCAGCCCAAGCTTAAGCTTCGTAAATAGAAACTGTAATAAAGCAAACCTTTCTGTATAGAGCAAGAGTGTAAATAAACATGTGATAAGTGTAGTGTTAATGGCTACAGCACATGGCAAATCCATTACATGACTGTTTTTAACACTCTCCCCTCTCTCTTTTCCTCTCCGTGTCTTCAGAGGCCAGGTTTATATCTGCTCATCCTATTGCAGACACCTACAATCCAGATGATGACAAGATATACTTTTTCTTCCGCGAGGTGTCGTGGGAAGGAAACAACAAGAGCATCCTGTCCCGAGTAGCTCGTGTGTGCCAGGTGAGATATTACACGAGAGAGGTGTAGAAAGTGTGACGTTATACTGAGGGTAGACAGTTAGGGAGGAAAGAGGAAAGAAGGAGATGGAAGAGTGAAAACCCCAAGTAAATAAATTGAGCTTGGAAGACAGAGTAGGTGCAACACTGTGGGGCTATAGAGAAATACAGTAGGACGGCAAAACCTCTTACAGAGTGAAGGGGAGTCATAACACCTACAGCCCTCTGATCGGATAAGGATCTTTGAGTCAGCCTCTACAAAAGTGTTTTATGTCCCCCATGAGGAGGCTTTTCTGATACATTCTTCTTTTGTAGTCATTTGAAAGAGTCTATCCTTGGCAGTAAATCGTGGTTACATCCCCTTTGTGCTCTGCTGACAGGGCATTCCTATTGCTGCTGCCTACTTTGACACTGAGATCGATGTACGTAGGTCTTCGTGGCATATTTTTTTCCCTCAGAAGTTTGCCTACATCTTTATTAAAAGGGTGATATAGAAAGAATATTTTGTGTGATTACATGACATTATTTAGCAGATGCTTTTGTCCAAGGCAATTTATAGTACCGTAAGTAATAGTAATTTAATGCAACAGGAGCTACACGTCATAATTCAAAGGTTTATGCTAGAATTCCAATGCCAAACTTTAAATTCATACCCAACAGGACCCCGTACACATGTTCTTTAGGTTCAATTCTTAGATGCTGCAAGACATTTTAGAATTGTATCACGTTTCAGTAACCATTAAGTTCTATTTGATGAAATGTCAAAACAACTGTAAGCTTGGATGGCACTGCACAGCTGAATGGAGGCGAATAGATTCATAATTGGGGACCTTTTGTATACTATACAGTGCACCATTAGTCATTCCAAATGGGACCAGCCCACACAGCAGTTTGCTATTAGCATTCAGAGGCCTATTGCTACATTCTTAGAAAAAAGCTTTCAGCCTATTTATGACTTGGGAGTAAGCTGTAAACCAGACTGGAAGGAAATTCCTCTGGATTACAGCCCTATATGTTTTTTTCTGTCTCTTTTGGACTTTTTGGACTCTTTTGGATTTTTTCCGTTACATTCATTATTTGTAAAGGGGTTTTTCCCTTAATGTAAAAGGAGTGAAGGCACTTCACTTCAATCCTCTTTGAAGATTATCACCATTGTGAAACATCAACATTAAGTGCTTATTTTATTTCATTTTTAAACACGTGTGTGTGTGTGTGTGTGTGTGTGTGTGTGTGTGTGTGTGTGTGTGTGTGTGTGTGTGTGTGTGTGTGTGTGTGTGTGTGTGTGGAACCCTAACTCTATATCTATGAGTTAGTACACTGGCCAACTTTAATTGGGAGGATCTCTTAAGTTTTCTATGCAATCCAAAGAGGTGCACTTGAATGTTCTTACCATACCGTATTCAAAGGTTGCTACTTAAAACAGCAATTAATATGCTAAGATACAACCTGCATTATCAGTCTACAGCCTCACTTGATTTTAGTACTCTCTTCAAACATGCTGCGCTTCTCTTCTCCTTTGATGTCTTTCTCTCTCTTTTTCTTCTCTTTCAATTACTCCAGACTGTCATTATACTAACAAGAAGGTCTCCTTTGTGCTGGTTAAATAAGCAGATCCATACTAGAGGCATGCGGTTCAACTATTTATTTTCCTAATTAGTGTAGGAAATCTGAGTCGGGCTGCGGTGCTGTGTGTCGTCTCTGTGTTTAAATCCATTAGATAGATTACAGTGGGATTGTGGTTAAGTGCAAAGTGTGTATTTATTAATTCTGGTTATCCTTTGGTCTTGTTGGACAGCTGCACCATGCTGCCTGGTTGTGCTACAGTGTATGTGGTTGTGTTTCAGAATGATGTGGGTGGGCTAAGGAGTCTGACCAATAAATGGACCACCTTCCTCAAAAGCAGACTTGTGTGTTCGATCCCTGGACCAGACGGAGTGGACACACACTTTGATGAGCTCCGTAAGTGATTGAGAGAATAAATGGTGACAATCAAGGCGTATTATCTTCCAGAGTCCGCCTTCTAAGTGCACTTCCAATAATGTCAGCAGTGCACAGTGTTAGAAAAATCTCGTCTGTGCAGATTAAGGTATTAAAACAAATAACCTTCATGTTGGTCCCTCTCTTTCTTATAGAGGACATATTTCTGCTCCCTACCAGAGATGACAAAAACCCCAAAGTGTATGCAGTCTTCACCACCTCCAGGTAAGTTCAGGGTTCATCACACTATCAGCAACAATACAACCCTCTCCTTTTCTTCAATAGCCTTAACCTGGTCTCTTGTTTCCTCTTTCCTCTCAGCTCCATTTTCCGTGGCTCCGCAGTGTGCGTGTACAGCATGGCGGACATTAGGGCTGTGTTTAATGGACCTTACGCACACAAGGAGGGGCCCGACCACCGATGGGTAGAATATGAGGGGAGGATACCGTATCCCCGTCCTGGAACGGTGCGTTGAAAGTCACCCGAGCTAGATAGGATTCTTTTCACAAATTGGATAAATACAATCCTTAACTTTCTTGCTAATTACAGAATAATAAACACGGCCTAATTTAAAAGTGTTGGGTTCAAGGAATGCTGTAGGGTTTGCATGCTGTCATCTGCAGATGGCGTATGACATAACTTAACATGTTAATCAGATTCTTCTTTAATTTCGTTGACAAAACATAATCAGGGGAGGGAAATAAGGTCTGGAGAATTAAGTGTATGGTTCAGGTGACCAGCTGTTTGAGAAATAGTATAATCCGAAAGGGGGAGTTGGAGTGACAGATGTTCCAGATGTGCTTTGTCTCCTGCTGTTCTTAATTTGACCAGCGGAGGGAGACATGCACCATTACATTGTCAAACAGAAACAACGAGTCAGTTAGCTGAAAAGAAATATGGGAAAAATAGTCACAAACAATCATTCTGGGAGTTTAATAATCTTACGAGTGTGACACTTTTACAGAAGATTAAAATGTTTTACTTTGTCCTTTAGTGTCCCAGCAAGACATATGATCCAAGGATCAAGACCACCAAAGACTTTCCAGATGAGGTGGTCAGCTTCATTCGATTCCACCCTCTTATGTATCGCTCTGTCTACCCTCTGACTGGCCGACCCGTGTTCACACGCGTCCGGGTGGACTACACCCTGACTCAGATTGTGGTGGACAGAGTTTTGGCGGAGGATGGACAGTATGAAGTCATGTTTCTGGGAACAGGTGAGACACATACCCACTCCTCTCACTTGAAATAATATATTTGAGCAGCAGAGGGCACTAGATCACTAGGAATTGTCCTTGGCCTTAAACTGATTCTACTGATGCTTTTAAGGTATTGCAGTTGGACAAATTCAAATAAAACATGTTTGGTTGCACTTCCAGTATCCTGTCTCAGGTCACGTGTACATTTTAACAAATAATTGTTCAAACTAAAGTCTGGGAATGGTCCAGTGTTTAAATTGAGTTGGTGCCTTAGTGTATGGACCAGAAGTGCTCATTTTTATTGGATACAAAAACAATACAGTATTCATACCAGGCTGGTTTACATTATTCACTTCTGAATTAAAAATTAATGTGCTGTATTCTGCTTGATTTATCCCAATCATTCTGCATCCTGTTTCTCTCTCGGTCGTAGACGTCGGCTCAATTCTGAAGGTGGTGAGCATCACCCAGGACAATTGGTCAACGGAGGAAGTGGTTCTCGAAGAACTTCAAGTTTTCCAGGTTCTGTGCGCAACACAGCTGCACACACAAATACAGAAAAAGAAGAACACACAATTGAATTCACGCCAAGCTTTTTGATAGATGATGCCAACTGTTCTGTAGCTGTCCTCAGTGGGACAGTTGACTCATTAGACACATTGAAATATTCATCGTGCCTCTGTTGCAAACTGCAACACTGATGGATTTTTTCTGAGCTAATAATCAACAAACTTATCCGTTGTTTTTACAAAAAATCCAGCAATATATATGTATTGAGGCGTCAAAGCTGGTGACGTGTGTTTGTTTGACTTTTTGCAGGTTCCTACTCCCATCCTCAGCATGGAGATGTCTTCTAAACAGGTTTGACTTCCTTCTCATCCATTTCATTCCCACACCTTTTCTCTGCCTTCATTCATGCCACATGCATTCAGTGTGTGCCTGATGTGGAACAAGACATACTTTTTTTAATCCCCAATACAATAATCTATTACATCTCTCTCTCTCTCTCTCTCTCTCTCTCTCTCTCTCTCTCTCTCTCTCTCTTTAGCCTTCCCCATTTCCTTGTAACTCTCTCTCCCCCTTCTGCCTCATTATCTTAGGGTCAGGGGTGTCAGTAGACACTTCAACCCCAATCATTGCCTCCATTAATCTCCAGCAGTGGTTGACCTGTGCGTGTGTCTGTATGTGCGTGCTCGCTAGTGTTTTTCCGAGGTTGTTTGGAAGTTCTGTTCAGGAATCTCCTTAACTTCAGACGAGTCAGAGCAGATCCCTTGAGTCAAATTTGTACAAATTCTTCACATTCATAAATCCTTAAATCTCTGTGGTCGGTTTTATGTGCCTCTTTAAAGGTGATGAGTATTATTATTATTACAAAGCCTTGACCCCAGATATTATTGAACTTAATTCACAGTACCCTGGGGAAATGTTGATATATGAAGAGCATATGTGAAATAAATCTTTCATTTACTTTTGCAGCCAATCAGTCAATGTACAGTTTTATGGACTGCTTCTGTTGCTGCTCTTTCTTTCAGTATTTTTCATTTCCTCTGACCAAAGGAATTCTCTTTGTGTATAATACATTTTAACTTGATATTGCTCTGTATGTTTTCCTTGTCCTAAAGCAGAGTGTGGTGTGTGTTTCCACTTATAGCAACAGCTCTACGTGGTTTCGAGTGAAGGTCTAGCCCAGGTTTCACTGAGTCGATGTCAACTGTATGGCCAGGCCTGTGCCGAATGCTGCCTGGCACGAGACCCCTACTGCGCCTGGGACGGACACACGTGCTCACAATACATCCCTGCATCCAAGAGGTATGCTCAACCCAGGAATATTCATTTTGCAGACAAAGTAGCATTACCCAAAACATGAGAATGTATCTCTTTAATTATGTTGTTGTTTTGAGCCTGTAGAGGCATACACAGTATCCACAGTAAAAACGTCGGATTGATAAAGTTAAAATATGTAACTCTCTGCACATTCAAAGGACAGGAAAGAAAATGAAGTGTCTAATGTCCATTCGTGAAGCTGTTTTACTTCTTTGTTGTGAAAATAATGTGAGAATATGGGATCAAATGTTCATGTTTATGTACATTCACTGTATTTTGTTCGACACTGCTTCATATCATCCATTTAAAATGCATTTCCTCTCAGGTGTGCAGCGCTGTTGCTCATTCATTTTTTAAATACTTTGATTTACAGCAATAAATTAGAAGATATGTGTGATCCAATCAAAGAAAAACCTGCTTTTAATTGACCCTTTGTTGCCCTATAGTTCTCCATTTTGTGTGTGTGTGTGTGTGTGTGTGTGTGTGTGTGTGTGTGTGTGTGTGTGTGTGTGTGTTGCTGGTTCCTGGTGCTGGCACTTTATTCTGGGACTGCCAGGCAGAGTTCATATTCTGGCTAAATATGTTTTCTGTTTTGGTTCTCCTCACCTCTTCAGACTGTTTTCCTCATCAGGGTATTAGTCCATTGAGGCACATTGATTAGAGAGATGCTGTTCCTCAGCTGATTAATGTGAGTCCTGGAGGTGCAATGCACGTGTGTGTGCGTACTACTTGTGTGTCTGTGCTTTTTGTTTGTGTTCTTGCTTGCACGAATCGAGGCTCTACATAATCGATACCCTATGGTTTGAGGTCACATTGCCATATTATTGGCCAGTGGGGATGCTGTTATGGTTTGTGGAACAGTGGAGGCCTGCGTTTGGTCTCCAGAGCTCTTTGAAAGCTGATCTCCAGTGTCAGTAAGTGTAGGCTACAGATGTCCAAGTGCAAAAGACTGACAGGAGGTGGGGGAAAAAAAACTGAAGGAGCCCGAATGAGCGTCACCAAAGTAGAGGCCAAAGAAATGTGATTTTTGCACTTTTTAATTTACGTGAAAAAATTATAAAAAAATTCAGCAGTTTCTCTAGTTTCAGGCATTTTGAGTGAGAAACAAGTGTCAACATCTTAAAACAAGGTAAAGTCAGTTTGTGCACTCAAAGATAATGGCCTGTGGTTGGAGAACATTTCCTGAAATAAACCATTTTTGATGGCTAGATCACAGGTTTTACAGGTGTCAACCAGAGAAAGACACTGAGAGTTGTCAGTAATCAGAGGTCACATTAAATCACATTTAATGTTACCTTATTTCAGCAACTTCTTCACATGTTCACCACAGCATCCTTCTTGTGTCTGTTCTTCAGGCGAGCCAGAAGACAGGACATCAAGCATGGGGACCCTGCCAGTCAATGCTGGGACACAGAGGATAGTACGTATACCTTGGTCTCTTAAGAAGTTCAGCTTTTATCCGTCTTTGTAAGAAAGTAGTTTTTCTTCTTCTTTGCAAGCTATAAACACATACCCAGATAAACAGATAAAAGATTTACTCAACCAGTCGCTAGAGGAAATCTGCATGAGGAATCTTTTTTTAGAACCAGAGAAAATGCTCTTGGATCGATAACGGTGGTGTTTTCTTTAGGTCTTGTTGGAGGACGGGTGGAGGAGAGGGTCCTCTATGGGGTGCAGAGCAACTCCACCTTCCTCGAGTGTATCCCCAAATCTCAACAGGCTCAGATCCGGTGGTACATACAGAGACTTGGATCCGAACGCAGGGAGGAGGTCAGAGTGCACTCGTCGACACGTGTACACACACCGCCCGAACATAAATACAAGTTACAGGGCCAAAGACCGACGTTCGTCACTGCAGCGTCTGTCATTTCTTTACATAAGTACTTCAAAGCATCCCAAAACATACATTACTTTAACCTCATCTGCACAAATGATTTTGCTGCATGTCCTGCTTATCTAGGGGAAGATAAAGCAGTGCTTGGACCTAGAGGAGACTGTTCACAGCTTATAGTGTATACAAAGTTGAATACCCAGAAGTCAGATTCAGATTCAACTTTATTGTCATTGCACATAGTACAAGTACTGTGACAGTGAAATGTAGTTTGCATCTATCCAGAGTGCAAAAGAAGCAGTTAAGGTGCAGTGCAATGTCGTGGATAATATGATGAAGACAAAGTCACATCCTTTGTGGAATTATAGGTAATAAGGGAGCCATCCAGGGTCTCACTATGTCCTTGAATACAATCATTATTGATGTTTATGAGTGTCCAGGGCTTTTTGAATTTCTCTTTTATCTTTTTGAGGAAGGTGAGGAATGACTTAAACCAGACCCACCTGAGTGGATGGGACATTATCTATCCCTGTGAACCACAATGATAATTACACCCTAGATGTCACGTTTTTCGTTACATTTTCTCATTCGGTATTCATGCTGGAATGCAACTGCTTTTCCCAGTGAGCCACTGTAGGTTCAGGGGAGACTATATTCTTTAAATTGCGTTCTGGACAGACAATGGAGTGGTGGATCAGAAAACAAATTCTGCACACTTAAGCTCTAGAAATACTGACTTCACACAAAGCATTACTAGTAATACAAAATAAAATATAACTTTAGTGTAATAGTGATGTGCTAGTTGGTTAAAGAAAGAGTGCAGAAAATGGCTATTTTTAGGGCATATTGGAAGCAGAATTTCAAGCTGTTGCAACGTGGTGCATATTTAGTGTGTTCAAAACCGTGAAACAAATTTGTACTATTTCATTGCATTGGACCAAAGTCACTTTACAACTCAGATCCTGGGAGACGGGGGTAGACAGAAAAGGACATAGAGGGACGGAGAGTCTAATGTGTTTGTATTTGAGGTGTGGAAAGGAACTCATTGATGATGACACCCGTCTCCTGAATGAGACAAGAGAGACCTGCTTACTCAGCACCTGAGAGCCCTCCCCTCCCCTATCCAAACATACAAACCTTCCTCCACCCACCGCGAGTGGCCTGCTTACCACTCAAGCTATTCACTCCTCCTCCCTCTCTCCCCACTTCCCGATACACTTATTTACTCCCACAACTGGCCCCATGTCTTCTCTCTCAGGGGTGAATGTAAACAAACTGACAGGTGCGGAGGCCACTAAAGACCCATGTGTTCTTTCCTTTATAGGCCTGCACAGCAGAAAGCCCAGCATTACCCTTGGTGTGTGTGTGTGTGGGTCTTTATGATCCCCTACAGCAGAAATGATAACAGAGCACTCCCTAGGGACAGCCATGTGTTTTGGGGTAATGGACACAATGGGGTGTTTTCTTTGTTTGTGTATCTAGACATGCAATGAGAAGTGACCTATTGTACTCTAGACAAAGTGATGAAGGAATGAATGCAGGAGTTCTTCCTCCCCTCAGGATTGTCATGTGATAGACACAGCAGCCATAAAAATACAGCAGAATGTACAGAATCTGTTGGATCAATAGCAAGTGCACTGGTATTTATTATGGCAAAACTTCCAAGAGGTTTGGCTGTCTGAGCATGGCCATAAAATGAATTTCTTGTTGACAGAAAATGTATCTCAACATCTTCTCTGCCAATAAAAGAGAGAGTCACTGCCTGAAATAACTGGCAGCCCAATACAATTTTTGGGGTTTCACAATTTTTCTGATTAATGCTCTCAGACTGGGCTTTATAGCAAAAATGTTTACACAAGTTTGTCATAATGACCAATGTTCATATTTATTATGATATATAATTAAAAAAATGCTGCTTTGGTGCTTGAAGAAGGTTCCGATGATGACTGATACCGTAAGAAACCAGATGGTTCATTAAGATAAAATAAAATAAAAGAACTATTTAAATGGGCACACACAGCTTTATTATACAGCCTTCACATCAATAGATACATAAATACATGTACTTATTTGGCAGAGCAGCCAGTGAATATCTCAAATGTTTGCAGACACAGAATATCAAGGACAAAAGGAAACTGCAACACAAATGCTTGGATTTATGAGTAATTATACATGACTGAATGATGCATTGTTTCTACTAATGTAATTAACATTTCAGATTACAAACATGGCTTTCAAACTGAATAGGAAAAAAAAGAAATAATTAACTTGTAATAGAGAGAAATATGTTCTTAACCCGGACTGTGAGTTTAATGCTTAAATACATTTTCATTCTCCATTTCCCTCACAGGCAACACCTCTTTAGATATACAAATAAGTGCTAGTTAGTTTTCACTACGTTTTGCTTCTTTCTCATGTGAGTTCATATTTACGATTAAGCACTTTAGTGATTGCTTTCATTGCTGAACCCCAGCAATGTTACTGACAGTCAAAACAAAGAAAACCAACCCAAGCTGGAGGTCAATGAAACACTCTCTGTGTACTTTTTCAGGTGATGGAAGAGATAGTTGTGTGTGTCTTAGTTTGAACTATGTAGATTATTATCAAAATGTCTTTTCTGAGCCGTGTTACTTTAAAGATATTCAAATAACTTTCTTTTCATTTATGCTATTTCCTCATCTTTGTACATAACATGATCTGACTTCCACATGTTTTTGTCGTTTCTTTTGTCCTTTTGTCCTAACCCTGTCGTCATGGTTAATCTTGCGTTTACCGGCAGCTGTGTCAAAAAAAACAACTGCAGGCCAGACTTGACTGGCAAGAATATTAAAACCACTCCCATATTAAACCAAAACATCCAACCTTTATCACTATTGCCAAAGAAAATCCTGGTTTTAAGATGAAGCCTACAAGAGTGGCCCTTACAGATGCCTGTGGTGTTGTGGGGCTCGCCTCATGCAGGTCAAGGTGGTACCTGCTCTCACAGCTGGACGTGTGGTGTTGGAGCAGGTGATTTCTGAAGTGTCTGGCTCATGTCAACCTCTCACTCCCTGGGCTTTTCTTCCTTCTCTATTTCCGTCTGTCTGTCATCCCTCGTCCTCTTCTGTCCCTCAACATCCCTCATCAGTCCCACCTTAACCTCACTTAATTCCTGCCTTCATGCTCCTTACTCTGTACACTGTCTTTCTTGTGCTTTTTGTGTTGTCTCCATCATTTCCCACAGGGACTTCCCGTCTCTGTTTCTCTCCACACTTTCTGCCTCTTGATGGGTTTTGATAAAGGCATCCTTGACCAGCTGCTCACAGCACCTGCAGCCCACCCCCAACACGTATTCTCATCATACACCAACTCCCTCCTCTTATCCCCTCATAAGAAGTCAACTATTGAAGATTTGAGCTCGAAGAAATTCCTCTGACTTTCTCACAGCATGTTTGTGTGCGCGTCTGTTAGTGCCTGTTTGTGTATTCACCTCCTGGAGCCTGGAATGTGGACCCATTAGAAAACTTGTAATAAGAAAAGCATGGACAATGGTACATTAGAACAAAGCAAGCACAGCCTTCCTGAAAGTATGGGAAGTACTTAAACTGGCATTAAGTTGAAAGCTTTTAATACACGTACCCACACCAGTGCTTCATTTAATCATTAAAAGCTGTGTTTCCTTGTAATAATCCACATGCATGCTTGCTTGTTTGCACATGCAAATGTGCATGTAAGTGTTCCTAAAAACTTAATAGCTGCATTGATATTCCTTGCAGGATAGTTGCAGTTAAAGCACACACACACACACACACACACACACACACACACACACACACACACACAAAGACAGACCATCTGGGTGAATTTAAATGTCTGGCATTTGCCATTTAGTCACAGGTGCCTTGATTTTGGATGGGGAGTCGGGGTGGGTCTCTCTGCATATGTGAGATTTTACATTGTTATCCCATGTGTTTTTTTCAAGCCGGTCAGGTGTGTCAGGAAATGAGAATGTGATGGGAGACAGACTAGTAAATCGAACATGGGTGGGGGTCAAGGTCCAAAGAGCCTCTCAGGTCTGCGGGTCTGCCTATGGCTGGACAACACATCATCAGTGTCAGACCTGGAAACCACCACAGAGTCAGAGTTCATAGAAGATAAACAGGAAAATATTCATTGTTCTCTACATGCACTTACACCTCTGGGGGGTCAGAGTAGGGCTGTGGGATGTTTGCTTTTGAAGCATCCACACACGCACAAACACACACACACACACACACACACACACACACACACACACACACACACACACACACACACACACACACACACACACATTCTCTGTCCTCTGAACACAGCTGTGTTGTTTTAGGCCCTGACAGCAGCTATGCCACCTGATATATCATGGCGGATGCTAAATGAAAAGAGTGGACTATAAACATAACCACACAACTTACCTTACACCTTAATGACAAGCACAATCAACCTCACACACACACACCATTTATTTTTGCTGAATATTTTCTTTAGCCTTTGCGTACTGCTTACACTCATCATGCATCTAAAGATCTCTCCACACCACATAAAGACCCCCCACCCACACTGTGAGTGACACTCACCACACCCAATTCAATATGTTTCCTGTTTCAGGGCCATTACCATGTCTAACATCTTGGATACAAATCAGGCGTGAACATGTATGTGTGTGAAACGTGTGGCATGTGCTGTCATTCTGATTGATTGTTTGTGGGAATTTCTTGTTGTTTTATAGTAAAGCTTTGAATCTCGATTGATGAAAGCAATACAGAATTTCACATAAACATGTTGTATTGTGTACTAAACAAAGGCAGCTGTAGTCACATGACCTCATTATTTGTGATGAAGCTTTGACATGTCTCTTTTTGTCTCACAGGTCAGGCTGGATGATCGTGTCATGCACACAGATCGAGGTCTCCTGATTCGCTCCCTCCAAACCTCTGATGCTGGCGTGTATACCTGTGTTGCTCAAGAGCACACACACTTCACCCACACTCTCCTCCGTCTCACGCTGCAACTTGTGACACATGGACAACTGGATGGGAAGCCCAAGCCCAGTAAAGACCCCGAGGTGGAGCCACGGCACAGCGTGGAGTCCCGCCAGCGTTATAAAGACTACCTGAGAGTGATGAGCGCTCCCTTTGTCTCTCTGGAGGAGTACTGCGATTCACTGTGGCTGGAGAAGAGGCCGACAAGGGTGCGAGGACGAGGCTTAGGAGCTGGCAAATGGAAACATATACAGGAAATGAAGAAGAGCCGGAACAGGAGACAACACAGAGAGAGGGAGAAAGAGTGGGAAAAACAGGAGCGAGGGAGGGTGGTGAGGACAGCAAAGCAGTGAGGGATGTGGTAAAAAAACAAACATTAAGGGTTAGTTAGTTAGCTCTCTATGTTCACCGGTTGGATGAAGAAGCAGAATGTGACACAGAACTGCAAAATTGCAATGAATCCATGAGCAATGTAACTCATGTAACTCAGAGGTAATGAAAGACAAACTCTTAAATATACAGTTCAAGAGTTCAACTTGCAATTTTAAGTAGTATTGTATTGTAAATACATCATTTAATTCATCTCTCAGCATCTGTCCGGTTTGCAGATAACATGCTTTTAAATAAATATGCGAGACATAATAACAATTAATTTGACATTGCCATCCATCGACTGAATGAGCTGACCAGATGACTGGTTTTTCCTACAGCGTTCACTGGTAACATGGTTCCCCCAATAGTGTAGAATGACGGTTAATAGAGGTGATCATTTGCTAGTATTGACCCATATATTTGAAAATATACAAAAAATAAGTAGTTTGTTTGTGGTGATGACAATACATTCATGTTGAATGACTGTAAATATTTATATATTATGTACAGAAGATACAGCATGCTCAATTTAGTCTTATTACTGATCTGTATAACTGTAATCATCATAACCATGTATTGTGTTAGGGCTGACAAAATGACATATTTTTGTACAAATGCTTCACTCCTATACTCTGTAAGTTCAAAATATATTTTCATATTTGCTGATTTTGAAAGTTATTTAAATAAATGTGTCTTGGAGCCTCTCTGCCCTGAATGACTTTTCTTTTATTGTGTGAATCAATATACAGAACAGCCATTACCGCTACAGCAAACAGCAGACACGGTTGAGAATGGGTGTGGGCTAGTTCAGCTGAGCCTCTCCTGATATAGCAACACAAGTCCCAGTACACTGTATGCAGATGTCAGAATGATTCAGGACCAGCTGGTGTGTGTGTGTGTGTGTGTGTGTGTGTGTGTGTGTGTGTGTGTGTGTGTATTTGTGTGTATTTGTGTAAAAGAAAGAGAAAGCGGGCATTGTCAGGAGAAACCATGCAAAATATGAAAGTTTTTCATCAAACTAAGCAATTTACAGGTTTCCTAGAATACATTGATAAAGCTTTAAATGCATCAACATCACTTTCATGAATGTGAAAAGCAAGCATTATGCAACCCCATGTGTCTGACCAGAATTGTACTTTATGACTTACATAACAATGTAGATGATATCATACACAGTGCTTGGATATAATGCTGACACCAGCATAACAAAGATTTATCTGTGAAAGACATTAGTCATGGGACTCCTTTGTTTTAACAGACTTATTCAATTTTGCTGGAGCGCCTGAAATACTGCAGGTAGTCTATCACCAGGTACAAATGTTTCCCATAGGCCAACTCAGGGATGGTGCTGTATTTTGATGCCTTATTGTCTTAATTTAATGGGTCATATATTACATCCAATATATTCATATAGGAATATTTTTATATTTATGCTTACCTTTTTCAAAATGTAAGGCAGTAATGTTAACTCCCCTGTAACTATTACGTCTCTGTTTTGAAACATGTGGCATGCCTCTTACTTCATTGCACTTACTTTACTTGCCATTTATATACCGTACGAATGCAAAAAGGAACAGCATTCAAGTCCCCCATTATGTAGTTTTCCACAGTGATTTCTTCACGTTTCTCGTAACAAAAGACAATGAATATTTTAAGCACTTCCTCTTTGTCTATAGTTTATTTATCAGTCAGCTGCAAAGAACAAACTGCATCTCCCTAAAAAGGGAAACAGCAAAGGGACACCAGGAAAGGAATGGTTTCAGATGTTAATACAGTGTTACTCAAGTAATATAAAACAAACGCTTGAACCACTTATATTTAATATATAAATAAATACTCAATGTAGTCATCTTTAGGAACAAATATGTGCTGTTTGCAATCTCTTCTGGTCCTGCAACTCAGTAATGTATCCTTTCACCCCTCACTTGCAATGCTATGAACTAATTACTTCACTGAGGTCAGAGGAGAGTGAAGAAAATGGCAAGGTGGAAAAACATGGCATTCCATAAAAATATTCCAAAATGAGATGTTTGAGAGGTAATGAAAACTTTGAGAGATGGAGAAAAGGTATGAGAGGTATGCGAGTGAATTAAATTAACCTTCACATTTGGTTGGAGAAGAACCAATGAGTGAAGATGACTGGTTGCAATAGACAGGCAGACAGAGGCAGCGGGGGTCAAAGAAGGAACCAGAATTCAGTATGGAAGCCCATAGAGGACTTAATTAAAATGATTATGTAAACTTGAAAATGAAAAAGTAATTCCACAGTGGCATTATACTTTGTGTTTTTAAAAGAAAATGCAATCATCCAAATTTTTATTTTCCTGTACTTGCGTATTGGGCATACTAAAATGAAAATGGAAAAGCTGTTGACAATTTTCAAAGTAATTTCCCCCTGTACTGTGGACACTTCAAATGTTAGCTCAAGTTTGAAAATTAAAATGCAATATGAGCTACAAAGGTGCACTCATTAGATTGCATTTCTCTGCTATGTGTGTCTGCAACAACCACCGCTGTATTGTGTAATTGAATGATTACAACCAGTGCTGTAAAGGCTTCATTAAAACTCAAAAACAAGCAGAGATGTAACTTTTTACAAGTAATGTGTATAGCAAGCCTATCATACATAATAATATACGTACCTTCTTTAAAGTATAAGGCTGTACTATTTACTTGGAGTACATTTTAATTGGCCAACTTTTTACTTTTATGTTCTCAAACACAAAGATAAACTCACAAAAGCTGTCTGCCCGCTTAGCAGTGGTTGAGTGGCAGCGAGGTACAGCAGTGTGTGCACTGGTGGTTCATTTAGCAGTTAGTCAAAAACACCATCCAAAACAATGACAGTGTGCAAACTCTGGCATATATACAGTCTATCGTCTCTGGCCGCTGAGTAGCGGCTGGGGGCCACTGCTGCACTGAACTGTGTTATCACTAGCGGCCCCTAGCGGCCGGGGGCAGGTTAAGAGTGGTGAGTGTGGAATAAGCAGGCCGTCAATGGCTGTATTAAAAACAGGTGATTAAAGGTGGACAAATTGTTCATCACTGCAACCACGAAAGGTCCTTGAGCATGCAGCCATAACTGGGCACTCATAATATTTAGCAGTTTGCTGCAGCAGAATGCACGTGCATACGACCGAACACAAAACAGGAGATAAAATAAAAATATTCTCACACTTTGTCGGACATTTGACATTCCATTGTCAAATACTTAATTGGCTGTACAGTGCATACAATAATACAATGTTAAATAATATGTGAGCATTGCAATATGAACAATGTAGACAACATTTATATGTGTGCAAGCATCATTTTAGTCACAATAAGAATGCACTTTAAAAAGAAGACAGCATTTGACATTTTATT
The DNA here is from genome assembly GCA_038501785.1 of Myoxocephalus aenaeus. Taxonomy (NCBI): domain Eukaryota; kingdom Metazoa; phylum Chordata; class Actinopteri; order Perciformes; family Cottidae; genus Myoxocephalus; species Myoxocephalus aenaeus. The sequence goes on along the minus strand of JBAMJR010000350.1, from coordinate 10,611,684 downwards.
TTTTAAGACTTAATCCGTTGTACTTTGGACAATATTAAAATACAAAGAGCGAAACAACACCCCCAGTCTATTGCATTTACACTTACATGTCACCACACTCTTTTAGTTTGACAATGAAAATGAAAATGCAAGCTGACAAAACTCTCTGCATGTCGTCAACTAGGAGGTCACTTCCTCGCTTGCTAGCTTGTCATGGAAGACAGGATTTTATCCTTTCACTTCAGACTTCTAAGGCATCAGCCTATCTTGATATTGTTAGAGTCCCCAGATCAGACTGAGGTTGATGTACTTGCATGATTATTGCATGGTTTGGGTAGATTGGGTTGATGACATGTCAATTGCACTTATTGGAAATCACTTTGGATTAAAGTGTCAGTTGAATAAGTGTACTGTAATGGCACAAGATTTCTTCCAAATTAGCTGAGAATAAAATATAAGTCTGCAAAACATTGGAATAAGAACACACTTTAGAAAGTACGTTTACTTCACAAATGTGGCAGATAATTACATATGTAATAGTTCATTTTCTCTTCAAGTATTCCTACAAAAGAAGCAACAAAAACAGACGTGCGAATGATTTTAAACAAATATTTCTTTAATATCAACATTGGATAATATCATTAAACGAAGGGAAAAGGTGACTGTAGTTTTTGTTAAATTGAAAAAGATATGTCAATACTATTGACATATCTTTTTCAATTTAACAAAAACTACAGTCACCTGATGTTTAAGTCTATTGACTCAATAGACTTAAATATCAGGTGTCATAACATATCATATCATATCATATACATACATGTAATGTATGTATTATATATATGGACTTTAACAACTCGTGTGTTTCAGTTTTCAAGAATAAAGTCAAAGTATTTCAAGAAAAATAAATCTGCCTGCCCTCTAGTCATTATGTTATTACTCTGCATTCTGTCAGAAAGTTTGAAGGGAATACTACAATATCAGCAGACACATACTGTAAGTCCATTAAGGACTCTCTCTTGATGAGACAAAGTTTAAGGAAGTTACTGTCCACTGATCTTCATCTGTGGAAAACCTGAACTAACAAAAAACACTTATGATCAGGCATTAATCTCACCATCTTGGTTCTTATTGTGCATGCAAATTTGAACTTCAACACCTAAAATGGAGTGCAGCTTAAACCTGCTTTCTCAAGCTTTTCAGAAGCACGTGTTGTTCCACAGTTTCACGCTGGAATGACACATTCCATAAAGCTTCGCTTAATGCAACCTTAAATAATTATTAACCGCCTCCCACCCATTGGGTGGGTTAGTAGTGGTATCCCAACAAGATCTGTGTCAGAATCTGAGTTTGAACACAGAGTTGAAAGCTGACATTTTGTTTCAGCACCATGGCCAGCACTGGCCTTTTTTGAGGCAGCCTTCCCATGGTGGAGATGACTAAGCTGGCTACAAACTGTCAGCAGACGCTCCACAGATATATGCACACTCACTTACACAGCACTGCTTAGTGTGTCACAGTCTTCTATCCATGAATGCAAAGAAAAAAAGGACACGATTCCCTCTCTAATATCAAATTTATGTTGCACAGAAAACATCTCCTTCAAACAATTGTATTTATTTAAGTTTCTCACCCAAAAGTACATTTAGATTCTAATATTAAACACATCTTGATAACAACATGTAATGAATGAATGGACCACAATGCACAACTTCTGTTGACATTACAGTAGCTGAGCTCAGTTATAAGGAAAACTGTGCTTGGGAAATTTTAATTACAATTTAAATATTTTCCACTTTAGAGCGAGGTTAAACATTGAAAATGAACTCTCAAACAGCTTTTTCATTTTAACATGGTCATATATATATATATGTTATTTATATATGGGCCTTATATACAGTAAATGCTGAAATTTGCAGAATTACATTTTTATTTTAAGTTTAAGTTTAATTTAATAATTAGGCCCTCTATGGGCTTCCATCATTCAGGGAAAGAAGAATATAAAGAAGGCAGTGCTTCATTTGATGTGATCGATGTAATGAGCTGTCTGCTTCGGACCCCTGTAGTGGCCTTACAGGATGCACAGACAAAGGCATACTCCTTTTCCCCAGTCTCCATTTTAAGTGGTTTTACTGTGTCCAGTGACCCACGTGGACACATCAAGATTAGATACAGTGTATTGGACTGGCATCTTCCCAGTAGGTGGCTCCGGTTGGACTCATCTGGGCCTCAATGGGTTCTTTAATCAAAACAAAACATATTTGTTTTTCTGTGTCAGTATAGGTATGATTGAGTAACACATTTCTGTCTCTTTTGAATCAAAGAGTTTAAAGATAGACTCAAACTACAATATATGCCTCAAAAACAGTTATCAAGAGTGTCACAGCCTGGTGTTAATTGCCACATACAAACAGAATGCAATATCCGTTGACCTGAATCTGTCATTCTGTCTGTTTCCATCATCCTGTCACCAGTGAGCACATACTTATCTCAGTTTATGCAAGTGTGCCCAGGTGCAAGAATGTAAAGCAAAGGTGTTTTCCAATAAACACTGTCCAAGCGGAAATTTCAACGGGACCATGCCAGAATTAAGATATCAAACACCATGACAGGACGTGAGGGAAAGAAAAAGGAGAAGAAAGCGGAATTGAGATGTCAAACCACAGAGGTGTTTCTGGTTCTATATTACAGGGTATTTACAGCTGTGCAGATGTGTGTATTTGTCAGGTGTTGACAGTGAACTTCTGGGCTGGGTGGAGACAGCCAAGTGTTGTATGGGAGCTGTCGGGCTGGGCGGTATTTATGGTCGCCTGGGGGTACTGGAAGGCGAGAGGTATGTGTGTATGAGCTACAAACAGTTGTTCCCTTCCAAAGTAATGACTACCTGTGTTCCCGCTGCCTGATTTATCGATATACATGATCTCTCCTCACTCCAGAATTTGTGGCAGGACAGGCAGGCTGCAATGAATATCCTGAACACACCCCATGATAGATGTCTTCATTTGTTGTGTAAAGAGTTGCTTCTAAATTCCATGTAAATGAGATGTCTCAAGAGCTCCTCGCCCTGTCGTTCTCCCTTGCTGTTGCAAATGCATTTCAGTGTCGGCTTTGGGTTAGTCGCTGCTGATTTGATATCGGGTGTCAGTTTGCGTTGTATACATATCCGCTCTCACAGAGGCTTCGATCTTATTGGAGGTCGGGGGACACAAAAACAGGCTCTATATCAAAGTAGCAACGTTTCAGATTTAATCAAAAGTATTGGCAAGTAAAACAATGCAAATATAAAATGTATGTAAATTAACTTATGGCTAAATCTAGTGTAAGGTAGTTTATATAGCCTGTGTTTGTAGTCTTTCTACAAGTCTGTGGTTGGTATCATCACAATGCATGCATTTAACTCCTGCATTTACCTGCTGCTAGTATGGCTGTGTTGGTAACAGCCGTTAGATATGAGACAATTAACAAATTACTAGTTACGATACTAATTACCACTCAAAACACTCACCAAATAGAAATACGTAACCTGAGAGTGTTTTTGATAAGTGGTTCTCAAGCATTTGGTATTGTTCATTTTGAGAAAAATAATATTCATAATTTCACCACAAATTCTTTCATAATGCCGGCCCATTCCTTCATGTTACCGTGTCATTACCCATCCCATTTATTCATAGAGGTGGTTGCCAGTTGTTATCATTGACAGTTTACAGCAGTTAACAATTGCACTGAAAATAGAAAGATGAAATATAATATGTGGTTTATTAAACTTCCATTTCCATTTTTTTTTTACTGTTGTATTATTTTAAGAATTATTCATGACTGTCACCAACAGGTGTATTTGTGGTCTGCTAAATACCATAATGCTCATGGTGGATCCTCCAGCAGTGACCTCTGCCTTGACTGAGGAACTCCCCCCCTTCGTGTTGAGACTTTTCTCTTGTTAGTGGCAATATTTGCTGAAGTGACTGCAGAGTCTTTTGTCTCTTTTCTGGTTAATACGGCTACATCGAGGAAGGTTTATGATAATTAGTTGTATGCTCAGAACAACACACAAATACAATTTTTAAACAGCTTCAGGTTAGCCTGACTTCCAGGCAGGTTGTAACTGTAATGAATTCAGTCCTGTGAAAATATAGACGGCATGTGTTTATACTGTTGCAGATTCCTGGCAGCATAACAAAATATCTCAAGGATTGTGTTTGGTAAAAATTAGGATTTGGCTTTGGATTGTATAAAAATGTAACCGTTCTTCAAAAATGTTTTTTCAAGTATTAGTTTCCAATTGTTTTTACATTATGTCAAAAAGAGGACATGTGATCAAATATGTATTGGTACAGCTAAGTCACAAAAATCCTGTTAAATTTGAACAAATATTTGACAGACAAACCATTAACCATATAAATCCTGTTATTTTTGCAGTTATTTGAAAGTGATTTGATATTGGAATGGTCTCCTTTTTCTCGTCACATGTAAACTAAAATATGTATTCTGAGTCTGGACAATATATGAATGAAGATAAATAATAAAAAAACATCTTCAGCAACATAATGAATATGAAACACATACTGTATCATATCATCTCATCTCTTAGCAGCATTTAATACAAAATAACAATGTCAAAATAACAACAGAGACTGATGATACCAAACCTGAAAACATCTCAAATCCGTTTTTGCCTTTTCTTATTTGTTAGTACCTCAACATTGTCTACATGTGTGTGCTTGAATTGGTGAATGAAGGGAAAACATGTCATATGTAGGAAGATAAATGATAACCAAAAAATCAGGCATAATAAAACTGCTCAGTAAACATGTGACGTTCAGGTTCTATATTACGTAACTAATACTCATATTGTTTATGTCTCGCTCCCTGTATGATACAATTTACTGCCACAAGTCATATCCTTTAATTACAGTCATAAAGTGCCAACAGTAATAATAGCTTTTACTCTGTAATTTACACAGTTTCCAATTTGTATTAGTCATTACTCCACAATTGTACAATTTAAATGTGTTTAAAATAATAATACAAAAAATCACAAACAAATTAAATAAACAGAATATAATTTGGGGACTATTGAGAAACATTTTGTGTCAGCTGATACAATTTAGATCTCAGATACAGCGTCCAATCTGAACTGTGGGTAGTGCTTCATCGATCTGCAGACAACACTTTCAACTTATTCAGTTTATTTAATGCACTTAATGAATTGGCATATCGAGTTTAATGTCTGCATCAACATTAGGGATTACAGTGTGTTGACATAGCTGTGTGTGTGTGTGTATGCAACACTGAAACAGACCACATTCCTAGCAGTATGTGTTTCTGTATGAGAGTGTGTGTGTGTGTGTGTGTGTGTGTGTGTGTGTGTGTGTGTGTGTGTGTGTGTGTGTGTGTGTGTGTGTGTGTGTCTCATATTGCTGCTGCTGGCATCCACAGATCCCAGGGGCAAACGCAGTGTGTGTATCCATGAAATGGATATGACTTTCAGTACAGTTTGATGCCACACCTCATTGGCCTTTAGCCTTTCAATTGTTTTTTTCCAATTGGTCACATATCTCTACGTTATCCTTGCATTGCTATGCAGCCACATGGACTGCACTAATGTCATTTGGAAAATATTTCCCTCATTCACGTGGCAGATACCGGCTGTAAGGAAAGGAAGTGCAGAGTGACTCTCATACCATGTCAATCTATTTTTATATATTCACGATTGGAATGAGTGCCTTCACATCATCACTACTGTATCCAAGTTTCCATTTTAATTAAATAGCAGTTAGATAATATTGTACACTGTTAGAGCTCCGGAAGCAGTCCAGCTTCTGGAGAGAGATTAAACAGTCCGAGTGTCCATTTGTCCTCCGACTTCTCCAAATATATTGTGATTTATGTTGATAAAGTCAATATTTTATGCCCCTGTTTGACATGTGCAGGGTACAATAACAAAACAGTCGGACACAAAGATAGCAGGACAGAAAATGATACAGATGTAAAGAGGGAGAGGTTTTCATCGTATGAAACAGAGTATGATACTTGGCAAGTAGTCAGGGTGAGGGTGAGGAGAGGAGAGGAAGGAGGCAAACGAGCAGAAGAGAGAGGTACAAGAGACAAGTGCTTACTTGAATGGTGTTAGTATCTCTCTACAGCTTGATGGCATGCAATGGCATTGCCTTCAATCTACCGCATCACATCATACCACTAAGGATTTGGCAGCTGAAACCAAACACCGCTGCAACGTTGCTTAAGACTCGACTCACTCTGCTTGACTCCAAGGTGAGAAAAATTCTCTCTCCTTTTGAAGGACAATTTGTCATACATTAAAACCAATAACAAAAGGTTTAAGAGTTGCATTTTTCCATGATCAGATACTTGCCTCTTGGGGTCACTAATTCACTTTGTTCATTCTGGGAAACTGAGCTGAGGGACAGTGTGTGTACGAGTGCTGTACAAGGCAGCCTGTATCATGACATTTTGGGGGACTTTTCTTGATCAGTGCAGCTTTTTCTTGTGTTTTAGTCAAATTGTTGTTGATGATTAATTACAAGTCTTGTAATTCTTGTATTTTGATTGACATTGATGTGATTCCTTTACTTACACGTTAGATACCGTGGCATTAAGCAACAGTATGTCACTGGGTTTTGTTTATTAGAATGAGTTGATATGCAAGAAACAATATCACACGTGTTTGACATGCTTTGATACATTACTATCGGTCATTCTTAACTTTTCAATACATTGCAGTGTACATTGCAATTTTAGGTTTGAGGAGAAAATGCATGAATATATATATGAATAATACATGATCTTGGTTTTAAAAATGTACACGTGCTGTGGGCCTGATGGGCTTTCTGCTTGATGCTAATATTGTCCCTGTGCCCCACGGTTTCACCATTTCCAATTATCAGCAGCAATAATGACATTGTTAAGTAAATAAACTGATTTTTACCTTTCAAAAAATATAATAAATCATATAAGAGGGCGTTATAGAGCTCAAACACTTGTGGTTGGCTTAGAGAACAGGGACTGTGTAGCTGTGTAGGTTTCATAGCCCCTTTTAACACATTAACAAATAAGGTGGCGTAGAGACTCATGAGTCTTTTAAGTCTGTAAGTGTGTAACCATGTGTGTGTGTGTGTGTGTGTGTGTGTGTGTGTGTGTGTGTGTGTGTGTGTGTGTGTGTGTGTGTGTGTGTGTGTGTGTGTCTGTGTGTGTGCACATTCGGTAAGTATTTTCCAAAGGGGTGAATGGTGATGGGTTGCCAGCATCGGGAGATCAAAAGCTTAGATGAAATGTGTGTCACTATAACAGCTGCAGCGCTGTGGATTTCCACAGGATACTGTTAAACACAGTCAAGACTGCAGACACATCTGGTCTTATGTCATTGTTGAGTGAATGGTGCCTTTACCCTTGTTTTATAGTATAACCTTATGATGATCCATTTGAAAATCTGCAGGGAAGAAGTACAAGGAGCAAGATGTATGTAACTATATATCGTCGTAAAATCCATGATCACAAAAAATTAAAGAAAACTATCTCTGAAGTTACAGTTAAATGTGAGATCTCATGTCGGTTTAATGTTGCGGTTAAGGCAAGGATTAGGTAAATAAACAACTATTTAGGTTACAATTTTAAGAGCTTTTACAAAAAGTGACGAGACAATCCCATGTAAGCAGTCGAGAACATCAGGAGCATCTGCAACACAACACAACACTGTGACAAGGAATAAGACATCTCCCACGGGTGAAATATCAAGTGTTTAGGGAGTCCCCTGAGTGAATAAGTGTTTGCAAGACTTTGTTTCCTTTAACTCAAAACATTTGAATAATAACTTTAGATATCTCTGAATGTTTAACCTGGTTCGTTGCTCCTGTTTTCAAGTTCCACACTGGCTGTTTTGTTTTTTTCAATGATACACAACATTTTCCTCTCTGTTTTACTGGGGATCAGTTCCAAATAGAACTGTTTTATTAGGACCAATGGGGTATTTGACTTAAGTTCCAAGGAGCCTCGCCAAATTCACAACAACACGCAGGACACAATCTGGACAAAATTAGCAGAAAAAGCAATAAAATGCAGAGCAGGGTGAACAATAACAAAAGTCTTGTTTTAAATTAAACTCAGCAGTTAGATTTGTAGTGACCTTACTAACCCCACTGCATGCAAAGTGTAATTTCATCACCAGACTAAGTATATATATATAGACGGGCATTTGACGTGTCACATTTCTGTTTACGATTGTTAACAACATTTGGTGCTTGCACTACAGTGGGAAACGGCAGCATAGCAGTGCAAAGGCAGATGTTTTATATTATCAGTTGTAATCAGTTTCAGTTTAATAAATGGAAGGGCCATGCTCCTATTGAGTGAAAAATCCTTTTCAGAGTCAAGGCCATTCAGATGTCCCAGTAATGAATGCCAGCCATCAGAAGAGAAACAGTCCAGTTTGCGAGGCCTATTGTGTACAGCTGGAAATGAAAAATTACATTCGTAGCTTTACATCCCATAAACTGCTTCATCATTCATAAAACTGATGCCATGGCCTGGTGATCACAGCAGGTCCTCCTTGTATTTTAAACTGATTTGTATGACGGATGATTCAGTGCTTTCATAAAGGAGAAGCTGCCTGTGTTTCTTTGAGTGTGATAAGCCCCCGACTTCTAGCATTTGTCTTAATGAGCTCATTCTACATTCATTGCTCGCTAATTACTTTCCTTAATCGTCAACAGACACATGGAAGTCTATTATGATTATTTTTTTCATTTTAGACTCTGACATTTTTATATTTATGCAGTACATTTCTTTCCTGCTTCCTTCATCCCTTCTTCCTTCCTGTGGTTTTGATAACCTCACCCATATGGCTTGGTCTTTGATGTCTTTCCCAAATCTACGTGCATGTTGGTTGTCATGTTGCTTCATGGCAGGCACATACCTGTCTTCCAGTGTGAGGACCTCTCAACACAGAAACACACACACATGGTCAGTTTCTCAGTCAAATTAAAATGGAAATATTCTTTCTCATATGTCTCAACGTTTGTGCAATATTATTCACATTTAAGATGAGTGATGTTGATAAATATTTAAACCCACCCACTGTATGTTAGTTACAACTAATTCAACTCAGTGCCGGTACTAGAAATCGGTCACTGTCTACTGATCAGCACATGCTCACCTTATCCCTCATCGGAGCACTAACTCATATTCATTATATTCGCTTGTATAGTGAAAGGTACTGAGGCACCATTTTTGGCAAGCATGAAGGGCACCGCTATCATCAGGGCAGAGGATGTGCGGCAGCCTTGTGCAAGTGACGAATGGCCGCACTCACTGCCATTTTATGGCTCCTTCAGCCATGCTTAAAGTTGAAATATGTGAAAGAATAAGCAGAGGATATATGTCACACTATGGAGGTCACATCCAACCTGCAATGAATTTCATGGTGGTTCAGATTCCTATACTCACTAGATACGTGCGTGCATGTGTGTTACCGAGAGAGAGAGAAATGGCGAGAGAGTTGAAATAAAAGTCACAATCAACTTGATAAATGGTATAACATTCTCAGTGGAAACTGTCATTTCACAAGATTCATGAGTCTCAGTCCGTCCAGCTGTTCAGGTCTGCTCGCTGGATTCAAGGCTCAACTATTCCTGTCGATGGTGTCTGATATCTATCTTGGGAGTGCGAGGCAATTTTAAAGACTACTTGAACTTCATTCAACTGTGCTTTTTGCCCCATTAATATAATATAATTTACTACTGTTAGTACTGTCATCACTCAAGCAGATTTGCACTTTTTAGCAACATAATCGAAATTGTATGAGCTATTCTCCCCATTAGTGGAAAGGGAAAATGTTAAAGGGAAATGCCCATGATTTTAATGTGTAATTTAAAAGACAAACTATATAATGGCGGAGGGAAAAGTTTTAACAACTGGTAATTTGGCTTAGAAAAATCTTATTTTTACATACACAAATGTCCTTTCTACCCATTTTTACTGGCTTGGTTTATGCAAAGTATATGCTAATGATCATGTGTCTGTGTGTGAGATTGTGTGAGTGTGTGTGAATATGAAAGAGTGCAAGAGAGAGATAAAGAGCGGGAGATTGATCACACAGAGGTATTACTCCCCTGTCAGTCCTGTAAGGGCAGCACTATTATGCAGATGAGCACATTAAATGTAGTTGGACACCACCCAGCATGTCATTAAATCTAAAATGGCAGTGGGACTTTAATGTGAGGCTGCTATTGTAATGCGCTCCGTCTTTCCCCATTTTGTATATTGAACAACCCTGAACCACCATTAACCACCTGGCAGAACCTCTCGGCCTCTCTCAGTTATTTAAAAAAATAAAAATGTTATGCCGATCATTCTCTTTGCTCTTTTTTCTCACATCCTGGTCTGCCAGTGTGCTCTAGCTCTCTCTATCTTATATTCAAACCCCAAATAATAATACTCCCAGCAGACAATTACCTGTGGCTCATCCTATTATTCCACTGGACAGCTAGTGTAGATGGCATAAATATAGCAGTGCATACCTGTTTATAATGATGAGTTCAGAGGACCACAGTGAAAACCCATTACCCCAATTACCCAATTATTTCAAATGACATGATTATCAGACATCATCACCAATACAGCTGTAGCACCACCTCTAGAGTAGCTGTTCTGTATGCCTGAATATAGCTATTCATAGCTCAATTTTCTTAGTTTCAACACAGACACACATGCAAGCACATGCACACATGCAGTTCATCCTTGGCCTGCTGTCATTTCAATGACAGGTCATTCAGTGCAGTTTCCTTTTCTGAACCATTTAGGGATCCTGGGTGAAGCGCTCATATTCGATGGCAAAGGAAACAGAGCTGTTAGTGCAGGGTCACGACCTTTCACCTGACATGTGAGAAGACTGTGTGTGTGTATGAGTATGTGTGACATGTGAGAAGCACAGGTCACACTGTTCAACATCCAATGATATGTTGTTCTTGAAGCTCCTATGCCTCTCCCTGTCCATCCATCTGTCTTCAAACCCAGTATCCGACAAAATAAATAGGGCTCTGCTTTCCTGAAATAGAAATGCGTTTGAAATGACAGCAGTAACCAAACGGTGATACAGATTGCATCGCTGTCCTTTAATCAGTGATATAGCCCTAGGTGAACCTAAAGTCTTAGGACCTCCGGCAATCCTACTTCCTGATGATTATCCATCCCCTGCTCCTGACGCCTGCTCTTCCCTTTTCCCTCCTTCCTCGTTTTCATCTCCTCCACCCACCCCCTACAATACATGGCATCACACCCAGTGATGATGGACATCTTAAGCACAGACCACTGTTTACTCTGTCTAAAAATAAGACTAGGTTAGGCCTGCTCCTGCATGCCTGACATGTAAGACACAGCAGCAGCAGCAGGAGCAGCAGCTCGCAGTTGTGTGTGTGAATGTGTGTGTGTGTGTGTGTGTGTGTGTGTGTGTGTCTCTTTGAGAGGTTGGAGGGGTCATTGGGCAGGTCATGTCTATGATATCTATGCCAGGTAAAAGAGATGTCCAATGATGGCTCCTGTGTCTACCAGTCATCTCCCATATGACGGTGTCACTTGCCCTCCCATCATCTCCCCCCAACGGGTGGTAATACAGCCATGGCTATTCTTAGCTTCTGTGTCAAGACTGTCTCTGGGGAGCAGTCTAGGGGTCTCTGTTACATTACACACACACACACACACACACACACACACACACACACACACACACACACACACACACACACACACACACACACACACACACAGGTGTCTTGAGACATCTCTACTTGATCTTTATTAAGCAGTGTAACTCTGAAACCAATTTGAAGAACAGCCCCCTAAGTACAAGATCATGTTCTACCACAACTGAAAACTCAATTAATTGAGTGGCATGCAGATTGATACGTTTCAGGCTGTTGACGTGTTACCAGTAACAGCCTCATCCCAGATATAATCCAAAGAGCAAGCAGTATTTATTATGTTTTAAGTATTCTAAGTCTAATGTTTCTTTCATGCAGAAAGCAAGATTGAAAATAATCAGCATTTGCATAGATTTGCTGTAGTATGTCATCTAAATAATACAAAGAGTAGTGTGCAATTTTATTTTATTATTAAGGTTCCGGTAGCATATATTTTTCATTTGAGGTGAGAATGCAGGCTCAATATCTAGCACTGAAAAACATACAATCAGATTTCTCTGCTGTTTCTGCTTAGAAATGTATGTTAGGTACTTATACATCTTTGTAAAAGCTTGTCAAGCTTTGTTGTTCCGACAAACTGATCAGTGGTGTTGCAGAGAGAAGGTAAAGTTAGTGTATCTGTCTTTAATAAACTTTCTATGATAAATGAATTATTCCTATGAGACACTAATTGAGAATACGCCTGCCTTTGTTTATTACTGTATACCACCTGGCTTTTAGTGGCAGTTTTGACCTGGATGTGTGTGTTGGGTTTTACATGTCTGGATCAGGAGTACAGTTGAGACTTCCCTCTCATGTAAATCCTGCAGTAAGCGTCTTGAGCACGTAGCACTTCATAACAAGGGCATTGCCTTTCAGACCACACGCAAGATCGGCACCCAGCTAAAGCCTCGCAACATCCTGTCAATGTGTCTCTGTGTGTGGCAGAGGGAGGGGCACGAGGAGGAAGATGTCATTTAGTCCTCAATGCAGCTGTCCTGACCTGGGTGAGGGCCGAGCAAATTTCCCCATCCAACTTAACTTCACACATATTTCACACATGAACACCCTGACACAAATACTGCACTCTCTGTGCCACAGGTCCTGATGAAAGGTTGTTTCTAATAATTCCAGCTGTAAATTGCACCTAAGACATGAATATGACCAAGAATGTGATGACATCTTGTAGTTCAATTGTATGATTGTGAAAACAAAGCAAAAGAGTGAAAATGTGAAAGTGAAAATCACGTCTAAAGTTGTATTTTACTATAATGTATGTGTTTGCCTGCAACAGAAGCACAGAGAGAGACGTTTGGCCTCATTGCAAAATTAGCTTTGCCAAAGGTTATACCTTTCACAGATTATATTGTCTCTTAAAATGTAAACAAATTAACTTTTCTGGAAATTAGAAATGTCTTAATTAGCGAACACATGGCAACACATCTGTGCAACAGATTCTGAAGAACAGAAATTTCTCGACAGAAATTCGCATTATTCCAAAGATATTCTTGACAGCCCTTAATTCAAATCTTAAATCACCATGCTTAAAAGCCATGCTTAGTCAATTCCCTGGGTGTTGAGCAATGTTGAATGCCCTGGATCACATTAGTGGCTGTGATCGTCTGTCTGCCAGTGACCAGCTCCTTCATCAAACCCCAAACCCCTGGAACAGAATTAAATTCTTTAAGTGCAGATACAAAGGCTCATTGGCTCGACACTCTTCTACAGTATCAAGCAGTGGTTGCAAGAAGGAGGAACACAAGGTTATGAAGAACTATGGGACGACTACGATTGTAATGTTCACTTCACTGACTTTGGGTATGTTTTTTTGTCTGATTGATCTTGAATTCATGAGCAACACTTATTCTACACAATTACATTAATATATATATATATATATATATATATATATATATATATATATATATATATATATATATAATTAAGTGTAAATTATGCTGTAATCTGGATGAACTAGAAAAAAACCCTGCAAATGTTAACTAGAATACCAGAAAGCCTTCAGTAATGTTATTCTATCAACCACTCGATCTGAGACACATTCAGATACATGAGTAATTGCAGTCTCTACTGTCATCAGGATGTTGGATACAAACAATAGGTACTTGATCTAGAGCTGATCACGGTTCTCAGTGAACAGCTGCAGGGACAGAAGTCCCATTTGTTGCACAGTGCTTGTCTATACTAGGTTCAGTGGTTGTGCAAAAAAGTCTGCAGTCATTTGCTCTGCAGCAGAGCTCTAATGCCGTGGTTCTGCTGGTTAATGGTCTCCCATGAGCCCGCTCCTGTTTTACTGCCCAGCCTGTGGGAGGGAGGAGGGGAAAGAGTGATGGCGCCTGGGGGGAAAAGAAGTACAGAAGCCCAGAGAGACAGAAAACAGAAGTAAGGATAGAGTTCACAAGATGAAAGGAGGGTGGAATGATGCATTGAACCGAGATGGGGAAGAGAGACGTTGACAATAAGTCTGAACAAGCTGAGAACATAATCTAATTGTGATTTTACTAGAGCAATATATTTAGTATGCAATTTTTTTCCGTTCCTTATCTCTGTATTATTACGATACAAAACATATCATTTAATAGAATGACCAACACAATGCTGAATACAGTCAACATATAAACTGCTCTTTCGTGGAGGCCAGGCTTACATGATGAAATGAGATGAATTCATGCCATAAATGATATTAATAACACATATATTACTTTGCTATTGAATTCACCAACTCTTGTACAGTATAATGTTATATTGTAACTTCAAGTCTTGTAAACAAGTTATATAATCAAATAGAAACTGGCCTGTTGTGAAAAAATTGCGATATGAAAAATAGATATGAATCTTTCTGATCTCCAGTCATACAGAAACAAATCACACAAACTGAAGTGCACTGACTATGGCTCTACCATTGTACACAAATATTTAGATATCGAAAACCTCATAGTACACATTTCTGATTATTCAGAGACAAACTGAAACCTACATTACGTACTTACTACTCCTTGACAACTTTATTGTTAATTTCTCCTCTACGCCGGTCTGCTCTGAGCACACCCACCGTCACTGCTGACTTTTACTCTGTGGATTGCACTTAAACTCTGCCATTTTCAAATAGTAGTGCTGCGAGCATCACAGCTGGCGTGTGGCGTGACATTGTAAAAGTTGTTTTCTTCCTCTACCCTCATTTGCTTGTATGTCACCTGTGTAGGGTAGAGTGTGGGCATGTGAAGCTAACGGGGTCAGTTATGAAGTTGTTCATTCTTTTTGAATCACAGCTTCTGCCATTTGAAAATTATTGCATCACAATATCAGTTTGAATGTGATTAATTGGCCAAAATGAGAGAGGGACAGGGATTGTGGTGTGAGGTATGGTGTCAGGTGACCCCGAGCCCTGCAGCCAGTCTGACTCCTGCTGATTGATGAGCTGTTCAACAGGAGATGTCTGACTACTGGAGCAAGAAACTTGACATTTATCCACACAACATCATTATGTAGTGATGTACATTTGTGCTGAGCAAACTATACAGGAACTAGTATTGAATACCAAAACACACTGAGTATGTGATAAGTCCTTTTCAAACCATATTGACTAATTTTGTGCAATTCTATCACAAGTATAAACACAAGTAGACATACAACTCTGGCTGTACACAGGGGTGAGCTATCGATTTCACACGGCCCCTGTATGTGAGTGGTGTGTGTGTGTGTGTTTTACTTGTTCTGCATGTGGCCTCCAGTGTACAAAGGTCCACCATCAAGTTCAGGGTCACATTCACACCCATTAATCACAGACGAGGCACCAGATTGAAGTACTGCCTCTCTCCCATTCAGGCAAGCTGTTTTTCACCCTTTAAGGTTCAAAATCTACTTATACTTCTTACTGCCCACACTGAATGCTGATCAGCCAGATCAACAGTGGACACTTTTTTTTTAGCTGTTACCTCTTCAACCATGTGGACCATTTAAGAGTTCATTTTTATTCTATGATAAAATTACACACTCCAAAGTTTCAAAAGTTTTACTAAATATGCAGAAAATTAATCACAAGGAACAAGACTTTTCAATTTATATTTATATTTCAATTTAAATGATGAATGCAGTGATGTAAGTGAAGCAGTATATGTAGACAATGGCATACCTTTAAACATATGAGCATATACTTGATTAAAGGGGGCAATAAAGGATATTAGAGATGAAGTGATTTTTGAAAGAGTTTGAAAAGAGAGCTAACAGGAAGCTGTGGTTGTGTTTTAGTACCTTTGTAGTCTATAGAGTTGGAGTCAGTTATAGGGCAGAGAGATGAGCAGCCACACCAAAGCACCCTCGCTGAAGTTATATATAGAGTCTGTTCACCCCCGCCCTGCTCTGGAGGTGAATGGGCTGCAAGCAAACACATTCTACAGCTTACATGACCTGTTTTCACACCCACCTCCTTGGTTCTGCTTTTCTTTCCTCTTTCTATTTTCACATCACTTACATCCCTTGTTTTAGTTCGTGGTTTGGCAGGGCAGTACAGCATGTGGTTCATAAGAAAAGAAAAAGCACAAAGCAGTCTAGTAGGATAGCTATTAGCATAGCCTACTCCGTGTCATGATTTTTGCCTTGATTTGTATTTATGTATTCATGGCTGTAATGTTTCCTCTGTCATTTTGATTTACTCTACAGCATCAACAGAATGCATGGACAGTGTCACACAGGGCCAGTGCAGTGTGCAATTGGTCGAGGCCTCCCATGGCTCTGTGAGTGTATTCTGCATACTGGCGAAGAGTGTGTGTGAGGTCAGAACTGGATGGACACTGTGGCCATTGTCCTGAGATGGCTGACCGCTCATTTCCTCTCACTGACCAGGTGTTGAGGCCAGACAGATGACCTGCAGAGTCTCTCTGTGCTTGTGTGTGTGTGCAAGCGCTTTCACACATGGGGATCTCGTCAATGATACACTTTTTTTTTACTGTTAATATGGCAGTTGTTAATAACAGCAGAAGGTGTATACTTTTACGACTCAAAGTGCGATGGTGGATAGTAGAGCTCCATTCTTGCAGAGGTAATGCTAGGATGCTCCAATTTCAGTGCTTGTGCTTTCAGTTTCCGGCAATAAAGTATTGTTGTTATGATGGTAGTAAATACTCACTACCATGTTATTAATATTACACAATAAATGAAAGGGCATAATGGGCGAGCATGTGTGTTTCACAGAGTGCCACTCACCCCAAAGTCCTGAGAAAATATTTATACTATTTAACTTTCAATCTTTATTGAGTTCATGCCCTTCCATGTCCTTTCCTCTCGACAGAGTTAACTCACAAGGTGTTGTTTATATTGCTCTTTCTTGGTTGGTCCTGGTTACCATGTGGAGCTCCTGCTGTGTGTGTAAATCAACACCTTGTCGCACACACCAGCATATAGCCACCTGTGACAAAAGACCCAGAGTAAATAAACTGGTGGAGTGAGATAAAAAAAAGTAAAGTGAGAGCGAGAGAGAGAGAGATATCTGTTTTCTTTTTGTGCTCTCATCACGTGACTGTGACTCAATTGCAGTGAGTGCCAGGAGACACTTGAAATGTGCTGACAAACACACAAGTGTCTGCACTGTCACTAACAGCTGCTGCCCCACCACCCTTGAAACAAAAAAAGGTGAAGAAGGTTGAGAGAAACTCATGGGTGGGAGACCAGTGTTTTCAGGGAGTTTTTTTGATAAGAATGAAAGTATTAGCTTATGTGGATGTGGATGTCAGGCTAAAACAGAGCAGAGTTTATAAGGAGATTTGGCAAATTTGAGGTGGTTAGTGCGGCCTCAGTTACACTGTGACAACTCAAAGACACACTCTCTCTCACACTCTCGCTGTGGTCCAACTGTTTTTCCCATTATGTACCAGACACATACACTCACCTGATCAATCACATTCATTCATTCGGGATCACAATATCACACATCAGCTTTCACTTCACAATATCTTAATGACTTAAGGACTGTTTTCAGTCTGAACGCCTGCTCAGCGCCCAAAATGTACACTTCTCAAGGGGTCCGTATTCGCTCGCAGTACTCCTGGACATAACTATGTAAAGTTACTCCTCTTCTTCTACAGTCACCTACAGTCCACGCAGTCGTCAGTCCAGTGCAGGTCCAGTTACCAAACATATCCGTCTCAGGTAGAAATAATAAATAGTAAGGCTGGGTAGGTCAGATTAGAGAGGTTGATGTGTATTTTCATACAGCTGAAGACAAGGGCTGCATACTAAAGCTCTAATGCTCTACAGATGGTTCCACTCACTGTAGTCAACTACAGGACGTACCCTCTCTGCATCCTGGCTATATGATATGCTGAAGCTTGACCAGACCTCCGATATGTCTTTGTACACTTTGTGGGAGGATAGACTCTATGCGGGAATTCGTCAGGGATTTACAATGTCAGATAATAATCTGCACGTCACTGCACTGCAATATACATTTTTTACTGATTCAGAAATGATTGACTCTTTTCTGGGTAGGAACAGTTCAGAGTAAAACAAATACTGTAAACATAAAAGGAACTGATTTTCGGATATAGTTAGTAAAAATATTTATAAAAAGAGAATGTATCAATATTTTCTTTCCAGACTGTAGACACTTAACATTCACAGAGATAGAATAAACATCATTCCATGATTATTACTTGCTCTCTCCTACTTTGTAAAACCAACAGCTACAATAAAGTCCAGGCATTCTTTTCAACAACTTTTTTTGCAAGATATGTCCCAAAACATTTTTGATGATGTTGAAAATCAAAGGCAAATTACAGTAGAGGTAGAGCTAGAAAGTTGAGATATATCGCATCATGTATGGAAATAGAAGATTTAGATTAATACTTCTAATAACTAAAATGATGATATTTAGATTTATCTCAGACTGTAGTGGAGTATTGTTTGAAGCCAGCCTTTTTGGCGCTGGTTTTCTGTTTAAACAGGATGACCGAGGATTATATATCCCATTCACTCTTCATCTGATATACTGAAGCCTGACCAGACCTCTGATAGTGTCTTTGTGGACATTCTTGGAGGAGATGCTTTATACAGCAATTCATCAGGGATTTAGTGCGTCAGATAATAATCTTCCTGTTACAGTCAACATTGTGCGCAAGAGATCTCAGTGGTTGAGACAAATGCTGAAATCATTACTAAGTTTGATTTAATTGCTACCCTCCATGCTACTGTAGGTCAATTTAAGGAACAATCCAGACAAAATAATTTCAATACAAGAAGCATGGATACCCATAAAAACACAGTAATACCCATACCTAATACAGCCATGTGAGAAACCAAATTGAAAAACACCCCTCCTCTGGCAGCAAGAATTAATGTATTTAGGGATATTTGTTTTTGTTAGGAACAGGTGTTGTGTGGCTATACGTCCAAATTTAAGTGATAAGCAGTTCAATTTAATGAAAGTAAAAAGTCTGCATTAATGATAAGCGGTGTATAACTAATTTAGTATCTGAAGCAGTTCTTCCAACTGCTTGTCAAAGCTTGCATTTTTCTGAGTTGTAAGAAATTCTGCAAAAGAGTCCTGTTAAGTTGTTGAATTGTTTCATTGTGTAGTTTTTAGTTAACATAAACTGTTAAACTATCCAGAGGTTTATTAGAAGAAAATTGGAGTACAGTGTCATTAATAATGTGATGATTGTGAACCCTCAAATGCATCTTGTTACTCATTGAAAGGGTTCCACTTTAAAGGTGAGAAACATCTGTTTTAAAGGAAACACATGATGGAGTGTGACAATCACAAGCAATATATGATGTCATAGATCCTTGCAGTGAAAAGAGAATGTGGTCATCAGGGTGGTGGATACATGTAGAGTTGTTTGCCTTTCACATTTTATGACCTTTATTTAAAAATTACCTAAATTTCTCCCTAAAAAATAAGCAACACATTTTAGTTACTTGGGTTGATATTCGTCAAGGGACCATGTGTCCATTCAAACTGAAGCTTTGATTGTTGTAATCATTTCTCCTTTTCATACTCACTATTAAGAGATCCCTTCCTGGCAAGCTTCCAGTGGAAAAGATGCCAAAGAGGAGGACACAAGACATTCCTTGTTCCAGACAAAGATATATTCTAAAGTTACATGAGGCTTCAGCAGTCTGAGTCAATCAAATACTTAACTTTTTATAGGTGGTGGATATAGGATGACCTTAGATGTTTAACACCTTTCCACTTTGTATACATTTGGGACAAGGTTAGACATTTTGTCATCAGAATTGTACTCCCTCTTTTGCAATAACTGTCAGGTCACATCCATTTCTCTCCTCACTTCTGCATTACCGTGGTGCAGGTTGTTAAAGGGCATCTGCAGTGTCTCCATTGCGCAGTGCTCTTTACAATGGAGGTCAAAGAAGTGTCACGTATTTGAAATGGCTGAATGATAATATGCTTGATTACTGGTGAAAGGCCTGTAATGGTCCATGAATGTGGATCCCACAGAGTGCATGAAAGTGCACATTTACATCCCTCCTTTCATTGAATCAAATCTGCTGAATTTACAGAAGTTTCCTTTGTCTGGCTTCATTATGTTTTAATGAAAAACTGTACTTATACTTGCTCAACAGTGTCCAATTCAAGCAATTAAGTTTAATTTCAAGCTTGTAAACAGTAGAACCTGGTCTATTGCTCTTCTGATGTAAAGCCACTAATCTGGAGCCTTGCATAACTGTTGTTTACCAAGTTCATCAACAGTATGCTAATCTGTACAGACACATCATTATCTCTTAAGACTCTGAGATTTCTTGGTTCTTCTGTCCCTTGAATTTCCTCAGACCCAACTTTTTGGTCAGGCTTAATTGTCTTGTTATTTTGACTAATTTGATTTTGCTGCTGGAACAGGTCATGACTCAGTTCAACCATTCATCATGTACTTTATTCTATTATAATACAAAAACACTTTCATAACAGACACATTATTCATCCATGTTGTTTTATGTAACGCTGTTAGGTTGAGCCAGTCTGTCTGGCCCTCTCCCCGTAAGAAGACAAGCCGGAGGGACAGTAGAGTAGAACACCTAGTACAGAGGGGCTTTGTTAAGGTAACACACACGTGCTTGCATCCATGTGCACACACACTTCTCAGCACTGCGGCGGCAGGCAGTCCCAGTTAGAGGTAGAAACACAGAAATTAAACGCTGCATGCTTGTGGTTTTTAATTTAGCATGCTGACAGCCATCCAATAGTCCTGTGGTGACACTGGATAACTTTATGACCGTGGTGAGCACAGCCTAGGACAGGGACCAGGACAGACACCCACTTCAGTTTCAACCCCTACACACACACACACACACACACACACACACGCACACACACACACACACACACACACACACACAAACACACAAAACACACTTAATTTAAAATTGAAAAACTGAATTACTACCGCAGATGTTCACCATTGGATCAATCATTGCAAACACTCATTGGGGGGACATAATGGAGCTATTGAAAACATTTATGTGGTGAAATAATAATAATATTGTCAAAAATAAAAAATTTAACAGTTACTCACGCATAACATGCCAAGTCTGTATCGGTTGCTGTGGTCTCTGTAATTGCCTATTTTAGAAGCAAATACCCTTTCTGCTGGGCTTCTTGCACAATATCAATAGAAGCCACACACAAGTGCATTGTGTGTGTCTGTGGTTGTATGTATTTGTTGAGACTTCACAATTGTGCCAGTTAAGTAGTGCTGACTGCATAGTTTGAAATGGGTGGTCTCTCCGACTCCAGATCCTCTGAGGGAAAGACAGACATGGATGTGAAAGACGTTTAGTAAAGGAAGCACCTCTTGTATCATATTTCCATAGTTCCATTACAAGCTGTTGAGTGATGAAAACAGATCTGACTTTGTGTCTTTGCTCAATGAAAGCTTGTGGCCCGTTGTCTTTACTATTGATTGGCTGAACCTTGTCCTGAGTTGACAATATTGACATGCTGTCAAGTCTCCCACTGCCATTTGGCCGTGCTAAGTATGACCTTGGTAGTAAACGCTAAACATCACAGTACTGTGAGTAGTAAAACAGTGTTCAGAAAAACATTAGCAAAGCATAAAAAACATGGCTTCGTCATTAATTTAAATGAGACCACTATGGTGACACAGCAGACTCTACAACACAGAGGGCCCTGTAAAAACAAGTTCACTCAATGTGATCAAATCCGCACCGGTACACATTCTATGTAATATATACTGCACCTTGTAACCAGGGTAATTCTTCTTATATTTAAACCGTGGAGACACAGAAGAAAGGAACTGCTGTGGTAAAAGCTTTCCAGAGTTGTGAAATCCTTTCTCATCGTAATATTACAGTATTCTGTGCAGTATTTGGCTTTACATTCATCATATACATCAAAGTGCATACATGAAGTTTGACCTCTGCACATAACCCATCCTAAGCTTTTCAGTGGGCTGCTGGAAAGGACCCAAGGAGCAACTTGGGGTTCAACGTTTTGCTCAAGGACAAACTGACAGTAGGAGCCAGGGATCAAACAACCAACCTTGTGGTTCAAGGACAACCTGATCTCCTCCCTGAGCCACAGCCATCCCATTGTTGGATGTGTTATTCAATACTGAGCTTGTTACCTGTAGCAACACACCTTTATTTGTTTCGAGCACTGCTGATTTTGACCTGAATGTTGTCAAATCCAGCAGTAATATCTTGAGTTTACAATGGAATCTGCTTTTTGAGCTGAATGATGACATGAGAACATACACAGGCGTACACACACATATACACACACATATACACACACATATACACACACATATACACACACACACACACACACACACACACACACACACACACACACACACACACACACACACACACACACACACACACACAACTGGAACGTAAATGGAAAATAATACGTATGGGCAGAAAGAAGCAGCGTATGGTGTGGTCCACGTGGTTTGCTTTATGATTCTGAATAGATGTGCAAACATGTGAATCGAGGGAAATACTGCACCAGAGGTGGCCTTGAAAGTGCTTTCTCTTGAGGTGCTGGATATGTGGCTGTTCCATTGCCGCATGGTGGTGACAGTGTGTGTTGATGAAAGCCACATGCAATGCCAGGGCTGTACGTGGCTCCATTACTTTTTTTTATGGAAGCTAAGTGGATTGTGGTCAAGGTTCAGTGGACATCCTGTTAATAGGCTCTGACAGTGAACTGCATTAATTAGACGTGATGACACGTGCCTTCAAATTAATACTCATTGATATGTTGGTATGTGTGTGTGTTTTCTGAATGAGAACATACAGTAAACGAGTTATATGAAGTCATATGTTGGACTGTTGTAAAGGAAAGATTTGCTGCTCTGCTGGAATATTCTGAATGGTTACCAGGCAGGCTGCTGTACTGTGTAAAGCACTTTGGAGAGTTGTAAATCTTTGTCATTTGGGTACCATGTAGTCTTTTTATGTGTCTGTGGCATCTGGAACACACACTCAGTCACACAGTCTCCATGAATGAGTCACATATGAGTGATTCTTTGTTGGCTGGATCTCTGCGGTACGATGTTTGTATCTCTCCACACCAGGGAGATATTTGCATTTTTGATCCCCCACCTACACTTTTCTTTCACTCTGTACCTGCCTACCTCTCTCTCCCTATCTTACTCTCACTCTTTGCCAAATACAGAACACTCCAGGTTCCCCACAGAGGCAGGCAGCAGGCGGGCATGCCCATTGTCAGCCTCTGTCCTCCGCTGAGAGTGGCTGACGTCACCGCTCTTTTCCCAGGTGATTCTGTGAGACACATAAACACTCTCACAGCAATTTGATTTTTCACATTAGACCAGTAACTAAGGAAGGCACTGTGTGTATGCACACACACACACACACACACACACACACACACACACACACACACACACACACACACACACACACACACACACACACACACACACACACACAAGCACAACTGTGTTTATATTTTAAAGACATAGGGAGAGAGAGAGAGAGAGAGAGAGAGAGAGAGAGAGAGAGAGAGAGAGAGAGAGAGAGAGAAATAGATGCTAATGATCAGCGGTTGGCAGATGGTAGAGTGATGTAGCGAGGACTGATATTGCTGCCCACTTAAACTCATCTGCTGTTACTCCAACCCCCAACACTACTACAAGGCTGGACTCAATGCACACTCATCCACAGACGCTCTCTCTTACGCACCCAAAGGCGATCGCTCTCATTCACACTCTGTCAGATACACGGAACTCTATGCAAACATCCATCTGGAATAATAATTGTAAGTGTACACCCTTTTGTTTGTTTTCACAGCATTCTTCCTCTATTATGACAGGAGAGTTGATATGTATATCAGAGGTAAGAGACAGGACAGTTGTTGCTGGTTTTTCATGTAAAGGTCTATTGTCTTGTCATCGCTGATATCATGCTGGCAGGGTAGGGACTTCAGTGATCGCGTCCTTTGTCATGGCAATAAAATGAGTTTATTGTACAGTTTGTTGGTGTTGTTGGGCTGAGTAACAGAACCGGAGGGCATGCTATGTGATCCCATAACACAACCTGGTGTTTTTCACATCACATTAGTGTAGCAACTAGGACTCTCTCAGTGTGCTTTTGTGTGATTTATGATCGGAGCCCAGTTTATGGAATTAAGAAGTGTTCAGTCATAAAGTCAATGCTTTTATGAAATCTGTAGTCTCATAATTAGCATATTGATCTGGAGTTGGGAGATTCAGCAGAGGAAAACACTGTTTTCATTTAAGTGTGAATCTTGAGGAAAACATCATTTGTTTTGCAGGTTTCAGTATTTATTTTAGATTTGAAAGATATCACAATTCTGTCAGATATTACATGAATAGCTACAGAGGGTGATTACTGATGATCAAAATACCGTATGCTTTAGTTTTTGCTGAGCAAGTTAGTGAGCATGAACAGTACACACACACTTCCAGACACACTTACACAAACTTGCAACCCCATCACTTGTATACCTTTAGTGACTGAGAAACTTTGATCAGACATCCTGCCTCTGTAACCTGATGATGCATTAAATAATCTTTAACATTACTCAGTTACCCAACCATCTGCAACCACATTTCTGCATGAATGAGAGACACAATGCGTGGTCACAATCAGCCTTTTGGGTGCACTGTGAGGAAATATGTTGTCAACAGTTAGTCAGCCAAATTAAATTTATGACAGAGGGCTGCAAATAACTTGTGTAAATTGTGCGGCACTCTTCGGGATGTTATTCCTTACGTCTGTATGTGTTTACACTGATCTTTTAAGTATCTAATTAAAAGCTCGTTATTTGAATGTGTTCTCTTAAGTGAGAAGCTGAAAGGTGTCAAAGTGTATTTACTGCCATGCTGCACTGTAGGGACTATAGTTAAAGGTGCTGACAGTGGCTCATGCTGCTCTAAATACTGTAGCACACATACACACACACAGAGATGCACACATCAGAGGGAGATAGATAGTGCACAGCTGCCCTGTCTCAGGAGAGAGAGAGAGAGAGAGAGAGAGAGAGAGAGAGAGAGAGAGAGAGAGAGAGAGAGAGAGAGAGAGAGAGAGAGAGCAGACTACCCTCCTCAACAAGACCACTTCCTACCTTACACATAATTTACCTTACAACAATTTTTATATTTCTTGTTATATTATTAAGTCAAAGCCACACCCATAATGCCAAATTTAACAAACTTTGCAAATGTTGTTATCAGTGTCCCGGCTTCCGCAAAGTTGCAGTCTTGCTTTCGGGGGTACACAAAGTGCTGAATCTCTGTTGAGGCGTTACATTTGGGCCAGCTTGAACTGAAAATGCATTATCTTCTGAAAATGAGTCTAAATGTTTCCCCCTCACGTGGGAAGCTGTTGCAAAGCCAGAACCATGCACGTTTTGTTTCTCTGCTGGGCATAATACAGCCGAATACCTCTCATTAAGTGGAGCTGACCTTTACCACATGGAGGTGAAGTTAGGAGGAGTTGGCATAACTATCCTGCTACTGCTCAACAAGATCCTGTAAAATGTGAATGTTTTCTAAGAAAATTAAACTGAATGTTTGATTATGAAACATTAAAAAACACAACTGTAGCAAGAAAAAACAGATTTTGCTTTTTTAAGCTTGGAAGGAACTGGGAGGAATTACTTCGGCCAGGGAAGCTATGTTGTTCTTTAAAATTGTTCTCATCACACTGTGGAATGACTATAAGAACTTTAAAGAGCACCGTCTGCATAACACATATGGGTCTACACTAGTGAAACATCTGTTGAAAACCACTGGAAATGTAGGTTCACCCATTGTGTATTGTCATCATGTGGGGTGGCAGAAGTCACTTATGCTATTTCCTCTCATTACACCCTCTTCACAAGGTGTTAGGGTCAGCGAGTGAGGGGTAATTGAGCCTTAGCTCAAAAGAAATGTGCTACTAGTTTACTTCTACCGCATTCTGTCACTGGCATGAACAGCATATCCTGAGTGGCTGTTATGGTTTCATTATGAAACAGGCATTCCTTTTGAATGTTTGCTGGCAGTTAAATATTTCTCAGAGACTCTTTGTTAAAGATCCAGACAGAATCAGTCATCAGTCGAGGTAGACAGAGAAATTCCCAAAGAAAGCTGTACTGCCTTTATGATTTCCATAGATTGGGAAATAACGCAAATGTAATTAAATTATACAATTTGAGGATTGTGCATATAACCTATGAACTATATCCAATTGACTAAAATCAGATTTATATGTTTGCACAATAAAAAAAAAAGCAGCAGAAACACACACGTTTTAAGTTGTGGGGCCTTTCGGAGAAATCTAATCTCAATATACTATTATAACAATACTAATAATTGTTATTATACATAATTATAGAAAATACAAATACACTTATACAAAGACACTGGTAAAACATGGTACACTACGATAGCTACTTTCTTGACAGTAGTTGAAGATAATATACTATGATAGCAATTAACCAGAGAAAAATACAAATAATTTCTATTTCAACAGGTAGTAGTCACAATGGCTTATATTTAAAAAACTAATATTGATTATATTATTGGGTCCACAATAATTTGCAAAACAATGATTAATTTGTTTTGTATGACCGACCGAAACTTCAGACATTAGACAATAACGTCCACAAGTAATTTGACTATTTTTGCAACAATAATACAACACAGGTGTTTTTTTTTTCCTGTAATATTGGTTAGTTTTTGTTGAAACACGATCCTCCTTTTAGCTTACATCAATGTGATAATGTACTTAACTGTGTCTAAATCGCTGACCCTCTGTCAGTTACTATCTCCAAGGTTATCTTAGAAAAACTACCCCCCTCTCACCAGCTCAGATTTCCTTCAAGTCACTGCTTCAAACTATGAGCAACATAGTAGCTCTCTTTTACAGCACCCTTTCATCTTGAAAATAACAGTAGATGATGGAGTGCAAACACATGCTTGTGTAATTTGCAGTAAGCTATTTGTTTACTGTATTCACTAAACTGAAGTTTACTCAGAGCTCCTTTTGTGTATATTATCTTGGACCTCCATATGCTTCTCATTCAATTCCCCATCTATCCACCTCAAACCTCCTTTTCAAGGTTATTTTCTCCCTGTTTTGATGCAGACGCTCCTTTTAAAATTCCTCATCCTCCCTTCCTCTCTTGTTCCAGTGAGCGCCTTTATATCAGCCGCACACCATCCTGTCCACCCAAAGCCCCCCCGGAGCTGACACAGATGGGTGCTCTGCTAGTTCATGCTAGCTGACCCATAATGTGAACCCCTCTGCCCCACCGGACGCTTCTGTTTGCAAACTGTGACAAAGTATCAGATTTACCCTTTTCTCTCAGTGCAGGCACCGTGGAGGAACAGGGGATCTGGGCATGTTCCTCCATATTACCTATCACACCCCCATCGCACCACTTGTGCACACATTCAGTGACACATAGACATGCTTGCACATGCTCACTCACACACACACACACACACACACACACACACACACACACACACACACACACACACACACACACACACACACACACATACATTCCAGGAAAACCGGGTGAGTGAAACCCCTTTGTGGTTGGACTTCTGTTCTGAATTAAAGTAAGCCTATGTGTCAGTGAAGGACAAAGCCTTATTAAATTAACGTAAGCGATTATTTGGCTTTTGCTAAAGTCGCTCTAAGGCACAGAATTCGACACACACACACACGCAGATATCCTAATTAGCTAAATGAGTCATTAATTTTAGCGGGGAGTTATTAAGATAAAGTTAATGAATGTACAACTAATTAAGACATGATGAATCGACATGTCTGTTTTACTCATTAACACAATATCTTTTGCTTTTCTGTTATCACTCTTATCTGCTTTTACTGCAGAATGGCGCCTGGAAGTACAAAATTAAAGTGTCATCCAATGGTTTATCTGAAAGATTTATATTAGTGGGGGCTTTGAGGGAGCTTATCGTGGTACTTTTATACAGATCATCATCCTTATTTATATTCAGTAACAATGTCTTACAGGCCTGCACAAAAAGCAGACTGTATACCGTTCAGACTGTATACAAGTCTTGTATACAGTCTGAACTGCGGTTGCCAGAACACAACAGAGAGGTCTAAGGGTCTTTGAATTCCCACTAAAGAAAGATGCACCTGAACCAGCTTGTGATCAGGTGACCAACACACTATAGCTTGCTAACTGCTGTTGAGGTGAATCAACTTCACACCAAAGGAAGGTTTGATATAGACATTTAGATAGAGAGGTTGACTATTTCCACTACATAAGCCTTGAGATGGGTAAAGCTAGGTTGTTTATGTTAAATTAGTTTTTTTAGATAGTTGGACTAAGGTTTGATACAGCTAATGCTGCAGTGTATTAATTGACACATTTCACTGTGTATATTGATAACTCAAAATGACTTAAATTGTTGCTTGGTGGGATTGAACCTGTCAGAGTGCAACCTGAATTTCACTTAGAGACTGTAGTAAATAGCCAATGAGTTGCTTGCTAGACAGCTAGCTAAGCATGTTCTTATTAAACCTGAATTAATTCACTTTTTGAATTGAGCCTCTTTTTTTTTTGCGCTAAAATTTGGTGCAATTTGGAGACGCGACACATTCAATATGACTACGCTTTGAACAAACAAGAAAACTGAGCAGCAGAGGGGGAGGGGCCTCAGGACTCTGCAGACTTGACTGGAGTCAGCGATGAGCGCTTCTCGAAAACTCAATCAGCTCTCTTGTGGGCCGTGCAATCATCATGCTCTGAATGGGCACATGCACCGAACATTCACTTCCCCTGACAAAGCTGCAAGAAGCAATACCCGGGGCCAAGCAATTGTCTTGCTCCGAATGGCCATGCACTCTGAACCGCCACTCCTCGAAGGGACACTGCACTAGACTGAAATGGAAGGAGTTTCCCTCTTTATGTATGTATCTCGGTCCTTCCAGTGTTTTGACAACCATTCATCTGATTGATTTTAACACTTAGCGGGTTTATTGTTGAGGATGCAAGGAAGTGCAATGTCCAGTGTAAAGTTGTTTGGATGAGCGGCTCTTGAGAAAGTACTGGGGGCCAAGTAATCGGCCAAATGGGCCCTGCACTTGTACAATTTGACAATGCATTGACTTGGCCAATGAAGGATATGCAAACGTACATTACTTATATTTAATATTTTTCGCAGTATCTGAAAAAAACAAACAGTTGAATGTTCAATGATAATATGTATCAACCTGTTTGACAGTGTATTGTAAACAACAGAACCTGAGTTGTTGAGAAAGGAAACGTGACTTTGTAGAACAGAGTGTTACAATGACCCTGATGTCCTGAAGTGAGTTTCACTTTGTTTTGAGAAGATCCTCTAAGTGTGCCATTAATTCTCGCTCCTCCCCCTCATACTGCTGACCTTCCTACCCATGGAGAGGAGGGTGAAGGGGTGGGGCTGGGTTATGATAAGCTTGTCTGTGCAAGCATGAGTGACAGCGGTCAAAAGGTCACGAACGTCTCCAAAAGCTCTGTAATACTTTATATTCTAAAAAGGAACAAGAATAGAAACCTCATGTGAAGGTTGTGGCATGAAAACATATTACAATTCATAGATATACATCATAAATAAGCTTGAATGTTTGTGTTTGATCATAATATTGTTATTGTTCTGTGGTGTAATATGGTCTTATGTGACCCACGAGCTGTTCTTTCGAGATAATACAGTTGAGCCACTTCTTCTCATTTGCTGCTCACCCCAACACAACGCAATATATTATGCAGCAGCACCATGGCAGCCCACATATCAGAGAGAGAGAAGGAGCCAAGCATGGTAATACATTGCTGAGGGTTTGGTTAATTACTCAATTTAACAATGTAGCTAACATTGTGTTCTCAAGTATGCTTTGTTGCATATTCAGAGTGGTGAAGTTCACTGTGTCCTTTTTCCACTCAATTTGATTGTTTTAAACAAACAAGCCGAAATATCCAGAAGAGGTACTAGGTTTGGCACTGTGCTACTTTGTAATGCATCTCCGAAAGAAGGCATATCATTAACAACGGAGAGACTGCTGCGTTTTGTATGAAGGGGTTATTCACGGATGGCTTTATAGGTACAGTGTGTTGCAGAAACTTGAAACAGTGAACACTGTTCATAACTAGATTAGAAAACTAAGCCCTCATTAGCAACCGTTTAAACCCATGTTTACAACAATCAGAGTGGGCATATTCAATGGATCCGCTATAATGATGAAAACAAAATTATGCATTTAGACAATGTTTCCCATTTGGATGGACACATGAAAGATGCAGAACACTGTGGTATGATTGGAGATGGCAGGTTTGGCACTGTAACCCTGTTTGATCACAGGCAGTGGGGCAGTGCCATTGAATATTGAGGCCAACAGGTCACAGGCAGAAAAACAATAACTGTACATGTTTCGGAATGGTTTTCTTAGGCTTTTGTTTGTTTTTGTATGCAATCAGCAGCATCACCAGTATGTGTCCGATCACTGTAACAGCGGTTGCCTTCATCGCCGTTCACCCGTGGGTCACTTAAGACTATATACATCTATGGCCGCTGTGGTGAGGCCCCCAAGCACAAGAACATGAGGCTTGGAGGAGGATGAGATAAAGGGATTAGGGAAAGGAAGGGTGGATAAAGGAGATTTCAAACTCGGAGAGCAGTAACGGTGTTGTGTTTGATGCCTTGGCAGAGACTGGTGCCTGACTAATGTGGCGTGATACACTGGGTACTGAAAGCAGGGCCAAGGGTTCCTTCCTGGGCATGAGTTTCTGGGTTGGAGCTTCTGCTTAATTGGACAGCAGGACCATTTTTCCTCACATATTTTCACAAAAGAGGATGCTGTAAGCTTCTTTTCTGCTCCCTGATGATTTATGCACTCCTCTTCGCTCTCCCCAGGTTTGCTTGCCCAATATTGGCATTACTTCAGTGTAGAGTTCTCGCTATCAGAGCTGTGATCAGAGATTGAGAGATGGATATGTGTTGTTTCTCTCTACCTTTCAGGTAACAGCCTTTCTCACTCGACCATGACAAGCTCGGCAGTTATTGATACTATACTTAAGGGGGTCATACAATAATACCCCCTTCCCTTTCTACAGGTTGGAGAGGTTCTCCCTACCTAATTTAGAGCAGAAACTCTTGGTATTCAGTGAGTGCCCTGTATTAACTTACAGGAATGCAGGCGTTCTACTTAGAAGTGAAACTAAACACACAATCCTTTCTTGATGACTTGTTTGTGTCTGTGGGGCACTCATTTTGATGAATGCTTTTTATTTGACATGGAATTTGATCCGTTAAAAACATGTTTATAAGAATTGTTTGCATCAAGGAAATATTAGGGTCAGTACAGGGCTCCGACTGTGGTGAGGCAATATACAAATGGTACAAGACATAATCTTAATTGGTACTTGGCACAAGATCATTTATGAGCCGGATGTTAAAATTCCTGTTATATTTATAGCTGCACCTGGCACACTGCAGCAGAAGTTAAAGCATTTTTGTCTCAAGAAAATACCTGTGAGGGAAAACAAGGGAAATTTAGGAGGACAGAAGTGGAATGAAGGGTGGAGTTGTTAGTCTAACATGGGGGGGGGAATTAAAAATATTCATTCTAATGAAGAAACATATTTTTCTTTGAAAATGCAGATGGGAATGTGCCATGGTTAATTTAAAGTCAACACCTGGACTGACTGGGCAGGATGAAAGACATGTTGTGTCACGTTTCTGCTACGTGTCCAGCAATAAGCCAAAATTAGGTGCAATTTCCTCTCAACTAATTAGTGTGGAATTGGTGCTGTTTTATCAGCCTCCCCGGGGCTTCAGCGCAGTGAGCTTCTAGCTGGAGCTACAGAAAACTAGAAGTTGTCTGGATGAGTAAAGACAAACACAGACAAGGACAAGGACAGAGAAGTGTGGACAAGAAAGGGTGGAGCGACAGAAGACATTAGCCAGAGGTTGTTTTCTGTTGGTTCTGTTATCCGGGAGGAAACATAAACCCTGTCTTTGGTCTCTTAATGACCTGAAAAAGATGCTTCTCACTTCACGTAATGTTGAGGACAGATGGAGCCATCAGGCCATGCAGTAGGCCAATAATGACCCCACTCTAAGATACTTTTGCACAGTGATTGATGTTCACCTAGAGATCATTCTCTTTCCTAAAACACATCAAGTAATAAATGATCCTGTCCTCTGGTCCTTTTTTTAATCAACATATCATAATCTTCTCCTTTTTCACACCTTTTGCTTCTTTTTCTTCACTTTTGTTGCTGACCATGTTTTATCCTCCCTTCACACCTTTCTCTTCCTACAGTGATTTAGAGTAGGTAGAGATTGTATTCAGTCAGCACGGAGCAGTCGAAGGCTGACCAGGGATTATTGGGTTCATGTCAGAGTCAAGGTTCTGATTGAAGGTATACATGGTGGAAGGATGCAGCTCATGGATTCCTTCTGTTTGACCCCAGCTTAACATCAGAAGCCCCATTAAAAGAGATGCCTCAGATCGATCAAGCCCCTTCCTCCTCCAGACTCCCTTGCTATTGACAAGGTCAGTTAATCCATCGGTAAATGTCAGAACACACAATGTGTATGGTATCAACTGACACTGCTGATGGACACATTTAGGGGTCAGCTGCAGAAAGTGCACAAAGGAGCATTACAAGGACATATTAAGTCTTTGGGAATAACACTAATCAATGCACTAGTGTTGTTGTTATTCTTCTCTGGTATTCATTTAGACAAATATATGTCAGAAAAAGTATCTGACTTTGACATGGGAGGTCAACATAGGTTTAAGCTTACCACGACAAAGCAGTTTACGGAGATGGCATATCAAAAACACTCATAATAATATAATCAAATGTATAATGGTCTTATGGATCATTTTGAAGAGAAAACACAAACAGATGTTTTTCTGCTTACTTGGAGGGGCTGTCAGAGCTTTTCTCTCATATCTAGCAGGATCATTTCAACAACGTTAGTTCTGTGCATGTATTGACTTCATTGATGAGCGATATTACTGCAGTTACAGGCTTAAAGGTTAGGCTTAACCTCTCACATAGGGACACAGGCTGGGTTAGTTGACCCCCTTCTTTTCTGATCAAAGACTCAGCAGGGATGTAATCCCAAGTCTCCACTATTGGTTTTTAATGAAGCCTGACCCCTGACTCCTGACCCCCCAAAAGCCCCAACATACCATGACAGTAGTCACTGAGTTTGCCTGTCATGTTGTGTAAAATTACAGTCAGAGAGTAAAGTAGCTTATTGTTTTAATGGTCACATCTTTCTTCCGTGTGGCGTGAAACCATTAGAAAATATTTAATATTTCTGGACTTTGTATGAGTTGGCAGAGACGGGCTGGCAGGGAAAGATGCCTCTGTCCCAAGAATAGTGTATCAGCAGGTCGGAACTTTCTGAAACTGCAGAGACAATAGCTCCTGTGTGTCTTGTGAACCACTTCGCCATTGGCACTACCCACGAGTGGAATAAAAAGAGGTGTGAGTCGGTCACATGTTTTCCTAGAAGAAGTTATTGTTATGTCTACATCCAGAAAGTATACCGTTACATGCTGGGCTATGGTTTAGTGCTTTATGGTTCTCTCTACTCTTTCCCAACCTTTCCCCCCTCACACCTCAAGCTATACAGAGATTACTGTGATAACCACCAGAAGTGTGACGGAGAGACAGAAAGTGAAGTGTATGGTCACGTCAATTCAGAGCATGAAGGGAGTGAACTGTGTGATGTCTAGACCGCCGTCCCTCCGCTGAGCTAAGTCAATAACCAGCATCAGTGATGAGTTGCAGCTTGTCTGTCTCCACCGCACACACAAACACGAACACACAATGTTAACAGAAACAAACTGGTCTTTCTCTCTCATTATACCTTCGCCCCCTTCCCTGGAAAGCGAGACTGCTCTGACACGCGGGCTTTGCAAACATTGGTGTTTTACTCTCAAGGTCTTTATTACTTTTGTACAGTAAATCTGCGAAGCTGCAGCAGTTTTACAAACCTTGTAAAATATAGAATTTATGTGACAGATGCTGAATTTAATGCTGAAGTAAAAATAAAAAAGCCCAAACAACATAAGAGTTGAGAAGAGTTTCCAGAAAGTGCAGACTGTGTTTTCAGGTTTGGGTGTGCAAGTCTCACTGTTGTCGCATTGCCTCTTGGCAGTACATTGTATATGTGTTGTAAACTTCCTATTTGTAATAAGATACAGAGCTTGCTTTAGTTTGATAAAATCAGATTTCAGAATATGAACAAACATGCATGTGTTCAAACTGCACCTGAATATTTTGTGGAGAGGATTGTTGTGTGCTGTGACGATAGTGCAGATAATAATCAAGAAGCCATTCAGCAAGAACAGTTTACAGTTTCAAACTCAGTTCATGAAAGAGTATTTGGAAAAGTTGACAGGATCATAGCACAAGTGTGATGGTTCCTTTACAAATAGCTTCGGCAGTAATGGTGTAAGACTTAAGCTGCACTGTATATCTGGTTTGTATCTCCCAACCATAAAAGCTCAATTGGGACACGTACAGTTTAGAACAGGAGCTGATTCACCACAATGGCAGAGGCCCTTTCGGACGGGGAACTGAAATCGTTATCTATGCTTTCTTCAAAGCACTCTAACAGTAATTTCACAAAGGCATTTAGGTCAGTTTAATTAGTTAGATTTGGTAATTGTGTGAGTTTGGTGTAAAGGGTTAGTTCAGATTCATCAAAGTCAGTCACATAACATAAACAAACTGACCGATTGAGGCAGCAGTAGACCAGCAACTTCCTCTCAATGTCCGGCAAGGTTTTTTCCTCTTACAAGCATTCAAATAAAAATAACAAATCAAAACTATTCCTTTAAAGTGTTTAGAGGCGATATCCCGCAATGAGTGCCCACTGATGAAATGTTGAGCAAAACTCCTGTTCCGGGGTCAGTGTACTGCAGCTGACCTTGCACTCTAACCTCCAAGAAGAAAGGCAAACAAAAAGTATCACATTACATTTCTTTGAATTAACACATTGTAGCTTGAAGGCTTTTCATGAAGTCACTAAAAGTTCTGCTCACAAATGTAATATTTAGTTCATCTGTCACTCACTCTACTCTGCTAGTCTGTACTGTTTTCCACATGGTGAAAATAAATCTTACTATATACGGCAAAACGTCTTGAATGTCTGTTGGTTAGTTTCTTTTCTGTGTGACTTTATTTCTTGGAGTATATGACCAAGCTAAGCAGCTGTCCTTGTTCGTGTTCTGTCTGCCTGGCTACATGAGAGAGACGGTGTGTTTTTCTTGTTCCCTGTGGAGGTGAGAAGCAGGTAGCCTGAAGGTTGAAATATTGATGGATGATGATAAATTCATGTGGCTGGTGAAAGAGTGAAGCAGGTCCAAACAAACGTTGTCGGGGTCTTTTAATCTTAGTGGTAATGCCCATCTCTGGAAAACTGGTCTTGTCCTAGTCTAGAGGACTGATGACGTGAATGATTTGAGCTTGCATTCTTGTTAATATATAGTGAAATTTAAGAATGCTGTATGGCTATCCTTCAAATTGTGATGGGCTTACAGAATGAATGTTGATATGAACTGGCTCTCAGTTTTGCTGTAGTGGACACTCTGGTTGCCACAATGAGATTGTGGTGGCTTTGGTGTTGAAGACGACGCTCTGTTCCCAGTAATTTATTCATAACTCTGAGGTTTTTGCTGTATTTTTCATCCATTTTTCATTAAGAAAGAGTAAATCACTAACAGCATGTCGTTTATTCAGTCATTAATAGTGCACAACATACTCTGTCTATTTGTGCCATACTCTCATGAGTTTGCTTACATAGCAGAGTTGGAGTGGAAAATAGTTTTTCCACTCTTTGTTTGATGCAGCGATGACAGATAAGCTCAAATATGATTTTACCCTGTCCCAACTAGGGCTCTAAATAGTATTAGAAGTGTTCAGTAGTGGTCAGACTTAATGTGTTTTTCTTGTATATTGTCACCCAGATGCCCCTGGGGTAGGTTAGGATCCCAGCGGCTGCCACGATGAAGAAAGGCCTTCCCTCTTTCTTTCATACCAGGACCTGCCGGCTCACACAGCTGGCTTCCATTGCTGTATGTACGAGTGTGTGTGTGTGTCTTATATGAATGCCAATAATAACCAGAACGACAATACATCAGTCCTTTCATAAGCAGAAACACAATCTCTATGGCAGTGGGGCAAACTGCGTCACTGCTTTGTATCCCATATTGTCTGGGGCATTGGAATAATATGACAGACAATGGTTTTTAAATTCTCTTAAAGTTTTTTTTTTTTTTTATCTGAGAGGAACTGAAGGCAGATGAAATATAAATGGCTTGACAAATCTTTTTCTAAAACTTAACAGGCTATTCCTTAAACCTGTAGTTTTTATTCATGCACTTTCTCTTGTTTTTCTTGCTTGCTGCCTGTTCCAATCACTCAATGCTGTGAAGCTAATCTTAACTACAGCTGGGTGGGTGGATGCAGGGGTGAACTATGCAAGCCGGTATTGAAAAGGGTAGGTGGGCGGCAAATGCGGTTAATTTGCTTGTCTTTGGGCTTGTGGTTAATTTTGCTGAGCCAAATCCTCTCATTTAGGGGATTATGTTCCAAAGGCTTCTGGTGTGTAGGTGGAGGTCAGAGAGGATGAAATAGAGGAAAGGAGGAATGCGGACAGAGGAATGGAGCAAGTGATGGAAAGAGATTTCAGTGTGGGGTATAGGTGTAGAGGGATGGAGAGACACGGCAGCAGATGGGGGTTAATGTATGTATCGGTGTGGGGTGGGGGAGGTGATGCTCAGAGAGAGACAGAAGAGGGACGCAGCTTGTGTGTGGAGAGATCTGAGAGTTGGGGGTGGCCAGGAGGCGTGGTGCGCTGGGGAGAGTTTTGTTTAAGGAGAGCTGAGTGAACTCTGATGGGGGGCTCCAGCTTTCAATGGGTATTGACAGATCCATTGCCACTTCTACTCCACAGGCCTGATCTGCCCCACTTCCGAACACACCATACCTCTCAACAAGTTAAAGAAGCCCTCCCCCCCCCATCTCTAGCGGCACTTCCACATTAAAATGATGAATTCTGAGATGGTCAGGGTACTCTGGGCCCTCGGTCTTAGTGAATAAAATAGTTTATACCATGGGGTTGAATTAGTGCTTCAGAAAGTCTTTTGTGTCCTTTAAACACACAACTCCCTTTGGGCTCTGTAAAAACCCACACATAGTCAAGGATGGGTCCCCCTTTTATATTGGACCAACATTATTCAGTAGAGTTTTAAACCATAGCTCTGCTGAGAAGTAAAAGACAAAGGAAGTATTCAAACATTTTACAAGACTGTACGACATGTTGGAATCTGCAAAGTAAAAACAGAAGACTTGTCTCCTGCCATTTAGAGATAACTAAAAATGTGCTGGTTAATAACATTGGATTAGGTTATATCTTATTTTGAACATGTAAAAAAAAAAGAAATAAAATAAAACATAAATACCCCCCAAACACACAGCAAACTAATAAGTAAATCAGAATAAAACAAACAAAACAACATACATCAAAAATAACTACGTATCCTAATAAAGAGCCGGGCTAGAGAAAAGTTAGGGGAAGTGCATGGAATGGATGAGGTAGAAGAACATGTGAATTGAGAGAGTTCAGTGGGGTTCAGTGGAGAAGTGGGGAACACTTGAGTTGGAAGCTCTGAATACCTCCCTTATGTCAGGAACGGGGACATTCTCACCACTGTCTTTTTTTTCTCTTTGAGGAGGGGGCCAGGAGGATTTACTGCCAATTTTCAAGTCTGCGTATGCATTTTTTTTATGAGAATCAAAGAATTATTAATTATAAGTGGCAGTACTTCAAGATCTTACTGATGTGACATATACGAATATACAATAAGCTATAGCTACTGTTATCCACTTGAACATCAAATGCATGAAAACACTTTGCAGTTATCAACATGGAGAGAGTATGACCATGAGAAGAGTGGAGTAACATTCTCAAGGGCCCATTCATTCCTAATTCACCTCCAACAATCGCTCTCTCTGGCCTCAGTTATGGCAGATTGTGTT
Source organism: Myoxocephalus aenaeus (assembly GCA_038501785.1). NCBI lineage: Eukaryota > Metazoa > Chordata > Actinopteri > Perciformes > Cottidae > Myoxocephalus > Myoxocephalus aenaeus. Next base: position 10,573,464 of record JBAMJR010000350.1, on the reverse strand, counting down.
ACATGATCCCTGGAATAATGAACTGGTACGTCAACACTGCCAATCCCACATAGCAAAGAAAAGGATCTGTCCGTTCCAGCCCCTAATCCAGTCTGTTTGGGAAGCAGAGACTGTGGCGTGACACTTGTTCCTCCACTCACTGGAACCTCCAAGCGCCAGCTCACATTAGCATAACGGTGAGGCCCATCCACTCACTACAGGATTAGTTCAGCTCTCCTCCCACTGTCTGATGGCTCTTTATCCAGATGGATACAGCCTGTTAGAGGTCCACACCATTGGCACTAAAGTCATTATCATTCACCACGAGAAGGAATCAGCTCACTGAGGGTCTGCTGTTTGGAGTGAGATTGACATCTCATTTGGGATGGTTTCAGAGAAAAGACAGGGAACTCCCCTTCAGACTATGATGGAGTGGCCCATAAATGCCCAATCAATCTGCATTTAAAGGACTATTTATTATTGTTACTCTGGTTTGGTAATGTTTTTTGGAACACTGTATTTATGGAAAATGTGGATTACTTTTTTTGCTCACACAAGTTTTTTTTTTTACCAAGACCATCGTGATATGTCCGTAGAGAAATGTGTTGTAGTGAATAGAGATTTGTGAATTAAGTGAGAGGATGGGGATGACGTTCTTTGCTCAGTTCTAGAAACTTTCTTGTTTTTCCAGGGAATGAGATTTGTTACACTTTGACCCATAAAACAGAATGTTTAGCTTGAAAATGAAGTTAAGCTTGAAAGTAACCTTAATTCAAGGAACTGCTGTGTTTGTCCATGTGATTGTTGTCACTTCGGTGACGCCATCACCAGAGAGATGGACCTGACAAGGTGTATTTGTCTGTTGTCCAGATAGTTCCATATCATGAGCTACTGTACTGTAATGTCAACTTCACCACTAATCCATCAGACTCAGGCGAAGTAGATTGCTGATGTTTCACATCGCAAAGGAGCCAGTTAAATAGCATGCAGTTGGTGGAGTCTCTTGGCACTCCCACTGTCTGGCTTCTTCAACCAGCAGAGAATAACATTATCTAATATGTAATGGAATCACTGATATTCTTTACGGTTCCAGTTTTTACTGGAAACTAAAAGTATATGACTTTTAACACAGAACACGGAACCTTCTAAATTGACGATTTATACTGCAATACATTTGAGCACAAGTGAAATTATAAATTATGTAAAATGTATTTTATGATAAAGTCTTCTCGGAAATACAACATTATGAAATGGAAATGGAAAGGGAAAAAAATAAAGAGATTTCAACACAGCAAATAACGGATGTAGTTTACTATATCATGGATTTATTTAATACAGATTAAGTGTAAATGGAGACTCGGACTCATGTGTTTCTCTTGTGTGTGTCTCGGTTTTATTAATTGTTGGTAAAAGTTGAACAATATCATACTATATTTAAGAGTCTCATTCATACTGAGAACTAAATCTAAAATTGTTACTAAGAAGGCGTGTTCTAAGAATTGTCTGCTTTCCTGCTTTGCCCTAACCTTTCCTCTCCTATTACTTTAGCTTTCACTGTTTTCTTTTCTCTCATGCTTTCTATGCTCCCTCTCACCCTCTCCCCCACCTACACTGCACTTTCTTCTCCTCTCTCTCTCTCTCTCTCTCTCTCTCTCTCTCTCTCTCTCTCTCCCTCTCTCTATGACTATGCTGTCTGCCTCAGCTGTTCTCAGTTGCACTGTGTGCCTTGTGCTGTGGGGACAGGGCAGAGCTGCGCTGAGTGCCGCTAAACTAGTCCAGAGCAGTGTTGAGTGGAGAGAGAAGTAGACAGAAATCAGTTTGAATGGGGGGGAGAGCGCAGATTGTGTTTACGAAGCAAACTGGATTAACAGCTGAAACAAACTGGACCTGTTTTTTCTGTCTTGAGCAAAAGGTAGAGGCTCAGTGACAACGTGGATGGCTGTTTAGAAAAAGGTACCAGGACAGAAAACTATGGCAGTCATACCCAGCTCCTCTCACTCTTCCTCGTATTTAGTATGGTGAAGATCTCTATGATCTCTATGGTGAAGAGACTAACTTGCAGTGACATTGACGCGTAACCCACAACTCTGCTTTGCAGGTTCTGTCTCCACTGAAGTTGGACTCTAATTTTGGCTTTTGACCCCTGGAACAGGAAAGGGTTTTTGATTTGGCAGGGGACGAGACCTGCTGAGAACCAGTCTGGACTGACCCACCAGTATTTATTCATAATCGCTGGACAACAGGAACATTTCTTTTAGCACACCGGATCTGAGACTGACCGCACTGGAGGCGTATATTTAAAGGACCTCTCTGGCTGCTATTGCCCCAGGAACATGGGCTCACTCTGGGGCAGCATTATGCTGCTGTGTGGGTTGGTTCTGCTCAGGACAGAGGCCAGCGGAGCCCAACAGACCAAGAACAACGTCCCACGGCTAAAACTGTCCTATAAAGGTGAGTTCCTTGCATTTGTGCAGTCACAAATTGTAAATCTCTACACGTTTTAGCTCTTCACCGTTGGTTTGAATTAGAGTCTATGTCTATGTCCTAATGCCTTGCCTCTTCATCATGTAGATGTAAAAGCCCAAATCACATGTGGTGTGCCGATGAAGAAATGCTTGTCTATAGAAGTTGTAGCAACTTTGAGATCCTATATCCCTGTGAGCCAGAGAGATAGTCTGATTATCTGTCAAAATGCCAGCAAAGCAAACTGAGATGAAACAAGTAGAGCTTTATAGCTCATCAGATGTATGTGTCTTGATGCAATAATGCATATCTGTATAGTTTTTTTATTAGGAATTTTGTCAGGTAGTTACAATCCATTTTTTAACATGAAATCTGTGTTATATGGTCTTACATCACGTTCCCATTTAATGTTCAGTATTTAAAATATTATAAAATAATTCAAACATGTTTTTTTTTTCATGAAAACCTCATGGCAGTGAACCAGTAAACTGTTTCAGTAAATCAATCAGCTGGGAATAATAAATAGGAATTAATGGGAATAATTCGCTACATGCACCTTTATGTCAAAACGAGAGCAGTTAAGTGGTATTTAGGAAAGAAATTTGATTTGCCTAATGTATCTCAACTAAATTGTTGACAACATTAGTCTCTTCCTGATAGACTCTCTCTCTCTTCCTGTCTCTCTGTCGCTGTTTTGATGAACTGCTGTTCTCAGTTTTGCAATGAAAAGTGGTGCCAGACATGGACTCCCTGGCAGTTGAGCATCATTCATCCCTCTCTCTTTTTTTTCTTCTTTTTTTTGTCAGTATTTTGCTCCGTTCTCTCCTGCATGGTAATTACACTCAGGATGAATGGTATAGGTCTGTTCCAGCAGATGGCTTTCCCAAAGAGACATTTTTCTTGCTCAGCACTGGGAGATCCATAATTATACACACGAGCATGCGCACACACACACACACACACACACACACACACACACACACACACACACACACACACACACACACACACACACATAAATACATGGCCATCTGTAGTTAGCTAATGATACCTGTGAGCAAATCAGTCACTTAAAACAACATGCTGTCAGTTTGGAGGAACACGCCCATGCAGTGATATCTCGATTAGAAGGAAGGCCTTCAGGTAGCAGCCTGGCAAGCTTGGTTATTTGGCTGTCGTTTCCACATTCAATATTTCCAATAGACATTATCCGCATTTTTGCTGGAGGGTGCAATATTTGGCACCATATCTGGCTGAGGAGGTCTAGCCACATGATAGTGAGCAGGTATAATCTTCATGCCTGGAACGTAGTTAAAGTATTATTCATATCAAACTGTAGGATTTTATCAAACATTATCCATTGTAGGTCCCATTAGGCAAGTGACATGGGATTATTGCATTATGAATCATTTATATCATCATATACATTATTTATTACCCCTGTGACAGGTGAAGCAGACTCAGATTTACTCATGGAGAGGAGGGAATCATATGACCCGCTGTGGTGAATTACAGAGCAGCGCCTGCTTAGACAGCCTGAGAAATCGTCCCGTCTTGAGCAGGGAATATCTGATCAATGACACATGGGATGGTGAGGCGAAGGAACTCTGACCCCTACAGGTCACTGGGATTACTTGGAAAATCTCTGTGTGTCCAAATGAATGCGTGTGGGTGCAGACATCCACACATTTGAACATGTGTTTAACTCTATGATGACTTTCCTTAGATGAACACAACAGGAAAGTGTTTATCTCGAAGGCGTGAACCTGAGCAGCAGCCTGCTCCCCCACAGTATGAGCCCCTCAATGAAAACTGTTAGACTCTCTGAAGCACACACACACACACACACACACTATCCCGCTGAACCACAGGAGTTTCCAACACATCTTTGAAAGCAAGGGTTGAGGGGCAGAAGGGCAGTGGAGTAGGGGGACAGATCACAATGGCACCCCATGGCTACCTAAACAAGAGCTAAGGTCCAACTGTATCAACAACTAAGTGACCGGGTGATGATGAGATAGTGGGAGGCCGTGGATTTACAGTGCACCCCAGCACCATTAATTAAGTCATTTCTTATATGTTCTCATTTGACATAAATTGATATGAGATTGATTCCCACCCCCAGGGTAAGTGAATCCTCATGGAGTTAAACATATGGCTTTGCAAGTTTATGGGGCACAAGAAGTAGAGCACATGTAGTTTGCTGTCCAGGGACGGGAAGAGGGGGTACTTTAGTTTTATAGGATGCAAGTGTGTGTACTGCCAAAAGTACTCCTTCTCTTCTCTTCTCTTCTCCTTCACTTCGACCTGTCCACCCCTTTTCTGATCAGAGCCAACGGCTTGCACACACATGCACACATGCACACACACACGCACACGCACACGCACACGCACACACACACACACACACACACACACACACACACACACACACACACACACACACACACACACGCAAATGCATTCAAAGCGTCACAACACAATTCTTGCTCTTGAATACCAAGGAAGAAAAGGGGCAAGAAAATTGAAACTACAGCAGTAACCCCTTGGTTCAGTGTTTACAAAATTCCTCATCGTAGTCGTCATACATTCAGCTGTTTTTGTTTTTCTGTTATTCTTGTTTTCAAGAATAACAGAAAAACTATTTCTGAATGGACTTTTAATCAGAGGTGGAGAATAGAGAAGTTATCTTTAAGACCTTTAATCCATAAGCACGTTAAGAATCTTCGGAGTGGAGTTGGGTTTCTCGGGGTGTGTACAGTATTAACTCTGAATGGCCATGGGAAGGTATCCTATACACACACTAAGGGAGCTGGATGTTTGGAGGCTTTCTCAGGTTCTGAATAGTCTGTTCCCAACTGCAGGCATGTTCAGTTTTTGTTTGGCATTGTTCCGTTTTTGTTTGACTTGTTTCTTCAGGAGCTCTAAGAGGAATCTTTGTAGTCATTTGACTTAGTCGTCATCTGTACCAGCTGCAAAGTAAGATACGTCTGCTTCAGTGACGTACGGGGAGGTTCATATCTGGTGATACACTGACTCTTTCAGAGTTATATTTACAAATATATTAACCCAATAGAGGAGCTTAAATCACCATTCAATTGACAGCTTGTACATCAACTATTGTTATTGTTGTTTTTCATATTCATATCAGCACTCTTTATACACATAGGTAAGGTACATATTATATTCCACCAATTTATAGCGGCTCAGAGAAAGAGTGCATTTCCTCATTCAATACAAATACAAATAGGCTATACAGCCTACTGTAGTGTATGCATGGTCTTACCTTTACATTAAACAAAAATAAATACATATATATATATATATATATATATATATATATATATACACACACATATAAATCTCCATAAGGTATGTTGTAAAAGTCCTCTTATCTTCTTTGAGTTTTAAAAGTGTAGAAGAAGAGCAACGGCCGAACAAGCATAAACCCGACCTGTGGGCTCTAGCATGCCCCCTTCTTGGAGGCAGAGGTACTGTTTGCCTCTCCTCTGCTTTTTCACTGCGGTTTGATGTCAATCAGCAATACTAAATATGTTCTACACATATGTGAAATACACTATACCTATTCAATGGAAAGAAACAAAGTATAATAAAAGTGTCTACGTACAAATAGTATAGTAATGACAAACAATGAGAAAGCAAAAGGCATGTGCTCAACCCAGTTTGTGAGAGTTTGCTCAATCTGAGATGAGGCACAGTTCGTCGCTGTCTCACCTCGCACGCCTCCAGTTTGTTTGAACAGGACAAATTCAGCGATTTTGATTATAAAAATGTTTGAAATGATTGGAATCATACATAAATTACATTTATAACACAGATCAGAATCACAGATTTATTTTATAATTATTTGTTATTTATGAGACCGCACGTCCCTGGTCTGCTTACATAATATACACTGATGACGGCTATTGGCTGACAAACAGGCACAGTGTGTTGTAAATGGCTTAAATCAATACCACAATATCAATAATTACATTTTCCAACATCAATACAAGTTACAATATGGCAAATTTATTTAAAAAAAAATCACATTTAAAATGATGAAACTAAAATGCAGTAGACTTGTTACCACTATGATAAAACACACACGACAGAACTGTGTTCAACAACATTTCAGCTTCACTACTTTGGATTTTGGATTTTGGTTTTAATTAACTACGATTAGCATGGACATCAACATTTTGACTACAGAGAAGGGCCATGTCATATACATGACATTATTGAATTGCCCAGCCATCGATAAATAAAAGGGGTGGCTGTAGCTCAGCCGGTAGAGCCAGTTGTCCTTACGCAACATGGCTGACGGTTCAATCCTTGGCTCCTACCGTGCATGGCGAAGTGTCCTTGAGGGACACGCTGAGCCTAAAGTTGTTCCCTGAGCACTTCAGAGCAGCGCAGTGCTCCTAGATGCTTAGAATGGGTTAAATGCAGAGGTCATATTTCATGTATATATGTTATGATTCTAATAAAGTTTACGTTTACATATGTCACTCAAAAATGTTATTGCAAATTATCTTCTAAAGCAATCACCTAATCCCAAACCAAGCAAGTGTGCAGACCGGCCTGCAATATGTGAGAGTTGAGGTTGAGAGGGTGTTTGCCTGCATTTCTGCTTGACGCTGAACAAATTACTTGACTGTTGAAGCTTAGTGGTGTTTTCCCTCAGGCGTGGATGAATCAGTGACTGTATACACTTAAAGTGACACAGTGATACGTTGTGCTTTGTCAGTGTGCAATCATACACTCAGCCATATGAAGTCAGTGAGGCTGCTGAACCAGGGCCAAATGTCAGTGTTCCCATATACAGTGCGGCCACACGTGGGTAATTGTTAAAACGTGTTTTTTTTTCTTTTTCTGAGGAAGCACTTAGATATCACTCTCTCTGCCCTTCAGTTGAGGGAGAGAAAGAGAGAGAAAGACAGAGAGAATGTAGGGTAAAAGAGTTTATTTTTATCAGTCTCACATGGGACTGTTGATTCTTTGCATCCATTCCTTTCGCCCCCTTATCTCTCTCTCACTTTCTCTCTCTGTCTCTTTCACTTTCCATGTTTTCTTCCTCTTCGTCTCTCTCTCTGTCCCAACTCACAAATTCACCATAACATAGGGGTGAGAGAGATAGGGGGGACTTGGCAAACTATTTTTTACTAAATTAAATGGTGGGAGGAGAAAAATGCAAAGGAGAAGGGAAGTGACCAAACGGGAGGATTCTTAATTAACAGCCCTACCTCAACTGTTACTGGCCAAAAGAGAACATTCGTAAAACATCGCAGGGCAACAGCTGACACCTGTTACAGGCCACACATTTGCCTTTCCACCTGCCTTTGTGTCTGTCTTTCTGCCAGTGTGTTTGTCTATAACTCTTTTAATACAGCCACACATATTGTATGTAGAGACTTATGATTATTATTACTTTGATACAGAGCTTCCAGTGCATTGAAACCATTTTAAAGGAAAAACGTTTAAAAGTTGTCAGACAAATGGGAGAAAACCAAGTGTTGCTTTATCCGTGCACAGGGTGCTAACCCATCGTATATTTAACCAGAGGGCAAACCAGTTCAGACATGTATAGGCTACTGCCTCCGGCGTGGCTTGGAAACATCCTGTTTCTTTCCAATAACACACATCAGAGCATGCTCCATAAACACACAGATCCACACACAATACCCGTAGAGTATCTGTCTCTGGACGAATAGCTTTTAATAACTTAGCAGTGGTCTCTGTTGAATGGTCTGTTGCCATGGACACAACTCCCATAGACAATTTTCACAAACCAGAGAAGTGTGTGTGTGTGTGTGTGTGTGTGTGTGTGTGTGTGTGTGTGTGTGTGTGTGTGTGTGTGTCTGTGGTGGGTGGATGTGGTGATGCTGTTCTCCATTCTCTCATACAGGGATGTGGTTTTAGGAGAAGTGAAGTGCAGTCATCACGTCTGTACAGTTTCCCTTCAGCTCCTTGACACCTTGCTGTTTATATAACAACTATAACAAGTGTATAATTCTTATTTCCTTTAGATAAACAACTTATAAACAAATTACACAATAACACATACACATGTTTTTTCAATGTGCATTTGTGTGTGTGTGTGTGTGTGTGTGTATAATTATCTTGTGGGATGTCAAGCACTAAGTTTAAATGTGCTACAATATGCAAAGCTATAAGTATCTCCTAGTAGTTCTATGAGCACAAGGAAAAGAGAGAAGACATCCTTCACATACAATAGTATGTGAAGGATGTCTTCTCTCTGTATTCGACTTTCTCTCCCAAACACAAACGCAGCGCGAGGGTCAGAGGTAGAAGGCGAGTGTTATTGTTCTGTCAGTGAAGGGTTTACACTGATGATTGATCACCAAGGTTATACGCAGCATACATATGGGACACAGCATGGACTGTACTAAGCAATACTTTTACTGCAACTTTTTATGACATTGAGCTTCTCTCTATTTTTAAACAGTGGCTGTGGTATGTGCAACCCAATTATACCTTGAGAGAATGTAACTAATATTCCAAGAAAATCTCCCCAATACAATTCAAATAGAGCAATTTAGTGTGACATTGTCTGTGATTTACAGACACCTAAATACACATGCAAGATACAAGTTGATACTGTAAATGTGTGGAAACATTTATTGGATCATAAAATAAATTGTGACGTGTTAATAACCAGCTTTTGCGTTTGGAACAAGTCTCATGATATATCTTAATGGCTACAGACTAGATCTGTTATTTATGACTTAATACTTTTCAATCCTCATGGACTTATTAAATCAGGTTTAGATGTCAACTTCTCCAGCTGGCTCACACAGTATCATGAGTATAAACTTAAATGTGTCCAGGATTCTGCACAGGAAACCAACTAAATCACCAAAACAATAGAGCCAAAGTCAACCCATTGTATACTCCCATCCTGTGTGTACAGTTGTGTTCATGTGAGCTTCCATGTGAACACGACATTCACATGAATGTACTATATCTGATATATATATATATATATGTACGTCAGGGAAGTAAATGTTTGTTTTTGTCTTAGTGCCAGAGCCAAAATGTCACATGAAGACAAGGATGTTTTTAACTTGAACCAAAAGGTTCTCTATTTTTTCTCCCACAGCTGTGTTTCCTCAACTATTAACACGTTTCCTTTTTCAAATCCAGCTTTTTTTTTCTTAATTTATCTTATCGCCTTTTTTATTTTAACAGGCGAATGGTAAATAGTGAATGAACAATGTAAAATGTCACCATTGTTGTCTTCCTTAGAAGCTACAACTTATATTACTCTTCTCATTTAGTTTGTTAACTGACAAGAAGACAAGAAGCATACAGATGGATATCAAATTCATGAAAATGCATTTAGATTTTTTACTTTCTCAGATTACAACTGCCAAAGTCTTGTTGGGCAACTTTCAAGATCCATGTTTTAAATTATTACTAAAATATGAGAGTTTTTGAATGAGTAAAAGCAGATGCCCCCTCTTTTCCAATTTTCTTTTCTCGTACAGCTTCTCACTCTCTCGGGCTCTGACACACTTCAGAGAGGGGGCATTCTCCTTGCTAAAACATTCATGAATGTATTTGCTATTTACTCCCGAGAAAGACTGCAAGAGAAAGAGAGCATCAACAGAACCAGTTCTCCTCTGCTCCATAACTCTCCACTCTTTTGTGTGAGTGGTCAATGGGAGGGCAACATAGTGTGGTCAGACTTTGTGGGTGAGAACAAAATGTGAGAAGGAAAGAGCATGACTGTGTTTGTTTGTGTGTGTGTGTGTGTGTGTGTGTGTGTGTGTGTGTGTGTTTGTGTGTGTGTGTGTGTGTGTGTGTGTATGTATGTGTGTGTGTGTGTGTGTGCACATGCTACACAAAAGGTGTTATAATGCAATAGTCATAATGCCACCTTTAGAGGTCGTTACGGTAATGAGATCCTCATTGTCTATTTGTGACAAGTTCGGCTTTCCGCTGTGAAAGCGAATGTTCCTTCGTTGCCAGACTTGGCAGACCGTTGCATTACACTGCAAAACGTGAGCCGTAGCCCATGGTAACGTGTCCGGCGAGCTCATGTGGTTTATCGTAGTCCTGCAGTTTGGACTACGAAATATTAGCAAATTTATATAACATTATATATTCCTCCCAGTTTTCCACTGCCAGTGTAACAAGTTCTGCTTGGCTGCTGTGGTCAAGGTCACTTCCCCATGTAGACAGTTTGATAATTGGCTACCAGTGCTGGCATCACCTGCCCAGTCCAATTTGGCTTGGCAGTGGTTCTTCACTATCTGTCAGTTGCCATGCTTGGCCAAGCTTTACAATTTATAGTCGTGAGATCCTTTTGTAAAAGGAATGGAAGCTACAATATTTACACAAAAATAAAAAGCTCTGAAGGAGACTTTGATGAAATGAAGAAAACCAGTCGATTAGGGACAGGCCAAAACAACCAAATGTAACATTTTCTTTTACTTATTCAGTGCATGTGGAACATTACAACAGAGCAGACAGACGAGTGAATGGAGAGGTGAACCTGTGGTCACAGAAATTCAAAGTGGTTGGAAATGTTGAAAGCTTTCTAAAACCAAGGCTGTGTATTTCAGACACCCGTGGAAATGTAATGAAATAATTCAAATAAATATTGACCTGGTGGGTTTTCTTCCTTTTTTGCTGCCCACAGTTGCTGGGATTTTCACAAAGTGATTATCATATTATGCTGATCATCACTTTTCCTTCCATTTTTCTTTGCAGACATGGTGGAGTCCAACAACCTTGTGACGTTTGAAGGCCTCGCCAACAGTTCAGCTTACCACACCTTCCTGTTGGACGAGGAGAAAGGAAGACTTGTTGTGGGAGCCAAGGACCACATCTTCTCCTTCAACCTCCTCAATATCAGCAGAGACTACGCACAGGTACAACCATTGTTTGATTGTCTGGTAGCTTCACCCATTTATTAATTCATCATGAATTTTGGTTTGTTTTTGTTTCTTACCAACTTAATATCTGCCTTGAGTGTACGTCTCCAACCAGAGTGCCAGTCAGGGGCTCAGGTATCTCGGGACTTTCTCTTCTGTTTCTACTGAAAAGAGCCTCCTGAATATTTCAGACCAGGGCTGTCGCACACGATCACACGCTGTGCCAGGCATGTTAGCTGCTCTCTGCACACCTGGATTAATAATGGAGTAAACTGAAACAAAGTGGATAACAAATCGCATTGTGACCCCTTCAACCCGCATGCACACAAGCAGTAGCTGTATCCACTCACTTTGTTACATTTATTTGAGGATGGGCTGATTGTTCTCTAACATGCACAGGAACTGTGTTTGTGTTGCAGATCCCTTGGCTGGCATCTCCCACCAGAAGGGATGAATGCAAGTGGGCAGGAAAAGATCTCTCGGTAAGAGCTAAAACCATCCATCTTGCAAGTTGGTTTCAGCCTTTTGCCCCTTCCCTCCCACAGATGTTTTGAAAAGGACTTTGTTCTCTTGAGCTATGAAATAATGGAAACTCTGCAGGTCTGGGAAAAAACCTCACTGAAAGATGCACTGGGATGACATGACATGTGTGCTCCATGTACATTACTTTTTAAACTTAAATATTATGAGATCTTTCTTTATCTTTCAGCTTGTTTATTCCGACTGTGTTGACATATTCAATCTGTCACATGGACAACTCACCGCCTTCTGTAGCTCCCCATAGTTCTGATTATAATCCCAGAGCCGAGACTGAGACCACCGTTTGACCTTAATCACAAGCCTCTGGGCTCTCCATTTAATAGAGTGAAGCCTGGGAAATTGCTGTGCTTTCTGCCAGATCTACTGGACCTATTAAGAGTTTAGTCTTCAATCTCAGTCAGTTTAAATAATAAAGTTAAACCTTTCCCTAAGATAAATAATAGAGAACATTATTCTTATACTGTGCCCTAGTGGTATATTTGAGAACAAAACACGAACACACTTAATCAAGTGGGATTTCAAAACATTTACAGTGTATTTGTTTTTTTAGCCTCAGAATCTTTGAATAATTTGATGAGCTTCGCAGATTGAGGATCTGAAATAAAAGGAAAAAAAGACTGTTGTGCTATTAGGCATTTTCAGATTCCTTACCTCACTCAACCTTTGCATGACAAGCCAAGCAACACATCTCCCTGTGGCCGAGTCCAGTTTTAAAGCATCCTGTGTATGGTGTGGTGAAACTCTGTGTAAACACACTGAGAGGTTGTATCTGCTCCCTTCAAGCTGTGTTGTGCATTCTATTTTCAATACAGCCTCAGGCAATATGCTGGAATCTAAAATCATGTCAAAGCTGTGTGTGCCTCCGTTGGCTTCCTGGGCATTGGCCAAGCTCTCCTGCCCTTCTGTGTGGCTGATTTGAAGCACCATGAAGTCCTTTGTGTGTTTTCTGTAAACATTGTGGCGTGGATGAATAAGGCGCCCTGAGCGGTGGTCTTTCTGTTATAGAGTCGAAGGAGAGTGAGAATTAAAGGGAGCTGGAGAGAGATGGAGAGTGAGTCTGCTGATGTCCCCTGATGTACTGCAAGCAAACACTTCAAGAGATGAAGCTGAGAGGAAAGAAATATATTGATGGGTGTGAAAGGTGTGACCCACGAGAGAAAAAAGAACGCTGCAGCTATTGAAAGTCAATGCCAAACGTAAAAAAATACCATAACCTAGCAGAATTAAAGAAAAAATATGTTCTGGTCAAGTTTAATATTCATATGTTCATCCTGGTGCATATCTAGTTTCAGGTATTGTACTTAGTTCTTAGGAGTTTGCGACAAAATCTAAAATGAAACACAAAATTTGACATTGTTTCAAGGTATAACATGTTGGACACACCTGTATGGTTTGAGTCCTCTTGTCTGCATCATCTTGCTTAATATTCAGAGGGATGAGAGGTATCAATGTTCAAAGAGGTCATGCAGTTCCTTACAGTAGTGTTTTATTGCTTGGAACAATCATGTCCATTACTCAGATACACCCGCGCACTCAGGCATTTAAATCAAGGCAAAGACAGCTGCTTTAGATGACAACAAAAGCTTACACAAGCAGAGTCATGTGCTGATGACCTAAAGCCAGATCAACTTAGTCATGCATAATTTGTGGCACTATTTTCTTTTTTTTCTTTCCTTTTGAATATGTGATGACACATTCAGTTTGATTTGAGGTCAGTTCTGCTCAGGCACGCGCTAACAGACCACGAGGAAATATGCCATATGGCAAATGTAGCGATGCATCCAACAAATACAGATGCCTGTTGTGATAATTATGCCTATGTTCCTACAATAATTATAAAACAAAGACATGAGAGTCCAATACAATGCAGAACCAAGAACATCACTTACAGTATGTATTCTCCACTGACAGAATGACAGTAAGGCAACGCTGACCTGCATTACAGAGATTGGTAAACAGCAGGATTATTGTGGTTGACTTTTGTCGACTGCCTCTTTTGTTATTCTACGGTCTAATTCCCTCCTGTATGGATTTCCCAATTATTCCATGGGAAATTACAAAGCACATGTGCAGAAAATGTCTGGGGTCAGCAGTGATAGATGTCACTGAGTTTAGAGAGAAACACTGTAGCGTATGTGTGTCTGTAGATGAAGTGAACAAAAAGATACAGTCATGGATAAAAAAGCTTAGTCTGGTCATAATATTATTTTCAGAAATATTACTCAGCACAGTTTATAAAGGTCATTGTCCAGATACTTACAGTAGATTACAGTAGGCTTTGCTCTCTATAAGTGTTGGATTTTCCTTTGTGACCTGTGCTCTTAGTGAGGTCTGACCTCTTTATTTCTCCAGCTGTTTCACCACTTTTTTACTGACACAAATGTCAGTTGCTATAACAACTAGCTTGTGGACAACCATGGCACCAAAGACTGTCACAACTGTGAATTTAAAATAGCTTTTTGTCAAAGGTTGATTACCCATCCACCTTAATCTGTTATCTGTCTTTGATTCATCAGAGGGAGTGCTCGAACTTCATTAAGGTGTTGCAGACGTTCAACCAGACCCATCTCTATGTGTGCGGGACAGGAGCCTTCCACCCTGTTTGTTCCTACCTGGAGGTCGGCAAGAAACCAGAGGTACACGTTTAGTTTTCTTCACTGCCTCCACTAGCTGTCAAACACAGAAATGCATGTTGGCAATATAACAGTTATACCAAGTTTCATATCATAGTAAAGTTTATGTATTTAAAGTTGTAATGGACTATGTGTAGTCGGGTGTGATTGCATTCTCTGATGATTTGCTAAGCGCATAAAAATGGTTTAATCACCAGAATTAGATGGAAAATTACACACAGGGTTTCATAGTCTGCAGGATTTTCAAGTCATCACTCTAATCTGGAAATGTTTTGTGTGTGTGTGTGTGTGTGTGTGTGTGTGTGTGTGTGTGTGTGTGTGTGTGTGTGTGTGTGTGTGTGTGTGTGTGCGTGTGTGTGTGTGTGTGTGTGTGCGTGTGCGTGTGAGTGTGAGTGTGTGTGTGCGTGCATGCGTTTTCATTTCAGTAGGAGCTAAGGAAATTGCTTTCTTCTCCTCCAAATGTCACTGAGTCTGATTTATGTGCGTTTCCTATTCATTAGACGGCTATTTACAGACAATTAGAGGCAAATATTTCAGAGAAAAGCCATTTACTGTTTATAGATCATAACCTAGAAATATACATGTAATTCATCTGATGGATAGCCTGAGTGTTGAGGTCACCTAGTCATGGAGAGTAATTAGATTTATTGTTTTCATTCTCAATCCTTTCCTGGAGTATAACAGTATATTACAGTATATAACAGATATAACAGTATATAACAGTATATAACTGGGGGAAATGCGATTCTCCAAGTTTCCCACACTACATGCTATGACATAATGGGTTTTTATTTGCTTTATAAACAAAGTATATGAAGCAAAAGAACATATTAAGGTATAATTCAAAACCAAAATGTCCTTTGATAAAAAAATGCTGTGATTCACTACGAAACCTTTTGGACTAAAATTGTGTCCACATTCTGTCCTGTTTGATTCTGTGGGTTGTTACAGTGCTCATTTTCATAAAATACTGTAATGTTCTCTCAACTTGGATGTCATAGCAAAACTGGTTCCCCAGAGATAATTCCAGACATACTGAAGGAACTCTTTCTTTCTTTATATACTTTGCCTACAATGTGAGCCCCTGTATTTGACAATTTATTACAACTCCTGTAACTTTCTGTCCCTCCATGTCCAGGACAGTGTGTTCAAACTGGAGCCTCTTATAGAAAACGGCAGAGGAAAGAGTCCCTACGATCCCAAGTTACTCACTGCCTCCATGCTAATTGGTGAGTTTAAGACCGGATACGCTGAGCTGTTCTTCTGTGTGTTGGATCAAGGTCATATAAAAACGTGGGAGTCCTGAAAACACCCTCTGCCTCGCTCTTTCATCTCATAAGATATATTGGGTTTAAAGTAAATGTGAATAACCGTAAAGGCATTCCTGTCATTCATTACCAGTGGATCAGCTCTGTGGTTTGTAGTTACACACTGGGAACCCCATCATTGGCAGAACTGCAAACTCTATTTCAATCTTAATATACCTCCTTTAAATGCAGGGCGTGCATGGCAGATGACGCTTTATTGAGTTTTCTTTGTACTGAATCCACATTTGTTTGCAAATAAAGCAGAATAATGTGAGCATGTCTTTCCTCTTTACCCCCAATTATTGCCAGTCACATTGTGTTATATCACACCGTTTAACCTAGCAGATGGCCATTTTCCAGCCCATCACCCTTCATCTCCTCTCCCCTTTCTCTCTCCACACACCACCATTATTATGTACTCCCCCCTGTCTTACACCTCTGTCCGGTCCCTCCTCGTGTGTCTCTCCATCCATTCACCCTCACCCTGCCTCCCTTCTCCGCCTGCCTACTGTGTTAATGTCAATTTCACACTCCTGATGTTCATCACGTCCATCACTGTCTGTATTTTCTCAGGACTCCATGTCGATCTGTACTGCTAAGCCCCTCAACAATCCTCAGACTTGTACTCCTGGATCACTGGGGATAAATCCCCTCAGACTGTTTTCTCATCCGGTGGTAGTAAACTAACACACTTCATTCCTCTTACTGTCAGATGGAGAACTGTATGCTGGGACCTCAGCTGACTTCATGGGGCGGGATTTTGCCATCTTTCGCACTCTTGGAAAGCATCACCCGATCAGGACAGAGCAGCATGACTCCCGATGGCTAAATGGTGAGAGAGAAGAGATAAATCACTGTTAACATTTATATAACCATGAGCGGTTACAAATATGCAATACTTTTTGGGTCTTAAACTTAAATGTATTATCCTGAAAATCTTAAATGGCAGTTGTTGATGGCAAGACTGACGCTGTCACATTGGATTGCCTCTTTTGTTTTCTATAGGCTACCGTCAAGCCTTTATATTTATAGTTTAAATATCTCCCCACTTTTATGGGGATGGCACTTATTACCTGATAGACATTATGGTCTCAGTAAACTAACTAACAAGACATTGTCACAAAAACAATTCTAATTTTAAACAACAAAATAGTATTGTCCCAGAGAAAATAATTACCTTGCATCTGTCTCTGTGAAGTATTTCTTCTTCTTTTCTGTTGATATCAAGAAACATATTCTATCTTTTGAAAATAGAGATGAATGCAGGCATTTGTGTCCTCACAAATACGTTTTAGTAATTTGTTATAATCTTTTTCTACATGGCTCAAAACATTGCAGCCGGTTTTCTAACAAAAACAAAGCGCAAGAAGCAGATTACTCAAGTGCTGGCTTCTCTCCTTTGGCTGCAGGTGGAGTTTAGAATGTAATATAAAACTGTTGTTATTACCTAAGCGGCTCTACACCCTGAAGCCCTTGAGTAGCTCTCGTAAATGAAGGCTTACCAATAATTCGCTGTCCTTATTGCTCTTGTGTTTACTATCCTGTCTATTTGATATTTAATAATAAATGATTTTATTGTGAGGCACTTCAACTTTTTTTTTAAATGACCAAATAAATAAATACAGATAAAACCCAATAATTTAATTGATACTTACCTTGATTTCCTTCATCTCAAATGTGTGTCCCTCTTTGTTGCAGAGCCCAGGTTTGTGGGCGTTCATCTAATTCCAGAGAGCGACAACCCAGAAGATGACAAAATCTACCTGCTCTTCAAAGAGAACGCCATGGACGGAGAGCACGCTGGGAAGGCCACACACGCTCGCATCGGGCAGCTCTGCAAAGTACGCACACACACATTAACACACAGCGACATGTTCATTCAAGCACACACTCACACAAGCTGGCTCTCACAAAGAAAAAATCTGACAAAGCCACACACACTCTCACACCGACATAATGTGAAATAGCTTCTGTATCTGGAAAAACACTTGACGGGTGTCTGAGTGGCTTTCATAAGGGCAGATTTCAGGGTCTCTTGATTATTTTTAGCCTGGAGAAGAGTGGGCTTTGTTGTGTCTGGTACAATTAGCCCCTGAAGACAGAAACCTGAGAGAAATGTTAAATGTCACCAGAACCTGAGAGGCAAAGATGCTGTCAATGGCAGCACTGTTATCCAAATGTCAGGCGTTGGCACTGATTGGGTCTGCTACACCCTCTAGCTCCGGGGGGTGGTTATGTTAAATCACTGGCCTTGTGTCAGCTTTCGCAGTCCAAATCCTACTCTTACTCATGAAGCAGGAATCCACCAGGCTGGTTGCAGATCAGTGAGTAATGTAATGTCCAGCCTCAACTGCCTATTTAGCTGCATATTGTGCCTCTGTCATATTCTCCCATTACCCAGTCTGTCAGGAATCTGCTTTGCTCGACGAAAGACAAGCCATCCATTTTGCAAGATGTGGTATTAATTATGGTCTATGCACATTTGGACACACATCTTATTTACTGTCGTAAATCAACACAAACTGGGATTTGTTTTTATGAGCCAGCACTTTATGTTTGTGTGCTATGCTCTGGAAAACAAAACACTATACTGTGAGGCGCACAGACACATATTATTAAGCTGTGTGCTGGGACATAGAGTACTTTAGAGACACAGCATCTAAAAATCCATTATTTATCATGGAGAATTCATAGGATGTGTGTTTGATTGACAGGCCTCTTAAGTAGTTAAGAGAAAGCGCATCCTGCACAAATGTTCACATCATAATTAATTAAAAGTTTATGTTTCATATAGTCTGCCTAATCTGTTTTAAAGTAACTGTCCATTGGATTTTGTAAACACTGATTTGTCAATGTGTCGTGTTTAAGGTTCAAATCTATATAGTGGAAATAATCAGTCAATGTAAAGACTATTGAAGACCGTTCACAAGTTTCCATAGTCACATGACCAACAAATGCAATAATTTACTATAGAAACATATTAACATAGTGATATTACCTTAATGATCAGACCCTGGTTACTCTCTGCTGTAGCTTTGTAAGGAGGATATAGTTTACCAGACTCCTAATCTGCTTCAGATTCATGGATACACCTTGACATACACACGTTGTACAAGTTTAATGTATAACCAAACTTTGAAGGGCTTTTTTGTATTCTTCCATATCTGTTTTAAATGACAAAACAGTGTCTACAGTATGTTCTAAAAGGAGTAAGAGGGAGAACATTAGACCAACCATTGCATAGGGTAGGCAGTTCTCATGCTCCATATGCAGCCAGCAAGGGAACACCGCACCTCATTTAACCAGAGGGTAATGAAGCATATTCTCAGCTCAGCAGTATGAAAGTATGAAATAAGGCTATGCAAGTCCTCTATAAACCTTATTTTCTTACAAAAACTAAAGTTAAGAAAGTTGTACATTCTATGATATATTAGTACGCTAAAGGAGGGAAAGAAACTGTAGAAAATAAAACAGCAAATTTCTCAATATTTCCGTGAGTTTCAAATAAATGTATTTCCCTGCTGAGCTTGTGCATGTGATCTGGCCAACAGAATGACCTGGGAGGCCACAGGAGTCTGGTAAATAAGTGGACCACCTTCTTGAAGGCGCGACTTATTTGCTCCGTGCCCGGCAGTAATGGAATAGACACACACTTTGATGAACTACGTGAGTGATTGTTCCCGCACCTTCAAATGTGTTTCACAATTTTTTTCCTGAAGATGAAATGCAATCTTGTCAGTGGTGAATGTGTCCGTAATATATATGCTCTCTTTGGCTTTCAGAGGATGTTTTTCTCATGAGCACAAAGGATCCTAAGAGCCCGATCATCTATGCAGTATTTACCACTTCCAGGTACTATGCCTGACATTGAAATATTTTGGGCTGTACTAATTGGTCACTGATTGACCCGTGCTTTCAACAAGAATCTGACCTTTCCTTAACTGACTAATTTTTTTCTGCACCATCAGCAACATCTTCAAAGGTTCAGCTGTGTGTATGTACAGCATGACGGACATCAGAAGGGTGTTCCTGGGTCCTTACGCACATAGAGATGGACCCAACTATCAGTGGGTGCCCTTCCAGGGACGTGTTCCCTACCCGCGGCCCGGCACAGTGAGTGCAGTACACTAATAACTGGGATGTCAGTGTGTTATGAACTGAGCATGACATTCTACTTTATGTCCTACATCTTAATTCTTCTAACAGTTATCTTTTTTCTTCTTCTCAACAGTGCCCAAGCAAGACGTTTGGAGGGTTTGACACAACCAAGGACCTTCCTGATGAAGTTGTAACCTTTGCCAGAAGCCACCCAGCCATGTTCAACCCTGTATACCCCATTAACAATCGGCCAATCATAGTCAAAACAGATGTGGACTACCAGTTCACCCAGATAGTGGTGGACAAAGTAGAAGCAGAAGACGGGCAGTACGACGTAATGTTCATAGGAACAGGTATACATTCAAATACATACTGTATTATATACTGTTGACCTTCTATTCCCCACTATGTTTTATTCATTATGTTTTATTATATTCCTAGCTCATCTAATATTATATATCATATCCCAAACTGTATTATAATTTACCATATTATGCTAATATGTTACTGATTGTTTTGCCTACATTCTTTATTATAATATATTGCATCATGTCTGCTTCCTTTGTGTGTTAGACATGGGGACGATACTGAAAGTGGTATCCATCCCCAGAGGCTCCTGGCATGACCTGGAGGAAGTCCTATTGGAAGAAATGACTGTCTTCAGAGTAGGTTATTTTCCTAAAGGTTAAAGAATGATTGTAGAATCAGCGGGTGTTGTCTAATGAATCTATTGTATTGTCATGTTGTGTTCGTTGTAGGAACCAACAGCCATTACAGCGATGGAACTTTCTACAAAACAGGTATTGATTGTCATTCTTATTTTCTGTAAAATAAAACTAGCAGCACTGTAGCCAAGAGGAGATCTACTCTGAAAATAATACTACTTCATTAAATGAGCTCAGTGAAGGCTGGATATAAGCCTCCTGGACTGCATTTGGGAGAAACATTTGGAGATTTGACACATAATGAAAAAGTCTCATAGTCAGTTAGAGCGTTTCCTCATAGGTGACACACCTTGCTGCTTGGCTGAAATACAGAACAAAGACACGCTTGTTTTTAACACTTGTCGCACAAAGATCTCAATTGTTGGCTTTTCAACAACAGTTAGCTCATGAACTTAAATTACAGGGAGAGACAAAACGAGACAGCTAAATGGGTTGGTGCATCTGTAGGAATATGGTCTGTCCACATTCCTGACTTGTATTTTCACTGAGCAAACACACAAGCTGAGCCAAACAGACGTATTACTCAAAGCACACCGCTAATCACGACATAAAACCTAAATTGAAGCTCTAAAGACATAAACTATTGTATATTTAAAGTCTCTTTTATGTTACCCTCACAGCAACAACTGTATCTGGGCTCAGACATCGGTGTGTCCCAGATGCCTTTGCATCGGTGTGAAGTTTATGGAAAGGCTTGTGCTGAGTGTTGCCTGGCAAGGGACCCTTACTGTGCATGGGATGGCACCGAGTGCTCCAGATACTTTCCCATGGCTAAGAGGTACTGAATGCATACTTCTACATTTATGTCATGTCGACAACCTGTCATTGTGTTTCACAAGCTGCCTGACACCTTGTACACAACGACTAATCAGAGCTTCAAAACATTGAGCAGGTGTTTTATTTGTTTGCCACAAACTCAATGTGATACTTCCAAACAACATCATTACTTTAATGCAACAAGCAAGTTATACTCATTGAATGTAATGCATACTTTGGATAAATGACCACATTCTCAAACATACCGCAAGTAGCACTGTTGGGATTTGCTTTTCATATGAAAAGAATAACATCAACATTTGTGTTTTCCACTTAGTTAGAGCAACCTGCTTTAAATATAAACATGTACAATGTACAATACATATTTGAGTCATGCCTGTTTAAGTTTGACTTTTGTTTAACATATATATATATATATATATATATATATATATATATATATATATATATATATATATATATATATATATATATATATTAAATCAAGGTACAACTAGATTATATAAAGGTTTTTTTCACATAGGGATTGAGGACATACGCAGTCAGACTGCGATTCAGGGCTGGAGCTAGGCTACACTTCTAGTGCAGGTTTTGTATATTTGCCAAAACACCCTAAAGGTAGTGGGTTGTGTTTCTACCAGAGAGCCAGAAATATAACCTGCCTCATGTGTTTACCGTGAATGAGACAATGTCAGGGATGTCTGGAGGCTGTCTGGGTGAACCAGGGGTGAGGTTGGTGGTAGAGGTTTGATGGTAGTATGCTTGTAGTAGTGGACTGATCTGGATATGTTCATGTATGTGTGTACTTGTGCTCTGTGTGCAGCCTCCCACGCATAGCTCCATGGGGCTTATTGATTTGAATGCTAGCTGCACAGTATCCTGTTCTCGCTCGTAGTTGAACTCCAGAGTCAAACACAAGACAGCCAGTGCAAACTCTTATCTCCAATTAACAACACACAAATGTTGGGTTAGGACAATGGGAAGCAGAGAGGAGAAGTTATCAGTTTGTTTTGGTGTTACCATAGTTTATTATCCTTAGGGTTGTGTTTTACACTTTACTTAAAACTCTCTCTCTTTTGCATCCGCAACCCAGAAGAATGACAGGCTGAAATGATTCAGTAGGTTTGAATTCCTACGTCATACACACCCTATAATTACAGCTTTTCTACGATACTATGGGCTGCCTGCTGTTAGTTTATTTATTTGTGTTGGCCACTATTGCTGCACATCGAAACCACATTCAAACACACACAAACTCCCTACTCACACACACACACACACACACACACACACACACACATACAAGGACACCGGTGTGTCTGCTGACTCATGAAGGTGTTTATATTTGTGTTTCTGCAGGAGAACAAGGAGGCAAGATATCAGGAATGGAGATCCACTCACACAATGCTCAGATCTGCAACACCATGGTACATAATTGAAAAGATTATTGAAAAGATGTATTTAACAAACTATTGTATAATCAAGGCAATGTGTAATAACAATGTTTTTATATTGGGCTTAGTACTGTCATTATGCTCTAAATTTCCAAATGTTGATCTTTTGTTTTAAGAATTAATTTCTTCTTTGAACATAACAATTGTCTCAAAGTGGCTGCTGTCCTCCCCTGATGTGATCAAAACACTAGAGAAGCCAGTTGAATGTGTGTGTTTTAAGTGTGTCTGGTAGTGTGAAGATTAGAGTTGGTCCATGTGTGCAGCTTCTAATTAACATGGTTAGGATTCCACCAAGCCTCCTCCCTGTTGCTAAGCCCTCCACTCTACTGCCCTGTTAGTCCAAAAGCAGACACAGCACTCTATGAAGCAAAGATTAAAGACAAAATAGTGTTTTGAGAAAATGAGGAGGGAAAAACAATATTTTCCAAATCTCACTGGAGTCTGCATTTGAACATTTCCATCAGGATTTAGGAAATCAGTCACAAGAACAGTATCCTAACTGAATAGCATTGCACCTACTTGACTGTGTTAAAACCCTTTTCCTCCAGCGAATGCCTCTCTGATGGGAGCATTCTGCACATCATTGAGTGTGGAATAAAAAAACACCAAGCTCCTATCTCAGGCAGCACAACATTTTGTACATTTCATTCAGAGAAAAACTGAAAAAAAATGTAATACAGAAATCAATTGATAATCACAAAAACTGGTCTTAGAGCTTAACATTCAGCCATTATACCAACTGATAAAAACTGCAACAAACTGCAAAAATCATATACTTTACTGCTACAAACTTGGTGACGAACATATTTTGATTTCTATCTAGACGAACTAAGTGGGCAGACGACTCTCCTGGATAAAACTGTGTATGGTGTGGAGAACAGCAGCACCTTTCTTGAGTGCAGTCCCAAATCTCAGAGAGCCTTGACATATTGGCAGTATCAGCGCTCTACTGATGACCGCAAACAAGAGGTAGGAATTAACTCAGCACACACGATTGTGTGGAAATAATCCAATACAATCTGAATAATGATTGATAGTACTTCATGATGAACATATTTTTAGGTAATACAGTATCATATCTTAAAATATTTGACGCCGTAGTTCATTCAAATACATTTTGTGTAATCAAAACAGCCACCATGTATAGTGAAATAGATATTTTCTATATATTATATTTTGTATATACTTTCCTATCTGTATCACTCTGTCCTTCACTCTGCCTCTATCACTGTCACTCTATCATTCTGTAGATCAAATCAGAAGAACGTTTCGTCCACACAGACCAGGGTCTACTGATTCGCACACTCAACAAGAAGGATTCTGGGATCTATCTGTGCCAGGCGGTGGAGCACGGCTTCATGCAGATGCTTCTGAAGGTGACCTTGGAGGTCATTGACACCGAGCGCTTGGAAGACCTGCTACATCAGGATGAAGCTGCCGCAGCCATCGTCCCTGCCCAGGATCTCTCCCCACCTCAAGAAACCCCAAATCAAAAGCTGTGGTACAGAGACTTCCTGTCTTTGGTCAATCACCCAACTCTGAACAGTGTGGACGAGTTTTGTGAGCAGGTATGGAAAAGGGAGAGAAAGCACAGGAGGCAGAAAGCTCACCTGGTGCAGCAAGTACAAACACACCAGCAGCACCAACAGCAGCAGAAGGTTGTGAACCCTCGCACTCACCTGCATGCTCAAGGGCTGGCAGCCAAATGGAAACACCTGCAGGACAGGCAGAAGGGACGCAACCGCAGGACCCATGAACTAGAGAGGGCCCCTCGCAGTGTCTGACCTATAACCCTTGACTTTTGACACTCAAACCACAACCTTGTTCTGTAACCCTGATTAACCTACCCACCTTTCTCCTTCATACTGAGATACAGACATCTTCCACAAAGACTGGATAGAAAAGTTCAACTGGTAAATGGTAATACTATCCTGATCAGCCGGCTGGTGTGTTCTGTGCGTGGGCAGCGATGTTTGCAGTACGACAGTACAGAGGACTGCAGGAAACCCGGATGTTGTATCACACCAGACCCTTTGAGCATATTATCTCAGCTGGCCTCTGTGGCCTGAACACTGCAGAAAAAAGACAGTGTCAAGCAGCACAAGAACTGGATACACATACCACCCTACCGACATGACTGATTCCACATTGAGAGGTCAATGGCATTGTCTCATGGCATGCTAGTAAGTTGTCTATCAGTGTGAAACTAAGTACCTAAAAATAACTGATCATTCTTTTTTTACTTCACAAATATGAGTAGGTGTGATTGTAAAAGGAAAACAGTATTGATGGTAAATGGACTTGCAGTGGAATTCCAAGCACAAAAAAAGTGGAGCTCATGGAAAGCACAATTTGGGATATTTGGTCATTTTGGGGTATTATAGATGGTTGAATCAGTCAACACGAGAAAGAAAACGCCCAAGCACTGCAAGAAACCAGGAGCAACGCTCACCATTTGACAACAAATACAACTATGTAGCTAAGATGTGTAAATACTGTAGTCTATGGTGTCTCATCCGACTAAAGGGAATGGCTTGCAGTTGTCTTGTTGTTTTATGTTGTTCCCCAGATAAACATTTATTTAAGAAAAAGTCTGGAAACAGAGAGATTTTGTACGAGTCAGTGTGTCTACGCCCTAGATAAGCTTCCCAAACAAAGTCAGGTTTTATTATTTTGCATCATATCAATGCATGAAATGTCATACTTTTTCATGTTCATTTGATTTGTATACACTTTGTTTCCACTATCTGTGTATTTATTGATATACAATGTACATTGTGAGAATATCCTTCGATGTGCAGGCTTTTTCTCCTTGGTTTGATTAATCTGATTTCCAGGACCAATCTCTTAAACAAATTGTATTATCAAAAATATTGTAGTTAGACTGGACTATATTTATCATTATTGGTCAATATTACATGCATTACATATAAAATGCACTGA
Source organism: Myoxocephalus aenaeus (assembly GCA_038501785.1). Taxonomy (NCBI): domain Eukaryota; kingdom Metazoa; phylum Chordata; class Actinopteri; order Perciformes; family Cottidae; genus Myoxocephalus; species Myoxocephalus aenaeus. Next base: position 10,547,642 of record JBAMJR010000350.1, on the reverse strand, counting down.
GCAATAACCCAGTATCAATAATATTTTCTTCCACATTTAATTCCTCATAATCATAGTCTTCACAGGCAGCGCAGTGCAACAACTTAATACCACTGCATGTAACATAAAAACTCTAATTTATCTGATTGTAACAATCCTTTATTATAATACACACACACAAAAACACAAACCTGGAATGTAGCTGTGAACATTATGTAAATATAAATACTATAGTGTATGTTTGACAAGTATGACACTGTGTATTAGTGCATGTGAATACTATTGTAGTGTTCCTGTTTTGCTATAGCAATGATATACTAGTCTGGTGTTGTCACCGTTATTCTGTTGTTTGCTTATTCAGTACACATTATTAAGTATTTCAAAGATGTACATACTATTTCTGTTAGGACTCTCAACTGTATAATTGATCATTCCTGAGGTAGGTATTCATAAAAAAAATTAGATTGAAACATGATCTAACTGTGGATTTAAACGTTCAATGACCTGTTATCAACAATGAACAACAATGCCAGTTGAGCATTGCAACACACCAGTATGTCAGATGACCTTGTCAAGTGAGTGTTTGCAAACCTCATCTGCTTTTGGAAGCCATGACGGCGGACGATGAGAAACAGCTGGAGCCGCCCCTGAGAAAACAATTTTAGGCTAACAAGACAAGCTCAACGCCAGAGTTTTGGAGCTTTTAGTAGAGATGAGCATATGATAAGATCATCATTATAAAGAGAAAAAAATATAGTGTGCCTCACTGCATGTGTCCTGGACATAGAGTGAAAGTGAGGAAATGAAGTGCTGCTGCTGCTGCTGCTTTTTGGTATGATGATGATGATGGTGGTGATGTATTCTACTGATCTAATAAATGTCTCTTCATGAAGTGTTGGTTTCATTAAATCTATTTTAATGTGATTTCTCCTGCTGCTCATGGTATGTGGTTACTGAAAATATAAGTGTTCCTTAGCGTAGATCAGTGGTTCTCAACTGGTCTGGCTCCGGGACCCACCATCACCCCTGAATGACAAGCCACGACCCAAATCGAGGAACATTCTCAACTTCTCCAATGTATTTAATGAAAAGATGGTGCAGTTTGAACCTGAGATAGTACAGAACATGTATGCTAACACAAAAACAAGTTTAATAACCAAAACGAGCAGCTGGTGGCGATGATAGAGAGGGAACTATTCCCTTTTACACTCAATTAGCTGCATTTTAATTAAAAAACTAAAACTGCATCTTCAGGACACGAGGTATTACAACATATATAACAATTCAGAATCTTCAGCTATTTTTAAACAGACTCAACAGCGTTCATGCACAAACAGTCCAACAACTAAGAAGTAGTTTAAAAAAGACTGAAATGACCTAACTTTAACTGACAACACACACTCACCGAATCTATGACAAACACTTTACTGTGGAACACGTCACTGTGTTGAGGAGCAGCTTTTCCACTAACTCAAAATAAATTAAACAAACGTGGAATTCAAAAGTATTCATATATACAACATTAACTTCTCTTGTGATTACCTCATCAGTAGGTAAACACTGAAAAACATTGTGCTTTACAGAAAATTAAGCAGCACTCAATTCTCCTCCCAACCCCAGAGTTTTTTCCTGTCATGCAGGCAGGGCCATCAGTTGTGAATGTTATATTCAGTAGGCTGTTTAATTAAATTATCCTAAAAACCCAGAGTCTCCCCCATATCAGGATGGTTTGAACCAACCTGGCACATGCTGCTGAAAACATGTGCAAAACCAGTTGAAACCAGAGCCGGCAAAATAACGACACTCCGCTGCATAAAAAGTTTTTTTTTTTTTAGGCAAAGGCCTGCGACCCACTGAAAACGGGTCCACGACCCACCAGTTGAGAATCACTGGCGTAGATGATCAGATTAGATTCTGGACTTGCTGCATTCGTTACCATTTTAAGGAGACACATTTTTTAGAAACGTATCCTTAATATTTGGATCCTTATTTAATGCTGTCAAGTAAAGTATATTGACATCGAAGAATGGGCTAATTCATTATTTAATTAGAGGAAGTCATTAACATAATGTATAACAACATTTAAGTGGTTAAAGATTAATATCAGTCAGCTTCTTAGATAATATACAGAATTTAAGATATAGAATAACTTTAGCTTTCAGTGTCTGTGGCTGGAGCAGAACCTATAAACAATACACTGTTTTACTACTGCCCTCTGGTGGCTATAATAGAAAAGCACACACACACACACACACACACACACACACACACACACACACACACACATATATATATATATATATATATATACCCCGACATGAGGAAACATATTTTCCATCTGCTTGTAAATGATAGTGATAGCTTTTGACGCTTAGTATATACATGGCAGTCCTGGAGCAGCAGTTCAAAACAACAGGTCTTCTTTTTATCACAATAAAGCTTCTGTTTGCACATTGGGTCACCTTTGATCCAAGGTCACAGGTCAGCGAGCATATGTCTCACCTCAGCTTTGACCTTGACCTGTCTAGTCAATTCAACTACTGCTGAGGGAGCTCATGAGTTCCAGTCTCAACTCCCCCAGACTCTTCAAAAGGAGCATTATTGAGAGGTTCTTGTGCTGATGTCAGTTCAGAGAACACACACACACACACACGCACACACACACGCACACACACAAACACACACACACACACACACACACACACACACACACACACACACACACACACACACACACCCTTTGTGACCCTGATCTAGACCATGGTCTGACATTGCCTAACTTTAATATGACAGGGTGAACACAAGTGTGTACTATACATTCCATACTATAACAACATTTCAGAATTATTAAACTGTTAGATTAGATTTTGGCAGTATCATTTCGCCCTGTAATGCAGAAAATGCTTGAGCAGAAACAGAGAGACAGAGATCAATGCAAAACGATAGCATACACACTTTGCTATTGTCATCATCTGAGAAAAGTAGAGCTTTGTCAGAGCTCTTCCCCATCTGCCTCCATACACAATGGTCTGCACATCTCATGCATTCCTGTAACATAGAGCATGACTGCCCTCCAGTGGCTGAAGGGACCTCTTTCGATACGGGTCAGCTCCAACGTCCCACTCTGCCTGTTGGAAAATAGCAGCTCCCACTTTGACTCCAAGCCAAGGCCATGGATGAGTGAGAACGACCGCCCTGACACTCACACAAAGGACAACTACACTCAATGGAAAAACTGACATGAGTGACAGAGTTGGAGAGCGAGAATACAGGGATTAGAAATTAGAAACCCTGCTGTTTTTATTGCACTGAAACTGTTCCAGTACTTTGGGGACTGTTTGTTTGTGGAGATTAAAGCAAAGCTGTATGAGTTATTTGTATTTTGTAGAGGACACACGGAATACACAGCGCAATTTCAAAACAATTTCAAAACAATTTCAAAACATCTAAATTATGACACCATAAGATCTGATTTAATAAACCGTAGAGAGTTTCAATCGAGTGTGATTACTCACCTGTTTCATCATGTGAAACGCACCTTTCCCCAACATGGACTGATCAAAAGAAAAGTGCAGATTATGAGTCATCTGGCAGGCAGCTGAGTAAGATCACATGTTTGCACACACAGTGCATTAGATTCTTTCCCTCAGACAGTCATCATCTTTTACTGCCGCTGCATCCTTTACTGCCGCTGTGGGGAATTTGCATCGGTGTATTCCTTCCTATCAGGAGGCTTGGACAATGTGAAATGGAGCAGAGATAGGGTAATTTATTTTACACTAGTGACAATACACCGGGTGGATGCTTCACTACGCCCAGTAGGCCTCTGCTGGAGACATGTACACACAAGCACACATGCACATACCACTGGTGCGTTCCAGCTGGTCTGTTCTGGGGCACCGCCAGAGACAGCACGCTGGTTTATCTGGAAGATTGATGGAAAATTCCAAAAGCAGAAGTTTCAGCACCAAGTTTTAGCATGCACATCCACATATTTGTTGATGTTTGCATGATAATGCAAACCACAGAAATGGATACTCCCAACATTTGATATATTTTCCAAAAGGAGGACACGCCACAACACAGCTGGGAGCTGTGCAGAGGGCTGAATCTCCCTCAGAGCACCAGTGGAGCCAAACATGACCCACTCAGAGACAACAAGTCTGCTATTTACTCAACTCAAGAATGAACCCAGACAGCATCCAGCCCATTAGCCAGGCAAGAATAACATGCAGATGTCATAGCTCTGTTCTGCCACCTAATAGCAGAGTACAGTATGGTATATCACATTCACAGTACTCTCAGAGTGAGGTAATGATGTATTCTTGCCCTCCAGCTGTCACTTATCAAAGGCATGTAGATTTCTGGCAGTGTCCCTGCCTGCGTCATTGAGTCACTCAATACTCGTGGTGGAAATCTGTGTATGTGAGTGTGTGTGTGTGTGTGTGTGTGTGTGTGTGTGTGTGTGTGTGTGTGTGTGTGTGTGTGTGTGTGTGTGTGTGTGTGTGTGTGTGTGTGTGTGTGATTGGGTGGGTGGGGCGGTGGGATCATAAAGTTATTTTCTGGAAAACTTAATTTTGCAAGTTGGAGGGGAGGATTTACTAAATCATCAAAGGAAAACGCTTTGAAGCGCAGGTTTGTGTGTCTGTATGTGAGGTGCTTCCCATCAGACTTTGTTAGCGTGTTAACGCTGTGTTTGCATGCAGGGACACATCCCTTGCCTGGGGTAAAACAGAGGATGTAGTAATTTAACTCTGGAAGCTTGGCAGTGGTGGTGCTGGTGGTGTGCTGTACAATTGGCAGAAACCTTGATAGTCTCTCTGCTATGAGTGACAGCATGGCACAAATGGTTTAGGCTGGAGGTATGACAAGACCATCATTTCCTATGTGGAAAAGACCTGCTCTAATGTTATTTTTATGACTGTGGAACAGTCTACTTACTCTATGGAACAAACATGTATTTTAATGTTTATTATGGACTTCACATTTGGACGCCCCAAAATGATTTACATGCCAATAAATCATAAAGAAACAAAGGAACCTGTTTTATTTCATGCAGATACTTCAGAAAAGGAAAAAATACAGGAATTCTTCTACACACAGACAAACATACCTCTTAAACTTAAATAAATTGCGGCGGCAAAGCCAGACATGATTAGATACAAATAATATTTTAAATATTTTATTGGTTTCCCTTAAGAACAAAATTACAGTGTAATTTGTGGGCTGCCATGTTAAGTAGTATCACAATTTAACAGTTCACAAGTATAAACAAATGTTTAATCAGATATTGCGGCAGTTTTATTTTTTATCCCACCAGACATTTGATGATTTGAGACATTTTTGGAACATCTCACAGATTAAGTAAACAAAAGAAGAGGGAAATCTCATTCTTCCTTCACCTTTACTAGCTCACACTTGACAAATGGAGCACACTCATAAACATACAATTACATTGGAATAAACTTCACCATAATGAGTCAATCACCCTTAGTCTGTTTGTAAGCTCCTTCAATTGTTTATCCAGTGATGTACAGATCCAGTAAATCAGTTTATGTGGACAGTACTGTGTCATGCAGTTGTCTAGACAGTCCAACATTAGCATCAGCAAGAATGTGATTCAGGGTGAATGTGAGGGTTTATCTATCACTTCAGATGGAGGAAGGACAATGTTGGTATGAGTGTAAATTGAAGACAATTCAAGGAAATTCACAGCTTCCAATTGTTGTTTCCACATCGTATTATGCTGTCTGTAAAATAGCTTATTGGTCTCAAAAGTGTTTTAGCATTATGTGATTAATATCCAAGACTTCAGGAGAAAAGGTGTAAGCTAGGCAGATACTAGATTCAAGGTTCAAAGGGGGCAAAGTAACAAATAGCATGAAGGATGCTCAAAGCAGTTGATGAGATAGGAGCAGACAATGGATAAATGAGGCCTCAGGCCTGACCCTAGCTGACCCTGATATGGGTCAAAGATCTGTGCACCAAAGAGCAGAGGTCAATTTATCCAGAGAGATGTGTCTCGGTAGCCTGCCGTGTGGCTGACTGTTGCCTGGCTGCTCCCTTCCACACATCTAATCTGTAACTGATTGGGGTCTGCTTGAACAAGGTTTGGCTGGAGCTCCTGGAACACATCACCCAGTGGAGGGCTTAGCTCCGTGTCATTCGGGCTCAGCCCCGCTTTAAGAATATTAGGAAGATCAAGAGTCACTGATTCTCCATTTGAAAGCAGACAGATACAAATGTATTAAACAGGTCTGATTCTAAGTTATCTATGTTAGCATAACCATGAGCAAAGACTTTTTTCAAAATGTCTTCTTTTCTTTTTCAAAAAGAATTTTGAAGTATACACAAATAAATCCCCATCTCCATCCCTGCTCCCTCCCTTGTGTAACCCCTCGCTCCAAGTTAAAAATGTGTTGATGTAATTTCATGATAAATTAGAGACATGAAACTTAAACACTCACCACCCAAATTAATCTTTGTCTGTATAGATTAGCCACTGCAGCCATATACTGTATAATGTGCTCTATACAAGCTCCTTATCGTTCATGTGAAACACAGTCCAAGTGTGATTAAAACCTTGATAAAAACACATATCTGTCAGCCTACATTTGCATTTCTGAATCTACTGCAGACAGGTTGTGCTTACAAAGCAGCACTAATGTGCTAGGAATAAGAAATGCACATTTGTAATTCATTTTCTGAATGATTTATTCTGTCTTCATTTTAATTTCAAGCTGGGAAAGAAAACCAACAGTAGCACAGTACGAGACTGTCAGGGAAGTTTCACTCCTTTAGCATTGAACAAACAAATTCCAATGTAAAATACCACTGTGTTTTTTTCAGTCTGTTTGTTGCTGCTACAACATATTTACTCATATTTGGTGTTCTGTTTCACACAAACATTCTTCAGTAAAGCGTTTCTTTCTTCTTACACAGTAACAACTATGTGTATGCTAAGATGTATCCTGCATGCCAACTCTCTGCAGTTTATAAGACGGGACGAGAATGACTTGTACAAATGGTATTTATAGGTTAAAAGAGACACAGAGGTACTTAATTATTTCCAGTGGGAAATCATCTTGTAACAGAAGCCAAGTCCTGTCAATCACACATCAGAAAGAAGAAGATTGCTTCAGGCACAAACTACAGTAAAAAATAAAGTAGGCATGCAATCACACATAGATTTGACAGGAAGATAAAAGGCAGGTGCTGTGAAGTTTTCAAAAAAGGTTATAGGCTTTAAACCCTTGGTCTTTTCAGCTGTCGGTATGTGAATATCATTTTGCAGCAAAACTACTGTTCAGCTGGTGCTTTAGCTGCAGGTGTTACCTTTAAGGTGTTTTCTAAATTGAACCATTAGCTAACCTTTTCATGTGGCGAACACATGAAAATAGCACATCTGTTTAGTGCTGTTGCCACATTATCCAATTAGTGGTTGAGGAAAGAAATCTTCTCAGCTACCGCATAGTCTACTTTTCCCAGTCCATGCTGGTTGTGCGAGTCTATGTTGATGAGTATACACTGAGGCTCAAAATATGTGGCCCAAAACAAGTGTGTTTTTGTTCCTGGAAAAGTGTTTGTCGGTGGACGTAAAGTGATGGTTTTATTGACTTTGAAAACCCCAGTGTTTACCTCCAGGTCTCCTTACACAGTAAAAGCGGATCTCGCCATGGTTTTTGTGGAATTGTTAGTCCAGTGATTATAGACACGTAAAGTGACAAACAAAGGCGGTGAAGGTTACAGAGGCATGACACAGTCGGACAAAGCAGACGCCAAACTTACTGGCATTGCTCTGATCAATGCCACACTGCCATCATTCTGAAACGGTAACTTATTAATGGGTTTAAATACATTATTTTACACGCTTTCTAGAGCCAGATGAAATTATTGATACCACTCTTGTGTCTGTAGGGTAATTAAGATACTGCTAGCAGCCAGTTATCTTACTTACCAAAACAACTGGAAACAGGTAAAACCACACTGTGTCCTTTTAAAACTTCATGTTTTTTAAGAGATATAATGGGTCAATTAGTGATCTTTAAAGGTGAAGATTTTGTTACATTTGGTTAAAGCCAGACACAATGTTTCCTTCTGTTTCCAGTCTTTGTGCTAAGGTTCAAAAGCCATCTGCTGTATGTAGCTTCATATGTATTGTACAGACATGAGACTGCTAGAAATCAGTTCTCCAAATGTCAAACTATTCCTTGAAGGTACAGTGTTTTGGGCCCAGCAGGAGAAAAACACTCTTTTTTCCAAGGTTATGATACTGCCTTCAACATTCTTGTGTGTATGTGTGTGCATATACGTCAGCATGCTTGTGTTTCTCTGGAAAATGTCTCATTGGGATGTTAACGATTGGTAAAGGTTATACATCAGAGTTAGGGAGACACGTAAACTAAGTGACGTGTGCAGATGGATAAACAGGAGAATTTGACACAGGTCACTAATTGTGCCATTTAAAGCAGTCAGAGTGATAAGGTGTAGGTTAACAGGTCAACTGATAGTTGTGCCAAAATGAACAGCACATATGCAACAAGCATTAGCCCTGATAGCTTCCACCCAATTCTCATCTGCCCACTCACATTCTTACTCATGCCTGACAATGACAAACGCTGCATGTAAATGTGTGAGCAATGGGTGCAACTGAAGCACTGGGAATCTTAGTATTAAAGGGCTGTCTCACACCTCTGTCCCCCTGATAAGTAGGGTCTGGGCTCAGACGAGGACATGGTGTTGATGTGAAGCATGTCTGGTATTGTAGGAGGAGAAAATACAGAAAACAACAGACACCATAATTTACTAAAAGGGACATACCAGCAATCAGATACACCCAAAGTATGACTCACAGTCTTAATTCACGGATGTGGATACCGTATGCACCACTTTTTCAAGCGTTTGGCCTCAATTAAACTTATTTTGTTTTCAGTTTATGTCTGTCTACATCAAACAGCAGTTCCCTTTTTTACGGTTGAATGTTTATTTGTTAGATTGGTTGAGCAATTAATGTCAGGGTTTGAACACGAGAGCTGGCTTTTATTGGTCACAGACAATCAACCCATAAAGGATTTTGAGGAACTTTTACTGGTTCTGAGCCACTTCAAAGCAAACGAGGCAGGGTGAAAGTGCCACAATATTTTCCTTGTTGCAGCAATGCATGGTGGTCCTGCCCTGTAGCAGGATGGGCCCTCTGATTCGATTTTCGTGTCACTATTTGTATTTCGTAAACATACGCACGTCGCCTCACACACAGAGATGGGCAAGGCGAGAGGTTTTAAAAAAAATATTCTAAATTAATATAATGTACAGCACTGTATTATCCCCACACTGATCAAAACGTTTCCCAGACATCTATATCCTTGTTTTTTAGCCTGAATGAAATGTGTCTGACATTTCTGTGTGGGAATAAACCACAAACCAGTGAGCTAGAAAAAACAGCCATAAGTACATGTTGAAGGCGAATGTTTAGTCTATACTTTTTACTCATTATTATTATATAAATCGTTATTGTGTCTGGTAACAGCAGCAAACAGACAGAACTAGACTACATCAAAAAAGTATTTCAAGCCTGTTTTTTCAATCTTAAACCTTTTAACATAAATACACTCATGTCACTTGGCCAAGCATGACGGATCTCAATGCACAGGAGGATAAATGGGTATTTCCACATGTGAGCTTTTTTGTCCCGCAGGGCTCATGTGCAAAAACATGATTTAAATTCACTTGAAAGCACATAAACACATGCACACAATACACGTGCATTCACAAGCAGACAGCCACACCCGCGCAAACACCTGTAGATTATGTGACGGTTACCATGATGATGGATGAGAATACACATGAGGCCAGATGGTCACTTCCACATATCACTCCAGAGGCGTAACCCATTCCTCCTCTTCTCCATCTGTGACTGCAGAGCACTGGCCTGGACTGTATTTCTCATTACTAAACCCTACAACTAAGAAATATGCCCTGCGAGCTGAATCACAGGAAGCAACGAAAGGCAAAATGCAGGCCACATAGCATCTTTGATAGCAGTTTTTTAGCCACCCGAGCTTGGATGATACATAGTGGTTTCTGGCATTACATTTGGCACAAATAAAATGTATTTAACACGCTTTGTTGCCATGTACACTCATGCGAAAAGTGCACCTTAGGACCTCACCTGAGGTTCAGCAGCACTCAGTAGGAGAGATGTGAGGAAATAATGTGTAACAGAATATATACGTCTTTCCAGTTCTCTATGAACATGCTAAAAGTGGTTGCAAGTTGGATTTCATACGCATGAAGGTGAGCATGGTGGGTTTCTATACAATAATGTTCGCACTCAGCAGACACAGCCAACCATAACACACCTGGCTTCTTAGTCAGAGTAGAGCTACACTTCTTCTCTCCTTTCCTTCTCCAAGTATGTTCATTTGTGGCTTAAAGAGACTTCCTCTCGCTGCGTGGTATCATACACAATGCAACATGAGCTCTCTGATAGAATCTCCAAACCACGCACAAAGGGAATAACATTTGTTTGTCTTTTGGAAGTTGTGTTACCTGGCCACTCAAGTTATATTATGTGATCGCTGACGTACAGCAAGGAATCAAGGACTGATACCTGCCGCCACATTCTGACGGATGTCTCTGTAGTCAGTGTGTGCCGTGTAGACAAACTTCACGGGCCATATGATAGCCACCTGTGTAAACGGTTGGAATATCTAGTGGCTCTGAAACACTGGATCCTCAGAGTGCTGCTCCTGTTGCCGCATGAGACCAGGGAGTTGACCTCTGTTTAGGAGAGGGGAGCCCAGCAGGCAGTCAATGGTAGACATGCTCTAACATACACACCGTTTCATGCATAAATGCATGTGCACATACTTACCCACTTGAGTCTATCTTGCTTTTAATATATTTATTTATTTTGTTCTTACTCTCTTACACTGTAACCCTGCAGTTCAGCGAGCATAACTATTCGACACTTGCGTGGGCATAAACAGTGTGTATGTTTGAGTGTCTGTCTCTCCGGGTCAAAACAGGAGGTGAGGGAGGCTTCTGGAGAGCAGGAGCGGATATTGACACAGCATTAACATGAATGAAAATATTTTTTTGTGTTCACAGAGCATGAAAAGAACGCCGCCAGACGTTTGGACATGGCCTATTCAAACAAACGCTAGACATCAGCACTCACTCAAACAGTCTTTACACACACACACACACACACACACACACACCAGCTTCCTAAAACAGCAGTGAAGGAAGCTGACATTTTGTGATGTGACAGACTGCTGAGCAGATTTTATAAATGCTACCATCTTTGAAATTTGACGCATTCGAACTCAGATAGTGCAGAGCAAATATCTCTGCAGTGCAGTACATGCTGAATAAATATTCTAGCTATTGTTGGAATCCCAGGGACACACGTAAGAGGACAGAATTTCAATGGAGGTGGAAAGAAGGTGGGTGTATGGCTGGGCCCTTGGTAGGCTAGCATAGTCAGAATCATACTAATGGAAACATCAAGGCCGGAGAGTACAACACAAATCAAGAAAAGGGGAGGGAAACAGGGACAGAGGGATGGTTAAAAGGAGAGGGGGGGCGGGGGACTGAGCTGTTGTTCTTGCTGTTGCCGTTTCTGGTCTGAGCCAGATTTCTGACAGATTACTGCCATTAGAAGGCGAGACCTATTCAGTCACTGTGGGGCCAATGTGAGTAAGTGGAAGCTGTGCCCACTGGCCTGTGTGCATTAGCCTCCTTAAATGCCTATCAATCTGAGGTAGTGGCTTAAGAGATCGGAAATGAAAATCTTCCGGCGCACCTTTCATCAGGATGCACGACTAAAATATGCTCTTAGGTTCAAACTGATTAAATTGTGTGTCACAGTGAGTCAGATAGTGTCGGCTCCATGGGAAGCTGACGTTGAACAGTTGTCTCAGCCTCAACAACAGATGAGGGTCTATAATTGCACCAGGCAATGGAATAACCGAGATAGTGTATGTTACGAGACTACCACAAACACAAAGTCCTTCTGTTCTGGAAGGGAACAGGTGCAACGTGGGAGTTGGAGTCATCAGATCTCAGGGGGGTGGGGGTGCAGCTGCTACAGCCTAATGGAATCATTTCCAATTCTGTATCACTGCATTTCTTAATTTACATGCTTGCTATTTGTTGTATACATTCAGACTCACATTCATATTGTGCATTCAGCCCTCGTTCCCTATTTCTGCCCCGCCTTCAGCTAGTCACCCTATTTATTCAGAAATAGATGTTGCTTTTATTGTACATGAGTTTCTGATAATTATTGAGTTTTATTTTTGCTTTTAATCAATGTGGATCAAATGTATGAGTGAAGATTTACTACCGGAAAGTGTTCGATTAAATATCTTTTCTGCAAATTAAAAAAAAGTTCATCACAAAATGAACCACACAAAAATAAACTTTTTCTTTGCAGAGTGGTGGAATGCTTCCTTGTTAGGAATAAGCATGACTTCATGTTGATGTCACCACACAGCCATGAGGAAGAGACAGAGAGAAACTTATTACAGACGGCTTTGCAGGAGACAACATTCTGCTCAAGTAACTGGACGCCTGTGGGACTTCCCTGTGTGCAAAATGTAATAATGATTCCAGTCACATCTTGTACATTTTGTGTTTTCTTTTTTGAGTGTGTGGGTTCAGAAAGCTGTGGGCCTTGAGACGAAACAAAAGACAAGACAGCATATCAATAAGTTCAACATTAATATTTTACACAGTACTGACAATACCTGAATATCTACTCACAAGAAGTGAGTACAGAATACCGTACCAGAGAGAGGGAAGGACAGACAGAAAAGCCATGGTATGATAAGGTAGGATAAAGTAATAACTAGGTTATACAGAACTAAGGAGTGGGAGATGTGAGTAGATACTGTAGATAAACAGAAGGGGAGATTTAATCGGCAGGACATGAAAGAAACCTTGTACATGAAAATCCATGGTAACGGTGATAATGACTATCCACATGGAAACAAATACAAAGAGATGCAATAATTGAAAATGAAAAAAAAGTGCCTGAGTTAAGAGGCTGAAAACCTTGGCTCAGGTCTATGTTAATGCAGTGGAGGTAGGAGCGAAAAGAAGGTGGTGAAGGAGGACGGCAAGGGAAGAGGAGAAACAAGGGGAGGTCTGAAGAGTGACATGAGAGGCAGTATTTCTCAGAGGAGAGCAGGGCAGAGTCGTACTTAGCCTGCCTGGGAGACACAGCACATTTAATCCAGCTGCCTGGGAGGGAGAGCGAGAGATCTCAAGACGATCTAGAGGAAAGAGCAGGCAATTTTCAGCCCTTCAAGCTGATACACACTCCCCTCATTACCAGCCACACACACACACACACACACAAGCTCAAACTCAGACACACCACACCGAGGCAGGTGGCCTCTGCCCAGATCAGTAGCCGTGGCAGAATCTTAACTGCTCTCACTGAGGTTTGAGGTGAGGTTTGGATCCTCCCTGACCGTTGGAGTGTGAGCAGAGTTAGGAGAGCTTCACTTTCTTGCCTAGTGCAGAGAGACCGCACGCCAGGCACGAGGCTCCCCACTCCTCCCCTCTCCCACTCTGCCTTTTCCTGGGCTTCCGTCCAGAGAATGACTGGCTCCAGTGGACCCAAGAGGAGGAACGCAGCCTGAGGATACAGTAAAGCAGATTCAGCCCTGCCTGCCTGCCTGCCTGCCTGCTTGCCTGCCTGCCTGCTGGGACACACAAATACACTGAGGTTTTACAAATCAGCTCCAACACCTTTGTGGGATTCATTGGCTTGATTTATTATTTTATATTTTTTTCTGTCATCAGATCAGAAAGACTGGATCTAAACTGGACGTACAGACAGACAAACAAACAGACGGACTGACATATGGACAGAGAGCAGTGGGCACTGCGGCGTGAATGTAGCAACTGGACTTCTTTTCTCCCTGGTTACTGAGACCAAACAAGGATAACAGCCAGAGCACTATCCTGTCCAGCGAGGTGGTGGGTGGATGCAGCTTTCCTCAGGCTGCTATAAGGGAAAGCAGAGACTGTATAGAAGCTGCAGATACATCTAGTTGAAATGGGCAGTTACCTCCAAGTAGACTTTTGTCGGATTGCTATCGCTTATTAAACATTGTTTGCAGGAACTTGCAGCAAAAATACTTTTTTTGGTGTGTTTTTTTCAATGGACTTTGCTGCCCATATTGAGTGGACTTGCAGGATTTCTGTGTAGATGACCGTGGAATGAGTTTCTCAATGAGGATGGCAGAGTGCGTACGGACTGTGTCTCTGACACTGATGCTGCTGTCTCTTGTTCTGTTCGGCACGGCTCACACAGCCCACAGCATCTACCCAAGGATACGGCTCTCTCACAAAGGTAAGTAACACCTAGTGCATGTTTCTTTCTTTAAATGAGCTTTTGCAGTACATTGTTATGTTGCACACATTCAAATACTCTGTTGCGCTGCATCAATATGAAGGCAAAGTCAGCCTTTAGGTGATGCAGCAGAGTGTGTTAAAACTGTCAGGAATAGTCAATACAACCTCAACCGAAACTAGCATTGTCTCTTCAGTGCCTTTAGTGCAGCCTGAGAACAAGACGGGTGTACCATAACAGCATTTTTTCACATTTAAAAAAAACTCTGCTCTCAATTAACAGCAGTATTCATTCCAACATTTCTGTTTGTACAACTAAAATAAACTTTCCCCACTCAATTCACTCACTGCTGATGATCAAGGAGCCTCCTTGTAGTTTGTTTTGATTCCTCGACCATGTGGGTTGAGAATATGTGGCTGTCTCTCATGCCATAGTGGCAGAGCAATGTTTTTTTGGACATGGAAATGGATGCGGCTGCATACAGAAAATTGTTTGTGTGTGACTGTTTACGTGTGTGGGAGTGTGTGATATGGATGTGCGTGCACTGATATGCGGACTGAATGTTGTGTATCTTTGGACAATAATGGTGGTTTTATCTTTGGAGATAAAACTATTCAGTAAACATTGGCTTTTTCTCACAGTATCTTTGATCTCTATAGCAACAGAAGGTGACGATTCCACATAAGCCTGTTAGTCATGGTCGAATATAGGTGTGGAATTTGGTCAATAACTCATACATCAATACGGTGAAGTGACTTCGTTATGAGAGTTGAAAAGTCTGGTTCATTTGTGAGGAGGGTTTGCAATAATAATAATAATGAGTTATGGTGTGCATATTTATTACAATGAATAAATAAATACATTGATAACACACTTTTCCAGTATGACTTAATGGAAATGGCAATATAAACTGAAGGAAGTTGAAAGAAGAAAACGAGATTGGTTCTTTTGTCCTATAGTAATGCAAAGCTCATATGACAACAAAAGTGAGGATATCAGTGCCGATGAGCTTTGTCATTATTACCACATCAATATTTGTTATGACTAATTCCTTAACCGCCTGAGGGGAAAGCTGGGG
The DNA here is from genome assembly GCA_038501785.1 of Myoxocephalus aenaeus. NCBI lineage: Eukaryota > Metazoa > Chordata > Actinopteri > Perciformes > Cottidae > Myoxocephalus > Myoxocephalus aenaeus. The sequence continues at coordinate 10,532,217 of JBAMJR010000350.1, read as the reverse complement.
TGATTGGCATCCTCTCTCTCTCTCTCTCTCTCTCTCTCTCTCTCTCTCTCTCTCTCTCTCTCTCTCTCTCTCTCTCTCTCTCTCTCTCTCTCTCTCTCCTTTGAAAAGCTACTGCATGTTCTGGCTAGCACAGAGCGCCATGAAAAGGCTCCAGTTGGGTCCTATCATTATGGAATGAAACACATCTAAGCCTTAATATATACCTCATGGGATTTTTCAGTGATTTTTGCACACACACACACACACACACACACACACACACACACACACACACACACACACACACACACACACACACACACACACACATACACAGACACATATACACATGCATGAGCAGAATAGTGGGAATTCCACAAATGCCAATGACTTCAATGCAGTTCAGGGAGAATGAGCGGGATGTGGTTTTAACTGTTCACCCTTAGGACTGAGAAAATATTACCATAACATCTGGCATCAAAACAGAGCGGAAAAACTAGTTTCTGCACTTTGACATTAAGATTGACAATGGGTATAGAATGAGTATAGATTTAGCTATTTACCAGCTTCTGGTCCCATGGGCAGACACCAAGTCGGTAGAAAGTAAAAATCAATACACATCTCAATAATATATCATATCAACTTCCTCCCAGTTTCTGGGAACAAATTCCTATGAGCACACTATCATGTGTTTCAAGGATGGCCTTTGCATGCTTTGATGTTAACCACACCTCACACATAATGTGCAATGATTATTAGCTCCCTCTTCCATCTATTTCTCATCTTCTTGTCTAGACTTCTGGACCAGTGGAGATTTTTCCATATGCATTTGATTCGCTTTCATCCCATTCATCCTTTCGTTTGCTTGCTCCCCAATTATTTTCTGTTTCAAAAGGTTATTACCCATATTACATGGAGTATTGAGTTACAATCACAGACTCACAGTTGTCTTTAGAGAAAATTGACCCTAATCTTTGACTGCACAGCTTCCGAAGACCTTAAACACAAGCTAAATACCTCAATTGCTTTGACTTTTGGCCAATTAAACTCCCTAAATCCTGACTTCTTAGACATATAAATAACTTGCAGGGAGATGGGCTCACTAAAGCAGAACATAAAGTTTGTTTTGTTTCATTTGTGTGCATTTGGACACCGCTCCCATGATATTTGGATCTGAATCTTGTGGCCTGTGGAGTGAAATGAGCTCTTATTTTAGGATGACCATCAATTCTGCTGCTAATGAAGCTGCTGCGCAGCTAGCATGCGTCAGGTTCTTGACAGGCTGCAGGTAGGTGGCCAGGCTATGACTTATTTTGTTGCCTCTACAGCACCGGCATCATGCCTGGCTTGAGCTGCAGAGAGTGTGATACAGCAGTTCTGACCTAATCAGATCAAAGACACTTCCAAAAACTCTGCCTGTCTGCATAGTTTAATATATTTGCTTAGTTAACTACTAGCACTTACTTCTGAAGGTGAGGTTGTGTTGGACACTCAGATCCTGTTAATTCAGTCATTTCAATTTGGCAGTATTTTTTGTGAAGCTTAAAACCCATATAATAGGTACCTGTCCATAACTGCTTCGGCAACGTGCCCTTACAGAAATTAGTATCTAATAAAGAAATTGAAGAAAACTACGATGTAAAAATGTAATTATTCATATCTGAGAGAGTTTACATGCTCTTGCTTCTCTTTGTAGCAAGAAAATCTGGAAAGAATCTCCGAAATTTTCAAGCGTGTCTCTTCTAAATGTGTCACGTAAAAGGGTTCAAACAGACGGAATAAAATGTGGCCATTTCACAATAATTCAATTGACCATGCATACATTCAGCATGTGTGCCAAAGATGTGTTTACTTAAAAGTTACAATCGTTTAGTATGATGTAAACTTTTTTCTTCAGCAGATCTATGAAGGCGAATAAAGTTTTCTGGTGAAGCTGTTCTGACAGGTTTAACATCATACTGTATATGTTCGCTTATATAAATAAACGCATATGGTTTCCCTATTTCAACCCAACATTTACCTCATTGAAAATGTAAACAAAAGTTGTTTAAAGCACTTAACAGCTGGATTTACTCACACATGTATGTGTATATAGTCTTTAAAAACTGAATGACTGAAAATATAGGTAAGCACATAGGCTTGTGCATATACATTGTTCAACAAATACTTAACCTATTTCTTTTCTGTAGCATTTGCTTTAAAATTATGAGACTGCAGGTGCATGTGTGAACATAGGGATTACTCAGGTAGCAATTACTGTATGTATGAAAACCCCCTTTGAGCTGTAATTTTAAACCTTCCTCTCCAGACAAGAAACTACTCTCTCTCTATATTTTACAACCTCGAAATGATGTGGCTGTAGGTGACTGTCTTCTGAAGGTGAGATGGGGAATACCAGGATGGCCTTAAGTTGTGTCTGTCTGAAATGAAATGAATGAGGGGGATTTTTTTAATTTTTTTTTATATATAAACCTAATGTGTAACTTTCTTTCACCTTCACATGCACCCTATAATTAACATTTACCACATTGGATCATGGCCATAGGGCAGTCATAGACCATATATATATAAACCCACTCACAGATGGAGGTTATGGCAATGATGAGATAAATCACACCTTTTAGGTCAGCAAAGGAAAAGAGATATGTTCTCAACCCCCTCTGCTCCATCTCACCTCTGTCTCCCTTTCTCATTTTGCCTGTGTACATCTCAGAGTCCTTTTCGCTCCCATTGTGTTACGTGTGTGCTCTCCAGTTCATTAATGAGATGTCCAGAGGGGAAGGCAGCTGGTGAAGCTCTAATATCCTTTCTGACCTTTTCCGCAGTGAAGGGATCAGGGAGAGGAGATGAGTAAAGTTTGTGGCCTGGGAATAAAAGAGAAGGCACGAAGATTGTTTGAGTCTTCAGAGATTTTGTTGCAATATTAAAAGAGAGGCGGAAAAAAACAGGACGATAGATGACAGATAAAAGCAAAGATGTAATTTTGTCATGTTATGCCAACTAGTGGAAGACAGAGAAAAGGAAAAAATGGAATATGGCTACTCAAGTTGTTGGTTAAACTTACAATAATGTTAAAATAACGAATGCACTTACAAATACAGTAAACAAATATGCAAGTTTAGATTCCAATGTGTTTTACAGCTTCAATAACTCATCAAACTGTTTTTCCTGCAGTAACATTGCTTCAGATATTCCGCACAAAGTACACCACATATCAAAATATGTCTAGATTTATTTGGACATTTATGCATTGACACACAGTAACCCACATCAATAACCAACAATCAATTTGAGCTCCAAAGTTATGTACATGTATATTTGAGGAAATATAGCTTGGAGCTGATGTAGATGGACTTTGATGAAATGTAATTCAAATAGAGCAGACTTGTGACACACATATTGTATGTGAATACTGCATGGTTCGACTAAGAGGTATAAACCTATTTTGGCCAACACCAACATGAACTGTCAGTTGTGAATGTGTTCCCGTGATTTATAACATCAATCAGGTCACAGACTTACACTTAGACTTTATTACAGAGAAACATACGCTGCTCTCTTTGTCTCTTTACCGCATGGTGCATGGACACTCCATGTGGCTTTCATTTTGCTCTGTGACATCATTCCCCCCGCACACACAAGAGGATACGGGAACACAGGGCTGTATACGATAATGGCATAACACCGCAGTTCTCCGGCTCCTGACCCCACCCCCAGGGGCTCAACAGTCTCAGGCCTCGACGGCACGAGGAGAACAGACTCGCCCTTTATTCTGTCCCCTTTAACTCCAGCCCACTCCAAACGTTTTCTTTGTTTCTTTTCCAACACACAACTCCAATAACTCAATGTGTAAACCTATACAGGCTTGTTTCACTGGAAACATGAAACTGCCTACCGCTAGTTTTATTTCTGATATGAAATGTGTGTATGCAAATGTGATTTGTGTTTTAAAGTTTCCTGAGGAAGGTTTTATGTGAACTCCTGTGTGCATTTATCTCTGACTAAACATGAATATGTACCATATCTTCTCGGGCATCTTTCAGCACTGCTCAGACAGCCGGTGGAAGTGTCTGTCTTAAGGGAGTCCTTTTTCCCTGTGTTTTCCATTTGAAGTGGGATCACAGTCGGGCCATGTGTCTCCCTGGCTCAGTTGCCAATGGAGGAAAACCCTCCTCCTCTCAGCTCCTTAGCTTACGGCTAAGGAGCCCTCATTGACTGCAGATGGCGAGAAAAACTTGGAAGATAGAGTTAGAGAGAGAGAGAAAGGGGAATTGCGGAAATCCCCCCTTTCTCTTCTTCAGTATAAGTAATGGTCTCAACTGTCTGTAACTGGTACACATAAAAACATAAACACTGTTTCTCTCTCAGTTTGTCAGTGTAATCACATCCACCCATGGTTTTTAACAGTAACTCTGTAATCCTGTGTAAAATGATTAATGAACACCTTATAATAAATTGATGAGATTGATGGATTTTTACAAGTTGGGTCTCACTCCCAACTTGTCAAATACTGAAGCTTGGTCAGAGCCCTTTGATGTCCGATACCGATGTACAGAGTGTAAGCGACGCACAGTGCTTTCAACTAATGTAAACCCAACCGCATCATTATTAGACGCTCAGAGCAACAAGTAGTGTAAAATGTGCAATAATCCACAAAGGGAAGTTGACTTTTGTCCATGAGATTGCTGTAATGCAGATTGTTTATTGCTCCAACACTTCCAAGCAGCGTCAGTTTTGCGTGCATGAGTAAATGCTTGTTTCAGGGCAACAAAACCACTTAGTTAGTTCTAAGGAAAGAGCATGTTTGACTTAACTGGACTATTGACTCAAGTCAGTGACTACAGAGTGACAAACAAATCACGTGACTAACGACTCATGTGACAAAATGGAGAAAAAAAAAAACGGGTTAGCTGTTCGTGTCTGGTGCAAAACTAAAAGTAAATGTTCACCCTTTGTCATGTCAGTCGTTAGTCACATGACTCACGTTAGTAGCACATGACTCATTTGGCACTTGGTGGTTACTTGAGTTGTTAGTCAGTCAAGTTAACGTCAACCACGCTCTTTTACTAAACTTCAGTGTTTTTTTCTTCTTAAACCTAACTTCTGTGAAGATGGAACCCTGAAAGGACAATATGCATGTAGTTAAAACTGATACGTGTTCACATGACATGTTCAAAACCAATGCTGGGAAGCTAGAGCGTCATAGTTTTACACCTTAGGGCCGCTGACTAAGTGTTGGTATTTGACGAGTTGGGAGTGAGAATGTGTTGGATTATAGTTTATTATCATTTATATTTGCATATTGGTGGGAATGGAACTTTTTTTCTTTCTTCTCTCCTTTTTAAATTTTTCCTTTGAAGCTGAGTTTCCTCCTTTTGTTTCATCACATGAGCATGGAATGGAAACATTCCACTTTAGAGTTAGACTATACATCTACAATATCATGTTTACAATTCTACACATGTAAACAAAATTATGGAACGAAATGTATCCGTATTTGTGCTTAATCGAGATCAAGACAACTTGTGCGTGTATATCTTGCTATGAGTGTTTCATTATACAGTATATCACCTGCCACTCGTGATTATTAACAAAGACAAGTGAAAAGTAGACAAAAAAAAAGGGGTTGGCTCATGGAGTCCATCACTTAAAATAGCCATCCATGTCTGTCATCTAAATAAGTCGTAGCAGATACAACTTCACATGAAGAAGGAGCTGATTGTTTCAGAGCTTGGCCTAACAGTTGTGGAAAAGTTGGAGTTGAGTTGTTTACTATCCTCAAAACAAGTTCAGCTTAACTCACAAGGAACTCTGAGGAGATGATGAGAGACAGAGCGTGCATGCGTGCGTGTGTGTGAGAGAGAAAGAGGGAGAGAAAGAGCTCCAAGTGTGTGTGGATTAGATAATTACAGGAAGCATGTCTGAGCCCTGGCAGAACGCCACTGCCACATCCCCTCAGTCTCTGCCACCTAACTACCCGAGATCTAATACTACTCAAACAAACAGTCGCTTGTCTCCAACGTAGAAATCTTAATAGCAACACAATATACACAGTCACCCACTCCTCTGTGGATACCTCATCCCATGTTAAACAAATAAAACCTTCTACAGAATGTATACCGTTGCTATGAGTAATCTACAGAAATTGGATACACACTCTCTCCTTCTATCTTGGAGATCAAGTATCACTAAAAATATACAGATGCTAGGAAAACAAATCATACAATTACCCCCTGCAACCTCTGCATTGAAAGACATCTCAGAATTATTTGAGGTAGCTGTAAAGTTGGCATAGAATTACAATCATGCTGGTGGTCACCATTGTTTTTACTCTCTCTTCATTTAAGGGAGTTTTCTAAAGAGTAGTGCACGGATGGCCTGATGTGTGTGTTGGGGAATGCTCCCCAAGTAATGCAGCATATGGTGTAGTCTTGTGAACAAAGCCCTACGGCTGGCTCCTCCCCCATCCAATTCCCTAATCAAGGCCAGGTTATAAAAGGCACCTGTTGGCATAATCTTTTATTTATTTGTTTTGCCCCTGTCCTGTCTCTGTGGTGGCTGTAGTGTCTCGTGTCCCAGAAACTCCATTGTATTCCTGCCTGCAATGAGTGACTCTTGCCAGTGGTTTACATGCTGCTGTTTTGCCTATGTTTTGCATTTGTTGTTTTGCTATTGTTTTTGTTGTTGTTGTTGTTGCTCCTTGTAGTGTTGTTTTATTTACATTGGTTAACCAACTATGGTTTTTTAATTTCTGTTTGGTACTAGTTCCCTTTTTCTTTCGGTGAAGTAGAGTGCCATTGTTGGGAGACACCCATGGTGAGGTCCCTACACTTTGTGCATACATGTAACAAGCACTGGGATATGGGTGTAGACTGCACGATATCTGTTGTACGGATTGCTGTGTTGCACCTGAGGTGAGTTATCGGTGGAACCCCTGGGCTCTCCTCAGTGTAGTCTGCCTCCCCACCAGTTGCCTTCAATTTAAATCCTGCAGTTCTAGACTAAAGATTGTGATGTAGTTTTGGAGTTTTTAGTAAGGCCTTTTTAGCTTAGCTTAGCTTGTTTTTAAATCCCTTATTGATTTCAGTTGTTTTCATTTGTCCATTCATATTCTTTCCAACTCCCGTCCCTGCAAATTAGATTACTTTTAATTCCTCAAATAAAACCTTTAGTTAATTTTACAAAACACTTCTGTCTCCCATCGGTTACAAATCTGTGTTTCTTATCAATTCTCAAAACAATATCAGAAGGTTCTTAAATCCATATTTCCTGCGGCGTAATTCCCCAGGTGGCTTGTTGGTTTCCTCTCATTTCCCCCCTGAGGCTCCTGCCACATGTGCGTGAAAGTAAAACCAAATGGAGAAAATACAGCCTGTGCAATGCTAGTGCTATAAATTTGATTGCAAACCCTGGCTTGTCTGCTTGAATCTGTCTGAGGTTTCAAAAGTTGTGCTAACACACACCAGACCCCCATTTCGTCTTTTACAAGGACACCCGGTCTAACCCGGTCATGTGTTAATGAAAGGTTTTTCAGACCAATGCGCGCCAGAGGAAGTGCACACCTCTGGGGCCTCAGCACTTCGTTTAAATCCTTCACCCTCATCCTCTCCAGAAGCTCACAAAGAGCAGGTATTGAGGAGCGGCTTGTCAGTTTCAATCAGGTAGATACAACTGGGTGTTGTACTGGGTTTCGTTGTACGGTGTGTTGCATGTCTGCAACTATCTGTCTGCTTGGTCTGTAATTATTCTGACAAGCGTGTGTTTATATTGTATGACATATCTGTCATGGTCCACTGCTTCCTTTTTAAAGTAGGATTTCAAAACACCTAAAGTAAGACCAACAGGGAGTGGCAGCTGATCTCAAACTAATGGCTGATAAAGAGACTAGTTCCGTTTCCTGTCTGATAAAACTGCTTCCTCCTGGTAAAAGAGTCCATACACCCTGCCTTGTACATCAAATGTCCCTCATTAATCTCAACATCTTTCCCAGGACTCATATCCCACTTCTTCCATCTCTGCTTCTGGAAAGTGCGTTTATGGTTGCTCTCAGTAGCAGTTTATCGGCTGTTACGTACTGGTGCATTGGAGGTTGGCTTTGACAGGCCGGTCCTCTTTTATGCCATGTGAACTTTTACTGATGGTAAAACAAGATGCTTTGTAGATCTATGACCAAGCCAATGACACATAGAAGCGTAGCTGACGTGAGTAGGAGGAAGCATACACGCCACATCAGAGGTGAGATAGAAAGATAGCCCTGCTGCTGATCTTTGACCTCCTCTTGGGGAATATATGAATTAGAAACACATGTTGCAATGTGCCCTTGGACATTGGGCCATTTGGGATTCAGATGCAGGTTATTGGAGCATTTATAAATCCCTTGAGGATGGGGTTTGGTCAAATGTAATCTTACTGAAGATTACATTATCTGAAGATTAAATTTGGCAAGAAACAAAAGGAGGGTGTTTGAAATTAAATACAAACTCTGTCTAGATTTCGACCTACCTGCAGACCTCTATTGTGTATTGTTTTGTCTTAATATTGTTGTGCGTGTGTTGTTGTCTGCAGAGCTGTGGCAGCTGAACAGGACCTGGGTGTTCCAGGGACCTGGGACAGCGTCTCTTCAGCCCCAGACCATGCTGCTTGATGAGGGCCATGGGAGGCTTTATGTTGGGGCCAAGAATACTCTGTTCTCCCTTAGCCTGGACCAGGTCAACACACACCACAGAGAGGTAGGCCTGTTTCCATCCCTCACTGCCTGTTAGGAAGAGAGACACACCCATAGGGCAATAGGTTAGCCAAACTATTTGTGCATGTGTGCATTTTCAAAGTACAAAATAGCACTTTTTTTCAAATTAGAAATTGAAAAAGTAGCATAATACCCATGTGAGATTATTAACAGTGAACATAATATACACCTAAATATGTATGTAGTATGTATGTACAACATATGTAATGTATTTGTATTTCTTTATGTTGAAATCTTTATTGTAAATATGAGCACAACTGTGTTTTTCCACAGATCCAGTGGGCCAGTACAGAATCTCAGATTGAGGAGTGTTTGATGAAGGGAAGGGAAAAGGTACGGGACACGGTCGACATGATTGCATACAAATACATGTTCTCAACTGGGCATTGGTAGAATGGATGAGATTGATTTTCAAGGGGAAAGCACAAATGCCCAGTTAATAATGTGCATTAACTTGGCATGTTTATATGGAGTATAATCAAATTGATATGTGGGAAGATAGATCCATTATAGAGATAGATACTGTCAGAATGAATCGATTGATTTACATAGTGTATCTCACTGTGCTCATTAACCTTTGTTTAACCTGAAGTAATAATGTTATTGATGAGGCCGTAAAAGGCCTGGCATTTTTCCAGTACACCATTCTCTCTGCTTTTTCTCTTTAACCCCTCACCCAACAACCCTGCTCCCCATCCACTGCTTCATCTCTGTATCTCTACCAACAGTCGGAGTGTGCTAACTACATCAAGGTCTTGCAACAGTACAACCAGACTCATTTGCTGGTCTGTGGAACAGGAGCCTTTAACCCCCTCTGTGTGCTGGTCAGAGTGGGACACACTGGGAAGGTGAGTCCCAAAGACAGAATTAGAGTTTGGTTTAACAATCAAATACAAAGATGCTATAAAAAGGGTTCCTCCTGCTCCTTATTTTAATGAAAATGTTGCAAATTTCATCATTATATAGTCAGCCAAATGGTGCATCATGCTCCTCTGCTGTACACTCATCCCTCTTTAGTTGGAGTAGCCAAAACCTTCTTCACTGTTTTTTTTTTTACTCTTGTTTTAGCCAAGAGCTCCTAGAACTATGAGTACAGCTTGTGTTTAGCTACTAATCTCATGCTGCTATGATTGAGTTCACCCTAGTGATGTGAGGTGGAGACGGAAATGACAGTTAGTAAGACAGGGTGGAGTTTTTGTTTTCCTCAGAGGGAGAGAATTGTTTTACACAAGATTCACATTTTTTTGTGAATCTTGTCCGAGTAAACAAGGAAAACAGGCCAGGTGCTGCTTTCTGAATGAGCATGTTTCAAGAAGTTAGTGTATACTAATGTTCTGTCTCACTCAGGGTACAATTCAAATTCATGTGTCAGCTGCCTAAATTGATTTTTAAGGTGCACATGAACATTTTGTGTGCATACTTGTGTCCATGCAACATTTCTTACATTCATCTGTGCAAGTATGTTTATCTACATTATGACCCATATCTCCCAGATGTCACATGTAAAAGACTGGGGTGTATTTAGAGTGAGGAAGTGTCTGCCCTGCATTTCAACACTGGTCCAATGGGTTGACCAGGAAAGTTACACCATCCAAACAGGAACCACTCTTAACCATCACTCATATCATTGGAATGCTCATAGCGAGAGAGACTGGGTCCATATAGAGTACAAGTTTGCCTGACAAAAATTTTATACTAGGTGGATAAGATTACAATTGCCCTTAAGCATGAGCTGAATAATGCTTAAATAAAGATCAACTATCATAGAAAATACTTTGGCCCTTTACCAAGGAGATTACTGAGTAACAAATCAAGTATTAATGCACCACTGGCCAAGACATAAAAAAAAAAAAAAACACATTCCAGAGTACTTAATGTAGGGTCATTTTGTATCAGTCTATTGTACCTATTTCACGTTTGTTTTTGTTATAATATGATGGATGAGTTTAACCCAGAAACTGACTTCTGTTACAGTCATATGACAGGGAGCAGTTACAGCACAGCAGGGTGCCGTAGCTACTCGTAAATCAACATATGACATCCCCTCTGTTCTGCCAGTGACAGTCATAAACACTGTGGTGGCCCACAAGATATAAGCTGTGGTTATGTAGGGAGTTCTCTATGTATGTGTGTCTGCACATGTGTGTGTCTCTGTCACCTGCTGTGGAGTAATAAGAACAGAAGAGTAGAAGTAGGAAACTCACAATGTTGGTTATACACATCCAGACAAAAATCCTTCATTTGGTCATCCATCACTCGTTGTCTCATCTGTCTTTCTTCCTCTTTCTCATCCATCACTTTCTGATCCCTCCTCTCTCTCCTTCACCTTTATCTCTCTCTTCACGCACAACCACCTCCTGGGGTTTGTCTGGATGTTGTTAAAGCCTTTGCAAGGGTATGGCTTTTGAGTGTTTCATGCATGTTTGTGTATGAATAACTATGCATATGTATCATGTGTTAATGTTCTTAGGACAGGCTGTTTGCTCTGGAAGAAGACAGTATCATGAGTGGCAGAGGACGCTGTCCATACGACTCCAACAGTCCCTGCACGTCTACGCTCTCCAGTAAGACACTGTTCACTCATCACCTCACCATTAGCTAAGTTAAAAGCACAGTTTGTGATGTATGTTTTCACTTATACAATGCAATTCCACATTGAAGAGATGTGTTCACTTTGTTGACCTATCCTATACCATGCAATACTGCCCTCTTGTGGTGTTTTGTCATGTCTGTATTTCAATCGCAGTGAAAGGGGTCTCACATTTAATCACATTTATTTGTATGCATTGTTGTTAATTGAGTGTGTTTGTGTGTGCGCATACATTAGGAGGAGAGCTGTACATTGGCCTGTACACAGACTACTGGGAGAATGATGGTGCGTTTTGTCGACTTAACAACCAGACCTACACACGCACTGAAAGAGACGACAGGCAGCAACTTAATGGTTGGTGTATTTTACAGGAAATTGATATCCCTTTGAATGCAAGGGAGTGCAAACATATATATGTTCCTTCCCATACCTGATTGTTTCATTATTGTAAATCAAATTAAATTGGTTGGTTCTTAAACGTTAAAGAAAATGTGACACTGGCCTAGAGTACTGCAGTTACTGTGTGCCATCCACATGTTGACAATACAACTGTTCTTATCAGGACGGGTTCTATTTGAGGATTCATGAGCTTGTGTTGTTTCTTAAATTTAAAAAAAATAATGAAACCATATCTTCAGATGCATACATGTTTCTCTTAGACCTGGCTTGGCAATTATTACAATATTTTCAAGAGTTACCATAACAACCTTCTGGGGATAAATTAAAAAAGAACAGCTTATAAATAAAAGGCATACTGTTTGCACGATACCGTTACCTCCACTACCTACCCGTTTTTAACTTTGTGTTTCATTCCAACCTTTTCGTGACAAATTATTCTCCCTACAGAACCCAAATTTGTGGGGTCTGCAGTTATTCCTGACAACGATGACAGGGATGATGATAAAGTTTACTTCTTCTTCACTGAGCGAGAGACAGATGCTGAGGGAGGAAACAAGGCTGTGTATACTCGTGTGGGCCGAGTCTGTGCGGTGAGAATGCAAATGCTTTAAAAAGATGTCTGGCCATTATCCAGCTAAAGCCAAAGTACAGCAGCACTCACATTCTATATCTGCCTTCATCTTTTCAGAATGATCAAGGAGGACAGAGAATGCTGGTGAATAGATGGAGCTCCTTCCTGAAAACCCGTCTCATCTGCTCTGTGGCTGGACCAAATGGCATTGATACACACTTTGATGAACTTGGTGGGGCTACAAGGAAACTCTGCATTCCATCTTTTGTATTTATTGTTAAGATGTTAGGTGCATAATGCTTGACACTAATGTATGCATCTGCATCTACAACCCTCACAATTTGAAGAGTCACTGTGGTATGGAAGATTTTTGTGATATTGTGATTCTTATTTGCAGTATTGGTAACCAATATTTAGTAGTATGCTAAAACATCACATCTCAACACTTGGGTTTGTTTACAAAAGATACACAGCAAGTATCCAATGTGTCAAGTGACTAAAGCCCCAGTGAGTGCCTCTCATGTATTACCTTTAGGCTACATAAAAAAAAAAGAAGGGCTGATCCTTGAAACACCTAGAAACTCATTGTACAAGGCTTCCTGTGGTTCTGAAGATATTTCCAAAAGCCACAAAGCCTCTTCTATCCATCTGGATGAAAAACATATCCCTTTGTCTGCTGCATAAGAGCAATTTTCACCACTTTCTCAACCTGTTAGGAGAAATCTTCAGACCAAAGTTCCCAAAAGACTATTTGTACTTCACAAACTGTCTCAACCAATTCTATGAAGCTGTACTTTGCGCAGGTCAGCGTGATAACATGCTCAAAACCTTACATGCCAAACAAACAGCTAATTTCAATATGTTGTGTTTCGTTTCAGAGGATGTGTTTGTGCTCAAGAACAAGGATGGAAAAAACCCTGAAATCTTTGGCCTCTTTAGCACAACAAGGTGAGTGGAGTGTGACGTCAGCATTTCATTATACAGTCACAATTTTACTATCTATCAAATCACTAATACAACCTTCTTTTGCAGTGCGGTGTTTAAAGGCTTTGCAGTATGTGTCTATCACATGGATGATATAAGAGCAGCCTTTAATGGTCCATTTGCTTACCGAGAGAGACCTGAGCATCACTGGACAGCTTATGAAGACAGAGTCCCCTACCCACGACCTGGATCTGTGAGTCTTAAAGTCTGGATAAAGTCATGTTTATAGGATGTCATTTCCTGATGTACCATAATTATGCATTCACAGCACTCTCCACTAGTCTCAGTCCATGACAGACGTCATTTGGGAGGCACAGTGTTGATGTAGGAAAGCTCTGGTGAATGTCAGCACTGCTGTAGCTAGCTCAGCAGGGCATAAAGGGACAGTCTGAGCCAGACTAAAGCATGTCAGCTTGTATTCATTTTTTTGCACTGAATAAAAGACCAATCTCTCTTTGTCCCTGCCCCCTCTCTATTCCTGTCACACCCTCTCTTTAACAGTGTGCAAGTAAAGTGAACGGAGGTGGCTTCTCAAGCTCTAAGGAGTTTCCTGATGAGGTTTTGCGCTTTGTGCGTTCTCATCCTGTGATGTATCGTCCAGTCCTTCCACAGCACCGCAGACCTGTCCTGCTGCAGACAGAGCCAGGCAGGAGAAAGCTGACCCAGATCGCTGTGGACAGAGTCCAAGCCCAGGACGGACACTATCATGTTCTCTACATTGGCACTGGTACACACACCGTGAAGTTAATACAGAATGCCTTATGCATTATATCGGAACAATGAAAGATAAACTGAAGATACTCTAAACGTTTGGGTGCACAAACACATTTGACATTACATTTTGATGGTATAAACTCATATATAAAAACAACAGGTGTCACTTATAATGAGGCAATTTGAATCTTTGTGCTGGTTGTGAAGAAACATACATTGTATCCCATTACCTGTAAACTGTAAGCAACAGTGTAACATTGTTGTCTTTTTTATTAGACGACTCAGTGGTGTTGAAAGTTATCACCATCTACAACAAAGACACAGACACTATGGAGGAGGTGCTGCTGGAAGAGCTGCAAGTATTCAAGGTACTCATTTTTAGCTACACAATGTGAAATAAGTACATCCTGTAACCAAGCAAATGCTTTATTTCAGTGCAGTCCGTTATTGTAGCAGTTACAAAAAAACAGGGGGTATTTTAAAAAACACTTATTGCTGATTTGCTTCCTTTCCATCATCAAAGGTAGTATGATTGAGCAGCAGGCCAGCTGTGAGAGATCTTCAGAACAATTTGAAGATAGCAATTCTACTGAGATCTTCAAGCCATTTCATTTAGCCTGATATGGGATGGATAGAGAAGCATGACGGGATTCCTCTAGTGACAAAGAACTTCATGTCAGCTCTTGTTACTTTATACTTATAGCATATAATGAACCACTATTTTTTTTAAACAG